>CM018048.1:52672346-54017346 GCA_008638375.1 Nyssa sinensis
ATGTCAACACGTGTACAATATTCATATTATGAGAGTGATGATAAGATTTGAATTCTTTTTGTCTATTCTGATAGCATGCTAAATCATCAACTCATTTAAAAATTTAAGTTATCAGAGAGGGTGTAACTTTAATAACATACCGTCTAACACATCCAATAAAAGAAAATAATATTTAACTCTAAACTAAATAAGAGGAACTGGTAATCAAAAATAAAATAAAATAAAATTAGAGGAACTTTTTCCTATCCGAATCCGAATATGTATCTTAACTATAATATAAAATGCATATTTGCTTTTTAATTTTATTTTTTAGTTAAAACTAAATAATTACATAATATTAATATGATTGCATACATAATACATTGAGGCCATGCTTGTGTTTATAGATTGAATAAGAATAAATTAACTATCTCTTTTAATAATAGTGACGTAATCTCATTCCATCCCGTTCCTCCCTTCCCATTATTCTATTTATGCTATGGATCCTATTAACATGATTTGAAAAATAAGATCAAAACGACAATAACCCGTGAATTTAATAATAAAAAAATTATATTAAGTGACTTTATGTGTATAAATAAAACAAAAAATAAATAGTCAAGCATTTCACCAAGAAACATGGCGCATTAATTATGGTGCTTTAATCAATATTTAATAGCCGAAAATTTGGGTCATCATCAATCAAACGTTGCCTCAAAACAAATCCGTGCTTGTTTTAATGCAGTGAGCCGGGCAGCTCTATTTTGTAGTTGAGAGCGAATTATGGAAGACAATTTTCAATTATACCTACCTTTGAATTCCGTTTGTTTCATCTGTCCCTTTAAAAGCGAGAAGAGACTCTCAACAGTTTTTGACGGAAATATTGAAAGATGCGACTCACCCGTTCATACAAACATACGTTTGATTAAAAACGATTTTTACAAAAATCATGCTTGAGGTCCATTTGTGCGAGGGAACGGGTCAGGTTTTTCTGCGGACCCTTTAAAAGCTACTCTCCGCAAATGTTTGATCGAATTATACAAATAAATGCTTAATCAAATCCTTAATTAACATGCTATATTGACAATTATATGTTGTATTACAAGTTGACAATAATTTATTTATTTTTATTTATTAAATGAAGAGCAATAGAAAGTACAAAGAAAGGAAAAATATTCTTATCGTTTAAGAGTTTGGTTAGATGAAAATTGAAAAATTAATTTTTTTTATAATTATTAATTTTTTAAAGATTAACCCATTATTATTATTTTGCCAAAAACACAAAAAAAAAGTTTCTTATAAAAGTAGCCATGTAAATTTTAAATTTCCAACTTATTTGGAAATTATTCCTCCCAACCAAATACTTAGAAAAAAACTTTCCTTTCCTTTCCTTTTTTTTTTTCCCTGTCATCCCACTTTTTATTACTTTTTTTTTTTTTTTTCTTTCTAAACTTCCTTTAATTGTAACCAAACAAAGCCTACTACTTTTGGATAGGGTGTCAATTGTGTCGTGTCGTGTCGTGTCGTGTTAAAGTAAGAGTATTATATTATATGAGTCGCTCCAAACACGACACGATTAATTAATCGTGTCAACTTGCTCAACCCTAACACGACCTGTATAATACACGAGTGACACAACACGACCCGTATAACCCATTTATTAAACATGTCATGTTAAAATACGAATAACACGACAGGACCCGTATAACCTGTTTATTAAATAGAAAATACTAAAACACGAATAACACGATCCATTTAAATTTTATAACTTGTTTTCATAATAAAATTACTAAATAAAATCTAATTCATTCATTTTTAACACATTATAGTAATAATAATCATTTTTAACTAAGAGTAGGTTTTAAAATCTAAAATTTATTAGGGTTTTTGTTTGGATGTAATTTGCAAAACTAACCTTACTTATATGGGTAATAAATGGGTCAGACGGGTTAGGTGGGTTTGTATTAAACGGGTTTGACACGAATAATTAAATGGGTTATTTCGTGTTAAATGGGTCAACCCAATTACAACCTGAACACAACACGTTTATTAACCATGTTAAACGGGTTGACCCGTTTATGACCCAAACCTATATAAGTTCAACCGAAACCCGCTAATTACGTGTCGAGTTCGAGTCGTGTCAAAAATTGACACCCCTTCTTTTGGAGAATGGACTGGCCATCTTAACATATGGTACATGAATGTAATATTAGAAGTTACCCACATAAAAGTCAAAATAGAAAACAAAAATAAATCTCAATCATCAAATATATGCAGTAAAAAGATGAAGAGCTTTAAATATTAATCCAAAAAATATCTTCTTCTTTTTTGGGAATGAATGTAATCCTGTGAAGGCCCTTTAGGCATATATATATAAATCCAACTTCTACTTTAAATCAGAATGATGCTGTACATACATAATAAATTTTTTTATTACAAAATATTAGATTAATTACAAAAGTCTGTGTATTTATTATTGTGGGTAAAATAAGATAAGAAAACTGTTATACAGTACTCGAAGTGTTGGGAAATGGCCTAATGATACTATTTGTTCATTCTCAGAATAAATAATAGTGTGAAAGTTCTGGGACGAAAAAGAAGAAGAAGTGTTGGTAATTATTTAATAACATCAATCGTAATAATAAGTTAGATTTAAAAAAATAAAATTATCACATGATATTTTCCTTCGAATTTTGAACGGGAGAATAAAATGCTCTATGTCAAACACAAAGTACTTCCAAAGATTTGCAAACTCAATTTGCTTTTTATTTCATATTCAATTGATGCAGTACAGATATACTATCTTGATATAAAAACAAAAAATAGAAAAAAGAAGAAGTTAAATGTTATTTTCATAATACTCTAATAACCTCCTCCCTGTAGATTACTCTGTTTTTCCCTTGGCCATAAATGGAACACATAACAGCACTAGTATTTGTAACTAAGGCAAATATGCATGCAAATTAAACCTTACAGACACAGTCGTGCATGATCAGTTGTGACAGGCACCCTCCTCTGCAACTCTGATTACCATATGACTGTTTCTCACTTGACATCATGCATCGTGTGGTTTTGTGAAAGGTGACTGTCACAAAAAATCATGAGACATGTGACTCTTATATATATGTATATATATATATATGCATCATATATATATATATTCACAAAACATATATATATATATATATGCATCATATATATATATATATTCACAAAACATATACCCAAACAATCCCTTAGGCAACCCCAGCAAGCACTTCAACCTCTACATGAGACTCCTCCCCACGTAACCCACTCATGCAGTGCTCTTTGCCAATTTTAGCCACAATGGGCGTTAGGTCCCTAGGGTGCAAATTCACCTTGAGCCCATATTTCATGAACAATGTCAATGACATCTTCTGCTCCACCCGGTGGCCAGCCGCCACTGTGAGCCTGTGGTGCAGCAACACTGCCGCCGCTATTGACTTCATTTGTAAGTAGGCCAAGTCCTTACCCAAACAAATCCTCGGACCAGCATTAAACGACACAAATTTATAAGAGTCTTGAACTTCAAATTTCTTGCCATCATCGGTTAACCACCGTTCCGGCCTAAATTCTAGACAATCTTCGCCCCAAATGAACTTCATGCGGCCAGTCGAATATATTGAGTACGTAACGGCTGAACCTGCCGGAACGAATGTGCCGTCCGGCAACACGTCATCGGCGATGACATGCTTGGAGTCTTCTGGCACTGATGGATATAGCCTAAGGGTCTCGGATAATGCTGCCTTAATGTATATCAATCGGTCAACTTCTTCAAACACTAATGGCTCATCCAACCATTTGGAGGTGTCAGTGCCACGTGTCTCCATCAGAACGGTGCATAGCTCGGTCAAGATTTTTTCTTCAACTCTTGGGTTTTGACTGACCAACCAAAAGAACCAGCTCAGAGCAACTGATGACGTGTCACGTCCAGCTAGGATGAAGTTGAGTGCCACGTGTTGGAGGAATTCGTCCGAATAGGATTCTTTTTTCTTCATGAACCTAGAGAGCAGGTCATCATGTGGGGTCCCACCTTGCCGCTGATCCAGCAACTCAAGCTTACGCGTGTTGATGATGTTGGTCAGGTACTCGTCCACGTGTTTGAGGCTTCGGCTCAAGGTGACCTCCATTCCGAGCCCAAGCCATTTCTTCAGCTTCCATATGATTTCAGGCAATATAAACCGTTGCAATGTGGCTTCAGTAGCTCGGTCAAAAGCCGAAGCGAAGCTGTTCTCGGGTAGCCCAGGAGAGAGAGTTTGGGGGTCCTTACCAAAAGTCAAGCCGCATATGTTATCAAAAGTGAGCCGAAGCAATAGGTCTTGAAGATCAACCGGCTTGTTTTCGAGCTGAGCCTCCTTTAGAATCGGGCAGAACCTGAGTTTAATTGCTCGGCTCACCCACCGAGCCATGGCTTGGCGGAGCGTCCGGGTGGTGAATTCTAGTGCGGCAGTCTTTCTCTGGAACAGCCACGTGTCTCCATCAGAATTGAAGATCCCCTCACCGAGCAGATCATGGAACACAGCTTGCCAGGTCGGACCCTTTGGGTAATTATCGAACCGTAGCTTCAGCATATGCTCGAGGTTCTTGGGGTCGCACGTGACAGTCACGAGACCTTGCTTGCTGGCCAGGAAGGGAATTGCACAAATGCAAGTCTGGTACGTGCCGCCACAGGCGCGAAGGTTGTCCGCGATCCACTCATGCATGCGATTGGAGTTCTCAATCAGGCCCGGTAAGCTACCCAATAGGGGCCACACACGTGGGCCTTTGAACGGCCGTATGATGAATCTGAACCATACTAAGTAAGCCGCTGCGACTGATAAGAGCATTAAAGCCGTTGATATATCCATCCGATATGCGGGCCCCGCTTGATAAACTCCAACACAGGGTGGCCTGTAAACCGCCTTTCTTAACAATTAACAGCCGGAGAACTTCTTAAAGGTGGCCAAAATAAGACAACAGGTTCGATGCTTACCACCAAATATAGCCGTTGAAGCGTAGCTTATTTAAACCTCAGAGCCGTGGTGTGAAGATCAAGCTCAGAAAATGGGCTTGAAACTGAAAAACCCTTGTGAGAAATATTGTCACTGAAATCTTTGGTAAGCTAGCTTGAAAGAACTCTCACACACTAACAATGTGAGAGAGAACTCGATGAAATGAGAACATACCGGGTCAGGAAACCAGGAACTTCCCTTGAGATTGTGAGGAAAAGAACTGAAGAAACAGAGAGAGAAGGAGAGATCTGTGAGTTATGGAAATGAAAGAGAAAAAAAAAAGTGATTTATAGAAGAATACAGAAAGAGAGGCAATTAATGGGGGGGCCGGACTGTTGTTGAATTATGTATGTGAATATACTTCTCTCTCTCTAAAACTATCTTCTTCCCTATCTTTTTCTCTCCCTGTACTTAGTACAGCTATAAAACGCTAACATTAAATGCCATCAGAGGTCGTTGGAGAGTTTTAAGAGTAAAACACCTCCAGTCACACATTACCTCCAAACCTGTTAAGCAATTAAAGACTAAACCGCACATAAAAACTAAAAAAGTCATCCTCCCTCTTGAAAACTTTCGGCAGCAGCCTGGCAATTCCACTCTCTTTCTCTCTCTATAAATACGTATATATAGACTTTTTCCACTATCTCTCTCTCTCCAAAAATGCTCACCTAATTTTGCAGGAAAGAGGTCTAATAAATCCAGCATTAAATGATGGAGAGAAGTAAATGAGATTAGTTGAGAAACCATTACAAGAAATAGTCTAGGATGAGAAGGAAAATAAAAAAACCGGCCACCGGTTTGTTTCGTGACGACGGTTGTTTTCATGTGGCCGGTTGGAGTCGTTGAGCGACCCACCAACACTTAAGTGCCTTTACCGCCGCACTAAACGCTGTCGGTTTGCTCTATTTCGTGAGCGTTTGAAATTGCATTTTAATACCTGAAAAAACTCAAAAATTGAATTCTTTTGCTTGAATACATATCGTTTGTTTACGTTTTTAAAAATAAATTTTTAATTTTAAAATATAAGATACGGGTTTGACAAGTTATTTATTTTAATTATTTTTAATTTTTTAAAATTTAAATTAACATATTCAAATGTATTTTCACAATTTTTAAAAAATTATATCTGAATTATTATTTAAGCACAGCTACAATTTTTAAGAAAGTAAAATAAAAGAATATAAAACAACTTATTTTTAAATTTTGGTTCAACAGTTAATTTTTTTTTTCTCATAATAACTTTTACAAACATAAAAATATAGACAGAGTAAATGATTGTCTCAAACGATCATACCCTTATTTTAAATTAATAAGACAAAAAAAGTTTTATTGACTATAAAACAACACAAAACTTATTACCAGCAATTTGGTTTAAACTTTTTAGAACATATGATTTGGTGTTATTAACAACTTGGTTTAAGCTTTTTGGACAGTGTAGATGGGCGTTTGTGGCATTATAAAGTGTTATTAGAGCATATCTTGATTCTATAACGAGTATTATGCAAAGTGTGGTACTTTACCTGCAATTATTTATGAAGAGACATGTGGCATAGTAACGTGGTGGATCCTGTGGAGAGACTGTGACCTAAAAAAAAATAGAGTTCTATCCTACATCGGCCAACTACTAAGTCTTATGTGCCATATTTTGCAACAAGGACATCGCATAATTAAGAGAAGTAGATTGTAATACTCATATCTCAAATTGAAGAGATGAGAAGAATTTGATTGACATATAAAACACCAAATTATCTTTTCAAATAACATGGTTTAAACATTGTTCCTAAGTCTAGTTTTATTAAGTTTTGGAATCACTTAAAACATCACTTGAAATTTCAAATATGAGCCAAACAGCCCTTCCGGATGTTTGGATAATACGCACATTGATATGCGTTGGTCTTTCGCTAGAAGTCCCCGAGAATGAGCTAATTGTCGGCTCCTCGTGCAATTTGGCAACTCCATTTGATTTTTGGCGTAATAATTCTCGTTAGTTCTAAATAGGGCTGTAAACGGATCGGATTCAAATCGGATAAAAAATTTGGTTTAAACTTTTAAAACATATGATTTGGTGTTATTAACAACTTGGTTTAAGCTTTTTGGAGAGTGTAGGTAGGCGTTTGGGGCATTATAAAGTGTTATTAGAGCATATCTTTATTCTACAACGAGTATTATGCATAGTGTGGTACTTTACCTGCAATTATTTATGAAGATACATGTGGCATAGTAACGTGGTGGATCCTGTAGAGAGACTGTGACCAAACAAAAAAATAGAGTTCTATCCTACATCGGCCAACTACTAAGTCTTGTGTGCCATATTTTGCAACAAGGACATCGCATAATTGAGAGAAGTAGATTATGATACTCATATATCACATCGAGGAGATGAGAAGAATTTGATTGACATATAAAACACCAAAATATCTTTTCAAATAACATGGTTTATGTAATATCCTGACCCGGGTTAGCACGTATACCGAGGTAAGCTGGGTCGGGTAGCGTACTATCAGTTGTAACCCGAGATGTTTAAACTCTATATTTTGATGAATATCAATTTCACTACACGATCTTAAAATGTGAACCCTGTCAATTATATGACCAGTGTCGGGCCATGTCTAGTGACCCGGAACCCAGCCTCGTAATGCGTGCACACATGCAGTTCTATGCATGTATACGTATACACATGCAATATATCTAAAATAAGGTGCATGTGTGCAATTACGAGGTTAAGAGAAAATTAGTGTAAAGATGCCTACACTTAAGAAAATAATTAATTAATTTAAAATGATTAATTAATTAAATTAATAATTAGTTATAATTAAAGATTAAGACACACACCTACACACACTAAAAGGTGTATTGTGTGTGAATACATGTGACCAAGTATGTATACATGTGTGAATAACATGCATGTGTGTGTATTAAAATATATATATATATATATATATATATATATATATATATAAGTAAATGTTTAAAGTATGTGTGTGCAGAAGAGGGAAAGTGTGTGTGTGTCGGTGGAGAGGTGTGTATTAGAGTGTGAGTTATATTATATGTATATATATATATATATATGTATATACATGCAAAACAAAACAAACCCACCCAGCCAATGATGGCCTGCCTCAAACAGTAACATGAAGAGCATTCATTTGAGTTGCTGCAATAAGCTAGAGGAAAGCTAGTTGGTGGGGAAATCAGAATTTGCAATGATCAAGTGTACACCATTATACATATATACATATTGTATACACACATGACCCACACACCATTCAATCACATACAGAGAGAGGAAGAGAGAGTTCCAAGAAGAGGAAGAGAGGTGATTCAGAAGGAGAAGGAGAGGGAAGGATACTGTTTGAGGTAAACCCACAAAACACTTCAATTTCTCTCTCTAGAATATATACATACATGTAGGCTGTTTAAGTTTGATTTTGTATATATGATGTCTGGAGTATATCTAAACTAATGAACACGTGAAGATTGACCACAAAACAGCCCTAAAATACCAAGAACAGTACACAACTGCCATTGATGACCTTGCTTATAGCAGGTCTGAATCCGTCACCACCAAACCAAGATTTGGTTACTAAGACTAAAACTAGACCCTACAAGCATGTTAAAAACATAGGACCGCGATAAAAAATCCTAAGGAAAGCCCTTCAAAAATCGAGTTACAGGTTCTGCGTTGAAGACCAAACCTTTCAACCGTGACTTAAATCCCACTTTAACGAATGGGATATGAAACCTTAGGACAAGAGCATCACAACAGAATAAATCTCATTGAATTTGGCTAAAAAATGAGCATTTACAACCGACTTACAGGTCGGATTATCAAGGCTCAAATCGAACTAATGAGTTCATTTTGAACTCCTAAACGAATGCCAAACTGATTGGTGATGTCTCAGAAACATTTTAGATTGAAAACAGTGGCGAATGATGGAGCCAAACTTCACGAAATTGAAAAAGAAACAGAACTGTAACTAGGGCAACAGTGGGTAGTCAAATGGGGAAGAAGATGCTGAGTCAACTCGTGTTGGAAGGCCCAGTGAGTTGACTCAGACACGTGGGGATCTACGGTACTGCCACCGCATTATTGGAATGACGGCGTTTCATATATGTTTTTAAAATTTTAAAACGTTAGGGCTGACGTCATCATGATGTCAGCATTACGTGGTAAACTGACTAAACCAGTTGGTTCAATGGGAGATTGGACCGGTTCACTTAGATTTGAACTGAACCCATTGGTTTTCTGATTTTAATTAAAATAAATAAACTAAACCTTTTACTATTTACGGATTGACCCCAGAATGTTTAGGAAACTTTACTGTGGCCCAACTGAGGAAAATTTTATGCAATTATACCCCTGAAAAAATAATTAAATAATTAATTTAATTATTTAATAAATAAAGTAAAATTACTATTTTACCCCTAGGTCATAAATGAAGCAAATAAAGTCCAAATTTAACATATGAATAGTGTATTTTGAATATTTTGAGACTAATGGTGAGGTTTGTTTTAAGAGACCGGGCCCTAAAAAATAAAGACACGTAAAGGGGTAAAATGACCAAATTACTCCTGGTACCCCTAAAGCCAAATTGAAATCAGAGAAGGTCTAAATTGACTTTCTCCGACATTCCGAACTCAATGATAAGATCTGTTTCACGAGACGGGGTCCCGAAAGATAAAATACAGTAAAAGTACAAAATGACCATTTTGCCCTTTTTAGGACAAAAGTCCAAATGAAATTTCGTGAAAGTCTAAACCGACTTTCTTCGGCGTTCCGAACTCAATGGTAAAGTCTAAATTAGTGTTAGAGATACTTAAGCTAGCAAGACATAAAATTTGATGAATAACATTAATTCTGAGACGTATCTACTAATATATAGGGAACTCGAAAGGAAAGGGCAAACTCACGGATTTCTGATATAGGACTGCATTTAGAGGTAAGTAAATTCACTTTCTTTTCTATATGGTGTTTCCAAGCCAAGTTTATTCTCCTTACTGCTAAGCTTGTACTCTTGAACGTATCTGATATTATTTGTTCTCCACAATGTGATATTGTTCTATCTTGTGGACATTGATTGACTGCTATATCATTGTTATCATGTTGAGCCATGCCTTGAAAGGCCTACTATTATGCTTTCATTGTATATATGATATTCCATTTTTATACTCTTATGGAATCACTTATGATCATGAAATGTTTATGTGTACCAGATTTGTGCTCAATCGCAATATCCATCTTATCCTTTCTGATTGATTGGAGACCTACGGGTCAAGACCGTGAACGGACATACAGCAACTCACTGGAATTCACTGGGGGGTATGCCGAGCCCCAAAAGACCGAGGGTGTGCCGAGCCCTAACACAGAATAAAAACATCTCTCATTTGATTGATATGACTGTGATTGTTGAATGACACTATTTCTTATGACTTATCTTACATTGAGAGGATATCCTTCATTGATTTGATTGTGATCGATTTATTATGGCAGTACATTCATGTTGATACATTGTTATTGAGAGTTTTATGTTGATGTTGTATCCATTACTCCTAATTATACATTGTGACCTATTGTTCATTGGCCCTTAGGGCAATCACAACATCTTTTTCTTATGATTGGTTATCATAATCTTATTCATGGATTCATTTTTCACCGATACCAGTGTCGGAGATCTGTTTTTACTTGCTGAGCTCTCGTAGCTCATTCCACCCTATTTACCCCCATTTCAGGTAATGACGCTGCATGACCTCAGTAGGAGTCTGAGAGCGTAGGAGGAAATTTTGAGGAACTGTACCAGTCTATGTTTAATTCTCCCATGTATTCACCACCCACGGGTGCTGGTTATGTCTGGTTCTTATTTTTGTTATTGTAGAACCATATCATGTATTGAAAAGACTTCCGCTGATTATGGTCATTGATAAGACTTCTGCTGTTATTGTTTTAAGATTTTAGTACTTTGTATATTAGTACTATGATACAGGAATGAAAAAAGTAGGGACGGCCTTAGGGTCGGCCCCGCGACACGAGATTCGCATAGGGTGAGTTTTGGGTCGTGACAGTTTAAACATTGTTCCTAAGTCTAGTTTTATTAAGTTTTGGAATCACTCAAAAGATCACTTGAAATTCCAAATATGAGCCAAATAACCCTTCTAGTTGTTTAGATAATACGCATATTGATGTGCGTTGGTCCTTCCCTAGAAGTCCCCAAGAATGAGCTAATTGTTGGCTCCTCATGCAATTAGGTAGCTCCATCTGATTTTTGGCGTAATAATTCTCTCTAGTTCTAAATAGGGCTGTAAATAGATCGGATTCGAATCGGATCAAAAATTTGGTTTCAACTTTTTAGAACATATGATTTGGTGTTATTAACAACTTGGTTTAAGCTTTTTGGAAAGTGTAGGTGGGTGTTTGGGGCATTATAAAGTGTTATTAAAGCATATCTTTATTCTATAACGAGTATTATGCATATTGTGGTACTTTACCTGCAATTATTTATGAAGAGACATGTGGCGTAGTAACGTGGTGGATCTTGTGGAGAGACTGTGACCAAACAAAAAAATAGAGTTTCATCTTACATCGGCCAACTACTAAGTCTTGTGTGCCATATTTTGCAATAAGGACATCACATAATTAAGAGAAGTATATTGTGATACTCATATATCACATCGAGGAGATGAGAATAATTTGATTGACATATAAAATACCAAAATATCTTTTCAAATAACATGGTTTAAACATTGTTCCTAAGTCTAGTTTTATTAAGTTTTGGAATCACTTGAAATTCCAAATATGAGCCAAACAGCCCTTCCAGTTGTTTGGATAATACGCATATTGATGTGCGTTGGTCCTTCGCTAGAAGTCCCCAAGAATGAGCTAATTGTCGGCTCCTCGTGCAATTTGGTAGCTCCATCTGATTTTTGGCGTAATAATTCTCTCTAGTTCTAAATAGGGCTGTAAACGGATCAGATTCGGATCGGATCAAAAATTTGGTTTAAAATTTTTAGAACATATGATTTGGTGTTATTAACAACTTGGTTTAAGCTTTTTGGAAAGTGTAGGTGGGCGTTTGGGGCATTATAAAATGTTATTAAACATATCTTTATTCTATAACGAGTATTATGCATAGTGTGGTACTTTACCTGTAATTATTTATGAAGAGACATGTGGCATAGTAACGTGGTGGATCCTGTGGAGAGACTGTGACCAAACAAAAAAATAGAGTTTCATCCTACATCAGCCAACTACTAAGTCTTGTGTGCCATATTTTGCAACAAGGACATCGCATAATTGAGAGAAGTAGATTGTGATACGCATATATCACATCGAGGAGATGAGAAGAATTTGATTGACATATAAAACACCAAAATATCTTTTCAAATAACATGGTTTAAACATTGTTCCTAAGTCTAGTTTTATTAAGTTTTGGAATCACTCAAAACATCACTTGAAATTCCAAATATGAGCCAAATAGCCCTTCCGGTTGTTTGGATAATACGCACATTGATGTGTGTTGGTCCTTCGCTAGAAGTCCCCGAGAATGAGCTAATTGTCGGCTCCTTGTGCAATTTGGTAGCTCCATCTGATTTTTGGCGTAATAATTCTTGCTAGTTCTAAATAGGGCTGTAAACGGATCGGATTCAAATCGGATAAAAAATTTGGTTTAAACTCTTTAAAACATATGATTTGGTGTTATTAACAACTTGGTTTAAGCTTTTTGGACAGTGTAGGTGGGCGTTTGGGGTATTATAAAGTGTTATTAGAGTATATCTTTATTCTATAATGAGGATTATGCATAGTGTGGTACTTTACCTGCAATTATTTATGAAGAGACATGTGGCATAGTAACATGGTGGATCCTGTGGAAAGAATGTGACCAAACAAAAAAATTGAGTTCCATCCTACATCGGCCAACTACTAAGTCTTGTGTGTTATATTTTGCAACAAGGACATCGCATAATTGAGAGAAGTAGATTGTGATACTCATATATCACATCGAGGAGATGAGAAGAATTTGATTGACATATAAAACACCAAAATATCTTTTCAAATAACATGGTTTAAACATTGTTCCTAAGTCCAGTTTTATTAAGTTTTGGAATCACTCAAAAGATCACTTGAAATTCCAAATATGAGCCAAACAGCCCTTCTGGTTGTTTGGATAATATGCACATTAATGTGCGTTGGTCCTTCGCTAGAAGTCCCCGAGAATGAGCTAATTGTTGGCTCCTCGTGAAATGTGGCAGCTCCATATGATTTTTGGTGTAATAATTCTCGCTAGTTCTAAATAGGGCTGTAAACGAATCGGATTCGGACCGGATCAAAGCTGATCTGAATTCGATCCGTTTAATATAAAATCTTATCCATTTATCCGACAGATCATTCGAATGTTGATCCGTATCCAATCCGTTTAATAACCGGATCACCGATCCGTTAATCCGGTCCGATCAATTTAAAATTATAATATATATATATATATATTAATATATATATATATATAAACAAATCGGATCAGATTGTAAACGGATCGGATCAGCTTATATTATATCCGGTCCGTTTATATTTGGGATAATCGGATTGGATCGGATCGAGTCACGGATCACTATTTCTAAAACCATATCTGGATTCGAATCGCGATCGCGATCGTGATCCGTTCCATTGACAGCTCTAGTTCTAAAGGCATTTTGTTCACATGAGATTACGCCGTTTGGCCAATAGGCATAAAGGCTGTTGAGAAAATTTTACATTAGTGAGAGAGAATAATTTGATTGGCATATAAAACACCAAAAGCTTTCTTCAAATAACTTGGTTTAAACATTTCAGGTCATGTAATTAGGATTTTCTTCAAATTATTAGATTAGCAGGCTTGATGCAGTACACAAACAAACCTTTACCTCCATGAATAGCCCTAGTTTTGTTTAAAATTAAAACCTCTAACTTTATCTTTGTTCATTTTTTAATTGTCCAATATATGCATCTTGCTTTAATTTCTTTGTTGTGAGAAGTCTTGTATTTTATTTATTTATTTCAAGAGGCAAAACTAAAGCTCATTTTTTGAGTCTATTTATATTTTTTATAGGTTAAGGTTTTGTTAGAGTGATGATTACAATTTTTCTCTATGAGATTATCTTGTCGTTTTGAGAGTTGAGAGGTTTGAAAGCTTATAATTCTTATTGTGTATAGTAGATTTGATATCTCTCTATTCTGTAGATGCAAACACATTGCCAAAGCACATAAATCTTGTATTTCTTTTGTGGTTGTTCTTTATTTTCTACGATTCCAATTTCTCTATTAGTTGAATTTTTGCGTAACATTCTCCATCCCTAATTTCATCTTTACCTTTTATTTTAATTATTCAATGTCCAATATATGCATCTTGTTGTAAATTTTGCTATATTTTTAAAGGAATAATATTGTATTTAATTAGATCACTTGTTGTTATTATAAATATATATTTTAATATTTATGTGTGTGTATATATATATAATAAAATTTGTTGGGAGTCTTCCATTGACATTGTCTTTTAGGGATGTATAAAAAAGTAAAAACCATAAACTTGAACCAACACAACCCTACCCTAGTCTCAATAGGTTGAATTGGTTCGGTTCTAAAAAAAATGGGTGGATTCGGTTTAAAATCTATACAATCGCCTTTGTTGGTTTGGTTTCGATTAAGAATTCAGGTAAAATGAACCAAGTTAAGAACTGGAGTTTCAACAAAAAAAAATTAGAAAAATTTTAGTATGTATGTATATATAAATAAATATATATATATATATGATTAATAGTGTGTATTTATTATAACCAATTGGGAATATATATATATATATATATATGATTAATAGTGTGTATTTATTATAACCAATTGGGACTAATCCAATAAGCCACATATAACTCCTTCCAAATAAGAGGTCATGTGTTCGACTCCTACTAATTTATCCCTCCTACTCATTGGGTTGGGTTAGACTTTTTGTCTTAGGGTTTATATTAGAGTGGCCTCAGTGGTAGTGATAGTTAAAAGTTATGTAATATGTGGGTTAGGTCTTTATATTTTTATGTTAGGAAGTTTCAAAATTTGTAATATGTGTAATGTAATATTATTGCTATAATAAAAAAAAAGATAATTAGTAATAAGTCTCTTATATGAATTTTGTGAGAGCCTGAGTACACTTTTTAACAAATTTTCATCACAAGTCCACTCCCACATGTGTGTTTTTGAGTACGGTCCTTTGTTGATTAGCTGGCACATGTCAAATTTTCATATGACTAATTTACCCTAATGTAATATTCACATATCAACTTTTTCTCTCTTCGCCTCTGTTCTCAACCATACACACTAACAAACTCTCTCTTCGCCTCGATAACCCCACGATGGTACCAAAATCGAAGAATCATTATTCAACTCAATACGGTGATTGGTGATTGCAGAATAAAGTTCTCTCAATGGGGTGATTAGTGATTTGAAGAATCATTCAACTCACAAGTCATAGATTTGAAGTCTCTACAACTCTATTAAAGCTCCATCCCCTTTTCACAAGCCCTAGATTTGAAGTCTCAATGGAGTTTTCAATATGTTCTTCCCACTAGCGAGTTGATGCAACATAGTCAAGAAGTAATACAATGTCCAACTATGACTCCCAACAAATTTGGCAAAAAAGGTCAACCAAAAAAAACATCCAACACAAGCATAGCCCATAGTAAATAAAATGTATGGAGTTTGAAAATATTAATGCGACATTAATGAGATAAGAAAACAAAATGGCTAAAAACTTGTGATAAAAAAGATAGAAAACCAATTTAATTTGGTATTGGCATTTGGGAATTCTTTACTTTAGACATAGAGTAGTATGAAAACCAGTGGTATCCCTAAGAAATGGGACCGTAGAATAGGGATGGTAGATAATACCTACACATGATGGTGAAGTTAAATGGGAAACCATGAAAACTTGTGTTGAACATATGTATTTTATCGCGATGTCTGAAAAGCAAGTCACTTTATTATTGAGAGGTGAATGAAGGATTCAGCTTGACATACACGTCACTGTACAAAAGAAAAGGATTTGGAGCAAACTTGGGCTTAATTGGCTTCAAGTGTCATTGTGGTTGGTTCCCTAGAAAGGAAAAAACCTTCTTATTGTTTCGCTTTTTTGAAATTTCACTTTTTTTCAAAGTAGTTAAATTTCACTTTTTAATTAAACAGTGAAATTTTATTACTTTGTCTCAAGAAACATTTTTCAACATCTGATTATCCATGAAGAAAATTAATTTTTTTATAGTAAAAAAGACTAATGGTCCTTTTTTTTTGTTTAGGAATGTATTTTCTTTTATTTTATGAAATAGTAAAATTTAGGATAAATTATACTGACGTCTCTTGAGGTTTCTGACAATTACACTGATTTTTCTTGAAATTTTTAAAATTAAACTAATATCGCCTACTTTACATAACAATATACAAATACATCCCTCCAATCAAAAAATTTAATCAAAATGACAAAATTGCCCATTTTATTTTATTTTTTTGCATTTTTTTTAATCTTGACCAATTTTTCTAACTTTTTGAAAATATATTTTTTTATTTTATGTAAAAATAAATTTAAAGTAAAATAAATTATTTTTATTTTATATAAATATAAATTTATGATTTTAATCAATATTTATTTGAAAAATGAAAAGAAATTCTCAAAATTGAAAAAAAATATATATATAAAAGGGATAGTTTTGTCATTTTGAAGAAAAAATTGACTTGGGGGGGTATTTGTATATTGTTAGGTAAAGTAGGGGAGATCAGTATAATTTCAGAAATCTCATGAGAGATAAATGTAATTTATTATAAAATTTAACTGTTTTCCTACAAAATAGTGAAATTTTAACTGTTTTGCATTTGAAAATTTGAAATGTAATATGGATCTTGATTTTTAAAGTTGAAATATTAAAATTTTATCAAAAATGAATTTATAATTTATAAATTATTGAATTTTAAAATTTGGAATACTTCTTGAATTCACAGGAAAATAGTTTTATGTAGGCAGTAGATGGAGATTTTATAAAGTAATGGGTATTTCAGTCACATAAATATTGAAGAACTTTTGGATTAAAAAGAATGGGCTTAAACTCCATCCTAATTTATAATATATTTGTAGATCTTTGTCGAAATAAATTAAAGTACAATTAACTCCGTGGAAGCTGGCAATTTAGTCCTCTTCAACACCTCATGATCAAAATTGAACCAACATATGAAAGGAATTAGGAAACAGAAATCTATAAATAAAGAGCTGATTCTTTAATCCTAATACATGCAGTGCAATATTATCCTTTTTAACGGAGTCTTGACTTGTCACATGAGAATCCATAAGGCACCCAACATGAACTGACCCGAGTTTTTAAAGAATTGACTCGGGTTGGTTCCAACAAGTGGCTTGATCTAATTCTAACTATTTTAGAACCGATTAAAGTTAGATCAATTTTAGTTTTAACTTGACTCATGTGTACCGTTCTATGTGTAAAGGGGGTGATGACCACCTTATCAAAACTAAATAACCAATAATATGGTATTTTGAAGAGTAGTGAAAAAATGAATGGGGGAGGTGGGGGGGGTGGTGTGGCTAACATTTAAGAATTAGTTGAGCACCCACATTACTGAGTTACCTATTGTATAAGGGTTCAAGAGACTTATTTGGGGGATAAAAAAAAAAAGGACATTTTCTTAATTGGTTTGAAAATAATCACCAATTTGGTGAGTAAAAGCAGTAAACTCCTTAAAATAATAGTACTGGTACTACTTTACATTCACATGCCGTTCAATAATGGATTTAAAAACTACCACAATTAGATAATAATCTGGCCATCTACCTTGAGTGTTTGGTAATCAAATGCAAATGTGGCCTTCTATATGTGTGTGTGTGTGTATAGATATATATATATATATATATATATAGTACTAGTGGATGGGGGGTTTTGTCAGTTAGCAATTACATGTGCTATACGTCATGTCAATTACAGCTCCGAAATCAGCTACTAATGTCGCTATGTCTAAATATGCCTCCCACAATCAAAGGCCCCCCCAAATCAAAACAGCAAGCATTAGGGGCCATTGGCTACTAGGCACAAGTTAGTTCATGAAACAATGTGTCTTGCCTTCGTCTATCTAATTGCTTGAGAAATTTATTATCTCCTCTTTAATTAATGAACACTCTTCTCACCGCCTGCGGTGACTAAATTTGAATAATCTCTCTCTCTCTCTCTCTCTCTCTCTCTCTCTCTCTCTCTCACATTTCCTTTGAATATATATATATATATATATATACACACACACGTAAACATACACTAGACAATTTAATTGTTTAGTCAATTGAATTAACCAAAGAAAGCAGTGTCCAAAGTCTTTATATTAGAGGATACGTCTAACAACCACCGTTAAACAATTATTTATATATGAGTAATGATGAGAGGTTTAAGTAGGCAACATTAATCCTCATTTCACCAACTCCTTACTCTCATAATTAACACCACCAATCCCACCCTTAAATCTCCTCGGGCTGCACTCCCATCCCATCGACACTGTTGGCTCTAGACAATTCTAAATTTAAATCAACAAAAAAATTAATTATAAATGATTTTTTTTTTAATTTCTTATTATTTAATATTAATATTATAAAACTCTAATAAATATATAAAATATATATATATATATTTCAATTCTTTGTTTCATATATATAATATAAAAAAATGATATATATATATATATATTGAATAAAACTATAATAATAGAATTCTTACGTAATCAAACAATTGAACAATACTCTAGAAATCTTTTTTCTGAAAAAAACTTTCTTGGAAAATTAAAATTTTTAGTTTGGATTGTTGTATAAAATTAAATTTGAGACTTCTCTTAAAAGAATCACCAATGTGTTGAGCTACCAAATCTTTCTCAACTACTAAATAGCATCTGTTAATTAATTGCTTTAGTTCAGCCAAAGCATGATAATGGGTCCGTTCTCAACCAAGTTATTCAGAAGGCCTTTTTGTGCAGGCTTAAGTTGGCATCTATGGGCCACTTGGCCCAAAGTATGGTCCAGATTCAATCAATCCAGATCAGGTTCAGCTGCATTCTCCCAGGAATACGACTATGGATGGCAATGGAGCCGGACCTAATCTCCAACGCTGGCCTGCAAAAAAAAAAAAAAAAAATGTATTTCAAAATCGGTTTAAATCTTGTGATAGGCGAGGCAGGTCTTTATTGAAGTCCCATTTATTTGTTTATTTATTTTATTAGAAGTCCCATTTATTTGTTTATTTATTTTATTATATTAATTGTAATTAACGTATTTCAAATAAAACGTTACATATGTTAAAATAAAAAATGTATGTCAATAAAGAATCAAAATGATATTATTTTTTTTTCAGATATATAATTTTATTAAGTTTGTATAAACTTTTAATCAATGACTAAAATATATCATAATGAATATTGATTATGTAAAACAAATTTTTTTATTTTATTTTATTTTATATAATCAGCGCAAAGTGGGACGGAGTGCCTTTACCCTAAATCTGTCATAAATTATAATAAATTATAACAGAATAAACATAACTTTTTACAAACCTTTCTCAATAAAAGTAAGGTATGGCGAGTTTCTATCCAAACAGGTTAAACTGCCATATATGCCAATGAAATTTCATAGGAGAGGATGTACCGTCACAAGGGTCAGGATTGGAGAAAGAAGTGAGAAGTACAATGGTACAGTCGCACCATTCATATTTGAGAATTTTTGTTTTTAGTAAGACCCGTGCTACCATACCACTTTGGACTTTTCTTTCTTGGGAATGGGGCATTTGTTTAGATGCGCAGCTTTGGGCTAGATTGGGTACTCTATATCTATACTATGGGAGGTAAAAGAGTAAAAGAAGGGGGAGTGAAAGGAGGAGGGCCAGGCAAAGAAAAGGTCTGAGCCATAAAACGAATCTAAATTATTTAAATTCGGCTCATGATCAGTTCATGATCAGTTTGGTTAAGAACTTGTTTGAGATCGATTTTTAGATTAAAAAAAAAAAAAGTTAAATTTAAACATATTGTGAAACTTGTTAATTTATTGAGTTCGACTCAATCAAATAATAAGTGACTTAATACTATATAAAAAATCAAACTTGAATTCAACCTAATTAAGTGCAGTGCATGACATATTTAAACCCATTAGCATAGGCAATCAACATTCCTATGGTAACATTCTCTTCCATCTCTTGGCCAAACCCTACTTTTCTTCAGCAGACTATACTGGAGGTGCATCTTCTAAACCATTCTTAATTTTCCATACTTTCATTTAATTCATTACTTGCGGACCTCCTTGAAGGAAAATTCTCCTCCTGGGTTTGAGAAAAATCTTCTGTATCCTTCACCTCTTTCAAAACAATTGAATTCCCATGCTATCGCTCGAATTAGTTTGAATTCTAAGAGTCTCGCCATGGCCCTTGTTCGCATTAAATTTGGGGAGCTTGCACCATTGAACTATGTTCTTGAGAATTCAGATGTCAGATGCGACAGCTGCAGGTGAGAACTGATGGGAAGTCCCATATTCTTTGGAGATTGCTTCAGCGGAAGCATTTTCTTTATCCTTTTCAACAGACAAGCTCCTCCAAAACATGCAAAACAGTATTAAAGTATTCGAAAGGTGGTAATAACCAAGTTTCCAGGATTGCCAGTTGGAGTTGCATAGGACTCAATATTCACAGTCGAGGCCAAAGCTAGATGGAAAGGATGGGGCGGGGCATTATGAATAGAGTGCTTGAAATGTCAGACATGATTCAGATTGGGTAAAGCAAGCCCTTTGCATCCCGACATTTCCACGAGAGCAATTTTCCCAAGTATCTGAACATCTCAGGCTGGCAGCTCTTTCAATATAAACACTTGCAACCACGGTTCTGAAGAGGCGGCCTGGGATTGAAAGGTCAATGGCAGCATATGCTTGGTTGGGACTTATGACTCTGGAGATGACCATGAGCATGTCTCCCAAGAGAGATCCAGCAGTCCTACCAATGGGGAGAAAAGGAACTGCCGGGCAAGCAGCCGAAACCCAGAAGATTGCAAAACCTACTGATCCTAGAACTACTTTTACAGTAGAAGCCAAGGCCATAACAAGAATTCTACGAACCAACTACTTACTCTTACTTCACAAAGTCCTAGAGGCCAGACTGCAAATCTGTTTCTTTATATCACCATAAACATAAATGAGTAGCAAAGTTATCAGCTTTATAATTTCCTAGCTCAACTTGTTTCAAGTTCAATTGAAGTTTTCTACCTATGTTGTACTGTTAAAATGATGAGTGATTACACGAAAAATTGAGTCAGGTTCAGCAGATTGTAGCACCTTTGTAACTCTCTCTTGTTAAATAATGACCAAAAGAATCTCATAGTATCAAAATTTAAGGAGTAGTCTGTTTCTCATCAGCCATTCTAAGTCAAGGTCCAAAAAGGTTGACTTTTGTGTTGTAGCTTCCAAAAATAGATGCTAATACTTGCAATAATCCAAAACTGGCTAGTGTACTATATGACAAAATGATGATCACTGTGAGCCAAAATGATGATCAGGCACATGTTGTCTACTTGTTTGGGAAACAAAAAAAAAAAAAACTGTTTTTGCCAACATGATTGGGTCAATGACCCTGTTCGCCTAAAAATTTATCAACTTATGATCAACATAAGACGATAATGTTGCTGTACTACTCCTTAAATAGAAGGATAAGGAGCTTAAATGGGCATACTTTCTACTTTCACGATTTAAGAGGTAATTTTTGTTTTCAAATTTCTTAGTGCCAAAGGATATATTCACATCAAATGCTACAAAGAAATTAAGCAGCCACACTTTTACAGTATAAAGGTCAAATTTAAGCAAAAAATAAAATAAAATCCGTGCATTTGTCTCATTGATGTTGAACGATCAATAACAGCCAAAAGAGAGAGTATATATATACAAAGAATGAATTTGCGATCTTCTATTAATCTTTATATGATCTAACTTAGCATTCATAGACAATTGAACACTTGATAGAATACAAAGTCATTTACAAATGCATCTAACTAAGAACTAATTTACAAAGTTGAAGAATAGATAATTTAAAACAATATCAATCAACTAAAAATTTGATATCAAAATCCCCTTACTGAACTCTGCCAAACCTCGACAAATTGTTGATCCTTCCTTGTCATGAACATTTTGTTCCCTCCAAAGCCCAAGTGGGTTATCCTATTTCCTCCCATATCTTTAGCTCTCCCCATCAGATTCTTTCTGAAGACCCTCTCCTCTAACCCATCTTCACTGTTCCTAGAAGAACCCATCTGAACTTCTGACCACAACTCTAAATCACCTCCCTTACTGCAAAATACTTGATTTCCATGATTCTCAATCTTGCACCCAAACCCTTCTTTCTTCCCATTGACCACCTTTCTTTTATTCCCAAGACAAACCCATGAATTCTCAGCACCAATAGTCCTCAAATCGGTGAAGAACACCTCACCCGAATTCACACCAACCTTGAAAATTGCTGAAAGATCATCAGAAACCGTGACATCTGCAAAGCAATCAACTTTTTCCTTCACCTCCCAAACTGCATTTCCAGACCTTAAATCCCAAAATTTAATATTACCCAAAACGCCAGAAGGTCCACTATGAGTACCAGAAGCCATTAACAGATTGTAACTCGAAACCCAATTCAATTTTGTCGCTGGAATAGCGGAATCAAGATTGGCACCAAAAATTTCGTTATGACCAATCTCTGTAACGGGACGGAAACTATCCTGGAGATCAAAAACCATAATCGAATTTGAATTCCGCCTACCAGATTCGAAACTGGTGAATAAAAATTCTGGGGATGACCCAATTGCCTGTACTGTTGAACTGGATCTAGTCACATTCTCCCAATTCAACGTCTCTCTAACAAAACCATTATCAAGATCAATAATCTGCAAACCCGAAAAATCAGTGGCCCCTGCGGCTGCAAGGTTCGGAGATATCGTTAATAGTGAATCAACGGCCGTGAATTGGGTCAAAATTGTGGATTTTCTTTGTAGAGACCAATCAAAAGACGTGATTTTACTGCCGTGTGCTACATGGATTGACCCATACGGTGTTGTCGAGATTGCAGAGGGCGAGTCTCGACCACTCAAAGGCAAAATCAACGAATTTTCGAGATTGAAAGCTTCAAACTGAGATGGGTTCGATTGTGAAGCTACGAGAAGGTTTTCGATACCGTAAAACTGGGCCTCGGAGATTAGGTCTTGAAGATCAAACGTTTTAGCTTTGGATGGAAGATGACCAGTTCTGAGAAGAGAGAGAAGGATTGAGAACAATTCAGGGTCTCTGTCAACGAACGGAACACCATATTGATCAGAAACACTGGAAACCCTAGAAAAGAGGGATTTGGGGCCAGCAATGGTTAGGGTTTGTTTGGTGGTCTGAAAGAGCTGACCACCCACATCAATAGTAACAAGATTGGAGCTTTGGTCTGGTTTGCTTTGGTGGAACGCATTTGCAGGAGGCCTTGAATCAGCAAAAGGTGGCATTTTTTGTTTCAAAACTGATTCACCAAAGAAAAATAAGAACTGGAAATGTTCAGCCGCGAGAGACGATGCAAGAAAAATATATGAAAACCCTAGAACTCAAAGAGGCCCGGAATCTTGGGATGGGGGATTGAAGGAGGACAACGGTTGCTTTTGAAGAAGAAGAGGACCCGGAGATTGTCTTTCTAGAAGGTCAAAGCGATTTTTGTGGTCAAGAAAAGCCAGAGGTTCTTCAATTTGTTTTGTCAAACTTCGTAACAACTCTTTTCAAACTCTGTAATTTGTACGGATTGTTTAAAGCAGTCCAACTTGGACCTGGTTTTTGTTGGGTATTAAATAATTTTGAACAATTTGAAATCTTGACTAGGCCTTCGGAATTGGGACCTTATTCAAGGATAGGATACCCAAAATTAGGGTGGGGTGCCCCTAAATTAATAAAATCAACCCTTTGATTTGGGTTTTTCTTTTTTGTTTAATCCTGTTATATTTAATAGATATCAAAGATTAAAAACTTATTAATTAATTAAAATTATTAATTATTAATTATTTTATATTTTTATTAATCAATAAATATTTTTTATTTATAAATAATTTTTGGTATAAAAATAAGACTTTATATATAAATTTTTAATAATATCAATTTTTTATTAAAAAAATATATATAATACTCAATTTATGACATTAAATACTCTTAATGTCAGTTTGAAGTATTATAATTTTTTTTTGTTTATAATAATTTTAATTTTAATTATATAAAATTAATAAATATAAGTACTACGACATGTCATAAATAAAAAATATATATATAAGTACATATAACTATTTTTTTCTCTATAATAATTAATATTATAAAGAGTTTTTATTAAAAAAAATATTAATTATTAAATAATAGAACCATTAATTATACACCTTAGAACAAAGTTGGTTCTTTAAAAATTTATTAATTATTAGAGATTAATAACTTATTGAATATTTATTATAAGAGAGCCAACTGTACAAAGTTTTTTTATTAGAGAAATACTAATGTCAGTGGCGAGTGTTCAACATTCGCAATCTAAATAACGCGTGCATTATATCGCGTGTAAAATTGATGTGTATAATACACACGTCAATCAAATTACGAGTGCTCACACTTAAAAACTGACACTAGTATTTCTTTTTTCATTATTCAAAAAATGTGAGAACAACGAAAAAGAATAGTCTTTACCTTGTAGGATACCCAAAAGGTCACTATTCAAGGACGGCTCTCATATTAAGTTAAAAAAACAATCATTATAAGTCTCATCTATAAATAAATAAAGTCTAAAATTCTTCCAATAAAGACTCCAAAAAAAATTCAATTCTATTAAAAAAAATTATTCTAAATTATTATTATTTTTTATCACTATCTTTTAAGATTAAGAAAATATTTTGAATAGTTTTGTATTGCCTAATTTATATTTTACAGATTCTATTATAATTCCTTAATTCGTAGAATATATAAGAAATCTATTATTATAATTTTATTTAACATATTCATCTCCTTTATTCGAATATTATTATCATTTATATTACAAAATTATATATGTATATATGAAATAAAGCATTAAAAATATTTATATTTATATATATATCATATATTTATTGTAGTTTGATAATATTAATATTAAATAAATTTTTTATATGATTATTATTTTAAAAATAAAGTGATTATTTTAGGTTTTTAATTATCTTGAGCTGTCCAGTCAATTTGGCTTGGCCTGCCTTGAGATGTGAGTATTGAATTTGGTTTGCCCTGCCTTGACACATCTGCCATGAAACTAGAAGGAATTATCTATTGTTGACTTCACCTTAAGTTTGTTTTCAGCTCAATATTGATGGATGGATGATTGATAAGAGGAAAGGCTAGGGTAAATTTCTGGGAAGTGTTAGCTTGGCTCTATGTAACATTAAATTTGAAGCACAAATTTTGATAATAAAAAAAAAATCATGAGTAATTATAAGATTGTCTCATATAAAATATGATCTGAACGTCATGTCATTAATAAGAACTTCTACATATAGCTCAATTCTAAATTGACATGTGTAATCAAATTTTTGCCAAAGAGTTCTTAAATACTCACATGAGAGAATAACTTATAAAGTCTTATCTACTGATCGATATACTCTTGCATTTCTAACTGAATCGAGCTATTTTTAATTCCTGAATATCGTACCATATCTGGTCAAGCTAATGATTGACTCCCATAATTCCTCACCATAAATAAAGTTTTCATCGAGAAACTAATGCCCTTACATTTTATGGTTATCTAAAGACTTGGGAAAAGATATTGGGAAGATTTCTAAAGTTTGACATATGACTATAATATATTATCGCGGCTATAGTATTATTACATGTCATAGATCTACTTTAAGGATACTTAAAAAGAGTTTTGTAGTATGAAAAATAAACTATTAAATTCTCTAAAGTGTTTATTGTATCACATATGCACGGAACCTTAAACTTTCTCAAACAAAAAAAATTCCTCAAAATTCTTTAAATCTTCTATCACTTTTTACTACATATTTCTAACGATCTTTCATTTTATACTCTTAACAATCCATGTGATGGGTGACATCATTTCTTAACTAACTTGCGATGTTAAAACTTGAAACTCCTATTAGTAATTTCCTGTTATTATGAGCAATGATGTAATTAATATGAGGACACTTCTTAAAGATTTTAGATTACGTCTACATACTAATTTATGAGGAAAGAGCCTACAAACAGAAGAGGACTAGGCCCCGTTTGGGGTTCCGGTTCGAGGTTCCGTTTTAGCGGCTGCGGGCGCAATGGGAAAGTGGATCACCAAAGGTCTCCTCCATGCACGACTTTGTCAGCAGCCTTGCAACAAGCAACGTGGGAGCCGGGAAACCAGTCTCACCTGCACGTTGAAAACGTGACAAGTGGGGAACACGGGTCCCACCTGCACGTAGGAAGCAAGCACAGATGCGGCGCATCAAATTCAGGACTCCAAATTGGCATTTGGCCCCAACTAAATTTCATTTTTTTTATGGATCGAAACGAAAATACCATAAACCTTACGTTCCTGCCTGTGCTCAGATGCAAAAGTAACATTACTGAATTGGCAAAATGGTCATCCAAATATATTCTTCATCATTAGCATCACTGTTATCCCTGTTCTATATATTATTTATATTACATAAGGAAAGGCTAAAACAACTCTTTCAAGAGTGCTGTTAGTTTCTGTGTTTCTGCCTAAAGCAAAAGAAAAATAATACATCTTCCGTGGTAATCCTAACAAAACATTCCCAATTGTCTTCTTTCAGGTCAGGAAGTGCTCAAAAAACGGCCTTCGTGTATTTGGTCAGTCCTGCAACACATCCCTTTTAGTCCAAAATCCAATAATTCTCTACAAGTCGATTTAACAATTGTCTAAGATACTCCTTCCGTTCTGGGATTTGGACCAGTCAAGCCAACCCACCAATTACTTACACGCCCCATGGAAGAGCAAGTGGAATGCACAAAAGTTAACTGACACCCGGCTGCATCATCGGGAAGAAGCTCCAATTTTTGGTTGGTGCAACCTCTTCAAGAACATTCTCATTGGCCCACCAGTCGGAGCCAATATTAGGCTTATCAGAATTTACACCATCTGCATTGTCGAAGTTGAATTCCTTAACAGACCCGAGAGTGATTGAGCGATGCTTCTGATGCCGCTGTCCACCCTCCCCATCTGCAGACACTTTCTCTTGTGTGTCGTTGGATGATTCACCAGCAGGACACTCATGACCATTTGGCATTTCATCTGCTGCATTTTCATCTCTTTTGACAACACATTCTGCATTCTCTAGAGATGCTGATACAGCCTTTGCCAATGCTGCTGGCTTCTTTTCTACACATCTAACTACCTCAGCAGTTATCTCAAATGAAACTCTATGATCAACTGCAGTTTCATCATGCCGCCATCCATTGAATGAATTTGTGCGCGGTGCAACATCAGAATTCTGACGATCCAGAAGAAAACTACCACGACATCTCGGCCCCACAGCATCTGGAGTCAGAGAACCAGATCCTTGCCATGATCCCCACTCATGGGGGGGCAGGTTGTCAAGATTCAAGAACTTGGGAGGGTCGCCAGTGCGGAACTCGGGAAAATGGAGACTGGCAGGAGCAAATTCATGATCAGGAAAAGGAGATGAGGTGCCAGAACCAGAAATGCCTGAGCTTGGCGAGATCAGATGGCCAACTGGGCTTTCAGGGTAAAGCTGATAAGATTGAAATTCATAATGAGATAAAGGGAATCTCTGACAAGCTTCACCATTTTGGTGGTTGGGGTCAAGAAGGCGAGCAAATGGCACCTCAGGCGAGGAAGGTGTAGTCAATTGGACAGATTCAGGAGGAGGAGTAAAGGGAGCAGTTGATGGTTCAGTGGTGAACGTTGAGAAGGCTGGGGGTGAAACTAACTGGGTCTCATGGGCATAAGGGCCAATAGCAAAAATAGAGGCAGGCCCACCAGGAGAGTACATGTTGGCAGATATAGAGGTGCGGGACAGTAAGCCAGCTGGTGATTGAGTAGCAGAAGGAGGTTCTGATTGAAGGAAAGATGCAGGAGAGGAGGGAGGTGCAACAAAGGGAAGTGCTATGGCAGGTGCTTGAGTTGGATTTCCAGCTGCTGGAACCTCTGTTCCTGAGGCTGTTGTTTCAGGAACAAGAATGGCATGCCCAATTCGTTTGTTGGGTTTGAAAGACCCAAAACACCAATATATGCTCCAGCAGCCTCCCCACCTTCTTTTCTGCACATGACCAAAGATTATAGCAAAAATGTTACATTTATAACAGGAAATATTAATACATTTCTTCCATATCTAATAGGACATTAACAGACGAATATGGTGTGCAATTCAAATTAAATCTCAATCCTCAAGCATATATAATAATCCTCTGAAAGAACTCTCCATCAGTTATAAAATTCTTTGTGCATGATATTAAAGAATGCAGTATGGCTGATCCCGAAATAATTTAGATATTATGCAACAAAATAACTGCCACTTTAGACATGCCATGTCTTAAATTATTGTAATCGTCTAAAGAATAAACCAAGCATTGTAAAGTAATTAAGTCATGGAATGGTACTAGTGCAATAAAACAACTATAATCCCTTTGCCATCAAACACACCGAACGAGCAATCACCACTTTAGAAATGCCTCCGCAAATTTAGAAGCAACAGATAGAATAAGAGCATATATGCACAGATGAAAGACATCACTCATCAGACAAGTTTGAGGTGTCAGACCCAGATGGTTGTTTGACAGCTAAAGGCTATTGTAATTCTAAATTCATTAATAAAATTTGGTATGCACCTCAGGTACACTATGGAGCTTCTTTACTCATGTACTTGAGACCATGAGACCATAGCCCTTTCAAATTTTTTTAAGCAGTTACATATTTACAAGTTTAAGAGTGAGTCAAATGTTATTTGCATTTTCTGACAAGATGGTAGGGATGATATTTATTAAGGTTTGGAAAAAAAATTCATAAACATAATATTAACAGATAAGTTGTAAAAGGGGCCATAACAAAGAGAAGAAAATTTACTAGACATACTTCTTCTTCTTCTTCTTCATTTTTTTTGTAAGGTTTATGAGGGAGGGGTAGGAATGTGAAAGGGGTGGACATTACATGGGAAAGACATTTTGTACTGATCGTATCTACTCTCATCTGAGATCTTAGTTTTATCAGCAAGATTACCATTTAAATTAACCCATTAAAACGCCCCAGCAACACTCCGAAGAACAAAGAAAATCTCTCAATGCATCTAGAATACTTGATGATTGCAGAAACTTATCACACCCCCACCCCAAAATCAGACACAGTCCATGATCTATCTGGCAATCTCATGTCTTGGTCTCTTTGTCAACAAAAGAAGCAAAAATGTAAACTCCACACAATGGTAATTCAGCACCTTCAACCAGTTACTCCAACACATGGTTGTCTCTTTTAGCCTTTTGATCCACATCACTGAAACAAGAGCAGAACGAGTGAAAAGAGAAACTTCCTTTTTTGCGCCACTTAGAATTGAGCTAATATAACCCCTAGAAACATTAACCAAACTTTGGCATGTGGTGTATGAGAAAAAATTGTTGGGCAGAGTACCACTGTCAACACAAAGTCATCAAGGTGCTAGACCTACTTGGGCCCATAAAAATACAGTACCCCCTGTTTTTGGCAGATGAAAATATTTCAATAAGAAACCGAAAGGTAAATTTCACAAGCATCTTCCTGAAGGAATTCAGTATTATATAGCAGCAAATTCAACATTAAATAATCCCTCTTTATTATAAAATCATGATCTAATTATTTAATTATCATTGTTCAATACAACAAATATTTCATAAACATGAAAATTGCACTGCCTACCTCCCAAATTAAGGCTTTTTACATCAATGGAATTATGTTATTAACATTAAAAATCCCTGAACAAAGTTTGGGATATATCTGCCATTAGCTCCAACATTCTGCAGAGTCTAGCATCTCATGAAAAATTGTTTTACTAGCAAAAAAACACTGCATAAGTAGCAGAAAGTCTAGCCATACAATCACCACTGTAACTTCTACTGAAAAGTTTACAAAATATTGGTTACTAAGTTAATATCTGAGAAAAAAATTCTAAAAAAAAAACAAGATAAATAGGGGGTGCCATTGAAACAGACATGCACTCTGGTTTAGCTCAGATAAAGTTACCGATAAATGTAAGATGTAAGTAGGATACCTAAAGAGAACCATGCCCTTACTCTGTAAATTAACATGCTGGCCTCTCCCAAAGAAAAAAAAAACACTCTCCGTAATCATTCAGACCATAATCAACAGCCAATGACAGCTCAATTGACAATTGCAAAATTAAACATGGAATAACACATTTTAACACTAACAAAGCTGTGAGAGACGATGCCATAAAGAAAAATAGAAAACAAACTAAGAGAGACATTGCAGCAAGTCACCTAATGATGTCATAAGCAGTGGTGTTTGTCATACAAATTTATTTTGCATTAAAATTAAAAGCTTTCACATAAAACTTCAAAAGTTCAAGAAACTTTGCATCATCAACAAAAGACCATTAATTTGCTAAAAGCTTTGATTTTCCATATAGTAACACAACAAATCCTACCTCTAAATCTATTTAAACCTCATCTACTAAAATAAAACACTGTCACTTCAAATCTACCACAAGCTAAACCCCTATACCTAGAAAGCACAAGTCAACCTTCAAGAATACAGGCAATACCAAAACAACATCACACCGAAAGACAATCACACAAAGAAATAAAACAATCATGATCTCTTCAATTATAAAGAAAATATAAAAAGGCCAAAAAAAAAAACAATCGACCAGCAATCACATAATAAATCAACAGATCTTGAATCTTATAAGCAGCTTTTGCAAAACATAACATTTTAAACTCAAATTATTGAATTAAAACAATCATACAAACATAATTATGATAAAATTGACGAGAAATGAATGGATCAAATCAAAAGATATACCTGCACTGAGGCTTGAGGCACACGATTCTCAGCTGAGGCGATCGCAGTTGCTGCAGCGTTTATAGTCTCCAAAGTGTTGTTCATACCTCTCATCTCTCCATTCACTCGTCTCATGTTCTCGATCGATAAACCAACCTAACTTTCACAAGTAATGTTTTGATTCATCGGCGAATCAAATTGTTTACGGATCAAATCTCACCGAGAAAATCTTGAAACTTCCTCGATAAAAATTACAAAATCCGAGTTTCATTCGAATACAAAAGAAAAATAAAATCAGATACACCGAACAAGATTGGAGAAGAAGAAAGTGGAGATTACTGAATTATAGACGAACCGAAAAATCAAATCTCTCTCTCTCTTATTTCTCTCTCCTGTTTTCTCTCTCTCTCTATATATATTCTGTAACTATCGCTTTTGAGGTTAAACACGGCAATGACTTGATTACTCCATTACGTGATTATCGAAGCCCCGAGCTATGGGCTAACGTTTATAATTATCTAATCCCTAATATAGTTTAGAAATAATAAAATACTAAAATTACTTGAATAACCTTGTGATGAAATTGAATGGCATCGGCCATTGTACAGTTAATAGGTGCACCTGAAACTTACTCCCACATTGAATGACATACCTTCTTCCTTTTTAAAGCTCACACCTAATAGCCATTCCCTTTAATTGTCATTTTGCAACTAGGGCTATGTAAGATATATGTATGTATGTATGTATATATATATATATGTATATGTGTGTGTATAATAATTGAATTTCTATTACCATTTTTTAAAATTTTAAGTCGAGACTAGAGTTGGTGTTTTTGTGCAACGACGATAAGATTATTTTATTATGATTTAGATAATAGTAAAATCATGAAATTTTCTTTTGAAAAGGACCAAAAATTATTGAATTGAGCCAAAATTTTGTGATGAAAAATGAAAGAATTTTAGGGTGAGAAACTATAAATTCAATAATAAAGATCGAGTTAAACCAAAATTTAAGAGTAGACTAATTTAAAAATAACTAAAATTTTATATCTATAAATTATTTTTTCTAAAATTTAGAGTGAACTATAGTATGATATACTCTTTTTCCTCTTATTTTTGGATACGAAAATTACATCTTCGAATCACGAAAACCGTTCATCTCTTTTTATTAATAAAAAATATGTATGAAAAGGAGTGGTGTAATTTTTTTGTGCTTATGTGGGTAATTTTGTCCTAATGATGGGAGCACAACTATTTTTTAAGAATAAAGTATAATTTGTTTATTTATTGAATTTGATTGTTTAGGTGCGATTTTTTTATTATTGTTTTAGCGAGAGAAGCTCTTTGTTTTGTCAAAGTGTGCACGTGTGGCCATCCACTTCTCGATGGTTTTCGTGCGCACCCCTTGCGTAGGATTGGGCCCACACTGAAAATTCTCCCCCTTTACCCGCCACTTGAACTAACTTGCACGGTTGGTTCTTCTCTCAAATCAACCCCCCACCTTTTCTTTTCTTTTTTATCTTCTGAGACATAAGGAAAACTCAATTACCCTTTAATTGAACTTTTGTGAAAATGATGCATCTCTCTCTCTCTCTCTCTCTCTCTCTCTCTCTCTCTCTCTCTCTCTCTCTCTCTCTCTCTCTCTATATATATATATATATATATATATATCACATATGGGGAAAGGACCTTTTTTGTGAACTTAATCTTTTAAACCCTTTATTTCATATCTTTCACAAGGATTCACACTAAAGATAACGAAGATTTTACTTTAAAGATATACTTTATACTTTAATTCGATGTACCAAAAGGTTAAGGCATTAGCATTTGAGCTGACGGGTCCAACAGAATATGCCCACAATAAGATAGTTCACACATTAAGCCCTAACTTGTGCGGTGCCTTTAATCTGGTCATGGTCATCACTTGTTCTTTTTTTTTTGGGGGGGGGGGGGGGGGGGGCGCTGCTTGATTGGATAATTGATTGTAAAATAGATTGCAGAAAGGAATGTGAAAAGGAACATAATTTTTCTTTCTTTTCTCCACCGCGTGGGTCACATTACCCTTTAAATCATGTACCATTTACCATTTACCATTCAACTTTACTTTGTTTCAACTTAGCAAAGTCTATCTTATTACATTTGAAAGAAAAAATATACCATTTAATTCGAAATATACTATAGAGTTCGTATCTTTTAAGTTGAAAGTAATTCCTTTGTGCTTATTTGGTTAAGGTATTAGAAAATAACGTAATATTATTCTTTCTTTTTTCTTTTTCCTTTTTTTATCTTTGCCTTTTTTGTCCATTCCTAAAATGTTTATTCCCATCAACTTTTATCTCCATCGCCTTCTAATTCTCATCAATTATTTATTTTTATCAATAATTTTATACAAAAACAAAGTTTATTAAGTGTCTAGTTGAACTTGAGTGATGAGTGAGTTGACTTGAAAAACGTGTCAATCGTAAATTTAAAGATCCTGAATTCAATTCATCATGCTTACAACTCATGAGATTTTTGAACTCCCTCATGGACCGAGAGTGAATTATTTTAGGAAAATTGTGATACCACTTCCTTTAAAAAAAAAAAATAGTGTCTATCAGTTGGTTATTTATGCTCTCCCTCAAACAGAAGGTAATGAGTTCAAGTGATCTCACTCGCCCGATTAAGGGTTGATGTGAGCATTATTTTGATTGGGTTGCTTTTCAAGACTTATATTTGATTGATTATAATATATTGTAGTGTCAAATTAAATTAGTTAATTATAATTCATATATTGAAATATATGTTGCTTCCTTCCAACAAACAAAAAATGTCTTAGGTACCATAGCTATTGGAAGAGATTACTATCCTAATAAGTTACATAACCCTTTATGGCCAAACAATATAGAAATTCAAGGCCCCAATTAAGATCTTTATGACATTTAGAGGAAATTAAACTATGAACCATGTGGTGGGATCCCTCTATCCAGCACACGATAGAGACTGAGACTGTGACTGGGTTATCTTCTACCCAACACGAATACAGATTATAGACACTTTAGCTATCAGAAATGAGACCACTTTCATTTGACTGTTCAATTAATTCTAGCCAGTGATTGTGGTTTCAACTATGCGTTTGCGTATTAAGCTGTAACTTCATTTTAGATTCACAAAATGATGGAGATGTTTCCATTGTTTTATAAATATAAGACTCATAGCAAAGAATATCATTTTCATGTACTTTTAGAGACTGTTCGAGTGGGTTAGATTATAAGTTATTTGATTAATTTTTCACACGGCATGTCAACGTTCAAGTCTTTCAAGATTCATATTTGAGAGACTCCTAATTGTAATACCCGGTTGATTGGTTGATTGTAACTACTTTCGTCGATAACCCAAAAAAAAAAAAAAACAAATTGTAACCGTAATACTACTAAAAAAATAATTATCAAATATTTCAAAATTAAAAACCGGTTGATATGCACTTTGTTTAACCAATTCTGATTTTTGCCAAACAGTAAGATGCTTAATCTAAATTAAAAATAGCAATTTTTTTTTCAAAAAAAAGATGTATTGTATAATTATTACTGTACAAGCCCAAAGAAATCTCTTAATTCTAGATCTTGTCAAGCCAAAGGCAACAAACTGTAATAACTACATAGATAAAGGTCTGCCCAAAGCTGGAAGACAGAAATAGCATTCCTACAGAAAACCCTTTTTTTTTTGTTCTTTTGGTAGAAAATAAGAAAGACTATACTAATTTTGTTCATTGACACATTCTATTGCTTACCTTCCCTCCTAATACTTGTATTGACCTAATCAGATCTGAAGAACTTGGAATCCAAGGTTTGTTAGGGGGTGACCAATGGGTATTCTGAATTCCAAAATCTTCTTTCTTTCCTGGTGACTTTTGTTGGTCAGACATAAGACATGACATTGGAAACAGAGATTTTGGGGGTTTTTTTATGATTTAAAAAGAATTCAAGGGTGATTAAGTAAGCCTCGAGGATATTTTTATGGATGTAGGTGATGAAGATAACCATTTAAACCTAATTTAGGCATGAATGATTATGACTAGAACCAGATTTAAATCACTTTTTTTTTGTATGAAAATTCAACATGGAATATATATCTTCCAACCTACATGGACATGATGGTGGGCTACAAGCAACATACTTAGTAGCTACTTCCTTCCTAGAAACACTTCAATATGGTCCTCCATTAATTCATGATGAAAAGATAATACAACTTTAATAATTATTAGTGGTTTGACCCATCATTTTTGTGTCAATATCACTCATCGATTAGACATCATAGGCAGATTGTTGAATGAGTAAAAAGAGAGTTCTTCGCGCGAATCCGTTTGTAGTCTAGCGATATTATTTGTTCATTCTTCAAGTCTTCGCATAGGCAAAGAGAAAAGGTGTTAGTAAAAATATTAGTACCATCCATCCTAATAATTAGCTAATTTTTTTTTTTTAGAAGAAAAAAAAAAAAAAAAGATAGTTCTTTGAGTTTTGGTCTTACTTGTATAAGAGATTTAGGGAGATATATTGCTCTGAGACTCAACTTGGGCTCTCATATATGATATTTGACAGCAGTATTTTAATTTTTGTACTAAATAATGACCGGTTTCATATATATCTATATATATATATATATATTAAAAAATTAATCTCAATGCAAAACTAGTAAATATTCTAGAATTAAATAAAAAAACATAAGTTACATTGTTTTCAAGTTGTAGTGACTTGTCTTTTTAAAATAAATTACACAAACTCTCTCCATTAGTTCACTCGTTTTTACTTGAATCCCGACAATTTATAAGTCAACATAAATGCCCGTCTATTAAAAATTAAATTCAGTTAAAAAAACTCAAAATAATAATAATAAAGAAGTACAAAAATAAAAATAAAAACTTGTGGTTCTCCTAAATTGACTTTTCTCCAAATCTATCCCCAAAAGCTTTTGGTCAATCAGTAGAACCTAAAGCATGGTGTGCGTGTCTTAAATAAAGATCTGATTTAACATTGGTAGGTATAATGTTTTGGTCAACTTTGTTTGGCCATGTGATGCTTTTACAAGTCTTTCCAAGGTTCATGTTTATCTTCCTTCACACACACACACACACACACAGTGCAAGTGGGATTATTTTCTCCTCTCCTAAATTCTTTATTGGGTGCCCATATTGGAGCTCCAGGAATAATATGAGCATTGAGCCCTTCCTCCTCCTAATAAGAAATGACATCAATGACCCTCGTACAGTCTTTTAGCTGCTATAAAACCTTTTTCTCCTTATTGGTTCTTCTGTTTATTTTAACAAAAAATCTTACTATACCACTTCAACCCCGATCACAAGGGATATTAATGTCACGGTCTAAATTACAAGGGGTTGAAGTAAAATCGGCCAAAACCATAAGCAGGAGTGTAAATTCATTGTTCAGTCCAAACCCGAATTGATGGAATGGGATTTTACTTTCAACTAGCTTAATCAATTAAACACCAAAGAGCTTAATAAGCTGATTTCAGCTTAAAAAGTGTAAACCCCACTGCATAAGTTGATTCTAACTTAATTCACCCACACGGTTAGTTTCAATTAAGTGCTTAATATCTCACTCAAACATAATAAGCTGACCCCATTAACCAAAAGCAAACGGGATAGGCTTAGGTGTTAAAGAGTGTTTTTTTTCCAAACAAATTTAGCTTTGTTGAGAGAAAAAGACAATTTATTATCATCTCAGGCATATGCCATAGACATATTCATGTATGCATATGACAATTGGTTTCAGTGAAAGATCAAGGCAGTTTACCATCCCAAACAGGAGGGAAAAATTAAGCAGCTAAGCTTTTGGAGGCAATTTCAAATACATTCTCCGAAAGTCCATTGGCAGACATGATCATCTCCAGCTGCGCCTGTAAAATAACATGAGTGTTATTTCACAAAGGTGCACAACAACCAAATAAAAAATCCATCTTCCTGCAAGTTATTTCAGAATTTGACATTGTAATAATATCCCTTTTGTAAGTCAAGAAACAAAAAAATTAGGCTCCTGAGAAAACACCATCTTGCCAAGCCCAAGCATAATAGAAAAACTAGGCAAAAGAAATAAAAATCAACAACTAGAAACATAAACAATCTCGGCAACAGTTGAATACCTTGGCAAGGCTTTGACGAGTTTCATCATAGCGCCTCCATCTAGAGAAGGCTGATACCATGCGGGAAGCCACCTGCATCCATGAAGAGAGATTCAACTATGAGTGAGACGCAAGGAACAGTAAGAACCAACGATACAACAGATTTTTTCTCTGAACAGACCTGTGGGTTCAGTTTGTCAAGCTGCACCACCAAATCTCCCAAGAATCTGTAACCCGACCCATCTTTCGCATGAAAATTCACAGGAGATCCACAAAAGCCTCCAATAAGTGAATATACCTGTTTCACATGGAGAATCCAGATTTTGTATTGCTCAGGAGAAGCAACAGACCCAAAGAACACGCACAGGCACAGAGAGAAATCATATTCAATATAGTTCACATAAAGTAAAATGAAACATCTTGTGTACAAAAGGACTGGAATTTGTGTTCTGGGCATGTGTATATGCACCCACTTGTATGTGTACAGCAGGTGGGTGGGTGGGTGTGTGTCATGCCCTGGATTCCAAAACCTGAGGGTGAACCCATAAATTAATCTTAATTGGATTTGTTCGATTTCAACAATGTTTTAGAATAAATCTTACAAGGCCTAAGTAATATAATATCAAATCACATGACGCCTTGCATAAAAATCCAAGTCAACTTAAATCCCAAAATATCAAGTCTATACCAAACAAGTGGTACAAAAGAGGGGTTAGAATATCATAATTAGAAGAAAATACAAAATACATCCCTTCCATCATCCAAAATCCATAAGGCACTCCTAGCATATCAACGGTATCAATCCCTATTGTCCAAAAATATAACCAAGTGCCCAAGTACAAAAAAAAAAAAAAAGGGAACAAAAACATAAGATAATAGAAAACTGATTTTCATCACTTCTCGGTCTCGATTTCCTTTCCATCGCATGTAAAATGTTGGGGTGAACACAACCGCCCAATAGAGATAATGATATACCATCTAACCATGATAAAGTGGCGTGTGCAAGTTTTACATGAATGTAGAATATATACAATTAAGCACATAGTTTAGTAATGAGAGCACAATTCATACAAGCCAAGAATGATTCAGTTATACCATCATCAACTCCACTTAATTTATGTCATTTTATCAATTCAAGTCAACAGAAGTTGTGATCCAGTCAACACTCAGCTCGCGTCGCACAACGCAAGCTACCGTAAAAAATAAACCTCAAATTTATGGGCTACTAACCAACAGGACTGAGTCGCCCTCTTGGCCAAGTCTACGGTCTAAACACCGAAGGGCACCGAGCCCTGTAATTACTAAATATAGGGTCCCACAATACTACATAAACCAAACACATTGCTATATCAAGTTATTAATTTCATTTATTTATATACCTTTATATATATTCATTTGTACATTTATTTATTTTTTACCATGAGCTATGAAATACGGATACTCTATTTTGACTCACCTGTCTGTGTCAAACACCGATACTCTTGTACACTTTCCATAGTTTGTAGCTCTACCCACCACTTTTCCTGTTGGCCACCTGTGGCACTTAGATCTAGGTGGATTTTTTTTCTTTTTGCTTATAGAAGATATTCTCTCTTTGGATCCCCATACCCACTTATTCCCTCTCTCGCTCCTTCCTGTTTTCTTCCTTTGAAATTCACCCACGCTCACACATTAAAAAGAAAGAAACAAAGAAAGAAAATACAAACCTTCTCTATTCGAACCTTCTCTGGGTAGGACGTGTTGATTTTGGTGAGGAATATCAAGATGGAATCGCACGATGTATTCGAAGGCACAGAGAGAGGTGACAAAGGAGGGACTATATCTATACCCTTCAACAGTAATAGATGGGTTACTCTGAAATGGGTTTAAACGGGTTTGTGTAACCTGCTCACAACTCGCTTAATTAACTGGGTTTAAATGGATACCTGTTTTCAACCCGCAACTAAAATTTTATAAACCCAAATCCAATTATGTCTAGGTGAGTTCACAGGTTTGGGTTAAAATTGCCACCTTTAATCTCTAGAATGAAGAATAATTCCGCTTCTATGGTAATATATATGTCTGAGGGAGTAAGGCAAGAGGGAAAAGTGAACACTTGTAGTATTTTTGTTCTAGGGACTTATCATATATAAAACACACAAGGAAAGGGCTCCTACATATGATCAAGACACAAGGACGGTTCGGTTAACATGTCAAGCATGGCATGCTTTTAATTTTCTTTTGCTCAAAGAGATAAAATCTTGCACTAACATGGGCAAAGTTTCATTTGGATGGCAAGATAAGTTGTTATACAAAAATAACTAAAGCCACTTTCCTACACCACCCTACTATGGCATTTCTACTTTTTTTTCCAACCCACCTACGACCATGGTAGTTGTCACATCACAGGGTGTCACGGGGTTGTTTTCTTTAGTGCAGAAAACAGAGGCTTAGCCCTTGATGGCTTTGCCTTGCAACCAGCCACTCAAACACACACTCAAGACACATGAAATTACAAGGGAAAAACTCCCAAAATTTTATTCACAGACTCTTTCTGAATTGCAAAGTACACTCCAAGCCACCAAGGCTTACAAGATACACTAGGCATTGTGCATACAAATTCACTTACAAATTCTCTCTTGCTCATTTTCTGCCCCACAATGCCATACAAACACTTATATATATATATATATATATATAGACACGTTACAACAACAGTTACAATCAAAAATGCCCCAACCGAATGTCATCTGTCCCGAGCAGTTATAATGCCACACTAATGCTATCACATGTGCCCTAGTAGTTATAGAAGCCCTCTGATCTACTACCACCTCTACATGGCGGTTATGCAATTCTGCTACATTGCTCCAGCCCATGCCACCTGTCCATGCAGTTGCCTTCAATTGCTAACATGATCTGTGCACATGCTCCACATGTTCACAGTACTTACCTATGTTGTTGCACCAATTCAACCACTAAAGGGACTTGGCAGTTACCCACGAACTGCCATGTGTTGAGTCATGCACCACATCAGCCCTAACTGACCAACACAACCAATTCAGTTTCTAATGTCAGAAGTCAACACATTCCTCCCACGAACTTGGAAGTTGTCCTAGCCATGACACTTCTAATCGTCGCCTCAATGTCTGAACTTCAACATGGAAATGTTTGTCTTAGCCAATCCTTGTCCAAGCCAAACCACCAAACCAGCTCTGGTGCAGACAAACTAGACCACTGCTGCCCAAGGCTTGGACTCATGTCTTGGCCAACTCTGCCCAACCGAATCACTTGTATGTTGGGGTTGCACCCATGCCCAAGCAACATTGCTCCATGGTGCCCACAAACCGTGCCAAGCCAAGTCCCCCTCATGCCTTGGTCTTCATATGATTGGCATGCTAGGCTGAGCCTATGCCATGCCCTTGAGTCATGCCTAAGTCAGATCATGGTCTGCTGCCGTCCTCGGTGGTGGTGGAAGGTGGAGCCACCCCACAACACATGCCTTTGCTCTGGCCAACAACCTTGCCCTAAAGGTGCCAAGGCCCTCTGTGCACATGACTTGCTCGTCCATGGCACCTAGGTCAAGGGAGTGTCCCCCATATATATGTCAAAGTGACTTTTACTAGGTTGACAGGAGTAGACATTATTCCTTGTAGAGCCACAGTAACCCATCTCCTATCAAGTCTACCAGCTCTTGGCAATTCTCAAGCAAAGTAAGGCATGGTATGCCTCCCCATGCCCCTGCCGCCAAGTCTAAGTAAATTACGGTTTGACAGTAGGTCATGTAGGCATGCCCATTTCATGTGTATTGGCATGCTACTTAGCCTTTCAAGCCCATCACCATTAGCCAAAAGGGAAACACTACCCCTTTGTATTATCCCATCATTCATTAAAGACCATGTTAGGTAATTCTCCCAACACTTTCCTCCCATGCATTTGGTCAACAAGCCTTTCAAATTTCCAAAATATCACTTTTTTTTTCTTTCCTTTTGAGCACATATTATTATTATATACACACATGTATAAATAGTTGGACCCATATTTGTCTCTCTGATGGTTTTTGGTGTGCCAACTCATCTAATACCAAAAAACAAAAAACAAAAACAAAAACAAAAGAATTGGCTAACTAATGTAATTGTCTAGTCAATTTATTTTAGTGAAGGCATATCCTAGTTTGGAAGTCATAGGAAATAAAATTTGTCGAACTAAGCAAGCCAATCACTAATAAATATATATTAATTATGCTATTATCAATTATTAGTTTAATTAAAATATAAAAAATTTAGGGCACTACAGTGTATGAGAGAGAGGGAGAGGGAGACAGAGAGAGATCATCTACCTTGTTTGGATTACGCAGGTCAAATGCTGGATGGTTTAGGAGGTTCTGGACATTCTCTACATTCCCGGGAATGTCAGACATGGCTTGGAGGGCAAACCATTTATTCACAACCTGAAGAACAGGAATGAAATTATGTCACATGAATGGAAGACAGTTTGTCAAATTCATCTTATAGTGCAAAAATAGCCATGAAGCCCAGAAAAAATTTTAACAACAAAGCAAAATATCAATAAAGAGAGGTAGTCTTTTTTTTATAAGTGCATGTGTGAATAAAAATTTGTGGAGCAGATTATCAGCTTGCCTACTGTCTGATAAAGGGAAATATATATATATATATACATACATATAAACATATATACATGCACATAAAAATCCATGTACAAATATATATACATACATATATTCATAATTACATGCATATATGTATTTTTTTTACTATCGGTATATGTATATATAAATCTATTTACATGTATATGTGCATATTTATACATAAGATCAATAGAACCCAAAAAGAATTGAATACACAAAGCTAGTTCTAGAGGTGTCAAACGGGTTGGGCTGGCACATCACAGCCCGTTTCAAGGAGGGCCATTCGTGCTATTGTGTCATGCCATGCCACCCCCTTTCAACCCTAGGCCCAGCACGTGCCCATGGCGTGCCGTGCCCTACCCACTGGCCCGCCAGATTCTGATTTTTTTTCCTCGTTTGTTTTTTTTTTTCCTAAATCCTTCCATGATATTTTTTTTCAACTTATTTACTTACTTTCAAAAATATTAATTGTTATGTTTAGTATTTTTTTTTTGTTGGTTTAATATAATCATACTTGTTAAAATCCATATCGAAATCTTATGATCCTACAATTTTATGATCCAAAAAAAAAAAAACCAATCAATCTCGATCCCATCAAAAGTCCTCAGAGGGTAAGATCTTTATGAAGTCCCTATAGGTTCACTAGATCCCAAGTTGGCCCTCGATTCTACCGATCCTACAATATAGCCATATAATATTATTCTTTTGTATGTCTCTGATAAGTTACAATCGGATACCATAATAATAATATAAAACAAATACCAAGATTTATTTAAATATTTAAGTGAGTCAATCGTGTTAAAACTTTCTTAACATTTTGATCTTTAAATGAATTTTTTGTTTGCTTTAGACTGGACAAGTATTATAGTAATGAATTTAATACATTTAACTTCACATTATGACTAGTATGGTCTGATATTGCCATTTAAAAAAAACTTGCTTTATTACTTTAGGCTAATTACCACTCTCTCTCTCTCTTGCACACAGACACACGCACACAAAAACTCAATAAGTTCTGTTATAGTCTTTCATGACCAAGTGGCCAGAACATGAAATGAAATTTTTTTTCTTATGTAAATTAAATATTTAATAAAATAATTAATCACTGATAAAAGATGATTCATGAACTTTTTTTCTTTTTATAGTTTACATCTAATATTTTAATGGACTTTCTTGGTTAAATGTTATATAAATAGACATTTGTTATGCTCATATACTAAAAAAAAAATTAGAAACAATGAAAGTTTTTGTACTCTAAATTTTTATTACAATTTTTATGATTTTTTATAGGTAATTTTTTTTTTTTGAGTTTTTAGTTTCTTCATTGTGTATTTTTAAGACTTCTTAAGAGGAAAAAATATTAATTGTTACATTAATTATCTCATTTTATAGAATCTTACGATTCTCAATCTGATCCTACAACTCAATCCTAAGGACCCCTCATCGATCCATTGTAAGATCCCGATTTTAACAACCTTGAATATAATTATTTTTTACTTTGTTTATTATTTACTAAATTATTAGTAATAATTAGTAATAATAGTTTGTTTATTAATTAAATAATATAGTACTTTATTTTTGCAATTAGAATTAGAAATTCTGAATTAATAATTAATAGTAATTATTATTATTATTATTATTATTATCTCATGCCTTGCCGTGTCGTGCTTGTGTCTCTAGTTGTATCGTGCTCGTACCTCCAATCATGTCATGTTGTGCCAAGGGCCTGGAAGGCCAAGCCCGGAACAGCCCACTAAGTCTTACCGTGCCAGGCACAGGCTGTCATGCCACCTCTAATCGTGTTGTGCCCATGCTAGTCCGGGCCATGTCACACCTCTAGCTAATTCTATTGCAAATTAGGGCAAATTAGCTGTGTATTTTCTTTTGACAGATATGCACATGCACAATATTATATACAATAAGTACTTGTATTCTAGGGCCATAAATGAAATGAGCTGCTTATGGACAGCTCTGGTTTGGCTTGATGATAATTCAAACTTAGTTCATTTAGAATAAGAACCAAGTTGGAACTTCAATTTAAAGCTCATTTAATAATTGAGCAGAGTTGATGCAAGCCTAAACTTGGTTCGATTAGCCTTGCGAACCCAACCCAAGTGGTGGTATATATGTAATTTTGTTTCCATTAATGCACTGTATAAATGGACCCAAAAAATGAATAAAATAATGAAAAGGTGTTTCATGACTTCATCAATAAAAAATGTATGAAGTTAATATTGAAGATAATATTCAAACTTATTAAAAATTTAAAAGTTTATTGCAAGGTTTATTCATAAATTTTCCCTCCTTGAAAGTTGCTTCCAAACACACCATGTTCAAGGCAAACAAACTATGGGTGCAACTTGAGCAGGCCAACCCGAGCCCAGCCCGAATTTTTTCAAGATTGATTTCATTTTTTATCCTTTGAGATGGGACTGGGTAAAAGAACTCAAGCCCATTCTAAATTAGGGATGGACTTGAGTTGAGACTTTGAAAACTCAAGTCCAACCCGAGCCCAAACCCAATATTTTGTGTATTATATTTTTTTTACTTCAGTTATCTAATTATTATATTAGTAGCAATTCCTTACAAGCATCCCTTTTTACATTTTTATAATTTCAAAAACGTGTTAACATTTACCATTTTTTTCAAAATTAAATTTATGTTGAAGGAATTATTTTAATGGCTTTGGTTTCTTCTAGAAAGAAAAATTGAGAGATATTATTGACACTTTTAATGTATAATCAAAATAGAAAAAATATGACAATTTATTTAAGAAATTGTGAAGAAAATCTGAAAATTGTTGAAAATTCGTCAGGCTCGGGTTAAACCCGATATACTAACGAATTTTGATTCATGATGGGTTTGTTCGGGCTCAAGGCTTGAGTTGACTATTTTAGAGCTTGGGCTGGACTAGGCTGGGCAGCGCTTGGACATGACTCTGCCCGAGTCCCGCCTGCCCAAGATTGCACCCCTAAAACATACATGTCTGTCCATTTCTCAAGTGTATTGTTAACTTGATGCAAAGCTGTTCAGATAAACACTAATTACATAAAAGCAAGCCAGACAGCCCAACCATGCTTTGAGAGCAATGTAAGAACTACGAAGGCAGAGGTTTACCAAGAAGTCATCCTGCCACTTGCTATAGAAGTCAGCCAGAACATCATCACGGGTGCTACCAGGATTCTGGGCTATGGCTGCAAGAGCTGCAAATTGTTCGGTCATATTTGTGGCAGTTTTATATTCATGCAATGCCAGGTCAGTGAGTTCTGGATCTTCAAGTGATGCAAGATATCCTATATATGAGACAAAACAAAGATATAATTAGCCAAGTTCTGCTACACCCATATCGCTAAGTATGAATCGGAAAAACACAGACCAAGTGCAATATTCTTTAAAGCACGCCTTGCCATGTCAAGATGGTTAAACTCATACTTCTCTGAGCTCCTATTGTCTTTGACCTGTGATGTATACAAACCAAGTTAAATCACCAGAAGAAAAAATTAAGCAATATATAAAATTAAAGATTGAAAGGTAAATAGTATCTAATATTTCAGACAAATCTGCATACTGTGACAAGAAACTCTTCTTTCAATTCAGAAGCAAGCTTCTTTCTGATGAAAGATCGGATTGCATGAACAGCATCAGGATCTGCAACTTCCATCATGTCCATGATCTCCCCTTCACCAGGCAGAGTAATGGCCTTTGCAATGAATTCCTAGACAATAGTATGTTAAGTAGATTAGTGCAATCACTTTAATTTCCAAAATAAAGGAATACGTACAAGGAAAATAAACTGTCTTTAATACTTTGTCCAAGCTCGAGTCACAAAGTATGCTTTTGATCCCTTGCAAAAACTGTGAATTTAGAACCAAGGGCTTGTTTTGTTGAAAATCAGCCGCGAGGCTTAGCATCAGCTTCCTTGCCAATAACTGTCCAGCCTCCCAGCTAAATGCGCGCACACACATACAAACTGTAAATATCTGTCCATTATTAGCTCAATTGCAAGATAAGAAATAATTTCTGCTTTGGAAAAGGCATACCGGTTGTACTGATCTGAATCATGAGCAAGGAGGAAAAACAGATCACTGTCAGTGAGATCAGAGTCGAGACGGATAGGTGCACTGTATCCCCGTAATAGAGATGGAATTGGCCGCTCAGGTATGTCAGAGAATACAAGTTCTTCTTCTTTCTGCTTATTACCAACACCAATTCAGTCATTACATAAGAAAGGATGGGGAAATCATATTCCTCTTGATTATTATTGAAATGACATCGAGATGTTTCTTACTAGTAGCATCTTGCATCTATTTGGCAGCTACAATCCTTTGTGGAAAACCGAATGACATGAACAGCATATTTAATTCAAAAGATCAGAGGTATTTGAACAACATAAACACAATACAGTTCCATTTTGTTTCGAGAAGCATTTTTTCAGTACCAGAAACAATGGCATCTCCGACTATACCCCTCTGATGTACAATAATTCTCTTTTCACCATCCCCATAGTGTATGACATGAATGTATGTATTTCGATTAGGGTCGTATTCTATGGTTATGATTCTACCATACATTTCTTTAGAGTGGTTGGCTGTTAACTGACTGCTTGTAGGTTCGAGTCCTATTTGGGAGATTTGATTCATTCTGAATTCTTTAAGTCAAAATGAAAGGGCGCGCTTCGGCCGTACACTTGAACTGTTACATAATCATAGTGATGTTACATCACTGTATCCTAAGAAGCATGGATACGAACACAGGACACAACTACGACACGACACAGACACGCAGACACGTTATTTCTAAAAAAAAGTAGGATACAGACACGTCAGGAACACGTTGAATATATATAAATTTTTTATATTTTTAAATGACCATATAATAGAAACCTAATGTTATTACAATTAAAATTGGTATAAAAATATACAAATCACAAAAATATTATGAAGATATTAAAATAATAAAGCCATTAAATAAAAATAAAAGAACTTTTTCATTTAATCATCAACATTCATTGATTCAGCTATCCAACACGTGTCTGGGAAGTATCCAAGAGCATCGGTATCCGAAACGGACACATGAGCCAAAATAGAGTGTCCGTGCTTCATAGACTGTTCCCATCGCTATTACAGAACCATACACGAGGAGCACGCAGGGCTTCAACCAAATATTTTTCTTCTCTTTTGGTGCTCGAAGTTTTACAAATTGGCCATTCAAGATTTCAGTCAGTGATATAACAACTACAATTTTTTCATCAGTAATAAGAATTTTAGTTATGAGACAAAAAACTTGTACACAAGCAACAGAAAAGAGTCGATATCATATAAAGCCTAGTGACATAAAATCAGCTAGCCAAGGACCTTGATGTTCCTGTGTTCAAATTATGTCATTCGAAGTTGAGAGTACACCACCTCAGATTATCTTGCCCCATTTCATGATCAAGAAATGGAATGATTGGTCGTAGGTCTACATAAATGGCTGCAACTAGGAAAAATTGGCTGGGTTTCTGGCAAACCAAGCTCGACCTTAAAGGTTTAAGAGGCTTATGTTCGATATCAACCAAACCTCATGTCGGGGCCAACCAAGCTACAGCCCAAGGCCCGTATGTCAGATTTAAATATTAAATAGTATTAGTAAAATGACTGTCCCTCGACCCTAAGACTAAAAGAATGGAGATGTTGAAAGTCAAAGCCCTGGCCTATGCTTGAAAGGGATAGTATTAGCCAGTTCCACATCATGGGCACCAACAGCATAAAGCAGTTCCCGGGTGGCTCACAATGTGAAGAAAGTTTGGCGCCTCTCTCCCCTCTGCATTTTTTGGTGTCTTTGGGTGAAAGAAACAATAGGATTTTTGAGGGGAAGGAAACTCCCCTGAATAGGTTAAAGGAAAGAGTTTTATACTTGCTTAACTTTTGGGATAGTGAATCCTTCCTCTTTCTATAGATTCTTTAGTTATCTTTTTGGAGGGGCTAAGCCATTAATGTAAGCTTCCCCTTTTGTTGCTTTTGTATCATTTCTGCCCATCTCGGGCCTTAATGCTATATCTTATTTACCTATAAAAAAAAAACAGCATAAAGCAGGGAAGATGAAGCAAGCATAATTTCACTAGGGTTCTGAACTGACCTTTGTTACTCTAAGAACTGTAGTGTACACAGGCTGATCATTGAGAGCAACAGATTCCAACCTCCCATCATGATACAATGAGGAAAGAGGCATGTCCTTCCCACTTGAGTCCAGCAGACCTATAGCCACAGGAATAAACATGGGTTCTTTCACAGGCTGCCCTGGGGTTGGTGGCACCTCCTGACTGTGAAAATGGCCCATCAAACACAAGTTATTCATAATCCCATCAGCCAAAAAGCAGATTGGCAAAATAATTGCAACAAAATTTTTAGGATTTCTACCTAAATTTCAAAGAATAGGTACAAGATTCAGCATTGTAGGAAGAAGTAACTTTCAGAAAAGGTGTCCCGGCTTGAGAATACCTGTATATTTTTTTCCCAATAAAAAACATAAGAGCCAATCAAAATCATAAGCATCAAAATAAGCAACCATAAATTTACTACAAAGAAGACAAGCTGATGACATACCACAACAAGAAATTAGAAAAATCTGCATCATTTGCATCTCGCATGGCAGCTAAGAAATCCTCACATGTTACTGCTTGCCCATCATGCCTCTTAAAATAAAGATCCATGCCCTAAAATTTGACAAAGGCATGTTCATTGATTTCAAAGGATGAAGCAGCCTCATGTGGAAAGAAAATAATCATCTGATAAACATCAGTTTCAGGCTTAGATTTTTGTTCTTACTTTTCTGAACCCTTGACTCCCCAATAACGTCTTGTACATCCTAACAACTTCAGCTCCCTAAGTAGTAGGAATGCATACACCAATGAGTTAAAAGTGGTCCTTGTCCACACACACAAACACATACACAGAGATCACTGTAGAAAAATTCAAACCTTTTCATACACCTGTAAACAAGAATAAGAAACAACAACAAAAGAACAACAGTTACATATCTTTCCCACAAAAAAACATAGAAGAGAAACAAGGATACAAAAATGCAAAGATTAATAGCTAAACCTTACCGTCACTGCAAGTTGAAGTTGGCAACCGTCCCAAATTAGACATCAATCCCATAATTGCAGAACAGACAATGAACCATTCAAAGATGTCAAATCAAAAACCAAACTACTACCACCCAAATAACATTTATGTATAAACTTCAAGCCCTATCAAATTACAGAGAATGGATAAATCTTTATAAGACATAAAACAAAAACTTGCCTGTGTAGAAGTTGTCCATCTGTAAGTAAAAGTTAGCGAAAATGTCAAGCATAGGCTGTAGAGTAAACCAATAACTTACAAAAAAAATGTTCCCAAACAAAGTAAATGATTCCAGACCTTGATGTAAGAATGTGGCCGTACAGGATGAGCCATGGGACCAGCATCCTAGAAAATCAGAAGGCAAGTATTAATGCTTCAACGCACATGTTGAACCAAATTCCATAATCAAGATAATAATTGCACATTCAGATGGGTAAAATATCGAGTATGATTACATGAAGAAGTGGCCATTCTAAATGGTAGTCGTACAAGAACAATCTAAATGATTCCTCCTCTTATGACAATAATCACTGAAGTAACTAAAGTGATTTTCTAACACACACACACACACACTGACACACACACACACCCCAATAAAAAATAAAAGAAGAAAAGAAAAAGGCCCAATGGGATTTTGAAATTTGTAGGGGGGAAAACCTGTGGAAATTGATAGTTTCGAAGCTTTGAAACGTCAGAAATCCGCTTTACCGCACGACTCCCCATGTCAGATGAAAATTCCTGCCAAATAGGGCAATAGAAATTAGAAAGCTGAGTAAAATTAGAAACTTTTTTCATGGTTTGCAATTGTCACTTGGTAAATGAAAATGTCGGTACCTGATCACGGAAAACAGTAAGACCTTCCTTTAGACTAAGCTGAAACCAATCACGACATGTCACTCTGCAGTAATTTCAGCATAAGTTAATTTTAGTTTTGTCATATCCAGTAATAGAAAACTAAATAAAAAGCCAATAAAGATATATAAATACCCAAAAAACCCAAAGAAAAGAATCAAAGAGTTTCAAGTCTTTACAAACAAAATTTTGAATTATTCAGTAATCAAGAAACGTGCAATCACAAAATTAGAAACAAGGAGCAAATAGAGAAAAAGTATCATGCAAAAGAACACGTTTTAATATTTAAAGCTAAGATCCTAAGACTAAAGTGTCGAAGCAAACCTGTTGCCTGTCCAGTTGTGGAAATACTGCAATATAACAAGAAATGAAACCCAAATCATTATAGATTAAATTCATGGATGCTAAAATAAGCAATGTCCAAAATTAATACCCTTTATGCAATCGATGACCTAGTACCTACCTCATGGCCAATAACTCCCAAAATTGCAGCATAATCTGCATCTGTAGCAGTTTCTGGAGATGCCAATACAAGTTTGGAATTGAAAATCTGTTGAGAATTAATTCAGATGAAATTTTAAGACGATGAAATAGTAGTTGTCAAATAATGAGCTAATAGTTTTTGGGAAGCATACATTCAGGCTCTTGTTTTCCATGGCTCCCCTGGTAATCAATTAGAAGGGGAAAAAAAGATTCAGTAGCCATTAAACACAAACATACACAAGCAAAATAATTATGGTCATCACAGAAAAATAATGCATCAGAAGTCTAACATAATTTGCAACTCACATGTTAAAATCTGGAACAGCCACAATATTGAAGAGATCCAGGTCATACTCAAGACCAAAAACCTATTTTGCAAGGGTGAGGGAAAAGATGCATGCTTAAGTATTAAACCCAATGAGTTAGATTAAAGACTGTCCAAAGGACTGCCTAGAAGTGAAAAAAAATACTGACATCTTCATCCCATTTCATTGCTGCCTTGAGAGAATACATGGCATGTACAGTCTTAGGTAGGTCCTGCGCCGGGGTCCAGATTCTAAGGGACACTTTACGGCCTGAACGAGTGATAAAAATGTCATCTCTGCTCTCCAACTGTCCAGCGACTAAAGCAAAAAGATAGCAAGGTTTCTTGAAGGGATCCTCCCAAAAAGCATAATGTCTGCCATCCTGAAGTGGAACAAAATTTAAACAATTGTAGTAATATTATACATCAAATGTTTGTTTGATCAATAATAAGTGAAGCTACCTCAAGGTCTCCCTGCTCTATGAGATTTCCGTTAGACAACAATACTGGGTACAGCGACTTGACAGCTTCAATGCGACATGTGTATTTTGCCATAATATCAGGACGATCCTGATTGTGCAAATTGAATTATCAACAAAATGCAAAACAAATTTATCCCACCAATAAATAACTAGATTCGATCATTGCTACAAAAGGTGGACCTGATAGAAGGTAATTTTTCGGAAACCCTCTGCTTCACACTGTGTACAAAAATTCCCTGATGACTTGTAAAGCCCCTGTGTTAAGGAAGAGTTGCATTGTAAGGACAGAAAAAACCATATCGAGCACACGAAAATATTGTAAATATTACAAAGGTATGTTTCCACCTCTAAAGATGTGTTCTTCTGTGGACATATCTCAGTAACAATTTCCAATGTAAATTTACCACTTGGCGGTGATGGAAGAGTCAGATGGCGTAAATCCAAGTGGAAATCATCCTCCTGAAACATATTAATCATTTGCAGTCAGGAAATGCACTCATACAATTAATAACTTGGTAAAATTTAAACTCAACAAGTTGCATATACTTTTCCATTGGCATATTCATGATATTAAAAAAAAAAAAAAAACTGTTGCAAATGCATCGGCATCCAAGAAACAATTATAAAATAGTATTGCAATGAAAATAGGGAGCATCAAAATCTATTAAAACTCTTTAGTTCGGAAATAACAATCAGCAAGCATCGAGTAAAACAACTACTTTAGACAGTGAGCTGTTGAAACATTAATAGCAAACTTCAGGAAGGGTACTGTATATAGCATGTACCTTCAGTTCCTTGCTATTGACCTTAATTGAAACCAGCTTCAGATCTTGCCCATCCAATACCAATGGAGAGGAACAACCTGTTCCATGAGATAAATTATTTAAAAAAGCAAAAATAAATCAATTTAAAGAGTTAGTTCAAAGTAAATTCAATAATGAAACTTGGACAGAAGTCTATTTGATTATTTCTGCAGAACAACACTTGGGGTGATTCCAATAAATTTATGCAGTTAACAAGAAAACTACCCAGAAATATTGAAGAAACACACTTTCCAACAAATGGTATTATATAATAGAAAGGGCCCAAAAAAAGTTGCAATATACCTTCAACTCTGGGGACAACGGTTATTTTGGAACAGACAATTGTTTTCTCCTCACCCAGTGAAAATTTTAGATCCACCTGAGTAGTAATTCCATGGGTGCATAAGAATACAAGCCAATGACCCGTATCCAAATTTAGAAACAATGCAAATTCTTACTGAGATAATTGTATACATACTGTATCAAAGTAGTAATCAGGTAACTTGTAATCTTTTAGGAAGATTTCTTTTGGAGTGTCCATTTTGGATTCTTCAACTTGCTTTGGAGAAGTTTCTGTTGCGACTGAAGAAATTAGTCTCCTACCGATTTGCTTGGCCCTCTAAAAAAGGTTGAAGAGTCCACATAATCAATAAAAATGACCAATAGAAATAACAATGTACGAATCTCTGCAGGCAATAAAAAGTTAATTATAAGAGCTTACAGGCAAAGAAGGATATGGAAATCGATAATTCCTCTGACATGTAACCTATTAACAAGACTAAATTATGAGAATGGAAAACTCTTATTTGAATACCACAGCTAGAAATGACTAGAAGAGAGGTATAAAACCAAAATAACATAAGCCTAGCTAGTAGATACCACTGTATGAGAAATTACAAACCTCCAAATTAAGGAACTGCCTATAGCAAGAGATATTCTTCACTGAATGCCCAACAGAATTAACACGACAAGTAGCCTGAAGCTGCAATAAGAAGAACAGAAATCACTAAAGTGAGTTGCCTGTTAAATTATATAACTTTAAAATGATCGGACAGCCAACTAGCAAAGGAAACACTCTCTCCAACTCATTTTTTAAATCATGGCATCAGTCTGTAAAAGCCAATACCAAAGAAAGCAAGAAAAGAAAAATAATCTAGAGAAAGCCAACCTAACTGAAACTAAAATCTTTAAAATGCACAAAACAATCACAAAGGGTGAAAAATCCTACAAATTCGAGAAGAAAGGCCAACATCAAACATGGCACTTCACTTTGCAGTGTGGAACAACAGGCAACAGATATGAAGACTAGCAAAAATTTATTTATTGTTTTTCAATAAGTAAAGATTATATTGTATTAAAGGTGCTCGAGGGGGCGAACCCATATCTACAAAAGGGAAAAACGGCACAACAACTAGCAAAAACATTTATATCAGCCACAATGAAAAGGGCATAGCAATGAACCCTTATGTTCCATTGGACTGCCAAAACACACTCAGAAAACAAAAGATAACTCAACATGGTAGGTCAGTCGGTTCAATTCCAACCATCTAGTAGAGCATTCCAAAATCTTCATTTTTCCTAACCGATAAATTATTATACTAAATAGATGCAGTACAGAAAATGGAATTAGCTAATCATTAGACGAGAGGAAATCAAACCAAGAGACATGTATTCGACAAACCCGAACCCTTGCATGGGAGAATCAACCGAGCCATCATCCAGTTATACAATTTTAAACAAGCTCCTACTCATTTATTAGTGGAAATGTAAAAATTGAAACAAACATTCAAAAGGATCTAAACTTGATTTAAAAAATCCAGATGGTCAAAAACCAAAGATGCGCACAAAATGGACCCAAGAACCCTAAAGAGAGAACAGAGTAAAAACAGAGTTGGGGTGTTTTATAAGGTTGATAAGGATATATAGATAATTCAAAACATGGACAAGAAAATTCAAAAAAAAAGAAAAATAAAAACGATTAAACAGAAGAAAAATAAAATAAAATCAAGAGAGAAAAAAATTGTTGTACGCTACCTCTTGTTCGATGATCGGACGAGGAGGAACGGAGAGGAAACAGAGGATGCCTCGAAAACCTAAGATTGACCAAAGGATAGTGACTTCCAAGAAAATATATTTAGGTAAACTTAATAATTATATTTTGTTTTATATTTTTATTCTAAATTAAAAATATCTTTAAATTTTAAATTTTAAATTTTAAATTTTAAATTTTAAATTTTAAATTTTAATCCAAATTAAATATTTTATTATTATAATATTTTAAATAAATTATATTTTTTTTTGGAAGTAATTGCACTTACTCTGGTATTTAATTAACTATATAAGTCAACGTAACATTATTAATTAATTATATAAGTCAACCAAACATTATTAATGAGAATAACAAATTTTTATTTTTATTTTCATTTATTTATTAATTTTTAGTTAAAATATTAAAACTATAAAAATAAATTTATTATTATAAAAAAATCAAATTTTTAACCCAAAAAAAATTGATTAATAACACTTCATTACTTTAAAAAAAAATTATCATAAACTGTCATATTATACAAAATATTAATATAATTAGTTAAATAATAAAAATATAATTTATAATTATTAAAAATAACATAAAAAATAAGCTGTAATTTAACACATCATTTTCAACACAAAATTTACGACAAAATTAAGATTTTGGCATTGCTCATTAAATAAAAAATTGAGATTCAATTAAAAATTCTTTGGGCCAATAGAGAGCTAATCTGTGATTGGTTTGCGAGCTGATTGGCTGTTTAAAGGAGCGAAATTAAGGGCAGCAGGCCAAGCTTTGCTAGTATGGGCCCAACATCCTAGAATGTGGCCTGGTCCTTATGGGATCTAATCCTTTGGGTCAAAGTCCAAGGTTCAAAATTTGAGTTCAATCTCGTTGAACTAAAACTCATTGAACCTAACTCGGCCCATGTCATAGGGGGGTTTGGAGGAACGAAAATGATAAATAGTGTTTCCAAACTTGCAACAGGATTTTTTACAATTAAGCCTTCTTTAATAGTTGCTAAGAAGATGTATCGAGTTCGAGTCTTTTTTGTGTCTTTTTTGCATCGGTTGTTTGCAGTTAAAGTTTAAATGACGGACTTGGTTGTCATGAGGAGGGGGACGTAATTTGATACGCGTAAGACATATCCAAGTGAACCAACTATAAGTCTACACCTACTGACAGCTCAGATGAAATGGTAAGCGTACCATCAAGTTGGAAGTTGTCAGTTCGAGTTCCTCTCTTCACGTTTCATGGGACTTGTGGTGTGGGTCTCATGAGAGTAGGAATATTAGTTTGGTGACAAAGTCGTTGAGATACCCCATACTTGAAGAGAAAAAAACAACTGAACCAACTGGGGCTAGCTCAAGTGGTCATTCATACTTTCTTTAAAGAAGGAGGTCATAGGTTCAAGTCTTATTTTCCATGAGAGGAATGTAGGCATTTATTTCTACCAGCTATGGGTTTAGTTCACTTGTTTGTCCAAAATTCATATTAGAGAAACTCTTGGAGTTGGGTTATATAGTCTTATAAGGTTCGCTTGTTTGTTCAAAATTTATATTAGAGAAACTCTTAAAGTTGGGTTATATAGTCTTATAAGTCAATTGAGTTGATTGTAATACATGAATTGTAACAATTCATCGCTTCTATAAAAAAAAAAAAAAAGTCTATTCAAGTAAATGTTCAATCTTTACGTAACTAGTGTGAATTCGATTACTTCTTCCAACATCATTGTATCCCAAAAAAAAAAAAAAAAACATAAAGTTCTATTCAGATAATGTGAGCATCCCGCTTCTATTCAGTTGGCACGAATTAAATTTTTTCCAGTAACACACACTAGTTTACTCTCCCATCGTTATATTAAAAAAGAAAAATTTGTACATATAACTTTATTTTTAAACTTTTTATTGCAATTGTCTTCTATGTAACAGTGTTGATTAGAGAGTTTACTTTGTTACTTCTAGAGAGTCTCACAAAGAATGGTAGCTTGGATTGTTCTGGTAGCAGTAAATAGTTGAAATGGAAATAGCATTTTTCAGGAGAAAGAGATAAGGGTGAGATTCGCCATATTGACCAACTGGTTGAATTATAATCTTTCCAACTGTTTGATTTGTACTCTACATGTAATATTCAAAATTTTTATTTTATAAGAAATAATTAAATCCAAATTTAAAAAAAAATGACCATAAATTTAAAATTCTTAATTTAGAGAAAATGTTAATTTAGTATTCACCGAAAAACAATCGTCTTTACATTTGTTTTCATTGAGAAAATAAAAATTGAAAACACAATTAATTATACTCTCAACTTCAATAAAAAAAATATTAAGTAAATTACATGTTAAAATTTTTAAAAATCACAGAGGGTACCTTTTTTTGTTTTTAAAATCTATGTATTTCATAATTGTAACAAATTTTATTTTATTTTATTTTTTGGCTGTTATTTGAAAGCATGAAAAGTTAATTTTTAACTGAAAATTTTACTTTTTAAAACATGGGATAAATTAATAATTTTACATGTTTTTTTTTTTCTTTTTGAAAAGTGTTTTGCATGTTCTGTTAGTCTAACAAGAAAGGATAAAGATAATTTAAAAAAAAAAGATAATAATAATATTACGATAGTCTAACAAGTACCGCATGAAACGAGTTTATAAACAATCAGTAAAAAATTGTCGCATCATATAGATAACACTTTTAAATCCAAACATTCATGAATGTAACATTACTCAACAATTAATTTGATTGATTCCAACGAATTTTAGTCATTTAAGGCTTGTTTTGGCACACGGTTTTAGAAACACTAATCTATTTTGAAAGCTACAAAAAAACAAAAATCAAAGATTTAATATCGATTTTGGTGGTTGAATCTTGAAAAATGTTTATATATATATATATATATATATATAAAAGAGATTAAGTGAAGAAAAAATAATTTTTTGAAAGAATCAAAATGATGTTTTTATTCTTTGATCCTTCAAAATGTATTCAAAGTTTTTCAACCTAAACAAACTTCAAAAGTACCTAATTGATGGTTGGTAAAGTCTAAAGGTTACCATGGTAGCTCAACCTCATTGTAACTTAGTAAAGAAATTGTACAAAAATACATAAAGTTACAACAATTACTCTTGGATTCTTTTGATAGCAACCATTCAATATGCATCCACATTGTCTAGGGTCCTACTTGACAATGCCATCATTTACTCCTTGGAGTAATTCTAAAAGCCAGGCCATTTGCCCCACCCAAACCATAGTGGTTTCAATATACCAAAATTATGGTTTGGAAAAGCTAAAAAAAACCAGCTTCTAAAAATCCACTTCCCTTTTTTACAACTTTTACCCCTAAACTCACTAGGTACACATTACTCAAGATATATACAACAAAGCAGACAAAAATAAAAATTAATAATTAGAATCACTTCTACATAATTTTTACCAAACATTCAAATAATAAATTGATTATATTTTTTTAGAGTCCATTCCTCAATAATCAATTCTTTAAAACCTGTTCTCCAAAATCTGAAACTCCTCAGTACCTATCTTGTGCTGCAATATCTATGTGATTTGTAAAGTTCTATGCTTGCATTAATCCTAGACTTCACCATACACTAGTAAAGGCTTTAGATAATTGTTAAAGAGAACTGAGATCCAATCCCACTTCATTAGAGTCGAAGGGATTTATAATTCTTTTCTCTTCGTTAAAGAATGTGGTATCATTTTACTTGAATCTTTTCTTCTCTCTCAAAATCATCGTATCCAAACTAGCCGTAAATCTTTACACAAACTTTATGACTAATAAAATAGTTAGTGGCTCACATAAAATTAACTAACAGTAAAGATAGCTCATACTAGGTCACGGCAAGCATTTCACTCAATTATGCATGTAAAATGCTGAAATGAATACGGTTTAAGTTTGCATTGAGCATATCCAACAAGGTATAGTCCCAAATAGAAATGAATATATGCAAAGAAACCAGAACAAATCAATATGGACAGTAATGGTGGAAAATTTAAAGACAGAAGGAAAGGAATTTTTCCAGCAATGAGCCTTCTGCAGGTTAGGTTTATTACCAAGAGCTAGATCATGTACAGATACAGACAGTTGAAGTGGCAGACATTCATGCCCCTAAGGATCAACTTCACCAGCGACTGCGTCATCGCTGGAGCCATAATCATCTTCACTCAACTCCTCATCGCTAGATTTCTCTTCCTGGGCAGCCCCAATATCTTCCGGCTTGGCGTATTTCTCACAATACTCTGAAAAACAAGAACTGTAAGCAAAAGTTGACAGACAAGGTAATATTGTCATCTCAGAAAATACATATTTCTGGTTTTGGATAGATAAGACGGTGCTCTAGTAATGTGAGTAGATAACAGATCACGAAAGAACAAATACCAAGGAAGTTCATAACAGCACATAAAAGAGAGTAATGCAGTGGGGCAAAAGTTCTTCACTCGCAAAGCCACAGAAGAGCCATTGTAAGGCAGAGATGGCTAAAACAAGAGAGTCAACTAAGGAACTAATAAGCAGATAACAGGTTAAAGCAGAGACTGCTTAACCATTTTGATTAAAATAACCATTTATTTATATGATAAATAAGACACGAACAACCACTTGTCCTAATCAGGAATTGAACCCTGCACCTAAATTTGGGAGTGACGTGATACTACTCAATCTAACATTTGGTGGTTACAGTAACCATTTACCGTAGGAGTCCAGATTCAGCCATAACATTTTTGAAGGAATTTTCTTTGAAATTCTATTATCCTTGAAATCTGTGAAAGAAGTCAATACAATGCAAAATACTAAGGTTTCAACACTTTTTCTCACAAGTACAACAAACACCAGTGGTCAAGGTGGTCAGTAATTTGAGTTACGGTATCTTTGAGTTTATGCAAATGCTGAAACTCAAGTTCAACCCAACTCAGTCATGCAGAAACATGGATTGATAAGATATAAGTTCCCATTCCAATAAGCCATCCAAGGGTGCAGATTTTGCATGATCATATCCTGAAATCAACCAAGTGATGGAGGGCCTTCCAAATAGCCAGTCACACAACTTTTATGCTTCACAAGAACTCAAAAGCTTTATTAACTGGAAAAGTTCACTTTTCAAAAATCTACCGTTTCAGGTACAGCTCATGATAGAAGATTGAAGGGGTTTGTTATAGTGCTTATTTTCTCTTCTTTTGTTACTTCTTAATAAGATACTGTTACTAATATCTAAGTCAAAGACGGATAATATATATATATATATATATATATTGAATTTTAAAGTTACATACAGTTCAATTAATTTCATCAGCAGATGAATTAATACCAAATTCCTAAAAAAAAAATAGCTTTCTAGTCATAGATAAACAACAATTGCCTCTCCTTAACAACAGAGCGTTGTATCTCAGCTATGTGGACCCAAAGAGTCAGCTACAGGAATTATATTTTTCCATGCAGCTCTAAAACTATACCTTCATTACAAGTCATCATGCTTTCAACTCCACCTTGATCCACATTCTTTTTCCTAGGGCAGGAGTTGCAATAATTCCTAATAGATGCAATAATTGGTCTGCACATTGCCAACAAAATTTTTAGTTGAACTTCTCCCATCTTATCCTACTGGTGCTATCCCTACCATGTCACAAATACACTCATTTCACATTCTATCTTCACTTGTATGGTAACTTATCCATCTAATTGGACTTATAGTTTACTTGAAAAAATTTTCATTGGCATTTGATGAACGCAGAACACTTTGAAGAACTTCTCCACGTCAACCATCCCACTGTACAGGCTGTTGGAAAATGGAAGTGTGTATCAATGAACTTCAAAATTTTTTCGAAAATTCCAAATTTTAATCTCTTTAATTATACATGAATCAATCATGAGAAGAAAGATATAAATATCTCAAACCTGATTTTTGAATGCAAGAAGCTTTGAAACCTTCAATTCTTCCTCTCTATTCCTCAATTTCCCAAGCTACCATAAGAGGGTGGGCTTTTAACCTCCTAGAAAATCAAAACTCACGTGGGAATGTGTGTAGCACTTGGTAGCCGGCCACCCATAAGAGTTATAATATATAGAGACTAGAGAGAGGATCATAAGAGACCCACAAGTCCTAACTCCAATAGGCTTAGGAAGTTTCATTTATCTCATAACTTCTTCACAATCCTATTACTTATAATTTACACCTCTATCAAATTATAATTGTTCTCTAGGACTCGTGTAAATTACACAGAAGTTACAAGACGTAAAAAAAGTGCAAGACTATCCCTTGACCTACTAAATTACTGTAAATAAGCCCCTTCATAATTCGATATCCATAAATATAACTAAGTAATTTACTGTCAACTTTTATATTTACATTTTAAATACCTTGAGTACTTAATTTAATAATTTCATTACATAATAAATTCCTTTTAGTAAATAATTTACTAAAATATGACAGGCTTTGACTCAAATGATCAAATCCCATAAATTACCTCAAGGGGATATCAACTCCTCTCATAATGAGATTATGGATTCTATATTGGGAATATGTGTTCCCAAATTCCATCGTACTAGTCACCCAAAATATCGAGATGTTGACTAACAATGATCTCACTCATTGATAAATCAAAGTAACCAATACTTTAGATTCAAGTAAACTATTCTCTCAGAATTAAAAGTCTTTGCAATTTAGTAACTATGAGAATCCAAATCTAGATGATAGTCATTTCATGATTGGTTCTCAAATCGATCCAATTCAATGCACTATATGCACTAACACCTTAATTTGAAATCGTCATTTCGATGATCAAGATAAATCATTCTATCACATAGAAGCTAAAGTATTCCAGTCACATTAGATAAATTTCCTAAATTTTTCAGGACTGTGAACAATATTTGCAAACCATAACGAACTTGTGATTATGATCTTTTTGCGCATGAATCACACTCCATACACCATAATCACATACCATATTAACGCGTGAATCATGCTAAATGGTGAAAATAATTCTCAAATATAATTACTCTTATTAATTAAAAGTCATTACACACAAGGCTTTTAGGGCACAAATCCTAACACAAGCAACATCCTTTTCATTTTCTCTTTTAATAATGATTTGGGATATACTAGCAATAAAAGTTCACTATTCCTTAATTCTAATCCAATTCCTACAAGTGTTTCAATCCACATATGCTATTTTAAACCTTATTATCCTGTCACGTTTATATTTCAAAGCATAATTGCTTAATTCTTACTTCCTCAGCAATAATGTTCACCATGACACACCAAACCAATTATATTTTTCTATAACTGAACCCAATAGACAAAGGCTCAATGTTGACCCATGATGTGTTCCTAACTCATCTCTCCAATTTCCTCATGTTAGTTCATTCCATCATATGTACTTAGACTACATGTATGTATTAAGTTTATTGTTTTTCGAACTTCAAACATCTCACACAATTCTGAAGTGAATCGAATACCACAAGAAGGTTTTCATTCTGTCTAAACATTTCCATTACCCAACTAAAAAAAGAACTTTGTTGATGACCCCCCACCCTATATTTTGGTTCTCTGTCTTGGTTTTTGTACCATGAGTCTCTTTAAAGTATCACAGTATGACTCACAAGTTTCATACAAATAATTGCAGTAGTTTGAATACCATCACTATTTTATGTAAAGGAACTTGGTCCTTTTCCTCCATTAACCAGGCAATTTGTTAATTTATATAATCTTTTTAAACGATCTACCAAACCACACCACAACATCATCATGCATATGTTCTAGCTTTTGATAGTAATACCATTAACTCTCTAGTTGGCTTAAAATATGTTCTCATTCAGATTGTGGGCGTGTCAGAGCTGGACAGACTCACGTCTTTGCCAAACTTTAATTTTGTATTGTGTGTGAATGTGTTGGATCAGGCGATTGTTGGGAACTAGGTTCAACTGCGTTTGAGAATGAGAACTTTAGCAAGGATGACAACGAGATGAACAGAATAAAAGATGTAGGCAATGAAGCACATGAAAATATACCCTGTATTAAACAAGTAATGTTATATAACCGCGAAAGTAAATACAAAGGATTGTAACTACAAGTTATAATAAGGTGGTTGTAATAGGAAAAGAGATGACAGAAAGGTAGATCAGCTACAAGTATAGCTACTCTTATGTCTAGACTAGGCTACACTATGCTAAGCTAAGCTAAGTGCAAAGTTGCATGACATGGGGGCCTTTTCCTCATCTTCAATTCTGCTATTTATAGGTGTCACTAGGGAGTTAGTTATGTCCATGCCTTGCATGTTCTCCAATTGATAGTTCATGTTCCACATTCCATGGAATCTAGCCATATTAGATGGTCATGATCTCATGAACTGGTCATGTACACCCCCCATGTTCCCTGGTAGTGGGGCTTTATCCTGCTGCACTAGAGCTGCTGCCACCTATCTAATTATTGCATGCTTTGTCATCCTGGATGTGGTAAACAAAAGGCCTATACGGTTTTTCACTTGTTCCATGTTTGTATGGTGGTTAGTAATTGCTCTTAAATGTGCGTCCACAATTCTGAACCTCTTGGGCTGTCCAAGCTTCAGAACTTGTGCAAAACTCCAAGTGTTATATCCCTTGAATGTCCTACGACTCCTATCCAAGATTCGGTAGTCATCCTAGTACCAAGCCTCTTGGCCATCTTACCTGAGATCAGGTGGTCATCCAAACTTTTGTACTTCGTTGAATGCCTAGCAAATAAATTCATTGGTGGTTGTACCACTCCACACTGACCTAGGGATTTATCCTAGTCTTACTTAACTTGCACTGAACATGCCGACCATCAAAGCCAACTGGGCCGATACTGGTACTTAGCAAATCATTCAACACAAGCCCAAAGGCCTCTCACGCACATGGTCTCATCCATGCGATGCCTATTCAGCGTCTGAGCATAACAAACACTCTCAAATCATTTTTCCTTTTTAGATTTTGAAAGTCTTCTTCAATTTTAGACCTTCATTCCACAATAAAACCTATAATTTCTGACTCAATTATATTACTAAGATACTAAGATCTAATCTTAGACCTTCTACATTGTTTTTGTCCAAGAAATAACGAAATGTATATTACCCCCTTCCTCTACACCCATCTATGTGAACCCAAGAGGAAAGAGGAAATATATCTAGGAAAGGGATCAAATAGGCCAAGAATTTGCTACTCAACAGTTTGTGGTGTAATAGGCACACGAGATTAAATCCATACAAGACAGAATAGTCCAAGATGCATTGCTGGAGCACATGGTTATGAGTGGGGTCAGCTGATCCCACTTATCTTAGAAAGTAATGGGGCCTATTCAAGGTTTACAAAAGTTTTGATTTTTTTTCTTAATAGTTAACCTTTCTGAAAACTTTTAAGAATTAAAAGATGGGGATCAAACTTAAACATCAAAAAGTGGTTGAGATGTCTCACAAAAAAATAAAATAAGTTTAAAAATCAACCCAAAGTCCAAAATGGTGATTTATTATTTGAACCGACCATATCTCTTCATGGAAATAAGAAAAGATGGAGGAGGATAAGGAAATAGCTACTTGTTGTGAAAGGGGGTATCTATGTTTGTGGAGAATTAATTTCTCCAACTAGTAAGTAAAAGAAACTCTAGACTAATTTCTTAAACTCGGTTAAATTTTCATTATTTGGGAAAAGGCTATGCCTTTGTGAATTTACTGCAGAGTATTTGTATTTGATCGGCACTGACTAGTTTAGCATAATTTTTTGTTTATGATTATTATTGCTAATGTTTTATTGTGATGGATTGAATTGATTAATTGTTATTATTTGATAAACAATGGAATTTAAACCCAGAGTTCACGCCATAGTAGTCCCAGACTCCCAGTACACTATCAGTTCAGGACACCAATCACAAAGTTAAGAGTTTTCACTGTTTTACATAATTTCTTAAAATTGTATCCAAGTTTCATTCATCTACTTACAATTTTTGAAATTTTAATCAATTTTATAGGGAAAAAGAAGTCAAGACTATGTATTGCATTGAAGTTGATCTAGTAGATTTTATTAAACTAATTTTATAAATTATTTGCTATTGACTGACCCCACTAAAAGAAAATCTTGGCTATGCCCCTGCCGAGATGCATAATCAACAGATGTTAGGCACTGAAAAAGTGCCTGAAAGTGTAAAGGAATCCCATCCAGGAATGAATTTCATTAGAACCGAAGTTAGCAAGTACAAAGACCATTTTTTATGAGTAATGAATATATATATATATATATATATAAATATAATATAAACAAGCGCCAAGGGGTGCAACACGTGTACAAAAAAGAGGGTCTAAAAGTATCCTTCATTACCATCCAAGTCACTTGAAAAATCTACTAAAGAATACAGAGAAATAGAATCAAAAGCTTTTTAAGAGAAGACATAATTTTACATGTCCTGACTTCCTAGGTTCATGAACTCCAATAAAGTGCGGATATATCAAAAATTCTCAACAATTAATGCAATCAAGCATCAATATGAGAAAAATATTCTAAATAGTGAAGACAATTACAGAAAGTTTGAAATGGTAGATTGCTAGACACCTTCAGAGGCAAACACACATGCACTTGGGGAGGACAGAAGTTGGAGAAGATGGTACCTTTTACTCTTTGTTCATAAGCAGTTCGGTCACGCATCATCAAAGCCGCAGCCTCACCATTCAATGGATCTGATGGGTTGGGATACAGAAGCAGTTGAGGAAGAAACACTTCAAACACATTTACCAGATCTGGAAAAGAGAATAGAACAAAAAAAGAATTTTAACTGCTGAAGCAAACAACACTATTAGTAAAATACGAAAAAAGTTAATGAAAAAAAAACATCTAAACAAAGTGCGGATATATATATATTGGAGCTGTAGGAGACATAATATTCAGAAGAAAATGGTGAGAAATCTGTCTAACCGAACATGGGGCTCCAGGTCTGATTAATAACATCTAAACAAACTGAGCCTGACCTGAAACTCAAAGAACAACAAATAATGTAATACTTTATTATAGTGAATAGTTTCCACAAAAAAAAAAAAAAAAACGTTTATGAATTATAAACAAACTGATTAAATCATTAAGGAAATAATATTATGTATACAAACTGAAACACTGGGTTAAATACATCCATTAACTCACATCTCATCAACATTTGGGTGGTAAATCTTATTGACAAAGCCAATAGAAGGAGATTTGTAAGGATAAGCATCTGGTAACTCCACCCTTATCCTCCACACACCTCCATGATAAGGACCTGCACAATCCATCAGAAAGGGGAAAAAAAAACCTTTTTTGGTCAAAATTCAAACCACCCATAAGCAATCTAGCAAACTTCTTTGTCCTCATTCAAGAAAATCAGTGAACAACAATTTTGCAGCTCTTCTAACAACAAGTAATACAGTAAAAAACTGAGGAACAGATGATTCTAAATTTAGCTTACTGATGTGTAAAAAAAATGAAAAAAGAACAATAAAAAGGTAAATTCAACCCTCAGGTTATCAGCATACCATTGGTGGACAGAATTTTGGGCATAAATCAATGGTTAAAATGACTTAAACAGAGGGTACAATTGAAACCCAGAAGATTATTCCTATAACAAGAAAGAGTTTCAATTCAATATTAAAGTGAAGTGAGACAGTTGTGAGAACAATTTTGTTATAAACAGCTACTATCTTTTAGTTAAATTAGGGACACATCTACAACTTCAGAGCATATACATATAACTCAAAACAGCTGGATAGAAACCATCGCCACAAAATACCAAAACCCAGAAAGGAAACACCGTATGTATTATGTAGTTCAAATATACATTCAGATAGATACATATATATATATATATGTTAAAGAAGGGTCAGGACGATTTACTGTCTTTAGGTCCATGAAAATCCACATAGAACTCTTGCATGCCGTCATTGATCGTCTCCACCTTATAATCACTCATCATCCTATTTCATGAAAATCAAAACCAAAACATTAAAAGTTTAAATTAAATAAAAAAAGTATGATTAAATCAATATAATTTAGAGATTTACAGTTTCATCAAATCCATCTCTCTGCGTTTGCTTGGGGAAGACATGGTTATCACTTCCTTTCTTTTGTTCCTTTTGAAATTTTTGGAATTGGGAGCGAGGCTGAGAATATATATGTGTGTGTGTATATATATATATATATATATATATATGTGAGCAGAGAGAAAGAAATGAGGTTTGAGTTCAGACATCAATGAGTGAAAAGTGGACTGAGCTATATAGGCATCCCCTCCGTTCATTCTACAAGACCTATTAGTGCAAGGATCATGACACGACGTCGTCTCACGTGTTTTTCATATTTCCAAAGGAACGTCGCCGTTTTCTTTCTCTTTCCCTTTTTTAAAGGAAATTATTTATGTTTTTTATATTGAGATTGCTTTCTTTCATAAATCTCTCTTATTCAGATTAATTGGAAGACTAAATCTCTGAATTTTAAGAAAGAGTAATTTAAAATATTGAAAGTAGATATTGACATATAAGTAAGATTATTTTATTGTGATTTAAAAGTTATGAATTCGAGTTACAAAATCAGCTCTCTTGTTCACAAGAGTAAAGTTTACGTACATCTTATTCTCTTCAAATTCAATAATAAAGAAAATGTTACATACGTTTAATTTTTTTTTAAATTTAATAATAACAAAAATCTCGTACACTAAACTAACATTTTCTTTAGAGATTAATCAAATATATCCTTTTCAACACCCTTAATTAATATAGTACAATAAGATGAAACATTCTTAACACACCCACATGTATTAGACCCACATTTAGATAATGGCTATTCTTAAAGAAAAGGCACATTGTGCATGATCCATTACTTTTATTATCATTTTCTTATAAGATTGAGTTTGGTCTAAATAATATGAGTTAGGTAGAGACTATCTCCATATTTAAACCTCTTAACGTTTGCATGATCCATATTTACTTTTGGCCTTATATGGGATAAGTGGTGAGTGATGATAGTGGACAAAAGAATCCTTCCATATAGCAAGAGAAGTCTAGGAAGTGTGAAATTTTGCTAAAAAGAATGAAGTTGGGATTGTTCTTCACGTGCCCTTGTAATTCTAATAACATTAATAAAATTTCAATTCCATTTAGTATTTTCATTATTTGTTGGAAGGACATCTTAAAGATAAGGAGAAACCATAGATATATGCACCATACTAAGTTTGTAAGCCATTAGTGCCCCCACCATGGTAAAAAAAACAAAAAGTGGGGAAAAACAATAGAGGCACAGAGGAGGAGGGGAATCAGAATAATATGGGGATATGTAAACATAGGGAATAATGAAATTATATATAAGAATAAAGGAGGCATCAGTTAAGAATCCCCAAAAATACACACACACACACACATACACATTGCCTGCAACATCATGATTCCACATTACTCCTGCAATACTCATCCTCCATTCTTTATTTCCTTCTAGCCTTTCACTCTTAACACTCAATTATTAATAAAATGGCTTATGGTAAACATCAGTCCTCTTTTAACACTGGTTAGCACAAATCATGCAACCTTTTGATAAAAGTATTATATACTTCCACACTAAAATAAAATAAAATTAAAAAAAAAGTATTACAAACTTCCACAGTCAAATTATAAAGATCTTAGCGGATCTAACACTCAACTTATGAGTAAGATCTTATCTTGGCACAGCCAATTAACTCCGTCTTAGTTGACTGAAATCTTCAAATTAATCCCAAGCTAAGCAAAAAAGCAGAAATGGAGCAATGAAGGGATAAATGACCATCACTGGTAATGCCACCATGAACACATCCGAAGAATGAAACAACACCACCGCCCCAAAACAAAAGGGTATGCAATACTATGCAAAAACTTATACTACATCGGTCCATAATGACTTGCTTTTTTCTGCAAGGTCAATGGTAAAGGAACAACTGCCATATCAAAAACAGAAACTCAAATTCTAGTGAACATTCTGTCTCAACTTACCTTCTCTAGTAAAGTACATGTATCAAAACTGACAGCATTTGGTAATCTGGTACTTGGTGTCACCATATAGTATTCACAAGACACCCAAATCACTAGTACAACAATATTAGAGAAAGCGGGCAGGGAAACAGTACACCATATAGCTAGAGTCAAAGATAATCACTGGTGCCATTTCAAAATTTTGGTGCTCCCGCATTTAACCTTTCGGGATCATCAAGAGCCCAACCAGCTCTGCCTCTTACACCAAGATGGTGCTACTTCTCTCCTGCCTATGTGATTATCTCATCTCATCTCCTCTCATCTCATCCCATCAAAATTGTCAAGCACGGTGCACAAGACTGTACCTGTGGATGCAACAATCATTGTAAAAATTGGTTCTGAGCAAAATTGTAGCCACCAACTCCAAATGCACTACTACCATTCTGTGCACTGCTTATTCTGGACACATGTCAACAATTTGGAGCCTGAAATTTTCACTGCTCCATATCCAAAACCATCACCTATGCATCCAAACTCCGATTCATCATCATCACTGTCAATAGTTTTTGGAGTCACCCGATTCTGATAACTTCTTTGCCGGATGAGAAACACGTTGAAATAGTAGCTCACCAACTTTTCCCTTGTTTTAGTAGGAAGGAACTTAAACGCATCATCCCTGAAGCACTTGTTTAGGGATGGGGGGTTTGACCTTACCATATTCTTGAATCTCTTTTCTTCTTCAATTGTCCATGAAAGTGAAACTTCCTCACCCATGCGATCAAATCTCAAATGATAGAACACCAAACCCAGCTCAAGCTTCAACTTCATCCTCTTCTCAGCAATGTGAAATCTAACACAGTCTACAGAACCTGGAAGTCGACAGCCACATAAATCTTGTCTTCCCTTCCCAATGGGTTCCATTTCAATAAAGGAATGGTGTTCTACATTTTCTGGAGGCCAAATCTGTGTACCTAGCCACTTAGAATCGCTCTCAGACACCACACCACTCCATTCAGGGACTTCAGCTTGAAAGAGAGGGCCCACAGAAACATGCTTCTGGCGGGGCTCATCCCCAGACGTAACATCTACTGTATTTGTGGCCAATATCTCAACGGTCACAAGAGCTTGCTCCTTTGAGCTTTTCTCCTCTTCTGCCTTGCGAGGACTTGCCAGTTTAGTCTGAGTGGCTGAGCAAGAGTTGCAACATGGGCAAAAGTGAGATTTTGTCAAAGAAGGAAGCCTTTTGCTGCATCTTAATCCCTCTGCAGATTGGTGATTGATATCGCTATCCTCGTACATGGAAGGATGCATCTTCAGCTTCTTCTGCAATTTTATAACATGTTTGTTTTATAAGATTGGCAACAAATTGAGAATTATATGGAAACCATTTCCTTGGGAAAAAAAATTTTCAGTTAAGCGCTACTAATTCTCAATAAATTAATAAAAACACATTAAAAACTTTTCTGATCTATTGGCTTACTAGCAGTATCATGAAATTAATGTTAGGCAGAAGTTATGACCAAGGAACACATTGCAGAATTATCATGCTGTGTGGTCTTACCCTAGTTACCCCTCCCCTCCCTAAGTGGAGGAGAGAGGTTTTCTATTACTATTTCATGCTTCAGCTTTGGGAAACTATTAACTTTTCTTCTCAGTGAAATATTCATTCATAATTTTCATATGTTGTTGAAATTCAAACACTCCAAATACTAGTAAAACTCCCTTGTTTAAGGTAGTTGGGACAAACATGTGCATATAATATAAGATTTTGAAAAATTTCTCATTCAAATGATTTTCAAATTTATCACTTTATACTTTATACTTTCTACTTATTTTCGTTTTCTCAATTCAATTCAATTCAATACAACTAAAAAATCCTTTTACCCAACTAATTAGGGTCAGCTACAATTTTTTTGATAAGTATTATCATTCAAGAGTGCCACCGGGGGGGAACCCATGTACACAAAGCATATATATGGATTAAACAGTAAACCCCTTTATGCACATTTCCCTCAAGAACTCTACAAAAGAATTTATATGAAGTCTAAACGAGCCAGTGCTCCAAAAAGATAAAGTTTAGAGCATCTATCTCAAAAAAGTGACAATATGCCCTCCACTTCAAAAACTCTCCTATTGCTGTCCCACCAGATACACCACATACACAAAACAGGGCCATTCTCCAAATAGGTAAGACCTTACTACAACAATCCCCAAGGCAGGCCCTAAAAAAAATCTATAAATGCCCCAAGCAAGACCCACTTGATGTCAAAAATGGAAAATGAAGTAGCCTATAACTTCTAAACCATCGAACACAACAAAAGAAGATGTGCAAAAGATTCCTCTTCAGCTTTCCACATGCAACATCTATTAACGAACCTAAAATCCTGCATCTTTACATTATTAATGGTTATGCCTTCCCAAGTAGCAAGCCACCCGAAAAACACAACCTTCAAGGAAGCCTTGGTCTTCCACACACCCCTCCAAGGGAATGAAATCCCTTGACCACCAATCAAAGCCTCATAAAAAGACTTCACAAAAAAAGCCACCTCTAGTACCCCAACCCCCCACCATCTAATTTTGTAGTTTTCTCTCTCACTTCTAACCACCTTGTAGAAAAGCGCCATGAGCTTAGAAACTGCATTAAGTTCCCAATCTTGAAAAGCTTGCCTAAAGATAGTGCACCATACCGCCATTCATGAAAGAAACAAAATCAACAAACAAAGCATCCACACTTATCCACTGACAAAAAAAGTCTGGAAACCTCTCCAACAGAGACCTCTTCCCAGACCAAGAGTCATGCCAAATTCTAACCTGAGTGTCCCTAGAACCACCACAAAAAGAACTACGGAAGTGAAAGCCTCCCAGCCATTCATAATTTCCTTCCACAAATCCACACTATGTGACAAAGAACCTCTTCCAAAAACCCAACCCCCTAATCAGTCCCATACTTGCACACAATTACTCATCACCAAAAAAATTTCTTTCAACCACTGAAATCCCACAACCATTTCCCCACCAAAGCAGTATTAAAAACTTTCAACTTTTTGATACCCAAACCACCTTGCTTGAAGGGACAACAAAATTTTCTTCCTACTTGCTAAATGAAACTTCTTTTAATCTTCCACACCACCCCCACAAAAAAATCTCTTTGCAATTTAACCTACCTAAACTCCACCACCCTTGGAAAAGAGCAACATAAAATACGTGGACAAACTAAACAAAGTACTTTTAGTCAAAGTCAACCTTGCCTCTTTCGACAATTACATATTCTTCCATCCCACTAACCTTCTAAGAAAACGTTTGAGGTCAACTACGTGAATCATGTTTTGTCATTTTACTCTATCTAATACCATGACATCAGTTAAACCACGTGTAATCATATTTTTCTTACTACCTTGCTCCATGTTAATTTTGGCATTTCCCTCCCCCTGGCATTACCCTCAATGCTCACTCTTCCTCACTGGTGTAGTTATTTGCCTTCATTGTGATGGAAAAATCATAATAATTGATTTTATCTCATTTATCTTTAATATGTCCAACTTCCACCATTCCACGAGTGCATTCATCTCTAATTTTACACCTTGTCTTACCACACGTCAATCTTAACATCCACATTTTGTAAATATGTTGTTTCTTACTAGTCTAACATTCCGTTCCACAAATCATGGCTAGTCTAATAGCTATTTTATAGGATTACCTTTTAATCTTAGAGGTATATGTCTATTACAAAATAGACCAGAAATAATTCTCGATTTAACTCATCATGCTTTAACTCTATAAGCCACATTACATCCAATCTCTTCTCATGAATAATTGAGCCCGAGTAACAGAACTGGTCGCTTTTTGGTATCTCTTGAACTTCAATTTACACTACATTCTTTGTTGTATTCATAGTTTTGCAGCTTTTGCTAAAGATACACTCCGTATATTTATTCTTAGTCTTACTCATCCTAAACTGACCATATTTTAAAGCTTCTCTCCAAACCATTACCTTAGCATTTATCCCCACTTGTGTTTCATCAATTAAACTAATATCCTTAACAAATAGCATACACCATGGAATCTTATCCTAAATGTTTCTCGTTAGTTCATACATACCAAAGCAAGACGATAGGGGATTAATGTAGATCCCTAAATGTAAAAATGAAAGGAAAAAAGTTCACAATTGATAAAGGCCAACTCTATTTCCACTCCCCTAACTCCATTTTCACTGCCACTTATAGAGAGAGTGAGTGGGAGTGCAAGTCACCAAAAGGGGCTTGATGGGAGTGGGAATATCCCCTCCCTAGATAAATGGCATATTGCTTATTTTTCATTTATCACTTATTACTTCAGTGTATTGCATTGTTATAAATGAACAATTATGAGAAAAATATTTGGGGATCATTTGTGTTTGTCATTAACACATAGCTAATTATTAGGACATTTTAAATGAGCATTTAATGAAACTGATTTATAGTGTAACCCAACATTTTCAAACTTACTGAAAAGCCCAACAGGCAAACCAGTAAATACCATAGACAGTCCTAGTTTTAGAATTCAAAGCATTTTTTTTTTTTAAATAAGGATGTATTTGCCCACCTCCCAGCAACTGCCGCTTGCCACGGGGTTGGGTTGAGGGGGGGGGGGGGGGGAGGGGGTTCTGTATTTTATTGATACAATGAATTTATGTCATTAAGCAAACTAAATGACTTTTCATTATTTCTAGGAACAACCAAACCTAAACAAGGGCTTAAGTCGGCAAATACTTAAAGTTAGTTACACAATTCCTTTTTTGCCATTCAACTCTACAAGGGGCCTACTACTGTTAGTGAGGCCTGCCATCTTAACCCTTACTCTTGTTTTTATGATGTCTTCAATTTGATTTAAATCACTCCTCCTTAAAGTGCAATCAATTCTCATCTTCCCCTTCTATTGCTACATCTAACTTCTCCTAAATACATTCATTCCTTATTTAACCTTTTCTTGTACAACCTCAGCCATCAAGCCTTGCAATTGTAGCTATGTTTGTTTCATGTACATATAATTTCTTATATAGCAATCTATAACATAAAAAACATGCCCAACATTATACCACTGGTCCCGAGCCATAAAAAAGGAGGGGGTTGTGTTTGGTGACTGACAATCAACATAAAACATTTTCTAGATTCCTTATGCATATAGTTTTTTTTTTTTGGGGATATGTGAAATCACCAACTTATCTAAAAGTTTAAGCTATTAGAGAGAGTATAATTTTATTATTGTATTCTCTAACACGCCACCTCACGTGTAGCTAGTTTGAGCCTACACGTGTCAATTCATATTTTTGGGATGACGGTGAGATTTGAATTCAGGATTTTTTGCCTATTCTGATACCATGTGAGATCATCAACTCATCTAAAAGATTAAGCTATTAGAAAGTATGTAATTTTATTATTATATTCTCTGACAAGATAAGTGCACGAAAATGTTTGAACAATGATTAAGACTTGCAACAACAATATCAGATAATTAATTTAGAGGTTTGTCCAAAAGGTTAACAACAAAAGCAAACTACTTATTGGGATGACCAATGGGTGTTGAGAAGAAACGAATGATCTTCATGTTTATGTAACCTTACGGAAAGCCTATAACAGGATCCTTAGATATGTAATGTGGTGGGTTTAAAAAAGATAGGAAACATAAAAGAGATACATTGCCCAGATAATGGACATACATGATAGAGCCATGACCGCAATAAGAATAACAATAGAAGAAACAAGTGAATTCCTAATAACCATGGGCTTACGTTGGGGATCGGCCTTAAGCCTTAACTTTTTCCCTTCGTTAAAAAATAAATTGATTGACCACCTTTTCAATGAAGTTCCATGGCGTATACAATTCTCTGATGATATTGTTTTGATTGATTAAAGTTAAGTAGCAATAAATGCTACATTCGAAGTTATGAATAAAGTTATAAAATCTAGCAGATTTAAGAAAAATAGAACTAAATGTTAACAAATCAAAATATAACTACAAAAAATTAGTGATAATCAAAGGCAAATGAACAATATGTTATTTAGGTTCGATAACTTATAGTGGAAATAAAGTTACTCATGAACTACAAGTGTGATGGGTTGTGCAGAAGTGTCTGGTATGTTGTGTCATCAACATATACAAGGCCAATCATGTTCTGTGAGAAGAATGTTAGGTAGTTAAGAAATAACATATTTATGAGATGAACATGGTTAAATTGTGAATATTGAGATGGATGTGTAATAAAACAAGACAGAATAAAATTAGAAATGAAAACATTCCTAAGATTGTAGAACACTAACCAGAGATACAATGAAAAGAAACCAATTAATATGGTTTAACCACATACAAGACCAAATACTATATCAGTAAAGAAGAGTCACATGCAATGATGGTAAAGTTGGGGGAAAAGAAAAACCAAGATTTACACGGACTTAAATAGTTAAGAAGATCATGGAAGTGTTTGATTTGATCAAAGAAATGACCTAAATGGAGCAAAATGACAAACAAGATTTATATAGCCGACCTTAAATAGTTAGGATAAGATTTAGTTGAGTATTGATATGTATTCCACGCATCTCTCATCGTTGCAATAGAAATCTCTCTTCACTTGTATACAATTTATATGTGTTTTTGAATATCAAATTTTCAACTTTTTTTTTTATAGGTGAAGTATCACTATAAAGGGCGCCCGAGAAGGGCTAACCCAAATATACAACAATAGAAATGGAACTACCTTGGCTGAAAGACAAGGAATAAAGACGTGTCTACAACACGTAGAAGCAAGCATGTTTATGCATAAACTATACATCACCTTTACTCGTATATAATTATTTGTTCTTTGAATATTGTTTCTCCTTTATTCATTCTTTTTATTTCACAGGAAAAGAAATCAGATTATACATACGATGGATTTATAATATTTACGATTGTATTGCAAACTGTAATCCTATTTCTCTAATGGTCAACCCTAAAATACTAAAAACTAATGAAATACTAATTCGTAATAACAAATAATTTTCTCACTAACCACTAAGTGGACATGTGCATCACTAATGATATGCCTCTATAGTAATATATAGTTTATTGATTATATTAAATGTGTTATTTTTATTGCTTTTGTAATTTACTTTAATACTGATTAGGATGCAAACCTATTAGTCTAGACGGGCCCGTTTCGATATATTTTCGAAAACTGGTTTCTGTTCTCAAGGAAAAAAAATTGAAAACACTAACAGAAAAGGGAATTCAAGAAATAAACAAAAGAGCATACTGCAACATATGTACCTGATAACTTTTTTCTTTTTTCAATGAGTTTGCAGATTGCCTGTCCTTGAACCCCGTCACATGATTGATTGTCATTTGCTCAAAGACTAGGCTAAAGGAGGACAGGCAGTTACTAACATATGTTCCCCAAATAGAGTGCAAAAAAAATATCAATGTTATATGATATGCATACAGGCTGAGCTGAAACTCAAATTGTGCTTTGGAAAAAGAATGCCATTGGTGGATTTGGCCACACTGAATTTAGGCAAGTGCAGGTTTGAGCTCTTCCACTACATATTCATCGTTTATTTTATTTTTTTATTTTTTTTGGGTTCAGGAACTATATATCAAACCAACACAAAAGAAACCTAAACCCAGTAGTACCAACCAAAAAGATAACCCTAGATGGTAAAATTTAACCAGGTACGTAGTCATTTTCTAATCATTTTAGGAGATCATCATGCCTCTGCCAGTAAGGACCTTTAGCCAATTTCTTAGCATTATAATATTGGCTCAAATATTGATCTCTTCATCGAAACCCATAATATGCATTATCTGATTTCAATAAGAAAAATATAATTTTGGCATACTCCTGTCTTGATTTCCCCATCAATTCTTGAGCTGCTTGAGACTGAATTCATTTGACTTCTTCATATCATCATCTCATACCTTAATATTTGCAAGATCCTAAACATCTCTATATAAAAGTTCCACATGTAGCCCATGGTAACTAATGTTGACTCGTTACAACTCAAAACTCCCACATTTTTCTGTTAAAATCCCTTTCAAAGAACAAGATAGAGAATCTTGACCCTCTCAATCTGATCAAAAAGGTTTGTTCATCAATATACATTATAAATGATATTTGTGCTAAGAAGCACGGACACAGACACGGATACGACACGACACGGACACGATATTTTTCAAAAAAGTAAGACACGGATACGTCGAGGACACGTTGAATATATACATATTTTACATTTTTTATATGACCATATAATAAAAACCTAATTTTATTTCAATTAAAATTAAAATTGGCATAAAAGCACACAAATCACAAAAAATATTACGATCAAAATATTAAAATAATAAAGTCATTAAATAAAAATTCAATAACTTCTTCATTTAATCATCATCCATGATTTAAGTCCCAAAAAAAATTTATGAACTACTCTTTTTTCACATCTTCGATACTTGTCCAAGAAGTGTCTGAGAGTGTAGGTATCGGACATGAAGACGTGAACCAAAAATAGAATGTCCGTGTTTCATAGTATTTGCGTCATATTCCACTAGACATGCAAGTAATCTACAATGTTGATGATGACAATCATCGACTCAAGAAAGGGGCAACTAGTTAATACTTGTTTAAAATTATATACCAATGCATTTAAACCAGATGGTTTTCAGATGAGCCAAACCTAAGCCCCGTTTGAACATGCGTTTGGGCATCCGAGTGCATCCAATGGGGTGTTTGGCAAACGTTCATAATCACTTATTTAGGTGTAATTGGGTAATGTTGGCCTGGATTAAAGAGGTGTTTTTGAGTTGTAGGAAGGAGGCAAGACTAGCTTGGAGGACCCCCACCCCTTGCATTGTATGGTGCTTGTGAAGAGAGAGGAATTTACGCACCTTTAAAGGGGTTGAACAGCCCCTTGCAAGATTCAAAGATAGTTTCTTGCATTTGCTATTTTTTTTGGATTAAGGAGGCTACTCCTATATATTTAGATTCTTTTGTAGAGTTTTTGAGGGATCTTAGGCTCTAATTTTTATAGCCAGTCCCCCCTTTTTTTTATGGGTCCGCCAGCCTTGAGCTCCTTCAATATATATACACTTTTATCGATAAAAATAAATAAATGCATAACTACTTATGGGCTCCAAACGTGGTTTTTGGGCATTGTTTCTTTTTGGCCAAAACATGGTTTTGTGTGTTTAGGACCGAATTCTTTAACCAATCATGCCCTCAATAAATTTCAAAAATGTCATTCCCCAATTACTAATAAAATATTCTACATCATTCCTAAATATATAATATAAAATACAACTTTCTAAAAGTAATAATGAAAATCATCATTTAAAATACTGATAAAAAATCATCATGAAAAATATAATAATCCTGTTATAATTAAGTCATTTATCCTTATAAATTTATTTGACTACGACGGACCCAGAGGCTACTCATAGGGGGGGGCAAAAATATATATATATAAGAAGACTATTATAGAGATTTTAAAATTTTAGAGGGGAAAATTTCTAAATTATAATAAATTTGTAGTGGAAAAAAAAAATTTGGCAAACTTTTGCAGGGGCGGTGGCCCCCCCTGGCCACCCCCAAATCCGCCAATGTCTATAGACTATGTGAATCATAAAACTAACAACTCAATTTCTATAATCACCTTTACATTTATAATAGCCAAACACATAGATGATCATTTCTGACAATATAATTACTTTTCGACAATATCATTCAAATACCAAATTGATTATATTCAAAATCACCTTTTCCATAACCCACAATCAAGAATCACTTTTCCATAATGTACAAACAACCCAAATAAGCACTTAAAAAGAACATGCAGGTATTTAGTATAGCAAAATTCAAGTGAAAGCAACAGACTTGTTCAAATTATTTTGTTACTTGTTTTTGGTCATCCATAAGGGATAAAAAAAAAATGTTAAACAAAGCATTGCTAAAAGAAAATTGAAGTGCAACAGGCAAACTCCACTCTTTTCTTGCTTAGTAATTTATGTTGTCCTAAGCCAGGGGAAGAGGAGCAATGTATATGGTAAGTAGACGACCAACATAAAACAAAGCATCACTCTAATGAATATGAATCTAAAAGTTTTCAACTAAAGTGGTCCCTACTAGAACTTGGATGTATGAAACCCTGAGTGTACTGATAAACAATAAGCGTTAGTTAAGTTTCCCCTTGGAAGTAATCCGTTGCTTTAGCACCCATTTGTAGTGAGAAGTAGGTAAGAGGTTTCACACATCAATAGACAAGTACAATAGCTAGTCCAATAGAGTAGGATTAGCAACCATGCTTCATGGTAAAGAATGTTGGGCAATCAAAAAAGGTCTACAGAATTAGTGTAGTTGAAATGATATATAAACAGACAAGTAGAAGGATTGGAAAAGGATTGAACTAAAATGAATGCATTAGTGAACATCTGAGGCAAATTGATGGTAGACAAGACGGAGAAGGTCTATTGATGACACTAGTTAGGAGAAAATGATTATTGAAAATGCTAAAAAGAAAAAGGAGAGGCCCTTTAATAGAAGTTATGGCTTTTAGATAAAGCAACATAAATGAACAAGATTCTTGTTGCTAGTCCAAAAGGTACGAGTATTTATATTGATGACTTGCATTATTATGTCAAGGAAAGTTTCAATACATTGTTTGTGACCTCTTGATGCGGGATGACATTAGGAAGCTTGTAACAATACAAGGTTTTCTGGAGGGTTTCAGTATAGAAAACTTGTATGAAGAATGTAGGCTACGTGGAACACAAGGGGCAAAAATTGGCAAGAGAAGTTTGGTTGTAAGAAATTCAAAGAAAACACCATTAGACTTTCTGGGCAGTGACATTTTTTGGGGTTTGTGCGCCCCTAAAAAAGTTAGGCTTTGTTAGGTTTTGGTAAGAAAGAGTTTACTGGACAGAAAAGAAGGTCTTGGGGCTATTCCTGTATTGTGAACAGAGACCTGTAACTGTAGTGCTTTGTGGCTGGTTTTTATTATTTTCGTTCCTATGGTCAAATGATTAAAGTAGCTGAGCAATTGGGCCTAAAATATGAGTCTAGAAGGAGGTTATTTGAAGTCTGATTGTGTGGGTTTTTAATGCTTGAAGAGTGCAGAAAAATATAATAGAAGAAGAGAAGAGAAGAGAAATCATATGCTTTACCATCGCAAGTATTAAGACATTACACAAACAATTTCAAATTCTCATAAAGTCAGCTCTAAAAAAAATAAAGACATTACATAGCTATTTATGGGCTACTGGACTTCCTTATTCTCATTAATACCATGAGTCCAGAAATAGAAAAAAAACTTTAACTAATTAAGACCATTCCAGACTAATTATGACTCTAAATAAAAATAAAAACAAATACATGACATAAGATAAGGCCCATGGACCACAATTACAACCCATGTCTAGCAAATCTAGAAATTACCTAAATACCTCTAACATACAGATCTTAATAAAATATTAATAAATCTGTTAGATAGCATGTTAACATGAACATGAATTAAGACTCTGAACACTACCATGATCACTTTCCTTTAGAACAAAAAAGTTTCTTTATCAGGCCCACAACCTTTGTTATAAGCTTCAATATCTACCATATTGGCTCAGCCACTCACTCAATTGACAAGACTTACCTCTCATCTTTTCCCCTTTTATCATTTTGCATGTCAAAGTCATGCATCCATATATTTGTGCATGAGTATTCATGCATTTATTACATGCCATTTATTCATGGGTACACTGATATATTTACCAAAATTCCAATAAAAATCATTCTCATAGTATGTAGGAGTTTGCACATTCTTTAGTCATTACACATTTAATACCTAAGTGCTCCACGCCCTTTAACTCCATGTGCCGTTTGATCTCTTTCCAAGAATTAGCATTTAAGTTCAAACATGGTTATTTTGCACCTTGCTAACATGTTGCATTTCTAAAGTAAAAAGTTCATTCAAGGAAATTTGGCAGACGAAAATTCCCCTGAAGATAGCATTTTTCTTGTTGGACCATGACACTAGGGATTGTTCTATTAATGGATAATTTTTGGAAGAGACAAATAATTGTCAACTATTGTTGTCTGTGTAAAAGTGGTGAGGAATTTGTAAATCAACTGTAAATCCATTGCCCAATGGTGAGGGATACCTAGATTTGGAATCTTAATGGGGCAGGTATCAGACAAGGCGCTCTTATCCTAAACCTGCCCCATTTAAAAATAACAAATAGAGTTAAATTTTATTTTTCTAGTATTATTATTCAACAATTATGTATATTCATGGATAGGTTAGATATTTTAAAATATATGTCGGGTAATTGAATAAATTTATATTATAATCGAGGTGGGACAAGTTTAAACTGTTGAGAGCTTGATATACATTATTGGCTTATTCTCTAACAGCTTAAGCTTTTAGAGCAATTGGTAGTTTAACGTGGTATCAAAGCCTTGGTTATAGGAGAGGGATTGGGTTCAAGTCTCTCTATTTTTATTTATACCCCATTTGCATTTGCACTATCTTCTCCTTCAAATTTGTCCATGGTTTCTTCGTCCCTCCACGTGCGAGTCCAGGGTCGCACATAAGGGGATGTGTTGAGAGCTTGATATACATTGTTGGCTCATTCTCTAACAGTTTAAACTTTTAAAGCAATTGGTGATTTGGTGGTTTAACATAAACTTCCATTTTTTTCAAACCCGCTCCATCAAGGGCAAGGAGTGTTATCCAAAATAACCCTCTCTGTTGACATACTTACTTGGATCCTTCCATTAGGTCTCTTTAGGATTCACTGGGCAATGCCAAGATCTAGGTCGGAAGTCTTGAACTCTTGTAAAGAAAGTAGGGTCATGGGGAGTGCAAATGAGGTGTGACAAGCGGCTCCATTGTATCATTGGTGGACTATCTAGAAGGAAAGAAATTGCAGCTTGTTTGAAGAAGAGGAAGCTCCAATCTGAATTGTGAAGGCGATATTGTTGAGCACCCCTTATTTTTGGACTACAAGAGGCTTGACTTTGTCTATAGAGAATTTTGTGCCTTTTTTGTGGTCTCCGAATATAGATGTAATTATTTTTTTGTAGATGGCTGCACCCACTCTTATCAAAAAAGAAAAGAAAAGGAAAGCATGTTCAAATTTGAAGCCAACCACTTTATCCTCCCCTAGCCCAAAAAATATAAAAACAAAAGCTAGAGGTTAGATTTGTATTCACTCTATCCCTCTTAATCCCCAAGATTAATGATACCAATACTAAATAATGCCATTTATTCAGTCCATCCCTCTTAATTCCCAAGATTAATGATACCAATACTAAATAATGCCATTTATTCAGAAATGGAATGCTGAGACCCGAGACCAATACTGAGTAATGTCATCTATTCAGAAATGGAATGGTAAAAGAGATAAAGGAGGAGGGAGAGAGTTAGTTTGCAAAAGTAAATAAGGAAAGAATGCACGTAGGGTAACAAAAACAGATTGGACATGTATTTGCGGGTATATGGTATTACATAACACGTGGCCATTCCACAACAATGCCAACAAGGAAGCATGCATATCTCAGGCCACACATTACCTATTTGTCCTGTGACAGACTCACGGCTAATACGGTGACAAGTGTCCAATGGAATCTGTGGACTTTGGCCTGGACTTAGACAATGGGGGACCATGAGGTTGCCTCCTCTCTAGAGTCGAGATGACCTCGTTGTAAGCTACATCTCCTAAGGACGAGCTGATCGTATATCCCTTACCCTGTTCATGCACAACATATATCATTTCATATTAATAACCCTCACCTTGCCATCTGATGCTTGCTTATGGTTGGGGCTGACTTAAGAGGCTCTCAGAGCCTAGTACACAATTATGATGTAAATCTGAATGCCACGCAAGAGCCCCTTTGTGGGATTCCCATGAATATGTGGATTGGAAGATAGAACCTTGGGTTCACCAGTGTGTACCTCAGCCTATAAGCCAAGGAACTCTTCGATCGTTCCAAGGATGGGAGCTCTCTAACAGGCTGGCACTACTTTAGTTTGTATTCATTAAATGCTTTGCATTTAATGCTCCTTTAACCACATCAGCTGAAATGAAACTTGACTACTTCCCTGTCTTGGCTAGACTTCCCTGAAACACATGAAAGGACATGGGTTCAGGCCAAGTCACCTTTCGGTCCAGTTGTCTCACGCCATACCACCGTGGTATTCTCTAGAACAGTCACATCCGTTTTGATTGACCCATAACTACTCTGACTAGTCCAAGTGACCTGGACGAGCACATGGGCTAAGCTTGAACCACTATAAATAGTGTCATTCTCACTCTTGCAAAGGTTAGTGGTGGTTCATTATCGTGGCTCACACTCTATTGAACTCCACTCACTGCCCCACTGTCTCCTTAGAACTGCCGTGGTCCTCCCCCTTCCCGATATTACCTCAAAATTCCGTTTTGTGACACGTACTTAGTTGAAATGGCTCATCGCATGTGTAATTTTCATTTCAATACGAACATCCTACTCACCGATGAAACCATGAACGATAATGATGATGAGTTGTATATTTAATAGCATCTCATAGTTGAAATACTCTCGGGGAACACATAACTACTTCAAAGAAAATAAATCAATATTAGTGGTATCTTATCTTTCCAACCTATATTGCTCTCGTTAAGAATTGTAAATAACAACATAAACAACGATATATCAACCGCAAAATTTGTTAGGATGGGGTTTTACTGAGTTATATATGTTGTTCAGTTGTTAACACATGATACTTAAATCCTCTTACTGATAATTATTATGTATTAATGTGTCCAGTCTATTCATGAGCGGGAGTTATATAAATAACCAAGTTAGACTGTGCTCTAGCTTAAGGTTTAAGCATAACAGGCTGTTAACAGATGCAGCACTGAATACTTGTCAAATCAAACTTTTGACATATATAAATGAACAAATAAATGGGAGAAAGAAATAACCAAGGACGGAGCCAGCTAACTAGGGGGGCAATCCACCCCCCCCCCCCCAAACAAAAAAAAAAGTCTAAATTTTTCGTACTTTACCCTTGTTTTGATTTTCAATTTGACCCCTTCATGAAACTTTTATTAACTTTCTAAAATTTTGTTGTATAGTCTAAAATTTTTAACGGCCTTGTTCTTTGACTAGAATTCTTGTCCAATTTATAAATTTAATTACTTTTCAAAAATATTATCAATCAATATTACATTTTTATACTTCATTAATTTTAAAATTTATGATTGAACTTCTAGCAAAAAAATTTGCTCCCCCCTAGAATGCAATGCAACTCTAGCATTCCAATTAAAAGTCGATGCCATTACAAAAAAATTAAAAAATAAAAAATAAAAAGAGATTTTATAACAATGATGAAAATTTTATTCTTCTTTCACCGTTGTTGTTTGCCTCTTATAACGGATGATGGTTTAACAAATTGCATATAAGAAGTAAGGAACAATGACATTCTATTATCAATTTGTTCCAATTCCAGGAATTAAATGAAATAGGAAATGGAATTTCATCCTAGTATAGTAATTCCACAGAGTAAGAGCACACAAACAAACACGCTTAAAGATATCACACCTAAGATGCCGTAACCATGCCTTGCATGTAAAAATTAGCATTTTTATGGTGCCTAAGCTGCAAAAAGCCAAAACCTTAAATAAAAATAATAAATAAATAAAAAAGATGAAACCCAAACTAGCAAAATTATTTCGGAGTAGCTAGCTTACATAACTTGAAACATTAAAGCAATGTAAACAAAGAAGATAAATGGATTATACCTGCAAGAGAGATTCTTCAGTGTGCAAATCACCATGTCTTCTTACCAATCGTGCCTCCCGTACCAGCAAAAACTGGGCCCAGAACTCCTTGCTTCCATGCTCCTTCCACCTAGAACAGTCAGGTATTGTCCCGGTTGCAGGATCATCAGAATGCTTCGCAACCTCAATCACCCAATCCAACATTTCAGACAACGATAAAGATTCTCGCTTCCTCTTCTGAGAATTAGATACTTGCTTAGCAACACTTGCATCTGAGACCACAAAACTGTTGCCATAATGGACAGAAAAGTTTTCATCATCATCATCATCGTTAATAATTCCTTCTGCATTGTCATGCAAGTTATTAATGTTTCTGGCGGCGGACATATGCATTTCATTCTTATCATTATCCAAATCAATGTATTCGACATTTTTGTTGGATTCAAATTCATCGGGTTTAGGATCTTTATTCTTCAATTGTTGTCCATCTGGCAATAAACCTCTAAACTCTCTCTCTAACTCCAATGATAACAAATCCAATTTCCCAACAAGTTCATTCTCTCGACATCCCAAACTCTTATCTCTAAAGACTCTCAGTAACCATTGATCCAATTCATCCAAATACTTCAAATATATCAATTTTAACGATGGCACAACCCCAACATCCAATTCACATTCCTTCGCCACAAATGCCCATAAACAATTCTTCGACACTGAATCAAACCCACCATTTTTCCTCACTAACCAGAAAAGTTTAAACAAATCCACGGATCGCCCATCCCCGAGCAATGCAGGAATAGGCCGGACACATTTCTTCCCAGACACATCCGTTAAAAAAACCGAAAGAACTTGATCAAACAAGCTCCTTAGTCTATCGATTCTATCCTTAGAATCATCAACGCCGCCATCTTTCACCGACGAATCGAGATCAAAACAAAACCCACTACTCTTCAAAGTTTGAACAATTTCAACACTCTGTAAAGCTGACCCATCCTTAATATCGACCATCCTGCCATTAACTTCGAATTCTTTTTTTCTTTTCTTGCACGATTATGGTACAACAGATATCAACGAATTAACAAAGATCAAGACAAGAACAAGTAATGGAATCAAAGTTTGTTGCTTAGGGCAAAAGAAGAAGGTGATACATTCTATAGTTACGCCATGTTTTTCTTCAACAAAGAATGGAGACAAGGGGGTGTGACTGTGAGTGAGGAACAGCTAAAATTAAGGGTTGGATTTTTCAGGTGTTTTTGAAAAATGAAAAACAGACTAGTTTTTAGACAGCACAAAATGCGGGCCAAAAATGTAGAGAATTTTATATATATAATGATTATGCACATATAAGCATGATTTGTAATTAAAAGATGAACCAAAGGAGAAAAAAAAAAATTAATTTGTGATTAGAGACTCACCAGGGAGATTGATAAAATCTTTGATCGTTACAAATAACAAAGAAATCCCACCTAGGAAAGGAAACCAACCCTAATTGATGTTTCTTTGCAGGAATATACTTAGTTGTACGATGAAAATGATTTTCCATTAGCTTGGTCTCACTCTACCTCCTTTTCCACAAAAGGGATATAGAAAGGTTGTAATTTTAGAATGCTCAAATATTATTCAACAATTATGTGACATTGGGCACGTTAGCAGAGCACATTAGAAATAGAATTATTAAAAGACCGTAAGATGAGTTTCACTTCGTATAAGTGTTGAAGTCAGTAAAATATTAAATTATTAATAAAAAAATAATTTCAGTTTCTTTTAACAAAAAAATTAGGATAAAGATATCTAAGTTTTTAAATGGATATTTCAAATTATAATCGAACTTTCAGAGTAATTCTTAAATAGATCGAATATCCGAAATAAGTTTATAATAAATCAAATTAATCGTAAGATGTCACTTAAATTGAATTTTTTTTTTTTTGCCAACTCTCATTCACGTGATTAAATATGATTAGATCAAATTCACACAAGATTTATCGAAATTTTATAAGTCAATCTCTCGTCTCTCTATGTTTAAAAAATTACAAATCAAATCCGATCAAATTGTTTGTTAGTTGTTGATTTCTAATCACGTGGTGAGTTTGTTTGATTATGAATGATTGTTAAGTTTTAAGAAAACTCATATTAGAAAGATTTTTATAATTGAAAAGAAAATAAATATTTATATATATATATTAATAAAAACTAATATAAAAGTAAATTTTTTAAAAATAAATTACATCAATCTTTTTTTAAATTTATGACAGTTATCGAAATCTCTTCTTTCCTTTGTCAGATGAATCTAACTAATCACGTTAACAATGCTGGTCAAAAGATCATTTTAACCCTACAATTTTGTAATTGCAAATTGGTCAAGATTGTCAAATAGAGAAAACTGTCCCTTGAAATTATATCAATGTCAGTCAAAATATCTCATTTCAAAAAAATATTCGACAACAAGAGAGAGAGAGAGAGGGATTTTTGATCGAATATAGTCATGTTTTATACCATTTATTTAGGACGATATTAAATATAATTTTAGGACGATATTAAATATAATTTTATACCATTTATTTAGGACGATACTAAATAACACTTATTTAGGATGATATTAAATATAATTTTATACCATTTATATGAAATAATATAATACCACCATTCTTTAATGGAATCAGAAATAAAATAAAAAATTTATTGATCATTTTTATATGACAAGAAAAATAAGAGAAAAAGGTAAAAAAAATTATTTCTCCATAGTCATTATAGTCGTCACATGTTAACATCTTTTAATTACCACATTATCATCACTACTCATAACAACCATGGATTATCAAAATAAATTTAAATAATAAATCATTTTTAATATTATTATATATACCGGTTGTCATTTGATTAATATTAGTACATAAAAGATTATTAAGTTTATTTAACTATCTCATCTCCTTCTCTCTCTATATATATACTTTTATATATATTATTTTTTTGTAACTTTAGTGTCAATTTTTTTTTTTTACAAATATTTTCTTATGATATTGAAAAGAATTATATAAGCATACAAATTTAAGTTTTCATTATTATTTTATGAAAAAAAAATATTGAAGTCTTTATTTGGTCCTTATCTGAAATTAAAATATAACAACATATTCAAACTCTTTATTCATGTTCCAAACACCATATTAAGATATTTAATAAAATTTTATTTTCTATCCTATCCAATCCAACCTTTTAATTCGGTTATCCAAATATAGTATAGTATAACATATTATTTTATATAAACAATAGATATTAAAATTTATGATATCAAATAATTCATAAATTCGTATTTGAATTAACAATTTACAAATCTATCAAATGTTTCGAATTTGATACAACATGCTAATTTTGTTAACAAATAAGATTTGAATAACTCTAAATCCGATCCATTTACTAATCTAATCTAAACTAACATTAATCTAAATAATTTCACTTAAAAGGGTGAAATAATTTATTAAAATTTTAAATAAAATTGTAAAAATAAATCACCCATCCAAGACAACCTTATATATATAAATTTATGGAACAACCAATCGAATACGAGTCATATATTATAGTGAATACGAGTTTTATATTTCCCAAAAGTGATCAAAGTCTTATTAAGAGGTATAAATGACCACACTTTATGTAATATACTTGAGTTGATTCTCCCTCTCCAATCATTATATATAAAAGAAACTTTTATCCAAATTCACAGACCAAAAAATTACAAAATACAAATCCAAGTTAATGTTAAAATCAAGACTAGCACAAACAAGAATCAAATTATCAAAGTAACAATGATAAACATCCCACCTTGTAACCTACCTCTCACAAGGGTAAGACCCATCATCCGGAGGAGACAACTGAGAAAGGACATCCATCCTTGTTCATCAACAAAGAAGCCTTTTCACTTGACCTTACTTTTTCCACACTGATCAAACCAACTATCCATAAACCCTATCGACAGACTAAAGAAAAAATAGTGTGATCATATGCTATTTACAGAACCAATCCAAAGGAATGATGCAGCCTGTCACAGGATTCAAATTGCAGATCCAAAAGAGAAACTATACACATACACAGGATCCACACTTGCAATTTGAAAAAGATGCTACAGACGTACGCATGCATACACAGAGGGGAGAGGGAAACGGCTAAGGAGTCGTCGACAAATTAACTAGGCTGGCATGCCATGTTCTTCCAATTCTATGAAACTCTTCCAATTGTATCGCTTTTAATCTGCTGCCCTGAACACTACTGATGAATATACATAAAACAGAAAATGGACCTAGAGAATTGTATTGTGTTGATCTTCATTTACTTTTTTGTTTTGCCTTTTCTTTCGTTTTTTTCCCAAGTTCAAAGGAAATGAAGCCACAAAGACACTTGGCATTAAAAAGACTTCTCCGCTAGAAACAAAATGACCACAGGAAAACTGACAACTCTCGCGCATCCATAACCTCACAGTCATAAACTTCAATTGTGAAAAAGCTAGGAAGTTGATTGCGGTTCTGCAGATAGCTAGCTATCAACGGTGGAATTGAATATCATTTCCTGCAACACGAAAGAAGGCAACCCCTTGCATTGACATACATGGTAACAAATGATCTAATTGACAAAGCAATATATTCTCATCTAATCATTGACATAAACAAAACAAAACAAAAAGGGAGGGGGGGTCAATGTTAAGGCAAACCTTATCGCACACAGGACACGTGTCACTTCTTTCCATCCACTCGAGAATGCATGAAAGGTGAAAATGATGCTCACATTTTGTGATAATCTTTGGATTCTCAACATCATACTCTGCAGGGAGGAGGAGCAAAAATTCATATGGTATTTTTCTAGTCCAAACACAACACAGGATACTTACTGCAGCTTAAATTCAACTAGGTCCTGACAATTAGAGATTGACAAAGGAATAATAGTGATAATTTGTGTAACATCACTACCTTCAAGACAGGTGGGACAAACATCCTCCTCTAGTGCTGAAACAAGAGGTTCAATGGACTTTTTGAGTTCATCAGACTTCTCAAGTTCAATTTCCAGCTCTTTTGATGAGGCAAATTCAGTCTCAGTTTTCACTTTGCAATCAGATTCCTTCAGGTCTTTGGCTGATGTTTCTAGAGTGTTGCCAGAATTTGTTTGTTCAATAGACTCTGTATTTGTTGTCTGCACTGCTGCATCACTCTTATTGCCACAAACTTCTTGGTTTCCAGGTGGAGTTTGTGGGTGTCCTAGATTTGCATCATATGGGATAGGTGCTGGAGGTGGTCTGTAAGTGTCAGGGATTGCAGTGTCTAGATTCGTATCAACTAAGAGCCCTGTTGAGAGAGCAGAGACCGTGCCATGGTGAGATGATAAGGGCTCATGCACCTCCGACACTCGTGGATACTGCACATTAAAGTAGAAATTCCACAAAACACACAGAATACCATCATGAAGTGACCTCAACAAGGAGAAATTTATCATGGTTGTTAAAGAAATCAAATCTTATTCCATCACAAGGACGATAAATATGCAATTCCACTTCCAAATCAACAACAATAGAAGAGTAAATGAGAGAATAATGAGTGAGCAACACTATCAACATTTTAAGTCCTGGTATTTGCTATTGTTTCACCATAGAAAAGTGGGCAGTTTGGAACATCCCAAAAGTGTGAGAGGGAGGTTTGTAACTATGTTCATTGGGTCAAAACAGCAAAACCAGCTCCAAGCCAGTTCTTGAAGCAGGCAATCTAAGGAGCATTTTGCAAATTATCCAAACAGTATGAATGAAAGGTGCATCCACCAAGCAGAACTGTCCAAGGAAACAGATCAAACTGTTGCTACCCAAATATCATAATCGTTTATAACATGGCCATCTGTTCAGTAAGCATTAGAGGGTATTTTTTTCCTTTGACCTGGAAATAAAATTACCACCGGCATGTGCAAATTTATTCTCAACTTGACAAAGAAGTTAATATCTCATGCAAAGAACTACTATTTAATCAATTATCAAAACAAACTGATATTTTCAACATCCCTAATACATATTTCCAAGTAGTGTGTATTCTGGAAGTGCCAAAGCAAGCAAAGCATTTAACCAAATTACAATAATGATTGGGGCATCCACCCACATTCCCAATTGTTTAAGAGTTAGCTGATTAAAAAGTTAATAACCATTTGATAATGTAGCAACCATGTGCTGAAGAAACATGTAACAATTCTATGTCAAGTATGAAAAATGAATTTTACCATCTGATGATTTAAGATAAGATGACTGACATTAATCTTAGAACTCAATAAGCCTCACAGAACAACCCTGAAAATGAATCAAAATGCACTCACTTGCTTTGCTTTTCTAGCACGGCTAGAAAACAAAATGCCCTTGATTGACAGCATCATGATCCATGAACTGTTGTACAAAAGAAACACATCCACTCTCATTCCAGCTTCTTCAAAAAGCTAAGCCACAATGACAAAGCTTACATCTAATTTTTTTGGCTTAGGCATAATTACCTCCTTTATTGGGACCTAATGATTTTATACCTATCTTTGTAGAATGATTTAAGGGTTATTGGCACCATCACGAATTTTTCTTCCATCAAATTGCATGGGTGATGGAACAGTGAAAACTGAAGGAACGTAAAAAGTTCCTAAAGACATTTACATCATCCCCTCATTAACCCAAGCAAGATTTGACAGTCTTTGATGAGTCAGAGTTTCCATTTCTACCTCAATAGTCACCTCAACACCGCTTACCTTCTCACAACTTGAACCCAAAGTTGACCACATCACAAACATTCCCAGGCATGAACATTGAGTTTGTAATAATATTTTGTATCCAAGTTTCTACAGATGAAGTGGAAGGCACCATTCATTGCTCCTCTAATGATAAATACTTAAGAGGTTTTTTGGAAACTCTTCAAATTGGATCAGGTCGAGACCATTCTCATAAGTTATCTAGTTTCTAGAAAAAGCAACTCCCGTATGGTCTGACTTTGTTTAGATTTTCAGTATTTTTTTAAGAACATATGTGAACTACTAAACTACTAAAAGGTATTTACCAAACAATAAAAAAATTAAACCAATTCATTTGTACTCTATAGAACCAGTTCTGGCCTTCCCTAAAACAGGCCCTTGAATTTTGTGCTCAACAAGGCCATCAATTCAAGCTCATCTTCATATTCTTATAAAGAAAAGAAAAAAAAATTCATCTCCTCCAGCACGTAACATGCTTCTATGTTCTCAAACCTCTAGAGAACATTCACAGGAATGATGACAGTGTTCTCCCCACTCAAAAAAAAAAAATTGATTTTACAACTTGATGACAAACTAAGCAGCTCATCTCAGCAAATATTCGCACCCCCACACAGTTTGGAGTGTGGGCAGTGGATTTGAAACTTTTAAGTCAGATCCAACTGGAAAGCCTGAAATCTTTCCCCTTGCTTACCATGATAACACCACAACAGCTGTTTCACAAACAACTGGTCCAGAGAATTTGGCGGCTATTTGCTCACAACTTCATGGCAACATAATGTGCTTCATTCAGCCTCCCTTAGTACTGGAAGGGACATTCATCTAGAACTGGGGTTTTCAGAATATATGAGTTCATGCCCCACTCTCCTTGTCATAGTTTCCTAAATTTCCAGAATAGAGCATACACGAAGACCCACGGAAAAATCGCTGCACACTTTTTTACCTCTTTTATAAATCAATAATGTTAGGTTTGACTTTCATTCAATAAAATATTGTGCTTATAACAATCACACTGAACCACAAGACCTAATAGGCTAATAGCCACAAAATTGACCACCTCTTCCTTAAGGGGATCCATACATAAAAAAGAGTTTCCAACAGTGAAACCGAATCAATTAAATCTCATGCTTCAAAGTGCATGTAAGAGCTTGTGAAATTATTTCAACCGTCAGGATTAAAATCACTTGATATACAAGTTTCTTATTTCTGGATTCTTATTAAGTACAGGGATAAAGGTGTTATCATTAGATAAAATGATCATGCTCACAAGTTCAAAGTGACAGCACATGCTGCAACAACTATTTGAGGCTCATTTGAAGCTGTTACATATCTTTTCACATCCAAGGGATTCCTCTTGAAGAACCAGATCACAAAAATGCCTGGCCACCGTTCTTCAGCGATATTTCAGATGCATAGGCCTTTTACAACTTCATATGAGTATATGGTCAGTTCAAGGCCAAAAAACTGTGGCTCTATGTTAACGAAGAGGAGAAAAAAATACTTATCAAAAGGGAGAAAAATACAACTAAAAAAAAAAAGAGAAACTAAAGAGCAGATGCACTAAAGTCTAATCAAATAAATCCTGTGCATCAGGATATATGTGAAAGCCAGTGAAATCCTTTTCATGCTCCTGGTCATGTTCTAAGACAAAAATCACTCGATACAAAAGTCTCTTATCTTCTTGGATTCTCATGTACTACGATGAGAACAAGGGGTTTTCATCAGATCAATGATCATGCTCCAAAGTTTGTAGCTATATCACATGTTACATCTATTTCACCCTACAAATTGAGAACTATGCAAAAGAAACCAGGTTTGCATTTTGAAGACAAAAGATTAACTTGAGATCACTTGATGCAAAGAGAACACCTAGTCTGAGGGTTACTGACATGATAGAATGGTGATGAACTGTTCAGTTCCACTCCTCGAGAAGAACAGCAGCAGCAGCAGCCTCCCATTTCTGTTCGGTTATTTTGTTATCAACCTGAAGCTATTGGCACTTCAATCATTGTTACCTTTTCTTTGCCATAAGAAAAATACAATCTCTTAGATGAAAAGTAAGCAATATCTTAAAGCCCAAACAAAATTGCTTCCATGCTTCAGTAAGCATGGGAAACAGGATTGACTCAAAAAATCATCAACAATAAGTGAGCAAAAGGGCTTCTAAACAAACATAAGACAAAAAAATTAAATAATCCAAAAGAGCAATCACCACAAACAGATGAGGAAACAATTGGAATAAGACAAGAATAAGGTGGCAATAATGTAAAATTCCAAAGATCAAAGTAACCTGTAGGATAAACACAGCTGAATTTGGACAATTTGAATTTGTGGCAAATGTTGATTTAAGCTAGCAGCATAGAAAGTGTAACATAGATCAAGAGAATGAAAACACAAGTGTGCGCACGAGCACATTTTGTTACGTCGTCACTTTGATAAAACTTCAAGCGCACTTTTTGTTACGTCGTCACTTTGATAAAACTTCACACAGCCATAGCGGAAGGAATTTTAAATTCTATACGGCACCGTATTCCATAATGGTAATTTTTTTCTAGTAATAGGTAGGGCAGTAGAATGAACAAAGCTACTCAAGGGCAACTCATGATCATTTCAGTTAGAGACTCGTTTGAAATCTATTCATGAGATAAGTAAGCTAAGTTTAAACATATTATGAAGCTCATTAATTTATTGAATGAAGCTCGATTAACTAATAACTAGTTTAATACTATATAAAAATCAAGCTATTTAATGCTCTGCTCGATTAGAAGCTCAGGTCCGGTCCTGTCCTTTACAACCCTAGTAATAGGAGCTTCACATTTGCCACACCCTTATTTTTACAACAAAGGTGACAACATCCTGCCCACCACACACGTTTTTTAGCTTAAGTGGGACATAATATCACAACTTTTCTTGAGATCTGTACCTCACTAAGATAACAAGGCACTTATTCCAATCATTAATTCATACTTGGTGCTCAAAGACAAGACACCCTGAATACATCCACACCCAACAAATATTTGAATATTTGTATTGACAATCTACCTTCATTTTTACTTGAATGAAATGCAGAAATACAAGGGTATTATGGCCTCTACAGAACCTTTTTTTTTTTTTTATCAGTACCTCTACAGAACTTATTACACAGTAGTTTTCATCTCTGGTTTACTCTTGTAGGCCTGTGGCTTTCTATGTACACACTCAACTTACACGTAGATAATTATATATGTTCAATATAGTTTACTGTTGCATGCCCACGTACCTTCATGTCAGCGTGTCTAGAATCTAGGGTAGTACTTCCAAAATGCCCCATGTTCATGTCAAAACATAATGCACTCGTGTCATGTTCAGGTAAAATCATGTTCACAATTCATAGGTGACTGGTAAAAATGCAGGATATGCAGACTCGAACTCATCCTTCAATTTTTTAGGATTCAAACATTATCAGCAAGAGTCCATCGCACAGTTTTAAAAAAAATTATAAAATTTCTACTAATCTTTTACTATTAAGCATGCAGCACTAAGCCCAACCTGTCACCCATATAATTTCTACTAATCTTGACCACGCTCATCCAAACCGGCCTCAAAAAGTGATCGGAAAGCGAAGCCCTTCCTTCCAATCCAAGCCAGCAAAGCCGCCCCGTAATCCCCAAACCCGGGACTCAGGACCAAGGCTATATCTTCAAAAAAGGTTGGACCTAGTGCACAAGGCCATGCACTTGACCCTGTCTGGGAGAGGGGAATGGTAAGCAAACTTAACCACATTTTGCAGATGCTGATTCCTAGGTCTCAACCCCACACCACTGGCTGGACGAACAAAACTTTGCCATCGTGCCAGGCAACAACCTTTCACCAGTGCTATATCTTTGAATTGGTCAATATAGTTCTTTAATTTATTAGGGTAAAATGCCAATTAATTTTTTTTTTATTAGGGTAAAATGGTGTTTTCAGTACCATAGAGTGGTCAACATGGATTCTTCACTCATTTCAAAGCAACCTTGTAAAAAAAAGAACATAATAAGAGAGCTTCATGTATAGAAGGTAGATTGGAATCACTAGAAATGCTTTTTGGATGCATGTTCAACCAAAATGTAAGACGCATTTCATTCCTATACGCAAATCAAGTTGTGTCCAACACCGATACTTCACACATTTAGAAGAGTCCATTTAACACATCCACTGACAATTTCACACAAATTCCTCCCAACTCATCATCAAGAAGAAAGTAATGATAATATACAACTTACAAAAGAACAGGACAGGACAGGAATATTCTTATAATATGTCCTATAACTATAACTCACGAGTCATATGAGCATGGTCAAGAGATTCAACCATAGACTCGTGCACATTGTTATAAGAAATCACTAATTTACATCTCTATCTTTAACTGTGAGCTAACCAACCCCCAGGCTGCGGGTTTCTGATGGTGGGGTGGTTGTGGAAAAAAAAAAAATAGCAAATTATATTCATAAGGCATAAGAAAGCCTATCTTTCAATTGTAAACTGATTCTGAATTAACAATTCCAAACCAAACCAGCTCCAAATAAGAAGCATGTAAATATGTAATAGCATTCCTAAACAAAAGCAACACCCAATCCCCTGAAGCAGAGGCGGTGCTAAGAGTTGTCTAGGGGTGTCAATGGGCCCCCCAAAATGTTGAACATTGGGTTTTTTTACTCCTAATTTCTATATAAATTTTTAAAAAACTAAGATTCCCCTCCCCCCCCCCCCCCAAAAAATAAATTTTTCCATATTTTTATAAGAAACCCCTTAAATTTAATTTTTATATTTTTCCACCCCCCCCCCCCACCTAACTCCCTATTCTAGGTCCGCCACTGCCCTAAAGTACACCAAACCATATCAACCCTACTGAGAGTCGGAGACTACATACAACAACATTACAAATAGAAAACTTAAACGCCGAAACGAAAAACCTAATTAGACTAAGGCAATAAGTGAAACTAAATAGACAACAACATCAATCGATTGAAAACACAAGACGTACAAGCAGATTCGACGACTGTATAACTGTGTCAGCTGCAGAATCAACAAAGAAAGCATAAAACTTAAACTAATAAGGAATAGCAATAAATAGAGAATCCAACTGCGAAACATCGATACATATCCACATCAGAGTGAAAGAAGCAATCAATCAGATTCACAACAGTTATATATACATAACAAATACACGCACGTATATATGTATGTATGTATTTATATATATATATATATACACCTTTTGATCGGTGAAAGAGTTTCGATTGAATTGGGGGACTCAGGTGAGAGGTGTACTACTTTTTACTGTATATATATATATGTGTGTGTGTGTGTATCTCATACCTTTGAGAAGAGAAAGGCAAAGGCATTTTTCGATCTTCGTTGAGTGTTGTGCGCGCTTGAATGACTTGCATTGAAAAAACGAGGAATTGGATAAATTATTAATAAAATTATGGCAATTGGAAAGTTTACTAAGATATGATACACGCGCGAGAATATAAAAATTTGATGGACTCGCTAGTTTTCATGGGACGTGTGGAATTCGCAGATTCTACGCGAGCATGAGAACAGCTAAAGAACCTAACTGGCCACGTGGCCAAGTTTTCGGCTCGTCTTGGCGCACCAGTATCGGTGCGGTGATTTCTAGCAACACGTGGTCAGTTCAACTTGGCGCGGGCTGAGCCAGAATACACCTTATGTGGCCCAAAATTTAGGTGGGTTGGCCTGTATTTCATATAGATTGGGCATAGCCAAACTGGTACCGGGACGCACAAGGTTGGGCTGTGATAGAAAAATCTAAGTCGACATTGGGTTCAAACTTTATACAATCTGAACCAAGCCCAACTATACAGATACTAACAATTTCATTATTATATAACTCAACTCAAGGAAACAAAACAAAACAAAGTCTTATCCAACTATTTGTGGTCGATTACAAAAAATCATTCTTACAGTTATACTATACATTATCAAATCCTTTTTTACAATCTCTATCAAAGTTTATTTTAATCACCTCTATCTTTTAGCATAATCCTAAATATGAATAATGTTGCTCTTTTTTACTGGTATATTTACTAATTTTCGTTGTACACGAACATACAACTGTAATTGATTTTCTCTCATTTTATCTCTTGTAAGTGTAACTTCTATCATCTCACAATTCTAACTCTTCTTGTTACAATTGTATAACAAGATTGACGCTGATGTGCACTTAATTTGCAACACTTCTTTTAAGTTTTAAAATTAAATAACTTTCATTCAACTCCTTAAAACCACTTATCCATAATATATATATATATATATAAATTCGTTTTTCATAAAATTAATATATTCAGATTCTAAAAATTGAGATTTATCAAACAATATTCCTGATAAATATGAGATTCTTTAACAAAATTTAAACCTTAGATAGTGAAATTTAAAGGTCAACAATAAAGGCACAACACATTCAAAAGAATGGAAATGTAATACCTCTCAAATTTGTATTTCAAATAATGTGATAAAATCATATTAATTACACGATTTCAAGTATTATCAGTAATCTAATGTTATATCAATAGCACATCGTTTATGATATAAATTTAGAATATACTTTTGAGAAAGCCTCTCGTCCCTCTGGCCACACCAAATAAGAATCATAGCCTATAAGACCTAAGAGCAAACTTTCAACAAAACCTCTTCCTTAATCTATACTTCATTTTTCATCGTTTCCAAATTTCCACACTACCTTTGTGGCTTTGAAGGATGCACGTTGAGCTAACGCGGCCGGTGGCGACCAACCTCGACAAGTTTTCAATATTCACAATTTCACTAACTTATTTACATCCTTATACCGTAATAAACAGGCCTTCATCCACCTAACAATAATTAAGCCTATTTTTTTTTATTATTTAAATAATATTTAATTAAGGAGCTTAACAATAACTAACCTTATTTTTTATTATTATTTAAATACTAATTAATTTTTTATCATTTGTAATCAATTAGGACCATTCATACTTGCTTCAGAGTAGAAGTTAGAAGTTGAAGTTTCATTTATGTTCACACAAATCAGCTGAACCTGCTTAAATTATTGGGACTCAAGGTCACCCCATCCGACTCGCAGTTCTGAAGGCAAGGGTGGGTCCAATAAGAAAACATCGCAGTGCAGGAAAAATCTAAATGCGTGACGCAAATTTCTTGCACAGAATCTCTGCAGTGGCTGATATGATGGCTAACCGGACACATCTATTTAAAATTTTAAATTCAATAGGGGCGAAAAAGGTGACGCACCAATTAACTTTAAAAGGACACAACTTATCTCAAAGTTGGGAGTCCGTGATTGGAATTTTGAGACACCACAGGACGCAACGGTTGTGTCATTGGTGGACATTTTATAAACTCTTTCTCTCACATCGCTCCCACACGTCCACATCGCACACTGTTTTAACACAAAGCCCGTGACACCAAATGACAGCCTGTCATATATATATATATATATATATAGACACACACATCAACTCCATGTACTATAATGAGTACGCACATAAAATATACAGTGAAAACCTGCTCACCCGGAAGTACCCTTGTACCTTCATCGAAATAGCAAATGAGCCATTGTGATCCCCCAAAATTAAATTTGAAACAAAGTTGCAGTGTTGAACATTTCAAATAATTCTAAATTTTCATAGATTAAGCTAAAATGTCTAAGAAATTCAATGATAATAAGTACCCACAAACCCATGGTAGCTAACCTGTGTCCGAAGAGAATTGAGTCATATTGACACGAAATTAAAGGTTATAATATAAACTAGGCTACAGCCCAAAGGGTTAGGATGCGTGAGAGATGCAATGGCAGCTGATAAATCAGCGTCTACTCTCCCACAGCAAGTCTATAATTAGAGTCCAACTGAAAAAGTTAGTCTTGATATGTATATATAATTATACAAGCATTGGACATCTAAATCACTCTAAGTCAATGTGTTAACTGATTTCAGTCTCTTGGCCGCCCGGATAAATTCCACAATCACTTGTACCTCGTCCAGTTGCTGTAAAAAAAGAAACGAGGAAAACATCAGTCTTCTTCATATTGTACTTGTGTGTGCATGTGTGTGTATGAGAGAGAGAGAGAGAGAGACCTGTGAAGCAAAATGCTGGTGAACGGCATTAACCATTTGTTCCTTCGTAGGATTAGGATATAAGCTTCTCTACAAATGAAAATGGCAAGCCATTGAGTAAAAATTTCAGAATTTAAGAAAAATAAAAGGCAGAAATTACAGAAGTCAGTGAGACCTACAAGATTGAAGCTTCTCCAATATCTCCATAATGAGCTGGTTCCTAATTTGGCCAAGTTCACTCTCTGATCATCCACGCAAACAATTAGAAGACATAAGTATATGCTGATTATAAATTCCACAAAAGAAAATTCTCTCTTTCCGTACAAACACTATGAACACTATATATTATATGCACACGGGAGTTGCAAAGTAACAATTCCCATAATTTAGAGTCCCAAATTTAAGTATCAACCGTGATGGTGTGTGTGTGTAACCAAAGACCTAAAGTCAGCAATTTCTTTTGAAGCAACTTACTAGCATCAAGAGTCCCTTTTTACACTACATTCAAGCCTGATAATATAAATGTTAAGTTGATCTCACTAATTCTTCACATGCCCTTTTCATTCAGGACATCCGGAACTAAATAATGTAACAAGATCAGATTATTGAAAAAAACCAGGCTTCCAAATGAGGGCCAAAACCAACTCTTTCATGCAATAGTATGATGACCAATGCTTCAACAAGCAGAGCTATATTCAATCCATCTATACGAAAACCTCCTATATCTCCATTCATTTTGCTTACCGGTTGAGGTGTGTCAATATTGGATGGAAACTCTCTGCAACTGCTACGATTTGTTGACTTTACCGATGTAGATTGCACCCATGGCCTTGTATACCGAACTCTTGGCCTGTTCAATTTGCTGAACTCAATACCAGTAGCTGCACAAACAGTAACAACAACCACCTTAACAGGGACAATGGTTTCACCACATTTATTGGTAGAACATGATCCTCAGAAACTAAATTTAGAGTTTCATTGGAAGTAAATGCTAAAACATACAGAAATCATTGTCCTTTTCACCAATGTCAGAGCCGCTACTACAGTTATCATAATAATCTTCATCTTCTTCATTCCCAGTGGGAGGTTCCAGCACACTCAAAGCATTCCTTTGCAACTTTACTTCAGCCCCATTCTTTAAAACCTTGTAAATCAAAGAATATTAAGAATGAATTTAACAAACTATCCCATCGTGACAAATAACAACATAAGCAGTAGAAGAATTCAATCCAATACCAAAGGCATAAATAGGAACTTGCACCTAGAAATTGAAAACCAGAAACCAATCCCATTTTATTTTTGAGGGGAAAGAAAAGCACATAAATAAATCAAAGGAATAGCATCAAACTCAGAATCTGCAAATTACCAATTTTCTGAAATCCTATCAGCCTAATTTTCCAGTTAAATCAACTTATCAGAATTCACACAAACCAAATAAAATAAACTAGCAAAGTAATTAAAATGGAGTACAAGTGAAACAATAACTTTTTTTCCCACCATCTATGAATTACTCTGCATACCAAGAGTCACATGTCCTTTGAAAACAAAAGTTGCCAGCCATTTTTTTTTCTAAGAGTATTTTCACCACAATTGATAGGTGACAATTTTTTAAAAAAAATTCAAAAAAGAAAAATAGATTAAAAAAGAAAAATCTTTCCTCAGAAAGTAGATTTTTTAACTAAATTTTATACGTGGTAAAGATAAACTTTTACACAAATAAGTATTGGTAACAGTATTAATTTATCAGAAAGAGATATCATTGCACATAATTATTGATTCTCTCTTGGCAAAACGAACGAATCTCCATAGCTTCACGTCCCTTTCTTTACTTAGAGAAAAAAACTATACATTTTTTTTAATTAAAAAAAAAAAGACATCACTGAAAAAACAAATTTTCTCCAACAATTGTCACGCGAGGGTAAAAATAAAAAATAAAAAAGTTCGCTGGACTGACCTGCTGCTCTGATTCCATGTGGAAAATCAAGCCTGGAGATAGTAGTTTGACGTTTAAAAGCTCTAACAAGGATATATAAAAGAAAACCTTATACGTAGAAGACGGAACATCAGATTTTTCTTACCTTAAACAAAAACTATAATTAGAATCCAAAATAAACAAGGAATTAGACCCAAAAAAAAAAAAATTAAACCCAATAAATAAGAAAATCAAGCATCTTTTCTTAAAGAAGAAAAAATATTTAAAACTTTTTTTAAGACATTGCATGGCTTTCATTTTAATTTATTGCTCATAAATCATAATTACTTACGCTCCGCTTTTCATGTCAATCATAAGTATAAATATTATAAGAATGTAAATTACCCATTAATTTAATCTTTACATCCGGCGTGTCTTAGTTTCTAGGAATGAATTAGGATTAAAGTAGCAAAGCAGAGAAATAAAATCCAAAGATAACAAACATTTGGTGACAATCAAATGGACAGAAGGAAAAGAAAGGACGGGGCTAGGGGCGGGGCTAAAAAGAGAATAAGAGGATACCAGCCAATGCCATCCACCAAGGCCGACAGCCTTCTTCACAACGCCTTGCAAACCCACCAAAACAGACTTTGTTCGGTTGTTTCCTGTTACAATAACTTTGGTGTGCCTAGGAAGCACAGAGAGCTCTTCATCACCACTTTCTTCACGAAAAGGCGAGAGAACACGAGAAGAACATAGCTCAGCCCCCAGCATATCGATGCCCTAAACCTCTTACCCCCAATTTAAAGCAAGAAATAGGAAATGATAAAAACCAATCAACTAAAAAAAGGAAAACAGTAAACTTGTCCTCTGCAATTTAGTACCCGAAACCTCTAAACAACGCAAAATCTTCCATGCCAAGTGAACTCGTACATTAAACAAACCCAATTCACATACAGCAAGCGAGATAGCAAAGTTAACCTTCACTTTCCAGTACCAAGAAGCTTAAACGTTGCTAATAATATTTGACAAAATCATGAATTTCAGTTCACAGAGGATTCCTACTTGTAATCGTTTCCATTCCAACATTTGATCTAACTTATCTTCATGATGGGTTGCAGACCACAAAGAGGGCATCTGGGATTTTTTCGCTGCAAAGAAGCTATGATACTGAAGTAGAAAATCCCAATCTCCGATTGAAACACCTGAAAGAATAAAAGAATTGAGGGCAAGTCATAAATCGACTCAAAGCCTTACACAGTGACAGTATCAAATTATCAATATAAAGATCAGTGTGTATTTGTATGCAAGAGACGGACAAATAGAGATAGAGAGCCGTTTTGAATTTAATCCGTGCTTCTTAAGGGTCTGAACGGGAATTTTGAAGGCAATATTGAATGCGATGAGCCACAAAATTCACTGAATCTCACGCATTCACGCGCTCAGGCAGAATACAATAAATGAAGGACGCCATGCACTGAAACTTGATCGAATTTAACTCAATCTGACTAACCTAAACTAATCTATTCTGAGTATTCCCCCTTCCATAGGGTCTCTCACTGGATAAGTTCCGACAATTCCCCTAAAAAGACATCATATATATATATATATATATATAAATTGATCTCTAATTGAATTTCAATCAACAATATATAGTCATATACATACATAAAAAGCATAACAGTATATATGCTAAATACAGATAAAACTCTGGATTGAGACTGTGAAGAGGGGAGTCTTGTATTTAAGCTTCCGAAGCGTATTCAGAAACACATATAAATAAAAAGGAATCAATTAAGCTCTTTTAATCAACAATCAGTGATATAGAAACAAGCAGAACATCATGAATAACAAGATACAACGCACACAAAACCCATGCAACAAAGTTAAGTTCTATAAAATCATAACACACTGAAATACCTGTATATAAAACTCCGAATCAATGACATGAGCATTCAAATCAGCAGATAACCAAGAAATGCTCGCATTTACTGTATAAAAAAAAAAAAGCAACGTAACCAGGGGCTTTCACTGAAGCAAAATCAAATTTTGGGATCAGATTATTGGAAAAACAACGGATCTGATAGAAAAATCGGAGGTCGAAAGTGGATTGAGTGACGAAATTGCACGAATTGTGAGATTGATTTGTGTGTGTTCTGCCTGAGAAATTCAATCAATCAAAGACGGTGAGTACAGAGTGAGAGAGAGAGAGAGATGGAACACACAGACTAAATGCTTACCAACTGCCATTGTAATTTGGCAACGACCTGCTAAAGACACCCTAGGGTCACAACCTTTATAACCGGGTTGACCGGTTTACCTGATATTGCTTGTCAGTGGGGTCCCACGAATGGCTAGCTCTTGGGGTGATTTGGCTCAGCTACGGTACATTCCATGCCCAAATGATACTTATCCAACCAATGGCATTAAAATGCATTTAGATTAATCTGATTATAATAGTCTTTTTTAAAATAAAAAATATATATACTTAACGTAACATGAAAAAAATTAATTAATTAACTCACTTATAATTTTTTTTGAAGAGTTCGTATTAAATTTAATTTTTATTTTTATTTTTTTAATAAATTTAACTTTTCAAATAATATTCTTATTTAATCAATAAATTGTCATCTCTTACTTAGACGTGTTGGTCTAATGTTGTCAAAAGTGATAGTAATTTTATAAATTTGTATTTATTTGATTATTAAATTTTTTTATTAAAGTAAAAAAATTGTCAGTGTAATATTATTTTAAAAATTATATTGCTAATATCAATAAAAATCATTTCAGATAATATTCATCTTCTATACTTGATTATATTACCCTCTCCAATTAGACATGTCGCTGTCAATAATTTTATAAATTTTTTCTTATTTATTTATTAATTTTTTAATTAAAATGTCAAAATTATAAAAATAAATTGTTCATTTAAAATAATTTCAAAATGTAGTTATCAGAAAAAATGATTCGATTAATAATAGTTCGTCACTTTAAGAAAATAAATTTATAAACTGTCACATCATAAAAAAATAGCATGATTTACTCTTTTGAGATTGGAAATCTAATTAATTAAACTTTAATCTTTTTAAATATTAAGAAATTGAAAACTTTTGAGATTGTTTGAAACAATAATACCTAAATGAAATTGTAACATTCAAGTGTTGATTGATATGATTTGGTATTGTGGATTTTATTTTCAACTCATAGTATGAAGTTTTTAAAATTTCAATCTAATATTATGAATAAAGTTCTCATATTTTTCAATAATAATAATAATGGTAAAATAATAAAAATTATATATTAGAAAATCACAAATTAATCCTGCATGTTTGTGTATTTAATACGTGCACATAAATTTTGTACGTGAAATACAACAATTGTGACCTTCACGATTGTTCGTAAAAAAGTCTCTAATAATAATGGATCTCATTTACAAATTTAATGCATTTGAGTTCCAAAATAACTAGATTTAAACTTTTTTATTTTATTTTTTGGTTTGAAAGTAGACTTGGTAATAATAACATAAAAAAAAAAAACTACATCCAAGGATTAAAGGACATTCAAATTGCTTTTAACATGTAAAGTGATCTTGAGTTTGAATCATTTTTCTTAAACACCGGAGGAATTGATTTTGTGTGCAAAACATTTAGTGCGTGTTCATGTCTCACACTTGATCACTCATTTTTTTGTCCACGATATTTATGTTCAAAATACCTTATTGTCACACACGAAAAAAAATTAAAAAATTAGGGGGCTAGGGCAGGGAATGACACCCAAATTCTTGATATTTTAGGTTTTTAAAGTTCTTTTGTATGAACTTTAAAAAAAAAAAATAGTAATTGACCCCCTAATTTTTTTCTCACAAAATACCTTCTTAATTTTTTATTTTTTTGTATCTGTGCTATCCTAATGTTCAATGTCTAGGTCTGCCACTGTAATTATACTAATTACGTGTTTTTTAAAATAACCGTTCTAGCCTAGAACTTATCATTATTGTAATATTATGATCATACATGAAAGTTAATTTTTTGTGAATTCAATTTTTAGTACAATACACGTATCTAGATCACATGCAAACAAACACAATAGAAATATTATTTTCGAGCTAAAAAATATTAAAATTTTTAAATTTATATTTCAAGTTCTTATAATAAATGATATAAAAGAATCACATTAATTATATAATTTTAAATATTATTAATGCTATATTAGTATTATATTATTTGAAATAAAAAATTAAAATTTAATTTTAAAAAACATAACATTATATATCATTCTCCAATTATTACCACCACCTATTCATTTCTCCTACGAGGGTATTTTAGTCCTTCAAAGTGTTTTAAGCATTCGAGACAAGTCACAAAGACTTGCAAATTTGAAGGGAAGCCGGTTATGACCGGTAACTTTGACAAAAGGAGAAAATACAGCTGTCGGATCTTATCCCTCTTTCTTTGTCTAAAGTTGTTGATTCAAAACTGTTTTGAAGTAGTATTTTTGTAATTGTTCTACTGCTCGCTAAATAATTGCACAAATTTGAAATTTGATTTGGAGTCCGCTCTTCCCCCGAGGCAGCTGGACAGCACTCAGAACTCAAAAGCCCGCTTTCCAGATTTAGGATTCAAAGACGTGGGCTCCACACCATACGGGTTGGACCCTTTGAGAGGGTACGATTTGCTGCCACTCCCACCACCGTAAAACCGTGCCTCGCCCGTTTGATTGATTCCCCCTAAAAAATTAGATTACAGGACAGCAATTTGGCGGAAACCGCGTGTATTTTTACAGAATCGAATCATTTGGCTGATTCAAGGAGAGTTTGGACAGTTTCTCAATCTGGGCAAAGCCAAGTTTCCGCCGACGGGATTTCCACTGATTTTCTCTATATAAAATCTATTGACTAAAATAAAGCAAATAAATTATAAAAATCCTTTCTTTCAAATTTTCTCGCCCCTGTTTTCATGGTAACCAAACAAGAAAAAATGACCCCTTGTCTCTTCCATCACATTTCCTTTTCAAGAAACAATAAAAACTCTATTGAACCCTTTCCTTTCCTTTACCCTCTTACCACATGAATCATTAACTATTTACCAAACAATAAGAAGTATTCAAAAACTGCATAATTTCATTTCCCATCAAATCTGTGCATCTTTTATCCGATACTTCAGCAGGCAACCACTACCTGTGTCAATGGCTCAACACAAGTACGTGAAAGGGTAGCCAATCACCAGCAGCAACACCATGGTGGCTAGACTATAGTGCACCATTCATACACAGAAATAACATATCCAATAACACAACATTGACACCCAAAAAAAAGACGGCGACAGGGGAATAGGAGAGAGAGAGTGTTGGAAATGATGCCTTGCCTGATACAACATGACAACCAAAATTCTTCCCAAGCCCCCAATTTAAAACTGCAAACCAAGACGACGCAAGATTTTTGGTTTTCAAGGTATGTCAAGATACAAGAAGCACCGGCGAAGAAAAAAATAATATTGATTCCACGATTTGCAATAAAACTCTAGTTAAAATTTAACTAATAGGTAAATGTAGGGGGTGATCAGAGTTGCAATTCAATTACTATGCTCTGTAGCTACTTCCACCACCCGACAAGGAACGTTCCCTGCGCCTCCTATATGAGTCAGAATAATCCTCCGTCCTCCTACCATATGGGGAACGTGATCTTCCTCGTCGATCCCTCGAATAAGGATCTCTGTCATACCGTCGGCGAGGTGAGTAGCTACGAGACCGTCTCCGGCCATGTCCTGCACGAACAAATGCAATTACAAATACATGAATGAGAAACAAATCAGTCTCTAAACTTCAAAAACTTTGTGCTGCCAAAGATAAATGAATTCACAGTTGAAGCAAGTAAATTTGCCTGGCATCACACAAAAGGGAACAAAATAAAAAGGTAGGTTACAGGGAGATGAGAGGGTGAAGCAGGAGTCCGTGGATGTGGAAAAATTTCCTAGGAATCGCACAAAATCAATAACAGAAGTCAGCCAAGTAGCAGTTTTCTTGGTTGAGTATATTAGACTGATTTTCAACACAGATGCTAGCAAATGTTTCTAATGTTGGTTACCACTTCTAGTAATGCATAGACTAAAGATTAAAAGTTCAAGCTACATAATTTTGCATCCCATCACTGGTTTGTTTCAGACCCATTCTGTGGCTCCTACACATGGAGAAACCTAAGCCTAGCTTGGTAGACACAACAAGCTGAGTCTAACCAAAGTGCATGACATGCTAGACCATTACAAGTCACAGGCGACAGATCTAGAGCCAATCCTAACACAGAACAAAAAATAATATACATGCTATTTATCCAACCATCTTGTTTCAGCTTTGGAATTTTGGTATGCAGTGTCTGCTCAAATCATCCAACCTTCAGGCCTACTGAGCTATCATAAGACATTTTCCACATAAATGCATGAACATTGTATGTACCTCGTGTATCTCTTGGACCATGATAGCTTCCAGGAGTTGGTGTTCTCCCACGCTTCCTTTTTGCCTGCATATAGACAATGCATGATAACATCACACCAATTGGATAATAAGACAGTAATTTACTAACCAGAATAATAATGCCTCCCACGTACTGCTGCTTGAAACAATTTCAAGTTTCAAAAAATTGGAAGGAAATCACCACCTAGGATGATGGCAACAAAAACCCACACAAAAGTTACTTCAAGGATATTCTAATCTTTTCAAAGTTGTTCGCAAAGACTGAAGCAACAAGAATTGTTAGTGTCTTTTGGGTTTCCCCAAAATATAAACAAAGATGTCATGTTACATTCTGTTACTAACAAAGAGATAGAACAAGCATGTCAGATTCCTACCCCCCTTCACCGTCCTCTATGAGTAAGACACCCACCTTTAATGAAACATCCAGAATATGTAAGAAGACGAAAGAAAACTAAAGTAACAAGAATAGTTTAATTAACATGCCTTTATGGTTTTCGAAATTATAAAATAAAAATAACAATGTCATACTGTTACTAACAAAGGAAAGGTATTAAGGGCATACAACCCTCTGCAAAATATTCGAATTTGAATTGATGAGTTTGAAATGTCGATGCAGAGCTCATGTCGTGAAGGGGTAGGTTCAACTGTTTAGACTTTAGACCTTAGAGTTTGAATTCGATGAAGCTACACAGACCAGACCTGCTGCCAAAATTTTAAAGGCAACATTTCTGAAGATGAGCAGAAATTAATAAAATGTCACTGTAAATTATTAAGTCTCATTATACAGTATACTATTTGCACTCAGTCAAGAGAAAGTAATTACCTTTTCCACAGTAATTAATCGACCTTCCAGCACAGAACGGTGTAGATACTTAACACAGCGGTCAGCATCCTCATTTGTTTCCATAGTGACAAAACCAAATCCACGAGATTCTTTGGTGCGAGGATCTGTGACCAGATGGCACTCCATAACCTGAAACCAGAACTGATATCTGCAATTAATCTCTGGTAAAGTACAAGAAGATGATTGCTTTCTAATAAATATACACAAAACTACAACAGAGTTTAAAGAGACCCATTAATACACTCTAAGTGGTCCACCAGGTTTTCTGCTTTCAGAATTGTAAAAATGATACACAATTGTCAACCAATCAGATATAAGGAATATAAATAGAGATCAATTATTAGCTGCACCTATTGCCATCCACATTCAACTGTATAACGTGGTGATAAACACTTCATAGGGATAGCCTCTTTTTTTCTTTTTTTTTTATAAGTAAATAGATTTTTTTTTATCAGTATATGGATATCCTTATTCAACCATTCCCATCTGGGGTATTAAAACAAGTACTGGAGATTCAAATTCACAATCTTAAGCTACAAATATGGAAACATCCTATAGCCCTCCTAACCAGAAAGTGGCTGAGGAAGTGACAGGGAACAAGAAAGACTACCACTCATGCTATACATCTTTGATCCTAGAGGATAGGATGAGACTTTACGATTATATTTTTGAATTTTATATTTTAGGTGTTTATCTTTCTTGTAGTTTATCTTTTGTGGTTTGCCTATAAATACGCTAGTTGTAAATGAATAATTAAATTTTGGTTGAATGAAATTTTTTTTCTCATATTGGTGCGGATTCCAATATTTTTCCTGCTCCTAGGTGCGAATGCCTTGAGTTTTACAAATTTTTCTTCCTTGGGTGCGGATTCCTAAGGTTGTTAAAGTTGTCCTGCATCAGGAAGGTCATGAAGCCTCTTGCTACTTGCTTTTAAATATCCGTCCTAATAAAAATAATGCAGAGTAAGGACATTAAACCTTTTACTTCTAAATTGATTTTCAATTCATTATGCAATTAAAACTATCACTTCCCTAATTTCTGTTGTCAAGAGAAGCTCACCCTTTCAGCAAACACATATATAATCCAATGAGTGTAACAGCAATTTGCTTCCAGTTGGTTGATCAAATCCCCTATTCTACTTTTAGCTGATATTCATTCTATTGTAACAGTTTCCACTATATGCTGAAACACTTGAAAATCTGTCTGATTCTCTATTTGAATTTTGTCTTCTTTTTTATAGAAAATGAGAAATATTATAAGAATATGAAGAAAAGAGATGTACAATGGCATGGAAGAATGAGAATCCTTCTATTGAAAGACAAATGAAACCAAGCAAAACAACAGCCAAGACAGATCCCCAGAATCCAACAACACTGTTAAAGCCACCAACTCACCCTAAAAAAAAGGCCATATAAGCTCACAGAGGGTAAAGACACCCCTAACAACAACAAAGTCATACCCTTCCTCACCAAGGCAGATCTAGGGAATCCATCAGAATTATGCCTCTAAGCAAACAGATCAGCACTTAATAAGTTCTAAATTGCTTAAAAGGTTTGAATACACACATCGGTTGAAGGGCAATTACACAATCAAGGCCAAATCCATAGATCAAAGGCTGTAATTGCACTGAATTATGGTCATTGCATTCAACATTATGAATACATAAAAACTTTACTACATTTTTTCCCCATAAAGTTAATAAAAAAATTGTTCAATGGGAGTTCTAAGAACTAAATTTAACAGATAAATACCTTTCCTTCGCCGCCAAAATACTTCTCAAGGTCACTGGTAGTAACCCTTGTAGATAGGCCCGTTACATACAGGTTATTTCCAGGATTAACCGCGTCATAAGATTCATGGCTCCTGGAGCAATAGGACTCAACTGTCGTATTAAAAAACTTCCGGAAAAATAATAGCATGTGTACATGTATTATATCAAATATTTATATAGATCTGTAAGAATTATTCAAGCAGAGATTTAATTGAATAAGATGACTGGAAAACAGAACTTCCACATGTATAATTACTACACCTGGAGCGACTCCTCCTAGACCTTGACAATGATCTCAACCGACGACCTCTACCAGGTGACTCAGAGTTGGCAGGTGATGCCGACCTAGAAGCATAAACAACTTAAAGCAATCCATAACTAACAGTTAAGTTAAAACGTAGAGAGTCTTAATCGGAAAATCTATATTAAAAGGAACCTCACCTTCCTTCTCTTGAGTAGGACATCAACCTAAACACAAATATCAAAAAGAAAAACATTATTGAATTGCCCCCGATTAAATGAGAGAGAAAAAAATTTAGGAGGACTTTTTTTTTAAATTGGACTATTCCAGATCCATCTCGAAAGATAGAGCAAAGGGATTGAAAACAATGTAATGATGGACATTCTGGTTTTGAAATGAAAGTATCAAAGTAGAAAGCCTGTAAAAAAAAAACAGTCTATGCAAAATATTAAGAGTACTTAATCCGTATAAACCAGTCAATATCTTATGATCCAAAATCTAAAGGAGACAAGAAAAATCACACATGCAGAGATGATAACATAACAGGATATCCATTCTTCATCACTATCAAAAGCCTTTAAGGTTTACTGAAAAAGCACCTTGAACGTGATGTATCAGCCAAAATACACAAAGGAAGAAATTAGGCTCTCTTTGTTTCGGATGTAAAGGTGAAAAAAAAGCCACAAGGAAAGAGACTTTCCATTTTTTCAACAAAAAAAAAAAAACTTCAAAACGAATTATATCGCATAAATGGACTCTCAAATTCTTTTACCGAAAAAAAAAATCCAGAAAAATCTATGAAGTATTTTCCCTTGAAACAAACGGAATCTAAACTAAAATGATATAAACACATAAGAAACAATATCTGAATCTAAAGCATGCGTGAAAAAAAAAACAACAAATCCAGTTATAATGATTTCAGATATTAAAAGAACATTGCAACAATCTAACAAGGTACAGATTTACTATTTGTGAGATATCGTTCGACAGATCTCTCCAAGTAATTAAACTAAATCATACAAAAACCTAAAAACCTTCTGAGAGATATCTGCAGTAAAAAAAATGGTGCGTTTGTGTGTGCGTGTGTGTGTGTGTGAAGGAATTCAGAATCAGTGTATCGAAGCTTACTTTGATTTGTTTTGATGATCTAGAACGAGATTATTAAGAACCCCCAACGGACGTTCGTTCCTTGTGCCGTTGTGCGTGAGATGGTTCTCAAATCAACGGGGACCGAAAGTACTGTAACACAGTCGATGAAATGTGACACGGAGTTGGACCCACCTTTTGTTAGTGGCAAAAACTAATTAATTAACTAATTTTTTTTAGCAAACCTTATTTTGGATCTATTTAGTCGAATAATTCATTCCAATTCCATAACTTTTTTTGTTAAATGTGTTGAGTCTATTAATTAAATTGGTTTATAATTCAATTTAATTATATATAACATGTATAGTAATTTTTTATATATATTATAAGATATATATTATTTGATATTTAATAAATTCGAATGCTTATTAAGTAGTCTTAATTCAACTTAATTTTTATTTTTGATTTGATAATTTTATTAACATAAAATTTAAATTACTTTTGATTGAATTTTGATTTGATCCATATCGATCATCACAAGAAATTTAAGTATCGTTCTCTCACTCCATAATTGAAATTAAAGTAACTATTCATTAATTTATTGAGTGATACTATAAATAACGAAATATGTTAAGGTAAAATATAATTCTAAACTTTAACTTAAATTTACAAATGTAATTCTACAAATTCAGCACTTATCTATTATCACATAAAAGCTAAAACTAGAGCACATAAGGCCTTGACTTTGATTATCCTTACAGGATCCACGTGCCAACAAGAAGTAAACAAATATGTATGTAATTGCAATGAGTAATGGCGGGAACAAGGCTGCTGGAATGGAGGTCGAGTCCAGATTGTAAGCCGATTAGGTAAAACCGCCGGTATGTATATATGCCTTTTATGTCAAAGCAAGTTATAACCCAGCTACGGAGCGACTGGGATTGCATTCAGACCTTACACTAGAATGGAGCTAAGCACCCAATTTTAACCCAAGGAGAGATGATAGATGATAGAGACGCCCTCGATATGGTGCTGTCCCCTAGTTCTCCAGTTTGATGATCCAGATCCGCACGTAATGGCGGTTATTAACTGTCATTGAGGCCTGACTGAAATGGATGATCGAGGCTCAACCTTTTCGCCATCCAAAATGCTTTCCTCAGCGGGCAAGGGTTTCTTTTCTGCAGCAAGTACAGGGCAGGAATATATCCATGGGGAAACCAATTGTTGGAAGGGTATAGACGTTCGTTGTCTGGTTTATTATGGAGTCATGTACTTTTATCGGTTGTCTCCGCACCTTCTTGTGCAAAACACCACATGCCACAATGATTCTCGACCCCCTACTACGGATATGCTGTGCTTCCACGAGGTGTCACAAGAAAAGAATGCTGCAAATGAAATTGTTGGGTATGCTGCTCGTCCCTGCAATCGTAATTGTTCAAATAGCCTTGCCAACACAAACATTCTCACACTAAGAGCTTACTAGTGTAACCCAAAATCTGCCACTGGAACCCAATTTTATTGACTGCAAGAAGAAAATTGATTTGGAAATTACATGCCATTAAGTCTACAAGATGCAAAGTTCGTGCAACAAAAAGCTCAAGTTTCCACAAATTAAATTCAACAAAAAGTCAAATGGGCAGGAAGAAAGTGGACTAGGAGAAGAATAGATCAATCAGAATCTCAATAGCAGAAAAATTATACAGAAATACAAACAAGCCCAATTCCCAAAACCCTAAGGAAAAATGAAAATAAAAACAAAACGAGAAATGAAAAAGGGAGGGGTGAAAGAAAAAAAAAGGATGGACAAATCAACTCTTGAGGAGAATCTCTATAGCTTCAAAGAAAAGAGGAGCAATTTCAGGGCTTGGCGTTTTGATCGCACACTTCAGCCCAGGGATTCCAACAGCTGCTGTGAGTTCAATCAAGAAAGGTATTCCTCGAGGGATCTTAGCAGAGAGATACAACACCTCCTGATTTGCATGCTTACGCTTCGCAATGAAGAACATGTTTGATGAAGTTAGCCGATCTAATGTTGTTTCAACACTGTTCACCACAATGCCTTGGAAGTCTTTTGAAACCTCATTTGAATCAGGCAGAGACTTCCACGTCTGTGATGTGGTGAAAATACAAAACCATCAGGTTTCAGTTACTACTATCAAACTACTTAATTGAACAGAGAATCTCAACACTGTATGTAATTGTTCATAACCAACATGATATACACAATGAAGTTATTCAGAATTTGTTCACACATATGGCAAAATTCCCGAGCTGTCCAATAATCTTAAATATTTTTCCCAGCAATGCATTACTTAAGAATTCAATTGCTTGTTTCAAAAGGAAAAGACTAAAGAGTGAATGATAATCTTCATCATGAGTTCATCACTTGATGCATAGAAGTATAAATCTAATAAATTTCTTTACCTCAAGAAAGGTGGAACGCTCTATTCTCCCATCCTCGGTGAAGAATACAAGCAATGAGAATTTATCATTAAAGTACCACACAGGCTGTTGATTATTTTTCACAGCAACCTGCAGAAGTGTGCTTGGAGGACCAGGAGCTATATTCTGGAACAAAACCATAGGCAGAAGGGTCCTTGCTGACGTCCCAGGTAGCAATTGTGGGACCTAATTAACAATAAGACGTCAATTTAGAACTCAACTTTGGAAAGATCTGATTAAGGACCAATAAAGTAAAAACTACCTGGAGTGGTCCAGCAGCAGCAACACCAAATGTATTCTTGTTGAACTGAATCATGAACCCATCAAGGGGAATTTGTGAGTTGTTCTCAAATAATAAGCTGTAAAATATTTGACCATCTCTTCGTATCAGCTGTGCACTAATTTGTAAACCTTGACCAGATGATGCAGGTAATAAAACGGGTAAAGGGGGGCTGCAATCACAGACAGCTCAATGTCAGTGCTTATGGGCCTGGAATTTCACAAAACACTTTTTCCCCGGTTTTAAGACGGTCATATCATTGGAAAAAAAAAACCCTTGAAATTCCCATGAATCACAAATTTACAGCTATATTAGTGTTGTAGATAATTCCCAAGCATTGGCTAAACCCCTATAATTTCCAATCATTTAACAGTGCATGCATTTCCAACATGTAGTGCAAATAATGTCAGATTAAGTCCATCTCTAGTTTATCCCTCCCATCACCCAACATAAGTGGGATCAAGAGTAGGCGATGACCTTATTTTAGCCTAATGTTTCTGCATCACACAGTTTTGTATAACAATTAGAGTGGACTCCACTATACTTACCCAGCAGGTACTGTGGGCTGATCAATTGACACAATAGCATTGTTACTATTGTCATTATCCAGGCCCACGAGATCACCAAGTAAATCTGGCACCTGAGCAGGAGATACGGGGGATGGTTGCCTTGCTGCAGCATATGGAGCGTTAGTTGAAGTAGCTGGTGGTGATGCACCGCTGTCAACTGCATGAGAAGGTGATTCAGAATACCCTGTTTCACTCCCATCAGGATAGTCATCTTCTTCAGTTCTCTGAGCAGTCTTCACACGGGTTACAAATGCATCCGGGGGCTTGTGATACACAGAGGACAAAGTAGCAATGTTGGCAAGAAGCTCATCGAGAAGAGAAGGATCTAGTTGGTTTGAATCATCACTAATCACAGGCTTCTCAGCTAACACAACATCCTTAGCTGCCTGAGAGAAAAAAAGCAAGTCCATCATGAATAGATAATGATTTATGGTCCTAAGTCCTAACATGACGCATTGTAAATGTGCATAGTCATTGCAACCCTCTTCGAAGTGCCCACAGAAAAACCTTTAAAACACACAAACACAAGCTGAACTAGGATTTCATATATGTGTGAAGCAAAGCCGTACAACAAGAGTAAGAGATAAGGGTTTATTTATCTTTGGCAGGTTTGGACCTAGAAGTTGTGCCAAGTATGACATGTAGAAGGATTTTGAAGCAAATTTTGTGGCTTCAATATACCGCAGTAAGTATTTTAATGTCAAGTGAAATGATTTCAACCAGATGGGACCTTGTATAAAATAATATAAAGAGAAATTTTAGCTGATACACACCTCAGGATCAGTTGAAAGAAGACGCCAATATATGTAAGCCCGGTCACGCAGATCTGGATTGTCAGTTTCCACAGTGGCATTATTCAACACAACCTATAAAGATGATGACATGTGATAAGAATCAACTTGAGAAGAAAATATAATATTTCTAATCTGAATCATCACTTTGAATAACTGTATGCTTGTAGCTGAAGCAACAATGCAGCTGTCAGAATCAAGGAAAGCACTTAAAAATGCATTAGGGAAAACTCATGAGAATATGTCTAAAATCAGAAAAACTGAACCAATCACTATAAATGGGAACAATAATATCTTCTTTCAACATCCCAATCATGATGATTGGTGCTTCCCATGTTAGAACATACAAGTCTTTTTTATATCCATAATCTATGAACACTGGCCACTATTTTTGGTCACGTAATCAAAATCACGATCCAAATCGTACGATTCTACAATCCAATATGGCTTAATCGATCCGGATAGTATAAAATTGCACAAGTAGTATGATAGTAGCAGGATTGTAGTAGGATCATATAGGATTGTAGGATCGTACATAACGTGATCATTTTCACTTGTCGAACAAAAAAACCACCCAAACTGACCAATTATTTAATGATTTGACACTGAACTTTAACAAGTATTGGTACATTTAGCTGATTAGTTTGAGAGTTTTTATAGTTTATTTCTTTAAAATGTTAATTTGTGTTATTTTAGAATCGTAAAACTTATATTTTAAAAGCAAATACGAATTGAAATTTGTGGATACATAGACTTCCATAAGGTGTCACAATATTCTACATTATTTATTTATTTTAGACTTTTTTTATGGGTAAATTGTGTGTGCGCGCACTTTGCCCCTCAAGGGGACCTAAACCCTCAACCTCCCAAATGGGGGTGTGAAGGAAATAACAACCAAGCTAGAGCTTGTTAGTATTTATTTCAGGCTTGTTTGCTATTGATTTTTAACAACTATTTACTTTTACAAATACACTTGGCCTTTTTTAGAATTTTGTAGAATCTTTCGATCCACAATCCATCCCCTGCTATTTGATCCTATGAATCTTAAAATGATCCAACACAAGATCCCAATTTTAACAACATTGGTCCATGGGCCACATTTTTGGAGTCATAATCCCAGTAGAAGTAGCCAGGACTGTCAATAGTGCCGAGCCAAGCAATAACCTTGATGCATAGAGGTAAAGGCTGATATTGCTTGCTTAAAGTTGCTTGTTTCAGACTCAATAGGCAGAGTTAACAAATGTATGATACTCCCTCCCCGTCCAAAATTATTTTTCATTTTGACTTACCATATTGTTTTAGGAAACCTACATAACTGAATTTACACTACTCATTATATTTTGGAATATCCCAATCTTTACTCCTGAATGATATTTAAAAATTGAAAGTCTAAAAATGAGAAATGATGCAGACAACTTTAACGACCTTAGGAATTTGCACCTAAGGAAGAAAAGGCTGTAGAATCCTAGGAATTCACACCAATACCAAAGAGAAACAATTGTTCATTCAACCAAAATCTGATAATTCATCCTTTTTATAAACAAATCACAAAAGATAAACTAACAAAAAGATAAACACCTAAATTATAAAATTCAAAACTTTAATGATAAATCCAATCATATCCTCCCGGATCAAAGATATATCTCCTAATGATGATCTTTCCCATTCCCTAGCAGGAAACAAATGGTCTATTGAGAAACTTAGTAAGAACTGCTATGACTTTCGAAGTGAACAATATTAGGGACATTTAAAAGAGGACATGTGGACTGTTTCGGTGACAGAGGGAGTAGAAGTCAAAGCTATGATGGGGCCCATTACGACCCTCTGCCTGACAAGAAAACCCGTTAAGACTAATGCTCTGATCAACTCAGAACCTGATGGGGCATGTAGTAATTCTAGAAAGCCATTTAAGGCAATGCAAGGGGAGAGAGGAGCCGAAACACCTGTGATTTTAAAAAAATGAGCATGTGATACTAAAGCACAATCATAAACAAAAACAACATGCCTGAATCATCTGCTGTGGGCCTTCAGTTGGCTTCTTAAGGAAAAGTTTGACTGTTGCAGTCAGCAACTGCAACTGGACTTGTGCAGGTTCTTCAGGGAAACTCTCCAAAAAGCTTTCGAGGAGCTCATCAGCATTGTCAATTCTTTCCGCATATTCACCAATTATCCAGATCATTGATGCCTGGGAGAAAATAAATAACTTGATAAAAATTGTAAATATGAATTCTGAAAAATATAGCTGATCACAAAAGGCAAGCCTTTCATTTGTTTCAAAGTACCTTAGCTTCAGGCTCATCTAAAGTGTCTAAGCTCTCACAAAGTGTGGCAATGATGGACTCATACCTGAGGAGGAAGACCGAATAAAGAGCTAAGATTGGAAAGTCAAGAGTCACTGTACGACAACATCATGACCACCCAAAGGAGGACAAAAAAGAAAACTTACGTGTTAGGATATCTCCTAAAAATATCTTTGATGACTATAATAGCTTCTTGAACAACATAGTTTACTTTAATCTTGATCAGCTCAAGCAAAACACTAATGCACCGCTCAGCTGCTCTCTCTAACTTGATGGCACAGCGTCCAATAGCACGAACAGCCTTTCTGACAAAATCTACATCAACTTCTGTAGCATACTCTTTAAATTCCAACAGAACCTGCAAAAGTAAACACCGGATGTTACAACGAAAACAAAATCCGATAAAGAAATGCTTCAAAAAAGACGACTGAATACTACCAAAGTTGACGCACCTGGTCTATATTTCGGTCTGAAGCAAGCTTTATCATGATTTCTAACTTCTCCATCTTCACATAAATTGGATCATTATACTTGCAAAAAAACACCTAGAACCAGAAAATAGAATTTTATAAATTTTATAATTAACTTCTTACTCAATTTATCAATTACAAGCTATAAGTGAACCACAAAATGAAATGCTTGTTTGTGCACCTATAAATCAAGTAAAACAAAACCATATCAAATCACCTTGATTTCATGCGCCAGGATTGTAGGCCGTCTTTGTACAATAAGGTTGATGTTCCGCAATGCAACATATTGAATCTCAGGTTCTGCAGAAAGTAATGTCACAAGGGGAGGAGCCATTTTCTTACAAAGATTTCGAACCACATCAGTACTGGTAATGAGTTCCATTTGTTGGAGGATCATCTGCAATAAGTTTTCAAAAAAAATGGAAAAGATATTTTTCATTGAATATTCAACAAGTAATAGATAAGTGAGGGCATTAAAAATAATAATAATAATAATAAATACCAATCAAGCCAAGCAAAAGAATAAATGTCACCTTGACAGCTGAAAGCACAACTGCACAGTTTGCATGTTGTAGTCGTGGAGTAACTCGCTCCACTATATTTTCAGCTTCACGAGCATCAGCTGCCTTGTACTTGGAAAGAGCATCCAATATGAAAACTTGACCCCACCTGAATATACCATAATTGACATTTGATGAGCAAAGCAGAAGGTTATTGTGACAAGATTATAGAAAATGAGTGCAAAACTACTAAATAAGGGATAAAACCAATCATAACCCTCAAAACTTGATGATCATCTAGTTTTAATAAGATTCACATAGCATGGTTCAACAAAGACTGGGAGCAGCCACAAATCCATCCTAAGCATCACGCCTATTGAACATAAAAGACCAATTTAGTCACTGACATAATCCCAGACCGTTTGAGACCTATTCCATTCCAAGAATGAGTTATTTCCTTATCAATTATCATCAATTAGGTAGTTCATTACTACCTCAAGTAAATGGCAGGAGGGAATGTTCAAGAGCGTTAAGGCTTGTGATACATTCCTCTAACTCAAGAATAAAGGGATGAAAGAACTCGAAAAAATCTCACATAGTTCATCCCTGCAGATCCAATAATAAAAAGTTGCCAGTCTAAACCATATTAAAAGCAAATAGTTAAAAGTAACATAAAACAATAGCTCCAAGGGTATAATAAGTAATATCTATATTATGTAATATGTAATGTTTAACTTATGCATTGGAAACAAAAGATAATGTATTTTAGCCAAATGACCAAACTACCCTATATAAATATATATTAGTTAGATCAGCAAGTATTCTGTCACGGTGTCACCAAATGTAAGATAGCCATGGAAAATCAGCCCTCAACAGAGTGTGATTACCAATGCTATTCCTACATCCACAAAAGCATGCCTACTGAACTAACACCTATGGACTGCAAATTTTACTTAGAGAACATGTCAAATATTCTCTTACCAAAGTTGTCTATGTATAACCAGTTAAACAACTAGCATTGACTGAAAAGCATGATACTACCCCACCCATACAATGTCAAGCCATAGCATATATTTTTCAAACTACCAGACAAAATAACGTATTTTGGAATCACAAACTCACTCCGTGCATTCATTTAGAGCAGTAAGGAGCTTTGAAAGTGTGTGGCTGGTGATTTCAAAGATGGGTCTGCTACTGTTCTCTTGAATCTCTGCAAGAGCCGCCACAGCATTTGCTACAACCATTGGATTATTGTCAGATATCAAATCTTTGAGAGCGTCCAGAAACCCTCGATCCTCAACTAGCTCGGCATTTATGTCATAAAGTTTAGCAACACATATAGCTGCTGTCTTGCGAACGTATGGATCATCATCCTGATAAGAAATGAGATTGAAGATGATTGTAAGACTGTAAGTTGTCAAGATAAAAGTTCCACAAGCCATTACATGAAATCACTGCAGTGATTCTAAAATATGGACAATATGTACAATTGAACTATTAAGAAATTTGCAAGAATGTTGAAAAGGAGAAAAATTGAAGGTAGCCTAGGAAATATTAAAACTTAATACCAAGCATAAAAGGAAAAAAATGATTAATCAACCTTGAGACACCTCTGAAGGGGATCACATAAATATTCTGTAATTTTATCAACACGAATGCATCCCATTGTCCTTACAGCCAAAGCACGAATCAGAGGATTTGGATCCTGTGAATCCTGCAAATTTGTTCATTAAAATACCATTAGATGTTCATCAAAGAAATAAAAAAAAAAACATAATTCAAAATATTCAGACAGAACATCAGCTGAAGGAAATAACAAGGTTTCTCTTGACTCATTCATATTCCATCCAGAAAACTGTAAGGAATCATAAGAAATTCATAAAATACAGAGGAGGTGTATATCCATAAAGACGAGGAAATTAAAGGTGAAGCTGCACATTGAGTTTGAGCAAGAAGAACAAAATGGAAGTGCTTCTGAAAAAAAAAATGGGCAATCAGGACACAACTACCAAATTAAGAGATTTTACAGGAGGTTCTAAGGGAAGACATAGTCATTATATACAAATAAGAACAGTCAAGAAACATGAATAATCTAGAAACCGAAAATAACTGAAATGAGGGTGTTGAACAAGACAAGAAATAAAATTTAAAAATGACTGCATTTAGAGAAGACAGAGATACAAATTATTGAGGGAAAGATAAAAGAAAGTGCAGAGAAAAAGGCCAAATAGAACAGAGAAAAGACACAACAAGATAAGGTCCTTGATACGGTACAATGAAATAAGAAATGATTGGTGTACCCAAACCTCAAGTAATTGGAACAGCAATGTGATGAACCGAATTTCATTATTTGATGGCATGAAGAATAAGCTCATATCTGGCAACATAACAACCTTGATGCCGACAAGTAAGGTCATGGATCCTAGGTTACCAGAAGTGGAAGCGAGAGTAATGATTTCTGAGAAATCAAGTGGTACAGAACAGCTCCAGAGGCTTCATATGAATTATATGAAAGTGTTGTATGGATACTTGCACGTGAAATCTAATAAATATTATATTAACATGCTTGTAAACACAAACATTTGACTGGCCTGGTGGTTCATGATGTATTAACTAAGCTAGCTATAGGTCAGTTTCGAGACCTTGCAGCAGCGTCCTCAGCTCACGTTTCTAGAAAAATACCTTGAATATATCAATTCTTAGTCAAACACGAGAACATGAAAATCAATTCTCTGAATTCCTATGGATTTCAACTTCCACCCAATAATTTGCATATTATTTATAATTTGCCTATCTCTTAGGACAAAATACGTATCCGAGCATGGATTCAATCCGCTTTTTGTAAAGTCATATCGTTGGTTACATTCAAAACAATCATGTTCTATCTCAAATCACAATCCAAAATTTTTTTGCATTACTTATCCTTTTAATATTTCAACTTGAGGCAAATCATTCTGCCATACAAATGGATTGGTTGATCTACATTGCACGACTTTCATGACCAAACCATTTCGAACGAATTCACCTCTTCTTATCTTTAAGCAGTGCCACTTCTAACTTCCCACAACAGCATTCATGTTTTATTCTATCTTTTCTTCTACTGCACCAGTGTAGTTAAAGGCGAAAGGCGCCTTCAAGGCACTAAAGTCGCCTTCAAGGCACTAAAGTCGCTAGCCTGAATGAAGCAAGGCGCTAACTTATAAAAATAATTAAAAATATATATTATACATTAAAGGTTCATTTATTCTAAGTTAAACAATATAATCCTCTTTTAATACTAAAAAAATTAATATAAAAGATAACATAATATAATTAAGTTTTAAGCAAAGAGACTATTCTAAACTTTTCTTCCCTTTTTACTACTTTTATACTGATTAAATATTGTCCAAACAAAAATAGCTTTAATCCTAAAACAACAAGACAAGAAACATGAGCACATTCAAGTAAATTAAGTTTTAGTTAATGAGGCTCTCGCTTCAACGCCTTTAGCCTTAGTCAAGGCGAGCGCCCGCTCGCCTTTGACAACACTATACTGCACTTGTCCATCTTAACATTGTTGTTCTAACCACCCTATTTTTTTATTACTAATAATTTCATAAAAGGAACCAAGGGGGCCACCCATTCATAAAAAGACTATACAAAACATTACTAAGTCCCCAATTCTAACCAACCTTATTATCTGCACATGATGCTTATTAATTACCCAACATTCTATATCATAGAGCATAGCTTAGCGGGCCTCATAACTATCTTAATTAACTATCTCTTTAAGTAGGCAGGAATTCTATGACCACAGAACTCTTAAAAATCACTTCCCCATTTTATCTATCTTTAATTCTACACGCAATGTCCTCAACTTCCTCTTCCTTATGAATGTTCAATCCAAGTTATTGAAATTAATCGCTCTAAGGTATCTATATCCCTCAAAAAAAAAAATTAAGACCCAATATTGGTCATTTGAATCCAAGGTGATGGGAGGCGTGGAGTGGGTATAAATCCAACTTTTAACATTATTCATACAAAGTGATATTGTGACAGCCCTCAAACTCAAACTCTATCATCAAGCATTTACCATTGAACTAAACAAGAATTTACCCCCCCCCCCCTCTCTCTTTGGACAAACGCAAGCATGTGCGTGAGTTTAATTTTGCTAAAATTACCCATCATACATAGTTGTCAAAAAGTGTATCAAAAAACGTTTCGATTTTAAAAAAAGTGTATCGTATGCATGTCATTATTTTTAAAATAGATTTATAAATATATATATATATATACACACATAAATATATCGATATATATAATGTTTAAAATAATATAAATAACATTTAAATTCACTTGTCATAAAAATTATATATACAAGTTATTAATATTTATCCAACAATTAAAAATCAAAGTGGTGTCAAGCATGGTTGTTTCTGTTGAGAGCTTGATATACATTGCTGACCATTCTCTAACAGCTTAAGCTTTTAGATGAGTTGGTGGTTTAACATAATATCATAGTCTTAGTTATGAGAGGTCTTCAGTTCCAATCTCTCTATTTGCATTTCTTTCTCGTTTAGTTTGTTTGTACAAAATTGCACTTCGTTCTGTTTCGTGTTTGTGTGTGATTTGTGCCTCTCCCCGTGCGAGTTCGAGGTCACATATGAAGGGGAGTGTTGAGAACTTGATATAAATTGTCATTCTCTAACAGCTTAAGTTTTTAGAAGGGTTGGTGGTTTAACAGTTTCATTTTTCAAAAATATTGTACATTCAAAATTATACACTTATTTTTTAATATATATATATATATACAGTGTATAAAATAATAAAAGTAACATTTCAACTCACTTATTAAAAAATCAACTTAAATGCCATACAACACAAGAATCGAAATTATAAATATTACGAGTTTTAAACCAAAATTTAATTATCCAAATTTCCAACATAGTTCATTAATATCAAAATTTATAGACAAAATCCAAAATTATTTATTTTTATAATCCATCTCATTTTCATCTTAATATCCAATCATCATCATGTGTCATCAATTTTTCACTTCGTTTTTCTTCTTCAACTTCTTGTATGTGTTTACTTCTTATTCTCAGTTTCTCAAAATACTTACTTTCATTCTTTTTTATTTGAGAAAATTACTTTAGCCATTACAAAAAGGCAATATAAAATCAAACAAAACAAAAAACGATTCCATGTATATAACAAAACAATAAAAAAAAAGGTCAAAACAATATTGTTGAGCGTGATTGTGCATATCGTGTGTATCAAAAAGTATCGTAAGATACGCATCTCATATCGTGCGATACGGTGCAAACAGATACAATTATAAGATACGTATCGTTTTGTGTCTATATCAAAACTTATCATAAGATATGTATCGCATATCATAAGATACTAACTATAACATCAAATATTCTTAGTCTTGGTTACCCTAAAACCTTAAGATTTTATACATCTTTCCATAATTTTAACTTACAATCACCAATACTCTAGTTCTGTCAACCAAAATTATGTTAAAACAACCAAAATAAACCTTGGGACATTCTCTTTAATATTGCCTAGTAACTACATTCATAACAAATTACAAAAAATGTTGATTCTTAAGGTAAGCCAATTGTTACAAGAAATTAATTGGTCTCTAAATCCGCTAGTCTCACAATAGTTTCTCCTCAATCCTATATGCCCTAAATTGCTCAGGTATATCTAACTAATACTCATTTCTTTTCTAAAATCCTTAACAATATCTTCCTAAGACCTTATCATATAATTTCTAAATCAATAAATACTACATGGAGGTTTTTTCTCCTTTCTCTAAAATTTTCTATCAATCACTTTAGTAGGTGTTACCACAATTCGCTCCTCCCCTAGCGAATTACGAATTACGAATTGGGATCGCACGATTTAAAATATCAAAAGTCTAAAAAGAGAAAAACATACAAAATACACACATTATTAAAATTTTATTTTATAATGGCTTGAATTTGTTGAAATCTTTTTGGTGTTTATACATACATACCAATATTATTACAAATACAATCAAAAAGCATGTCACATTCCAAATAAACGTATTTCGTTCCAACAAAGCGATCCAAAGAAGCCTACCCTTAACGTACCATGTTCTATAACAAGTGACAATCTACGTTCCTATTCATATTCCCGTCCCCGTTCCACAACGATCCACGTTCTAGGTAACATTAATATATAGCTTCCAAGGTGATTCTATCTGACGTAAAACCAAACTGATTTTCTACTACCATCGTCTTGCATCTTAATCACTCTTTAAGTTTCAGACAACAATAGTTGGTGCAACTTCAAAATATGACATTTATTCTTATACATAGTTACCAAAGTGCTTTTCCACCATTCATCAGTACGCAAGATCTTGTGAAAAAGAAATCAATCAGCCTAAACTACTCTATCATCACCTAAATACTTCTAAGCTTCAATAGGATTCCAGTATGCTCTAGCCTTTCCTACTTCCATCTTCTCCATAACTTCTTTTACTAAATATGTAATTTCAATTATTTCTTAACCAAAAAAAAATATATATAGTATCACTAGAGTGACCAAGTTCTATTAAACTTTAGCCCATAAAATTTTCATTTAATAATTTGCAAAATAAATTTTACCATTGTTCCTTGGTCTCTCATTAACGAACTTTGACCTCATCCTTGGTACACTTGTGCCTCCTTTACTGTCTTCTTAGTTAAATTTCTACATTTTGGAGCACTACACGGGAACAAATATTTTCTCCTAACAGATACAAATAAAAAACTGCAATAACTATCACAGTCTGGGAAGCTTATGCTTGCTTAAATCAGATAGAGATAAAATATGCAGTGACTGTCACAATGATTCACTTTCCAACATTATAGATCATCAAAAACTGTTCCAGCAAGACCGGTTTAATAACCACAATAAATGAAGAATACTGCCCAAGATATCACCTTTATTAGTTAATTGAGGCTCTAATATGAAGACACAGAAGGCTTTGTTTTGCATGGAACCTTAAAAGAAATCATACCCTAGCAGAGTATAGTTAAATAAGATTTAGCTGCCCCAAATGTGAATCCAACATTAAAAACCTTTGGAAGGGTCATCTAAGTTATAAATTGTGTAGAGAGCAATTTTGCTTTAGCCTTAAGGGCATACAAATAACATATCGGCTGGTATGCCGCCCCCTCCTCGTAGCTCTTCTTTATTCTTCATATAGACTGACATTTTATGACATGAGCCAAGACACCAAGTTAACGAAAAGGCAACTGTGATAAATGTCTCCAGCAATGAATGCATGCCTATTACAACAATTTGATAATCAACACTAAATGTTGTAGAATATAAAATGTTACATAACATAAAACCACCAGTTTGTGGTTGAAGAACATCCTCTAACCCTGAAATGGGGATTATAGGTTACCCACAAAATGTATTCATCTCCATTAATTGGCCACTATGGTTTCAGTACGAGAATAGCACTGTACAGTTTGTGAAAGAAGACCAACAAAATCCTTAAGCTGTTATTAATTTAGTGCAATTATTAGGGTAAAAATTTAAGAGGCAATTATTTGGTCAGTTTACAAAATGAATGATGATTTAGATTTTATTTTTTTTGATCGGTGATTTAGATAATATAACACATTCCAAGACAAATTAGTAACATAACCTTCTACTTAGTTGTCAATTTTCTGAAGGACGTAACAATGTTGAAAATAGAATAGATCACATTTATAGCATGGTTCTTACCTTCACAAACGTATTTACCGCAAGTATTGCTAGGTCGGGTTGGCTTTTAGCATAATTTATGAGATATAAATAAACAAGCTTTTTGAGCTCCAAATTTTCTGTTTGCATACAGTTCACCACATCTGTAAACAGTGATGAAACATCCTTCCCAACAGTCATTGCAGCAATCACCTTTTTTACAGCATCTTTTCTCTTATCCTGCATGGCATTGAATAGTCGCACAAAAAAGTACAAATGAAGGTTATTATGAATTAAGATAACAATGTAAAGCAGCCCAATATTCGCAAATCACAGAGTCAAGACCATCATTTCAAATAGATTTGGTGTTCTCGTGTGCCAAATAAAAACATCATAGCTCATAAGTTAACTGTAATGACCAAACAAACTATTCTATACAGTCATCAATCATGAAATAAAGGACAGGCAAATAATGTTTACAAACTAAAGGAACATGAAATGAGTCCCGGAAGGAGTTAGATGAAAATGTAAAGCAGTCACTGCTAGCAATAATATCTTTCCATATAATTAAACAATCCATCTAAATCATTATAGAATTACATGTAAAAGACAAGTATAACAAACATTACTGTAAAGTTGTAAACCCTAATCTCCAAAGGGAAAAATATTAAAACCATATCAAGGATGACCAAGCAATCTGAATAACCCATAAGGCTCCATTTGATTGCTCAGAAAGTGAGTCAAATTGGATTAAAGGTATGTCACTCTTGGAGTCTTGAGGAAACACAAAACCGCAATAAGGCTATGTCATTCTTTTTTCTCTTTGATAAGTACATTAAGGCCAAGAGCGGAGCTGCTGTGGGAGCAGTGCCCCCACTGAAATTTTTGAAGAAGTTTTGGTTGGTTCAATATTCTAGAGGTTCCCAAAAAAATTTTAAATTTGTGCCCACATAATTTATTTATTTTTTTAAACTTTCCCCCAATGAGTTTGTTTTTACACTTTTTTAATTAGTTATATTTACAAATAGACATTGGGAAAAAATAAAATATTAGATGATTAAATAATTAAGTTACACTATTTCTATTAGTTTTTAACTTTTTGAAGAATTTGTGGTTTAATATGGAATCAAAATAAGGAAAAATTCATAACTCAAACTTCACACCCTAATAATTACAATTGATGTACTTAAATAATTTAGTTAATCCCTCTTTATTAGCGACATTGTGTACACGTTTCGTTTTTCAGACATCCCTTCGTATGCTTTTCCTATTGTACTATCGTTTCACACTTACGTGATTTATGATTTTAACACTAAATTTTGACAAATTTTTTCCTTAACTTTGTTTATTATATTCATTTTGTCTCTTCTATTGGTGATTTAGTAATTAATGAAAGATTTAATAATTTTTTTCTTACTTTCTTCAAAATCGTTCGAGGATTTGCTAAACAAAAAAAACCTAGTTAAAGACTTAAAGTCTAAAGATTTGCCATCGGAAATAGAAAGAGATATATATACACATGAATATATAACTATATAATTCCTTTTTTTTTTCATTTTAGATTTTCTGGTCCAGATCTCTATTAGAAGACACATCACACAGGAATTCCTAATATTACTTTCCTTTTACATTTTTTTGATACATAAAAACTGTATATATATATATATATATAGAGAGAGAGAGAGAGAGAGAGAGAGATAAAAAAAAATTGTTTTAAGGCTGTTTGAGTAATAATTGACCTAAAAAGTGGAGCAAAAGTATCTCAAAGGAAATGAGAAGATATTTAAATCCCAAGGAGACAGTTATCGTTAGTCATTACCCCATAACTCATCCAAATATGAAATCGTAAATTAATTCATATGCCTACTTTAGGGGAGAGAGAGAGAGAGAGAGAGTCCTTAAAATAAAGCGAAAGATCTGTGTTAAAGAGGAAGACTCGTAGAGAATAGTTATAAAGATCTTTATATAAGAATTATGAAATAAGAATTAAAATTTTTATAAAAGCAGTGTTAAAATTATGTGCGAATATTTTGTATAAGCAATATTAGAAACTATATAAAATGCGCTTAAGGGAGGTGAATCTCATGTACGAGTGTACAACATGTATTGCGAAGGTACCAATTTTTTAATTATAACGGAAAAGGTACAGTTTGTTAGATTCAACTTATTCTTACTTTTTGTAAATATTGTGATCGACTTTAAAATTTTTGTTCTTTTTAATGTTCTTTTTAATTATTTAAAATACATGCAGTAACCGTTAAATTTTTTAGATTTTGCATAATCAAATTTAATTTTATTAGTGAGTTTAGGTTGCCCCTGAGAGAAAATCCTTCCTTCGCCCCTGAATTGAAGGCTATATCATTCTTGGAGACTTGAGAAAACAAAACCCTAACAGAGCCTGTTGAACTATATGCACTTTTCTAAATCCAAACTCCAAAGCAACATATTTCATAAAATCCTTAATTCTATATTCTTTTTTCTTTTCCTCGTTTTCTAGGTGATTTAACTTAAAATTGTCACGCGCGTCTTATTATACATCAGAGGTCGCAGTCCAAGATCGATCTGCATAAATATCATCCACCGATACCAATACATGAATCTAACAGATGCTGAATGCATTTCGATGAAAGCTTGCAATAATCAAATTGATAAATCGGAACAAAAAATCAATAGATCTGATACAAACTCTCATCGGTCGGTAGCAAAAACGCAAAATCAGTAAAATCAGTTGCCTAACTGAGGCAGATCAAACACGAAGCTATCAAATGGTGTGAATTCTATGTAGAAAAAACCGCATCAACATGTGTATCTACAGATACATATACAAATAGAGAGAGAGGAGATGGGGAAGAAGACCTTGTACTGAGAATTAAGCTCTTCTTTGAGTTCGGGGATTTCGCCCTTCTTGGTGGTGGAGAAGTACTTGGAGTCGTGTCCGCTCATCTCTGCTACCTTTGCCTCTCACGGTCTACGCCTCGACGGAACAGCCTGATAAAGAAATGACAATTTGCCGATGCGAGGCTGGAACTTGTTTTCCAAATGCCAACCCAAACCCAATTAAAAGAGAGATGAGAAATGCAAAATAATTTAGTGATTTTAGTCCCCACCCCCATTCTCTTTTAATTTATTTTTCTTAAACAAAATAATTTTAATATTTCAAATATATATATATATATATATATACACACATTAATACAATTACTTTTATTTTAAGACATTCGTGCTCCGTGGGGTAAGATATTTAAAATGTGAGATTAACCAAACAATTACGTTTATTTGGTTAAGTTTTCAAACGTAAATTTTAAATTTTAAAATATAAGATACGTATTTAAGAAGTTATTAATTTTAATTTTTAAAATTTTTTATAATTCAAATTATTATATCAAAATATATTTTTATAATTTTTAAAATATTAATTATAAAAAAATTTAAAAAAATTATATTTAAATTACTATCCAAACAACAATAACTATTTAACTTGTGACTTTATCGGTAATAAAAATGTAATAAATACCTGTACTATAAGAAATATACAGTGAATAAAATAAAGAAGAATAAAAATAAATAATATATTACTAAAATTGAATACAAAAACAAGCAAAAGAATAATAAATCTTGTGTACAAAAACTTAATTAATATTTTTTCATATCAAAAAGCAAGAAAAATAAAGTTTAAATAAAAATATTATATTAATATATATTAAAATATAAAAGAAGGTATTGTTTAAAGTTGTCAATTTTATATCTTAAATTATCTCTAGTCAACGTGCTTCTAATATCATTGTGCAGCAAAAGTAACCACTATTTAAATTTTAAGATGACAAAATTTAAACATGTGTAAGGAAATCATTCAAGTTTATTACATAATCCAATGGATAAATAATCAAGAACTTGCTGGGGGTAAATATCATGCATTAAGCATGGCAAAAACTAGATGAGAATACAACAAAATCAAGAACCGATTGCAGCAATGATATATCATTTGACTGATAATCATTGCAAGTCAGATAACCATAGAAAGTCAGAATTCAAATCAAATTCAAATACCACCACTCATGACTCTCAATCAAATATGATCTCTACCTAAAATAGAGTTCTAGCTATGTATCTCATGATTCTCTCTAATTGTAACCGATGATAAATCCTTTTAGTTTATGCTAAGTATATTTATGTCATATGTATCAATCCCTACAATTCAGGAAATGGAATGTAATCTTCTGTCAATATATACATGATGAGAATCACCACAAATGGTGTAGTTTTGAAACTCAATATATTCTATCTATATACTTCTTCATTGACTATATAGACGCACAAAATAATGTTATAGTAGCTCAAAAAATACTATTTAAGAATAACCCATGGCCATTCAACGACGGTTATATTTTTTTCACAGTGAGCAAATTGAAGCCCCGAACACAATTATTATTTTTGTTTCACATGATAGCAGCTCTCAAAATTTTATGGGCTACTGGGCTTCTCCACAGCGAGCAAGTTGAAGCCCCGAACACAATTATTATTTTTGTTTTACATGATAGCAGCTCTCAAAATTTTATGGGCTGATGGAAGGCCGAGCCCAAATGATAAGGCACCTAACTATTCTATTAACTCAACTCATCATTTTCACATAATAAAATAGAATTTTATTTTGCTATTGGTAAGATTTGAAGCCTTTGCCTTTTTTATGAAAAACCAATGAGATATCACTTCTGCTACAAGGCCTTCAGTGAAGTGATATAGAGATATAGCAACAAGTGTCGGTGAAGTTGATGAAAAGTTATCAAAAATCTAGTGTGAATATCTTGTTAATAATAGTGCTCATGACTTAGAGCCCGTTTGGTTGCACGTTGGACGAGCCCAAAACGATATCTATAACTGGAAGCTCAGGCGACGGATCACGATGGGCCCAAAGAATGCGCGCCAAAACATACTATAACTCCATGGGTTTGGCCCAAATGGGTTGGAGGTCCGTTAAGGCGGCCCATAATTTCCACATGGATCTTTGCCCCTAAAATTTCATACATTACAAAAGAATCAATGCATATTTCCCAATCGCATCCTTCCTCTTTTTGTCTAATGTCGACGTGTCTCAACACTTATTTATTGTTCGCCCTCTAAGCATTTCAACAATACCGACTGTGTCATGACTTGTGCTTGCCAATGTCCAGCACCTTTGTTCTTTTGTTCCTTCCATGTCCTAAAAGTATAGATACCGAGAAATAAACATAGGGGGGGTGAATAGGTTTATTAAATCAACCATTGAATTTCTTGACCAATTTTAATTTTGGTGATTTTGTTTTACTTTGATTTAGTGCAAGTTTTATAGTTCATGTATGTGCAACATTAGTGAGTTAAAATAATCGGAAAGAACATTCACATAATATAGAACATGTAACATTTTGTACGTGAAATTTTGATATTAAAAAAATCATGGGATCATGTCGAGACTAGCACTAAATCCATTATGAATAAATCTAAAAAATATTTACATACCTTATATGACTCACACGACTTTATACCTCAAGCCTTACCAAACTTATTTTGATATTTCTTTAATCTTAATTCCACAAGTGTTCTTCATAGTTACGTCGCATTTAAACCCACGAACGTCTACAAACACAACCACAATAATGAATTCACACTACATCAAACTTCTTTGATTGTATAAGCCAAAATCATACACGTTTGTACTCTACCAAAATTGCTTGAAGATACAATAGCTAGATTGTTAATGATAAGAAGTTGAATCTATGAGATTTTCAATAACTTTTATGCATAAAACTAGTTAAAAAATATGGGATTTGATTTCTTCAAATTGTCGCAAAATCTCAATTTTTTCCGGGTAAAAATGACTCCTTAAACAGTTAGGGTTTGATGTAAAAAAAATATAAGAAATCTTATTGGGCACTGTTTATTTGTATAATCAATCAAACGAGGTTAAATAATCACACACTATAATTTTACCAATGGGGTTGTTCAGAACCACTAGTTAAAGAATATCAAATGAGCTATTTCTATAATTTGATCCCCATGTCTTTGAACAAGTTCTTGAGATTATTCGTGACCCAAGTTTTTTTGCTCAATTCAAATCACTTATCATATTAATACTTTTTATTTTATAATTTACAACACGTGTCAAGTAAATCACAATGATGCTAAACACACTACAATGGATTTTGAAATATTTTGTAAAAAAACATATAATGTATCAAGTTTAAATTATCTTTCATGTCTCAATATATTAAAATATATAAATCTGTAATGGTACTCGAATACTCTGTGATAAGATTTGAGTATATGACATTTATGGAGTAGATATAATTGTGCTTCATATGGTGATTAATTAATTAGTCTACATTTTTTTTATTTCAATTAAAGATTATAATGAAAATCATTGGCGACCAGGTTTTTTTTTTTTTTGGCGTACTTTATTATTTTTGTTTTTCGCATGTTTTTTTTTTTTTATTATTGTTTGTGGAAATTAATTAATTTCGTTCGAGCAGTGACGGGCCCAACGCTGGGGTCTGGCACGCGCACTGCCCATCCGACCCATGGGATCACCGTTTCCCTCGGAAGCGGTTCCATGCCTCCTGAACCTATACAGTGTCGAGAGAAACTCCAAGAAGACATTCAAAATCGGACCAACCGATCGTCAATAATCGCCGTAATGATTGTGATTCAAATCAATCTTCCATGTAATTTCAGGTGACAAAGGTCTACCTAGCAAGAAGCATAAATCTTCGGCCAAGGTTCTTCAGATTTCCTAATTGTTTGTGTTTTATATTCTTCATTTCTTTTTCCTAATATAAAATAGAGTTATACTTTTGATTAGCACTCCAAGAATACAACCTGAAACCTCACTGATTGTATGGGGCTGTATCAGTTGGTCTGAAACTGAAACCTTTATAGCTGATACATGCTTCTATGTCTAATTATGGAAAAGTGAGGCTTGTACTCAAGAAGAATCGGTACTTTGTTGAATCCACATTTCCAGAGGCAAGATGGTTCCACCCTTAATTTTGGGTTATTATTTCGAATAGAATATTGGAGGTATCGAAGAGATTGCTCACCGATGAAGTTATATCTCAGCGCAAAAATTTCTCCCGAGGTCTGTGCTTAATATTAAGTTTGATGGCTGTGGTGTCTACATTTTCCTCATGTCAAAGTTCATACTTGTTTGCTGATGGTTTAAATGGATATTTTTTTCTGGGTTGGGGGAAAGGGGGTTGAAATGTGAGTTTTAAATGGACTATTGGCATGGCGTAGATTGGTATACCATCTAGTTGTGTGTTTGTGTGTGTATGCATTAATGTGTTTTGACACCCTCCCCTGAAAGTAGTGATTTCTGAATCTTAATGGATACACGAATGTATTGTAAGGTTATATGCATTCTTATTTTTCCAATGCTAGCACTAAATGCATGCATATCTTGCCAACATCATTACCTCTTAATTTTTTTTAAAGCAAAATTTAATTCTTTTTTTCCCCCCACATTCTTTCCCCAAGTCTTGATTTAATCTTTGGATACTTCTATACATGGTTACTGTTCAGGGGTGCATGGAAGTGCCAGACTTACAATTAGCAAATCAATGCGTGAAATTGAAGGTGGGTATGGCGAGCTGCTAAATGAAGCAAAATTGGCAAGCCGCAGCTGAAGGAAAAAGAAACTCATTCATTTGAACTTGACTCTTCTCAGGTAAATTTGTGCAATCCTTAAACTGATCAAATTAGATTATGCACGGTGCATGTTTCCCAATTCTTAGTGGGCAACATTTTGCTCCTTGTTTTATATTTACCCTGCAGGAAGAAGGACCAAATTGTATGTGAGATAATTTTGGGAACCGTATTCAATATGATTAATGTACTCATTATAATTTATGTAACTATGATATAGATTGTGCAGCAGGGATTGAATCTGCACCATCTGCCTGGGAGGCTATGGATTGTAGTCAATGTCAACTTTGTTGGTCCGATTTTGTGCAGTTTAAGTTATTTTGGTTGAGTTTGTTCATTCCAGTTGGAATTCCTGTATTTGGTTGGTATTTGCATCATGCTAAGATTTTTTGTTTAGGTATTTTTTGATAATAAATGAATCGAGAAGGTAAACCGTGGTCTATCTGACTGAGAATTTTCCTTCTCTTCTTTTCACTCATCTTTCTCAAAGTGTACTTCAACTCTTGAGACAAATTCTATGTTTGAACTTTTCAAATGAGCAGTTTATGAGGTCAACATTTTGGTAGAAGGTTGGAAACTTGATATAGATTTTTTTTGTCCATAGAGAGAACTTGGTGAAGGAGATCCATTGTCTCTTTTGATGTTGTATTTTGTATACGATCCACACTTTGCCTTCTCTCCGTTAGATTTTCCAATTCGGCTAAAAGCAATGTTTCAGTGTTTTGTCGTCACAGTGTATATGTGCTTGTGGAAATTCCGTGTCAATGCTTTTTTATCTTTCATTTTGCTACATTTAATGTATATCAGTTGTGCCTGTCTATATGCGGATCTTGTTGGTGTCGTTGTGCTTTTGAAGTTTTGACCATAGTTACTAGCTAATACCCCAGCTATCCTCATTTTGGTGTGTGCATTTCAAAATAGGGAACATTTATGTTTCAAAAAACTAAATTTAGCAAACTGGGAAATTTCATATTAATTCTTTCTGTAATTTTCTAGTTAAGAGAAAATAATAGGAACATGAATATGTATACTTAGTTCAATGCTTTTACATGTTTCATTCCAATATAATAAATTTCTGTAAGTTTATCTACAACTTAAACACTTAAATGATATTTGTTTTCATTACTCATCCTTGGGTAAAAAGAAGAAAATACTCTTACAATTCGACTCAACTCATTGTATTCTACCTATGTCATCTAGGTAAGTTTACTTCCTATTGTCCCCCATTTAGAGTATGAAGCATATTGCATTCCCACTTCGTGTACCATAACAATCCGTGTTGCCGGTAACATTGGTTTTGACTTCATACTGGACAGTACTGAGCAATTAGGCTAGAATTCCAGTAACTGAGCCCATATGTTGACTAACCAATGCCATTCTACCATTGCTTCTTCTTCTTCTTTTTCTTCTTCTTCTTCTTCTTTTCTTTCTTGCGTGGGGGTGGGCGGTAAGGGCGGTCATTTGAAAATTGAGGCTCTGTATGCTTTTTGATGGGATTTTTAATAAATTATTTTATGTATTGATAGGCTAAAAATGCAAAGCAACGTTGCTTGCCAGTGCTTTGAACTATCCCATGTTGGAGGAGTATGACTTCAGAAATGATACTGCGAGTTATTTCTCAACTTTCTCCCTGCATCAGGAACATAGAGATGACTTGTGAGTCATCTTGATTAAAGCAATAAGTATATGGGTTTGCCCCCCTCGGGTGACTTTTTATATATTTATTATCCTTTACTGACCAAAAACATTATCTTGTAGTTTTTTTATAGCCTTTTTGCTGCTTTAACTAATTCTCTTTTGACACCAGATCAATCCCGATCTTGACATGGAGTTTAAGCCTTGAGCACAATCCCAGTCTTATTTGGAGAAGAGCCTTAGCAAGATGTCTGGAACCGGTAATGTGGTGATGATAGTCGATCCTGTAATAATTAATAATCTTGGGAGACTTAAAAATTATTACTTAATAGAATTATTTACTATTAAGTTTCTCTATGATTTTTGTAATGAAAAATCTCTACAAAGTCTACGATTTTCAACATAAAAATGAGACATGCAAACATATTTCCAAGAGTAATGAACTCTTTTCATAAAAAAAAATATGTATTATGTTTAATATAAGCTATAGGAAACCTTCTAGTCTCCCTTTTGCTACTAATAAGTTGATATTGTTAATAATTTGTATACAATAGTATATAATATATTTATGTAACTTTTTATTTATAATAACTAGTATTATAAGGGGTTTTTTCAATATTTTTTATAATAATAATTAATATTATGGTTTGTATCACTTAGGAGTTCTTGAAATTGCTCCAGGACTGGATGATGACAATTGGAAGGATGAAAAAGAAACAATATTTTTCCTTTTGCAAAAGCTTCTGGAATTTGGTAACATCAACTTTTCATAACGGTTTTCTAATTTTTGAGTGTTCTTCAAGACAATGAGTTTGATTTGCAGACAGATGCCCTGTCTTGTTGCACTTAGCATAAGTGGTGTTTGTGTTTTATGTTGTTCATTGTTTGAGCCCTTCCCTTACCTGCTCCTCAGCCAGTTTTGTGTGGTAAATATTGCACATTTTCTCTGCATCCTCTTATATATTTAAATTATTTTATTGCCTCAATCTTGTCCATATTGGTTTTCATCCCAAGAAGGCATAAATAAGTGAAGAAATTATCTGCATGTTGCTATTATACTCTGTTACTAGCAATTTTTTATTTCATTGATATTGCAGGTAGAGCAAGATCTGGCATTATTGTGTTAGCATGCGGTGCGGGAAAGTCTCTAGTTGGTGTTTCTGCAGCCTGCTGAATATCAAATAACGTTCTTTGCTTAGCCATAAATGCAATTTCTGTGGTTCAATGGGCTTTTCAGTTCAAGTTGTGGTCAACCATAGGTCCATAGTAGATGAGCAAATCCGTCGTTTTACATCTGGTAGCAAAGAAAGATTCATTGCAAAACTGATTGTCCAGATCTGTTATCCTAGGAGATAAGCAAACTGATTACAAACTGATGGTAGCAAATCCGTCGTTTCAAGTTGTGGTCAGCCATGGGAGATAAACAAATCTCGGGATGTAAATGCTATTTTCCTTTCAAAGGTATTTTGCAAAAACAATCAGTGTTTTTCATCTTCCTTTGCAGCAGTTTCAAATAAGTTGAATTTTTTTCCTGAGTTTTTATGATTTCCCACCATTTACGAGTAATATATTTTGATTTACATCATTCATCACACAGATGAGTCAAGTTGCGTGCTTGATGTGCATGGGAAAGCTTGCTTTTGTTAGTCAACGAATTTAGTTATATGATTATAATTAATTTTTTTGGTCTATTTGATAGACTTGCCTGTTGAATTTCATTTCTTGGTGTTCAGATCAGTTTTCATGCTGCAAAGGGAACTGAGTTTTAGTTGTTTTCTATAGACTGTATGTTCATTCCCCCCCCCCCCCCCCCCTCCTTCCTTTTAACTGCTGTAGATTTCCTACAATATGCACACTCAGAAAGGTGAGGTGTCTTGTTTGGAGAGGCTGATGTCATTGCTTCTGTTATTCACAGGTGGGTGGTAGTTTAATATATAAACCTGGAATAAGTGGGCTAGAATCAGTGACCAGCCACCAAGGCCTTTTCTAGAAATCACAAACAGCTACAAATAAAAGTTTAATTCGTACATCAACATTAACAATAACTAGAATCTAAAGTAATCCAAATTACAATATCCTAAATATAGTAGACTCTACTAATTCAAAGGTAATAAAAAGTCTGCTGCAAGTGAACTAATTAGATACAACATCTTTTCCTTCTTTCCTTGCTTTGCCTCTAGGCAATCTCCACTATCCTTGTAGATTCAAAATGAATCTCTAGCTATTCATCTGTTAAAAAAATATTAATATTAAAAATATTATAAAAAATATTAATAATAACAGTGAGCTAAAAAACCCAATAAATAACCATAAGCCACACCAAGGTTAAGGGTCAAACTGATTTTATTGAAAAACATAATATTTGCAAAAAATGAACATTTATAAGGTCCAAAACTGTAATCATGAGTTCAAATTATAAATTAATTGTTTATTTAAAACTATCATAAAGTACTTAAGTTCATTACAAATTAATCATATCTATGTTCAACACTTTTCCTTCTTGGTAGAGTTTGCATGAACTAGTTCTCATAAGTATTATTCAATGACTCACCACCTTACCTCGTGTTTAGGGTATCTTAACCAGCTTTTCTCATAAATAGGGTACATAGAGGGTCATTCAAATCTGAGTTCAGGTGTTTAAACTAAGTTTCGAGGATTATATTAAATATTTCCACACAATATAATTCCATTCATATCTCAAAATCAGTTTAATATAGGGTTTCACTATAACTTTGTTATGAACAACACAATTTGACCCTTTCGTTTTAAATGAAAAATAATCACGTAAGATAATCCAAAAATAACAATGTAAACATAGTAGAAGTTTGTAGCATAACTTTATAAAGAAAATTTCACATTTGATCATTGATTTTCTAATAAAACATACCTCAATTCACCAACTAATATATTGAATATTTCTATTAGAATTGCTTTTCAAATTTTCTCAAACTCTCCTATATACACAAATACACATTTCAGTATAGATTTAGCTTTATATATCAGCCTATGTTTCTTCCTAATGAATGAGGCGTGGGGAATGAAGAATAATTATTAAATATTCCTTGGAGTTATACAGCTAGCCCCAAATTATTTCTTTAGTTAATTACCTCTAATTAACTAAATATGAATCATTGATCTTAAGTTGTTAAAACAAGTGACTAAGAGATTAAGTAACATTCCTAATTAATTAAATATGTCCAAGTGCTTAATTAATAATCAATTATGCAATAATAAAATAAAGCACAAAAGAAAGCATATAAGAGAGACACTAGATATACATGGGAAAAACCTAATTGAAGATAAAACCCACAGCTGTTACATATCAAATCCACTAATAAATCAACTCAGATATAAGATACAAAACGACAAACTTTGGTCACAATAACTTGTGTAGATTACTGCTAGCTAACCAATCCTGTTATCTTCCTTGCTTTGCTCGGCTACTAATTGCATTTATTAGTCTTTTTCCTTTATTAGAGTAACTCCTTGTATTAATAACAATCCGCCTCCGCAGATCCATTTTACCTATGTGTAACTGACGGTGCAATGATTTAAAGGTGTGTCTTAAGATTTTTCTCTTAGCAAAACTCACAATACCTTTGTGAATGAAAGGGACTATAACATGAATCCTCTCACCAGAATATGAAAATTCTCTAAAAGGATTCTATAGAGCCGTATGTGCTCTATAGGTCATGTAATTCTTTTGATTACAACACTATTTATATTGATAAGTTCAAACCCTACATGAATTAGGATTAAACAACCAATTAGATTCTCGTTTTCAAGACTCGCGTTCGGATGGGACTTATTTGCATTTGAATGGGCTGTCTTGTTTGAATAGGCTAGACTCGCATACGAATGAGTCAGTTCGTTCCTAATTGACTTAAAAACAAATTAAGAACACTTGAGGGTTTTGTTTTTTTTTATCAAACTTAAGGGTCAATTTTTAAACACAACTCAAGATCTTTATAGCCTATAGTCAATACTAAAAAATATCTAGGATATGTATAACACAAATGCAAGACCCTAGGAGAACCATGTATGAAAGACTAAACGCACACTCATTTTATTTATTCAATGATTTTGTGTGTGTCTATACGTGTCTCAGTGGAGTAAGTTTGAAGTCTTCATGCTGTTGTTGAAAATACTTCATCTTTAGAGATACAATGCAGTAATTCAGTCAGGCTCTTTCTAGTGTTCAAGAATTGGATTGACTAGTAGCGAGACTTAACTTAGCCTGACGATTACAAACCTGAAAGACTCTTAGAATGAATTGTCAACACAATACTTAAGAGGGAAATTTTACACTGACTCGAGTACAATTTTACTCACAACAAATATCATAAATTCACCTCTTAACATTTCCTGCAATACACTAGGCCCTTACATTCATCATATTATATGGTAATTAGGTATTGGCAAATAAAGATTAAAAATCCTAATTCCCTTGTTCTCCTAATCATATGTACATTTACACACACACACACATACATGTTCAAAATCTTTTATATACGTTGTCTTTAACCATTAGGTTCTTCTATTCATAACTCTAGATTATCTTAAAGGTAATACTATTAATCTAACCTCAAAACTTAATACTAAATAATGATCTTAGTATATGCCTTCAATATCAATGGATTGTTTTGTTCTTTGATACCCAAGTTAGTCAATTCTTCGTGTTTTATCTCTTTTTCTACATGGTTCTAAGTCCCATATGATATTTTGACGTTCCCAAGTGTGTGTGTATAGATAGATGTTTAGGGCAAAACTGAAGGGTCTGCAGCACTTGATCCAGCTTAGAGCAATGGGTTGAATCTGGAAGGATTAAATTGATTATTACCAAGACTCAACTTAGCCTAACTATTATAGACTCAAGACTTTTGGAATGAATTGCCAATACAATACTTAGAGGGAAATTTTAGACGGACTCACGTACAATTTTCTTTTTTTAATAAGTAAAGATAATTCTATTATTGCACGCTTGAGAAGGACAAGCAATTACAAAAAAGGGGCAGCTTACAAGCTGATGCTTAACACCCCCCCACCCCCAACCAAAAAAATTCGAAAGAATCTATATAACGAGGAGAAGCCTCCATAACCCCAAATTATAACAAGTGTAAGGTCCTATGACCCTATCCTATCTTTGAACCTATTAAGGGAATTGAACCCCCCTACAAAAAATGTACTATTTCTTTCCTGCCATATATACACCAAAAAATACAAAGAGGAACTAATTTCCACACCCTATTAGCATCACAAGATACTCGGGTACCATTCCAAATCTTGATAAGATCTCCAACCGACCACAACATTACTCGCCGATGCATTCCTCGTTGATGACCAAAAAGAGCTAGGAGATTTCTTCATTTCCCCCTTCCTGAAATCATAATTAACAGAACATTGTTCTCCCCAGAACTCTATTAACTTTCGTGATTCTCCTCATCCATCCAGACGCCTCCTGCATCTTCAATTGTTTTCTATCAGCACAAACTAACTCCTGTCCTGATACTCCTTGCTCTGGAGCAATCATGGCAGGAGGAGTGCAAAAGACTGCTTCATCAAGATCACCCCCAAGTTGGCACCTGACTTCCAACAGCCCTTTCCACCCAACTCTGTATATACTCCTCATCATCTTTGCTGCACACCGACTAGATGACTAACACTGTGTTGGACTCAGAGAGGTACCCATTTTCACCGTTTCCACTAGACGGTCCTGTTGACTGCATGGAACCCATCCCAACATAACTGCTCTGCTCTTTCCCTCTTCTCACTGTCCCAACACTGTTAGCTGCTTCATCCAGAATACCATTCTCGTTTGTCTGCCCATGTTCTTCTCTCCCATATCTTCCCCGTGGTTATCTACCACCATCTGGTCCACCTATGAGTGATGTCGAGCATCTGCCTTGTCACTAGATTCCCCTCATTTGCTGTTATTTCCTTTGTTCTCACCCATAAAGCCATAATCACCATACTTCCCCTCTGAATTTGTTCTCTGTTCCTCCCCGTTCTGGCATCAACGCTGCTTTTCATCTTCCAATCCCAATCACCTTGAGCCTTAACCAAAGATACATTTTAAGCCCTAGCTTTCGTCTTTGTTGAATCAGAGTGCAAATGAGCCCCGCAGATGAGCCTTGTCTGTCTTCTATTGGCTTTGATGGACTTGGGCTTGGGGTGAGTCCATACCATCCACCCCCTTACTATTTCTAGCCTGGGCCTTTCCAGCCTGGTTTGGTTTTATGAGTGTTTGGGTCACCAATCTCTCTTGGACCCTCTTGGCACTGGGCTCGAACCTCCTAAATCCTCCTCTTCCTTTGACGAAACCACGTTGCTGAAAGGTTTGACTGTTAGGTCCAAACCTTGTACCCTGAGCCCATCCATCATATAGGTTACCCGGCCCAACTTCTTGAGGCCCATTCTCAATATACATAAAGCCAAGTACAATTTTCCTCACAACGAATATCATAAATTCACCTCCAAACATTTCTTGCAATCATCTAATCTTCCCAAACTATATACAGTGGGCCCCGACATTCATCATACTACATGCTAATTAGGTCTTGACAAATAAGGATTAAAACCCTAATTCCATTATTCTCCTAATCCATTTACACACACACACATAAATGTTCACAATCTTATATTTATGTTGTATTTAACCTTTTGGTTCTTTGATTCATAACCTTAGATTACCTTAAAGTTAATACTATCAATCTAACTTCAAAACTTATACCAAATAAGATCTTAGTATATGCCTTTAGTATCAATGGATTCTTTTGTTCTTTGAAACCCAATGTAGTCAATCTTTGATCCTTCAATTCTTCGTGTTTTATCTCTTTGTCTACACCGTTCCAAGTCCCATGTGATATTTTGATGTTCTCAGGTGTTTGTATAGATGTTTAAGTCAAAAACTGTTTTTTTATTTTTTTATTTTTAAATTCAGTACATCGTCAAAACTCTAACTCGGTTTGATTTTCATCGACTACCAATCAGCAGGCCAAGAGGGGTTTTTCTCTGTGCCAGTGTTGGTCTGCACAAACTCTTGGTTGTGAATCCCTCTGAGTGCCGGTTGTCACACTCAAAAGGAGGGGTTTTCCATTGCTGAGTGCCTTGGGCCCCTATAGGATACTGATACCCCCTAAAACCATTTACTTCAGATTTTTTTTCCTATTTGAACCTCAATGCCACCAAAAAAATTCTAACACTCTATACTCTTGGTTGTGGAGGGTACTGACCCTTTTATTTTTATTTTTTAATTGATTTTGAACTTTTGTTGCACCCAGAAACACTAGAAATGTTGCTGCTTGTGTATTAGTAAGACATAGAACCTTAATCTCATTCCATTGATTTTAATTACTTTCTGGACATTAAAATTAATTCAGGTAAGTCAAAGCTTGTATAATTTATACCTTGTAAAGCCAATTCAAATCATTTAGTTCATAAAGATTTTGTCTTAAATGAGGAAGTTGTTTGTAATTGTTAAACTTTGAGGCAATTTTTTAAATATGTTATAAGATGAGAGAGCTGCTTTGAGATGCGGTCAATGCATTGAATGATTTAACCAGCTGTGGATCCATGATATTTTAGTAATACAATGCCATCCAGATGAGATTCATCCTTAATGTGTTCATTGTTTTATACCAATTTTTTGTTGGTATTACAGGGTCATCTTCAGGATAGGATGGCTGGAGGTGAAGAGAGGAAGAGTGCAATTTTCTATTCCCTTGTATCTACAGATACACAGGTACAGTTGACCATCTGTTTATTATTATTCAATAAGTTAATGATTCTAATAACATATTATTTTTTGAGGAACCAGTTTTGTTCTATGATGGATAGTAATCTATAATTCTATTACATAATTAAATTTTTTTCAAAAAATTCCAATTATGTCATTCAATTATTGGAATAGAAAATACTTATACACATGTATGTACATATATCATAGTATCTACCAAATGATTTTAAATTTATGCCTCTCTTGTCAAAATATGGTGAATTTTTAAATTGACATATTTACATGATGAGCCCATATGAGAAAGGGATCATATTTACTGAATGGATCCATGTAATTATTGTCCCGATAAATTAAACAAAATAAATATTTGTTGATCAATAATTGACCCGAGGGGTCTAACTAGGAGTGTAGTCCTAGATTTGTTGAGGGGGATGGGCCTAAGCTCACAAGGAAGTCACTTAGGAGAGTAACCCAACCTTTGTGATTGGGGACCCCATGAAGGAGGTTCAATGGGTAGTAACAATTAATATTACGTGACTTATATGTCCAGCACTTTATATAAGGAGCCGTTTAATAAAATACTCCTGCTCATCCCTATGGTAGTGTGCTGTGTTATGTGACATTTAGGAAGGGTTTATCCTGAATAAGCCCAAGGCATGAACACTCTTGCGAGGTACAGGTCACATGTACCCTTGGAGGACTCACCTCAATGAGAGCTGTCTTGAGGCCGTGACTATGAGAATTGAGCTATTTTCTAAAAACTCTCATGAAAATAAAGATCTAGTGCATGGCCTTTAATAGCACCAACCCGCGAACCATGTCTAATATCAGTACTGTGTGTGTGACTTGTTGAACTTTGACTCAAAGGGTCTAGTTCAAGACTTAGTTCACTATGATCCTTCAGAAAGAGACTGTCAACACTAAGTGAGGTTCAAGTCCGGAAGACACCTACACCTATTACACAGTATAATAGTTGCCCAAACTTTCCTATATATATACATGTAAATAATATATATATATATATATATTTTATGAGTTTATAAATTTTGAAACTTGTGGGGGATTGTTATATTTTTTATATTTTGAAAGTTTCAAAATTAGTTTTAACTATTTCCAGATTTTGTGATATGTTAGTTGTTGACCTTTTAATAATTCTATTGCTAATTTTCTGCCACTTGTGGATGATTTTTTGGGATATTTTGTTGGTGGAAGATATACAGAATGCCTATAAATAGAGGCTTATCTATTCTTCCATAACACACAACAACAGTTCTTATTTTCTTCCATCTAATCTTTTCTATCCAACCTCTCTGTATTTTCATATCATTCTTGTGTGGGCAACTTTGATTTTAGACGGTTCATCATTCTCCCAGTGAACGTGAATCCTGAGGAGATTAGCTGTGAGCAAAACCTGAGTTATATCTTGGAGCTGTCTGTGACCATTGTAACCTTCACGTAGGGAGGCACAACAGCTTTAGGGCAGTGATTACATGCCTCACAGGCCAGCTCATTCCAAACTTAGTTTTCTGTTATTTACGCATGTTAATTTAACTGTTTATTTTATATGCATGAATTTAAGTTATTCTATAATTTTATTTCCATTATAATTCTTCTAATTAGAACTCTTGAATACAGTAGTTCAATTTGGCTCAACAATCTATATGTAACTTTTTTGGGAAGATTATAATGATATTTTCTACTAGATTTAAAAGCTTTTTATATCACAACTTTGACAATAATATGTAGTTTTTTTTTGTGAAAAGTTAAAAAGCTTGCGAGGAAGTTTTTTCAGTTAACAATAGCAAGTGAAAATTAATACAATAGTTCTTTTGATTGATAAATTTAGCATCTCCCTCGCTATTGATTACTAGGGGGCTGACCGTATGCTAATCTTTCTCTTGCCAACTTCTTTTAATATTATAGTTCTTTTGCTTGATAAATTTAGTATCATGTTGCTACTGCATATAGAATGATAAACTTTTTCATACATGTCTGCTTTGTGCGAAAGTTTCTTCCTCCTTTTTTGGTCCGAATTGTTGTACATAATTCTCATTTTCTTGATTTCTTTGTGTCGTAGCTATAATATTATTACTCTATTTGTATCTTGTGTGATTAGATGCTAATTAAAACTACAGACAGGTAATCACAAGTTTGCCTCCGCCTGATTCGGGAGCTGATTTCAGCTACCAAAGTTATAATTAACAACTTGCACTCCTTGGAAAGGTTTTCTTTACTCTTTGCTTCTCTTTTCTTTTGAGAGGTGATTGCCTTGTGATATTAACTGAGACTTTTACACAGCAGGTATTATGTGCTGGTGATGATGCAGTTGGATTAGAGCAATTAGAAGAAGATGTAGCCCTTCAAAAAGCACGTTGCTCTGTGGGATCTATGAGTGCCATCTCAGGAACAAGTAGGATGGTTTTCATGGAGTACATGTTTGGTTGCCTTGTTTCCTGGCCTTCGCAGAATTTTGTATTTGAAATTATATGAATGACATGGGAAAGACTGTTTGTTACAAACCTTGTTTTTTGGTGGATCTTTTAATTCCCTTTTCAAGTTCACAGAATTTTCCGTGCACCTAAATCTCTTTATCATTTGCAGTACTGGACCGAACAAACGCTCTGGGCATGGCCAGACAAAGACACAGCCCAAGGATCCATCCAAGAGACATGATATATTTGAAGAATGTTATGGCTAAGTTTGACCATTAAACCATGTAAAATGATGGTTTCTTTACAACTTAATCTAATGTCGCAGAACAGATTTCTATTATTTGAAATGGGAACTCCGTTGTAAGTTTCTTCCGTTAACTAAGAACATTGTAAAATTTATTATTTACAGAAATGCAGTAGTTTGTGCATTTTTCATTGAAATTCCTGGGATTGAAATTGGCACGGTTCCCTCGTGAATTCTCTCCTGTTTTGCTCTCTCTCTGTCTCTCTCTCTCTCTAATCTATCTGGTTATACATGTTTTCTGCTGCCACACCGCTACCACGAAACTGTTTTGATGCTTCCATGGCCATGTAAAGCACCTCGCTGACCATTGTCACTTGAAAAAAGCTAGAAAGCAACAAAGGCAGCAATGGCACTAAAGCTAGATATGCACCAGCCTATTTCCAGGAAATGCCACTCCGAAAAAAAAAAGGGGAAAGAAAAAGAGGAAGCCATTATTCTGACAGTTTTGAATTGTTTATGAAGAAAGTAGTAGATGCAGTATAAATAACTCTTTCTTGTATAAAAGAAGAAAATTCTCTTTCGGTGGCGTATTGTAGTTGGCAACTGAATTGATTGGAAAGAAGGTCATTATTGAGGAAATGTGCCAGAAATGTCAACCCAACATGGCTTGATTATAGGCAGCCATACCAATTTTAGCCGCCGGCACTCAAAACTAAATCAACTAACATTGTCGCTGTCTTTGAAGTTGGTGGGAGATTTTTTTTATATAAGGAAGTAAAATGAGTCGAGTTATTTGGGTTTGGTTTGTGATTGATTCGGTGATGGAGATCGACTTGTAAGATAAACAAGTTAAGTTTGAATATATTTTGTGGCTCATTAATTTATCAAGTTCGGTTCAACTTTGAGTTCGACTCATTAAATCAAAAGTAATCTAACACTCTATAAAAATTCAAGTTACTTAAGTTTAACTCGCGATCGATTCGATTAAAAGCTCGTTTAAGATTAACTCGAAAAAATTAATAAACTGAGCTTGAACACAATTTAAAACTCGTTTATTTTAACGAGTCGAGCTTGAACAATCCACTATTCTACTCGGCTCGGCTCGGCTCATTTACACCCTAACAGAGAAATTTTTACATGAATCTCCACCTATCAATGACGAGGCCACATGAAGCCCAGGGGGCAAATCTTAAAATTTTGTTTTGTGAATTTTTTTGAGATATACTCTTTTAATTTAAAATTTATCTCTCTTAAATTTAATTTTTTTACACTTTAATCTTATCTTAATTTTAATTGGACTCTTAAACGAGGCTTTTATAATTTTTTTATATATCCTAAATATTTTTGAGTTTTTTTTTCTTTGATGGAACTTTTGTGTAATTTATAAGTTTCTTATATTAATAAATTTAGTTTTTTTTTTTAATTATTATTCAATATTAATTTTTTATAATTCTTTAATTTTTAAAATTTATGATCGAACATTAAGTGAAATCTTATCTATCCTCACTTGAAATCCTGAAGTTGTCTCTGCCGCAATCATATCTTGTTATATAAGTAAGATGTTACTTTTATGTTCATTAAAAGATAAACATTCTATTCAAGTAATATCAGGTTAAGTTTATGCAAAAACTTTTGCACCAACTAGCACCCACTAAAGTTTGAAGAACTGAGAGAGAGAGAGAGTGAGTTGATGGCTGCGAGAGAGAGAGAGAGAGAGTGAGTTGATGGCTGCGAGAGAGAGAGAGAGAGTGAGTTGATGGTTGCCTTTATGGGTTCTCCACACGATGGAGGAATTTTCATGTCCTTGCAAAGACCTAAGGGGGTACTTTTCTAGCATTTGACTGCTTTTGTGACATTCCTTGTGCTTTATCTAAAACATATTGCTGTTGATTATGAACACTCTTCAGCGCAAGGAGAGTCACTACTATTTCTTAGGCAAATGTGAAATCAAGCAGCCAAGTAAAGAACATTCACTTAATCAAGTCATAAAAGCAAACCCATCTCTTTGTTTATAAGACAGTGTTTTATAGTCTAAATTCACGTGTTCAAATGAACAAGAATTATTAGTTATTATCACATCAATTATTTTTTAAATAAAACTATAACTCTCATCATTCGGTCACAAAATTTAGACAATAAATCATTATCCCTGTTTGTATACTCTTTCGAGTCTCGTAAGGGTAAAAACAAGAAACACACACAGAGTCCAAAACAAATTAAAACACTTTTATCTTGCTTGGCAAGGCATGGACCACAATCTTCCAAATTCTAAGTAGTGGAGAGACAGAAGGAATAAACAACTATTTGCTGCAAAGGAAGACCAAGGTGCGCGAATCATATGATAAAGTCTTGAAAAGAACGTTTACACGAATTATTCCAACAAAACTTTTTCAAGGTTCAGTCAACCATAAGCCATCTCTGTGTCTGCTGTTAACTGTTAAGCAAATGCTAAACTATCCCATTAATTTGTAAGTTTAAATCTATTAAACTTAGATGAAATAGAACTGGAAAAGCATTTGTTTAACTTCATCTTTACTCAAAACCTATTTCTAGGATTTTGGTATGACTAGGTAGTGCTAAGAGCGGATTTAGTAAAACAAATTAAATTGTGCATATGTGTTACAGATAGTGGCTAATATTTCTATAATATGTGAAACTAATATATATAGGTCTTATGAGTGCAGATTTAGGTTAGGGGTAGGTTCGTCACCGCAGGATAGTAAGGGTATATTTGCGGAATGTTTCAATGTATTGTATTAGGATTTTAACTGTGAGATAATATAAATAGGTTAATCATATTTTTTAAATGGTGAAAAACTTAGCGACTCGCTCCCATATACGTAGGTACATTCTCGAATCAAGCAAATTCTCTCATGTCATTTTTCTTTGAGGCTCCATTTGATTAGAAAGAAAAATATACTTAAAAAGTGAAAGTGTTAGAAAGTAGAGTAAAGTATAGTAAAAGAAAAGAAAAAGAAATTGTTTTATTTTTTATGCACTGGTTTGATTATAGATGAAAAATTATTAAGAACATTCTAAAACAAGTTAATTTACCTATATTACCTTTATTTATATACTTTTAAATTTATAGGACGTATATATACTAAAATTTAAACAATATTATCTTTTATATATATAAACTTATTTCATTGTAGCATAAGAGGATGAGAGGAGATGTAAGGAGGGGTTCGAGACGTAATGTTTTGAACTCCATCTCAAAAACTTTATCTATATCTAAAGAATATATAATATATCATAATTAATTTGCATACAAGAAAAAGAATGGGCATAACGATTAGGCTATTTCTTTTACGAGAAAAATAATTTTTCTTGTGTTTCATTTTGCGAGAAACAAGACGACATTCTTTTAAAAAAATTATTTACAACATATATTATTTTTCTATTTCTTACTAACTAAACTCATAAAAAATTTAATACCAAAGTTGCATAAAATCACAGTTATCTTAACCGAATGAAAACTTGTGAATAACTATGACCATTACATAGTTGATGATGGGTTCAATCCCAATTTATATATTAATTTAAAAAAAAACCCCGAAGAACAAAAGCAGCTAGGTATTAAATAACTGTCTATCAAGATTCTTTTCCAAAGAGAAACGTTTCAAATTCTTTGGGTATTCCTCTTTTTCATGATTATTTTTTTGCCTTTAATCAAAAGTTTCATGATCATAGTGACATGTATAGACTTTCTCCTGTCTGCTATGTGGACAGTTTTTAAAAATAAATTAGGTCCACTTAATAGTGATCTAGACCACCCGTGCACATGTTTATGATATGATTATCTATTTAATAATCGTTAAACAGATCACTAAAAAAGTATATATGTAGAAGAACATGAAATTTTCGATGAAGCAAGAAGTACCCTTTTTCTTGGACTAAACAAAACAACTTTTTTCAATCTCTGTTTAGTGTTTTTCATCTTCTATTTCCTGCAATAATAAAATTTTCTTTGGTATCTTTTGAATAAATTTACAGACCAATCATCTCATAAGTATATAGCAGTGCAATGATAGGGTATTGAAGTTGTCTTTATTGTTATTATTAATAATTCTTCTCATATTGTTCTGGTCAAAAGTGAGTATTTGGAATCATTGTTAGTTGGGATGTTGATGATCAATTTTAATAAGCATTCTTTTGTTTCTGCTCTCCCCATTAAGTGAGTTGGCTCTCTCTTTCACACACACACACACACACACACTTGTACACACATATATGAACACAGTTTTATGATAAAAAGTAGATAGTTAGCAAATTGCAACTAGTAATTAAGCTGTTCATGAATGATGGAGTCTGCAAGAAAAGAGAATAAGTAGCTGCGAATGGACGAGATTCGGTCTTTATATATCTTTTCGCAACTGTCATCAAATGCTTATGGTTTCTTTTTGGGCTTCAGTGGCATTTGTATTTTGAGTGTTCTATCATAGGTGTCATTCTAAGCTTGAAAACTAGGGTCTTTCTGGGGTTCTTTCAATCAGAAAATGGTTAATAAAGCTTTTAAATATAAAGAACCCAGTCAAATTATGTTAATTGTTGATTGAAGATGCTAAGCTTGATGATGAGGGTTATGACTAGAGATATTATTAATTAGTAAGATTTGAACTTTACAATGAAAGCATCTCTTTATATTTCTAAATAAATAATATATATATATATATATATATATATATATATAATATACATGAATATATGCCAATATTCCACCCTTGTCTGGGAAAAAGAAATATGTTTCAATGGTTCTGAAATCTGCGCTGCTGGGTTCCAAATTAAATCTTCAATACGTGATACAAGAAAAAGAAGTATGTTACAACAGCCGGGTTCCAAATCTTTAATATGTCTGTCATTTCTATATTCCATTTGAAGTGATCACATTTTGCAGATATGGGATTCTTTGCTGTGCAATTAAATATTCCATTCCTGGAAGGAAAATGATTACAGGCTGTGATAATTCAATGACATGAACATCGCTAACTATTCGAATTGCTTGAATTTCCTAATCTGAATTAGTTCATACTTTGTCCATTAATTGACTTTATAATTAAAAAAGAAAAAGAAAAAAGACATCACATAGAAATCTAGGCATTACTTGGTAAGCATCTTGGAATTAATTTCTTTTTCTTTTTACTTTCTTGCTGTTGAATGTTACAAAACAAAAACTGCATTGATTTTTGCTCTTATAAGCATTGAACTATAGAAACACAGAACCTTAAAGCTTAGCTATGCATGTTTACTCTCAAGAAGATTAGGATGGGGTAAATTTGACTTATAAAATGTTGATTGCTTGGACAGCCTTTCAAGTGAGGATTTCTAATCAACTGCTTTCAATGGCCATGGCAGCATGCAACTAATTATCTCTGGTGATATTATTTCCCAAATGATTCTACATAGTAGTTGGAAAGACCATGGCTTCTTAGCTAAGGGCTTGTGCTACCCTCTCTCAATTGATGCTTCATTTTGACCATAAATTGACTTGACAACACCAAAAAAAAGGGTTGAAAAAAGAATTATATATGAACTATCCTCTAGGTTCTATCCTTGGAATTTCCTTGACTGATCTTTGATTGGTAAATGAAGAAAGTCCCACAGTCTCTGTCTGTCACTTCAAGAATTGGAAAACAATTTTGTTTTCTGTTCTTAACTTTCTTTTCCTGATTTGGGTAGAAAGTCTGTCCACTCATCTGAGAAAAAACTGGTTCAACTAAGAGAAACTAGACATGCTTGATTACTGTTCAACAAGATGCAAAACATAATAATGACTAAGAAACCAATTAGACCATCTCCTTAGTGCTGCATAATTTTGTTTCAAAGTGAGGCTTGGGATTTCCTTTGCCTTAATTGATTGCTGCACATGACCAATTCAAAGGACAAGTGTACCTAATTTTGTTTACTCTGATGTGGCAAAGGTATTTTTAAAATAATAGATATATTTTATTTTTATGTCTAGCTTTTAAAGAAAGAGTTATGATAATTCATAACAACATGTGAACAAATTTGACAGTGGTTGTGGAAATTAGGTTGAAGCTGATTATTTTGTTTACGGTAAATGACTTCGACTTCTTCTATTTTTACAGATAAATTATACATACTTTCCTTCCAGTTCATTTTTATATTCTTCAAAATGATGAAAGTGATCCTTTTTATTTTATTTTATTGCATTTGTTTTCAATTTTGACCATTTTTTTAAATTTTTATTTATTTTCAAATAAACATTAATTAAAACATTCTCGATCAAAAATAAAAATATTAGATATTTAATTTAATTTAATTTTAATATAAAATAAAAAAACTTATTTAAAAAGAGTTAGAAAAATTTAGGCAAAATTGAAAAAAAAATGTTAAAAAAACATGAAAGGGTATTTTTGTCATTTGAAAAAAATGGACCGGAGGAGAGATATATGTAATTTGTCAATAAAAATAGGAAGAGAACGATTTAATTTTAAAAACTTGAAATAAATTTTTTGTAATTGTCAGAAATTTTAAAAAAGATCAATATAATTTATCTTTTTATTTTAGTCAAATGCAACTTGCATGTAAGATCACATTGAACTTGGAAGAAATTTGTAACATCAGAAGTAACTCATAATGTGAGTACATGGTACAAAGTACATTTCTTTCAAATTTGGAACCCTTTTACAAAACAAAATTGTGCTTCAAAGATATAGATGTGGAGTCATGCAAATAAAGTGTATGGCTTTCCGACTCTCATTTATCCTTCCACTTAGTAAAGGTAAAACCAGGATGTGGTTTAGCTTAATTGTGTAAACTATACAAGCAAGTAGTTCAAATACAAACAGCCCTTCAACTTCCATGGCAGTGACAGTACCCTGTTTCCTTAATGCTTTTCATGCCTTCAATTTGTTTTTTAAAATCAAGAAAATTACTTTTACAGTGGCACCCAAACCAAGCTTTAGTGAAGGTTATACCAGAATCCTGCATAGTGAAAGCACAGTATTAAAGTTTCACTAACTGAAGCCGATATAAAGAAGGCAATGAGTTGTGATTCCCTAGCTAAATGCTTTTGTCCTATGTAAGTACATTCAAATGCCTCCTAAAATGTCATCGTGGCCGGTGCCAAATCTAGACTATGAACTTAGGGATATGAAAATTCAAAAATTAGAATTTAAGGAGATTTTTTATGAATATATAAAGTTTAGGGGGGGCAAATTCTAGATTTTTTTTATTATAAGATTTTCATTAAAATTAAGGGTAAAAGTAAAATTTTAAAAAATTTAAGGGCCATTGCCCCTAAGCTTGATGTCGCTTCGCCACTGATTGTGGCCCTGTGGTCTGCAGCTGCTTCTTTGGATGGCGTCTGGAGCAAGCAATTGGGTTAGATTGGACTTTGAAGCATTGGCCATGGGCTAGCTTTTACATTAGATTTACAGCTTTAATGAAGTAACTACCTAAGTTCTTGCATTCTCAACAAAATCATACTATTCAATTAAAGAAATCAAGGGTTATTTAGTAGATTGATGAGAATCTTCAGTCCAACTGTTATGAATATTTTGAATGACCCCAATTAACTGGTCTGTTATTTATATATGAGCCACCAAACCGTATTCTCTCTAAACCACACACGAAAGTTTAAGTAAAGTAACAGTTGTGGGATCCAGGTCCCATTTGAAATGGTAAAACTTCTTTCTTTCTATAAATGCGGTTCAAATTCAAAGATTGAGTACATACATACACAGACATTTAGGTATAATCCCTCCCCCCCACCAAAAATAAAAAAAAATTGAAAGAAAGAAAAAAAAGAAAGTAAAGCAGCACTTGTGATGACGATAAATCTTACCTAAGAGCAACTCCAATAGGAAGAGTCATTTAGATAGTCAAAATGCTCATTTGTGTCTTGTTATTATGATTTTAAATAACGGTCATTACGTTATGTATCGATTTTTTAATACTCTGACATCGATATTAGCTGATTTATCAGTGTGATTAAAATTTATAGCTATATCGGCCGTTACTAGCCGTTATCGGACCATTATGGCCGTTATAAGACTATTACAGCTGTTTTAAGATTGTTTTTTTTTTTTTCCAAAAATATAATTTTCTTTTAATTTATAATTTATACATTTTATTGGAGAATTCTTAATTTTTATTTTTATAAGATTTATATATAAGAGGGATACTTAATAAAATAATAATAAAAAAATGAAATAAGTTATCAAAATATTAGAGTCAATACGATCTCAAAAAGGCCTTTTGGCCTCAAATTTTTTTTTTTAAATTTATTCCATAACTAATCATACTATATTAATTTTTATGCTTATAATTATTATTTTTTTTTATTACTTGTTATAATGTTATTCAAATTAAATGATATTTCTCATTAGTTTAACTTTAAAAAATCTATATAAAATAATAAAATATATTCTTAAGTATAATTTATAAGAAAAATATTTTTTAAGTATTAGAAAACTGAAAAATAATACTAAAAAATATATTAAAATAAGATAATTGTAGTAAATATATGCATATAAATGATTTTTAAGAGATTTGCTAGTATTTAAAAAAAATTTACGTATGCGATTTCCGATTCCCGTTACGGGTCACCAAATACTCCAAATACTGTTACACCATGATAGAAGCGTATTCCGCAACCGTGATTTAAAACCCTACTTGTTACAGTGTTTTGGCAAATTGTGGCACAAAAAAAATGCACTAATTATTATACAACTTTTACGCATATAAAATGCATTTGAACATGAATATATTTTTATATGTTAAAGTTGGCCACTGAACCGTACTCAAATCACATTATTCACATATAATAAAAGGGAAATCTGGGAGATTATTGGCATTCCTATTTGTTTTTATTAAAGTAATGGCTTTAAGTTAAAAAAAAAAAAAAATTCATCAATTATATCAAAGATTATAACTTTTAGACCCAAGATTTAAGCAAGTACCTTCAAATTTATGAGCTTCTTTTACTTAATCTAAGCGAAAAATGACATTTTGTTAGTGCTAGAAATCCGATGAATTCTCAAAATGTCTATTGGATATTTCTCAATGTCTTAACTATTTACGGAATGTGAGTAATAAATGATTAATCATCTACTTTCGAAAGAAATCGAAAAATTTCTTGAGAATCTTACTAGATTCATTCATTCTATTAAAAGAAGTGAAAAAAAGGAGAGACAAAAATCGTGTTTTATATTATTATTGATGTGACTCGTAATAGTAAATTTCATCACTTGTTATGACATTATAAAAAAGAAACATATTATGCATCGATGTAATATCATGTAATATTTTTGAGTCTGATATAATATAATTTTCAAAAGCATCACGTGATGTTACTTTATATTGGAAATACAAATAGGAATATGTAATGTTATTAAAGAAAAACACTAATTGACTTTAAATCAAGTTGGAATAACTTCATCTTATTAGGTATATGTCACAATCTTAATTTACTATGTATACAGTTATGTGATTATTATATAAATATTTAATTTTAAATGAAATAAAAATATACATGTTTATTGAAATCAAGTAAGAAGATCTTCCTCTTATCAGGTATGTATCAACATTTTAATCAACTACGTATATAATTATATAATTATCAGTGTAAATATTTAATTTTAAAAAAATAAAAAATACATATACATTATATATGAAAAAACTTCTCCAACTTAAAACTAAGTATGTTTCATAGAATCGATGGTTGCTTTTTTCTTTTTGGTGCGAATTGATGGTTTCTTTGCTATTTGCTTTTAAGTGGGAATTGATGATTTCTTTACTTTTTTCTTTTTGGTGCTTAGACTATTCAAAGCAAAAATTAATGGTACGTTCCAAAACCAAGAATAAAACTTTTGGAATAAAACATTTGAGTTAGTTTATTTCTATTCTGTCATTAATTGGATTGATTTATTTGTCCTAGAGTTTATATTTGAGAGGTTGATGGGTAGGAATGAATGCACGAGAATAAGTGAATCTCTTCTAAAATTTTGATATTGCACTTTTTGTTCTTAATTTTATTAATTTTTTTTAGTAAAATAGGACTTGACCCCTTAAAAATTTTAATATTCTATTTTTTACTTCTAATTTTATTAGAATATTTTAACAAAATAAGACTTAACCCTCTCATATGAATTTTTCTAAATTTTAATGTCTTCAATTTAGCTTTTCCTAATTAAAATTTTTGGATCCGCGACTGCTCATGAATTTAATAATTTAGTTGATTGATGGTTTGTAATTATGTAATATTGATGAGTTGATGGTAATATTGTAATACCCATATCTTCTTTCAAAAAAAAAAAAAGATGTACACCGGTCGACTTAAGACTGTTTGAGGCACAAAGCGATAATTATTAATGTGATTTTTTTTTTTTAACTTTTTGAGATATAAAAAGAATTAGTTTTTAATAAAAATGCAATTTAAAGATTAAATTTTTATTAACCTAGAACTTCTTCTTTGAATTATAATAAATACATAAAATTTGAGTAATTTTTTTTAAGATAGAATTGTGTTGGCTTAAGGCTTCTAATTTGAATTAACTTATACCGACATAAAATTGAAATTTTTTTTTTACACTTCTAATTTGAATTAACCTAAAGACATTATAATTAGATTTCTATTCGGTCTTATCCTTTTAATTTGGATTAACATTTAGAAAGTCATTGCATCTCTTATGCTTGAGTCAGCTTTGTATGTACAAGGCAAATCAAACATTACTATTGCAGAAACGATTGGTTGAGAATGGAGTTTTTATTTATCAATATACATATAGATATGCATCTGTCTACATTTGAAGGTAAAAGTTATCAAAACATCTGCTGCTTAATTACAATAACGCTGAGGTTAAATTAGACCTCAGCATTACATATCTCTTTTATTCAAATAACCCTTCTGGATTTCCTTTCTTTTTCTTTCTCAGATATGCTTTCATGCTAGTTATGTGCTGCTCTCCTGGCCTAATCCATCCTAATAAAGCTCCCCCACAATAGCTTCAGTTATCAATAGCCATAGTACTGAAACTGGGTTGGTGGCAAACTGTTGTATAATGGTCCTCCTCCCATTACTCCCTTGTCTTCTTGTTCATTATACCCATCAATCTGCAGGAAACATTACAATTCATGAGTCAGAAAAAAAAAAAAAAACCATTTTCAAATTTCTTTTTGGAGATGTTTTTGTCATACTCAAAGCAATTTACCTGTGTAACAGTTTTTTTTACTACTGTATTTTTTTTTTACTTCAGTTCGTGAAAAAGTGAAGTTTGAATTAATCTATGAATGAATATATTTGAACTAGATTTAAATAATATTATATATTTTAAAAATAATTAATTAAAAATACTGAATATGTTATATAGATCGAAACGAGTATCTCTAAAATGAGAGTTTGGAAAAAGTCATACAGTGCCATTTTTCTGCACGAGTGTTTAGACATAAAATGAATTAAACAGGTATTTCCGAAACATGAAAACAAATATTTAAATTTAAAAATCTCAATTTAAATTTTGAAATAATTATTTTAAAAATATCATCACCCAACTAAACATGCCTTATCTTAAATACTTAACCAAATTGAGTAATTTCAAAACAATTTTCCCCAAATGGGTAACTAAGAACTTCTAGTAAAACACTAAAACTCATCGGTGACACCATTTTCTTATCAGATATAGTCATTGAAGTGTGGGGTTTAGAGAATTACCCAAAGATCATCTTCGTCTTCATAGCGATTAAAAGTTGCAGCTTTAGGAAATGTCTCTGATTTCATCGTTGCGCGCGAATCTGCCACGTATCCTAGGTCGATTGTCGGCTAATGTCTTTCGGCATGCATACTGGTATGAACATAAGAACAAAATTACCAACCAACATTCATATTAATTATATACTTATTTTAATTCAAATAATTGGTTTAACTTTAATTAAACAATAAAAAAAATGGGTGTTTTTGATTATAGAATTACCTTAATTGTTTTGTTGAAATTTCTCAGGCTACGCTTTGCTCTGTATCTGTGAATCCTCTCTTTTCTCTCTTCGGCACTGTAACGTCCTACTTTGAAATTCGTTTCCTCAATGAATGCGCTATCTGTAGTTAATGGACTCGGCGACAACCTGTGGTTTGCTTTTATCTTCTGAACAACAAATAATAAACGTAGTTTGATTAAATATGACAAAGCCAAAGAAAAGCAAAGACAACAAAAAAAAAGGGTGAAGAAAGCTCAAAAAAGGATAAGAAGGATATATCTATATATATATATATATATATATATATATATATATAGGTAAGTCATGAAGGCTATATAGACGGTGAACTAACCTGTAAATCTCCGGTGCTGCAAACCCTTCTTATTTGTCCAGTGGGGAAGGTGGTTTCAGGTGAGCTCATGATTTGGGGCTGAAAATTTGGGGACTCCATGAGACTATCGACGTGAGGTTGGAACAGGAAACTAGGTTTTCCATCAAAGGAGTTGCTGCTATAGCTCCTCTGCATCATCTTCAATGTATTCTGAGCATCATCGTAACTTTGAGGCCCAAAGGGTTGATAGTTATAAGAAGAGTGAAAAGGCACCAGACATTCCTCTGTTTTCACCTCTGCAAATGGGTCTGCAGAATTTGAAGCATTTTGCAAATGGGTTGTTTGGAAGAGGGAGAGATTTTCCAGTTGGTGACTTGGGGGTGAAGAAGAGAGGAGGGCGGAGGCAATTTGCTCAAAAGAATTGGTTTCATCAACCTGGTCTTGCAAGGTTGGGTGGTGGTTATCTGGAAAATCTTGGAGGATATCAATGGGTGAATCGGTGAAGGGATAGAAGGAATCAGAGAAGAAAGAACCATCAAAAACAAAGAGATCAGAAGACATCGAAACCAATTCAAAACCAAATATAAGAAGTTCTGTCGCTTCCTTCTGCTTTTATATATTTTCTTTTGCGTATTGCTTTGAAGCGGAGACAAAATGCTAGGCAACAACAAAGGAACCAGACAAGAAAGCGATTTCAACAGGGGAACAAGACAAGAAAGCCATTTCTCTCTCTACTCTCTCTCTCTCTCTCTCTAGAAGCAAGCTATATTAAACGGCCTCCTCTCAGAGCTCAAGAGACGCTCAAACACCACAACAACTGGAGATCAGTCCCCTTCAGCAATATAAAGAAAGCGACCTTTCATTAGTGCCCCTAAACTTTAACTTATTTGTTATAAATCCTTACAGTTGCTAATATTCGAAATAAATAATATTACGTGATACATGTATATTTATTCAAAAAAAAATTTAAAAAATATGATTACTATAAAAATTATTGATCAATTAAATAATTTTTTAAAATATAATTAATATGATAACAATTAATAATAATTTTTTATTCAAATAAAAATATAAATAAACATGCATGACTATAAACACTGTACACCACTCGAAATAGGAAATTGACAACAAATATTGTTCTTATTTGATATCTACCCCGACTGTCTTTGCACTTTGCCGTATTTGTTAAAAAGCCCCATAGTTGCTAATATTGTAAATTGGCAACAACTATTGTTCTTATTCAATATGTACACCGACGGTCTTTGCACTTTACCTTATTTTTAAAAAGTCCCGTAGTTGCTAATATTCGAAATTGACAAAAAATATCGATGTACCCGCGGCTGTGACGGCTGTCTTTGCACTTTACCATATTTGTTAAAAGCCCCCCGTAGTTGCTAAGACTAAGCACAACTTCAAACGCAATTACTATTTTAGGGCTACTAAAAAAATTTATATGTAATTTTAAAGCAGTGTAATGGATATTCTTAAATTATAAATCTATTTTAATATTAATCATTAAAATAAAGTGTTATTTTAATATTTTTTATTAAAAAATATTATTAAACTTAACGGTTATAATTTTTACAATAGTTTAATTTAAATTCTAATAATTAATTAAATTTAAAAAATTATTTAATTATAAAAATTAGTTAAATAATAAAATCATTCTAAATTTATAGAATAATTTTCAGAATGATTTTTCAAATTTTTGATAAGTTTTTTTTTTAATAAATTTTTTATATTTATAAATTATTTATAGAAATAGGACTATTAAAATTATAGTTATTATAACAATAAAAATAAAAATGACCCAAGGATCAAACAAACATCTCCTTTCACTTTCTTTTCTTAGAAGTTTGTAAAAATGACACTGGTGACATTTTGCAACCGCGTATATACCACCTCATTTGGAGTCAACCCGCGTTGGGGTTGCTCTGAAATTGAAAATTGACAACCTTCGAGCGGATTTCTGGTAATAAAAGTCGAAAAACGTCATCGCCTTCTCCTTCCTCTATATCAGAAGGAGAGTGTTTTGATTGGAGGACTGCGACGCTGAATCGTACAGCAATGGCGTCGCAGGAACATCTGGAGAAAATGCAGCTCCGCCAGAACTATCGCAACCTCTGGCACGCCGATCTCATGAGCACGATTCAGGCCGACGCTCCTTGTACTCTCTCGCTTTCTAACTATTATATGTTTAAATTTATATAGCCACCTAATTATGTTTTTTTTTTTTTTTTACATCTCTGATTCGTTCATTTGTTTGGTTATACGTTTGTGCAGATTGCTGCTTTGCGTTTTGGTGGTAAGTACCGTGATCTCTTGCAATTTTTTAATGAACATTGCTTCTTAGATCTGATTTGAGATTGTTTTAGTTCTTATTTGAAAATTTGAGCCTGGGGACTTACTTTTATTAGGGTTGACTTTCAGCAATTTGATCTATTTCTTTAAAATGTTCAGATGCCTGTATCAAACTATCACGTAAATCTACCCTTGTGTTTTGTTGGATCAGAGAAGTTGAATTTAATTGGATCTAGTATTCAACTACAATTTATGGACAACTTCAGTGTTTAAGATTAGTTAAAGCATGGGGAAGGGCATCGTTTCAGAAATTCACAAAGACTGCCCTGTTCTTGGGTGTCAGTGGAATTTGCAGGGCATTTTGAAGCTAACTGGATTACTACGGGCCTATCTGTTTCTTGTTGCTTGGACATGAACAAGTCGTTTGTACCTCTTTAAAAAAATCTTTTGAAGTTTGGGTTCTTATGTTTAAATTTGATCCAATATGCATCAATGTTTACGGACGAAAGAAGTGTTATGAACCGGTGTATTTACAAATAACTACAGCAGTCTCTATTATGTACCTCTGGGGAAACTCAACTACCCACCAGCCCAGCTCATGGCTGGGAGACCAACAAATCACAACAGATTCCCACTTTGGGCGAATCGATATCGAGACCACTCCTATAGAGAGAGGGTGGTATACTAATATACTCACATATGCAACATTGTGTGTTTTAGGACCATATGGAAAATTAGAGGGCATAGTAAGTGGCCTGGAGAACAAGGTAGGGCAATTTAAGCCAACTCGACAAAGCTTTAATTCCAACTATCTGTGGTTGGTTATGTGAATCCTTGTTGGAAACTTGGCTATATCTAGAGTATCATATTTAGATTGCGTTACATGCAATTATGTCTTTCCCCATCGACTGATATTTTTTCTCCACTTTCACTTGAATAAAACCACTCTTCGTTATTGGTATGTTCATTGATCTTTGTTGATGTGACCAAATGTCTTAAGAGGAGGACTTGACCTCATCTCGTTCTTCATTGATGCTACTTCAACTTTTGCTGGACCACATAATTTCATATCTTATTTATTCACACTCTTTGTTACTGGTATATTTGTTGATTTTTGTGTACGTAATGCAACCATTTTAGATGACTTGCATCCTATCCTTCTTCAATGTTGCTTCAACGTTCTCACAACCACATACTTCCTTATTCGTCACTCCTCATTTCTAGTATGTTTGTTTATTTATTTTTGAACAAAAGAAGGGAATATAAAGAGAGGTATTACACTGTTCTATGAGCACTTGTTTTCTGAATCTACAAGCAGGACACCAATTCTGGATGGTCTCCCTTTCAATGGTTTGAGTGCTGAGGAAAGCCAAAGACTTGAGTCCAGATTTTCTGAGGAAGAGGTCTTGAATTCTTTTGATGGGGACAAGGCTCTGGGGCCGGATGGATTTTCCATGGCCTTCTTCAAGCATTTCTGGGAGGTAGTGGCCAGGGACGTTGTGGAGACTTTTCATTATTTTTATGAGCATGGAAGCTTTGAGAAGAGCTTGAATGCAACTTTCATAGCCCTTATTCCTAAGAAAGGAAGGGTGTAAGACATAAGGGACTTCCAGCCTATTAGTTTGGTGGGGGGAATTTATAAACTCCTAGCTAAAGTCTTGGCTAATAGGATGAAAGGAATGTTGGGTGGAGTAGTGTCATGTAGCCAAAATGCCTTTGTTGGTGGGAGGCAGATTCTAGATGTGGTTCTCATTGCTGACGAATATATTGATGTGAAGAAAAAACATAAAGAATCAAGCTTGATATGTAAGCTTGATATCAAAAAGGCCTATGATCACATAAATTGGGATTTTTTGTTGTATGTTCTTAATGGAATGGGTTTTGGAGCCCGTTGTAGACGATGGATTGCATTTCTACTGTGTCTTTTTACTCATCAATGGCTCGGCTACTGGTTTTTTTAAGAGTGCGAGGGGGCTCAGGCAAGGGGATCCTCTATCCTCTTTTCTTTTTGTCATTGTTATGGAAGCTCTAAGTGGTTTGTTGAGAAGGGCAGGGGAGTTGGACTACTTGAAAGGTTTCATGGTGGGGAATCTTGAGGAGGCTCCGGTGGAAGTCTCTCACTTATTTTTTGATGACACACTTATTTTTTGTGAAGCAAAAGAGGAGCACCTTCGATACTTAACGTGCATTTTTTTGTGTTTTGAGGCAGTGTCGAGCCTCAAAATCAATTTAAGCAAGAGTGAAATCATTCCAGTGGGTCATGTAGATAATGTGGAAGAGTTAGCGTGAAACTTAGGTGCAAGGTGGGATCCCTCCCAACTACATATTTGGGGTTATCACTTGGCCCTTCTCCAAGATCCAAAGCTATTTGGGAGTTGGTTGTGGAAAGATTTCAAAGAAGGCTAGCGGGGTGGAAGAAGTAATATTTTTCCAGAGGGAAGACCGCTCTCATTAAAAGTACATTGGAAGGCCTTCCTACATATCATATATTCTTGTTCCCTATTCCGGTGGGGGTGGCAAAGAAATTGGATAAAATTCAGAGAGATTTCTTGTGGAGTAGAGGTGTAGGGGAGAAGGGCATGAATTTAGTTAGTTGGGATCGGGTGAAATTCCCAATAAAATGTGGAGGCTTGGGAGTAAAAGATTTGAGGGCATTTGATAAAGCTCTCCTTGGTAAGTGGCTTTGGCGTTATGCTAAGGAAATTAATGCTAGATAGAGAAATACTATTGAAGCCAAGGTGGGTAGCATGGAAGGAGATTGGTTTTCCAACTTGGTGATTTGTTCTTATGGGGTGGGTTTATGGAAGGCCATTGGGAAAAGTTTGGAGGAATTTTGTAATCATATTTATTTTGTTGTAGGGAATGGGAAAAGAATTAAATTTTGGAAGGATTGATGGTGTGGTGAAGCCCCGCTGGAAAGAAAATTCCCTAGGCTCTTTCCTATTGCTTCAAATAAGGAGGCCTGGGTGGAGGATTGCGTCTCCTTTAACGGGAATGACTATACATGGGTACCCTTGTTTTCGGCACAATTTGAATGACTGGGAAGTGGAAGAAGTTACTGTTTTGCTTGAATGCCACCACAAGGAAAGGGTGGATAGTAACAAAGAAGACACTATATGGTGGAGGCTTGATTTAAAGGGGGAATTCTCTGTGAATAGTTATTATTCGCACTTGGCAAACAAAGGGGTTGGAGACTTTCCATGGAAGGCTATATGGCAGTCCAAAGCCCCTTCTAAGGTGGTGTTCTTTGCTTGGTCCGTGTGGTGGGAATCGATGTTAACATTGGACAATCTCCAAAAACGAGGTGGTTTGTTAGCAAATAGGTGTGTGATGTGCTTGGAAGAGGAGGAGAACATCAATCATCTTCTAGTTCACTGTAAAGTTGCTATTGATGTTTGGAATATTTTTCTCTTGCTTTTTGGGCAAGTTTGGGTGATGTCCATGGGAGGTTAGAGTTTTGTTGAAGATGTGGCAAGGTTCCCAAGTTGACTGTAATGCGAAGAAAGTTTGGCGGCTCTCTCCTTTGTGCATTTTTTGGGCTCTCTAGTGTGAAAGAAATTCCAGAATTTTTGAGGAGAAAGAAACTCCTTTGCATAGTTTAAAGGACAAAATTCGACACTTACTTTACTTTTGGGATGTGTAATCTTTCCCTCTATGTATAAACTCTTTTGTAGATTTCTTGGAGAGGTTAAGCCACTAATGTTCGTCGACCTTTTTGTGTATCTTTTTTGCCTTTCTCGGGCCTATAATGATATATTTTGTTACCTATCAAATAAAAAAAAAATTGAACAAGAAAAGAAATATAATTATAGAATTTTTTGCCATAATGTAGGGATGTCAATTTAACCCGAAAATTGGGTAACCCGCCTCGCTTCACCCTATTAGGAATTTATCATGGTTTTAAGGTTTTTTAAATTGGTGTAGGGGTCGGTTTTAGGCAAAATGGTAAAACCTGACTCAGGTTGGGGATAAGAGTGGGTTTAAAGGACCTCGCCCGTGCTGCCTATCTTGAACTCAAACCTTGATTGGTAGGTCTTGAACTTTGAAGAACTTCACCATTTTCTTGCAATCACAAGCACTCACGATGTATATGGAAAGAATGAAGTAGAATGGAACGCACAAGATTTATAGTGGTTCGGTTACAACACTGTCCTACGTTCACTAATCTATATTGATCCTCAATCCAAATACTGGGAATCCACTATGGCTATTGATCTGGTGCTAGCCTCACCATTTTACTACTCCTGAATTGATACTAACTATGTCGGTTCACCAATACACTGCTATTTATTTGATGCTAGCATCACTTCTTTACAACTCTTGAATTGATGTGGTGCTAGTTCACCTAATACAACAATGAATGAATCAATCTCACACATTTACAACCCTCTTGGATAGGGTAGATATACAAATGATAGCCAACATGTTACCTTCTTTGATACTTAACCCAAAAAATGGTCTTTCTTTGGTAGGGTAGATATACAAGTGGTGGCACAAAAGTTCTCTCTTTATAAGGTGGATATGAAAGTGGTGGCCCAACAAACTTCTTTCTTTTCAGATGAATATGAAAATGGTCGCACATCAAACTCTTTCTTTAGAAGTGATGGCACAAAGAATTGTCTCTCCCTTTTGGATAGATATGAAAGTTTAGGCACAAAGAGCTCTTTCTCTATTTGGTATTAATGTGAGATTTTCCTCTGTATATGGAAGTGAGGGCACAAAGAACTCTCTCTATTTTGGGGTGTATATGGAAGTGGTGGTATCATGAGAGGAAGGAGAGAATAGATATGAAAGGAGAGATTATAGGTTTTAAATGATCTATAAGTCCATAGACAAAGAACCCTTGGGGTTGGATGAGTTGGGAAGAGGCTTGGGTAATATCTCCAAGGTCCTAGGTTCAACTCTCACTTCAGGGGTCACTTACCTATAAAAAAGAAGAAGAAGAGAAGTTCATAGACAAATGCATTTAAGGTAGATCATATAATTTGAGCTCCTTTGGACTTGATTGAATGTCTGTAGATCCTCTTGCATTGTCCTTAATGAAGTCCCAAATCTTTTATTCATAGTTGAGCTTGAGAGGGAATGAGAAATCTGAACTTTACAAGCTCTAGGAATGAGAAATCTGAACTTTCCAAGCTCTAACAACTAGTCAACAATGCTATATTGGCTATTTTCTCCATTTTTGATCATCCAGAAGTGGTAACGGTTGATGGATGATGCTTCTAGGAATGCAATTTTGGTTACTGGAGAATTTGAGATCGTCCAGTGTTCATTTGTGGTTGTATGCTATTGTCTCTGGTAGTTTGATAAGCTACTGGAGTATTTCCGGGTGTTTGGTCTTCATTGGCAGTCATTCGGTATTGTTTCAGGTCAGCCTGTTCCATTTCAGGTTGTCCGGTCCGGTTTTGTTTTGAGTTCAGATTGTTTGGTTCTGTTTCAGGTCAACTTATACTAAACCATTTAACACAATTTATTACACACCTTACAGTTGTCTGGTATTAAGCTTTCTGTTGAACTATACTGTATATTGATGCAATTCTGATAGCCATCCCTTGCTGTCAGTCTATGTCACTCTAGTGGTCAACCTAACTTCTCAATGCCATTGATATTTTGATGCTTGACCTCAATTCAAGTTCTTTGTTACACCTCAATTAACTTTAGCTCCACATTCCAGGTTTAGGAGTGATTGCAAGATGCTCTGATCCCTATCATGAGAAAGCCATTTAGTCACATTGGTTTGTCACTGGTTGACCCATGTTACCAGAAAATGCTACTACCCTAGCAATCCCCATTTTGGTACGTGTGTTCCGAGATAGGGAACACTTATGTTCCAAATATTAAATTTAGCGATTCAAGAAATTCTTAATTCTTTTCTAAATATTCCTTCTAAGAGAAAAAAGGACCAATCCAATCAAGAGATAAACATAAACAAGTGTACTTATTTATACTCTCGGGCACCTTGTTAATACTATTTATCTTCACTGATAAAAATAAATAAATACGTGTTCTTGTCAACAAAAAAAAGAAGATAAACTTAAATGAGTGTACTTAGTTAAATGCTTTCACTTATTTCATTCCAATATAATACAATTCCATAATTACGTTAACGATTTGGACGCTTCAATGATATTAATTCTCAGTACTTATCCTTGGGGGTAAAGAATAAATATTCTAACAATTAGACCTAGCACGGTGTATTTCACCTCAAGTCATTTATAATTTTACCCCCTACTGTACCACATTTAGAGTATGTAGCTTATTGTGTTCACGTTCTCGTTCCCTGTACCATAACAATTTATGTTATAGTTAACATTTAGTAACATTGCTAGTAGTCGGCACCCTGAACTGTTAGATATCATCTTTGATTTTCTAAAAGAACATATTCAACCATAGAGTTCTACAATCTCTTTTTGGTTGGATTAGTGTGTAATCCATTTTGTTAGACATTCTCAACATAGATATTCTCTTTTTTACATACAAAAGTATATTTTAGCAATATCTATTTTAACTTCATAGCGATTATAACCACAACAATTACATTCCTTTCTCAATTTTTTTTTTTTTTTTGATAAGGAAGAAGAGAGATGTATATTAATAAAGGAGCCCAAGAAGGGCTTACAAGGGCAAAAACCCCAAAAATCTTTACAACGGTCTTAGAGACTCAAAAAAATCAACAAAAGAAGAGACATTTACAGAGAAAGCCTCTTGGACCCAAAAAAATAATAAGTGCAAAAATGTGTCTTTTAAGAAAGGAGTTGAGAGCTCCACATCTTCGAAGACACGATTGTTCCTTTCAATCCAAATACACCACAAAAGGCAAATTGGGGCCAATCTCCAAATTCTTTTAATCTCTTTAGGAAAGTTGCATCCTGCCTAAGCCAACAGAAGGATTTTGACGGAACCTGACAAAACCCAAGAGACACTGAAAAACGCAAAAACAAGGTTCCAACAGCTCCAAGGAACATGATAGTGAATGAGAACATGATCCACCCTTTCCTCGTCCTTCTGACAAAAATAGCACCTACTAGCCAAGAGAAAGCCTTTCTTTTTCATGTTATCTGCAGTTAAGATGGCCTTCCAGGAGGTTTCCCTAGGCAAAAAATGAGGCTTTAAGGGGGGCTTTAGAGTGCCAAATGAGCTTCCAAGGGAAAAGAGGGCTTGCAAAATCGCACAAACTCTTGTAGAAGGATTTGATAGAAAAAGAATTCTTATTTGGCAGCCACACCCTCTTATCCGCCCTCCCTTCCATAGCCCGGAAGTTACTGATGTGATGGAAGAAAGATCCCACCTCTTCTAACTCCCAATCAAGAAAGTCTCTCCTAAAACGAGGAGTCCAGACAAGATTGTTGCCAACTCGCTCCAAATACTCGCTAACCCAAGCCGCCTTGTTGCTAGCCAAGCTGTTTAATAAAGGAAATTTCACCCTCATCGACTTGTCCCCGTTCCACATGTCCTCCCAAAATTTCACACGATCACCATTCCCGATAGCAAAACTACATTTGTCCTTGAAGATCCTCCATTCACTTCTAATGTAACCCCAGGGACCACATCCCCTTGGCCCCTCCGCACTACCCGAGCACCAACCTCCATAATCACGCCCATGCTTAGCAACAATGATCTCCCTCTATAGCTCCCCATCGCTTTCACCTGAACCTCCATAACCATTTCTCTAAGAGGGTTGTATTGAAAATACTCAAATCTTTCACCCCTAAACCCTCGTGAGACCCTAGCTTCTTGATTTTATCCCAAGCAACTAGATGAATCTTTTTGCTCTCCCCTTCGTGGCCCCATAAGAAGTCCCTCTGAATCTTCTCAAGTCTTCTGCTAACTGACTTCGGCATAGGGAAAAGGGACATGAAATAGGTGGGGAGATTGGCCAGGGTGCTTTTGACAAGGGTGAGCCTGTCTCCCTTAGACAGGAGCTGGGCCTTCCATTTTGACAGCTTGTTAAGAAACCTTCCAACCACAAGATCCCAAACCCCAATGGAACGAGAAGGAGCACCCAACGGAAGACCCAGATAAACCGAGGGAAAACTGCCCACTCTGCTACCTAACGTGCTACCTAACAAGTCCAACTCTTGAATCGATCCAACCAGAGTAATATTGCTTTTTGCAATATTGATCCGCAAACCTGACACAACTTCAAAGTACACAAGAATGCACCGGCCAAAACGAAGTTGGCGGACTGTAGGGTCACAGAAAATGATGGTGTCGTCAGCAAACAAAAGATGGGAAATAGCGACACCACTGCCCTTTCTGCCTCCCACCTGAAAGCCTTTGATGAGACCAACCTCCTCAGCTTGGAACAAAAAGCGACTCAAGGCCTCCATAGCTATCATGAAGAGAAAGGGGGATAGGGGATCTCCCTGTCTCAAGCCTCTAGACGAACGGAAGAAACCTGCAGGGGAGCCATTGACGAGGACCGAAAAGGAGACTGTGGATATACATGACTGAATCCACTTCCTCCATTTGCCCTCAAACTTATCTTTGCCAACATACCCATTAAGAAGCTCCAGCTAACATGATCAAAGACCTTCCCAATATCCAGCTTGCAAACAAGCCCCTTCCTTTTCTGCTTTATCCTAGAGTCAATGCATTCATTAGCAATGAGAGCCGCATCCAAGATTTGCCGACACAAAAGCATGCTGGCTGGAAGAGATGATACTACCCTATAATCTTCTTCAACCTTAAAGAAAGAACCTTTGCAATCAGCTTGTAAACATTGCTCACTAGACTTGTAGGACGGAAATTATTGATGCTAATAGCTCCTTCCTTTTTAGGAATGAGGGCAATGAAAGAGGCATTGAGGCTACGCTCAAAGCCCCCCTCCTTGTGGAAGGCCTCAAAAACCGCCATAATAACCACTTTCAGCACACCCCAACATTTTTTAAAAAGGGCCATAGTGAATCCATCAGGACCTGGGGCTTTATCCCCATTGCATACATCTAAGGCTCTCACCACTTCATCTTACGAAAAAGGGTTCTCCAGATTAGAGGTATCATCCCCATTCAGTCTTTTCAAGCAAAGATCGTCCACCCTAGGTCTCTAACTGTGCGGCTCAGAGTAAAGGCTAGAAAAGAAATCAACAATTCCTTTTCTAATGGGTTCTTTCTGAGTGAGAACTTGATCATCAATAACAATAGAGGAGATATTATTCTTCCTATAATGAGAAGAAGCCATTCTGTGAAAGAATTTAGTGTTGCGGTCCCCCTCTCTAAGCCAAACGGCCCTAGATTTCTACCTCCAAGAGATCTCCTCCATCTTGAGAATCTGCCCAATTTAGCCCTTTAAGCCTTCTCTCTCAATCATTTTTTCAGCAGAAAAAGAGCCCAATTGATCCTCCCTGTCCAGCTCCAATAGGTTATTCAACAACGACTACTTCCTAACCTGAATTAAATGAAAGATCTCATGGTTCCACTTTTTCAGATCTTCTTTGAGGAGCTTCAGCTTTCTGGCGATGCAGTAACTTGGAGACTCAGTCACAACATAAGAATCCCACCTAGTTCCTCACCAACTCCACAAAACCTTCAGATTCAAGCCATATGTTTTCAAATCTAAAGGGGCTTTCCCTGCGCTAAAACCCCTATAGTACAGCATGATGGGGTGATGATCAGAATAAGGCATCGGGAGACACTTTTGGGAGATACCTGGAAAGACATCCTCCCAGTTGTGTGATACCAGAAATCTGTCCAAACAAGACAGAGCGGACTGGTGACCTCCTCTGGACCAAGTGAACCTCCCTCCCTCCAAATGGAAATCCACCAGGCTTTAGAATTTATGAACTCATTAAAGCTCCTCATAGCCGAGGTCAGCCTGCCACCCCTTGGTCTCTCATCTGGGTTCCGAACAACATTGAAGTCCCCCCTATACAGCAAGGGACTTGCCAGGAGAAAAGCGACGACTGCAGTTCATCCCAAAATAAACCCCTAACACCATCAACCACTAGGACCACAAAAGCCCCACACTAAAGAGCTGGAAACCAATCTAAACTTGCACGAGATGGAGAACTCGCCCACGCTGTGCTCAATACAATTGACCAACCGGGAGTCCCATGCCACTAAAATACCTCTTGCAGTGCCTTGGGTGTTCAGAGCAGCCCACTTAATCCATCTAGACCCCCAAATGGAACGAACAAAGGTCCTCGAGATACACCCCATTTTAGTTTCCTGAAGGCAGATAACTGCAAGCCTCCATTCCTGCAATAAACCTTTAATAACTGATCGTTTGTCTGGATGATTTAATTCCCTCATATTCCAGGATAAAATTTTTAAATACATAGAACAAAATAACTAAACCTTCTCGATGCCATTGGCAAGGACCTCCATCGCCTTGCAGCCCCCATAATTAACCGAGCAGGACAGCTCTTTCATTACTTACTCTTCTCGGTCATTTTGCTGATTTATCCTCCTTATCTTTCTCAGTAGCAATTCTAGAACAGGGTCTTGACAGAGAATTACACAACACAATTTCTCTAAATAATTCCAACAGTCGGTTCTCAAAGCCTGCGCACGGGACACCTAGCAGTTTACTCAACTTCCCCATTTTTCATAGCACCCATTCATCCGTTAGTGTCTGTTGATGACATAGGAAGTCTGTAGATGGCGCCTCTTGAATCTGGGTAGAGCCATTGGAATATTCAGCCGACAAAACAACTGCTAAAGGATTATAATCTTCTCGGTTCTTCGATAAAACCTAACTTCGCAATAACACTTCACCCCCCTGGTCCACTGACAGAGGTTTCATGCCCTGAACTGAAGTCAATTCATCTTCTGCAGCAAAGGAGCATTCTGCTTCCAAATTTTGTTGAAAGGGATCTGAACAATAGCTACTTTCTAGATATTGAAGCAATTCACGTTCGTCTATCATGCTACTACGGTCGGAGTCTTGCCAAACTGAGCTGTCCTCCGCTGGCGTAGTTTGCTTCTCGGAACTTCCCCTTTTTTTTTTTCTCGTTCCTTGTCCCAGGTCTCCTGGGGGAGTTGACGAAGACGGGAGCTGCTCTCTGTCCAATATCTTCGTTTAACGACAAAGAAGAGGAAGGGGGTTAGAGGAAATCCCGTGCTTGTCATTACGCCTCGAGCTGGGCTCGTCATCTTCTAAATGGGCCAGCCCCGTCCACCCTTTAGAGGCTCCAATCTTTTGGGCTGAAGGAGAACGACCCTTATGCGGCCCAGGAGGTAAGGCCCCATTCCCGTAAGCCTGTCCTGAGCTTCTTCTATGGTCTTGTTTCCTTTGGTGTTGGCCCAATCCAGGCGGCCCACTTCAGTTAGCATCAAAATGGCCAAAGCCCACAACACCCCATCTTCTCGTGCCTTCTGGAATCTTCCTCTTGCCCCGCGTCCAACTCTCAGACTTATATAATTTGAAATTCAAATTTCTTGTGCGAGAATCAGAGAATAGTCTTTGGTGTTCGCCACGTAGCCCTTTGTCAGAATGACTTCTCACGCTCGGACGTGCCATCAGCGTGTGTGCGTCTAGAACTGTAGATCCATCTCTTCCCGTCATCTTTGCAACTTCCAGCCGACATGGATCAACTTCGACACACTTTGGGCTAGCTTCCGACTAGACCGGGATAGAGAAGGACCACTTCCCACACTTGATGCTGAAGGATGCGGGGATGTCTTCCAGCCGACTTCTGACCAAAATCCTTGCCATCCTCAGATGCTGACGCTCGGCTGTGTCTTTGTACAATGTCACAAAGTGGCCACACTGATCCCCCATGGCACGGAAAACTTCCGTACTCCACAAAAAAACTGGTATACCCATCATCCTTAGCCATATGAAACCTTCACCTTCCAGCCTCGAACAGCAAGCTGACAGGGACCAAGGTTGCAGAGTCATCGGTAACCCTTCGAAAGACCAGTTCCTGCGTTGAAGAATTCTATTGGCCTCCTCCTCCTACGGCAGCTCGAAGAGGAACCAGGCGCCGTTCAAATCAAGAACCCTCAGGCCGGCTTGAATCCCCCAATTTTTGAGGGCCCAGTTGTGGATCTTGATTCTGTCGGGGACCGGAGTGTTCAAATCACCGAATCTTCTGATTAAACATCGTAAGAGAAATTTGAGACGGCTTTCGCATGACCCCATGTGCACTTCGATGTCTTCACAAGCATGAGCTAGATGCGCCTCCACCAAAACAGGATCCGTAGGCCATTCTTCCATTCTGCAAACATCCAGGTAAGACCCCTTTCGCCTAGTGACAGTTCTTTGTTTCGTTAAACCTAACATTCTGAAGTCTGAAGGCTTGAGCGTATATTGACCATCCTCCTTTTGCATGTTCTTCCGGCAAAAAAACAACGTGAATCCCTTTCTGAGATCCACCCTCCAGCCTCATGAAGTTCCCCCTTCGATTTGAGCCTTTCTGTAGGAAGAGGCTTCTGTTTCGCCCGTGGACACCAATCAGAAACACAACCCTTCTTCTTCTTGTTGAGAAAGCCTCCAAGGTGTTGCAGATCCATTCCAGTTCCCATCTCAGTACCCATAACCTTCTAATCACGCCTGAACCCCTTTCAATGATTTGAAATAGTTCGCCCGACTCATCCACCTCTTGAACAACATCAAAAGATTTGTCCTTGATTTGGGCGAACATACTTTGGTTTAGATCCTCAAATCCTAGCAAAGGAATCACTTTTCCTTCTTCGAAACAAATCAATTGCCATGTAGGATCTGATAGCTACTTCCTGTGTACATTGACAACAACTTACATGTCTTCAATAGGACTGAGTAATACTTTTAAGATTGATATTCTTCATAAACTTTAATCAATTGAGCAAACACACGAAGGATCTTTCACAAATTATTTAGCTATATCTTTGCTCAATTTTTCCCTACAAGATCAACTCCTCATTTGCTACAACTTTGGTACAGTATTCAATTCAATTTTAATTGAAAGACCTAGTCATCGCAGAGAATTTCAATTAAACACTAATCATATTCTTAGCTACATTCTTTCTTAATCTTTCATTTCAATTTTAACCACATAAGCAAGTTATAATTCCATTTCAAATACTAATCACCATCAAATTGCAGATCATTTCAAGCTCATCTTAAGATAAGCATCTCATAATCAACTTTTGCACAACACATATTCAAGCATAGGTTCAACTCAAGCTTATAAACATCATATATTCAAGTTTGGCTCAAGTTGAGCATCACATGTTCAAGTATAATTATGATGACTTTTAAATAAGTTCATAAATATAATGCATTAAGTTTGTGCCAATTTTGTATTGGTAGGACTCAGAGACAATGTCCTTAACAATTTTGAGTTAAATACCTCATGATTTTTTGAGTGCACTTTTCTTTTCATTTCAATCACAAAACATATTAATATGTTTTAATTCAAACAAGCACAATTCAAGAATAAATTTTTGTGTTGATGTTTAGATTATATCAAGTATATATATATATATATATATATATATATATATATCCATCAAAACTATGTCCTAAAAACTGTCCTTAACACAAGTTACAGCACTGGTAAACATTTCTATTGTCATCTTCCTTTGCCAAAATTTGTCATGGAAGGGACGAGGTGAACCCTTTCTGGCATTGCGAGGGTCGGGATAAGGGGCACCATCCCATGCCCACCTCATTGCCATCTATAATAACATGTATATACGTAATGACAAATAATAATAAATAATAAATATGTACAACATATATACAGCTATATGTATATGTATTTTTTTTCTTTTGTTGCATCTTTTCCCCCCTTTTTTGAAAGATGTTGTGTTTTAAGATATCCATATCATGTCACATCCATATTCATGCTGATTCATTCATCTCATTGTTTTCATTTCTGCTACTCGTGTCTATGAAGTATGATTATAATTTAAAGGTATAATTATAAATTTGATCATGTACCTACTACTTTCTTCCTCCTCACTCCATGCTTGGTATTGGATGTGTGAAAGGTGAGGTGCTGTATAATGTTTTTTCCTTGATAAGTAAGAGGAGTGTAATAAATGGAGCCCATCTTTAAGAAAGTACGGATGTAATGTCATAAAAAAGGAAAAAAAATACTGATCTTTTCTTAAATGTATGAGAGGAAATTGTTTGGGATAGCATGACCACATGCAATGAAGACTTGCAACAACTCCACTTAGGGGGTAAAAAGACGATTCCCTATTAAAACTTAGATTCTATGACTAAAATAATTTAAAAATTGAGCATAAGAATTATGGGAGCTTCTACATTCTCTTTATGCAATTCAAATTGCCTATAAAATCAAAAAAAGAAAGTAGAGATTCTGGAAACTTTCTGGAGATCCAAAGCTATAATTTGTTTAAGTATTAAAAGTTTCAATATATTTATATTGACAATGTCACGCCTTCAAAAGTTCTGCAGTTTTTTTCCTCCACAAACACCACATAAGACACAGGCTGCCTTCCAAGTTGGTAACTTTTTGCCTAGTGCAACCTCCCTGGCAATATTAAAGCAACTCTCTAACTGTCCAGAGCATAATCCAATGAACTTGGAAAATCGATAATTGTCAAGAAAAAAAAAAGGAACTGTGAAAATTGAGAAAAACACTGCCCATAGGTTTCAAGCCACGGAACAATGAGAAATATGGTTATTCATACTTTTGTCAGCCTTCTTGCACATGCAATACCAATTAGGGAGTAACTTTCGCTCTATGCTCGAGATTAGAGATAGCAAAATCACCTCTAAAACTGCTGTCCGAACAGAAGAAACACTTTAGAAGGAACATTCACTCTCTAAATGTTCTTCCAAGGAAAAGGTGACCAGCCTGCCCTGCAAAGGGGCTTAAGAATGATTTTACAGCAAATCCACCATTCTTAGCCCCATTTCCATCTTAAAGAGTCCTCTGCAAAGCTCCTACATGATATTGATTAGACACTGACGTGTGGGCTGCAACAGAAACAACCAAAAGCTCTATAACAATAACACTGCCCTTACCAAAATATTGTTTGCCTGAGTTTCAAAAAAAGATTTTGTAAGGGTTACAGGAATACTTGGACGAGGATATTTTGGTCTCATTTTGAAATGGCATTTTAAGAAACTGAGACTGAAAAATTATATGTGAGATTAGGTCACATCAAACTTAGAATTGGTCACAGTTATAGTTACCTAAAGACTAAATTTCATTGGGTTAAACACTCCTTCTGATTGAAGTCTAATCTGCCAGAGAGCAATCGAGCTATCAACATGTATGCATGACATCTCAGTTCTATACAAACATTGTACTAAATCTTTGAAAGGGTTCTTGAGAATAAAACTAATGCAGAATTTGAAAGTGAAGCTTGTACTTTCAATTGAAACTCACATGACCTTGTTAAATTATTTAAATTGACTAAAGCTCATAGACATTTGTATAGTTAAGTAGAGTATTTGTTAAATACACTGACTAACTAGTCAGCACATAATAATCTACAAAATAAATTTGGAACAAAAAGTAATACTTCCTTCGGCCTAAGTTGTTTGTCCATCTTTCCTTTTTAGATGTCTCACATGGTTCAAAGTCGCAATATTGGTTACTGACTTTTGGGTGGGTGGTTCTCTCGAGATGACTTGGTAGCGGCATCACAGATCGATATTGAACAAACCATAAGTGAACGACTGATGTGATGTTTTTAAACTGACTAGCGAGATGACATCATCTTGCACGAGGTTGCAGCGTATCACAAGACAATTTGCATGACTTCGCGTGATATGGTAATGTCTTGAGCAAGACATCTTGCCATTTTGCGTGATACGATGTTGTCTAAGTAATTTTTTGTAACACATCTCGATCTTGTCTTGGAAGACTCTGAGATCAAGATTTCTCAATATTAGTCGAGAATTTCAACCATGTTCATGATACTTGTCCGCTTTGAAAAGGTTAATGTACATAATATTATCTATTTTCTAAAGTATATTTTGCTATATTGAAAGAAAAAAAGAAGGAAGTTTGAACACCTAGTTAAATATGAATGGAGTGTAGTTTTTGAAAATCTGGTTAGTGTGAATGCAATAAATGATCTCCCTCAAAAGTGGGATTTTCTAAGACGGACAAACAATTTGGACCAAGGGAGTATTGGTATTCATTAGTGTTTTTCTTGACATTTCATTCTTCTTATCAGTAATACATATACATATGCATGTTTGTGTGGGCATAATATTTAGATGCAAACAAGTTTTGGTTGATAGATATCTTCACAAGTTGATTCACGGTAGGTTGTTACCTCTACTTCCACTATTGTTTTTTTACTGTAACGGTAGGTTTAATGGCTTCAAATGTACAGAAATTGGTGATTCAATTGGTCTTACATCTGCATTGAATTTCTGTATAATGCTTTTAAGCATTTCCAAAGTTATTACAAAATTATAATTTGTTGCCATTGCATTTCACAATTGTTCAAATATTTTGGCTGTAAATCACCCCCCATAACTAAACTTAAAATTATGCTGTAAGATGTAAACTGGAGTGTCTTTCTTACCACTGTTGTTACTCCTTAAATACTACCGAACAAGGAAACTGACAATTTTGCAATCTTGAATACTATAATATTTCATATAGTAGCGTTTTCTTCAGTATAATCTCTGTGTGTGTGTGGTTGGATAATGAACTACCCCTTTGTAACCATTTAACAAGTTCGTTCTTTTTGGTCAGTCTTAGTTTTGTACCTTACAAAGTCACGAGCCATCTATGGTATATGGACATTGCTCTTCTCATACTGTACTGCAACTAATTAACCCTCTTTTTTATTTCAGTAGCCCGTGTGCATCATATTTGCTTCGCAAGCGAGCTCTTTACAATGATATGTCAAGGTAATTGATGCTTCCTATTCTCAATTCTGATCCGAGCAACTTTATGGTATAACTATTTTTGTCTTGTCTGTCATAGGTATGTCTGCTGTGCTGGTTATATGCCCTGCAGTGGTCGGTGTGGAGAAAGTCGATGCCCTGAATTTTGCCTTTGTACCGAGGTACGATAATTATTTAAATTTGGTTGCCATTATGGTGGCTATATTATTTACTTCTTGAGAAGCTTCTTAGTTGAACATGCCTTTTGCTGATGGATTTCTATGTTTTTTTTCCCCTGTTTCCACCATTTTTTCCTTTTCTTTTGGTTGGAAAATGGAACATTAACTAATGTAAAAACAAGAAAGAAATTATCAGTCTCTTTACCTTTACCTTTACCTTTTTTTTATATTTATACAGTTTAATATAATTAGGAGGGAGGGAGTCCAAAAAATGCAACAATATGATTTGCTGTTCAAGATGCTGCACAGTTGGTCATAGCATTTCCTGATCCATGCACATCATTTTATTCACTTTGAAGCTCTTGTATAGCACTAATTTATCTTCATAGATTAGACTGATTTCTCATGGTAATCTAAATGAATTGGAATTTGGTTTTTCCACAATAGCCTGGGCAGCACTGTCAACCAGGAACGTCCTCCAATTCATCATCAAAGCAAGTAATATCTGTCTGATAGCCCACTTATTACCTTTTTAGCCAAGTAGTACTTGAAACTTTGATATCTTCTCCATCAGAAGCAATCTTTCATGGTATAGTATTCTGGCCAATTCTTTTAAAATTGTGCTTCCTCATGGATCCCTCACGGTACATAATCTGAGTCTCCATTGGAAGAGGGCATCCATTATTTTTAGCACATCTATGTTGTCTATGAAGCAATGAGTCCTTTTGGTCTGTTTATTGGTAAATACCAAAAGTATCCTTCCTTGCATTCCAACTAATAACAAAAATTTAGGACACAGTAGAAATTACAAACATTTTTCAGAATTGCCAAGTTTATTTGGTTGGCAGCCACTACTGTGCAAATCTCCAAAACTAAATGCAACTGCCTTGAGAATAGGAGAGGTAGATAACATTTGGTGGGTGCACAATGGTAGTGCATGCCACCTTCCCTAGTGATGTTGAATGAATGGGGAAGGAGCAAAGGGATGTATTAATAGAATCTTTACTATACTTCTCCATATTTTGCAACCAGACTTGATGTGGTGTCACTTCTGCTTCTGGCTGCTTGTTCAGGTGCATCCTAGTAGCATAAATTCAGTTACTGGCATATATCAAGATAGCAGGATGGCAGATCACACTACTTAAAGCTGTTTCACTTATTTTTGGGTGGATGTGGTTTTTACTACATCAATCAATTAGTGTTGTTAGAACCACCCCCACCCCCCAAAAGGAAAGAATTCGTTTCTGTTGTTGTTAGCAACCTATAGAGGTTCTTGTCCTTGGTTACCACAATTCGCTCCTCCCCTAACGAATTGTGAATTGGGATTGCACGATCCAATGGAACATTAGGAATTTGGAATGCCAGATTTAGCTTTCCAATCTAAAATATACATACAAAATACACACACGTCATTAGGATTTTATTTTATAATAGTTTGGATTCGTTGAAATCTTTTTCGTGTTTATATATACATACCAATATTATTACAAATACAATTAAAAAACATATCATGTTTCAAGTAAACGTATTTTGTTCCAACAAAATGATCTAAAAAAGCCTACCCCTAACGTGTCATGTTCTATAACAAGTGATGATCAATGTTCCTGTTCCCTGTTCCATAACGATCCACATTCAGGTAACATTGTTCTTGTCTAAGGATGAGCTGTCTATAGTTTAGTGGCCAAACTTGATGTATTTTGGTGATAATGTGAGAATAATCATTCATCCCCCCCCCCCCCCCCCCCCCTCTTCAAAACAAAAAAAAAAGCTATTCAGAGTTCTAAGATGGCAATTATTTTATTTTTTCCCATCGAAAAAAATACCTCCGCTATCATTTTGAACTTTGATATTTTTGTGAATGGGACTGCAGGTACCAGTCCATTTTTCTGTTATTGACTCTATTCTTGTTTTTAAAATTTCTAGGTTGTCCTCTGCTTCGGAAATTCGGTAGCCTCAACCCGCTTTCTGTTGCAAGATGAGTTCAACATACAGACAACACAGTGTGATAATTGCATTATTGTACTCTCTCTCTCTCTCTCTCTCAATTTATTTGAAGTTTTTTGAATTTAATTAAACATATTTCTTCCTGATATATAGGGTTTCATGTTCTGTCTCCAACAAATTGCATGCATATTTTCCATTGTTGCTATGATTGTTGGAAGTGAGGAACTTCAAGAGGCTTCTCAGCTACTGTCCTGTTTGGCTGATATGGTTTATTGCACGTAAGACTTTCCTTCCCCACTACTCACTTAACACTCAGTTCAAGTGATTGGAAAATATCCTTCTGATTTTACTCTAATTTTCGTTTCTGCAGGGTCTGTGCATGTATGCAGGTATGCAAGAGATACAAGAAGTTAATATGCAAATTGGAAACTATATTATGATGTTAATTACATGGAAACTGCTTTATAAATGATTTTTTTCCAGAATAGTTCACATGAATTAATGAGGCCAGACATGGTGTCAAAGTAGAGAAAAAATGGTGGTTATTTTGTCTTGAAAGTAGTTAGGAAATGTGAAGAGTACACATCATATGGTGTGGAATTCTGTTTACATTACCATTTGCAGATCATTTTCTTTTGCTGCATATCACTTTAACCTTAGCTAACTGTTATTGACGTGGAGCATTGTAGACGCAACACAAGATTGAAATGGACAAACGAGATGGTATGTTTGGGCCACAAGTGATGGCAGTGCCCCCCGTCCAGCAAATGTCACGCCTTGATCAGCCATATCCTCCAACTGTTGGATATCCTCCACCTCAGCAGGCATATGTGCAGCCCTATGGTTATCCACCTCCTCAGCCTCAAGGCTACCCGGCTGCTGGTTATCCTCCATCGGGTTATCCACCTCCTGGTTATCAAAGATGATTCTTCCTGTGTAGTGTGTTTGCAAGTAAGAATCACATTGAAGTTTACCTGTGTATCAACAATTGCATTATTGGAACAGGCATGCTCGTCCGGGGATCGTACTTGGAAGACATGTTTAATGATGGGTTTTGTGTGCTAAAGTTCTTTAATTGTAGATTGCAGACAAAACATAGATTTATACTTCTATTCATCCTCAATATTTTCCAAACATTCATACTTGTTTGTAGATTTATGCGTATGAGCTTTAATATGTGTTTGCATATTCGAGTGTAAGATACCAAGGACCTCCTTCTTGATCTCAGTTTCTCATGCTTGGAAATCGGGAAACTTTGGTTTTTCTTTACAAATAAATGAAAGAATGTTATTCTTTGTCTTGTCCCATGGATTGTTCAGTGCATTTTAAGGTCCATAATGCAGGGGAAACTGAAAATGTTAATAGCAATATGGATATGCTAGAGACAATCTTTATATCAAAACATCTGTATGTTGACAGAAAAGGTCCCATGTATAGGATGCAGGATGTATGTGTTCAAATATATACACAGCCTACATATTGATGGGTGGGGCTGATAGATATTGGGGTTCAATGTTGGAGAAAACCATCAAAACGCAACTACACACACACACACACACACACACACTCACTCTAAAAGGCTAATGCATGCTTCCGCCTTAGCAATTGGGGGTAGAAGAGAGAGGTTACGTCTGAACTGCAACTACCTTGACCGGATGGCGTCATGGGCCTCGAAATTTCTTTGGACGAACGTTATTTCTAGAATCTTGACAAAATTAATGATATCAGGATTCAACGATACAAACATCAAATTCACCATGAACAACCTCAGCACCTCTGTTTCCAGTCAAGTCTTATGTCACTATAAAAGAGTCGGTATGTTACAAGGTAACAAGGATTTATCGTCATCAGAACGAAATAATTTAACACCACTGCTTCACGCACTCTTGAAACAGTCAAAAATGATAATAATAAAAAAATCAGTGATCGTGAAGGTTTTCTCTTTGAGCTCTTTATTTGCTTCTTCTTCTTCAGTTTGTGCCTTCATTTTGAGTCCCATCTTGTGAAATGGATGTGAAAAGAAGAGGCAAAAAAAAAAAAATCTTGCCACCTCTGATAATTAAGTGTTCGTTTGGATGAGCAGTAAAAAAATGTTGTTTGAGTTAAGTAGTTGTAAAAAAAAATTAAACAAATTAAGGGTTTGAGTGAATTATTAAAAAATACTTAACAAGTATTAAATAAAGCATTTATAATAGATTTGATTAATTTAATGAAAAAAAAATAGACTTATCAACTTAATCCAAACTACATTTAATGAAAAATTGTGATCAAGAATGACGACTTGAAATTTCATCCCAAATAAATTAATTAAGCTGCCCATCCAAACATAACCTAAGTAAGAGTTACCTTTGCTTAATTAAATATAAAGTTACATTGTTTGTATGTGTATTATTCTATATGTTTAGGAGGCAGCCACTTAAATCTTGCCTTTTCAATTTAGAAAACAGCCGCCACGAATAGAGAATCCCACCCAGGAACCTTAGCATTTAAAAGCCGCGAGAAGTCTATGAGAAAGCAGAGCACGAGCTGTGACGGCGTTGAAAATTTGAATTCGACTTGATATGGACACATAATTTTACTAATCAACGATCTTTCCCATCGTCTTTTGAAAAAATGACACTCCACTAGAAGTTGCAAGAAAATTCCAATCATATTAATGAAGAAAACGAAAGGTAAGGTATAAATAATTAAGTATATCTAGAAGCAGTAGGTAAATGCATGTTCAGCATTTCATATCAACTTACAAGCTCTTTTGCTAAATCAATATATATATATATATATATATGTGTGTGTGCGCTGCTTGTGCAGGTTGATTAGCATTTCGTATATGTATTTTTTAAATTAAAAGTAGTGTCACCAATTCAAGTTCAAACCAAGGGGTATGTGTATTTTTTTTCAATTGTTGATTATACATTAAATTTAAATTGTTCTTATGATATCTTTTTCATACTAGTGGTTAAGTCACGTAACAAATTAGTGGTACCAATAGCTAAATGAGGAAATCAAAAATTGTCTCAAATCAAAATAATTACTCTTTCTCTACTCAACCTAACTATCTTTAAGTTTCATATAATTTCTTAACTACATAAAATATATATATATATATATATATATATATATACACACGTGGTATTTTTTTTTTTTTTTTCATTGTTATGGTGAATTTAGGGATGACAATGGAACGAGACCGTACTTTGATTTCACTTTGCGAAAAAAAGTTTCTTTCTAAATTTATTTAAACTATGATGGTTGGAGGCAGATTTCTATCGAAGTCTTCATTTATTTTTAAATTTTTATTTATTTTATTAATTAATTGTAATGAACACATTTTAAATAAGATGTTACATATGTTAAAATAAGAAAAAACAATGTTAATAAAAAATTAAAATAATAGTATTTTCTTTTTCAAATATATAATTCTATTAAGTTTGTCTAAACTTTTAAAATATGATTAAGAATCATTATAATTTTTAATTATATAACATAAAACTCATTTATTATTTTATATAATTAAGACGTAACAGAATATGATACCTTCATTTCAACCCACTCCAAATCCTAACGAGATTGAGATAATGTTTGCTAAATCTGACCCATTAAAAATGAGGAATTGTGATCGAGTGAGTTAAATTCTCATTTTATGTGAATTCATACCATATTTCTTTTTTTCTTCAAAATAAACACTTTAGGTGTGAGTCCTCAAATCCAGGTTGGGGTATTCTAAGCCCATGAGAAGGTAAATTTGGATGTGAAGTTCATGTGAATGTGATGATGTAAACTCTATATCTATATAAATAATTGTGTTAATTGTATCACAAAATATTACACTTCCAACATAGTAATGTTTTATAAAGAGATAAATTGCTATGATTGAGAGAGAGACAGAGTACTGTATTCAACCACGTGGCTCCATTCCTTTACCTGAACGCTGGCGCAAACTTGTATGATGAAATTCTTTAATTTTTTTTTTTAATTTACAAAATTAATAGAAAAAATAGTTATATATATATATATATAGAGAGAGAGAGAGAGAGAGAGAGAGAGAGAGAGAGAAAATTTGAGATAAGATTCCCCAAATTCCGGACAAGACCAAATATGGATGGTTTAATCACAAGATCCGTTAAAATGGTAACATGTCTGCACCTCCGACTAGGCCGGTAAACGGGTCGGGTCGGATTTGCCCATCCAAATTTAGACTTATTTATATAAAATTTGGATTCGTTAACAAGACGCGATTCGTACCTGTTAAAAATTAATTAAATAGACCAAATATAGATTTATAAGATAATACTCATTAAAGATCCGACCCATTAAATCATTAACAAGCACACACACACACACTCTCTCTAATACAATATTAAAATTAGATTATTTAAGCCTTAACAAAGTTACTATATATATATATATATACATATACATACATAAAAGTTAGCGAGAGAGAGTCTCAGTGAAGCTGTCGTCTTTAACTTTCTAGAACAGTCTTGTGTTATGAAAATGTTTTAAAAATCACTTTATGAAATTGTTTCATGAATCTAGCTATCAATACCCAATTCCATTGAATAAACATTCTATTAAAAATCATTGTAAGTATTTTTTTTGTCTTAAATGAGTAATTTTTATTTTATTTTATGACATTTTTATTCTATGTCATTTTTATCCCATTTCTTATTATATTTAGGAGTAAAGAAACTTTTTGTAGGCCTGAGTTCTTGATAAAAATAAAAAAAAAAATTAATAAAAATTATTGTAATTTTACCATTCATCATGCGTCGGATTGTAAGAACAAAATATACAAATAATAGTGACTATCACATGAAACAATTTTGAATCAACAATAATATAATTGAGACCAATAAAATCTTTTATTTGTAAAGTCAAGTTGGACTACTCCAAATAAAAATTTTTAGCTTCCGATTTTTTATTTTTTTTGGTTATAAACGCGTCAAGCTTTAGAGTTAGAGACCCATATCTGAGTTCTGATCCAGTTGAGACAGGTCTTAACGAATCCGAATTCAGGTCTAACTCTGTTTAAATTTGACAGGTCAAGATCTAAATCTTAAAAAATTTACCCAAGACAGACCTACCTCCAACAAACTCTATTTTGGTGATAAGATATTCAATTATTATTGACTCCTAGAGAGCACCATCAGATTAAAATGGTAACATGCCTGCACCTTCAACAAACTCTATTTTGGTGGTATTGTCTTCAATTATTATTGACTCCGAGAAAGCACCATCTTCACTGCAGAGACACTCTTAATTAAGAGAATATCTTACTCACCCTTTATAGATTTAGCGTAAATTTAAATTATTCTCCTCACATCATAATAAAAATAACAACCAAAAAAAAAAAAAAAACTGAACTGAAAATGTCCAACCTCAACATTAATTTCTTTAAAAATTGATTATTCTCAATTATGCGGTGGCATGAGAGTGTGGGAGATCATACATGATTACTTTGTGAAAGAATTCTTTTATTTCACAAGTATTCATAGAAAGTTCCTTACGATGTTAATAATGCAGGAAGGACGATGTGCGGTCAAAAAAACAGAGTGTCTCAAAGAGAAGAGTCGCACTCAAAAATATACATATCATATGTCACATTCAGCTATATATGTTAGGATGATGACCAATTTGATTGAATCGTGGAATGGGTCTAATCTTATCCACAAACTCCAAAATTGAAACACAAAGTAGCTAAATATAAGCTATACAAAACAGTTTTTTAAAAAAAAAAATTTTTTTTTTTTTTTGACCATTTTATTTTGCTACTTCTTCTTGTATACTTCGACCTCAACGGTCCCCAGCCAACCAAACAAAGCCTAGAGAAAAACAAAGGCAGATTAAAGCTACTACAAACCAGAAATCGGTGAGTAATCGCCGTATAAATCTGAAATTCCAGAAGCGGCCCAGAGTCTCTCGTTGAACGCGTCCTGCATATCGGCAGGAATGAAGGGCGTCCTGCAGAGCGGACACGTCTTCTGATCGTGGTCCATCCAACGGTCCAGACAGCTCCGGTGGAATATATGCCGGCAATTCATCAGCCGTCTGATCTCATCACCGCCCTCGAATTCGTACAGACACACCGCACAGCTCTCCGGCGGGTCCACCAGTTCCGAGAACTTCACGACTGGAAGGAGTTCCCGGATCAGGACCGCCGACACGGAGTGGAACTCAGCTGCGTTTTCGGGTGGAGCCGGCCAGGCAATTTCCGGTTCGAGGAAATCGCCGAGACCCAGAGAACGAAAGAGGGCCGATATGACTTTTCTGATGAAACCCAGAACCGTGAGTGTGTGTAGGAGGAGTTTTGGGAGGATGAGGTCTGTGTAACCAACTGGGAAGCCCATGATTTTTTAGATAGAGAGAGAGAGAGAGAGAGTAAGGTGGTTATATAAATAGATATAGTGAGAGGAACGAAGTTGCCTAGCTAGTTCGTTTGGCACTCGATCTTCTTGGTTTACAGAAGCAAGTCTATTGGCGGCAAAGGACGAGGCTTGCTTCTAGAGGAGAGAGACAGGAGAGACTAGAGAGTTCACGCGTTAGGTGGCTGCGTTATACAGAGGCGTTATATATATATATATATTGGGGACACACATGACACACACACATATATATAGTTGTAATTTCACTAAGGGAATGCCGATATCCATTTTCTTACACTGATGGTATATATACACATACCTGTATATATCTATATTTGTAATTTCACTAATAAGGCTTATATACAGATATACATCAAATCTCTTATAATTAATAAATTTGAAACATGATAAATTTTTTAATTATTAAAATTATTTTTATATTTTTATTAATAAAAATTTATTTCATACATGTGAATTTGCACACAAAAAAATATCTCATATTCAATTTTTTTAATGGTTCATAAAAAAAAAATACATATACTGTAATATTCTTGAAACATATAAAAATTCATAATATCTTTTTAAATTAAAAAAGTTATATTTTTGCTATTTCTTCGATATGTCAATTATATCCTTTATAGAAATGACAAACCAATTCAAAAAATTTATAAAAGTATTTAATAGTTCGAACTTGTTTAGTTGACTTAATTCGGTTTGTGATAGAAGATATGAATCAGAGAAGAATCATTAAAAATGAGAAATAAGAATCAAATTCTATCTAATATGAGACCTTCCTGTCACATTGTTTCACATGAGGTTTTACCATAACATTCTTCTACTTTAGAGTCGGTATAAAAATGATTCAATTATAGAATCGTGCTGTAATTTTTTTTACTTACAATATATTCAACTCTAATCTAAATAAAATTTATAAATATAATTACTAAAACATATCGTAAATAGAATATATATATAAATATGTGTATAATTATTTTATCACTCTAATAATTAATATTATAAAATATTTTTTTTTGAAAAAAATATCAATTATTAAATAATAGAATTATTAATTATTCATGTGAAATCAAGTCAATTCTTTGAAATTTTATTAATTATTAGAAATGATTAATTTATTGAATATTAATTACAAAATAATTAACTGTATATATATTTTGCAATTTTACTAATGAACCTTAAGTTTTGCAACAAACTCAAGCAATCCAGTAGAACCATATTATTGTTATTATGACGTTACTTTTGTTACTATTGATGTTAGTCTCCCTTCCATAATATAATAGGGTGTCAATTTTTGACACAATACGATAACACGATACGTACACGACACGAAATTAACGAGTTTGTGTTGAGCATAAACGGGTTGATATGTATAACACGATTAATAAATAGGTTGTTTTTGAATTTTACTAGTGTCAACCCGTTTAACACGACTTAACACATTTAATTATAAAAAATATCATAAGTTAAGATAATTCGTCTCACATCAAATATTTATTAAAGTTTGGAGATTTTTTACTTATAAAAGAAGTTTTTAATTTGATTTGGTTCATGTTCAAAGTTACTAAACTTGAAAATTATCTATATATATTAAAAAACAGGTAAATTCTTATTTAAAAAATAAAAAAATTAAAATAAACGATTTAAGCAGTGTCGATATGTATAACCTGTTTAATAAATAGGTTGAGTTTGAGTTTTGAAACTTGACACAATTTGTTAATAGTGTCGGGTTAGGGTTGACATATATTTTAAATATATATACCTTAATATGATACAAATACGACATGGTAACACGAATTGATACCTTACACTACAGTAACAATAACATAGTAATATCATACCTGAACTTTTTCCTACCCAACTACCAAACGTGACATTGTATCCGCGCATTAAATGCTCGAAAGTGTGCATAAAGAAATTAAACTGCCTCACAAATGCTGGACATCTACTAATGTGTTATAAAACAACTTTTATATGTTATATACTAATTTTACCCTTTATAAGTAATGTTATACTTTTTAAAATTGTATTCTAAATTTTTATTTTAAATAATGTGGTATTAATATGATAATCAATTACTAATAATACTTAAAATTATGTAATTAATATAATTCTGATGTGGTATTGACATGATAACAAATTATTAATAATACTTAAAATTATGTAATTAATGTGATTCTATCACATTATTTAAGATACAAATTTAAAAAGCTAGCATTTTACTTTATATATATGTAAAACGATGATAAGAGTGTGAATTGAACTCATTCACTGATGATAACATAGAGAGTGGATATTTACACTATTTAAATAAGATGCTTAGTTTAGTTTTTTTTTTTTTTGTATTTTCAAAAATGAAAGCGATAATTTTTAAAAAAATACATGTATTTTCATGTTGTTTTCATCTTCTAATGAACTTAAAAATATTAAAAAATAATTGCAGTAGTTTCTTAAAATGGGTTGTTTTTAGATAAATTTATTTTTTCCAAAAATGCCTTGCCATATGTGTTTTTTAGTTAATTACCAGATGTGGGTGTTTGGAATTACTTATAGATTATGAAAAATTGATTGTGAATAATTAGTTGAACAAAAGTGATTATTGGTATTTGTTTAACATTGTTTAATAGTGATTATGAAATATGAATTATTTATTATTTATGATATAGGACATATTTGGTACACTAAAAATAAGAAAATTTATTTTAGAGTTGTATTAGAATTATTTAGATATCAATTTTCTTATTCCTAATTTTTCTAGTTTTGTAGTTTTATTAGGGTTAATATAAAAAAATATAGGAATTAATTGTTTTCTATTCAAATTAGTAGTCATTATTGTATTAGAATTAGTATATAAATAGAAATTTTTATTTTCTAATCAAAATAACAGTATTCTAATTCTATAAATATCATGTAATATGTCTTTATTATTAAGTTTTTTTATTAATAATATTTAATTACTAATTTTAAAGAATTATTATTTTTGTTTCCGTTTCTGTTTTGCATTAATTTATTTAATAGATGTTTATATATATATATATATATAATATTATTATTATTATAAAAAATATTTAACAAAATTTTAACTCAATTCAACTAATAGTGCCTTGTACTAAATCTTTGGGTCAGCTTTATAATTTTTATGCCATCAATGTATTTAGAATTTCAGTATTTTATTAAAACTAAATTAATAGTATACTGAATTGAAACATTTTTGTAATGTTAATAAATGGGGTCAAATAGTTACTTTTAATTAGCTTTAGGGATGCATTTTGCCACCCTAAACACAAATGACCCCTAAGACATAAGGGCCGTTTGTGTACTTTTATGATGGTTGCCTTCATTGTACTCGAAATTCTTCCTTTGATATTATGCATTTCACCAATATTGGTCTGACCCACCTTTGATATAAAGGTTTCTTGTTGAAGAACTATCAAAGGCAATTGTTTCTGATAAAAAAAAAAAAAAAGGAAAAATAAATTGGTAGTTACGTGTTAGAGTTGCATTTTCAGTATTATTATTAATAGGGTCCATTGAATTGATTTTTGTGTTATGTTATTAATTTGGTCAATATGTCAAGAGCTCTAGAATTAATGAAATATGTGATATTAAGTCTTTTTAATTGTTTAGAATTGTAACAAATTATTACGTTTCTAAGTCGATGTACGTTCATGGCAGCCCATTTTATCGACATTGACCTATTGATAATCTTTCTGTGACTTGAAATGTTATGAATTTGACCAATACGTTAAAATTTTCAGTACTAATGAAACACATAAAATTAAGTCTTTTTAACTATTTAGAATCGTAACATTTTGATAGACAACAAACCAAACAAGAAGATTATGAATCCTTTTAAAGGTAGTTGGTAACAAGTAACAACCATTCTCCAAATTTCATGATTTTAGTGTAATCTAGGAAGGTTTGATGAAATTGATTCTGATTCATCATGATTGGAACTTTAATGATTTTCCAAGGAAAATAAAGTGACAAAAAATTATTAAGATCAATCATCAAGTAATGGGACCAAAGAGAGAAGAAAAGTTCATTTGTATTGCAATGTCCCAATGGCATCAAGTGGGGACTAATGGTTCCATCATCATCTTTGCAATAAGCCCACAAAACAAGCCAATACATTAAAGAAGAAGCAAATGAATGGAAAAGAACACCAATCATCTCTTGAGAAGCCCACAAAATAAATGAAAAAGAACATGCCAGTCATGGCTAGTGGGTGATATTTGGTGCCATGGTCCATCATGGTGTCACTGTTGCAGCTCAATGGAGGTGCCATTAACATATCAAATGGCCTTTGGGAAATACTTTCAAACAAAGTTGAGGCCTCTCTCCCCAATTGTTATTATTGTTGTTGTTAGGATTATTATCATCAAAGATTTGGACAACAGTAAGCTTTGGGAAGATACACTAATCAAGTTTGTTGGAATTCTTAGACTCCACTTTTTAATATTGTATTTTTTTTTTTGGAGTGGAGTTGAAACCCATTTCAATGATTTTACAAGAAACTTCCTTGCATTTATCATGAATTTTGGTTTCCTTATTCCTCCTTATCTATTTTCATGTTTCATGTATTTTCTCATTGTTCAAGAATATTTGGATGAGCAATGTAATAGTAAGATGTGATTTAGATGAAAATTTGGTCAATCAGCGGCAGGGTGTAGGAAATTAACATGAAATAACTGTGTAGGATTCGCTTCACATTCCATTATCCGAATATGTAAAATTGGCTGAGATCCACCACACTTGTCTTACGAGCCTTCATGACTTGTTATGAATGTTGTGGAATCTACTCATTCATGTAAATGCACCTCAGATTACTAGTCCTGGACAAATCCAACCCGAATTCTAACAAGGGCAATAACCTAAATCGCATGACTTCACAAGCCTTCTCCTTTGATTTTTTTCACCTTTTGCATTTAATTTTCATACATTAATCCCTTTTAGATTTGAAAAATGGTGTTTCTTTTCACCCTACCATTAACTTGCTCTCCTATTGAGATGAGCCCTCTCTAATCCTTCCAAGAAAAAGTAGAGGCATACTTTTGAGCTTCCACTTGGGAGGGGCAACAAGACTTGCTAGGGCTGGATACCAATGCAGATAACAATAACAACTCTAAATGACTATCAACCTACATAGATTCGTGCTTCATTGAATGCCATATTTCAATGGCATATGACTCTGAACCATAAAGCCAATTAAATTGCACATGGTGTTGGTAGTCCTTAAAATAACTACAAGCTAGCTAACCCACTTTTAAGTAAGGCCTACCATATGATAAATCTTATAATACTATAAAGATGGTAGGGCAAAAAAACTAGAAACAAGAAGGCTACGAGTGGATTGAAAAAAATCTATATAACAAAAGAGGTTTGGGACAGGGATCCTTCTCCATTCTATCCTGTTTAAAGAAAATCTTACTCATTCCCGTCTTATCTCATGCACTAGTTATGTTTTTTATTGTTGTTCTCATCTTGTGTCCCTAAACTCCTCCTCGCCTCGTCTAATTTTTTTATTATTTATTTTTAAAAATTAAAACTAATCAATTAATATTAGAGATACAAATTTATAATTACATATATATACAAATTGTATATACATAATATATACACACACGTGTTAAATATATAAACATATTTAGATCTATATATATATATATATTTAGGAAATATGAAAAAAAAAATATATATATATATATATGAACAGTATTTATATAATTTAAAAATATAACTGGTATTATTTACTTTTAAAATTATTATTTTTAAATATTTCCTTTTAATTTATATTTTTACTCCCCATACTAGAATTTTTAACCCCTCACCTTTATTTTAATCTCAATTTGACCTCCAATGAAACTTTTATTAACTTTTTAGAATTTTTTTGTATAACCTAAATTTTTTAAGTATTTTTTTTTAATTGGACTTCTTCTTTAATTTATAAATTCCTTTATATAAATAAATGTAGTTACTTATTATCAAATATATTAAATTATCAATCAATATTAATTTTTATACTTTTTAAATTTATGATCGAACATTGAACAAAAAAATTATTTTCCAAAGTAAATATCTGAACTCTTCCCTGCCTATTTCAAACCCGTCTAACCTCACCTCATTTACTTTCTCTCCAAAAATATGTTTCATTAGCACAAGGCTGGATAGAAAATCAAGGAAATGGAACATTTTACCATCCTTTTATATATATATATATATATATATAGAGAGAGAGAGAGAGAGAGAGAGAGAGAGAGAGAGAGAGAGAGAGCTCGGCAAGGTTGTCAGGGGTAGCCAATGAACCAGGCAGATGGGCTGGATGAACAATGAGGCATGGCAGTTTTGTAAGCCAGAGTGGGCAGGGGGTGTGCAAGTGCAACGTTCCTCCCCACCCAAGCCGCTCTGAAATGTGTCCGGCCAGGCCAAGATAAGACAAAATGGGCCTATCACCAATAATTTTTTGCATGAACCGGATTCTTGATTCTTGCATGGCCGGGCGGTTTAGACACTCGTCTTAATATCATGTCATTTGAATAATATGTTAATTTTATTTTAGAGACACAAATATAACATTTTGTTAAATAAAAAGATGCGGTTGATATGATTTATAAATTAAGTCAACAAACCTATTTCATACAAGAATTTCTCGTAAACCTGCGTGCATTTACAACTTGTAATCTACTATCCTTATTCCTCACGTACAAACCCGATGGAGTGGGGGTGGAGCGCGCTACTCTCTCACCGGCCTTGGCCCCCCACCTCTCTGTCTCTTCCTTTTGTCTTTAAGTTATTGTATTTATTGTTTTGTAAATAAAATAATTGTCTCTATATTCTGATTTCCCAATCCAAATTACTATAAGGATACAGTTTAGTTAATCACTAGACTTTTCCTTGCACTAAACTTAGGAGATAATAGATTTAGATAGTTGAGTCTGTTAAGACCAATATGGAATTGACATGCTTATACCCGTTCAAAATAATAATTTCCAACAGTAGTTGGAGGAGATTTGTTATGTTGAAAAATGGATCAATAATATATATCTATCTCTCTCTCTATATATATATATATAATATAATGGATCCCGTCTTATATGTAAAGAGAGTCAAGAGTATACGGAAAAATAAAAATATATAAGCACACTAATATTAAAATAGAGTGTGAATTTTAACGTAACAAGATAAATAAGTGGGAACATTAAACCAAATAGACAAAGCAAAGATTTAACCCCTATTAGAGAATAGGCTAAAAATATATATGAACCTGTTTGATAAAAACATCTACTACAGGACAAAGGGTTTTGTGAAGCATTGTAGCTTTCGTTTGGATTTATACGCTCAAGTTGCCTCTTATTCCAACGTTGGTACACAATTACATACATATACATACACATATTATTTATATATATATATGTGTGTGTATATAACTGGAAACTGACAAATGGGTCTAAGTAGATGTGAGAGTTATTGTGCAAAAATAACAAGAAATGTACCACAAAGCTGACTTGAGTGGCTCCCAAGTGAGTCAGTCCAGCTCAATTTTAGGCTTTTTTTAAAAAAAAAATTTATGAGGGGGTTAATGATTTAAACAAGTGTCAGGAACACATTTCTGTGAACTCAGAGCCCCTTTGGCCTATTAAGGTCAGATGATAACCAGGGAGGCCAGCTAATTCCAACCTTAATCCTTTATTAATCTCTAGTGCACCACGAGAATCTTAAGCCTGAAAATCATCCCAACTTGCTCTATTTAATTGGCTCACTTATAATTAATTCCATGCATTGGTCTTCTTTATATAACATGATTTGTATGCGCTTAATTCCAATCCGGTCCCTTCATTTTTATAACTAAACCATCAGAATTTGCCTGCCATAAACTTGAACTGAGCCTCACAACTTGTCTAATGGTTAGCTAAAAAAATAAAATTCCATCCAACTTTGCTTGTCAGAAACTGTCTATGCTTTGCAACAATGGCAGGACCAATTACCAACAATTAACAGAAACTTGCATTAGAAAACACTAGCCTGCACAGAGTTAACTTGATAGCCTGCTTGAATTGATTGATCATTGGCCATGGACCAACATGAGACAATGGTTATGTGGAGTTTTCCACAGTTAATTTTTTTAATATTCTTCCTCAGACCCTTGTGTTTTTTTTTTTAGTACATATTGAAATGAAGGTCCAGCTTATGCAACTCCTTAAAACTATGGCACTAAGGAGAGGAATCAGAAGGCCTTATAGATAAATTAGAGGAGTTAGAGACGGACGATGTGGGACAATCCAACAGTACAAAATTATATTTTCAAGAGCTATTAGTTATAAAAAAAATAAAAAAATTTAGACAAAGGTGTCTATTATGATAAGACTACAAATTTTCACACTTGTCTAAATAAGTAGAGATAAAGTTTATCATATAATAGGTGTTTTTTTATCGGACATTTCTAAAGATGTCTCTAAAAAAAGATGTTTTTGTGCTAGAGAAGTCTCTCTTCAGGACCTATATCTAACAAATAATACAGAGTCAAAAACTCCAGTTATATGCTGCATGGCCTTTTCTTCTCGGGTCTTTTTCCTTATTATGGGAAATTAAACAAAGGTAAATAATTATTTGTTCACATTTTAGTTCAATAGCTAGCTAGAAGCATGGCCTTGATTAAAGTAGTACAGAGTTGATGAAATAATCCAAGTTATAAACCCATAAATTATTTCTTTGTTTTTCATTTTTCTACTCTTTTTTTTTTCTCTCTTCCTTTAGATTTAAATCAGTCATGTATAGAGAGATGGATCGAACATCATTCACAGATTATTAGTGCAACATATAGTTAGGCATAAATGTTGTCACTATAGATTATCGGAGGGCACCAAAACTATCTAGAAGTCCTTTCTCCTTGATGTTGCTTTCAAATAAGCCCTAAATTCTCTCTCCCTCTCACTAGATATATAAAAAAGCAAGCATAGACATAGTGGTGGTATAGGCTATATAGCTTGAGACAAAAGAGGATCATTCACTCAGGGGAAAGGGCCAGCTAGCTAACTTTTCTTATCAAAAGTTGTTTCCATGTTGAGTTAGAAAATTCAGAATTACAGTTATGTTTGCACCAGAGAGAATAAAAATGTATTATTACAGAGATGCACTGACATGTTAAAACTGTAAGAAGAATGTGTTGTCCCCCTCTCCCTCTTACAAACTGTGATTATTTCCAGACAAAGTTCTTGCACTATTGGTTGCTTATGTAAAAGATTACTCAGAACTTCACTGTCCTCCCACGTTTTGTTTCTAAATAAAACTGCCAAGAACTTGAGTTTGGAATATTTTGGGGTTAGGGGACCCATCATTAATTAAAAATAGACATTCATTATTAATTTTAACGTCTCTCTATCTCTCTCCACCACATGGTTCATGCAACCATGAAACATTATCTTGTTCAATGTGAGTTTGTACTCTTCTTTTTGACTCTTGAATTGGATTTTTTTTCAAGGATGCCTCCATCTAATCTTTCTTTCTACAAGTTGTAATCAAATTCCATTGATTTGTTGATGAAACATGTTCTCACTTCAGTTAATTCCAAGAATTTCACAAGATTTTCCCAAAAAAAGCCGAAAAGTTTTCATAAATTTTCTTTGCCCTCACTATCCTTCTCAAGAATGTCTTATAGTTGGGTTGGGCAGCTTAATTAATCCGCATGATTTCTGTGAAATTTATAATCTATATGCGTGGTTCAAGTGGTTGCCAAACAGTCCAATTATTCATTACTTGCAGTTTGGGTGTTCAGATGACAATAATAAAGTGCCCAGTTGTAAAACCAAATCGCCCTTAACTTGAAGAAGGTGGTTGGGTGGACAGTAGACAACAGTTAAAGGTTTGTTTCTCAAAATCATCAAATAAAAACTCAACAGATCTTACTTTTTCTCGGAATTAATTCATATAAGACGCTACTTTAACTGGCCTCTCGTTAATGTACGATAGAATTGATTTTTTAGAATAGTTCCAAAGTCGAATACTGGGTTAACGACAAAAAAAAAAAAAAAAAAATTTCCAAACAATCCCTTAATCAAGATCGAAATCATTTTTGGTTCCATTTCAAGTTATTGTATTAAATTTGGATTGCCATGAGCTCAAGCTAGCTCATTGGTAAACTTTGGACCTAATTACCTAGTCTAATCTAGAAAGCAGAAGTATAGGTATAGGGCTCCATAGTTGGGTGGGACCCCAACTTAAGAAAGGGCCAAAGGAGTGGGAGATGTCTGGAGTCCCAATTGGGATGAAAAGATCACGATATTAGCGGACACAAATCAGAATAGTGGGTCATGGTTGCATGTGGGGTGTTGGTGTTCTTTTCATCCCTAACCTTCCCTTCCAAAAAGTGTTTGTAAATCTAGCTATATGAAGTCATGTGACCCTTGCCTTGACCATCAAACATCTCTCCCTCTACATACACACACACACACACACACACATATATATATATATATTATGTTTTGCCAAGTTTTACAGACTCCCAACAGTGAGATAAGATTATATTTACTATAGTCGGATACCAATCATGAATTGTTCGCAAGTGTGAAATGTAAGAATTGACATTTCCATCTAAAATTGAGAAGACTCGATACAAATTAATTAACAACGTGAACACACACACACATATATACGTACACATACACGTACGTTCTACAATCAACATACATACTCAATAAATTTGTATAATGTGACAAATATGATCTAAAAAGTGTTTCTGTTTTAAGTAAACGTATTTCAGTTCTAATAAAGTAATTCGAAAAAACATACCCTCAATGTAATATTTTCTATAATAATAGGACGATTTATATTCCTGTTTCAAGTAACATTGGATAAAATTTTGTTAAATTGTAAACTTAACATAACTTCAAATCAAAATTTACCGAAACTTTCGTGTGAAAAGCACACTGAAAAAGGGAAATTTCTTTTTTAAAAGAAAAAAAGACAGCAGCATGATTAAAATTGAAAACATATGCTAAATTTGTACCATAATATAATCAATGCTTTAACATAATTTGTCTTCTCTTTTAGTCATGCTTGAAGACAAAAAAAAAAGAGGGGCATTTCCCATGCCATTTAAGTGCATTTGAGAGTCTGCAATTATTGAAAAGTATTAGGTTGGATGACAGATAATTGTGTATGTTTGCTTTCAGACAACTTTGATTATTTTCGAACAATATGTTCAGGATTCAAAATGTGTTTTTCATGGGAATGATGGAAAGTTGAGTGGGCATTTGGGCCCGAATTGATATATATATATATATATATATATATATATATATATATATAAGAAACAAAATATATTTGCAGGCCTCTATAATCCTTAAGTTCCAAGAGATGAAGCTTTGGGCTTTGCAGGCTTAATTTATTCAATACCCAAACTAAGGGACTCAATTGACCTGTCTTTTATCTGTTAATGATTTCTGTAATTCAATCTTTGTTTTCATTAAGAAATTTTCGGTCTTAAATCTTATCAAAGTATAACAACACTGAGACTTGTCATGGGGAGTTGGATATTGAAAAACTCTATTTTCTTGAAAGTGATCCAAAGAAAAATTTTTATGGTTTATTAAGGAAGATGAAGTAGCAAGAAAAATGTACGGAAAAGAGGTGGCTTTGGCACGATATGCAAATTAAAGGTTGGGGGTGGATTTAATTTTGAAGAATCTCAACATTCTATTTATTAGAACTTTTACTGCATAGTTAGCCAGTCATGCAGTAAATTTGAAAACTTTTTTTTATATAATGATAAAGGAAGGAAAGAATTGAATTCATGCCAACTAGTAAAAAGTTGGTACTTGCACTAGACTTTAATTAATAGATTATAGGCATGTTTGGATGAGTAGTAGCGTTTTTAAGTTCAAATCAGGTTTTTCGATATTTAAATGTTTGTTTCAACGTTTTTAATTCTACGTCTAAACTCTCATTTCGGAATTGTTCATCTTCTATCTATATAACGCATTCAGTACTTTTAACAATTCATCCAAACATTATAATATTATTTAAGCATGTTTTAAATACATTCATCCAAACACTTAGGCCCCGTTTGGTTAGTGTTTGAAAACCTGTTTCATAGTTTTCGAAAATTTGGATTTGTGTTTGGATAGAATTTTCAAATGTTGTGTTTCAAAAACTGATTCTGAAAATTCATTTTTCACGTTTTTGAAAATTTTCAAAATCTTCCTCTATTCTAGCAATTTTCCATGCCAACTATGGAATTTTCATGTTCTAGCTCTCTCTATATATATGTGTGTGTGTGTGTGTGTCCGTAATCTTCTTTTCATTGATTCAATACTCCAATGTGTGTGTGTATCTATATATATATGTATACATATATATATATATTTTTGGGGGGGGGGTAATTTCTATATATTTTTTGTTAATATATGCATACTCACTTACCAAGAAAAACATTCAAAAACTTTAGCTGAAATTTTGCAAATTTGCAATGGACCTCTTCTGATCATTCGTCATTTTACATATTTCCATCAGTGATTTACAAGGTGAGTCGAGAAGCATGAAAACTGGAAGTAGTTCTAGTTGGTTTCTACTTGAAGGCGGAGATGAGATGCAGCTCACTTGCTGTGCCAAATGCTCAACTAAGTTAGAGACTGAAGCTCGAAGCTTGCCAAGCAGCACCTGTTACAGTGAGGCCACCACCTCAAGTACTCTTCCTTCATGGCTTCAACAGTACAAGGATGAGGAAAAGATATTTAATAGCAATGTATTTTGCACATTATACAACTATCCATGAAATTTTCATAGTTGAAAATTCCTGAGAGAGCTAGAACATCAAAATATTTAAAATATTTTATAAAAAATTATATCTGAATTATTATTCAAATGCAATCTTTATTTTTTAACATAGTTGACTATATTATGAATTTGATTTGACAACACAATATCCAAATTGACAAAAGTCATAAAACAACTGACCACCTATCCGTGAATGTCTTTCTAATCTTCTGCCATACTCAACTATCTTCAATGCTTTAGTTAGTTGTTTTCCTCAAGCATTTTCTTACTCACGGAATTTTACAAACATTGGCATATATATATATATATATAATCATTATCTTAAAAGCATTCTGAATATCTTCAATGTTTTTGTTCTCAGAAACTTAAATTCAAATATTATTATATCCAAACGCATTTTCACAGTTTTCAAAAAATCAATTACAAAATTCTGAAACACGTTTCAGAAAATCATATCTGAATCACTATCCAAACACAGCCTTACAGTTTAACTCAAATTATATTTTTCAAACAAAGTACAATTTTTTACTGCTCATTCAAACAAGCACTATATAAATTGATTAAGGATAGTTAAAAGAGTTAAGATGATAAATAGATTATATAGATTGATTAGGGATAGTTAAAGAGTTAAAATATAGTGAGTGAATATACAAAATGTAGAGAAAGATTAAAACTTTATCACAATTTCCAAATCTTGACCTAAATTATATGCGTCCATTCTATAGTTTTGCACAAATTAATATTGTAGGTCTCCAAGCCCAGCCCAATAAAATATTTGGGCTGAGCTTTAGGGCAGCGGAGCCCAGGGCAATACTTGATCGATTGCAGCCCAACTCCATAACACCTTCATCTTTAAAAAGAGATCTATTATCATTTGGGAGTTGACTATCTTATTTCATTTGTTTCGGAAACCCATTTATGAAAAGACATTGAAAATCATCAAAAAGAAAAAAATAAATAAATAAACCTTGAATAAGTTCATTATCGATTGGGTTGAGCCCAAATTATGAGGCCCTTTTAATGCATCAGCCCACTGTAAGCTTATCTGACTGATGGAATACATTTATCCCGAGCCCAGGCTTTGGTAATCTTCATTAGAGCCCATGAGACCAGATCCAAGAAATTTTTGGTCTAATTCCAATAAGCTGAAGGACTGACCTTATGAACACCCACACCCCCAAGGCATCGAGGGCTCATAATCCCATTCCAAAAACGTTTTAATATAGCACATTCTCACTCATTAACAAAATTCAGATTAATTTGTTTCACCCCCAAAACACTTTTTTTTTTTAATTTTTACTTTTTATTGTTAGTAAGAAAATTGAACGTTAACTTGACATGCGTAGTCAGCTTATTTTTTAACAGTCTAAACTTTTAGAGCAACTGATAATTTAACATGGTATAAGATCTTGAGTTCAAGTCTCTCTACTTTCGTTTGGTGTAAAGATTTGCACTCACTTACTCAATCACGCACTCTATTACATCAATGTGTCAACTATCCACGTGCAAGACAGGTTTGTCCTTAAGAGAAGATGTTAACTTGATCTACATAATTGTCTCTAACAACTTAAGTTTAGGTCTTGAGTTCAAATCTCTCTATTTCCATTCGGTATAAAGATTTACACTCACTTACTCAATCATGCACTCTTTTATCAATGTGTCAACTATTCAAATGCAAGACGGGTTTGTACTTAAGAGAAGGTGTTAGCTTAATATACATAATTGTCTCTAGCAACTTAAGTTTAGATTTTGAGTTCAAATCTCTCCACTTCCGTTCGGTGTAAAGATTTACACTCACTCAATCATGTACTCTGTTACATCAATGTGTCAACTATCCACGTACAGACGAGTTTGTCCTTAAGAGAATGTGTTAGCTTGATATACATAATTGTCTCTAACAACTTAAGTTTTTACACCAATTGATAATTTAACACGAACATTTAATTCTTTCGATGTCATGCTAGTACTTATTTATTGCGTTACAACTGAAAAATAAATAATTTATTTTTTGAAAAAATAGAAAAGTAATGCTAGTCTTATCTTCATATTTTATAAAAAATGTTTACCTTCATGAGTTGATAGTGTTGTATTGACTGAATATTACATCATAACACATCATGATGTGATATTCAGTCAATACAATACTGTCAACTTATAAAGGATAAATACTTTTGATAGAGTTTTTAAGTAAGTCTATTATTATTGAAAATAGAATGGTTACAATGAGTATATATTTGGGGGAGTGGCCCTTGGCAAAGAAAAACCATGCCATGGAAGAAGCTTCCGGATAGCTATTTTTATCTCTGTGAAAACGCAGAACACACCATCGAGAATTTACCGCAGACGGGCCGTGGAATTTAATGGGCTTCGAAACAAGTTATTGTTTTCTTATTAACCCAATTAATAACTTTATGGGGCCTAAAAGTCCTTGGACTACGTCCCAGAAGGCTGGATCAAACCTTTATTTTTTGGATCATTGGGAGCTGATGAAAATGATGGTGCGGTCTTCTGAAGTCGTGCTGTATAACTTAGCAGCTTTGCATTAAGAATGGCAGTTTGCCCGCCGGAGGATTTGCCCTGCCTTATTCTTGATAAAATGAATATGGGATATTCATAAACAGGTTAGGATGGATTGAGATAAATTTTTAAAAATTTGTTTAGATTTAAGATAGAGTCGAGAGATGGTTATCTTGCTCGGACCTATCCCATTTATTTATATATATATATATATATATATATATTTATTCCTTAAGTTATACTATTTTTATAAAATGAGTTTCATGGTTTTTTATAATAAACTCTTTTTTTTTTTTTGTGTATTGGTTATTTTTATAATAAATTTATAATATATTAATATATTTTTTTACTTTATTATATATATATATATTATATTTACTTTTGTTATATAAAATTTAATTATTTTTAACAAGAGAAATGTATTTATTAAATAAAACTCTAATAATAAAATTTTTATATGATTTTTTTTTAATCTAAATAGATAGTAATAAAATATTATATTAAAATAAAAATTAAATTTTATTAATAGAATTAAATTTTTTTGAATTAAATTTTTTAATAGTGTTAAGTTTTTATTAAACTTAGGACTTCTAATTTAATTATATTATAAATTTATAAAATATGAACCATGAAGTTACATTTTTATTAATTTAAAATTTAAAATTTAATATCTTATTTTTAAGTAGGATATAAAGTGCTTAGTTTATTAATTTTATGTTTACATTGTCTCGAAAAACAGGAGAAAAGTCAAAAATATAAACAAAATTGAAATTAAGATAAATCATTGAAGCGACAGGAGGAAGAGAATCAGAGACTAAAAATATAAACGACGAAATTGAAAAAAGGGGCACCCCACGACGAAATTGAAAAAAGGGGCACCCAGCCGGTCCCTATTCCTATTTGGCAGTTGGCACAGTACGTTTGTTGCGCGATTGTTGTTTTGCTGTTAAACATTAGAAACCGACGGATGGAACACATAGATTGTAGAGCCGACCAAAATGGGTAAAGTGGCCCTTGACCCAGCGTTTTGGGGGGTCCAACTCGGTAAGAAATCAATAATCATGAAAATAGATTTGATAAATCCAACGGCTTTGGTTCATTAACAATATCTTTAAACGGGTCACATGTCTAACAGACCATGAACAAGAATCTACAAGATTTCCATCGGTTGAAGAAATTGAAAAAAAGAGAGAGAGAAAGAAAGGCACATCACATGATGCCCAAACCCAAAGGCTGAAGATATTAAATTATAAAGTGAAAGCAAACATCAGAAGAAAATGTGTTGACAAAGCATTTTAACATCTTGTTTTCCTCCCTTTACATGTCATTCAATTTCATTTTTTTGATTTTGATAATTCAGTCTCTTTGGTTTGTTTTTGTTTTTATGGTTTTGTTTTTGTTTTTATGTTTTTGTTTTTTTTTTTTTTTTTTCTTTTTGAGCTGAGACAAAGGAGTAGAATATTAACTCATGTGGAATGCACCATTAAAAAAAAAAAGGTAAGGTAATACACACGGAACAATTTGAGACCTAAGCAACCTCTAAATGTTTTTTTAAGAATAATATAAAATTTTTATTTAATATAAATATTATAAAATTCTACTCTATATATAAAATATATAGAGATGCTTAATTGCAATGTTTTATTTCATATATATATATATATATGTATATATACACAACAGTATAATTGTAATCAAGGACAGAACCAGGATAAAAATATTAGGAAGGGTTGGATTGAGATTTTTTTTTTGCCTCGAAGAGAGAGATGATAATGGAAAAGTTTTTAGAAGGAAATTTTTTTTCCTCGAAGAGAAAGATGATATGAATTTTTTTTTTTTTTAAGAAATTTTACGTGTAGCTAAATAGATGCGTGTTTGTGTAATTAAATAAATTAATTGAACCAATAGTCCAAGTAACTTAATTAATGTGTGTGTGTTGTGCAATTGGATAAAATAATTAAATTAATAACTAAGTTAGGTAAAAAATTAAGGTGTGCCAGGTTCACGTGGGGGTAAAAAAAATTTGCAAACTTTGTGGGGGGGGGGGGGCTATAGCCCGCCCGCCGAGGACCGATCCTCGGCTCCGTCCTTGATTTGTAATATAAAATTATAATAATGTTCTAATAACAGAGAAGTATATATTGAATAATAGAGTTATTATATATAATTATTCATATAATATAATTTAGAAAAATATAAATTAGATAATACAAAATAATTATTCATTTCTGCTTCTTTTTTGATCTAAAAATATAACAATAAAAATGAGAATAATATATAATAAAACTATATTAATAAAATTAAAAACTTTTTCTAAAGGCCTTAATGGAACATTCTAAAGTCATTATTAATTTAATGCTCCTGTTATTCTTTTGAAAAAGAGAGAAAATACCACTCAAGACAACAGTCGTTGATTATTATTTGAAAAATGTTATATTTTTTAAATTTATATCTCAAATGATATAGGTATTGATGTAGAAGAATCACATTAATTATATAATTTTAATTATTGTTAATAATTTAGTGTCACATTAATATCACATTATTTAAAATAAAAATTTTAAATTTAATTTTAAAAAGTGCGGCATTGATGTTATTATTTTTGTTGTTGTGGTTTCAACATCTTCTAATTATTTCAATTAATTCGTACAAGTAGCAGTATTATATACAACTGTATTTTTATTGCTAAGGTGGCCCATATATGATTATTGCGAGGATGAGTGAATTGTCTCATCTGTTAAATATTAATTCCACAACTAAACGCCTTCTGCCTCTGTAGAAATAGATAAAAGTCTGAATGAAATAACTCACTCCAACAGTGGATGCAAAATAACTATAGATTCATGTATCCAAATATACATCTAATGAAGAGAGAGAGAGAAGTCAAAATCGTTAAAAAAAATTAGTTGAAAATGAGAGAAAAAGATAGGTTGGTGAGAAGAGAAAGAAAGAAGAGATGAAAATATATTAAAATATAAAATATATATTTATTTTTTGAATATCACTGTAGTTGTATGTAAATAAGTTCTATGAAATCATAACTACTATATTACGACAATGATGTAATGTGACGGTTTTACTGAATATTATTCTAAAAAATGAATGGAATCACATGAAAAATAGTGGAGACCGCAGATTAGAAGATAGATCATATATATATATATATATATATATATATATATATATATATATAAGAGGGCCTGTTCCCAATTGCGTTTTGGATTAGGCAAATTGCTTGAATACCTTTCTCCATGTGTGGTGTTTGATCCAGGCTGCCTGCCTGTCTACACACGCAAAGTGGCATCATGTGTGTCTCACCATAATCACTTGCATGATGCAAATGACAATAATAAATTATTAGGTCAGTTAGTAAAATGCTTTTCACATTAACACAAGCAGAGGTGGGTAGGTTTCCCCCTTTTTTCCCAATTCTTGCAAGGACATGTATGATTGTCATTAAATATCAACTAACATGCCTTCCTCATAAATATGTATCATCAATGATAGAATTATAAGATTACTTAAAAACTGCACTGCGCATGCATTGCATATGAATTTTTAAAGAAGTAAAACCCTTGAGTAAAAAAATCACTAATTGAATCAAGAGGTCTAGATAACTCAATTAATAAATTATGTGCATACTAAATTTTAAAAGAGTTTTTAGTGACTGCTTGAACCTCAAAACATGGTTTTTCATTTCAAAACAGGTTTGGTCACAAAGTGGATTTTTGATTATAAAACACAAAATTATGTTTTACATATGGGTTCGCAAAAAAGGTTAGAAAAACTTGTTTTTCTTTTTAACTAAGATTTAGTAGTTTATAAGACAGTGTTTGATTCCAAATCCGATACAAAGAATCTTCTTTTATTCATGTATTTGTCACAATCTTAGTATGTTGTACATGTACTTACATACATATTATGTGACTATTTAGTTTTAATAAAAAAAATAAAATTTAAATAAATCAAAAACCACGTATGCATTGCTTATGTGTTAGATTGTGAGTTCTCGTGCAATAAGACTCCTTTCCATTACTCCTACCCTCAATTTCTCTCAAAATACCTTGAATGCATGACACATCATTTATTGTTTACTTATTTAATAGCAAATACATGATGTATCATGCACCTAGAACTATAATGAAAGAAAAGTGTAATAAAAGAACCCTAATCCCAAATTTAAAACTAAGAATTGTCCTATATTATATAAAAAAGGTGAAAAGAGAAATTCACTCCACTTTTATACAAGTTTTACCAACTTCTTAAAAAATAAATTAATCATAATCAATTATTTAAAATTCATTTCTTAACAATTAATTCTTCAAAATAAGTCCTTACTATCATGAATCATTATTCAAAATACAATTACATTATTAGTTTTGTATCTCCCATCACCCATGCTAAAACAATGGTTTCTCAGATAAATTTAAAATCATAGAAGAACAACTGGCCAGACCCTAGCAATTAAAGCAATGAACAACAAAATTCATCACTGCATGAGAGCATTGGGACCCCCTCCTCTCTTTCTTTTTTTGTTACCCTCTCCATTTATTCTCCATCAAAACCAAAGCCTCTCCTTCCCCCTAAAATCTCTATATATATATATATGTATATATCGTTTTGTGAGATTAGCATTATACCAAACAAAGCATCAAACATTTGTCTCTCCATTAAATGCTCATTCAGTCACCATAAGTTGGTAAACGTTTGCTGTTTTTATGTCGTATACTTGATTCACGTTGCTCGTCCTCTTGCCCTCGTATCCACCGCCATTCTTAATTTAGCTTTCTCTCTCTCTCCGCAATTCTGATGCCAATGTCCTAACGGACAACAATCTAAAACACACATCACTATTAGGACAGCTCATGGCAGCTAGTGCAGCCCACCTCAAAATTCATACCCAACCTGTCAAACCTAAGCGTAGGCGATGTCGTGAAACCAACATATCCGCCAATGCCGCCACCACCACGACGATAAACTCTCAGTGTCCATCTGACTCCTCCTCTGCCATTTATCCGGACCACCATTGCAAACTTGACCCACCCACCGTCGTTTCTCCGGACAATTCTTGGTGTTGCCCCGCTTCCAAACCCCCTCCACCCCCGCCACCACCCTCACCCCCACCCCCACCCCCACCCCCACGCCATACAGCCCCACCAACACCTTCAAACCCAGAACCCATTTCTGTCATCCTCAACTCCCATTCTCCGTCATCACCGCCGCCGTCTCCACAGCCATTGTTAACTACCAACTCTCCGTCAAATATCAAGATTCGATACTCACCCAGTACGGTTCATCAAGTCATGGACTCTATGCCCGTCGCCACTACCACCACCTTTTTTGGCGGCGTCAACGGTGGCGTCAACGGCGGCGTAATTCACGATTCATTCCCGTCGTCTTTCAGTAAATTCAACTCGGCCCTAAGTGCTGGACTTCTGAACCCAATGTCACCACCGCCTCCGCCGTCGGTCGAAAAGGCCCGATCAAGCCCTACGCTGTTTGAGATGATGACTAGCGAGCCCGATTGCCCCCCCAGGTCCCAGATCCCCACCTCCAACGCTGCTGTGCCGGTTCCAAAGTCGCAAATTTCAGTTCAAGACAAGCAAGCGTTGATGCAACAGCGTTTATGGGACATTTTGGCCTATGGAAGTCCGGGCAATCTGTTCAATGATCCGACCTCGAGCGATGTTAAGCTCACAATGTTCTCGAAGGACGGAGTCAGTGTTTCGATGAATGCTCATAGGCAGATCTTGGTTGCTCACAGCCGGTTCTTCGAGGTCAAGCTGTCCGACCGGTTGTCGAAGCAGCAGAGAACTTCGAACCCTTACATTGTAGAGATTGCCGATTGTGATGACATAGAAGTTTACATCGAGACGCTGAGATTGATGTATTGTAAGGATTTGAGGAAGAAGCTCATGAAGGAAGATGTGTCCCGGGTTCTTGGTATCTTGAAGGTAATGAGCATGAACATAATAGACATACATACATACATACATACATACATATATATATGTACACATGCATATATACAAACTTCAAGATGCCTCGTACATGCAAATTTCGCTTATACAAGTAGTTACATAAATTACACACACACACATATATAATGGGGATGGAAATACTGTATATACTTTTATGTATGTATGTATGTATGGATGGATGGATTAATGAGTTTTAATTTAGGTTTTGAACGGTTTGATCTTGTTTTAATTTAGGTTTCAGCCGCAATTGGATTTGATGCGGGGGTTCTGTCATGTTTGGAGTACTTAGAGGCTGCTCCATGGGCTGAGGACGAAGAAGAAAAGGTGGCTTCTCTGTTATCAGAGCTAAGGCTCGAAGTGGTTGGGGCAGGGGAAGTTCTGAAGAGGGTTTCAGTTGATGTTACAGCTGGGGTTGAAGAGGGTAATGACAATGAAGAAGTGCTCCTCAAGCTTTTACATGTCGTTCTTGAAGGGAAGGATGAGAAGGCAAGACGAGAAATGAAAAATTTGGTATCAAAAATGCTTCGAGAGAATTCGTCTCAAAATTGTTTGAGGAAGGAGTCCTTGTACACTGCTTGTGATGGCTGTTTGCAATTGCTTCGCCACCATTTTCTACGGGCAGCAGAGGCAGACTTGCAGGATGTGGGTCAGATTGCACGGCAGGCAGATAATTTGCATTGGATTTTGGATATTTTGATTGATAGACAATTTGCTGAGGATTTTTTGAAGACATGGGCATCTCAATCTGAATTGTCTGATGCACATTCTAAAGTGCCTGCGATTCATAGATATGAAATTAGTAGAGTGACAGCTAGGTTGTTTGTTGGGATTGGAAAGGGGCAGCTGTTGGCTTCAAAGGATGCAAGGTGCTTGCTTTTGCAGACTTGGTTGGTGCCCTTTTATGAGGACTTTGGGTGGATGAGGAGGGCATCAAAAGGCCTTGACAGGCATTTAATTGAGGATGGTCTAAGCAACACTATTCTGACTCTGCCTCTAGCTTGGCAGCAGGAGATTTTGATGTCTTGGTTTGATAGATTTTTGAACTCTGGTGATGATTGTCCCAATATACAACGAGGGTTTGAAGTTTGGTGGAGGAGGGCTTTCTGGAGACGAAATGGAGAGCCTGAACGCCCTCGGCAAATGCGAGTTACGACTGCAACTATAGAGAATTCGTGAAATTTAACAATTCCACGATGAGGGGGACAATGTTGTTCATGTGCCCTGTGGTTGGTTGTGTCACCTTTTACCCACTTGTGATCTCTGTCCTAATACCACTTTATTGTTCTTTTTTACCTTCTTCCTTTCTAAACTGGGTCCAGCAAACGAATGAATTGAATTCATTGAGGCTGGTGTGCTTCTCTCATAGATGTTGCCGGGTTCAGTATAGAAGAAGAGATGTGTTTGGGTTCAACTTCCTTGTTTTGTTGGGATAATCATAATACAGTTTGGTCCATCTGTTGGCTTTTATACTTAAGACTCTACCCCTTTCCTTATGTTCATTGAATTGATTTTTTGATTAGGAAAGGATTCTTGTCATTTGAACCTCATCCAAGAGGATGGCTGTCTCTTCTGAAAGAGCTTTATTCTGGTAAACCTTGACCAGTGAACTGTTGACTGGTGGTTAGATCATGAGGAGCTAGCTGAGTCACATGGAGAGTAAAGATCGGACTTTGGGTTTGCTCCGCTTCAGTTAAGCCCTACCAGTAAATTCCAAGTTCTAGCTACTGCTTCATTTGTTTTTATCAAATTCTTCTCACGATCAAATGGTGAACAGATATGACAGTCTCAGTCATGCTTTGTGCAACAATAATATACATTCTCATTAAGCTTATGGTTAATATAGCATGTCTCAAGATGAAGCTGAGCAGAGAAATAACCTCAAATGGTTGGGATTTAATTATTTATTGAGTTATGATGGTTGTATAGCGCAAGTATTTTGTATGATAAAGACTTCGTTTTGTTTGAACTACATATTGTGCCATTGAAGTTTTTCCCATTTTTTCAAAAGCTTTATTATGCTCTAATGATTGGTGAGATTTACTGCATTTTGGTTTGATGTTACTTGTATATTTCCATCACACACAAGCATATATTAACATCGCATTTAGGAAACTTCCTAATTCCCATCCTCATGTTATCTCTCAATCAGCTATATTTAGGATGTTTGGATTCGGCTTACATCCAATTCTACAAATATAGTTTTGTTGAGTTGAAAATTAGGTCGCTATATTCTCCTTAGTTAATTAATTTGTTTATTTATATGTTGTGCATTGTGTTCTTTAATAATGAACCTTGAATTGGCTTTACTCTTTGCATGAACCACATTTATTCCTTGAAATTTATGTTAATGTTTACATCTTTTCTGCATTTTATTATCTCCCCCCGCGGAAAGGGGATCTGTAATGTTTTGGTCATTGAATAGGCTAACATTCAGCAATTTCTGCTCTGAAATTAGTATTTGGTGATGTTGAGAAGCCTTCAATTGTTATCGGAGGTTTTAAAATTCAAAAATGATTTGTAGCAAAACCAAAGATTTGTTTGGACTTTTGTAAAGCATTAGTTATGAATGTTTAGCTTTCTGCATGGGTGATAGGTTTGAGGCAGAGAAATATGTTCAAAATGAGGTTTGGGACTTGTTGCAAATCGAGGTCCAAGATAAGAAAATTCTAACCAGGTTTATCAAAAGTATGCCCCTTCAAACTAAGAAGGTAAGCTGTATGTCAGTATAATCCATAATATTGTTCAGTGTAGATGTACTACGGTTGATTCCTATGAAGCACTTATTCTTTATTTTGGTTCATCTGTCCATGTCAGGCAGGTGACCAATTTTTTTTTTTTGAATTTTGGACATGTCTCCGGACACATTTTCTGTTTTCTGTTGGATTTTTCTCCTCATTTTTTTCATTTTTTTCTCGATTTTTTTTTTGTTATATATATATATATTATTTAGTAGATAGTAAATTTGTTTTGAAACTTGAATTATGGACGTTGATGATTAAATAAAGAAGTTCTTAAATTTTTATTTAATGACTTTGTTATTTTAATATCTTAATAATATTTTTGTGATTTGTGTTTTTATGTAAATTTTAATAAAAATAATGTTAATTTTTTTACTATACAGTCATATAAAAATATGTGTGTGTGTGTATATATAGATATATATTAAATGTATCTTTAACATATTTGTATCTATTTTTATTAGATATAAATATCGTGTTCGTGTATCCGTATCGTATCATATTCATGTCTTATATTTGTATCAATGCTTCATTCATGGGTGTACTGTGTGAAGAGAAGACAGATAATTAGCATCTTTCAGTTGCTTGCTGAAATTATTGTTAAGAATAACTTGTGCAAGTGTTTTTCATGTGGTACATATAATTTGACAGTTGTTCTCATTCTGTATAGTCCAAGATAGGGATGGTGCCTTTGAACCCAAAACATACTCCGACAAGCAGTGTGGAATTTGGATGGATATTTGTACTGCACCTACAAGTTACATTATTTTGCTGCATCTTTGTTGATCTATGGCTAAGAAGAGTTTTCTGGTCCAATCAGAACTATTTTTTAGTGAGTCTAGGTATATCACGTGTCAATATATCTTATATTTTTTAATAATACATATTATATATGACAAAAATGTCATTAAAAAGATATATTGTCACGTCACTGTACCAATCCCATCCAAGGTCCTGGTCTATGCAAAAAAGTACTGTGAGATTTGTGTTAGGTATTTGCAACTTGCAAGTTAATGCTCTGATAGTCACTTGAGTTGATTTTGTAGGGAGAATGGACTTTCAGGCCAACAAATGAGCACACTTGGTAATTGGGGTGAGAGAAACATTATATCAATGAAATGCACATATACTGAGTTAGGAAGATGTTATCTTTGGTTAAAAGAACTTCAACTTGTTGGTTACAAGTCTCATTAAATAAGTCTTTCAAATGTCATGCAATGCAACATTGCCTGCCTCCACTTCATTTAGATATTGCAATTAGGTCTGTTGGAGGGTGTCTTTGGTAGACTATATGTGACTGTCCTTTTCTTGGAATGGATATTCCTTTCAACAACATTTACTAGTTGCTCTTTGGAAGTAATGCCATTGCCTACAAATTCCTGGTGGCACTGGTGGGAGAGACAAATTGTGAAGTTGCACTCACAATTTTGGTCCAATTACAAATGGTTTTGTTTCTAAAATCGTGGGTGCGATTCACTATTTTATCCCCCCACCCGTGCCACTCAACCGGCCCTTATTACATCAAAATGGGACTTAAGTCATGATATGGTTTTAAACATGAATTTTACTCATTTTAATTTTTTAATTCAACAATCGGTATCATAATAATTTTAAATCCAAATATTCAACAATTAAAGTTGGCATAAATTATCTTTGTTTAATATTTTTTTCTCTAAACAATCTTGTGAAAATTAACTTAAGGGATTAACTCCATGACGAGACGAATAATGATAAATACGGCACGTATTAATAGTCTTACGGTATCATTTCATTTTCAAGGACTCGAGGTCCTCGTAATTAATTGGGACAAGGGGATGAAAGACTTTTTCCCCATCCCTAGGACTAATTGAGGCAAAATTTTAGGACTTTAGTGTTGGGGAAAAAATTGTGATAATTACATGCTCTATGGGTGTTGAATTTGTCACAACACAATGTCAAATATCTTTAGCTTGTCACTAATACTAGCATGTGGCCAGGGTTGAGTTACATCTGGCAAGTTCATCCATCACCTACCATTTAACCATGTTTGGAAAAAAGAGGAAAAAATATTAATTTTTTAAATTTTTATTAATTTTTTCCTTAATTTCCAAGATTTTTCGTGTAAGTTTGATTTTCTAATTTTATTTATTACTGACATTAAATGTTTATAATAGAAAATTTATCTTTTTTTTAATTTTATTTTCCAGTGTTTATTTGTGTATATAAGTGTACTAGTGTGTGTGTGTGTGTGTATATATATATATATATATATATATGTCTATTGTTAGGTGATATGGGTTTCGAATGAAAATTCGAAAAAATGATTTAGGAAAAAAAATAGTTTTTTTTAAATATAAACTTAGGTAAAATGATTTTTTGCTCTTCCAAAGAAATTATTACAAAATTTCTTCTAGAATTTTATTTTTAAATGAAGCAAATAGTGCTTTATCTTATTTTTTAAGTAAAGCAATTAGGAAAAGATACTTAAATATGTATATATAATAAAATATTAACAGTAATTTGACTAAAACATATATAAAACAAAATCCCAAATTTTTATCCTTAGCTCCACAGTTTCCAAATTGTGTGACTATAAAGTTATTCTGCATCCTAACATTGGAATGAAGTTATTGCTATAAATCATAGCTTTTTTAGATTTAGACTTCAGTTTTGAAAAAATAAAGAATAAAAAAATTGAAATCTTGTTTATTCACGATCTTTTTATCTTATTTTGAAAAGAAAATCAAGTTAAAAAATGGAAGATAATATTAAAATATTTTTAAAATAATAGTTTTAATTTTAAAATAAAATTACTCAATTATCATTTTCTTCAAATGAAATAATTAATAAAAGAAAATTATTAAACAATTTTAATATGAAATTATAGTTTGAAAAAATAAAAAAATAATTTAAATATAATAAATTTGAATTAAACTCAAATTTAAAAATTAAAGAATTCTAAAACAATGTAAAACAATATACAAGATCTTTACAATTACCATATTGTCCTATTTTACTTTTAATTAATTTTTTTATAATTTTATTTATTAAAAAAAGAAGAAGTGAAGATTGAGTGTCAATAAGCAAAGGGCATGCATGGTGCAAATGCCATTTTTAAAATATTTTAGCCAAAATTGAAAATTTCCATTCTAAGACTCAAATAAAAAATTATAAAAATTTGAAAATTGTCACAGCCCATTGGTAGTAGCTTGTTTTCTAAAAAACTAAATTAAAAATAAATAAATAAGAGACCAAGTTTGAATATAAGGAAAAAAGAAATGTATTTATGAAAAATAAATTAAAATGATGAGAGAAAAGAAATAATAAATTAATGGAATCTATCATCAATCGCACGACAGTCCGCAGTCATCATCATGTGCGTTGTTGACTTGAAAGAGGCCCAAAACCGGACGCTACACGCTAGGTACTGGCGATGACTGGTGGGCTGGTGGAGGGGTATTATGGGAACATTATCCAAAAAAGGGGCCGAGGGCAGGATATGGGATGGGATTGGGATTGGGAGAGTGAAGCATAAATACGTGGTGAAGGGGGGCGATAGTGTTCATACAAACAAAGAAAGAGAGAATAAAGGGAGGGAGGGGCCATAAGGGAAAGGGAGAAGAAAGAAGGAGAAGAAAAGGATCGTATCATATCAAGGCGTTGGCGTATTGGAGAGGGAATGTGTGGTGTGGAGTGAAATAATGGAAGACCCAGAATGATCTAGACTGTAGAGATATAGAGAGAGAGAGATTACATGACTGATCCAACTAGAAGAGGAGGAAGATAACAGCAGCAAAAACACAGATTCTGCTTCATTTGCACTTGTGCCGCCACCATTACCATTGCTTTGAAGCAGATTTGGTTATGATTGTTTTTTTCTGTGATTTTCTCGGGCCTTGATTTGGGGTTATGTGGTGATTCTACTGGGGGGATCTGTTTGATCGTGGATTCGGCGATAACTATTTCGATTCTTCAGGTATATGAAACCCTAGCTCTTGATTTTGTGTTTTTTTGTTTGGTTCTTTCTTCTATAATACGATTCCTAAAGCGAGAATGAGAGAGACCATTTGTTGAATGGGTGAAACCCTAACATTCGTCTCGATTTTGACGTGGATTGTGGGTTCTGCTTCGTCGATGACACGATACAGGTTAAAGACTTGAAGACTAGACGGTGAATCGACTCCGGGTTTTATTTTTATGGAGATTTGATTCTTAGGGTTTATCATAGGTCTGTCGGTAGGTCTCATTTGTGTCTGAGCTACAATCTGAAGTGGATTTTGCTTGGTTCTTCGCCTTCGATCACTTCAATCCCTCCATTTAGGTTGCAATGGAGTGTTTATAGGCTCGAATTTGTACTTTCGTGAAGAAACGCCTTCGATCACTCTGGATCTCTCGCGGCATACTCATGGACTTTTCGTGCTCGGTCTTTGCCTCAGATTTTACCTATTTATTCTTCAGCTAATTGGCCAAACTCTTGTTAATATACGAGGGGCTTCAATTTACCCACATAGAGTTATGTATACAAACTTTTGAGGCTTTTTACAGGGGTCATGAAAATAGAGAACATATAGGTTATATGTTATGCAGATCTATTATAATCTATTCATCTGATCAGATCTACGTTTATTGCTCGGGATTTGTTCTTGCAGAAGTCTCGTCTCCGTGTAGATTCGCATGCCTAAAGGGCTGCAGGTTCTGGGGAATATGGAGTCTCAACTGCTATCCTTAAATTTCGATGGCTGCTAAGCTTTTTGAGATCCGTTTATTATTTCATTAAACACAAATTGTTCTCAACTTTTTAAAGTATGCAGAGGAGGTGAACTTTTTCATACTTCAATGGCTTTGGAAGGTTCTAATTCATCATCGTTTAGATCAAGCATGGAATGTGCTTTATTCCCCCATCAATTGGCACAGCTTCACTACTTTCTTAAGATGATTTGTTAGTTGTTACTTATCTGGTTATTTGGATGCCATTCCTTGCTACAAAGGACACAAAGACATTATTTAGAACATGTTATTTTGTATTTTCTGTTGTCCCCCAGTTGTTGATCCCAACGGAGCCACTGTACACCAGACTATTTGTTTCAAATGTCCAAAACCCTAACGTCAGTGGAGCAAAATGCTTTCTGGACTTTAGGAGGAAACCATATCGTTAACTTCAGCATGCCAATAGGTTAAATTCTTATTTTTCCATGTTGCCTGAAGATGTCAGTTGTTCCTATTTACTTTGTGTAATGAATCTCTGGATTGTGTGCTAACTGCTAAGCCAAAATATCAGTGGAGCAAGTTGCTTGTGGCCTTTCAATCTGGTCTGATGAGTTCTTCCCTTGAGCACTTATATTTCATTAGTCTTGTTGTTTGCTTCTGCACTGTTTAATGACATAATTTATTGGCGTGATTAACTGTTGATTATATTTTGTTTTGTAAAATTATGCTGACGGAGCTGACACTGATCTAAACCTTGAATGTTTCACAGGCTGAATAAATTGAATATCTTGGATACTTTGAGGCTTTTGGACCCTTTCCATTTATGGAACAGGCAACAATGAGGGGTCCCTATTAATGGTGGGCATTGACGATTACTTAAAGACATGTTATGAATGCTACAAACATTCCTAAGCAAAGGAATTTTTATATTGACTTGCAGAATCGCTTGTGTTGTTGCACTGGGGGGTCAGCCTCTTCTCTTGGGTTGAGCAAAAAACGAACATCAAAGGCATCCTGCAAGACTTGTGGTGGAGAACCATTAGTTGATGGGAGAGGGTCTGCATCCAGTAGCATGCTTAGTACTGTTGGTTTGGAACTTTCTAGCCTAATCAATTCTGAGTTGACTTGGAAGAAGGTTTCGAAAGGTAATAGGAGTTCAGCAAGGCGAGCTAGGAAATCAGTTGAAAAAACTTCGAAAGCTAGTGGGGAGTTGGTCAATAAAGATTCCAAAGAGGTGGACATGCCAGTGTCAGAGTCTGAGAAGGTAAAAGTTACATTTTAAGTCTCTGCTGTATAATTATTTGTATTTTTCTTGTATGGAAAATGGTTCTTAACTGAAAGACCTGCACTTTATCACATGATACTGTTATCTTCTTCTATTTGGCAGCTTGGGGTGACTGTTCTTGGTTGCCACTTTAGTGAAAAGTCTGAACATGTGCCAATTAAGAAAAGGAGATTTTTGTTCAGGTCTCCATCTCCACCACCTAAAACCCATTTGCCATATCCAGAGGAGACTGGGAGGCTTGTAAAGAGTCAGCATGCTGCTGGCCAGGGGTTCCCCCAGTCAAATTCAATTGCCGAATGTCAACTTGCAGCATCTGAGGCAGCTGCTTCTGCTGACATGGGTCAGATTGTGGATAATGAACTTAATATTCAGGGGAAGAACTCGGTGAAGGTAAATGAGAATGAAGACTTTTCTGGTATCTCAATCCTTGCTGCTGCTGCCTGCAGTAACAGTTTGGGAGATGTTGAGGAGAGCTCTGGAGTTGAAGAGTCTCTTGGGCGTGAGGGTTTACTTCAATTTCCAACGAGTGCTGAATTCAATTCTACTGAGATATCAACAAAAGGAACTGGTTCTTGTATATCCACGGTGCCTGCTGAAGTAGGTCCTGCCTCACCGAGAACGGATAATTCGTCTCCAAAAGGTTTTCAACTTGAAAGCATCACGGAAGGAATTTCTTTGCAGGACAATTCGGTGGCTGGAAACCAGGGTCTTCTAAGTGAAGAAAAGGATGATGGGAAAATTAGGACACAGGAGTCTTCTGCACGAGATGGCAGGTTGCACTGGGACTTAAATACTGTAATGGATGCGTGGGAACATCCTTTTGATTGTCAGCATACAGATACTATGGCTGATGTTGCAGATGACATCTCTGAGCATGCTGATGATGGCAAGCATATCGATAAAAATGGGAACTCTGAAGGTCATGAGTCCCAAAGTGAACCTCAGGTTGCTGCTGATGATATTGGAAAGACACTGTTGCTGGGTGAATTGAGGAGATTAGTTCATGAAACTCAAGTCTCAAATGTTGAGGAACCTAAGTTGGATGCAGACACTGATATTGACAGGGCTATCATCTCCCAAGAAAAGTTGCTCTATTCCGAGATTGATCATGTCCCAAATGTTACGATGGACCTGGATGGGAAAACAGATTCCTTGCATAATCAAGAAAGAATCAGCCCTCAAGCTGGATCGATTGCTTCTGTTCCTTCTAAACACGCCTCAGGGTCTGCTCTATCTACCGTTGTTGATGAAGATGCTTCTAAGCGTGAAAATTTTTGCACTTCTGGGAAAACTGAAACTTTATGTACTCATCAGGTTGCTGACATGGATTCACATGTGGACTGTTCTCTCACTCCTGAATCCAATCCTCTCACAAACACACGGATGTCAGAGGAAAATTGTAATATAGTATCCACAGGGGTCGCTATTGTGAATAAGATAGATGACTGTGCTGCTGATTCACAAATAAGTGGAACTATTTCCTCTAGTTCTCTGGCTGGGAACCAAAATACCACTCTTCCTATTGTAGCTTACTCAGACAAGGTCACCTTTGAGACTGGGGATGTTCAAAATGAAGATGGTGGTGGTACCGAGCGAATAACTGATGTGCATGATGATGGAAACATTATTAACAATATGGTTGCTGTGGAGACTGGTCGGCCACTGGGAAATGAGCCTCATGATGATGTTATGGAGCATGCTGTCACTGATCCAGATGAAGTGGGTTTTTCCCAATCTCACGATACAAATGTTGAAATGCCTCCCTTTGATGCATTTTCCGGAAGTCAGCCTGCAGTACCAGTGGACATGATGACAGTGCCACATGGTGAAGTAACTAATGTGTATGATACTGTTGAATCTGTTACTCCACTGCATGCTGAGGAACCAGCAACCACTTCTTCATGGAAGTCTTTGGCAACTGCTGAAACTGATACTCATGTGCATGCTGAGGAACCTGCAACCACTTCTTCAGGAAAGTCTATGGCAACTGCTGAAACTGATATTCCAGTGCATGCTGAGGAACCCTGCAACCACTTCTTCAGGAAAGTCTATTGCAACTGCTGAAACTGATACTCAAGTTCTTGCTGAGGAACCCGCAACCACTTCTTCAGGAAAGTCTATGGCAACTGCTGAAACTGATACTCAAGTTCATGCTGAGGAACCAGCAACCACTTCTTCAGGAAAGTCCATGGCACTGTTAGGACCAGCCTCTGTTCTAAGCTCTCATGATGCACACAGAAGCTATTCTGATGATGTTGTACATAGTTCTGGTAGGGTGGCTCTTGAAGAACCTTTGGAAGATGGTTATGATTCTGATGTTTCCCAAGGAGATCATGGTCCTGTGGTTGGGATTGAAAAAGCGAGTGACCATCAGGTGGATTACGATTCGCAGTATGAAGATGGGGAACTGCGGGAATCAAGTGTACATACTTTGGATGAATATGATGGTGAAGATGGAGAAACTGAATGTGTGGACTATGGGCCAGACAACAGAGACACTACTAATTTGCATCTTGAAAATACTCAAGATAGTAATTTTCAACCTTGCACGGGAGGCTCTTTAAGAGTACAAATCACTGATGCAGGATCTGATGGGGATTCAGCAGTGAGAACTAGCCAGGCATGGTTGAGGGTGCAAAATTCAGAAAAAGTGGACCGCACTGGCCTGGGATCTGGTTCAGGACCTGATCAGGTGATTCAAGATGATGGAAATCATGATATTCCAGACAATGTGAAGGAACCAAGCCAATCGGCTGATTTGAAAATGAAAATGTCCGGTTGGGATCAGTTGCCCGAACATCGTACAGCAAACAGAATTAGAGATGGCAGCTTTAGAAAGACTTTCCCTGGTGATCACAAAGATGGATTGGATGCTGAAGATATGGAAAGAAATGTGGTGGGGTCAAGAGTTTACAGGAGGGAGTTGCCATCACGTATTGAAGGACCACCATCCCGTGGTTTATTTCTAAGGAGGTATAGATTAGGTATACAGGGAAACAGGTACTATTTTACTTGATTAATAATTTTTCTATGAGATTTTGTTCTTGGTGGATCTATAATTTAGTTTTTCATCACTAACTATTTTTTGTGCTTTCAGTTCCAGTGATGCTGATGATACACATCCTAGATCTGGGAGGGAGTCTGGCACTTTTAGATCTTTTGGAAGGGGCAGATACATTCATGGCAGAGGTCGGGGAGGTGATCATTGGGTTGATTCTCCAGATAATGATAGGGGTCTGAAACGCCATCGTTCGCCTATTTATCATGGACTGGCTTCTTTCCATCGCTCTGGCCCAGATGATATGAAAGAAGGTGGTGCAGGACTCGGCCGCCATGCTGGCAGACAAGCGACTAATGCTTCTTCACATGTTCTGCGTCGATCTTTTAGAAGTGGATCACCAACTGATAGGCAAGAGATATTTGACATGCGTACGTCTATCAGACAAGCTGGAGAGATGAGTCCTGATAGGTGTGTGACTATTGGCAGGGGCAGGGCTGTAAGATATGGTCCACGATTTGGTGGTGGAGGTCCTAAGGGGAGATACCATGGACCTGTGAATGATGATTGCATTGAATCTTCACTGAATTATTCACATCCTTTGTCCAGGAGACGAAGAAGCTTGTCTCCCATTGGAAGAAGAGGGAATCCTCGTTCGCAAAGATCCAGCTCAAAATCTTCTTCAAGATCCAGGACTCGCTCTCCCAATGCTTGGCAATCTCCTAGAGGAAGAAGCGGGGCCGGTCTTGCTGGCAGTGTTGGTTTTAGACACCAAAGTAGATCCCCTAATTTCCGTTCTGAGGGCAGGATGCCAAGATTGAGGTCTCCTCGTCTGCGACCTGGTTTTGTGGATGACCATGTGATAGGATTCATGTCAGTCCCAAGGAGCCATGGTTCTCCACCACCTAACTCCAGATGGGTTGGTTACAAGCAGCGTTCTTCACTTTTAGACAGGAGATCACCGGGGAGGATTGGCCCACGGGGAGAGAGATTTGATGTTTTGGATTCCTCACGAAAACTGAAGCCAAATGAGTACTATAGACCTGTGCATCCTGGAAGGTTTTCTGAATTAAATGAAGCTGGAAGAGGTGGACCTAGGGATGAGGGGACTGATGATGATAGAAGGAAACATGGCTATAGAAATGGGCTTGTCCATTCTGCAAGGCATTATGATATGGATGGAGAAGTGAAGCGATTTCGTTATGATGTTGAAGATAGTTTTGCGCCAGGACATGACTCTCGTGATAAGGATGGTACAGATTTCCATGGGAGAGGAAATCCGAAGGCCTATAGTAGAGGCATCAATACCCGGATTGGCAATGTGCCGAGGAGAACTAGAGAAGAAAGAGAGCCATTCCTTAATCGACGAGATGAGAAATATAATGCTAACTCAAAGTCATTTGGAATGCGGGAATGTGACGAGGACATAGCCTCCAGAAGGAGAAGGCCTTTGTGATTTTTGTACCCAGTGCCCTTTTTGTCACATTGGGTGCATCTGCAGGTGGATGGAAAATGTTGGACCTGGTGAAATTTTTTCTTTTTCGGCAGGAAAGCAACTAAATCTTGCAGTTCCCCTTTTTTGCCAATGCCGGTTGAAATTGCATTTGACTTTGTGGTTTCTTTTTGAAAATTTGGTTAGGCCTAGTTATTTTTTTGATATATTTTTTTCTTTCATTTCTAAATATTTTAGTCTCCTGGCCAATCAGGGTGATGTCACCTCTTTGGAGGCCATTAAAAAATTATCAAATCAATGAAAAGTTAATTTATTTTTATCACGATTTTGTCTACAGTGGATTCATGGTATATCATCTTTATCCTATATTTCGGTTACCTAATTTGTTTGGGTGGGATGAGGACTGAAAGTAGAACACTGGAATAGGACTGATAGATCAAGCTTCTGGACCGCATCAAATTCATGACAGTCAGAACTGCAGTGATTATTTGTAAAAATCATTGTTGGGTGAATTTTGCAGGTATGGTTGTTTTGCTTGACAACAGGGTTGTAGTAGGACCTGCTTGGCTGGCACTTTGTGGACAACATGCTGTGAAAGAATTCCAACATATGGTGCTTGAACGGATTTTGCAGGTATGGCTGATTTGCTGAAAACATTATTGTATACGACCAGCTTGGCTGGCACTTTACTTGCCTTAAAAAAAATGCAGCTTGGCTGGCACTTTGTTTACAACATGCTGTGAAGGAACTCCAAAATATTGTGCTCTTTCTTTTCTTGCCTAGTGAGAGAGTAGCAGACAGCATAGTATCATCTAGTCTCTTTTTCATGTCAGTTCTTAGAGGTTAAAAGAGGTTGGTTGCTTCTTTTCGTTGTTATTGCTATTGGGAGGAGCATGTTACAGAAAACACAGGAATGTATGTGGGCATCAAATAAGAGGTACTATAGTAATGTCTCTAGTTGAAAGGATTTTATGGCCTTAGATCTCTTATTTATTTTTTTTGTTTTCCTCTTTCAGGGAAAATAAATGAAGGGGGGCATTTATAGGGACTACTAGAATGGGATGATAAGCTTTTTAAATTACAATGCTTTTGATTTACTAAGAACTTGAAAAAATATCTTTCAAACTTGAACTGTGAATTTGCATATTATCTGGTTCTATTCTACTAAAGAATAGTCTGTTCGAGCTTAATATAGGATACTGTGGAAGTCTTTTCTTTCTTTTCTCCCCCTCCCCCACTCCCTTTTTCTCTTTTGAATAAGCAAAAGACTTTGAGGCAAGAAAAAACTCACCTAACTTACTGCAATTGGATTTTACATCTATTCTTTAGGTAGAGCAAGCCATTCTTTGGAGTCCTAGATCCTGGCCAAATCTTGAGCGATCTGCTGATCTTGCTCGTTTCCAGAACCCAATCAATTTTGTTGTTTGAGATATCATATAACTATACTATGGGCATTAGAAAGACGACAGGAAGCAGAAAATGTCATGGGATTCAAGATCTGTGAGAACCTCAATTGAATTTAAGCAACTGGTGTACTGACATGGAAAGCAAGAGTGACCGGTGGGGTTTACAGAGATAAGAAGCAAGATAAAGCTGAGGGAAAATTGCTGTCCAACTGTGATAATAGGAATTGAGGGGTGGGAATGGAGGAAAGGATAGTCAAGTTGAGAATGAGCCGAGGTGGTCCAATTTCCTTGAGTAGACATAACTGACATGCTTCAGTTTTTCTTTAATGGCGGCAAGAGATGGAGAGGGGACTATGAGTACTTGAAATTGGTGGTCAGGTCTTAAGGAGATTCATTGCTTTCCGAAAGATGGTAAATTCCTGTCTGTGTCTAGATATATTCCATGCTTTCTTTCAAATTGTCCAAAATTCTTTATTAGCTTGATAGATGTGAAGTGCTTCTTTTCTGAAAACTTTAGGTGTGTTGAGTGAGAAACTTGTATATCAACAATGTGCTTGATGGAACATTAATTTGACCCGAGTACAATTACGATGGTAATAGTGATTTAAATCACTATTGTTTCCCTTGAAAAGTTCACATTGAGTTTTTATCAGTTGGTTATCGATGACTTCAGTAGTTTCTCTTATAAAATTATTGACTCCAGAGATATATAGTAATACGGAGAATTCATCAAGGAACCTAACTCTTGTTGCTGGATAAGAAACGCAGTCATTGAACAATTATGGAATATTGGTCAATTCTTCCCATTTGCTTTCTCAGTTTTCTTCATGGCTGAGATGCCAAAAAATGGTGTACCGAGAGTGGTTGGGAGCCTCCCTATGTAAGCAATAAGAGAGCGTGTTATTTTTATTTTATTTTATGTTATATTTTCATGTGCTTTTTAACATATTTATCAAGCCCATGTTATTGTCCAAAGGCATCTTTCTTGTGTTTTATAAAGGCATCTCTGAAGGAGATGCTTCTTCTATATAGACAATCTTGTACAACTCTTCATACTTGCTCAATAAATTTATACAAATGAGAAAGGGTCAAGCGCATCTTATATGCTTATTTTCAACTGATGCACTTTGATAAAGAACATGGATTTTAGTTAGTGACATCTGTGAAGTCATAGAAAGACCACTTCCATTGATAGCTCTGTTTAGAGGTTTTGCATATTCTATCAGTGAACCCATGCAAGTTATACCGCCTATTGACTGCACTCATCCAACTCCTTCCGTTCCATGACAACACTGGCAAGTGTGAGAGTGAGAGTGAGAGTGATTGTCCCTTGAATTAGGTCTTGGTCTTCTAGTCCTCATCATCAAAGTGGGTGAAGAAAGGTGAGCAAGCATAACTTAGTTCACCTGGTCTGGCCATTTTTTGCCTTTGCATCATCACAAACAATTCACGTTGTTTATGGTTAGCTCAAACAGACAATGTACAGTATGCGGATTTATAAGCATAACAGTAATTTTTTTGAAAAATAAAGATGAGCAGACAATACCATTCCTGATCAATTAGCATTTCGTCTGTCAACCCAAACTTTCTTAGCTCTTCTTCAGTGTGATGCATTAATAAGCTGTATCTGTAAATATTGGTATGTAATAAACAAACCATAAATGATGTCATTGAATTAAATGGTAAAGAGTTAGTTGGAAGAAGAAGCGATAAAATCAAACGATAAATAAAAAATTAAAAAAAGGCACATGGTATATGTTATTCATTAAGATATTTATGTTTACAAATAGTGATAAAGATTATAATAATATAAAAACTCCCCTTTTAGGTGGGTTAGAGGTGTGAGTTGTGTGGTTAGTGTAACTTGTGTGGCAGATGCTAGGTGGATTCTCATAGTAGAGTGGCAAAGAGAAAGTAAAGCGATTTAGAATCCATGCGAGAGATTTCCGAGAGAGCGGCGCGATTTGGAATGTTGAACGAAATTCTGAGTACGAGGATTTCAACTAGAATGAGATTTCAAGTACGAGCAATGAGTGTGGAATGATTTTCAAGACTCAACTCTCTCAAGTGGAAAATAAAAAATTATTATTGCCTTTATTGTGATGGTTGAGAGGTATTTATAGTGATTAATAACGTGTCAATCTCTACGCCCTACATGAGTGTCTTGGGTTTGGCAAATATCTCACTAATGTTCAAAATAAGAGTTAGTCTGGGGAATGTCTTAGTGCTAGAAAGTTCAAAAAACAAGCTTCACCCACAAGGTACGTGAGATTATTTGGAGAGCTTGTTATTTTAACTATCATGCCACAAGATCCTAGGTATCTTGAGTGCGAGGGAGCATGGTGTGAGAGTTACACCATGTTCACGTACCAGGCTTCAAGAGTCTCTCGAGACTTGCCTCCAAGCCTTTGGGCAACCCTGTTTATAAAGGATAAGTTGGACAAGCTTCGCAAGATTTCTTGAAATTTCATGAGTTGTTATCGTTCACGAAGGGATTATTAATATGGTTATCCTTACTCTTGAACATATGATACCTTAACCTTCGCGCTTCTGCAACTGATGGTTTTCAATTGTTCATCCTGTCGCGTGGGCCAAGTTGAATGACTTTCACGTGGAGAGAGGAAACTGAACGATTATTGTCTCATGAGTCAAGTTGAACAATCTTCACGTGGGAGGCAGCTATTGTGGGATCTAATACCCACCATCGTCATATAAGAGAGTTTAGTGATGTGAACTTTAATACTCACACACTCATTAACGACTCACTTAAAATCGGTTACCTTCTCATAACTCGTAACTCTAAAATCAACTATTCTTATACATGCGTGTTATAATATAAGAAATAAAACATATCAAATTATACATAGACAAAAGAAAAAAGGGTCAAAATTTATTCACGTTTCTTATTTTTTGAGTTGTAACGGATGATAAAAAATTATAATAATTACCCAAAAAAATAAATTTTAAATGTTTGTAAAGATATAATAGCACAAGGAGTCATATTGTAAAAACTCCAGAACTTCACTTGATATTAATAAAAGAAAAAAAAAGTTTCTATGGAATTGTTTTCCTTTTTATAGTTTCTATTTCTAATAGATGCACTTTTATAGTTATAGCATAGACACATCAGATAAAAGATAAGATTTACCATTACAACTCCATCTTCGAAATCTTATTTTAACTTTTATATAAATAGACTTTAATTGTTTAAAATATTGTCAAAAGAAAGTCTAATTTTTTTCCCTCTCCCGCTCTCGCTTCTCCTTCCGGGGCATCAACGAAGTCCGTTTCCCCTCTCTCTCTCTCTCTCTCTCTCTCTCTCAACGGTGACAAGGTCCATTTTTCTTGGCGCCGTCTCGCTTCAGTGAGTCCACAATCATGGTGGCCAAAAAATACTCAGATCCAACATTAGGGACGGAAGTGAAGCTTAGACGAGCCACTAGAGTTAAAAACAAGAACCCCGCACCCATCCAAATCACGGCGGAGCAAATCCTACGCGAAGCCCGAGAGCGCCAAGAGGCCGAGATTAGAACGCCCAAGCACAAAATCACCGATTCGACAGAACTCGCCGATTACCGTCTCCGAAAGCACTGAGAGTTAGAAGACCTAGTCCGCCGAGTACGGTGTAACGAAAGCGCCTGGATCAGACACGCCAAGTGGGAAGAGTCTCAGAAGGACTTCAATCGAGCCCGCTCGGTCTGGGAACGATGCCTAGAGGTCCACAAGGGAAACTATACGCTGTGGTTGAAGTACGCCGAAGTCGAGATGAAGAGCAAATTCATCAATCACGCCCGAAACGTTTGGGACCGAGCCGTCTCCATATTCCCTAGGGTTGATCAGCTCTGGTACAAATATATTCACATGGAGGAGATGTTGGGGAACAATGGTGCGCGGCAAATTTTCGAGAGATGGATGAACTGGCACCCTGAGGAAGGTTGGCTCTCTTATATCAATTTCGAGCCACCTTACAACGAAGTTGAAAGGGCGAGAACAATCTCTCACAGGCTCTTGCAAGATTTTCAAACTTTAGCATAACTAAGAAGTTTGTAATTATTTAAATTTTTATTCTCTTTGTTTTCATGTTCTATTGCATTAGGATTATTTGTTTTTATACATAGGAGTGTAACAATCAACTCAATTTAGTTCATTATAATCAATAAAATTTCAATTTTGTTATTGGAGAATTTAAAATTTTCGTTTCAATGTCATGCAAAGTTTGAGATGAAGAATAGAAAAGTTGTAAGGGCCAGGAATTGTTATGAGAGGGCAGTGGATTTTTGGTGCATACCCACTTGTCCTGATTTGGATTTCAACCTGAGGTGGAAGAATTATGATCAGAACAGTTATCTGTGGCATTTTTGAGGACAGAGTTAGGAAGAATCCCCCTAAATTGATTAGATCTACTTGTGTAAGTTTCTTATTGATACAAGAATGGTTATAATTGGTGTTTGGTATTGCATTAGATTGGCACTAGATTCTAGACTTTGATTTAAGTTCTTTTCATAATCCAGGATTGAAGATTTAGGCGTTTCACTATTTTTGATTAATACAAGTTGTCTATACATAAGAATTTATGTAGCGGATCTCAAATTATTGAGATAAAGTTTTGTTGATTTGTTAGAACAGAAATATAGGGTAACCTAATATGTTAATTGTGTACAATATTGTGGGTTCCATCCATTACAAAGAGCATCATGATTTCAAGAATGTCAATTTTGATGGTCCTAGAAAGTGGCAGTTCTCATATTGTAAGTTGGAAAGATAGATGAATTACCTTCCACGGTAACCTCTTTCCATCACAAGCATACTTCCATTGCCCATGTTATGAAGTCCATGAAATTGCTCTACTGTCCATTTGTACCACCTCATTAGGAATACTCGCAGTGTTAGACCAGTGTGACACTATCACTAAATTCATGTTGGGCTCTGCTCACCAGGTGGCTGAAAACGCCCGATGTCAATATCTGCTCTTAGTGTCTCTCTAAATCCTGCAGCCCCAAACAGTCCTCAGTTTAAAACCCTTCACCACAAGCTATAAGTTTAATGAATTCATAAGTGATGGAACTACCTGTTATTCTATCATAAACATCTGCAGCAGATTCCCCATTAGGGAAGCGATAAAAGAAACGGCCGTAAAGAGCGCGAATGGCTTTCTGTAGTTTCATCTGTTCTCTGTCCTGAAAGTTCCCTTGGGGAAGAAAATAAAGCAGAGAAATACACTATGAAAGTTCTGTGAGAACAGAGAAAACTTTGGATTCTCCTTGCTGCATTTCCAATCTCATAATTGAAAAAAACATACCAAAATCTTGTTCTCGTAACCGAGGTTCCTCTCTCACGCCAGCAATCCTTGAGCGCCCGAATGCTTTACCCAAATTACGTAATGTTTCAAGTGTTCTTTTATAAGGAGACACATAGAAGTAAACCTTCCAATCATCTGCTCCATCATTTTCAATCATCTCCCTAATTCTCTTCCCACATTCTTCGGACTCTGCCATTCCTTTCTCTGTGAGTGCAATCTTCGGGTCAGCTACCCTAGTGTACACACACTCATCGATGTTTCCTTCACTCTGTCCATGTCGAACCAGAATGATCCTTCGCGGCCTAGGGGGCCGGGGAGTAGCTGAAGTCATAAGAAGGTTCTTTTCAGGGAAACGGGTTGACCCATTATCAGAAGTTTTAAGGCTCACCTTTGCCTGACCATTTGTGTCCTCACTGCATCGGATTGTATTAGAAATATACAATTCTCGTAGTAAAACTTGGGGAGATGAAGCCAGGGAGGGTGTTGAAATGAGGCAGGCCATTGCTTGTGGGGAAGCAAAGACAACAGAGACGAAAGAGATGAAGCGGGAAAAGAGGAAAAAGTGTGGTAGTCATCTTCACGTGTCTCCATTAATTCCTGTGACCTAGTCATCTTGGGGCAGAAGTAAGCAATTGTAGTGTTTTGTTTGTTTGTGCAAGAGGTCTTGGTCACCCTTGTGACAGGTGGTGAAAAAAACAATAGTAATGCTTATATATACACTGCACTTGGGCTGGTGGCTTGAAAGTCATCGGGTGGAGATGGATGTGTGGTGTGAAGGGACAGGGGGCCATCTTGTTTTTGACAAGTGATGGATTCATTGAAATGTAGTTGGTTTTTTCTTTGTTCTTTCTAATGATGCTTCGTCCTTTGGCTTGATTGTGGACTCAGTGGGGGACCGATGTGTCTATAGGTACATCCAATTTGATAAATAATGTTGGAACAGGGAATTTTGTAGAGGGATTGAATGAAACAGCTGATTACATAGTCGGATTGGGGTTGCAGCAAGGAGAAAGTTATCAAAGGAAATTGGTAAGGTACCTGGCTAAAGCCTCTCCGACACTTAATTTAGCTAAGTATGAAATGAGAAGTGAAAATATATACGAGTGCACCTTGCGAATTGCCACCAGTCGTTAAATAGGCATAAAATAGTTCAAATTTTGGGATTATGTTCTCCTTTCGTTGCCCCCCACGCAGATCAAGACAACTGAAACCGTGGGAAATTAATGTAGGAGTAAGTAACACATTTTTAAATTTAGTTGATTGAGTCAACTGTTATAGCCGTTAACTTCTGGGGGAAGACTAGGTGATTGTTCGGTTTTGCCAAGTAACTTTGGTTGTCTGCTGTCATGTAAGTTAGCAAATGATGTTGTAAGATTTTGATTAACAGTTCGTTTGGATAAGTAGGAGGGCAAAGAAATGAGAGAAGAGTATTAGTTATGAGGGAAAGGAATGGAGAAGAGAGGAGAGGGTAATTCCTCGTTTATGTTTGGATAACTAATGAAAGGAAAGAGAGGTAATCCTTTCATCTTGTTTGAGAATAATAAAGGAGAGAAATGAAAAGAAAGAATTTTATATTATTTTACTATTATACACAAACAATGTGTATTTGGATGCTGTAAGATAAATGCCATTTTTATTTTGTCTTTTATAATTTTAAGGGTAATATTGGTATTATTAAAAATTCATTAAATCATTCTTTCCTTTCCTTCCTATTTCCGTCCACTTTTGAAGGGATAACAAAATTGTTAAAATGGGAGTTAAGCTCTCCCTCCCTTTCCTTCCTAATTTTTAAAACAAACATGACTATAAACTATCATTCCTTATCCTTTTTTTCCCTTTTTTTCAAACTTCCTTTCATCCAAACATAGTGTAAATGTTACCGATGATTGATTCCAAGTGATATCTTACTTTTGAATGTTGAGATATGAATCAACTAACGGGTAATGAATATGTCCAGTAAATGGGCTGGGCCTGGCCTGGCTTGTGATGAACTTTAGTTATAACTTCCCCAAAGGCCAGGTGCAAAATTGGACTGGACTACCCTGGAAAGGCATAGTGAGAGTCAACTCTTTAACAAAAAGTGAAATAATATGGTGGGTTAAGGCCTGAATTTTAGGCTAATTCCTGTTGAAAGTAGCTTTGTATTCAAATATATTTCAAAGATTTTGGCTAACAGTGTCAAAGCTGCGGTTGGAGATTTGGCAGAGTCCTGTTTCCTAGGCATGTTGTATTGTAACCTAGAATTAAAGTCAAGGATTACTCACCCAAACAAGATAATAAATCTCTAAGTTAAAAGTAAATATTATTGATAAAACTTAATAATAAGAGTATGCTATATCATATTTATAAGACTCGAAAGCTATTACTTTGAATATATAGGAAACTACAATTCCTATACTAATCCTAATAGGACTAAGAAATAGAGAAATTCATAATAAATCAAATTGAGGTTTTTTTTTTATAAATTGAGTTCATAATAGAAAACTACATAAGAAAAGAAGAAAATAGCCAAGAACGGTATCCTTGTCCGAATTTCTTAGGTAGAGTAATTGACAATCTAAAACCTTTCATAAATAGTACAAATAGCTAATTAAAGGCCTAAAGGATGAAATTTTGGCTAAAAAGTTGCTTCATTTATAGCGGTAAAGCGATGAGTTTGATCTGTCTTATCATTTCGGGACAAAAGTTACAAAAATTGAACTTGTCAAATTGCGTTTGCTAATACTTTGACTTGTAATGGGACTTGTTACTTTCCCATTACTTCAAGAACTCTTCAGCCACTTGTTGTACATGCATGAGATAAGAAAATCCATTATGTTTACATTTTCCTTGTAGAAATCCTTTTCATGCCAGCAGCCTTATGCTTCATGCACAAGGCTAAAGGCTAAAGGCTTTGCTAACTTGCAAGTTTGATATCCAAATAGAGGACTCTTACGAAAAAAAAAAAGAGCTCGAGTTACTAGTTTATGAGAGAATCTAATAATAGAGAGGATCTTATTCCGTCTTACAATGCTTGCTCGCTCTCTCACTACAACTTAATAACTGTTGTAAAGTCTTAAAAAAAATTAATACTTAAGACAAATTGTTTAAGATAATGTACAAAAACATTAAACTTGGCTGTCAATAGTTCCATCTTGGATGCCTCTGTGACTCTTAACTAATGGAGTGAAGCATCACACTACCAAGAATTAGACATATATAAAGTCCAACCACAGTGATCATGTCAGTTTATATAATGCATTGCATCTGTCACAACATTCAGGATGTGATATATAATTAGCTTTTATATTAATATTAATTAATTATTTTACCAAAAATAAATAAATTTTATGCCATAAATTTTATTGATAAATCCAAATCATACTTACCATAGAGAAAGTGCAATTTTTGTTACTGTGTTATCGACTTCTTGGTGCGAGTGCATTTTGAGTATGATCTCTTGAAACTCTTTACGATAGAATTTGAGTGAATTATATATATATATATATGTATGTATTTATGTATATGTGTATGTGTGTGTAAAATTTTAGACGGAATCTATATGTATGGGTGTGAAAAGGGATTTGACAATGGACGGAAGATCCAACGTCAAGCATTAGAAAATTAAAGATAATGTTGAACTAAAATATCAAAGAAAGATGAGATTGTCTCTTGCATCATCCAATCATAATGCTAGAAAACTTTCTACGAAAGTTGTTGTGATTGTCTATTCTATATATTCAGCAGTTGTGCAAGTTTAATCAAAGTCATTTTGTTGAAATATCAGTTCATTAAGCAGTGTCCACGTGATGACTGACTGTAGAATTTAGAAAACACCTGATATTAGGAGACAAATTAAGATACACGTAAACACACACACACACACACATATTGCATGAGACAATAGGCCAAAGGATAATTTATTTTATTTTTGTGGGTCATTTGCATTTATTTTTGTCGCTTAGGCCACTCGTTGCTTTCGTGGTAAGAAAGGAGAATAAGAATCATATAATATGGTTATACATATTTTGTAATTTTGGATGTTATACTTTCTTAAGCTCTTTTGGGGCCTACTTAATTGGATATGGAGACGTTTGAACAACCAATAAGAAATGAATGGTAAGCATGCCATTTGAATATATCTACACACTCTACACACAATTAAATATGGAGACGTTTGAACAACTAATGGGGAATGAATGGTACCGTTGTGTTAAGCATTCCACATATATATATATATATATATATATATATAGAGAGAGAGAGAGAGAGAGAGAGAGAGAGAGAGAGAGAGAGAGAGAGAGAGAGAGAGCATTGTTGCAACATCAATGTTTGGATTTCTGTCATGACCCTAGTATTCATGTTGATAGATTTGGTCTCTAAACATGATGTAAGAAGACAAAGGGAGTAATTCAAAAGATGTTACAAATTCTAAAGGCAAGTAAAATTTTACCAATCAACGAAAGCAATCCAAATAGCTGCTTTCAAACTTAGACTAGTAGTCTTTGAAAACTAGATCCAATTAATGTGTTTGTGGCATTGAGCTTGGTCTTTGCCTATTTATTAAATCAACCATGCGTGGAAGAAAAGTAGTTGTTTTCGCTCATTTGCGTTTACTGAATTATACAAATGGCCATGTTATATATCTTACTCAAGAAACAAGAGCCCATGAGCTGTCTTGTTTTGGTAGGGTTTGAAATTAGTGGAGAGATATATACAGAATAATGTTTTATGACCTAAGTAAGTTTAATCATCTGATATGGCGTGATTTAAATGATTATATGAATAGAACAAAGATAAAAAAAAAAAAACTCACAACCAATTATATGATGTCAACTTATTTGTACTATAAAATATTACTCATACGCAACTCCTTTTATGTATGATATGACAAGCTTACCATTGGATAGTTTTGAACCGGACACAAATAAAGATAAAAAAAGTCATATTGTTGTCGAAAGAATGCAAGAGAGCTGTGTTTCAAACTTTCAACAAGATACTTTCCACACTAAACATGCAGGACACTTGCTCTAACATAGCTTTTTTTCTTCTCTCTCACTATACTTTTTCAAGGAGAAATTATTGAACAATCAAACCAAATATTCTAAATTTGTCTACTAAATTTTACGCATCAAATGATGTCACATTAGATTATTAGTAGTATATTAGATACATTAACTAATGATATGTAAGTTGCATTGTAAAATTTGTTACACAAATTTGAAACACATAATCTTGTTCATTAAGTCATTCTTACCAAGTTATGTGGCTGAATTGTACTATATATATATATATAGATAGATATGATGGGTCATAAAGTGATAGATCAATTCAAACATGACACGTGTGTGTACAGAACTACTTACATATACAGACCAATAAAGACTATTCTATTCAATACAGACGGACGGACGAGGTTCAGAGCTTCTTTGTTGGAGCAACGCAAGATCTCTAGCCCTACCTCTAGAACAGAATTGCAGGAGTATCTATAGGAAGGGGATCCCGAACTGGTCACCTGCTTTCCATATCCTACCGACCTTAGAATAAGGAAACAAAGTTCAACATAACAACTACTATTTTCGGATATCTACAAATCCCTATTTCAACGACTCCGAATCCTATTCAACTTTGGAAATCTACAGCCTATAAGTAAAATCTTAAGGTGCGCTTTCAAGATACATTCAATTAATTCTTTTCAATTACAGTTTTTTATTTTACTGACTTTATCATCGGAGCGGCTACTACTAGAACTAATCCGGTGACCCTCTAATTTTAAATTCTTGACAAGTGATGAAGAACAAAAGTCCCGCTGATCAGAAAGTGCAACATCAATATATATAAATATATAAGATGTTACCAAGTTAGTTGGAATTTTTCTTTGGGTAAAATGTTTTGCTAAGTGAAAAAATTTATCAAATAATGTTTTTTTTTTGTGGGTCTTACTAGAAATGCATATCAGATCATGATTTGGGAGTCACATAATTTAGTAAACAACTTTTGGTAAGGACAACGTTTATTGAATGAAAATAAAAACACAAATTCTTTATTTTCCTTTATTGCATTTCTTGGTAATATTGGATCTCATCTTGAATAAATTAACATGATTATATCAGATGTCTGCATATACAATACTATATGTTATATTACATGTGATTTTGCCAGGATTTTAGGTAACTCTAAGACCTTAACAAAAGCTCAACCCAGCCTCTGGGCCATCATTTTGAGACTACTCTTTCTTCCTCCTAATTGTATTTTAGTGTTGGGGCTGGTGGTGGTGGTGGTGGTGGACCTCACGGCGGTTAGTAGCTAGCTAGTAGCCATCATCCTAGTTAAAAACATGAGAATATATGGCCATTCAGCCATTATTTCTGTTTATAAAAGAGCAGGTGCAAGTGATTTGTAGCTATTGTTCTACCGAAATCTCATGCTCGTGAAAATTACAGCTCAACCCCGCATTCTTTGAAATAGATTGTATGTGTGCATTTTTGAATTACTGTTATGTTTAACATTTTTCTTTTGGATATATATTTTGAATAACTCAATTGTTTTTCACATATTTAATACAACATAAAAATCTGAAAAGAAAATTAAAAATGTCAAATTTATTGAATTGCAAGTAACGCTAGAATTATTTACCCAACAAGAAAAAAAATTCTCTAAATTCGAAACGGACATATTATTGATAAAAGTTATATATTACAAGTCAATTACACCATATTTATAGGGTTATAAAAGTTTACTAATTCAAATAGAAAACTACTAATTCCTACACCTCCTAAGCTAGTCCAAATAGAATTTAGAAAAAATCAAAATTGAGAATTTTGCGATTGAGTCCATATTAGGAAATTAGATAGGAAAAGGAAAGATTCTAACTTAAAACTTTACATTAATAGTAAAAACAATTATTTAAAGGCCTTAACGAAGGAATTTGTCTGACAAGCAGCTTTGGTCAAAGCCATAAAATGATGAATTTGCTTCATTTCGAGTCAAGTAGGGATAAGGAGCCCTCCGAAAATAGATCTAACAAAACTATGTCTACTAATATTTTGATTTGTAATGAGACTTATGATGTTCTCATTATTTTTGGAAATCATCAGTCACTTATTATACATCAATATTACATTTGTAAGTGTGGAAAGGATGTATGACTTATTCATTGAATTTGAAGTGATAAAATTATTTGACTTGTTCATGCATTCAAAAGTATAGTTGCATGAGCCAAGTCAATTTTACATTAATGAAATTAAACAAAAATTAAAATAGACTCATCTCAAAATGCTTTCAAATTTAATATGGACATTGAAGTGCCAACAAGTATTTGTTGATATATGGGGATCTCTTATGACTAATGGTGATGTGTACATGAGAAAATCAATCCTTGACATGTAGAATTTCTAAACTTAATCAAGGCTGATGATTGGATCATCATGATCATATATATTGCCATTTATATCAATCCTATTCCCTTTGTGATGATTTAGGCATTTTTTGCTTTGATCTAAATGTCAATTGCTATTCAATTTATGATGATTAAGGCATATGAGCTGATTTATTAAAGTAGAGGCTATGGTTGAAAGGAACCATTAAAGGAGTAATATATTTTGATTTATGTAAATGACATCTTCATTTGCTCTTTGTTTTTTCACTTTGGGTTTTACCCATTCTACCTGCATGTCTTCTTTTCTAATTACTATATATAACATTTTTGGTTTAAAAAGTTCATAAGGTATCACTTTTTTTTTTTTTTGCCGTAGTTGGAAAAAGAATTTCTTGAATTACCTAAAACTTACAACATTCATTTTATTTTTATTTTTTTATGGCCCCGAAAATCTGAGAACATATGCAAACTCTCTTATCTATATGCACAAAGTAAATACGCGAGAGAGGATACGAACTCTATGGGATTTAAATTAGTAGGGAGTCGGTATGTATTAAATACTTATCTCTCGAGCTATCACTTGAAATTAAGTTAGAACATTCTTATTTTTACCACTAAGTGGTTTCATATGAAAATCACATCTGCGTCACCAAATAAGGTGATATCCTAAGCTTAGAGGTTCATTTGGAGGAATGGTGAAAAGAGCAGTTTAGAACAATATCTCCTAACAATTTAAGCAAAATGCCTGTTTTGAATTTATTCTAATTTTAAAAAATGTAGTTTATAATTGAACTAAATACCTAATTTATTAAAATAAAAAATCATTTTAGACTTCAAAACGTTCATTTTAAAAATTCTTTGAACTAAACCAAACACACAATTAATTTAAGGAAAAGAACTTTTAGAATTGGAATGATGCAAATAGATGGAATCACTTTCCGGAGATTCACATCAAGAAAACATATTTCGAATTTTCAACTTGCATGTTGGGATATTTCAAATCCATTCTTTCACTTTCACTTGCATTTTCAAACGAGGGCTAAAGTCTCTTTTTGTATCATAACTGCTCTCTTAATTTCGAAAGCATGACATATTAACAAGCTGATCAAGATCGTCCGTTAAAATGACTTTTGTGATTGGTTTCAGCAGCCTGAAAGCATCAATATTAATGGGATCTTGACAGTCCATTCCACAACAAAAATGGGTGAAGATTTTGATGTTGCAAAAAAGATTTAGTTTTTATTAACGGCCATGAAAACAAACAAATTCATTTTTAAATCACTTTTTTGGATTATACGTATATATGTATATATATATATATATAGATATAACATTTAAAAGGTGACCCACCAAATTAATGGTATATATATATACAGAGAGATATAACATTTAAAAGGTGACCCACCAAATTAATGGTATATATATATATATATATATATAGAGAGAGAGAGAGAGAGAGAGAGAGAGAGAGAGAGAGAGAGAGAGAGAGATATAACATTTAAAAGGTGACCCACCGAATAAATGGAGGATCAGAATCAAATTCTCCAATGTGGGCCGTCTATGTGTTGTATTTTGAGGCACACTTACGCCAAATTGTCAAAATGTCATCCTCAGTCCTCAGAAGTGGGATAAAGGGCAAATATATATATATATATATGTAGGTGTGTGGGTGTGTGTACGGTTACTAATGAAGCGTGAAACTTTTAAACTTGACTCATGAGCTGATAGATTGGTTTGAATAAGGAAGGCATCAGGCATGGAATTTTATGTGGCTGCCATCCAACAAAACTCCTGCCATGGAGTTAGAGGCGGAGCTAAACCATTGACATGGGGAATAAAAAATAAAATTTAGAGAAATTTTGTATATAAAAAAAATTAAAATTAAATTAAGGACAATTTATAATTTTTAAATATTGTAAATAAAAATTAAAAATAAAATAGTCCAATATTTAAAATTATAATAAATCATTGTCACTCCTAACTCTCTCTATATCTGTCTTAATTATATCTGTTTTGAAAGAATAATGGTGACAAAATTCAAGGACCATAATTCTGCGAGTTTGAGTCTTTTGTAGTGGATTGATATATAATAGTCAAATAACAAGACATGAGACATGCCTTCTCTTATATATGCATCTCTTTTTCTACTTAAATTATTTTTATTAATTTTTTATAATTTAAAATACATTTTCACAAAGAATAAAATTCAATTTTCCAAAAATTTGTTTGAGCTAATTTTGTTTGTGTTTTCAAATGATCTGACATTCTTGAAAATGATTTTTATTTATGAGGATGAGAATATATGTAATGAGAACGGATCAATTTCAGTTGATTAATTAACATGTGACCTCACCAAATCAAATGGAAAAGACTACCATGATTTCAAAATGAAAATATGTGAGAAATTTTCGTGTTGGTTTATGCAATGGTATTTGGGCTAACGCAAGATAATTTGAGATAATTAATTTTTTATTATTAATGTAGTTTTTTTTATTAAATATTAATATTATAAAATTCTAATAAATATACAAATATATATAATATTATAAATACTTTGTTTCTTATATATAATAGTTTAAAAGACGTGTATATGATAAATAAAATTTTATAATAATAAGATTTTTATATAATTAAAAATTGGAATAATATTAATCGATGTTACGTAATAACAGCATCAAAGAAAATAAAAAAATATTAAAATCAATTATAAGTGATCAAAATTTATAATTTAATTAACATATATATTATATATATAAATATATGTATAATATATGCATTAATTAGATTTGTAGTGATCACACTTGCAAATCGTAACATTACTCGGAAAAAGGAAAGACTAGATGGCTCAGAGAGGTAGAGGTCCAGTGCTAATTGTGTGAACGAAGTAGGCATGTAGGCTGGTCCATAAAAGATGATTGCTGTACCACCCTACAATCTGTACGTGATTACAAGTTTCAAAAAAGGCTCGAAAGGTAGACTAATGGCTGCTCACTCCCCGACTTTTTTGGGTGCCTTTGATCTGAAACTTTCAGAGGCTCATGACCTTTTACTTTTTACTTTCAATTTTACTTTTACTTGGCATACACATGTACCCAAAAACAAAAATCTTTAGTCTTATGCAATACACTATAATCAATTACAGACTTACATAAAAGAAAATATGTGTATTGCGTAAATAATTGTTGGTTGTATATGTATAACTTATTCATTGATATGGTGTATTGTACAAAAATTAATAAATAATTCTTTTACAGTGTGAGAGAGTGTTTATTATAATCAACATTCGTTCCATATATGTATATACGAGAAGTTACTTCATGAATAGTATGATTGTTTTTTTATGATTTTAATTGTATAATCAATTTCACATAAATTTAAAAAAATATTAAAATTATAAAGACTTAATGAAATAATCTTTTATGTACATTCATCTACCTAGTGATTATTTGTACTTGCTCACTATGCACGAATAATCATGGTCTTATCGGTTAAATTTTTATTCAAATTTGTATTATACAAAATTCATGAGTCTTGCACTATTGCTCAAATTTAAATGACAGTCTCACTGTAAAATTATGTCAACCAACATGCACACCTGTGCACAATCTTTGAGAATAAAAGAACCAATGAGGCCTATTTGCACTCCCATCAAAGTCCCTTCAATCTCGTGCACTGCCACTCATTAGCAGTGTAGGTTAGACAGATTGGGCTAAGCTTGAACCTTACCTAGTCTCAATCCGAGCTCTAAAACGAATTTTCCTAGCTTGACCTCAAGTCCGAAAACCCCAACTCGAGCCCAACCGATGTTATATGTCGGGTTCGGTCGGCTTGCTCGATACCCAATGATTTGCACAAATTTTAACTTCTTTGATAAAAAATTTTAACTATATTTTCTTTGTTCTTTTGACCACTATTAGAGTAGTCTCAAAACTAAATCACTAACTTTTATTTAAGGGCTTTTTATAGAATGAGAGAACCCTTGAGAGAGGGTTCTCTTTCGAGTGAGAATAAAATCTTTTTTCAAGCTAATTGCAAAGAGGGTTCACAAGAAGATGACAAGATCTCCGGTGCAAATTGGGTCTTTCAATAAATTTTAACACAAGCTCCAGTAGGAATGGTGCATGGGATGGGCTCAGGATGTGATGTCCCTTTTCCAAATTTGTTATTTTCATCTCAAAATAAGTTAAATTATATTTTTGATAAGTAAATTAAAATTTTTATTATTAAAACAAATAATACAAGTATGATATGAGAAACCTTATAATTAATTTTATATAGTTTGATTTATTGATAAAAATTAGTGTACATAAAGATTAAAAAAAATTAATATATAAATGGGACAAGGCGATCATTTTCCGACTCTATCCCGAATCCGATTAGGTTTTCAAAATTTCGATCCGATTTCGTTTATGAACACCCTATACCCGTCCCGTACGACCATTTCCCGACTCTATCCCGAACCCCGACCAGATTTTTAAAATCTCACTCCGATCCCATTTATGAATCCCTCGTACCCATTCCATGAATGGGCTAAATTGACATCCCTAAACTCCACTCCATGTAATGGTGTAGCTCTTTATCTCTTCAACCCAGCAATCTCACCGACTGTGTAGCGTATTCAGCCCTTATAAGTTTCAAGACCAATTGGTAGTGGAGGCCACTTGGAGGGGAAGTCGTCGGTGACAGAGATCTTTGGTTAGTAACGAGCATGTGGAGATTACAGAGATTTGTTTAGGGTCTTTGATGGTTGGAAAACTTGGAGAAGTTTTGAAGTGGAAACTGCCAAGCCTCCAGAGACCACGTGGATTACAAAAGGTGTGCCATTATTTGAGCTTATAAAACTCACATCATCATATTGTGCTCACAGTCCCATGATTTCACGTTTCTTGTCGTTTGCTACTGTGATTGATTGCAAAGAGATCCACAATTCTATCAGGTTCTTAGATGACGAGGGAGATGATGGAGATCCTGATGAAGCGGATAATATTGCGATTGACTAAGTGTTGCATTACAGTAGAGAGAATGAAGGGTTTCAACGGATTTGGCTATTGAGCGTGATGTACCAAAAATATATTTCCAATCAGGACCTGACATGTGTCTAACCTGATTTATATAAAATTATCAAATAAATAAATATATTAAGATTATATTATCTTGGTACACTCAGTAATAATTTAAGTTATTTCTTGGAATACCGAAGTCACTTCCAAGTTAAGTCGGTATGCCGATATCATAATGATGGGACAACCATTTACAAAATTACTATGACGTGAGTAGTCATGATGAAATTACTGCTACCTGACAGGCGGCAAAATTTAGCTTTGCCTAAAGGCGAAATTAAGTCCTAGCCTTATATAGTTGTAAACTTAGTGACAACAATGACGTAAGATATTGTGATGAAATTGCCTCCACCGCCTGGCACTGAAATCAAAGCTCCATCAACCTATAAATACACCGAAGAAGGTATGTACAGAGGATCGGATATTTACTGAAAAAAAAAAGAAAAAGATTGTTAGATCAAGTTAGAGATTTTTACTCTATCTCATTTAACCATCGGAGCGGCTACCCACCGGAGCCCTTCCCGGTGGCATTCTGATTTTATTTCTTCGCAGGTTCCGTAGCAACTTGATTGGGCCTTGACGAACTTAAAATTGCAGCATCAGAGCGTGATTGATTTCATCTATCGTAACGTTATGGTTCGATGAGGTTAATTTACCAATACAATCATGCTATCAAGACTATGACGACCTTGTTGGTTTTCAGTGAAAATCTCATCCCACATCCGAAATCTTACGGGACTTCTTAGTTTATATACTTCAAACTTTTCAATTTGAGTTATGGAGCAATCATAGAAGTTGACCTTCTTATCGTTAAAAATTAGAGGTACAGTCTATTCAGTTCCTTAAAACTCAGATCTTAAAAAGAGAGGGCAGCCAAGGAGAGAAGGCAGCCAATCATATAAATAAACTAGAGAAGTACACGTCTCCTGAACTACATTACCCGCAGAGGGAAGCCAGGTCTGGCCTGGCTCTGATACCATGTTGAACCATTAGGGGGCAACCAGTCATATAAATAGACTAGAGGAGCACATGTCCCCTGGACTACATTACTCTCGGAAGGAAGCCAGGTGAGCGGTCTCGTGCATCTAGCTCAAGGGCCCAGCCTATTCAGCTCAAGATTGGATTTCTGGCCTGACTTTGATACCATGTTGAATCATTCAGTTACTTAAAACTCAGGTGTTAAGGAGAGAGGCAGTCAACCATAGCTTTTGTTTGACTGCATCCATACACAATGTGTTAAATCCATTTTTGTAATTTAAATTCAAAATTTTGGTAATTACTTGATCTTTTTTTAAATTTCTGAAATGACATTGAATTTCTTTAGTTTTGTTGACAAATTACAAAAGTCTCTCTTCTAACTCTTTTTTTATTCAAAATGACAAAAATGTTCATTTTATTTATTTTTTTAAATTTTTTTAAAATGTGACATTTTTTGATTTTTTTTTAAAGATTTATTTTTCATTTTATATAAAAAAATAAAATTAAGATAAATAAATAAATAATATTTATTTAATCAAAGAAGATTTTAATTAATATTTATTTGAATATGAAAAAAAATGATCAAAATTGAAAAATTGTAAAAAAATAAATGAAAGAGATATTTTTGTTATTTTGAAAAAATAAGATTGAAAAACAGATGAGTATTATTTCAAAAAATTCAAAAAAAAATTCGGTAATTATTAAAAATATCAGAATATATATATATATATATATATATATATATATCCTGGAATGGTCGCTGGGTTTTCTGCTTTCCTCAGCCTTGGGTGGTTGGCCTTGCATTAGACACTCGTCAGCATACATGCCAAGGTTGATTTTCTTGGGGTCATTTTTGTTGTGTTTTTTTTTCTTAGTCATGTTTTTAGACTGATTTAGTACAATACCAATTATCGCCAAATATATTTTCTAATATATCTCCAATAATAACTTGGCAGTGTCTTTTATGTATTGCCATATCATGGTGGTATATTTAAATATATATATATATATATATATATATATTACATGAGAATGTTGATTTTACTATAATTTTAGTATTTATGAGTTTTGATAAGATTTATGGAAATGATGAATCACAGTAACTATCACATTAGTGTAACCATAATATTAAATAACTTTTCACATATTTGAGGATGAGGATTTACCCATTTACTTATCCTATTATTGGTAGTGAAAAAGCTCTAATTTTTGGAATTTAGGATCCATTTTTGACCTATATAATTTGTTAAATACTATAATTTCATTTCTTTTTAATCATTCATCTTAGGTACACGGCCACGATCACGCGAGCTCATGATGCTTGCACGCATTAATTAAAATTTGAAAATCTAAAATCGCGAGTCACCCTCTAGCATCTTATCTTTGTTTGGCTGGGTATTGTACATGACCATTAGGTGATAGGAGTGTACCGTGGACTTCATGTGGCGTTTGCATTCGGTACATATGAGAGAAATGAACAAGGGAAAAGATGAGGTCCCATGTTTTGAGTGAGAAAGATATGTGGAGGGAAGATGGGGGTGCAGTGCTTTAATTTATTGTTTGTTGTTAATTGTTGGTTTAATTTGATTTAGTTGGAAACGTTGGACCACATCATAAGTTCTGCACGAATATTCTTTAATACAATTTATACATAACTTTTGCAGTGTACCATCTTACCTAATATTGTGTTTGACAACTTCGTGAAAAAAGTGGGGTATGACATGTATAATTGAATGTGATTAAGATACATTGACAGGTAGTAGTCTTGACTAGAGGTGCATAAAAAAATTGAGAACCGTCGATCCGAACTAGATGTGAACCGAATGGCTTGAATTGGACTGTAGATTTTTTTAACTTAGTTCGAATTCAAAGTTTGAAAAAATCAACTCAATTTGAGAACCAAATTTTTCATAAAAAGAATCTTAGATTTGTTTTAATATATATAATAAAATAGAAAAGTGAACTAATCTGACCCAATCTGAATATGTTTAGGTCGGGTTCAGAGAATTTCAATTCCGGTTTTACTTTTTTATTTTAGAGCTGTGTAAAATTGGATCGATTCCGGTTGCACTACAATTCAAACAGACTAACGTGCACTCCTAATCCTGAGCTACCGAAGAATGCCTAGTTCTAGAGAGTCTAATTCGAGGAACATTTTTCCCAACACACAGGGATCTGTCTTACTTATTTCTCTTCTTACTTGTCTATGAAAAAAAGACTCGAGTGTTGTAGTGATTTTTTTATCAGAATTTCAGGCCCACACCACAACAGAGTAAACTTATCTGAAAATATATAGTAATAGACATTTGAAGCATGCATGATTCCAATTGGACCTGTAAAATTTCTTCCTCCTGTTCTTAGGCTGTCAGATCCATTTCATATGAGAGAGGAAGTTTCAAAGCAAATTAAAGACTTGATTGGGAACGGTAAATCTCTGCTTTGCCTGGGTATTTCTCCGGAGCTTTAGTCATGATTTTCCATTCCTGAAAACTGTAAATTTGCTACCGTTTCTTCCTTGTTCAATGGCCACCAGTGGAATCCCATTCTTCTCTTTTCCCTACCTGGATGACCTTCCCTCTGCACCTCGTTTATTGGATTGCCAAGACCCAAGAGGACTTAATTATTTGGTCAGCCTCTGCCGATGGGAAATTTCTGTTCCAATCAGCTTGGAATCCATTAAGACGAGGCAACAGAAAATTTATTGGACAACTCTGATATGCTTCACGGCGGCAATTCCAACACATTCATTCATGGCATGGCTGGCAATCGGAAAAGCTCTCAATACTAGGGTAAAAAATTGGGAAGGCAAAGAATGATCAGAGAAGATAAATAAGTATTTTATGTTGAAATGGGACTGAAACAATTGACCAATTATTTTTTTAATATTAGTGTGGTATGAAAAATTTTAAAACTAATATGTTATAACTTGACTTATTGATAAATATAGTATATATAAGGATGATAAGAAATAATATATAAATAGAGAGGAATGACTATTTCTCGAACCAGTCTCGAATTCAATGAAATTTTAAACGCTTTACTCCGTTCTCGTCCTGATCTCATTTATGAATACTTCATACTTATTTTATTAAAAATGAGATAGGACGGGACAAATTATCATCTCTAATCATACTCAATTTTTTTTTATATATGTTTTCATACTCCGATGAGTGGGAGAATTAGAAAGCTGTCTCCTTTCTTCTGCTGCCAATCACATGATCTGGATGAATATAAACAGCCAACCCTCTACCTCTGCTCAAAAAGAAGTCAAGACCTGGATTGACAGACTCGTGATTAATTCAATGGGACTCAAAGCTTAGTAGCTTAATTACCGACTGCATTTACTGTAACCGGAGCTGCTCGAGTAAAGCATGGCACATTCTCTCGGGGATTAAATTACTTATTTAATTGATGTTAAATTAATTTTAATTAAAACTCAGTAATTTGGTTGAAGAGAACTTAAGGAAGTCATCTTGAAAGAAAAATGTTATGTTACCCTTCTAGAATGAGCCTCCAGTGATTGACCAAATGTACTCATAATTTGATAAAGACTCGAATTTCGTAGTACTTAACTCTACCTGTGCACTGAAGGATTGGTGCATGGTAGTGTCCACCAAAGGATACCGTCAAGCCTCCGAGGAATCACCTATCATGTTTGACTTTAATTTTTTTTTTTTTTTTGGGTGTCTGGGCGGATAGATAGTCAATAGAAAGGCCGATCCGGTAGAGAAAATTCTTAAATAGAAACATGAAACAGTAGTACGATAATATATATTTGTATTTATATTTTGTCATATATTATATGAACATAATTTTTTTTTATAAAATATATATATATATATAAATTTAAAAAATATATTATCACCTGATGCAACAGACTTATCAAAAAATATTTCATTTACGCAACTAAAAATAATTGTTTTATAATGATGTTCATCCATCTCATCTGATATCAAGAGAAAGATTAAAAGGTCTAGAATCTGGTTATCTTTAACAAAATAAAACTGTTTGTGAGATAAATGAGAGACTCTCTCACTTTGTTTCATCATTCCATTTGAAATGGGAGAATCTAAATTACGATGGAAGGTAACTGATGGCAAGAATGTAAATATTTTCTTCTTTTTCGTATAAAGCTTGCCTTTTTTTTCCAAAACTCAGGTGAAAAAGCCTGAAACAGTATAGGACTGATTTGTAGGAATTCGGATCCTCCAAATATATATATATATATATGTGTGTGTGTGTGTGTGTGTATGTATCATGTATAAAATGTTGCTTTTAGTATATTTTCTTCGGGTGTTTATGTTATGTATTTTAAGCACAGGGGGCTTGTCATGTGGCGGCTTGTAGCATGTGTACCAGAGAAAGGACGACGATCTCCTTCTGTTAAATGGTCCTGTATGAGTACTTTGCACTTTGCAGGAGTATATTGTTTTTATTTACATTTATAACTCAATTATTTTATTTGGCAGGTAATTTCATTATTATTTTATGATTAAAATATTCTTTCTTTTTTTTTTTTTATTGATTTTATCATAGTTTAATTGACGAGGGCATGAAATAATTGAGGGAGAGTTTTTCTCTCTCTCTTTTTTTTTTTTCTTTTTCTAGGAAGTCTATTTTGGATGTATTTATATAATGGGGCCTTGAGCCACTTGGGCTAGAGAGAGGAGTGAGAAAACAGGACAGAAAGAAAGGCACATCATATGATGGTTATGGCTTAGAGGTCATCTTCACTCCAATCTGATATTCTATTTCTATGGAGATATATGATCTTCCTTCTTCCTTCTTCCTTCCTAGGTTGTCTTTCATGTCACACCATGTCATGTTGATCAGGGGGTATTAAGAGAACGAGTCTGAGAGAGAGGAAAAAAAAAATTGGAGGCCCAGTTCTCATCTCCTTCGTCCACCCACCACCACCACCACCAACACCATCACTACCACTTAACACCACCTCCACATGTGAAGATCTTTAGCATACCAAGATAGTCCACTCTCCTAGAATCGGTAAGCTCTCTCTCCACACACACACAAACATTTATGAAAAAAGAGGGTTTTTTGAGCAAAAAGGTAACTTGAATTACAAGAATTTCCCTTGATTGATCTTTGCTTTTTGATCTTCTGATACTTGTTTTAATCACGGGCTTTTAGTTTTGGGTTTTTTGGTGGAGTGAATCTTGATGAATTTATTTATAGTTGCAGAAACACCAAAATCTTCAATACCGGAATCTAGAATCACGAAGAGCAAGAACAAGAAGAAGATCTGTGTGTTGATAATGGCTAGTCAAAGTGGAGAAGAGAAACCTAGCAACATGGTCTCGTCTACTGGTTATTGCTACTCTGATGTTTCGTCTAGCAACCCAAATATTCAGACTCATCTGGTGAACCAGTTGCAAAGCTTTGAGTCCAACCAAGAGATCTACAACTTGACTACAGGCATGAAGATGATAGGGTTTCCACCAAAGAATTTGCAGCAACAGAGTCATGACTCAGCTATGTGGAAAGGGTTCTTCGGCAAGCCTGGTAATTACCACCCGGCTGGCCCGTCATCTTCAAAGATGATGAACGATTCAACAATTGATTTTTATCAGCAATGAGTACAATAAGCCTGATTTTACAGGAGGTGGCGGCATGTCTGATACAACAAGTGAGACCCTGATGGTTGCACCAGAGACAGCATCCTGGCACGATCAGAATAGATTGCTTGTTGATGATTCATCTTTGAGGTGTGTGTTTTCTTGCGAAGGAAATGAAAGGCCAAGTCAAGGCCTTTCTCTCTCTCTGAGTTCAACCAGTCCTTCTACTATTGGATTACAGTCCTTTGAACTGCGGCAGCAAGATGACATAAGGTTTGTTTCTTCAAGCTCTAGAGATGGGTTCTTCGGGAAATCCATGGATTTTCAACTGCAGCACCGTATGATGCAAGATGGATTTTTAGGAAAAGCTTCAAATCTTCATCATCAAGGCCACTTTCAGATCAGGAGCTCAAAGTACTTGGGTCCTGCTCAGGAACTTCTGATTGAGTTCTGTAATCTTGGAACAAAGCAACCTGACCCACCAAAGATAAAGCCCCACAAGACCAACCATGAGTGGCAGGATGAGAATGCAAGCAGTTCATCTTCAAAAAAGCAATCCTTACAAAACCTTGATCCCCTGGAATTGCAAAGAAGGAAAACAAAGCTGATTTCAATGCTAGAAGAGGTAAATATATATATATATATATATATATATATACACAGTATATGCTTTGGCTTTATATTATACTTCTTCAAATTTCATTTATTTTTTCACCTTCAATGCTTAATATACATACATGATACACCCTGTAAAAAAGAGGAACTACTCATGATATTTGATATACTTGTCGAAGTGAAGCACTAACTGTTTAAGGGTGGTTGATTGATTGGGCCTCTGACTTGAAATTTTGAACTAATTGAGCGACTGAGGGCCTTTCCATTAATGCTCACATGGTGACAATTCAGCTGCTTCGTTTGATTTCAGAAACCTCTCTATTCCCTGTTCATTTCTCTGGCTTCTTACTTTCATTTAATTACTCTTAACTTGATTGTATTCCATGCTTTAATTCTGACAACAACTTTGAAACTTTTTCTTTTTCTTTCAATTTTTCACTCTTTTATCTCTATCTTGTTTGTGTGGATGCAGGTGGATAGAAGATACAGGCACTATTGCGATCAAATGAAGGCCGTTGTTTCATCGTTCGAAGCGGTGGCAGGCAGTGGGGCAGCGACGGTGTACTCGGTGTTAGCTTCTAAGGCTATGTCAAGGCATTTTAGATGTCTAAGAGATGGGATTGTGAGTCAGATTAAGGCAACGAAGAAGACGATGGGAGAGCAGGATACAGCTAAACTGGGGACGAAGCGAGGTGAGACACCGAGGCTTAGGCTTCTTGATCAAACTTTGAGGCAACAAAAGGCCTTTCAGCAGATGGGCACGATGGAGAGTCATCCATGGAGACCTCAACGTGGCCTCCCTGAGAGATCAGTGTCGGTTCTTCGAGCTTGGCTGTTCGAGCATTTCCTTAACCCGTAAATTTCTTACTCTTCCGTAATATATATATATATATACAGATGAATGAACTCCTTTATATATGTATATATAAGCCACAATCTGGATTTTACTGAGAGAATCTTTAGTTCTTCCAAACAAAAAAGAAACACCACTTGCAGTTTTAGTATCTGAATTGAAGTTGAAGTTGATCAATATATGTAGTCTCAATCATTTGCTTGCAAAAACAAAACATTATTTTGGTAGTTTCTATACATCACCATTCAGATTCCAATATTCATGTCCTTTTATATTCAATAAAGACTATCTATATATATATATATATATATATATAGATATTTCTTTTCTGAATTTTTCTGGGGCCTTTGGTTTATATTTGTGTGGATTTGATTCTGTTGCTTCTTATATAGGACCCATCTTTCTCTCCATTCAAGTTTTTCATTTTACTACTTACAGCATCAATTATTTGACTTCTCAGGAATGTGTCATGAAACTTTGCAGGTACCCAAGTGATGTAGATAAACACATCTTAGCCCGCCAAACTGGTCTCTCAAGAAGCCAGGCACGTCCACATCTCTCTACTATTATTTTAATTCACCATGAATAAATTTATATTCTCAATGGGGTATATCTTCCTAGAATCCACAGTTTAATATATCAACATATATTTTATCCAATTGTTTATATATATATATATATAATGTGTTTGTTTATATATATCATATATGTGTTTGTTCAGGTATCTAATTGGTTCATCAACGCTAGAGTGAGGCTATGGAAACCCATGGTGGAAGAGATGTACTTGGAAGAAACAAAGGAGCAAGACAGCATGGCCTCCTCAGATGGATTTACAGTTCTTGATGACAATAGCAGGCCGAATCAAACTACTCAAACACGTCCCGATGATCCGAAACCAATGCCTGATCAACTCGTTCGATTAGATTCAGAGTGTCTCTCTTCCATCATCAATAACCAAGAGAAAAATGACAGTAGAAATAGAAAGAACCCTCGAAATCAGCAACCCGATAACTTGCACCAGCAGCAGCATGGTTTTGGTAGAGTCACCGACACATTTGGTGCCATGGAATTGGATTTCTCATCTTATAGTCATCACACAGCGGGCGCTGTTTCTTACCCTAATGAGAATGCACATCATAGTTTTGGTGGCGGCGGCGGTTCTGGGGTGTCTTTAACATTGGGTTTGCCACAGAATGGTGGAAATGGAGTGAGCTTGGCATTTTCGCCCTCATCACAAAACTCTATTTTCTACCCCAGAGACCACAATATGGAAGATCACTGCCAAACGGTTCAGTACTCAGTTTTGGACGGCCAAGGACAGAATTTGCCTTATAGGAACTTGATGGGTGCACAATTGCTTCATGACTTGGCCGGATAGAGATATCAAGGAAAAATCAATGGGTGACAGTGAGTGATATTGTTCGCAGGAGTTCTTGTCAAAGGATGGGGATGGTAGATACAACTAAATGGATATAGATAAAACACTTGACAAATACATAAAGCTGTATTTTGGGAAGAAAATTATTTTATCAGCTCGTCACATGTGATAATATTTACGATTTTAGTATTTTATGATGTATAACTAAAATTATAGAGATCGTCACACACGTGACGAATTCATGAAATAATTTCTCGTTTTTGGGGTAGATATGGACTGAAAATTACTTGCATGGCTGTAGGAAGTTTTGCATGTTTTTTTTGCTTCAAAAGAATATTTCCCTTACTGTTAGGCTGGATTATTGGAATTGCCTGTGATTGATGCAAGAATATATTTCTTTCCTCTTTTTGGATAGAGAAATCAACCTATTAAATTAACAGACAATTCTCTCTCTCTCTCTCTCTCAAAGAGGATCTTTTGACAGATCAAGCTAACTGATTGCATCATTTGTTGCTCCAGTTTAAAATAAACGTTCCACTTTGTCCGTTAATTGGCAAGTTTTTGAGTAGCGGTGCAGGGAGTTTTACAATGCTGGCTTGCACTCTTGCATGTGTATAATGTAAAGACCAGTTGCTGTGTAGTGCTTCCAAACCAATGAAGTTGTATATGGGGCCTAAGTCCTTCATGTCAAAAACTTGAAGAAAATTAAGGCTTTGATACCATGAAAGTGTTAAAGAAGAAGAAGATTCTAGTGTAGTTCCTTTCTGTTATTCTGTTAGGAAACAGCTATTGTAACTAATTCTGTTATCTTCCTTAGCTGTAATTAGTTAGGTAGGTTCGATTGTATTCTTCCCTTTATAAATACTCTAAAGATGTTCTCTTCCCTTTAAGAAATGAATGGATATTTCTTCTGTTTTCCATTTCTTCTCTCTCTATTTTTCTTCATGGTATCAGAGCCTTATGGCTTGCGTCAGTTAGCTTTTCTCCCTCTCTCTCGCTTGATTCTATACTTCTAAACTCTTGAAATTTCTGTTTCTTCTTCTAATTTCTCAGTCATACAGTTTAAATTTCATTATGGCATTAGATCCCCTTCAGTTTTTGATTTCCAATCTCAATTCAATTGCTACGATAAAGCTTGATTCGACAAATTATCTCACCTGGAAAGCACAGATCAGTGCTGCACTTGATGTGTATGATCTTCTTGGCTACGTTGATGGTTCAATTCCTATGCCATCTGAACAGATTGAAGTCACTGTTGGTGATGCGGCACAACAAGTCGCAAATCTACGATTTACAGAATGGAAAAGAGCAGATCGGCATCTTCGGAGTGCCATAAATGCTACAATTCATCCATCCTTGCTCCCTCATGTTGTTAATCTGAAACATGCCTTTGAAGTATGGAATGTCTTGGAGAAGAGAATGAATTCAACATCAAGATCTCACATCATGCAACTCAGAAATGATCTACAACGAGTAAAGAAAGATTTTGCAAAGCCTATGAAAGATTATCTTGATAAGGTAAAGCAGATCACAGACAAACTAGAAGCAACATCCAACACAATTTCTGATGAAGAGATTGTTCTTGTTATCTTGAAAGGGCTCCCAAGAGAATATATGTCTTTTAAAACAGCCATTAGAGCAAGAGAAGCGTCAATCACTGTGGAAGAATTGTCAAATCTTCTTCTTAGTGAAGAGATCAACATTTCGATGGAGGAACTTGAGTTGAACTCTCAAGTTGAAGTTACTACAGCAATCTCTGCCCAGAAAGGACAATTTTCTGGTACTCAAGGCAATTACCAACATAATAGAGGTTCTTTTAGAGGGAATGTAAGGAATGGTAGAGGATTTAATAGAGGAAGGGGAAATTTCAATTTCAACCGAAGTAATAACGATAGAGGTCAGTGGAGCTACAATTCAAATTTTGGTCCTCAGGAAGTAAGATGTCAAATTTGTAATAAGCCGGGCCATACAGCGAAAGACTGCTGGTATAGAACTGATCTTGGATTTCAACCTCAGCCTACTCAAGCTTTGATAGCTTCCAGTGAAAATCCACCAGATGCTCAGTGGTTCTTTGATTCTGGAGCAACTCACCATGTCACTTCCAATGTGGAGAATTTACAGCAACCTGAGCACTACACAGGTGCTCAAAAGGTAGCAGTTGGTAATGGTAAGCATCTAGATATTGAGCATAAAGGAGATGGTATACTTCCTACACCTACAAGTTAGTTTCTTTTGAAGGATATTCTACATGTTCCTCACATATCAACAAATCTACTTTCAGTTCATAAATTTGCTCAAGAAAATAATTGCATTAGCTCTTTTTCTGTTTCTGAATTTGTTGTACAGGACATCAACTCAATGCAAGTTCTTCTTCGAGGGAGCAGTAAAACTGGCCTGTATCCAGTACACCATGCTTATAAATCATTCACATCAATTCCAGCTTCAATCTCAAATAGCTCTGCTAGCTCTGCCTTTCATGCTACTGTACCTATTTGGCATAAAAGGCTTGGTCATCCTTCTAATCAGTCTCTCAAACACATACGTGGCCAACTAGGTGTTCCTATTTCTATAATTGATAATAAATTGTCTTGTGAAAGTTGCAGTGTTAGCAAAAGTCATAGGTTACCATTTTCAAATTCTATTTCTGAATCCACAGTTCCTTTAGCACTTGTTCATATTGATGTATGGGGACCTTCTTCTATTACTTCAATAAATCGCTTTCGATATTATCTAGTTTTTGTTGATGATTTTTCTAGATTTTGTTGGGTCTATCCCTTGCTGTATAAATCTGATGCTCCAAGAATCTTTCAACAATTCAAAATCCTAGTGGAAAATCAATTTTCTACTACAATCAAAACCATAAGAACTAATGGAAGAGGAGAATTTGTTAACAATCATATGAAATCTCTTGTTCTGCAACATGGCATTAATCATCAGCTTACTTGTCCACATACTCCCCAACAAAATGGTATTACTGAAAGAAAACATAGGCACTTAATAGAGATGACTAGAACCTTGCTTCACACTGCCTCTATGCCTTTTAAGTATTGGGTAGAAGCCCTTACCACTGCAGCCTTTCTCATTAATCGACTACCTACCATTGTTCTGCATAATATCTCTCCTTATGAACAACTTTTTCATGTTTCTCCTGACTATTCCTTGTTAAAAACTTTTGGTTGTCTGTGTTTTCCTTGGTTTAAACCGTATACCACCCATAAACTAGAACCAAGGTCCAAACCTTGTTGTTTTCTTGGTTATGATGCACATGCTAAAGGATATAAGTGTATGGATTTGCAAACTAACCATATCTATATTTGAAGACATGTTCAGTTTCATGAAGATAATTTTCCTTTTGCGTCTATGGCTAGTTCTCAAGATGTCTCTTCTAGTGCTTCCTCTGCTACTTCTAGTTCCTCACCATCTCAACCTGATGTGATTCCCCATCCTACTCATCCAGTTATTCCTCGCTTTCAAACTTCCACTTCTACTGATGTGTTTCCCTCCAACACTTCCGCTTCCTCTTCTATGAATATCTTTTCTTCTCCCTCATCTCCTCCTATCAATAATTCTTCATATACTTTGCATCAGTCATGTTCTACTACATCAGCTGATTCTTTCATTCTAGTTCCTCTTGTTACAACTTCTGTGCCTTCCCCTGTTACTGTTCCTCCTTCCTCACCTGTCAATACTCATCCTATGACTACTCGATCTAAAGCTGGTATTTTTAAGCCTAAACATCCTTTATCCCTTACAGCTTCTCTTCAACAGTCCACCACTCCTGAACCCAAGTCCTTCACTGAAGCCTCTAAATCTGCCCATTGGAAAGATGCTATGCAATCTGAGTTTGATGCTCTTAAATAACAAGGTACTTGGACTCTAGTTCCTCCTCCTCAAAGTAAGAATATTGTGGGCTGTAAATAGGTGTTTAAACTCAAAACTCATGCTGATGGCACTATTGCTAGACATAAAGCTCGGCTGGTTGCTCAAGGATACACACAAGAATATGGTCTTGATTATACAGAAACTTTTAGTCCAGTGGTGAAGCAACCTACTATTCGCATTGCCTTGTCTTTAGCTATGCATTTTCAGTGGGAGATCAAGCAATTAGATGTCTCAAATGCCTTTTTACATGGTGCCTTGTCTGATGAAGTATATATGACTCAACCTCAGGGGTTTGTGGATGCTCAATATCCTCACGTTGTGTGCAAACTAAATAAAGCTCTTTATGGTTTAAAACAAGCCCCTCGAGCTTGGTTTGAGACCTTTTCCTCTTACTTAGTTCATACTTGTCAGTTCAAAGCAAGTCAAGCTGACCCTTCTTTGTTCATCCGACAGTCTCATAGTGATACTACTTTACTCTTGGTTTATGTGGATGATATCTTAGTAACTGGCTCTAATTCTGCTTTGATCACTCAGTTGGTTCAGTCTCTCAACATGAAATTTCTCATGAAAGATCTTGGGCATTTGAACTATTTTCTTGGGATTGAAGTTCAGAAAAATGAGTGCTCTATGCATCTATCTCAGACAAAGTATGCTCTTGAGGTTTTGGCCAAGGTTGGTATGCTTGATTGCAAACCCTCTCCAACTCCATCTACTTCCAAAACCACTTCCCTTGCTGATACTACTGTCTTTGCTAATCCTGCATTGTATTGAAGTATTGTTGGGAGTCTTCAATATCTGACTCTTACACGGCCTGACCTCTCTTTTGCTGTTAATCAAGCCAGCCAACACATGCATAATCCTCTCACTTTTCATTTTGATGCTGTTAAACGCATTTTACGATACCTCAAAGGTACTCTTCAACATGGTCTTACCTTTCAGCAGTCTCCTTTAATGCTTAAAGCCTATTCTGATGCGGATTGGGCAGGAGATTTCTTGGACAGGCGTTCGACTTCTGGTCTTTGTGTGTATTTGGGTTCCAATCTTGTGTCATGGACAGCCAAAAAGCAACCTACTGTTGCTAGATCCTCCACTGAAGCTGAATATCGTGCCTTAGCCCAAGCTACTGCAGAATTGTGTTGGATCCAAACTCTCCTCCATGAGATCTCTGTTGAGATTCCTTCTGTTCCTACCCTTTGGTGTGACAATAAAAGTGCAATCTCCCTTGCTGCTAATCTGGTGTTTCATTCTCGAACAAAACATATTGAAGTGGATTATCATTTTATTCGTGAGAAGGTCTTGCAAAACATTATCCACATTCAGTTCGTCTGCTCTTCAGATCAATATGCTGATATTTTCACAAAGTCTTTGCCCTACTGCTCGGTTTCAGTTCCTTGCTCACAAGCTTACGGTGCAGCCTTGCCCTATTAGCTTGAGGGGGGATGTTAAAGAAGAAGAAGATTCTAGTGTAGTTCCTTTCTGTTATTCTGTTAGGAACAACTATTGTAACTAATTCTGTTATCTTCCTTAGCTGTAATTAGTTAGGTAGGTTCGATTGTATTCTTCCCTCTATAAATACTCTAAAGATGTTCTCTTCCCTTTAAGAAATGAATGGATATTTCTTTTGTTTTCCATTTCTTCTCTCTCTGTTTTTCTTCAGAAAGAACATGAAGAAAAGAACTGAGAAAGAGAAAATGCAGAGAAGAAGAATGATAGAAAATAAATGTCACTCCATTAGATCAATCAACTTATAAGTTTTCTTACATATATTTTGTTTAAGCTTTTCAAGCTTCATATACACTTCAAGAATTTACAAGAACCAAATCAGGATCGACCTATCTAACAAATTCACTTTCTAACAAACTCATATATAACTGATCCCAGCTTGTTATCGGTTGAGCTCAACTAGTTGTAACCACCGCATGCAATGGCAGACCTAACTGATGCAATGCGTAGTGAAAAAATCAATCACAATCATCTCTTAAACTTGTTGATCTTCTCATCGAAAAATGTCAAGAACAAAAGACATCTAATACTCGTTAATTCTCACGAATACCAAGAATTAGACAAAAGAAAATAATTATCAAGAGAATTTTATTATCACCAAAAAGTTGTCACTATCATTACATATCATCATATTTATAAAGCTAAACCTTAATGACTAAAAAGGCATAAAATAAAAGAAAAGATATAAATTTGACCAAAAATATAACAAAATCCAAAACCTTCTAAAAACTTAAATATAACAAAAAATAAGACACTCATGAAATCGGAAAGAAGATTCGAGCTTATTTGACCCATATTCGATTAGAATCAAATGCTACTAAAAATGATAAAAATTACTAAAAACTAATGCTTAACCCTTGTGCATAAAGTTATAACTGTTTAAAGATGGAAGGTTAATTCTTGTTATTTTGCTTCATGGTGACGCTCCAATGACGTCAAGTACGCTTCTGCAATGTGTACTGCATTATCCTTCCTTAGTTAGAGAGAATTCAAAGAGTCATCATCCAAGTTGTCGCTTCGATATAGAATAAGATGCTTGCATCAGCACATCGGATGTACGAATATGACTTGGTAGTTTCAGACAATAGGTATTGGGATTAATTTTCTCTAGCATTTCCAAAGGATTAATTTTTCGTGCTGCCATCTTGTTATATTCCCCTACCGAAAAAGGTCTTTCATCAAAATAATAACCCACACAAAGTCCCCAACATCAAACTCAACGCGGCGACATTTTTTATCAGCAACACTTTTATATTTAGCAATTGCCTCTACCAAATTATGCTTAATGGACTTATGAATTTCTTGAATTTTAGCAATCAAATCCTCTACCTTGTCATTGAATTGCTTTAAATCAGGAACATGAGTCAAATCAATATGATGTTGGACATCTCATAGGAGTCGAAGTACGTCATCATACTCATCAATCAACCCCTTTACCGATTCAGGAATTTCTCTATCTTCAATGCTCTCTTTTGCTATCAACATGTATACTATTCCAGTATCAGACATCACCTCAATGAATTGACTTCTGGACAAGAGGAAAGACCCCTCTCTTACTATCAGCGTCGGCGACTCTTCTCTTTTGGTTGTAAGTGTGATCTTATGATTGTTAAATATGAAACCGTAAGTGTTCTTCCTCCTATAATGAGATACGCGCCTATCAAATTGCCACGATTTTTCCAGTAAAACATGACAAGCATCCATGTGTATCACATCACACCAAATTTGATACTTATAATTTGAACCAATAGAAATAGGCACTAAACAACGTTTAGAGACAATTACCTCATTACCCTTCTTGAATCATGGCAGCTTATAGGGGATGGGATGTTGTTTAGTTGTTAACCCCAACTTTTTGACGACTTCTTCTAAGATCACATTCTCATAGCTTCGGCATCAATAACGAATTGACACACCTTGCCCCTATCGTACAAGTGGACTGGAAGTTGTTATTGCGCCACCATCCATCCCCTTCCTCCTTACGCAGTGTAAGACAGGCCCGTCTTACCACCAACAAAGGACCCTCATCGCCACCAACTACCTTCTCTTGTAGACTATCATTATTAGTGGTATCAAAAATGAGATTTTGCTCTGGCAAAATCTCTTCATTATCCACAAATAGACCCTTCCCATGCGGGTCGCCCTTTTTGCAGTTTGCCATATGATGCCTAGGTTCTCCACACTTGAAACAATGCACTTCGCTGCACGTAGCAGGAGCCCTAGTATGCCGACCTTCATTTCCCTATTGTCCTATACCTTTTGGGTTGGACTGCATAATATGTGAATTACAATTATTACTACTACCAGCCATTCCTACATTACCAACAACCCTAACGTTCCACGTGGGACTACTCGATCTCTGGCTATTTTTTTTTTCCTAACACAAAGGCTAGCTGGTATGCATCAGAAATAGTAAAAATGTCAAATAAATTAAGGATATCCTAAAATTGAGGTCGCAAATCCCCAATATACCAGGATGTTAGTTGTTTTTCTCTCTCTGCCAGATCATTGTGTGTCATTAATTGGTAAAACTCAGACAAGTATAATCATCCATAATCCTTGCTTTTTGTCACAAATTCTGTAATCGTTGGTATAATGTCCATGCATAGTTAAGGGGTAAGAACGCCCCTCACATGTGCTTCTTCAGCTTTTCCTATTAATTAATCTTATTTTTTTTTCTTGTCGTTCTTGAGTCATTTTTGTATGCTGCCACCAGGTTGTTACCCTACCCCGAAACCTAGTAGCAACCAAAGACACGTTTATTTGCAAGCACCTCTTTAAAGTCTAGAACTTCCTCCACAACAGTAACCTAATCCAAAAATTCCTTAGGCTGTAAATTCCTTTAGAATTCCGAAATATCAATTCTTAATCCAGCCTCCCAACGCTGCGAGTTCAGATTCATCTTATTCTGCTCTGTCATGGGTCTCCCACCCCTATGAATGGGTTCAACAAAAGCGTATGGATTGTCAAACTCATCCTTCAGGGCCTTCTCATCCCCCATCAAAGGTACATATGAGGAACGGTTTCCATACTGATGGCCAGCCGTCAACGCTGCAATCTGGGCAGTCATAGCTTCCATCTATTGCCTTTGTGTTTCCATCTGATGCCTCTGTGCTTCAACCTATTGTCATAACTGGGTTATGTCATCTCGCTCCACCACCTCATTGAGAGGCGCGTTTCGAACACCAACAAGTCTTCGTGGCGGCATGGTCTCGAACTCTAATACCAATTGATGCAGTGAGTAGTGGGAAAACCAATCATGACCCCCTCTTGAACCTGTTGATCTTCTTATAGAAAGATGTCAAGAACAAAAGGCATCCAACACTTGTTGATTCTCACGAATACTAAGAGTTAGGCAAGAGAATTTTATTATCACTAAAAATCTACTACTATTATTATATATATCATCATATTTATAAGGCTAAAACCCTAATGGCCGGCCAAAAAGTCATAAAATAAAAGAAAATATATAATTTTGACAAAAAAATATGGCAAAAATCCAAAACCTTCTAAAACTGAAATACAACAAAAAATAAGACGCTTGTGAAAACAGAAATAAGATCCGAGCTTATTTAACCCATATTCGGCTAGAATCAAAAGTACAAAAAATGATAAAATTACTAAAAACTAATGTTTAACACTTGTGTACAAAGTTATACCTGTTTAAAAATGAATCTTGTTATTTTACTCCACGACGATGCTCCAATGCCGCCAAATATGCATCTACAATGCGTACTGCATCACTAGCACTTTGAGTTAGAGGAGCAAAAACATGAAAATGAAAATTTAAGGGAGCTTTATACAGTAATATGGAAATTCTTTAGGGGGCAACTCTTAATTTTTTTAAAAAAAATTATATAAAAAATAGGAATAAAAATCACAATTCTCACAACTTTTGGGGGATATTAATATGCCCCTTGACTACCTGTCGGTGCGCCAATGTTCTCATGTTCTATATTTTAGGCAGTTATCTCGTGGCTTTGATTAGGTGCAACAACAACTGCAATGGTCTTGCATTCTCAGTGTGGCTTGATCTGGCTAATGGAGCCTGATGAAATAGAGTTCTTCTCAATTAGAGCTTGATGCACTTAAACTTGCAGTACTGTGTCGGTTAACAGTTGGAGCATATAAATGATTTTTTTTTAATAACGACAATTAAATTAAGCTGCATAATCTGTTAGGGTCATTAAGTTTTGGAGATTAAGACTACACATATAGAAATTACAAAATATCAAGATCATTGCATTGTTGTGGTCCCTTAACACCATTTTCCAGTAGATGATAAATGGTGCCCAAAAGAATTGCTTGCCTTTTGATTGGGCAACTATTGATAGTTTGTGCTACCACTTTTGTCTATGGAAAGGCACTTTTCTTAACTACCTTTTTGAGGTTTGGCATCAAGGATGATTGCTATTTTTTTTACTATTTAGGCTTTGATGTTGCAATCTGCCCAAATGTATATAAAAATTAATGGCCATGGTTTCCATTCCAATAAAAGACATTTATCTTTATAACAAACACTATAATATCCATTACTTTAATAAAATCAAATATAATATTTAAATATATTATCATTACCGTCTGGACAATTAGACATTCAACCCGTAATCGCAACGACCCAATTGCAAGAGCGGAGCTCTACCAACTAAGCTATATCACCCAGGGCTCTGATCGCGTGCCTGTTGAAGAATGAGCTGGTGACTCATAGGCAGTGGCTTGGTTAAGGGAACCCACCGGAGCTGTAGCGAAAGCCAGTCAAGTATTTTTAGTATTATTGGAAAGGTACACTATCACGTAATGGTCCAGTCTTACTAAAAAATGTCTTGTTGATGTTGGAAATAAGTGAACATTGTTATGTTGGTTCAACTCGAATGATTATAAAGACTATATAACTCTTAAAAAGTTAAAAACTGCATTATTATCCATTTCAATGGAACCAGACGGTCTCAATTTCTTTCATAAGCGTGTGGGTACACTTTGTGAAAAATTACAATTTGACCATGTCAATGTCACATTCTTGTGAGAGAAATGAAAATTATTCATTTATATTGAAATAGAGACACACAAAGCTCAAAAAGTGCAGAACAGTTCATTGAGATGCAAATTTAGAGGGAGATATGTAATTAGTGAGCTATTTAAGCCTAGTAATGCTACAATAGTTATTAGGACATATAGTTGTAGCAACAGGTTTCCCGGACCCCTCACTGGGAATAGACCAATTTTAAGCTGTGGTTGGGCCTCCAACTCTTAGCGGGCCAGTCTAGTCCGACAGTTTGAGCAATTTATTGTAGCTTACCGTATCCCCTTCACTTTGCTTGCTATTGATTTCCAATTGCTTGGGAGTCTAATATTATCCTGCCAATTTTTTCAACCAAATAATATGACATTGAAATTGAATATATATTATTTTATAACATGATATATAATAGATACCATACTATTACATTATTTAATAAATTATTATTTTTATATAAATAACATGTAAAATTTTAAACATATAAAATTTAATTTAATAAAATCTTATATAATTTAAAATTTAATATATAATTTTAAAATAATATATAAAAAAATTAATGTGTATATATATATATCATATATAATTAAATTGAATTAGTAATGAATATGATTGGTTTAATTGATATCCGATTCGTTTAACTAATAGGATCAGTAAGTCAATGTAACATAGGAGCATTTGGCGGATTTGGATTGTGGGTTCTCACTTCTCAGTCCCCCGCCCGAATTGTTTCCCAGAATCCTTATGTTTTCCAAGAGAACACGTGAAGATGTGCAGGTACGTTTCGGCCCTTTGACCCGAACCTGTCTCTCACCTCTTCCTTACTTGCATTGCGATAGGTATGGTTCATGTTCGGGCAATCCTTTAATTAGGGTTTTGGTTTGGTTCTTACTCTTTTATACTCCTCGATTCTAGGTCCATTACCTCTATGGTCATATTGCGCGCGTGTATATAATTATATATATGTATTTTATGAATCTGTGTTTTCTTTATCGTTCTTGTTACTCTGGCAAGAATTCATTTTTTTTATTTATTTAATCGAAAGATGTTTTAGTTCATTTTTTTTTCCAATTGTTTGGGCTTTTGTGTTTCACTGTTCAAAGGCTTCGTCTTCTAATGTATTGCAGGACATATTTTGTTCATCATTTATCTGTTGGATCAAATTCAAGTGGTCTGTTATCTTGTAGCTGCAGGATGGATTTGATGTCTGGTTACAAGGTATTTTTTTCTCATTAGTCTACTCTGTACCTGTGTTAATGGATAAGAATGTACTCTATTACCTCCAATATTTTGACGGTTTAGTTAGACATGCAATTTTCATAGTGTAGTTGTGATTGGGATCTTTTCTGGTACGTGAAGTTGTGATTGGTACCTTTTCTGGTAGGTTGTTTTGCTTTGTACCTTTTCACATCTGATTAACTTAAAAATTTTGGTGCAGGGGGTTGTTGGGCTTGTATTTGGAAATGAGAGTTCTGGTTCAAGTGAAGATAGGTAAATGCTTTATGTTCATCATAATTGTTTCAGAAGTTTTTGATTGGACCCACGCAATTTTTTTTAACAAATTTCCCACTCCCACTCCCATACAACTTGTTACTTATTTCCCAAACCCCTGTTGTTTGGGAAAGACACCTTTAGACGTCTCTTTGTTTGATAAGTTTCAAGTGTTGAAGAATCTATTATTGATTAAGACGCTACAGTTTAAGCCAAAAGGTGTCTTTTCAAAGGATGCTAGAGGCGTCTTTTGAAGAAATTCCTTTAGACAAATTTTATGGTTTAAAGAGATGCTTTTAAAAACTATATAGATCTGGGAAATAAGTACAAAAAATCCGTAGGTCAGGAAAATAATAAACAAAAATCCACATGGGTATGGTAAAAAATTCATTGTTTTAGGCAAAGAGTTTTAATCTGCTGTATATCAGTGACATGGTCATGCAACAGACAATTCACAGTGTCCTTCTGAAACTCATAAAATAAAAAGTGAGATTGTTAGACAAAAAGGAAAGTAACTTGGACAAGAAGAAACGGAGTGGCATATATAAATCTTTTTTGGTGATAATATCAGATCAGTCAATCAAGTATTGATTGTTATGGATAGAAGACTGCTTGAAAAGGACTCTTCTGCTCAGAAACAGAATGTTCCAAATGTTCAATTGACAGTATTATAAGCTATGGTGTAGTTAAGAGTTCTAAACAATTTGCTTTATTTCATTATAAAAAGAAAAATGCTTTATTGACTCTGGGTGTTTCAAGAATTGAAAAGTTTGGGAGTTACAGTGCACCCTAGCTCAAAGTGAAAGCTTCATTTGCGAATTGTGACAAAAGTACAAGAAAGTTAGAAAATATACAGAATTTTGCGTTTTGGTGTGAATACTCATTGTTGATGGTCTGCTTCCATTGTAACCTCTGTTGAAGGATCAAAGTTCAGGCAATGAAACTCTTCCGGGTCATCTTTATTTATTTTTATGGCATTAGTAATTGCTTTTGTTATTCTCGTGTATTATTTTCAAACCCTACATTTAGTTGCTGTTTGTTGCTTCCACTCGTTGCGACTTTATGAATGCTGATTATTTTTTTTTTTGCACTGTTTTATCAGTTCTTAAACTTGATTTATAAAACCATTCTCTCAGAAATTAGGTTCTGTTTTTGAAAAAAAGGCTTATTGTCTACAGTTTGGATTTCCTTTATCTTTTCAACTTATTCATATTTGGTCAATTTTTAGACTCTTCCACTGGTGATGGTATTTTGTTTGAGTTTGTTGGATTACAGTCTTTGATGTGCATAAGCAGAGAGCTCAAGTAGATGCTGGAAAATAATGTGTTAGTGACTAATCATAGGTGTTTTGCCTAAACTTATATTGTTTGGAGTGTAGGACTTTTTCCCCCTACTTTCAGTGACGATTGCATAGTTTTGTTTGGTCTAACTGTCTAAGTAGTCTTCCATGTATTCTGTTCTTAGAATAGTGATCACATTCAGCATATTTATATGGAATGTGATGACAAAAGAGTATGGGCTTATTACTTAATAAAGGAAAGGAAAAGTATAAAATGCATTTACCATTACCATAAGTAATTGAGGATGCTTTCATTTCAATTCCATTACTACTTCCAGGGGGATTTCTTTTGAAGCCTTTTTATGCTTTTAGATATTTCACACTATATCAAGCTGGAAATATATTTCTTGCAGTACAACATATATTTTTTCTATCGGAGAATTTGGACTATTTGTCATTTGTTTCATTATGTATATCTAATTATAAATTTCTAAAAGTTTTGTTGCTAAATTTTAATTTACTGTTGTGACTAATCCATTGCATCGCTTGTATGCTAGCTACGTTGAGCGCCTGCTTGACCGTATAAGTAATGGTGTCTTGGCGGAGGACAGGAGGAATGCTATCACTGAACTTCAATCTGTTGTTGCAGAGAGTCACTCTGCCCAGCTAGCTTTTGGGGCAATGGGTTAGTACTTCTAGGATAAAAAGGCATGCTTTTGATCTCATGCTCATCACATATAACATTTCATTTTGATTTCAGGCTTTCCGGTACTTTTGAGTGTCTTAAAGGAGGAGCGTGATGATGTTGAAATGGTATGAAACCTTCTACTAGTAGTTGATTGATTCAATTTCTCCTTTATATTTAGTTTTGGTCCTTCCTTGAGACATCAATTTCATGGTCTTTGTTTCAAACATTTGAATTAAAAATTGAATACTTAAGTTCCCACAGTCCAACAAATGGCAATGTGACATTTTGTTCCACTTGATCTTACTATGAAATTATGAATAAAATTTAAAGCAGAAGAGGGCCAACACTTGAAAGTGGATGATCATATGAAACTAAAATCAACATTCCAAATTATTATTTGGTACCAAATTAGTATTTTTAAAAGTTTGGCATTCTAATGAAGATTAAAACTTATGAATACCATGGTCAAATTATCTGGCACAGTGCAGTTTTTTAGTAACTCTTTGTCTAACATGGGCCAGTTAAAACATTTCGGTTTTGATTTCAGCATAACTTTTGCATAAAAGATTTTTGGACCACATTTCAGTATTCATTTTGAGAAGTTCTTTAGGATTAAGTTGCGTCAGTTATTTAAATAGCTTTTGAGCTGTTAAATGGAGAACCAGTTTCTTTGCTGCATAGAACTTTTTGTAATGCTGCTGATGGAAAATTTTTTTAGTAATTTTTTTCTCTTCCACTTCTTCTTTAATCATCTTATTCTTAATGAATTGCTTATTTTATTTAACTTTTTGTTAAAATGACTATGTTCATGCATTGGAGGCTTGTAGATCCGTGGTGCTCTTGAAACTCTTGTGAGTGCCTTGACTCCAATTAATCATGCCAAAGGGCCAACGAATGCGGTTCAACCAGCTTTAATGAACACTGATTTACTTTCTAGGGAAGCAGAAAGCATTTCTCTTCTTCTTAGTCTGTTGGTGAGAGTTCTATATCTTGTTTTGGGACAGTCTGAACAATATATATATATATATATATATATATACAATATATATATATATATATTGATTTTGATACAGCCATTCTCTTTGTTTTATTGGTTCTTGGCAGTCAGAGGAGGATTTCTATGTACGATATTATACACTACAACTTTTGACAGCCCTTTTTACAAATTCGCGCAATAGGTTACCTTTCCATTCTTCCTTCTGTATTTAATTTTTTGGATTCTCTGGATTATTATGGAAGAAGATAATGTGCTGAGTTCCTGTTCAGGTTACAGGAAGCCATTCTGACCATTCCTCATGGTATAACTCGGCTTATGGATATGCTTATGGATCGTGAGGTATGATCATGAATGTATGACTTTTTTTTTTGATTTTACATTGTTTTTTGATTTTCTGCTTTAATAAAACCTCGTCTTTAGAAATTAGGATATAATTCCTAATATTAGTCTTTCCTTTTATCTAAAAATCTTTCGTAACTGGAAATTTTGCTTTTTGGGACTTCCTAAAAAGAGAGAAAAGTGAAGTTCTTTTGGTTTTTTTTGCTGTTCTTCTTGTCATTGAATCCTAACAAATGTGTTTCTAGGTCATAAGAAATGAGGCCTTGTTACTTCTCACTTACTTGACCTGTGAAGCCGAGGTGAGACTTTTGTCTTTCACCGTCTTTTTTCTTAATTTATTCAAAGTAACCTCAAATTCTTTTTTTTTCCCTGGCTAACTTATTGTGCTTTATAATTTTAGGAAATTCAAAAAATTGTAGTCTTCGAAGGTGCTTTTGAGAAGATTTTCAGTATTATCAAAGAGGAAGGGGCTTTGGAAGGTGGTGTCGTTGTGCAGGTGATTTATTCATTTATATAATTTTTGATTTTAAGGTCCTGCTATTTCCTTTCTAGCCTTTTTTGCTGATAAGTTGCTTGTATTGTCACCATCTCCACTAACATGCATGCAATGTTCTCATCTAGGATCAACAACTTTCTCTGTCTCTCTACAACCACTCTTCCCACCCGTGGCCCCTTGGAACCATTTCTTAATAGAATCGAAGAGCCACTGTTTTCTTTTTCTTTTTTTTGGTGTGTGTGTGTGTGTTTTGTTTTTTTTTTTTTTTTTTTTTGGGGGGGGGGGGGACTTAGCTCCAATTTCCGGGCCATAGAGAGCATTCAAATCTTCAAATTTTTTTATGCTTCACTCCATTTTGGACGTAGAAACATTTTTTTTTTTTGGGTTGGGGTGGGGGCGTTGAGTTTGGATTGCCATAGGAGATTTATCAAATCTTGTGGAAAGAGAAAAAAGGCCCAATTGGAAATGAAATGGAAAAGAGAGATCTCCAAACACATCTCATAGTCCTAGGACTTGGAAGTCCTTTTATATTCTTATTTTTTAGGATAACCATGAAACAATGATCTGCTTCTGTCTTGGTTTGACTATATTGTTGATGGATCAGTTAGGCACGACCCAGACAAGTGATTCAGTGTGTCGCAAGATATATATGTATTGTCCAATACATCAAATGTATTGTCCAATACAATGTGTAACACGAGGTTATTGTATGATGTACATTAATTTGCATATGTTTTGATACATATAATTCAATAGGTATTGTGGCTGTACAATTTTGATAACACTGGCCATAACAATCCGTGTGTGGGTGAACATTGTTTGCAACATGAAGACACTAACTCTTAATGCCATCTTCAATGCGTGTGGGTTTGGGGGCTAGTTTTGGTTTCCACCCTTTCAATGTCTCCTAATGGCTCAATTTCTTCTCTTTCGATTTACCATAATTTGTAGGGAGCCTTGTGCACTTGAAAGGCAAGTATAACCTCAGCATGAAGAGTTCATGTTGGACGCACATTGAAATTTTTTAGAGTTTTCTAACACATGTTTAGGCTAATTGGGCTTTTAATTTTTTCCCCCATTTATCAGCTGCCATGAAGTTCTGATATTTATTAACCAAAGCCTTATATTTACTAGATCCGTTGTCTACTTTGTGACTTATTTATGCTTGATGCTTTACTACTCTTGCCAATTATCTTGCATCCACCATCAAAAAAACTTCTACCATCATCTAGTTCTGCTAATATTAAATTCTTATTCAATTTGCAAGCATTGGAGGTGTAATGTGAAAATTTTTCAAGCATCTGATTTGATAATTGCTAATAAATTTGTCACTGCACAGGATTGTCTTGAATTGTTGAACAATCTCCTCCGTAACAATGCATCTAATCAGGTCTTGTGGGCTTCTTCTTGTTGTTGCTGCTGTTGCTGTTTTTCTTTTCTTTTCTTTTACATAATTCTAAACATGTGGGTTTTTGTATAGGTATTATTGAGGGAGATTATGGGCTTTGACCCTTTGATGTCAATTTTGAAGATCAGAGGAAGTACCTACAGGTTTACCCAGCAAAAGGTTAGGCACTCAAATGTTTATACCATTTTAACTTGCTATAGTTTAAACTGCTGTGTCTGTGTTTTTGTGCATGCAGTATACACTATACATACATTTATATATGTTATCACAGAATCCTTACTGCTCATTTTCTGTTGTCTCTGAAACCAATACCATGCCAGTAGACAATAAATCTACTCAGTGCATTAGAAACTGTTAGTTTGCTAATGATGGGAGGTCCAGAAACTGAGCCCGGAAAAGACGCGAATAGGCTGACCAACAAAACAGTCTTGGTTCAGGTTCGTTCAAATTTGTTATATGAAATATGTATACCCAAAAAATATTTTACTCAAGTATATCTCTTTAATTAATCTATCTTGTTGGTTGTAGAAAAAAGTTCTCGACCATCTGTTAATGTTGGGAGTTGAAAGCCAATGGGCTCCTATTGCTGTGCGTTGTGCGGTAAGATAATGCTTCTGAATTTTTTTTCCATGAGACGTCTATCCTTTCTCTTCCTCAGTGCACACATGCACGTGTGTGTGAAAAGTTACACTTCTAATGAAAGATTGGAAGCAGCTCCAGCTTTGATGCTAGGTTACTCTAAAATGCCCCCGACTATTTGCAATCGACAAATGCATAATAATCTGAATTGTGGCGCAAGTTTTTCATTTTTTTTTTTTATGTTTTCTACTCCTTTAAGGAAGCTTAAAAGATGATTGAAACTTGATAATATACAGTTTTCTCAGATATAATATTTACTAATGCTATTTTATTGGTTAGAAAAAAACTACTTTGGATTTTGGATATAGCTTTTGATGTTCCAATCGAGTAAAACAAATGAGTCTATCCCAACTACATGGCCACCATGCAAAGTATGTGGTGTACGATGTACCTTCTCTCTTATGTGTCTCACAATGATATTCTTGGTAGTATCGACCTTGCAACACATCCTTGTATTATGAGTAAATTGTTTATATGAAATATAAAGGCCCTAAAACATAAGAAAATGCCTATTATTAGTCCATGGTATTGCATTTCATACCTCGAAAAATTAAAACCTAATATTTAGATTGTGTCTAGATTGAATTATAATACTTATTAGTACAATGTACCATTCTCTCTGTCTCTGTCTCTCTGTCTCTTTCTTTCTTGGTGGTCGTATATAATATAAATATAAATAGGGTTAATTACACTTATCTCTCCTGAGGTTTCTAACAATTATAGAAACCTCTCATATACTTTCTGAAATAACACTGTCCTCCTTTTGGTTCATGTGTCAGTTACATATTGCCCCCTATCGTCAACCACCATTACTTAGATAGACGGAAATTGATGACATAAGCTAGATTTTTTTTTAAAATACCAATTTTACCCTTACGAACAGAGCATTTTACCCTTCCAATTATTAAATCTGTACACTTTTCTCTCTAACACCTCCATAAACATGACCCAAGCTCTCTCTTTCTACAAAACCTTCTTGTTTCCCCCCTTCTCTCACTCCAAATTTCCTCACTCATTTCTCTTTCCTCCTTTTTCCTTGAGCTCTGCTGCACAAAGTCGTTTTCCGCCTCAAAGAACGAGGGTTTTTCCGGCATGTTCAAGCCCCAACGCAAGTCGTGTGACGTTAGGGGTCAGAACACGCTTTGGTCCCTCTTCAACCAAGACGATGAGCGCAAGTCCACAAGGAACGATCACTCGATTGAAGTCAAGACTCGAAACCTCGGGTTGGTCTCTTCTTGCATGATTGGTCCAATGGTCGAGACGAAAGAAGAGGACGAGCATGAGGAGCACGAGGACGACAATGATGACGAAATTAGGGTTTTCGAAGAATCAAATTTTGCGAATGTCGTCGAAGAAACAATAGGAGAGATAGTTGAGGAGGATCAAGAGGAGGTTAAGATGATGAAAGATCATATAGATCTCGATTCGCAGCCAAAGAAGCCCTCGGGGATGGACTTGAAGGAACTTGCGGGCAGCTTTTGGTCCGTTGCGTCTGTTTTCAGCAAGAAATGGAAAAACTGGAGGCAAAAGCAGAAGCTGAAGAAGCGAAGCACTGGCGGTGAGTCAGCTGCATTGCCTATTGAGAAGCCATGGCCTTAAATGGGTTATTGGCAATGGTAGAACAGTGAAGTTTTGGATTGATGTGTGGATTGGTAACGCTCCTCTTAGTACAGCAGCTATGGGTCCCATTTCGCTATATAAGATAGGTGAGATGGGGAAATTAGTTGTGGATTATGTTGATGAATATGGTCATTGGAACTGGGATGCTATTGGAGATTGACTTCCTACGAATCTCCAACTTCAGATTCATGCTGTTAGAGTCTTTCCCTCCCTTGATTTAGAAGACATGTATGGCGTGAGTCTAGCACTGGTGGTTTTACTACGAGCTCAGCTTATAAGCTGTTAGAAGGGGATGATCTGAATGAGGTGGGTTATGACAGTCGCTCGAAGAAAATTTGGTCCATCTTCTTGCAGAATCATTTGATTCTGGCGGCCAAGGGCTGGCGATGGTGGTGGAAGTCATTGTTGATGTTAGGGAAGGAGGATCGACAGTGGTAGAGAGGGGGATTCGTGATGGGATGGGAAGGGGAGGTGGTGGTGCCACCTGGGTTAGGGCGATGATGTCGTTGGTGGGGGTTGAGAAGGAACCTGAGAAGGAACTAAAGTCTGATAGGGTTATTGACTTTTTGACCAAATAATATTATTAAATATATAAGGGTAAATTGGTAATTGAATTAATTTTGTTAACACCGTTTTCCGACCAAAATGATAGGAGGGATAGTGTTATTTCAGAAAGTATAGGAGATGTTTTTGCAATTGTTAGAAACCTCGTGGAAGGTAAGTGTAATTAACTCATATAAATATAAATATACATATATATATATATATAGATAATATGTATGCATGTGTGTATATATATATATATATATATATATATATATATATATCCTTGGACCATACAAATGTTATTCCCTTGCTTAGAAATATGACTTCCTTACCACCAGCTTTTAGCTTGAGTGGTATGTCCTACCTCAACCAAAGGGAGAGGTGCAGAGTTCAAGTCCTAGTTGGGATAGACATGGGTGTGTGTATTATCTATCAAAAAGAAAAAAGAAATATGGCTTCTTTACTATGCTCAGCTTTGGGAATCACCAATAAAGGGATCCAATGTGCCATGAATGTCCTTACCTTAGTGATTAGAATATAGAATTATCCATGAGGGAGGGATAGGTTGTGGTTGCATAGGTTCTTGGTTTCTACAAGTTGGGAGGAGCTTTTTTTTTTTTCCAAATGTTATGCAATCTTGCTTACCAAGACTAGTTTCTGATCACATGCCATTACCTTTTGACAATGGTGGTCTTTAAAGAGGTAAAGGCCATTTTAGGTGTGAGAAATGTGGATTAAAGAGGGGTTTATGGAGATGGTGAGGGATTGATGGCATAGGGGTGTAAGTTGGGGGATTTGTGTTGGTTCGGAAACTTAATATGCCTAAAGAAGACCTAAAGACGTGGAACATAGAGCTGTTCAGTAAAGTGGACGTTAGGAAGGCTTGGGTGTTGTAAGATATTAAATGTGGATGATGAAGAGCAATAGGAGCCTTTATCAAGGGTACAGAGGGCTAAGAGAGATGAGCCAAAAGGGGAGTTAGGGAGATACAGTTTTGTTGGATTGCTTGGAGGTAGAAATCGAGGGCACTATAGACCATGGAGGGTGCTAAAAACATAGGATTTTTTCACATATTAGCAAGTTCCCATTGAAGGGGGAATCTCATTGGCTGCATTACTTTATTTATTTATTTGTGTGTGTGTGTGTGTGTTGGGGTGGGGAATAGTTGACCAGGAATGGGGATGTGAAGAAGGATGTTATTTTATTTTATGAGGGGCTACGTACAAAGTCTATTGAGGTGATACACATTGGGTGGTTTGGAGCTTAACTCTATTAATTCTAGGATAGGGATTGGTTGGAGACCATTCATTGAGGAGGTGGTGGAGGCCCTGAAAACTTATAATGGAGAAAGCTTTTGGTCCCAATTGTTTTATTATGGCTTTCCTACAATAGTGTTGGATGGTGATTGGAAGATCTCACAAGGGTAACGTCTTTTTGTTTTGAGCAAGGGATGTTTAAAAGAGTCTTGAATACTTCCTTTATTGCTTGAGTCCCTAAGAAGGGCCGTGTTACTAATATTCGTGATATTAGGTTAATTAGTTTGTTGGGTAGTGTTTATAAGTTTATAGCTGAAGTCTTGTCCTTGAGATTGAGAAGTGTGGTAGGGGCAATTATTTCCGAGTTACATAATTCATTTGTGGGACGGCAACAAATTTTGGATGCTACGCTAGTGGTTAACAAGTGTGTGGACTCAAGGATTAGGAGTAATATCACGGGGATTATGTGTAAATTGGTTATTTAGAAAACCCATGATCATATTAATTGGTTTTTGTTATATGTGTTAGAGAGGATGGTTTTGATGAGAAGTGGATAGAACATTCATGCCTATAATTCGATTATCAGTTTGATGAATAGTTTGACTAAGGGGGTTGTTCAGAGGAGGGCCTACATTTGGGGACCCCTTATTAACACTCTAGTTTATTATGGTGATGTAGATGTTGAGTAGACTGTTGGCTTGAGCAATGGGTGGAGTTTTTTTGTTGGAGAGTTTTGGTGTAGGGGCAGGGAGGGTGGTAATTAGATAAGTGTCTCTCACTTGCTCTTAGTAGATAAATATATATATATATATATATATATATTATGTGGCTAAGAAGCACGGATACCGATACGACATGAACATGCCAACACGATTTTTTTTAAAAAAATGGGACAGATACGTAAAGGCTACGCTGAATATATATATATATATATATTTTTTTTATATGACCATATAATAAAAACTTAATATTATTTCAAGTAAAATTGGTATAAAAACACACAAATCATAAAAAAATATTAAGATAGAAAAACAACAAAGTCATTAAATAAAAATTTAAGAATTTCTTCATTTAGTCCCAAAACAAATTTACTAACTACTCTTTTTTTTTTTTTGTACATTCGACATGTGTCCGGGAAATGTCCAAGAGTGTCAATGTCCGACACGTGTTCGACTCGGACATGTAAGCCAAAATAGAGTATCCGTGCTTCATAGTTTTGTGGGATAGAAGAGGAGCAATTAAGATATTTGAGGTTTGTTCTATTAAGCTTTTAGGTAGTTTTAGGATTTCGGGTAAATTTGTGAATGAGTGAGCTTATTCTAGTGTGGGAGGTTCAAGGAAAAGAGGATCTTACTATTAATATGGGGTATGGTGATGGTTCTCTTCATACATTTTATTTAGGTCTTCCCATGAGGTCTTCTTTTGAAGTTTTGCAATTTGGGATATAGTTGGTGAAAGACTCTAGTTAAGACTTGCGGAATGGAATGACTATTTGTCTAACGTAAGACTCACTCTTTTTGAGAGTTCTTTGGTGAGACTTCTTACTTCATGTCATTATTCACAATTCCAACATCTATGGAGAAAATGATTGTGAAGCTTTAGAGAGACTTCTTGTGGGGGATAATGGGAGATGAGAGGAAGTTTCATTCAATGAGTTAGGATATAGCATGGTATTAAATATTGGCCGTTAGGTTACATAATGAGTTTTGAACCCCCCGATTCCGTTACACACCGATATGTTGGTATAGAAAATTCACAGGCGTAATGACTGATACTATTACATAGCATGTGTCACAGACCGATATGTAATGGTATCAGTCAATATGTAACAATAATGGTACATTTTTTTCTTTTTCTCTGTTTTAAAGGCTAAACAACTTTTCTTTGGCCATAGATATAGTGATTTAAATTTATCAAACACAAGACTTGAAACTATGATCAAAGTGTTTAGTAAGTTCTAGAATTATATCTTAATTATTTAATATTAATTATTTAATATCACAAACTTAAAAGTAAAATCTTATCTTATTAGATTTAGCAGATGTTGCTTAAAAATGAATAAATCTTAGTTTGATAAGATCACTAGGCTACTACAATTTTTTTTTTCTAATTATAAAAATTATTTATTTGCTACTTTGGTTTTGTATTAATATTTTTGCTCTAAAATCATCAAAAAGTATCTTGAGTTTTTTTTTGGTGGTAGAAACTCTGAGTATTGTAATATGATTCATCATATTTATGTTTTTTTTTTTTTGTATTATTTTTGCTAAATTATGCGTTTATTTGGTTTCTTTGTTTATGTTATATATATATATATATATATATTTTTTTTTTTGGCTAAAATTACTTATCGTTGCATTTTTAATTATTAGTTGTCATAGTAAATGATAATCTATTGTATTTTCTTCTTACTTTGATATAAAACTAATATAAAATTCTATACTAGTTAGTAAAATTTTTCATAGGAGCTATTAAAATGACTAAAATAATTAAAAAAAATTAAAAAGTAATAAATTTGAGTAAAAACATCCATATCATTAACTTTAAGGGTTTTCCTAGTGATAGAAAAAAAATTCACGAGTGCAGCTTCTGATTCTCGTTACGTATTGACCGATACTCCTGATATTGTTAAACTACTAACGTGACCATTGCGTGCCCTAATACCGCAATTTAAAACCATGGGATAAGGTTTGTTTGCCAACTAGGATGGGTGGCTGTAGTATAAGAAGTTTAGTGTTTTCAATTAGGCTTTGTTGGGAAAGTAGCTTTAGAAATCTACTATGTATAGGGAGGCACTGTGCAAGAAATTGGTGGATGGGAAACGTGGTCATTCCTAGGGTGGCTGGCTTTTAGGGGAGGTGGATATGTCATATGGGGTCGGCTTATGGAATTGTATTAAGAAGTTTGGCTACATTTCTTTCTTTACGTTGATTATGTGGCAGGGGATGGGGTGTATGTCATGACTGTTTGTGTGGTGTTCCCTGATCTATTTCGGATTTTGGCGGATGACGATGTTGTGGTTGCATGCTTTTTTACTTCATAGGAAATGGAGTAGTATGGAGTCCTAGGTTTAGGAGGGACTTTCAAGATTGGGAGTTGTTAATCCGCAAATTGGGGTTGCATGTATTGATTAAAAGACGAGGTCAATCAACTGTTTGTTCTTTCATTGTGCAATGGCGAGGGACTTTGGAGCTTACTTTTTGTACTTTTTGGGATTGAATGGATCATGCCAGGGACATTGATTGACTTCTTCAGATCAGTGTTTTAAAAGGTGGAAGTGTAGGGTAAGGCGCTTTAACGTTTACAAGGCGAAGTGTAAGCCTCAAGGCATTAATACATAAACTTTTTGGGACTTAAATTTCTTTGTTAAACAATTTAAATAAATACTACTATTAGTCCCCAAAAAAAAAAAAAAAAAAAAAAAAAAACCTCTAGTATTTTGAAACTTAAGCCATCATTATAATTTCAAAATCTTAAAGGAAATGTTAAATATTTTGACTAACCTTTCTCATAAAAATATTAATTTGCAAACTAACAATACAGCACTTTTTCCTTGCTTATTTCCTCTCTCTTGTGCTTTTTAGGGGAAAAAAATTCAATATGATATGTTAGTCATACGAAAGCATAACACATCTAAGTAGAAGGTCATTTTTAATAACGTGTTAGGATTTCAATAGAAGTAGTTAAGCATTATTATAACATTGTTGATTATAATTTACTCTCAATCTAGAGATTCTATTAATTTGGAGCAACAAGTTAGGGTTTCATCATTCCTTCATGTTAAATCTTTTCAAGGTAAGGGTTCATATTCTTTATATTTTTTGAAGCCCCCCCCCCCCCCCCCCCCTCTCTTTTCCTCTTCTCTCTCTTTCTCTTTTTCTCTAAAGCTTCAAGATGAACATTGGTCTGGCTAGCCTAGTGCACGAGACCCCCGTCACTGCGGGATCTAGGGAGGGTTAGAGCATTGGTAAAGCTTTTAAAAAACTGCTTTAGGTGTTGGCAAGGGGTTTTAGCGGAGGATAGTTCAGCAAGTTTGGGATACAATCCTCTTTGCCTCGTGGTGTATATGGTGAGAGAGAAATAAATGGATGTTTGAATGGGTTGAGTGTTTTATTAATTTGAAGCAAACTCTGATCCATATTTTATACTTTTGGATTAGAGGATACTATATAACTTTAGATTCTTTTGCCGAGTTTTTGGTTAACATGAATCTGGTTAGTTGAGTTTTTGTTTTAATTATTTAGTTATTTTTGTTATATCACACATGTACATGGGTTTGCATCCTTTTCGGCACCTATAGTGAAATTCTTTACTTCTCAAAAAAAAGAAAAGAAAACAGAAGTATCCACTTTTGCTTGATGCTCTACCAGCTCAAAATAGGGTGCCAAATGAATAAAGAATTATCTGGACTTCTAATATGCACAAGTGGATATGTAACTATGTCAGGCACTTCGATGCATTGGTGATCTGATTGCTGGTCATCCCAAGAATCTTGATGCCTTTGCAAGTAAAGTTCTTGGAGAAGAGCCACATGTAGAGCCTGCTCTGAATTCTATACTTCGGATCATCTTGCGGACTTCTAGCATGCATGAGTTTGTAGCAGCTGACTATGTTTTTAAGAGCTTCTGTGAGGTCAGTATTGTGCCTTTGTTGTTCAGTTGCTTAGTTGCTTTCTAGTAGTTGCACTTTGTGCATACATTCTACACTTATTTACAGGCTTGAATTTCACATTCATACAGACAATTGCTTCTTGCTCATGTTCTCTTCTCTTTCTTTGTGTGTGTGTGTGTGGATATAATATTGAATTATACTTGTATGCCTGCTCCACCACCTTTGAAGCAGAAAAACTCCGATGGTCAAACAATGTTAGCATCCACATTAATCCCTCAACCGCAATCAATGGCTCATGCTCCAGTTGAAGAAGACGTGAACATGTCATTTGGAAGGTTTACTTGTTTTCTTTTCATTCAGTACTGTATTTTTATTTTGAGGAAGGAAATATTGAGCTTTTATGTTGTAAACATTTTGGCTGAACATGGAATGTGCCTTACTTTTCTTTTTTTAGGCTTGTACTTGCTGCCTCTGATGATTAATCTTTCTAGAATTTGTTTCTATGTCAGCATGCTGTTACACGGTCTTACTATGAGTGAAAATGATGGTGATCTTGAGGTAAGATTATACTTCATACGTGGCATTTAATTTTTAAGGGGGGAAAACATGGACCTGGCCCCTCTTTATTGTGGATATGGATACTGTCATGCACAACTGGATTTCGTCCTGAATCCTGTCTCAGGATAGTTGGTTCTCCATTGTTTTCGTGAGTTGGCTATTATTCAGTATGATTATTTTAAAAACCCTCATCCAGTATTTTGCTGCATTTGGAAGGAGAGGAATTGCAGTCTTTGAAGATGTTGAACTGTCATTGAAAACTTGAACATCCCTTTAGTTTGGAAACTTATCATCTTGAGCCCTTTGGAGGGTGTAAATGTTGTTGATGGTGGTGTTTAAAAAAAAAATTATTTTTGGGCTTGGCCTCGCTGTATATTCTTCATGTACAAGGGCTTTGCCTATTCACTTTTTTCTTAGAAGTTTACTTTTCATCTCTCTCTCTCTCTAAGTACTACTTTTTTTTCTGAAGAGGATAAGTATATCGAACAATCATGATGCTCCGTCTTTTTTATTTTGTTTGCTCATAATTGTTGATCATCTCATCAAAATTTATCTGCATCACACAGAGCATTAGTTTTATTGTTGTTTGATGCTTGTATGTGAAAACCATCCAGCTAATATTCTGAACTGCAGATTTGTTGCAGGGCTGCTAGTGTTCTTTCTTATGTACTGAAGGGCAATATAGAATGCAAAGAAAGGGTATACAATCTCATGTAGTCATTTATCTATATTTCTTTCTTTCTTCTACTGTTAGGATCAGAAAATGTCTTGAGAATAATTGCTTCTTCAAAAAATAATGGTGCAGCATTATATTAACCTCAGTTTGAGTTCTTACATTTATCCTCCATATTTTCTTTTGTTATAACATTAATTTAATGCAGGTTCTGCATGTTGAACTTGAGGCACCAATGCCTGCCTTAGGATCCCCAGAGCCATTAATGCATCGCATGGTGAAATACTTGGCTCTTGCCTCTTCCATGAAAAGTAAAGAGGGAAGCACATCAGGGACTTCGTATGTTCAACCCATTATCCTGAAACTTCTGGTCACCTGGCTCTCCGATTGTCCTAGTGCAGTGCAGTGTTTCCTAGATTCACGTCCTCATGTCACATATCTGCTTGAGTTGGTATCAAATCCATCAGCAACTATGTGCATAAGGGGGCTGACAGCGGTTCTTTTGGGAGAGTGTGTTCTTTACAATAAATCTGTGGACAGTGGAAAAAATGCTTCTTCCATAGTTGATGCCATAAGCCAGAAGGTTGGTCTTACATCATATTTTCTAAAGTTCGACGAGATGCAGAAAAGCTCCCTTTTTTCCTCTGCAAAATCATCCCAGCCCCATAAACCACTGACAAGATCCACAGCTGCTAGTATGGCAGAGATCGAAGATTTTGATGAGAATGAGTCTACTGATCAGGAGGAGGATCACCCAATGCTTTGTTCGATTTTTGATGCTCAGTTTGTCACCTTTGTCAGGAGTCTGGAGGCAGATATTAGAGAAAGTATTGCGGAAATTTATAGTCATCCAAAGAGTAAGGTAGCAGTGGTGCCAGCAGAATTGGAACAGAAGGGTGGGGAAAGTGATAGGGACTATATCAAGCGGCTTAACTTATTTGTCGAGAAGCAATGCTCTGAGATACAGGTATGGTTGTATGGATAATTTGTGCTTTCATATGATTTCTTAATTTACAGTGAAACTAACCATCTGAAAGAAACCTACCCCCCCCCCCCCCCCCCAAAACCACCCAACAAAAAAAAAACTTTTAAAGACAAATGAAGGTGTAGCATTACATACCTTGTTTAATTCTTCAATGTCCAAATTATGCAACATCGTTGGAGTATGTCTCTCTTCGGTTTGCATTGCTATCACTGGTGCACCCTTGATGGTTTTGCCTTTTCTTTTGGTGTTGGTGGGTTTTTGATTGGGTCCTCAAAAACCTCAAGAATCCTGAAGTAAGACTCATTTCAGTTAAAGAGTAGGCAGATCTATTCTTTTCTACCTAATTGATTCTTCAGCAAAAGTGAATAAGTTGTGTTAGCTAAGCTCCACCTAGAATGGGAAGAAATTATGTTGACTTGGACGATAGCACCACAAAAATAGCTCATGGATAACTCCAGTCCATGATGCTTTCTGTTGGATGGTATGGGATGAATATCTTAAGACAATTGCCTATAATGTGCGTTAATGCCGTTCTTGCGGAGTGTTATGATGTCTCTATGTTCAATCTTCTGCTTCACTTTCTATGATTATACTTGCATGCCATTTTGCAGCAGGGTGTACTTAATTCACAATTGTCTTTTCTACAAGAATTGCAATTGGTCAATTGTTGGATGCTGCATTACGTTATCCTTTATTTGAATGACTCGGCACTGCATTTTCTTTTCTTGTTAGATAAGGACTGGCTGCAATATGCTTATATTTGAATGCGGATTGAAATATGATTGACCTGGTAATCTCACCCTCTTTATTTTATTTTATTTTTTTTAAAGGATCTTCTTAGCCGGAATGCAACTTTGGCCGAGGACCTGGCCAAGATGGGTGGAGGCGGTTCTTCCCTTCCTGAGCATAGAACTAGTGGAGGCTCAGAAAGAGTTCAGGCAGAGATACTCCGTAGAGATCTTCAAGAGGTGTCCCAACGGCTAGAGATGCTCAAAACTGAGAAAGGCAAGATTGAATTGGAGGCTTCCATGTACCAAAATTTAGCTGGGAAGATGGAATCTGATCTGAAAAGCTTGTCTGATGCTTATAACAGTCTCGAACAGGCAAATTTCCATCTAGAAAAGGAAATTAAAGCTTTAAAGAGTGGAGAAGCTATGCCATATCCAGATATTGAGGCAATAAAGGCGGAAGCAAGGGAAGAAGCCCAGAAGGAGAGTGAGACGGAATTGAACGATTTGCTCGTCTGCCTTGGGCAAGAACAGAGCAAGGTGGAGAAGCTGAGTGCAAGGTTGTTGGAGTTGGGGGAGGATGTAGAAAAACTGCTTGAAGGTATTGGAAATGATACTGGGCTGCCGGAAGATGATGAAGAGGAGGAAGACTAATAATAGTGCTTTGCTTTGTTTTATGTTTCAAGTCATTGCATTGCGTTGGGTCTTTGTACATTTCGTAGTAAATTGTACAGTCTGCCATTGTTAAATTTATGATGTTGAAGTCCAAGATCAAACTGACGATTTCACCATTACACCCCTTGCAGGGATAGTGGAATAAACACTTCCAGCATCTTTCTTAACTTGAACTAAGATATTGGGTGACAAAACTTCCGAGAGGGAAAATGTGTTTCATGGAAATCTAAATTTGCGTTCATGTTGTGATTTACATTTCGTTTGAAATGTACCTATTTTTGTTTTCACACAAGATGTATATAGGTTATGCCTCAGACGAAATTCTGATATTGCGGGGTGGCCATAACAGAGGAAAAATCGTGAAAATGCAAACGAAATTGCATAAATACATACATACAGAATGTTTATTTTGCTTACACAGTGCAGGGAGGGATAGAATAGAGACAGATTTAAATTTAGTATTACTTGAAGACATTAAAAGGTTGCTTTAGACTTCAAACTGCATTATCATGCATGAGAAGAGTTGAGCTTTCTACCACACCCAGATATTCATGTAAAACTTCTTGTCTCATTTTCTGTATGGTTGAAGCTATAAAAATTAATTTCCCAATATCTATAAAATGAATGATGATTAACACTTAGATAAGTATGTATATCAATGTGAATATAGTGTTCTGAATTATTGTACATATAGATTTGTATGTTAGTGTATATAAATAAGTGATAATATTTATAAAGTCTATTTCCTATAAATAAGTAATAAGATTTTTAAATCAGCAAATTATTGATTGATTTATATTTATTTTTAATATTTGTTGGAAAAGTACGTAAATCAGTAAATTTTTAGTAGCAGGAAAGCTAAGTTATAATGAATATAATGTCAAATTATTAGTAGTGTGAACTTTTTCTCTTCAATTAGTATCTATACAGTTACTGAATTCGATCCCTCTCTATTAATTTTATTTGTTTAAAAAAATTGTGTTGTGTCATCATTAATAAATAAAAAATTAAAACATACCAGTACATAATAAATCATACTCAGCGATTAATTTTGAAAAAAGTAAAATTAATTGAAAAATTATCATATTATTTTAATATTAGGATGATAAAATAATAGAAAAAAAAATTAAAACTAATCAAGTTGAGTTTAATGGAAGAGAGTCAAACCCATTATTTAGGGAACAAGATGGACATCATATAACTATAAAATTGACAAATAACTATAAAATTCAATTTAATTAGTCAAAATCCAATCCTTTTTTTAAAAATCTTTTTTCTAATCTAGTCAAGGTTCAATTAAATCATGAAATCATTAGAGAAAAGAAAACTACATGATGTTAAAATTGAGGTCAAATTGAGATTTCGTGGCTCAGAATTAGGCCATAAAGAATTATAAACTCACCATGCAACTTCACAAACTGAAAACCATGCTTATACATATAGAATTAATCTACCAATTAGAAAACTGAGTTGCAGTATGAAAAACAACAGAATTTTTAACATTTCCTCTGGCTAAACCACGAAAGAAAGGAGGGTCTGAATTAGTTGGTCAGTGTGCAGTCTTCTTATGGAAGTTGTAAGATTTTATATATCTAAAATTCTGCTCCATTATTAATCTCCATGAATTGGCAAAACAAATGGATTCAAACTGAAATACAAGATGGAAAGAATAAGAAGAATAAATAGAATCAAGAAGATAAAACTACTATAGAGCTAATGATTCTTGATGTTGTTTTTGGTCTCCCTCAAATGGATTCTCTGGCTGGAATGTTGGCGATGTAAAGAGGCTCTTGAGAGCACGGAAACAACGGAATGGAAAGCATTTGCTGCTATCCTCGACTTTATCTGCCCCCTCTTTGGCACAGGTCTTCTGCTCCCGAAACTTTCACCAATTGCTGCTGCAGCGACATAACTGATCTTCTTGTTCATGGTGGAATGGAAATTCGAAGCGATATCGCCTTCTTTTTCAGAGTTTTTTAGTCTGGTTGGGTGTGGATATGAAAGACAATGGTCAGTGATATATATGACTCAGTTGTTTGATTTGGTTTGGGTGTTTGGGAAGTTTATATAGCGGAGCTAGCCAGGAATGAGTCATTGCAATGTCAGAGTTTGCCAGCTGAGTTGTCTGGCTGTACATGATTCCTGAATTCTAAAGTCATGGGATGTTTTGGTGACTGATTCATAAAATTAAAATAATCCGTTGTTTGACGATATGGCGCACAAGGGTCTTGGGACTGTCAGGCCATGAACTCGTGTGGGTTTCACGGCTTATATATATATATATATATATATATATATATATATATATATGTGGGACAGAAGATGATGGTATCTGGGTTGGTATGGTCTCTGGTTTTTAGGGAGCAGCTCTCAATCTCGTACTTATATTAGTTAAATTACATTTATATTTTCTGAAATTTTTAACGATTATACTAATTTTTTATATTTTTATTAATAAATTATAAAAAAAAATTTCAAAATTTCAAAATAACAAAATTACTTTTTTCATTTTTTAAAATACATTTTTTGACTTAATTTTTCTAATTTTTTTAGACAATTTTTTTTATTATATATAAAAATAAATTTAATATTTTAATTAATATTTATTTGAAAATATAGAAAACAAAAAAAAATTGATCAAAATTAACAAATTAAATTAAAATAAAAATATAAAGGACAATTTTATCATTTTTAAAAAATAAATAAATTAAATTAGTCTCTCTCGAAGTTTCTAATAATTACTGACCTTTTTTATAATTTTTGAAATTATACTGACATCTTTTGCATTACCGAACAATATACTAATACTCTATTTCAGTTATTTTTTTTTTCAAAATGAAAAAACTATTCATTTTATATTTTCTCTTTTTCAATTTTTAAATTTTGACCAATTTTTTTTTTTAATTTTTTAAATAAATAATGATAAAGACCTCAAATTTATTTTTATATAAAATAAAAATAAATTATTTACCTTAAATTTAATTTTAAATAAAATAATAAAAAAACTTTTAAAAACATTAATCAAAATTTAAAAATATAAAAATAAATAAATATAAGAAGAGTTTTATAATTTTTAAAAAAAAATTAGCTACAGAAAATATCTATATATTGTCATATAAAATAAAAAAATAATAATTTTAAAAATATCAATATAATTATTAAAAAAATTAATAAATTAATATAATTTACACTAAAAAAAATTATTTAATTAGAAAGAGTATTCCTAATTTAGGAAGAAATGTGAAAAAAATATCAATGTGATTGAATGCCGATGGCAATGATGACTTAGTGACGTTGCGATTCTGTTAAACCATTTGTGCAAAAGTGGTTGTATCTGGATCTGCATGAGATACAAACCTTGTATATAAATACTTCACTTCCTATGGGAATGGGGTAAACATGTGCTGTGCTGTTCGTATTTTCCCGCTTCTTAAAATTGACGACGTCATGCATCCTGGCACTGAGCTGGCCACCAATTAATTAGACGCACTTTATCTGTGGCGGCTTTTTGCCGTCATTTAATCACTGAAATTGACCTCCTCTTGGCAACTAGTAATTTTTTATTACATCAATTTCAACTGCACAACAGTCGGGACAGGTTTCCCTTCTCCAATTTCGATCTTTTATATCCTCCCGTCAAATCCCGTTGTCATTTAAAGGGAAAGCCTAATCCTGACGTGTTCAAATTCTCATCTCAGGCCCCAGACATAGGGCAATTGATTCCGTTTGAATAGTATTTGAAAATTGAGAGTTTTAAAATTTTTTTGAAAAGGTGACTTTAATTAATTTATTAGAATTTAAATTTTTGTTTGGATTGATTAATTTGATAAAAAGATGAAAAAGTAGTGTTTCTTATTTTGGTGCTTATTATCGTTTCTTATTGATTAAAGTTTTGTTGCTTCTCACTGATTCTTGTATATTGTTACATTGTTATGCATGGATGTGTTTTTTTGGTTGACACTTGCAGGTTTGGTTGCGCCGTATGGCTCATTGAAGTTTTGTTGCTTCTCACTGATTCTCGTATATCGTTACATTGTTGTGCATGGATGTGTTTTTTTGGTTGACACTTTGCAGGCTTGACTGCGCCATATGACTCTTTGCTTGTGACACATATGATGTTGAATCTAGATAGTTGCAGATTTGTTTATATATCTATCATCTATGCAAAGCATAGAGATTCAATTGCAAGGAATAATATATATGACAGTGGGTACGAGGAGAAGTCTGATAAGAAAGAAAAGAAAATAATCAAAAAGAAATGACAATATTTTTCCGACTGTTCACGTTAGCTCAGAAAGTCATATGCATCAATTTTTTTTTGTACGGAGAAGCATGCTTTATTCATTTCACCAGAGAATTCAAGTTAATGTCTGCTCAATGAAGGAATCTATTTTAGGTCAAACCATATCGCTGGCTTGCCTCCAAATTAAATTTAAAAATAGCAATGTATTGTCAGCCCCTAATCTATGTGGTGGAATATTCCAGTCCGGCTTGTCTCACAAAAAGGTGGGACCTATCTCATTTCCGTCCAACTGAGTCCCACCTTCGTATGAAAAAAAATGAACTTTGACATGGAGACATGCCCAATTTGAAAAATTGACTTAGTTGTAGGTAGGAAGGAGGGTGTTTTGGTGAGAGATTGGGGCAACTGTTTGCAACTTCTGATTGAATTTCACTTCGGTTATCAAAGAGATTGTATGCTGCTATTGATATTATGGGTTTTGCAGGTCTTTGGGTCCAATTTTGAGTTATAACAGACAGCAAGCTTGTTACTTTCGATTTTAAAATAAAATAAAATTTAAGAGTTTACCAAAATCATGAAAGTAATAAAAAGAAATGATTCCAAGTTAAAATTTAAACGCCCCTCTAAAAGACATAAAAGAATCACTCTTGAATTCCATACCATTTTCTTGGTGAAATCTCTCTGCTTACTGAGAAATCCAATCTACATTTTGATTGGAAATTAAACCACTATTTTTTCACTAAGTAATGCGTACCTGAAAATCTCTTTTTCTTATTTGAAAAATGAATCACAACATGGAAAAAACAGAAAAACGGTCGCTCTTGAATTCCATACCATTCTCTCGCTGGAAGCAATCCACTCCACTTTTTGCAGCAAATGTCACCTGTCACCATACTTGAGATGGCCATAAGCTTTCACTGGCTAGCCTAACAACCAAAAGGGAGACTTAGATACTAAAGCAGTGGTTCTTTGATTGCAGGCCAAGGCAGAAGACATCGTAGTTCTCAAACAAGCACTAGAAAAGACAGAAATGGGAGAGTGATTCCTTGTTTTCATGCCAAGGCACAAACATGACCTTTATCCTTCCATTCCTTTCCTCTGTTGCACTCACCACAAATTCTATAAACATCTTGGCCATATTAATATCTCAATACCATGTTTAGGTGATTCTGTCATCTTTGCGAGTAAGCGATGGCTGCTGCACCGCCACTCTCAGTGCAAGGCTCAGGGCATAGCATATGCCTCAACACTGTGGCAGGGCTAGCCCTTGGCTCCTTGCCTTTGAAAACATGTCAACCAGCAATCAGAGACATGAGAAACCTGCAGCAGAAATTATGTATCAAAAGGAGGGCAGAGAAAAAACCATACACAGACAACAGGTTACATCTGGTCATGTCAGCAATAAGCAGTTCAGATATCAGATTTAATCCACTCACCCCATCCGACACAATTAAGCAGTTCTACACCTGCATCAATGAGAAGAACTTGAAGCAATTGAGCAATTTCATATCCAGCAATTGCTTATTCGATGACTGCTCATTCCCCAAACCATTCCAGGGGAAAGAGGTCCTCTTCTTCTTAAGAATCAAAACATGTATTTCATTTATTTACTGTTTTACAATCCCTTCTATGAACTATTGCAGGAGGTCATGTGTTTCTTTGAGCAACTAATCACAAGCATGGGTCAGAATCTAGAGTTCAACATAGGACTTATTTGCGAAGGAGATGACCTTACAGCTGGAGTAACTTGGCACCTAGGTATTTCCATATGCCATTGTCTTAACATAAATTTAAGATTGGTTTTTTTTTTTTTTCATCAGAAAAATGCAAACCTTTGAGCTAATCTATAGGATTGATGTAACATATGGTCTGTAATGGCAGAATGGAAGAAGAAACAGATCCCCTTAACCAGAGGCTGCAGCTTCTGTGAATGCTCTATAGAAGGGTCAAGACTAGTCATTAAGTACTAAAGAAACAATTTCAATATTGACCTGCATTTCTGTTTAGATAATAATAGACTATGACCTACTGGTAACTCTATGTAGGAAAGCTCAAGTGATCATTGAGTCACCATTCAAAGCAGGAGCACTAGTGCTGGTAATCCCATTACTGCTTTTCTTCCAAACCTATTAAAGCATTGATATTAGTTATTTCACTGACCATTTGGGCTTCCCATTTTTGAGAAATTCAGACTCTGTTGAAGTTTGTGACCTCAATATTTGATGAATTTCCACAGGCCACAGAGTGTATGTTGCCTTCTCCTAAAATTTCAAAATCTCAATTTTATCCTTAAGACATCATACCATTGTACTAATGAGACATCTGGCAATTGCAGGGTTCTTAAACAGTCCACATGTAATACTACAACTGTTTCTAAGGATTTACAGTATAGTTTTGTGGCCATTTATAAGCCCGCTTCTGGGATTCTACATCAACCTTTGGAATTTCATGGCTCGCTTGTTCAGCTACACAATCAAGATATTGTTCTACATTTCGAAGATCTTCTACAAGTAGAGGCCATTAACACAGTTTCTTAAGCAACAAGATCATCACCAGTGAGAGAAGGCTATCACATGATCACCTGTCAGTAGTCGCTGCTGTCCTGACTTGACGGTCTCAAACAATGAGACAACAGCCAACAATCCAAGAACAGGTGGGAGAGTTGGAGGCTTGCTGAAGTCAACAATAGGACCAGCCTGGTCATTTGGAACCTGTCCTTCTGTCCAACAGACTAGCTTCTTCAGGGTCGAAGTGGCCACTGTTCTAGGTTTTACAATTACATTATAATCAGTAAAAGAACTTTCTTAATGATATAAACAAGTATATGAAAGAATTGGGATATTAACCTAACTATGTTTTATGCGACAGATGTGTTTGAATCTGTTTTTGCAGGTAATAATGCAGCTAGCTATTTTGTACATATGGACTGGAGTTAGTTTGCTTCCCTTAACAGGGTGGTAATAAACTACCAGTCCTGCAATGTGTAAAACAACCAGAAGAAAGAAGTTAGATTCATCATTCATAGAGGAAGCACACAAATGGATGATTGTTTGGGCTCTTGCATAGGAGAAGTTACACTTTTTTGAAATTATGGAAAAATTATTTATCATAACTTTTTTTAAAAAAAATATAAACTATGTGAGGATAATTATACCACATTGAATAATGAAGTGGAGTGACTGTCCCACCGGGTAATTTCTCGATGCAGAAGTATAATTTAAGACTGAGTTGAAGAACATAGCCAGCACAAGCAACCTTGTCAGCTCCACCAATTACAACATTAAATGAAACAAAACAATAATAAATGAAAAATTTTAGGCAGCCATTTTATTGAGAAATATAAACTTTAACATATTATTCTTTTTTTTTTTTGTGTGGGTGCAATGTCCTTGGTATCTGGTGGAAACGTGGACTGTAGTTCCAAGAAGGGTGTTTTTAGAAGCAAGTTCATGAAAGATAGGTCTCATAATAGCTATGGTAAATTCCTATGTCCACCCGTAAAGCTGTAAATAGAAGTGGACCCTGTTATTATTGAGTGCTACAACATCTAGTCTTCTAAATACAAGTGTACAATTGCATTATCTTCTAATGCCAGAGCATTCAAACAAAAATTAATGTTGATAGAGAAATAAGGAAAGTCACAAATGCATGTTGTTTGGTTAAAGTTATGACCTTAGACAAAACAAAAGGGCAAAGCCGGGGACTTTTATTGCTGAAACCCAATACAGGAACTGGGGTTTGTTGAGTAAAATTGAGAACAAGACTCTCACACGAAGCAACTTCAGAGAACAACAATGGTCCGCTTAATGATTTGTGACAGCATATTATGATGCCCTTTTTTTTTTATTTGATCCTTTTGAGCGTCATATGAAATTGCTTGCAAGTTGCATTTACAAAGATAGAATCATATAACATACTCACCCAAAAAAGCAGACCTATTAGTACTTTCTTATGCAAATTCAATAAACAAATAGGAATTACAACTCAAACTTTCTGCAAATGCTCCCTTAAAATTCAATTAAAAAAAAAAACTGTGTTTGGTGCCCACTACTCATATTGAGCAATACTACTCTTCCCAAAACATTTTTTTAAAAATAAAATTCCAAATAACATAGCAAAATCTTATTTGTAAGAAATCAGATCATGAAATCAGTACATCAAATACAATCCTACCACATTATCCAGCAAAATATTTTTGGCAAACAAATTTAGTAACTATAGAATTACTCCGCAAATTCATCACATTTGAAAACTATTGCAAACCAAAAACTATTTTCAACAATTTCTGGATTCACCATTGTTTGTACATGACTGGATGCGGGGCTGCTTCGTTCAACTACAGTCGGTTCATTCATCACAAACATTCCCAAACCGAAATTTACAATAAGGCATCCAACAAATCAAAATTGTCTTTACACAACTATGAAAAAACAAATCCACTTGCAGTTCAAAATCCCGAATTGAAAGATTATAAACAGAAAGCAGAAATAATAGGAATATCAATTGGAGAAATTGAGATCAGAGTGTTTGATTTCCGTACCCTTTCGTTAATCGGCAAAGAGGGCTATGAGTAACAAAGGCCTCAATCTGTGTAAGAATAAGAACGCTTTATTGCTGATTGTCTCCCATTACCGTATTTCATGAAAGAAAGCCATGTGGCCGGCTTCGATAGGGTTTTCCGGTATCTCATGCTGCTGAGCGTGGATTAGCTTCTTCGACTTAAAAGAGATATAAAAATTTTTTTACTTGGTGAGCTGCAGCTACTTCTCACAAATAAGGAACTTGGGCGATGGGACCTACTGGGAATCGACGTTGAACGAGAACGTCATGGAAAAACATATATGCCATCCCAAACAAGTCTTATAACAGGTTCCGAAACAGAGTCCAGAAACAAAACTCTTATTCAAAAACTCATAAGCAAGAAGAGCTATGGCTGAAACCCCATTGATGATGGCAAATAAGTCATTGAGCTCGAATGGACCGTCCCTTGGTCGATGGTGAGACTATAAAACACATCACAACTTAGTTAAATACTTAAATTGAAGTTCAGATATTAATTGAAATATATATATATATATATAGCACACCTCATGCATGTGCCACAATGAAGCATGTCACAGCGCTCTGTAAGCCCAACTTGCCCAAAACTCCGTCCCTACCTAAGAATGATAGAAAAAAAAAAAACACCCCATAACAATATGAGGCCAACTGAATTATAAATTCATCCACATTTTTGTAATACATGAAGAAAAAATGTGAAGTTAACTTGCTGCAGCGTTAACTGAAAGAGCAAACGTACTAGACATTTTCAAAAGTGAAATTTCTCCACCCTGTTACATATATTATCCATATTAAGCATATACAAATGAAGAAAATAGACCAATTCTGAAAAAACAAAAACAAATAATAAATGAAGGACCTCAAATTGCCATGAGAATCTGTAATAAACAGACATTAGTGTCATTGAAGTAACACCAAGGCTAGACATGATTGCAGCGACTAAATGTATTGTTCAGATTTCTTTTTTTCTAATTTCTCTGCTACACGTGAAGAGAAGATGTTCTGAACGGTACTATTATTATCATAAGACGATTTCATAGTGCCATCAAGCTCATAGTCTCTGTTTTATCGACCTTGAAAAAGAAAATGGTCAAGCTCTTCTTTTTTTGTAAAGAGAGAATTGGGCTATGCCAGTGAGTGATCGTTGGTGACAAAAGCGAGTGGATCGTTTTGGAGTTGGGTTTCGAAGTTGGGAACGTAATTTGGCCAAAACGGGATGTTAGGGCCAGAATTCTGGTCCCCATGTACTCTGTAATTCAATGAATTCAGATATGAAAAGAGTAGGGAATGGTTGGGACCTAGGCCTCGAACTCAAAAGGCGCCTTTAGAATGGACGAGACGTGAGATGCATGGAGAGAGAGGCCTATTTTTTTTGTCACTAAGAACCGGCCATTTGCAACTTAAATATATGAAAATGACACTCTCATTATAGGACTATTTTTTAATCGAAATGACAAATTGACCTGGACTCAGTCACGTCCTATTCGTAATAAACAGATACAGAGTCTTTATAAATGAGACTGAGTTAGAGTTGCCGTAGACTTTTAAAAATTCATTCAAGTTCGGGACAAGATTGAGAGATGGTTATCCAATCTCCCACTTTCATTTATATATTAATTTTTTTTTATTCATGACGTATACTATATTTATTAATAAATCATATTATATAAAATCATGAACTTTAAAGTTTCTTATACTATACTCATATATTTTTTTGTACTAGTTATTTTTATAATAAAATTTTTAATAATTTTTGTCATTTCTAATTAAGAGATATTAAAAAAAATTACCCGTGCTAAAATCTGTGAGTCAAATAATTTTACATTGGTTCAAAAATAAAGCAAAATAGTTAAGGATATTTTTGTTAAGAGTTGGATAAAAAATAAAAAATGTCTATACATTGGTTTAAAAAAAAAACCAGTTATGGATATTTTCATTAAAGTAAGTCTGATGTAATTGAAGATGTTTATACATTGGTTCAAAACGAACTAAGAATCTGGACTGGAAACCATATATATTATATATATAGAGAGAGAGCCTGAGCAAATTCTGATGGACATTTCCCAAGCTATTGGGCTGAGAAATACTTCATGGAGGGATGTGGACTACAACTTTGGGAACTGGGTCGTGAGCTTGCAATGGAACCTTCCCAATGCAATTTTTTCTGTTTGTTGGCTTTCTGCTGGAGTGTGCCCTGTGCTTGGGCTTGGTTAGGGGCCCTGTCTTGTGATGTTTAGCCCGTGGGCTTCTAGCCTTTTTTTGTTTCTTTTATGTATTGTTCCAGATTTTCCATATTAATTATGATTATGTCACAAAAAATACTAGTCTAGGCCTCTCAATGGATAGGATCGTGACCTGATCAGATCCGAAAACTTCGGATATAGTTTTATCTTGTGATTCGTGATCTGTGATCCGATCTAATATGAATCTGTTAGCTATATAAATAAATGAATCGGATATGGATAAATTGATCTGATTTGTTAGTATTACATTTAAATAAATAAATATATATAATATTTTAATTAATTTAGACCGTTGACAAATAATCAAGTTTAATAAAAATATAATTTTTTTTTTAAAAAAAATGTATTTTATGATCATTTATTACTTTATAAGTTTATACGAATTTCTCAATTTTAAATTCTAAAAAATTTAACAGTTCAAAAAAATGAAACAAATATAAAATAAAGTTTAACTCAAAATTAAAAAAAAATTAAAAATAAACTAGACATGTCTGGGATGATCCTTGTGACTTTTTCCTTGAAAGAAGTGTTAGAGCTTATTAGAAATGATATTACATGCATATATATATATATATATATCAACCAAAAAAAAAAACGAAAGAAAAGAAAGCCTAACCCAATCCCAATATTTTTCATGAAAAGAGGAGGGGTTGGACAGATGACTAATCCTAAACAAATCGAGCTAACCTTTTGTTTTTTCTAGTATTTATAGAGATAAATGATTGTCTTAACGCAAGTTTGCCTGGGAAAATGAGAGCATGGAATAAAAAATTGCATCCTATGCTGCTAGAGATTGCTTTCTGCCATCAGTACTGAACTAAAGAAAAATAGTACTACTTTATAATGATGATTATGGATTGATTCTACATAATGATTAAAATTGTTGCCTTTTTGTGATCATTCTCATCATTATTTTTTTCTTTCCTCATCTCAACTCATGTTGAACAAGAACCCTAATTTCTGTTGTAGTGCCCGTGTTTGCTGTATTGGGGGCGGCGGAAGCTTTTCAACGGATAATTATTTTATTTTATTTTTATAAATAAAAAGAATGCTTATATTAATAATAAAAAAATACAAAGAATATATGCATTACATCAAAAAAGTAAGAAAAAGAGAGATAAAAAGGAAGGAGGAAAAAGCAACTAAGTAGGTCAACAAACAATCACATTTGACTAAATTTACCAAGAAACTAAAAAAAATAAAAGCAATATGTTAAAAATCAAATGCAAAGGAGTCCTGAGATCAATGGAAGAATCCATACCAAAAAATCAAAACAAGTTGACGAGAATTGAATCTTGATCACTGAAACAAAATTTGAAGATAAATAAATATCTGTGACTGCTAAAAAGACTTGAAAGCTTGAACTATTAGAACAGAAGAAACATCCGAAACCACCAATTGCAACCACATCTCTAGGCATCAAAAGGAGCATTCCACGGAAGCAAGAGAAGGAAGGAAACAAATCGACTTCAAAACCCCCCATGATTAAATCCATAAACTCCTTGAAGCAGCAGGACCACATGAATATAAACCCATGCGCTCAAAGCAAAAACCAACCCATCCACCAGAAAACCTAATGATGCTCCATTTGTCCGCATACCGCAGGCCCCTGTGCAAGATTGTTCTTGCACCTTAACCCAAAACGCGTCTTACACAGAAGAAGGAGTAAGGGGTTTATAAGCAATCTCATGTCCCGACTCGTATTCTTTTTCGATGTGGGGGAAAGTGGTAACATTAGCTGCTCTCCCAGTTGGGACTGAGGGAGCGTGAGAAGCTGGACGTGACACGGCCTTGTTCCCACAGACGGCGCCAAACTGATAATGCTCCATTTGTCCGCACACCGCAGGCCCTTGTGCAAGATATTATCCGCTTTGCCTACCCGTAAGTCTTATGGCACACAGCTTTGTTCTTGGGCCTTAACCCAAAACGCATCTTACACAGAAGAGGGAGTAAGGGGCTCATAAGCGACCTCATGTACCGACTCCTATTTGATGTGGGAGAAAGGGGTAACATCAAAACCCAAAAAAGCCGCCCAATATAATTTTATCATAGATCAAGACATTAACCAAGATAATCACTGAATTAGACACTTTCATATCCGCATAAAAGATGAGAGGAGAGATAACTTGTTGATGGCGATATGTCAGGTCGTTCATAGAGAAATTCACTTTCTTTAACTTGTATTTTACCCAAAATGCGACTTTAACTTTCACCAAATCTCTCATGCTTTCTCAGTTTGGAATAGATTTATTGAAGAGGCAATCATTTCTTTGTTTCCATACTGACGACATTATGACAAAAGAAATGATTTTTCAAATTGATTTTTTCAGGTCTTGTATTTGAAGCTCTGCCACCAAATTAGTAAGTCTTTTATGAAATTGGGAGAAACCCATTCGAGCCCCCACCAATCAATGCATTTGGCCTAGATTCTCCAAACATCCTCACACAGTAGAAGGACATGAATTGAGGATTCTATTTCTTTTTCACAGAACTAACAAAGACAATGATTTTCATCTCTAATGACCCCAAACTTAAATAGCGTTTCTGCTGATTTAATTATATCAAATTAAATAGTCAAACTAAACAGGCAATTATTTAGTGTGACTATTCAATTTGATATATATAATTATTCTTCACAATTTTTTATTATTTACCTTTGTTTTCTTTGGCACGTCTGGAATTCGGGGAAAAATAACACTAGAAAAGGAAAAAAGGATGATAAGAGAGAATTGCAGTAGAACGAAGCTACTTGTGAGAATTCTAAAAGCAAACTTCCTTTTCTTTTCTCTCGTCTTTCTGAGTTCCAAACGGATTTCAAAGAGAGAGAAGAACAATGGACAGATGGTACTTGCATTGGCTGCTAATTAGTAATTGAATAGGAATTTAAGATATTTCGGATTTTTGTGGAAAAGTGTAGAGAATGAAGCTTTTGAGGGAGATTGTTGTGGAAACGTTTCGGAATTTAAGATATTTAAGCTTTTGAGGGAGAGGGGAAAATAACATTACTCTTGAACATACAGCAAAGTTGGACTTGAACAGGCATTTGGTGCCCTTAAAAATTGAGTAATTCATGTCATTTATTTTCCTTTGTTCTTCTGGTTTATTAATATCTTGTTTCAACAAACCAACATATATAACCGATAGCAGTTTTGTCAGTAAGCTGAAGGGCCTCCGGTCTCCGAGGGAGCACCTCGGAAGGAAGAAGTTTTGTCATATGGACAGGTCCATAAACCAGATTAACAATATCCTACTATTTCGACAAGAAATTTAATTTTTACGAAATATAAAAATAATATATTGTCACATGATAACATGTTAAAGACTTGTTTTCTAACATTTTTAATTTCATTGAATTTCTTTTTCTTTTTCTCTTTTTCTTTTTGACAGCCAAGTCTTTTTTTCAAATTTAAGTGAGTTGTAATTTCAGCCTTTGAAGAGAATTGATGATCAAGATAAAAGATAAGACTAATTGTATTTCTCGTCTTCTTCTTTTTGGCGACACGTATTCTTCACTAACTAGCACTAATTATGAATTTTTGTCACGCGCTTAGTCTAATTCGAAATCGATTCTGATATAATGCTTGAATTTTTTAAATGTGTTGATACCAAATGTTGGGTTTTTTGGAACATATATTTAGAGATTTGCAGTCATCGTCCTGTATAGAACTCCACAAATATATCCGTATTATTTATCTTATATCTCTATCTTACAAATTCACTAGTATATGTAGCTCATAAAATACATTAATATTTTAATAAGATTTTTAAAATTTTTAGACAACTTTTAAAATTTATAGACAAATTCATGAACCTAATTACATGTATCTAGACCAACCGAGGTCATTACTTGCTGGAGCAAATTATTAAGTTTTGAGTCAATTTGTTGATGATGATTTGAGACAATGTCACACCCCACTTGCCCAAAAGGATCTGAGATTGTCTAGATCTGTTGCTTTTAGGCATTGGTCTCAAGCTGCTCTGATATTGTAATCCCTTTTCTGGACTAAAATAAAATTACTTTTTGATGCGTAAACTTTCCAACAAAAACAATGATAACTGCAGTAGCTAGTTGGCTGTTCATATTTCAGCAAAGAAAAGTTGGTTATACCAAATATGATATTGTTTTATTATAAATATGACCTTGAATCTGGCCTGAGTTTCTTCTTATAACTCGGAATGAACTAATGGACACTAATATCTTGAGGTAGCATCTCCCCTGGGGTTCTGAATAGGAATGAAAAGCTTTCAGTCCATGATTCAAATATACAAACGAACTGGTGTTTGTATGCTTATCACCATTGTCCATCCTTGAAACACATTTAACAGCTTATCAGAAATGCTAAGGGTCAGACCCTCCCTCGAAGGCTCGCATGCACCGCCCCTCAACACATGCGAGATTAAACCATATTCGAACCTATGCTAAAGCTGCTCTGGATATGGTTTAATAAGCCACTTTGATTATCATCCTACTATCCAACTGCACTATTGCCCGGAGAGACTGGCCCTAAAATTCGAATCAAAAACTTTGAAATCAATAGCTAATACCCTTTTCAGCTGAGCTAACCCCGGGGTTGGCTTATCAGAAAAGCCATATGAGGTCAAAACCGTGTCTGATCAATCACTAAGAACTGAATATACTTCTAGGACAACATCTACTGTTCATGGCCATTTCAAGTTCAGGTGAAGAATCAGGTCTAGCCCCACTGGTTAGCTTGACAATATCCTGAAGATATAACGTATATATATCTTTTGAGGGCCATAGACATCATAGTTAGCCTTGTGGATGATCACATGCTGCAAAAGGTTCGAACATGAGGCCAGGCGCACTAATAGGATACCTGACTAGACCTAGCTAGCTCGCATACTTTTCACTATCTGTGACAGAAGAATCAGCATTTTAATATCATAGCTTTAAACTATACAATTACTGTTATTGCGTGTTGGAATATATATATATATATATATATATATATATCCTCTCTGTGAACCACAAAACTTGGAAGAGAAGATGCAATCTATCTGAAACAAACATTTGGAGCATAATTATAACTGTGTCTTAGCTAAGCAGGAGACAGATGCCAAGGCCGCAATTAGTGATAGGATTCTTTTGGCCTACAAGCTCCCTTCCCACCGAACTGTGTCTATCTATTTTATTCTAATTTAGCTCCTTCCTCTTACTTTTTTCTGATAAATACAAGTCACTCATGGGTCCAACTTGGACATTAGACCAACCAAGCTATTATTTCCCTCTTTTTCATTTTTTTTAAAGCTACACCTTATATTGATTTAACCCCATTCAGTTAATCATCTTTTTTGGCTATTAAAATAATGTGATTAGGCATAAGCCACAACATGTTGATGGATGATAGTTATATGATAGGTCACACAGTGCACCCAATATGTAATTATTTTGTTGTACTTTTTATTGCGTGGTATAATTGTTCTTGTACTGCAATTGGGGGGGGCTGTTGGATTTGCATGGTCGCCAAGTCTTGGCCAGCCCCGCAAGTGCTCTAGCTTCCAAAGCAACCACATATCTGTGGGCCAAAAGATTTTATTTACATGAGTGGTTAATGGGTATTGACCACTTGGAAAAAATGTGCAAGCAATGCCACTAATTCTGAATTATGGTTAATACCATTTTATTAATGGTTGATTGAGCCCACCTGATTTTGACGTTTAACCAACTCACGTTGCACGTCGAAGTGACAGTTCTAAAATCATTTTTTGTAACCAATCATGTAATTTTAAATAGAAGCGGATATAAATAATACATTTATATATGTATATGTAAACATTTCTTCTTGCAAGTTTTTTTTTTTTCAATCAATGGATTGAATTATCCTTACAGTAATACCCCAACGGTTAATTGTAGAGAGCGTATGTTAAACACCATAAGTTCACTAATAGGTTTTTTTTTTGTTAGGGGTGCCCTGTTCAAGGTCGGTGTTTTTTAAGCTCTTTCCTATAGTTGCCTCTTGGCCTTTTAGTATATAAATTTTAAGTTTATCAAAAAAGAACTTGGACTTAAATTTTTGAATCATATTGTTGGATTCTTTTTTCAAGTTATAGGGGCAACAGGCCTGAGGGCGTTATAAATAATATCAAAGCGCAGATCCTGAATCCCTCAACGACCATTGTGGTAGTGCGAATACTCTATCTGCGATTACCCACCAGTGCCCTTTATCCCACATCAATTAATTGTGGGGAATTTGAACAATTGCAAATCGACACATGACACAACAGTATCCCCTATCACACATTGGCATTCCCCTTCACCTCATCCACTTCTCGATTCCTTGGTTTGTACCTTCTTGTTGATTTTCACCCATGGCTAGCTATTGGATCCTTGTCCTAGATAACTTGAGCAACCTCCCTTCTTTTGATTTGAGCTAGCTAGGCTGGGAGACCCCATATGAAATTTTACTTCATACCAACCTCTCCTTGACTCTTCCATGTTCTCTTTGTTAGAGTTTCATCGGTAAGCATCTATGCCCCAACCTCTACCATTTCTTCCTCTGGTGCTACCTACCACGCTAAATAAAATGTTGACCTCATCCACTATTATCCATGTTTAGTCATTGAACTTTCTTGGACTCTTTTGCTACCTCTCTTTGTTTGTAATGACCGATATCTCATTTTGAAGTTTGGTAATGATATGCTCATAGCCTTCCAATGCCTTCTTAAGTGCTATGTTTTCTGAGTTTAGCTCAGAAATGTGTCTTCACTGCAACACCCTATGCAATGTTGATTGCCCATTTCCCTTGTTCATCCAGCAATTTAATCAAGAATGATAGTTTCCTCCAAGTCTATCTCATCATCACTCTCTCTTGGTAGGGTCCTAACTCCTCCCCTATTTGGATAAGGTTAGTTTCAGGGACAAGAGATGTGTTGCTAATGGCTACATCCTCTCCATGGTCTAAGTAAACCCATAGGGAAGAGATAGTTATTGGTGGGTGCATGGGTTGGCGTTGGAAGGGTTAAGTAGTGGTCTTGGATCTACAAGCTCTAAGAGGATCCCTACATGGTAAAGGATAGAATTTTTTGAATCACTAAAAAAGATTATAGTTTTTGCGACGCACAGTATTTGCGACGCCCCACCGAGCGTCGCTAATAGTGTCCTTTTGCGACACACAAAACGTGTGTTGCTAAAAAGCAACAAAAAGGGGTGTCCTGCGACACACAAAACATGTGTCGCTAAAAAGCAACAAAAAGGGGTTTCTCGCGCAAAATCATTGGCTGGAACCTAATAGCGACGCACCATGACACATTAGCGACGCACGATCGAGCGTCGCTGATAATAGTTTAAGTGAAACGTTGTCGTTTCACTTAACTTTAGTGACGCTCATTTATTTATTAGCGACGCACAGTGAACGTCACTACTAAGTGTTATAAACTGATCGGTCTCTCACATCGTTCCCTATTCTCTTTCTCTCTCTCTCTCTCTCTCTCCCGCCATTCCCTATTCTCTCTCTCACTCTCTGTTTTTTATCGTCTCTCTCTCTCTTTCTTGCTCTAGGGCTTGCTCCTGAAATACCCAAGGACCTTTACCATCTCATTAAGAAAGCAGTCGCAATTAGGAAGCATCTGGAGAGGAACAGGAAAGATAAGGATTCCAAACTTCACCGACTTGCTCTCTATCAGGAAATAGTAAGTTGTCACCCCTTTTCTTTGTCTAGCTTTAGTTTTAAATTAATTTCAAGTCATCTTAATATTGTATGTGTTGTGTTTTACTGGATATGTTTAATTGATCTTTTTAAAGCTATAGAATTTTATGGATTTCATGTGTGACTCGGTACGAATTTATTGATGGGTTCATAAAATAATTTTTTCAAACAAAATATGTTAAACGTTTAATGGTATATTGAGAGAATTTAATATCAGACTGATCTTAATCCAAACTATTATTATAAGTAATTGTGTTAATCTTTTAGTTTTCAGAAATATAGTGTTAGCCATTATACTTTTAATTCTTCCTTTGTCTTTCCCATTCTCCCACTAGACTATGGTTGGTTAAAAATTGTCCGGTAAGTCGGCACATAAATTTTTTTCTTGACAGGTTAGTTGGCATTCTTTGTTTCAATTCTATCATAAAAGGTTTATTTACCTTTTGTTTTGTTTTTTGTTTTCTTTTGGAAGGAAACTAAGACATCATTATCAGAAACTCTGTGGTAAAGTTTTTTTTTTTTGGGTAGAACTGATCCTGAAGTGCTAATGCCATATTAAAAGAATAAAAAGGATAATAATGAAAACTTGGTCCACTGGTCTCTTATTGCAATTCATGAACCACGCCTGACCCAAAATCAACAATATTTGTCTGACTCTTCCATTTTTCCAATTTAATTTAATGGTTTTGTGCTCTTCAAATATGGGTAGTTTGGCTCAAAGAGCTGTAATCTTAGTAGTATTTCATCTCTCTATCCGTAAGACTGGCATAATTTCAAGTCTCCTGCATAACACATATGGTGATTTTTTAACCATGAGCTAGGTTCAAGATCGGTTATATACAATTGAAAGCCTACAGCGATAAAGTGATAGTTCTAAATGAGGTCTTTTTTAATATTAATATAATTTTTTAGCTTTTATATATATTATATTAATTTTATAATATAAAATTTAATTATTTTTCAACAAAGGATAGTTATATATTGAATAAAACTCTAACAATAGAGTTTTTACATTATTTTTTTATTATCTAAATAAATATAAATAAAAGATTAGACTACAATACGTATAAAATGCTACTAATAGAATAAGTTTTTTTTCATGCAGTCTTTATGGAGCTTTTTTTATAAAATTAAATTTTTATTGTGTTTAGACTTCTAATTTGATTATACAATAAATACATAAAATTTTTGACTTTTTTATATAGTTAAACTTTTATTAACCTTAACTTCTAATTTAATTATAATATAGATATATAAAATTTGAAACCTTCTCTTTGAATGGGGTCTAAAATAATTATTTAATTTGTTGACTTTATGATTGAACCGACCTAACTAGATTTGTCTTTTTCAGACTAATATTTACAAGGCTTTCTAGATAACTAGGTAGTAATTAGTTTAGCTTTGACTAGAGATTGCAAAAATGTTCCTATTCAACCCATCATATGAGGGAGAAAATAAATGGGATGGGACAGGAATGAAAAATGAGGTTATTATTAGACACGGTTTCTATAGCTTCAAAGTAGTGATGGAGTTCAGGCATTCCTATTCTCTCCAATTTATATATTTAAATTATATAAATAAATTTTTAATAATCCCATATTTCTTTAAATACTTTCAGATATATAGATCTTGATATATGTAGATATAGAATATGTGTATATATATTATGTATGAATATAATTTGTATATATGTATATTGAAATTGGCATGTGTAATAATATTAATTAATTAGTTTTATTTTAAAAAAATAATTAAATTAAATTTTACACAGAAGAGGGACCGAACTAGATTTGGGAGATGGTAAGTATATAACTAATAGGGTGGAATATGCATAGGAAAAAAAACTTTCTTTATACGGTACAGAAATATAGGAGGAGTTTTTGGTCCGAACTCTATATAATTTCTACATTTGAATTACAGGCATAAAAATAAAAATAAGGACAATTATTTAGTGTAATATCAAAGTAATTGTTAGATAAGTCGGAAAAAGTAAGGATAACATCAAAGTAATTGTTGATAATAATTTAGCTACATGATCTATCTAGTGTGACACACATTTATAAGTTTATAGTTGAAATCACACACACACACATACACTAGGTGGCCGACCAACTATCTAGTGTGTCATATGTTTTATTAAAAAATAAATAAATAAAAACTTTCACAAAGTAACTGCGACTGTGAAAAATCTTAATTACCGTTTGATTTGAATTTTTTTTTTTTAGGGATTAGTTCATGAAAAAAATTAGGACTAGTTTTGTAAGTTAGCAATTACATTCATGTAAGCCTAGCCCCGTTCAAGAGTTATTTTCATCACGTGTGAATCTTGTAGCGAAATTTATTCATGATTGGTCTTGTATGTATGAAAATCGATTCTTGAATTGTCCAAAGTCGGACAGTTCAGGAATGCATAAATCTGCATTGCAATCACTAACGCATGCTTGAATATTCTACTATTACTAAATTTCAACACGGTCTCCTGTTGTTATCTGGGTATATATATTTAGGCGTGGTAACGTCTATCTCGTATACTTGGAAAATCATGGGGAGATGCTGCCAAAATTTTGTCATAGTGGAATAAAGCATTTTATTTGTTGCTGATTGCAATGTAGATTGTACATTCACGAATGGGATAGGACCACTTTACCCTTTAGAAAGAAGTTGGAGGTGATGGGATTCATGTCTCATATTTATAATGAGTATTATTTTTTACTTGTAATAGGTAGACAAAAATGGATAAGAGTTGAATGGACTTGAGAAGCGGGCATTTGCTAGGGTATGTGAAGGAGATCAAAGATTTTATTGAGTTTGCTCAGTGCATCTGCAGATGGAAGAAATAGGATAAGATGTTCATATAGGGATTATATGTACATAGATGAGGCCAAAGAGCACCTACTCCTACATGGATGGACAAGAGTTATACGTGTTGGGAATTTCACAGGGAACACCATGACGTACGAGTGGTATTTGAGGATGAAGAAGAAAAAGACGATGATGACTTTGGTGATAATGTTGGGGTTGGTTGCGAAGGTTTGCCACAAATGCTGGCAGACTTGTAGAGGGCTACAATTGGGACGAGTAGTCACAGGAGTGACACGGGACAATCGGAAGCATTTGGGTCCTTGTTGAGGGAAGCAAGGCAACCGTTATATCCGAGTTGTGGTAAGTTTTCGAAACTGGACTTTCTCGTAAAACTCCTTCATATTAAGACCATCAATCGATGGAATAAAAAATCATTTAATATGGTCATTGAATTGATTAAAACAGCGCTTCCTAGTGGGGAGACCCTTCTGAAATCATATTACGAGGTGAAAAGAATATTAAGAGATTTGAGCCTCGAGTATATTCCTATACATGCTTACAAAAATGATTTCATGTTATTTTAGAAAGAGACTGAACAATGTATGGAGTATACAGTGTGCCATGAACCCGGGTACAAGCTGAATGAAGGAAAGAGCAAGACAATTTCGCACAAGGTGCTGAGATATTTTTCCTTAAAACCTAGGCTACAAAGTTTGTATATGTCTCAGAAGACGGCAGAAGATATGCGATGGCATAAGGAGAAGTGTGTTGCTGAGGAAAATGTATGTTGGCATCTGGCAGATTCTCAAACTTGGGTTGAGTTTGATACAAATCACGAATGGTTTGCAAAGGAGGCGCGTAACGTACGACTTGGGCTAGCTAGCGACGGTTTCAATCCATTCGGTGACATAAGTAATGCCTACAGCATGTGATCGGTGTTGCTTGTGCCGTATAACTTGCCACCGTAGAAATGTATGAAAGAACCATTCATCTTCATGTCGTTGCTTATTCTAGGGCCAAAGTCTCCTACTAATGAAATTGATGTGTATTTGTGTCCTTTAGTGGATGAGTTAAAGGAATTGTGGGAGGTGGGAGTGAAGGCATACGACGTCTCTAAGAATGAAACATTTTAATTGCATGCACCATTACTGTGGACCATAAATAACTTTCCAGCATACGGGAACTTGTCTGAGTGGAGCACTAAGGGGTATCTGGCATGTCCAGTTTGCAATAAGGATGCATGTTCCCTACATTTGTCCAATAGAAAGAAGATATGCTGCATGTGCCATCGTCATTTTCTACCGCCATCACATGGCTGACGAAATCGACAGAAGCATCTGTTTGATGGAAAAATTGAGCGTAGATTGTCACCTCCATTGTTGTCTGGCAAAGACGTGTTGTTACAATTGGCACTCATCCAACTAGTGAGGTTTTGGAAGATACCGGGTACTAAGAAGAGAAAGCGTACTAATGTGGAGTTAAGTTCGAAGAAGAAAAGCATATTTTTTTATTTTCCATACTGGGAGACCCTTAAGTTAAGGCATAATTTAGATGTTATGCACATCGAGAAGAATATATGTGATAATGTGCTGGGAACTTTAATGAACATTGAAAGGAAGACGAAAGATACTGTTAAAGCTCGGTTGGACTTGCAGGAGCTGGGAATACGGAAAGAGCCGCACCTAATACGTAGCGGTGATAAATATATATCGTAACTTGCACAGTATACGTTATCATCCGTAGAGTGAATGAGGATTTGCGAATGGTTTAAATCGATGAAGTTCCTAGATGGATATGCATCGAACATATCTCAGTGTGTAAATGTTATAGATGGGAAAATATCTGAATGGAAGAGCCATGACTGCCATGTCCTTTTACAATGACTCATTCCTGTTACACTACGTGGATATCTCACCGATGACATATCAACTACATGGACTGAGTTGGGCTATTTCTTTAAAGAATTATGTGCGAAGACGTTGAATTTGGAAGTACTGGAAAAGCTCAAAAGGGATGTTGTCATGATCCTCTGCAAGTTGGAAAAAAAATTTCCTCCAGCTTTCTTTGATGTAATGGTCCACTTAGCTATGCATTTGCCTCATGAAGCAAAAATTGACGGACTTGTCCAATACCGTTGGATGTATCCAATAGAAAGGTATATTTAATTTTATGAATTGTGTTATCTATCCATCCTAACTATTTTAATGTATAACTAATTAATTATTAAAAACAGATATTTGCACACATTAAAGCAATATGCGCGTAACAAAGCACGACCGGAAGGGTCAATTGCTGAGGCTTACATTGATGTTGAATGTCTAACCTTCTACTCTATGCATCTTGAAGATATTGAGACAAGGTTTAACCGTTAAACTAAGATCGAAATTCTAATAAATGTCCAGGGCGGCAACAAACTGGCCTTATGGTGTTTAATCAAAATGTGCGACCAATAGGTGCCCGTATATATGAAGGGTGTCATCCTTAAGACTTGGAAAAAGCCCACTACTCAATAACTACGATGAGACATTGTCATATTTTAAGTAAGTTTATCAAAATCATTACAATACTACGTTAGTACACAAATGTAAGTTACATATAACATATCTCATCTTATACAGTGAACATACGATTGAGCTTCAGAGAGAACATGTATCAAGTTCTGATCTAGAGCAAAGACAACAAAATTTGTTTACAAAGTGGTTTGGAGAACGTGTAAAAATAGGTTTCAGTTAATTGTAATTGTATTAGTTAATGCATTTGTATTCAATTAATTTTATACTTGTATTGAATTAATAGATAAAGCAATTACGCCACCACAATCTCCTGAGGCGTACGGTCAATTATATTCCTTAACATGTGGTCCTGATCAAAGGATATCCCGTTACACCGATTTAATTGTTGACGGTGTTCGATTTCATACGAGAGAACGTGAAGTCAATCGACGAACACAGAATAGCGGGGTCCTTGTTCAGGGAGATGGTGACGCAGGACAAACTCTAGAGTACTATGGTGTTTTATAAGACATCATACAGTTACATTATTGCTACGGTCAATCTGTGTATCGGTTTAAATGTGATTGATGGAATGTAAGTAATAAGAAGACTGGAATGCAAATCGATAAGCACTTTATAAGTGTTAATACGTCACGTACGACATTTAAAGATGATCTGTATGTTTTGGCATCTCAAGCAAAACAAGTTTTCTATTTGAAGGACACAAAAATCAGAGGTAATTGCCATGTTGTCTAAAAAATAAAATCTAGAAATCTTTATGATGTAGTAGAAATTGGCAAGGGAGATGAAGATTTGGAGACGATTGAGGAGGCACTACAAGAAGAGTCTCAATCTACCCACGATGGTGTTGTCCGGCATGATAAAAAAGATGTTACTTCGTATCGGTTGAATAGAACTGATGTAGAACCAGATCATGTCGTAGCTTCCGACGTCACTAATACCACACAATTAGATCCGAGGGATGCAACTTTCATTAATGATGATGATGACAAGGAAAGCAATTTTGATGATGATACATTATTAGAGTATTGTACCGAGAATAAAGAAATTTCAAGAACAGATGATGATACAAACTCAGATGAATAATTGTAATAGGTGTTACACGTTTTAGGAACAAGTGTAATTGATCTCGGCTTTTATAATGTAATGGGTATTCATTTTTATTTTGATGAGTTTAATTTTTATGATTAAATAGAAACAATTTTATTTTTAAACTTTCTTTGTAGATATGGTTGGACCAAGTTCATGCAGACGCACAATTATGATGGACCGATCGACCCCTTCCCCCTCATCTGCAGGGTCGACCGATCTTGCAGTCGATGGTATATATAGTTTCCATTTTTATTAATGATTATATAACTATGGTACTAATTGTTTCTATTTTATTTCTTCTAAAGCTTCGGCCACTGCCTCTAGACAAGGGCACAGTAGGTCGAAGAACCGTAGTTTGCAGGTTCAGATAAAGACAATAGGGGGAGCGTAACTTCAGATTGAGATACCTCCGGGCTTGCTGAAGCCCGTTGGTGGGTGGGCACAACAGTTCACCACTGAGGTCGGCATCATTTGTTGGCTACGCGCCCCACTCCATATTAGTGACTGGAGTCGGGTCATTGACGCGGAGCTACGGGATATTCATGTGCATATCCTGGTATGTCTTTTATTATTGTATTCAACTAAATTTAAACATATCTAATGCCGTAATGTTTTGACAATGACATGCTTTACAAAAGAAGTTTAACATCGATCTCCACCTGCCTCATGTCATAAAGGCCGTGGATCGATACTTGGGAGTCCGTTTTAGGGACTATTGACACAAACTTCACATGCACTATGAGTCAGAGGTGGCAATCGATAGAGAGCCTCGCGATAGACCGTACAAAGGGGTGGCGGTAGAGTATTAGATGTTACTATACGATCGGTTCACTAGTGATGCATTCAAGGTAAAAATCGTCAAAATTAATTTTGTTGTATGATAAATCATTGTCATTTATATTAACCTTCTTTGTTTTGGCCAATTGTAGGAACTTAGAAAGAAAAATAGTGAAAGCAGAAGCAAGCAAAAAGTGACCTACTATGGTGGATCACGATCTTTTGTTAGGTATAGGCATGAGATGGTAAGTTAATACATGTATCAAGTTCTTATTGTATAATCTTTTCATGAAATTAATCTTCACAAGCTACTATTTATTTACTACAGCGAGACCAGGAGACCGGTGTACCACCTAGCCCCATTGAGTTGTGGCACAGGATGCACTACAATCCCGAGAAAGGTTGGACTGGGCCTGAAGCTCAGCGGTTTTATGTAAGTTCTTTATGTATATGTACCAGTATTACTAATTTAATATTAATCTAAAATTATAAAAGTAGTAACATATATTTATGTTTTTATAGAAGGAGATGGTCTAGCTGCGTGCTCAGCTGACCCTTGAGGGTGAGCATCCACCGACCGATAAGTAGATACATGAGACTATTTTGGGCAAGAGGCGCAGATATGTGCGTGGCTTAGGGAGTGGGATGGAGCCGACGGCATCGTCCTCTACCGTCGAGAGTAATGCTAGGTTTCACGCAGCCACCCAAAGAGCTGAGGCAGCTGAGAGACAGAATGCTAAGCTGGAGTAGAGGATGACAGAGCTCTAGGAGCGCTAGACCTAACTAGAGGCTCTTATGCAGACGGTCCTCAGCTAGCAGAGAGTCTGTGTTCAGCCTTGGTAAGTTTTTAAAATTATTTACTTTGGTGTATTTATTATTTATAGAAAATGTTACGTAAAAAAAAAAAAAAAAGGATTTAAGCCTAACGGCCTACAAACTGCATGACACACTTCGCATATGAAAATAAACTTGCACGAACTTATTTAATTTCATTGGTTCGAATGACCGTTAAAAATTTATATAACTTTCCACTTTAGAAAGGCCTATTTTGGGGTTTTGACGGACCAAAATTCTGGATATCAGCCTACCGACCCCGAAACCCCATCACACACCTCAAAAATGATAAAATAGACTTGCACAAACTTACGACACTTAGTTCAGATCACCAGTTTCAAACTTATGCAACTTTTCGCTCCAAAAAGGCCCAATTTGAGGTTTTGGTTGACCAAAATACCAGATATCGGCCTAATTACCCCGAAACCTCATTACACATCTCACAAATGATAAAATATACTTGCACGAACTTATGACACTCAGTTCGGATCACTTGTTTCAAACTTATGCAACCTTCCACTTCAAAAAGCTCCATTTTAGAATTTTGACAGGCCAAAATGTCAGATATCATCCTAACGAGCCCAAATCCCCATCACACATCTCAGAAATAATAAAATAGACTTGCACGAATTTACGGCACTCAGTTCGGATCACCCGTTTCAAACTTATACAACTTTCTGCTTCAAAAAGCTCCATTTTGGGGTTTTGACAGACCAAAATGCCGGATATCGGCCTACTGACCCTAAAACCCCATCACACATCTCACAAATGATTAAATAAAGTTGCACAAACTTACGGCACTCAGTTCGAATTACCGGTTTGAAACTTATGTTACTTTATGTCGTTCTTACTATTTATGCATGTAAAAAAGTATATATTCACATTCTTTGTTTATATATATATATATATATATATATATAATAAGGGTTCTAATATATATCATTTGATCTTTATTTCCAAATTGATCTGGATTATTGCGCCGCCGTCTTTCAGTTCTGCATCGGGACTTACTATTTTCATTTATTTTTTTTCTTTTCATGAATAGCTGTAGTTACATTTTCTGAGACTATTTTTTATTTTTGTATTTATTGAGAAATTTTATTTGTACAATTGTAAGTAATTAATATAATATATATATATATAAATGTATTTTTCTTTTAATATATTCATTTCAAAATATTTAGATTTTATTGTACATCAGGATGTTTGATACAGGTTTTTAAACAGGAATAAAACCAAAAAATAATAATAATAATACAGGTCAAAATATGGTGCAAGAAAAAAATAAAAAAACTTTTAGCGATGCACACAAAAGCGTCGCTAACAGCAAAGAAATATATTGTAGCGACGTTTCCTATTCGTTGCAAAAAATGCCAAATATACTATTAGTGACACAGAGAGAGCGTCGCTAAAGGTTGGAACCAATGACTATTTACGATGCTCTATGTGCATCGCAAATAGTATATTTAGCGACACACAATAAGTGTCGCAAAGGGGTCTTTTTAGCAATGCCCATTGTGTCTATGTATAGTATTAGCGACGCTCATGCCTGATTATTAGCGACATCATGTGAGCGTCGCTAATAGTTATCTTTAGCGACGCATTCCTATTTGCGCAACACTAATAGTATTTACGACACAACTATTAACGACGCATGGAGTGACGCCTACATGTGCATCGCCAAATAGAATTAGCGACGCCTATAATTACTACTATTATCAACGCATGTGAGCGTCGCTAATAGTGTCTTTTCCTGTAATGAATTTGAATTTTAATATTTGGATTTCTTTATATTCAAATATTTGAATTACTTTGAATTCAAATATTTTTCCTAATAATATTTTGTGATATGTATTATTATTTTTTGAATTGTTGTAAACACATTATAAATACACAAGACTAACTCATTGGTTAGTCAAATTTTTTCTCAACAAAAACTCTCCCTTTCATGGTGTTAGAGCCATTCAGATCTCATTCTACCTGAAAATATTAGGTCATTTTTTTCATTTCTCGAATGACTTCCTTTCCTCTTGTTCCAACCTCAATTCTTTTGGCCAATACATCATTTCAAAACATTATCCATTTGGTATCAATCAAACTCACCCATTCAAACTATCTCCTATGACGTAGTCAAATGTTTCCAATTATTCGAAGCTAAGATCTCTTGAAATATTATTGGTGGGTCTTCACTCACACCCAATCTTGAGTTTGTTACCTAGATTCGTGTTGATCAAATGCTTCTCAATTGACTGAATGGCATTCTTAGTGAAGAAGTGTTAGCCCAAGTTGTTGGCCTCAATTTAGTCTGGACTGCTATTGAAACTTCATTTTCTACTCCTTATAATGTCCGTATTCACAATCTTTGCTACCAATTACAAACCATGCTCAAAGGTTCATTATCTATTTCTAACTATATTCAGCAAATCAAAAATATTATTGATCGATGCTCTTGTTACAGTAAATCAACCTATTTCTGAAGCCGATTTGGTCCTATATACACTATCTGGCTTCCCCTCAAAATATGATCCTCTTTGCACTGCAATTGTGATTCAAAAAGATCTTGTATCCTTTCCAGAGCTTCAATCTTTTCTCCATAATCAAGCACTTCAAATTGATCAATCTCAACAACTACACCAATCTATAATCCATCACCTCCACTTCCTCTCACCAAACCTGTCATTTTACAATTGATGTTTCCTAAAGGTTTTCCCTCCACTCTCTCTTCTTCTCTCTCTAGATATATTCCACCTAATCTTACATCATCAACTCCTCCAATAGACTCAATAGTTCCCCACCCATGTGAACAGGAAGATGTTTCATCTTCATCGATCCATTGATAGTTCTCCCTCTTCATCTTCCTTCTGTAATCTCCCGACATTAGCTCATCCTATGATCACACGTATCACACGTCTAGAAGTTGCGATTCGTAAACCAACATCTCTTTTTGGTACTAAATATCTTATTCCTAAATGTCTTACCAGCATTTTAGCTTCTTCTATTCCTCCTGATCCAACCTTCTATATTGTAGCTTCCCATGAATCTCATTAGCATGATGCCATGCTTGATGAGTTTAATGCACTTTTTGGAAATGCAATCTAGTCCTTAGTTGCTCCTACGTCAGATATGATTATTATTAGTTGTAAATGAGTTGTTCATACCAAATGCCGCTCTGATGGCTCCATTGATCGCTACAAGGCCAAACTTGTTACAAAAGTTGTTCACCAATTACTAGGCCAAGATTTTGGTGAAACTTTTAGTCGTGTTGTCAAGTCATCAACTATTCCGATTGTTTTATCTCTTCTCCAAATATTTGAATTCAAATTCAAATTCAAAAATCTTATCCTTCATCACTACGAAGGTTGGGTTGTGGGCTTAATGAAGGTTGGGAATGCCAGCTGGAAAGAGATTTGTTGGGTTTGGTAGTGGGTGGATAAATGATGGATAATGGGAAAAAGAGTGTGGTGGTAGTGATTGTGGGAGGAGGCGAGGTGGGTGGTTGGGTGGTGGTCAAAAGAGTCAGGACATAGCACCAAGGCTATAGAGAATGAGGAGCCTCCTTTCTCTTAGTGTTAAGTTGTTAATATTTCGATTGTTGATGATAAACCAAGGGTTGATTAGCAAGGGAACCTGGGAGTGATTTCTAGTTCCTTCTCCAACCTTTACGGTTATCCTCCCGAGTACGAGCAAATGCTAGATCAAACTGTAGGTCAAGTCAAGTGACAATAATATCCAGCGTTATTTCTGTGTAAGTATGTCATTTATCATGCTACTATGTGTTAAAATTACTTATTATATGTTTCTTTTAATTATTGAAGATACATGAATTAATAGTTAATTTTTATGATTTTCATAAAATCAAATATAATTTTATTATTGAATTTTAAATTTATTCTTTTGGAGCTTTCAAATATGAATGATTTTCAATGGATTTTTTAGATTGAGTTTTTTTAAGGACCTTCAACTATTTTTCCCCTTTTTTTAATGTAGTTAAAGGCAAAGTGTTGATTTGTGCTTGGATTGGATGTTGAAGTGTCTTTTGTTATGGAAAAGGTGCAACAAAGTTCCAACATTGGAACAAGTAAGGTTTGTCTACATCACACCCCAAAACCGAGAAGGCCCGGGGGGAGGGGGGGGTGGTGGGGTGAGGTGTGTGACCTCATTTTGAATCAACTTAAGATAAAATAATTAGATAGAAATGAGTTCAAATACCCTTATTTATGTTAAAAAGTTTACAAGAGACAATTTGGTTGGCAAAAAGTCAGTCCGGAAGTTAAACCGTCAAAAGAAGCAAAGAGATGGCCAAGCCCTCTCCCATTGCCGATCAACACACTAAGAGGAGAGTTTTCCACCTCTCTGTGCCTATCGGTACTCACGGAGGCCCTCTCCCATTGCCGATCAACACACTAAGAGGAGAGTTTTCCACCTCTCTATGCCTATCGGTACTCACTTTGTGAGTACCGATCAGCCACCAATTTCCCGCACTGACCTCTTTTCGAAACAAAATTTTGACTCTCCTGCTAGAATTACTCTCTTTTCCTTTAGGACATTTGAAAGAGTATACTTTCATCATTCTAGTGGGCAGTAGAAATCTGTCTTTAAATTCCCTACGTACGAGACCCTTACACAGCTATCAAGGAAACACTTTGTACGATGTTAATAGGTTAGAAGAGCAACCTTAAAGTTATAGCTTTTGTGTCTGATTAAAGATGCCAATGACGGTTAATTAATTTTTTTTTTTTTGGGGGCAATCTGTACATCATGAAAGACTAGTGTTTTTCTCAATTCGCGTGACGAAAGATTATGTCTAATCACGGCATAAACATCTAACCATGCATTCAAGCAGATACATACAATGGATACCCTTTCTCTTATCGACTCAAATGGTACCACCGTTCCAGGTTGGTTACAATGTTTAATAATGAACATGGGTGACCAATTGGCCATGGGACATTTCATTAGGCATCCCAAAACGCTTAGACTTATCTACATACACTCGTAGATAAATACATACATATATATATATACGTATATACATACAATATATAAATAGGTGGTCTGTCCCCTTTTCTTTGAGGTTCATAATTACTTGATAAACAAATTCTGAAGGCAGCCATGAGTAGAGGTGGAAGCTATGGTGGTGGTCAGAGTTCCTTGGGCTATCTGTTTGGGTCTGCAGATCAGCAACCAAGTGATCCACCACCGGCCTCACCGACAATTCCCCCACCACCATATGGAATTGAGACCCCCACCACAGAGAAGCCACCAAAAAGTCGTCCCCCTTCTGAGAATGAGAAACAAAATGTCTCCAACAACTATCACAGAGCACAGGGCCAGAATTCAGGAAACTTCATAACTGTGAGTGATCATCAAAGATATATGTATTATATATAAGGTGGACATTTAATTATATTATTGCACCTTTCTCTTGTAGATAATTTTTCTCCTGCATCATTAATATTTTCCAGGATCGTCCATCGACAAAGGTTAAATCAGTCCCTGGTGGAGATTCATCTCTTGGATACTTGTTTGGAGATAAGTGATGTTTCGTTCTCCCAAATTCGCTATCTCTACAAAGTGTTTAAGAATTGCTGTATGTGGGTGTTGTGTGAAATGAATAAGGTACTGGCTGATCAGCAGTACTGTTCAGACTTTCAAGAATTGTCCTAGTATATCAGTGGTGTTGTATGAGTATGAGTGTGTGTGTGTGTGTCTAAATATATATATATATATATATATATATATATCATGATGCCAACTAGGTTAGGGCATGCTTGGGTTTTCTTTGAATAGCTGTTGTGTGGGTGTTGTGTACTTGATCAATAAGGGATTGAGATCCCCTAGTATTGAACTTGCAAGGGTTATCCTAGTATATTAATTGATGTGTATATATATGGATGTGTCTCAAGATGCCAACTAGCTAGGTTAGGGCATATTTGAGCTGTCTTTCTGTATGTCTTGCTACCTAAATATAAATATATAAGAACAGCAGTTCCAATCAACCTGTGAATTTTCAAATAGATTATGCTATGATGGGGTCTGTTTGTTGAATTTGTTTATTTTTCATGCCAAATTTGGTAAAGGATTAGAACATTAAACAAATGCTTTCCATTTTAGTTTCATTTTGCTACCTCTTTACAAATGGTTTGTTCTTGGTAAAACTGAGAGTTAATACCTTGTTTCTTTTCTTAATAATTTTCTTCCCTTTTTCAATTCCTCTCTTTAATTTTTATTAGAGGAACAAGAATCTCATGTGAAAGAATCCTGGTTTTAGGTCCTCTCTTAATGTAACTGTATTATCTAACTGCAATTACATTATGATCATAACGATGGGCTTCCTGAACTTTCAATCATTTAACAAACTAAAACATCAGAAGTTTGGATTTTCCCCCCATTTTGTAGTTAAAAAGTTTGAAACTTAATACAGTTATGTTGGAATCTATTGATCTTGGGAAAACTAGTAGATTAATTAGTCTTTTAATGGTAATGTTCGAAATAAATAAAGAATATAAGTTCATAATTATATATTTCACTCATAGAGTTATCTTTTATAAAAGCTAGCAGTTGCTAAATAGCATATTATTGTCAAATACTATCTTTTTGTGTGTTAAGTTCAGTAGCAAAAACCAATCTGAGAATGAAAGGGGAAAAAGAAGACCGGTGAACATTGATAAATAAAGGCATGCAAGTTCAGTAGCATCAGTCTGTTAATGACAAATAAAAGCCATTTCTATTGAATCTATGCATCAGACTGTTTATGACCATGAATAAAACAAAAAATTTAACTGGTGAATTAACTGCCAGATTCAAAAGTTAAAATAGCATATCTTCATCTTCAGCACTATGCCATTATATATCTAATCTTGTTTATATATGAAGTGTAATCTTTGTTTGGTAATTGGCTTCCTTTTGGAATAGTTTGTGGTTTGCAGGCTGTTGCCACTTGTTTTTTCCTGGTTGGTTTTTAATAAATTTCCTTACCCTAACAAGAAAAAAAGATTGAAGTCCATTCAGAGCCAGCTATTATATATGTCTGCAGGTTGTCAATCTTCGCATACATAAAAAGTAAAAATGAAAACCCTAGAAATAAAAAAAATTGCAATCATGAAATAATTTTATTTTATATAACATAGTAGAAAAAAAAAAAATCAGACTCATGCTAATTACATAAAAAATAAACACTTACATCACTTGAATAAGACCTTGGCCTGCAAGCATGAAGATCCTGTTGTCTACTAGTGATAGATCTTAACCTCATTCTCTCATGCACTATTGAAAATGGAACAGTTGTTCTCACCGACTATTAATTGTTGATCTAATTTATGAAAATATTATCTACGTTTTATTGAATCTATGGCTCACGGCAGAGACTGATTGTAGTTTAATAATGTCAGTAATGGTATCCACTATTCTCACATATTTCAAGGAAACACCCTACCGAGAAACAATGATAAGAAAAACATCTCAGAAGATCATCCACGTACTAAACTATATTCTGTCAGTTCATAGCATTTTCCTCTTCGTTTCTTTTTTTTTTTTTTTTTGTTTTTTTGAGTTTGAGACCTGAGCTGAGGTTAATTTAGGAAAACCATATATACAAGTTTAATCAATTTCATTCCCTCCTATTTCCTGAAAAAGAAATTAAACCCTTCTGAGAAATAATGATTAAAAAAACATCTCAGAACAGAAGAGAAGATTTGGTTAGAACCTTCACTTCCCAGAAGATATAACATTAGGATTATACTTACTGTGTTAGTGAAAGATGAATGATGTCTTATTTCCATGCATTTTTCAGAGGGCAAGAGATGAACTCTATTTTTTTATCTATATATTGTTCTTATAAATAAAACTTCAATTTGCTTGTGTTGCAAACAAAAAATATCTGTGGAACTATTTTTTTTGCATCACAAATGCATTGGTTGAGTGTGTTTCTGGTGGGATCGAAGACTTGAATTTGATTAGGTTAAGGATAAGGTTTACATGGTTTATATTCTCCATGATAGATATGGTTCGACCCAGCCTTGGGTGGTGAAAGGTTGATTAGAACCCATCAACATACCCTACCTAGCTAGCAAATAAGTATAATTGGTAGACATATATATATATATATATATATATATCTTGATTGAAATAAAGTTCTTGGCATTACTTATATCAGAGGTGCTGACAATGAAACCATATAAAGCTAATTAAAGTAAAAGGTGACGTCAGGAAAAGAAAATTCCTTTTACAGTAGGTTTGATGACATCTCAAGTCTTTGAGACTCTCTTTAGAATTGCTTGCTACTCTTTGCAGCTTTTATATCCCAAGGGTTTTATGGTAAACTACACGTGGGTTTAGAGTGTATTTTTACACATGTAATTTTCAATTTCAATCCGTCAAGACTACAGTACTCTAAGAGTATATAGGCAAATATTTACTTTTGTTATATAAGAAAATTTTTGAATGAAATTGACACAACTATATAACAGTCTGCTAGTGCTATATATCATGTCGTGTATTTTGTGATTAACTGAAAGAAGAAAAAATGAACACACATGATAAAATATAATTGAAGTGGTACATTTACAGATGGTGATTCAGACATGATGAAAAACCTCTTCACTGTAAAGCTTGTATGATAATGGATAAGTCATACAACAGTGAATCATGGGTAAAGATGTGACCAATTGATCAATTACAAGCTCTGAAACACTTTATATATATATATATATATATATATATATAAAATCAGGGTAAGGTGATAGGGTGTAGTGGGCCAACATTCATCTGTATTCTTCACTTTAAAGTTAAAGTTGGCGTCTGGTTTGAAATCTATATGGTTACATATACTCCATATTTTAATTTGACATTCATACTGATCAAGACTCGCTCGCTTAACTGATGATACACCAGAAGCAAAAATGTCAATTGTTCTTCCAGTGTCAATTATTCAGTGAAATCATTACAACATGTTATTGTGTAATAACATTTCTTAAAATATGAATTTTTTCATAATTTATAGGTACAAGTTTATCCTTAATTTTAAAAATTTATGAAAAACCATCATACAATAACATGATATGATGATTTCACTAAATAATTACTCTTATTATAGAAAGCCTAGACAAACACACTCATGTATCCAAAAATATATACAAAATACAGTGTAAAGTTGGCCATCTCTACGTATGGTTCTACAAAAACTTAATAGTAATGCATGGCCAGTTGTTGTTAGCTAGTGTTATTCATTTTATCCTTTGTTAGGTTCAGACCTCAAATTCCTTCACAAATTATTTAGTGGAACGGTTAATCCACGTTATGTATTATTTAATGAAGTATGATTGTCTATGACATATTCCAAGACTTTTTATAAATTGATGTATAAATTCCGCATAAAATTAAGAAAAATTTAGAATATGTAAAAGTCATTTATATCATATCGGATAATGACATGCTTCGCACATAAATTAGTTAATAAGCATAGCCTGTGTAAAAGTCAATGTTTTAAAAACTCGGATCGGACCGACTGGTTCAACCGGTTAAACCATCGACCGATCCACAAAACGGTCTGGTTTAACCCATAAAACCGTTTTAAGTTCAAAACCGTTTTAAAAATAGAAAACCGGTAAAACCAGATGGTCCGACCGTTGACCGATTGACTCGGTACTGGGTCAACCGGTTCTTGGCTGCAATTTTTTTTTTTTGGTATATTCAAAATTTCAAATTTCATGCAATTTTTTGGTTTAGTTGAGTTAGTCTTTGACTGAATTTATTTTGGATTGTATTTAAAATTTTAAACTCTTAAAGTTTGAAACTCCAATATTATATATTTGTATCATGTGGTATTTTATTTTATTTTATGCATGATTGTTAGTGTTTGTATCTTTTTTTTTCATGCAGTTGAAAACTAAATTATTTGATTATGCTTGGATTGGATGTTAAAATAATTTTTGTTATGGTCCTTGCGATTATAGAAGAATGGCAATAAAGTTTCAACTTTTAACATTATAATAAAGTATGTTTACTATACTTTTTTTATTTTTTTCTTGAAGTTTTACATATTAAGAAAATTCATATTTTATATAATTTTTAGTAATTTTTGTATAATTTTTAAAATTTAAAATATCAATAATACGTATTATTAAATTTATTAATTACATAATTATAATATTACGATTTAATTTCGATTGATCTGACGATTAAACTAATAACTCATAATTCAAATATTTTTTCAATTCAAAAAACGGATTGAGTTCGAAAACATCGGTAAAAGTAACCCTAATATGGAGAGTGCAAATGTACAGAGCTGTGGCTGTGATTTATGTTGTTTAATAAATGGAACTTCCTATATGCCACGTGCTACGTAGAGGCTTGGATGCAAACTGGGACAAAGCTGTACTTGGTGCAACAAGTTGAGTGTTGGTACGGCATTTAAATAAACGGCAATGCTATTAAAAGTCATGCACACAACTGACTTATCCGTTTGGATAAAAATAAATACAATAAATAATAATATTTAAAATGAATTAAAATTTAATTTTATCTACGTTTAATGGATAAGTCATCCATGTGCATATATGCACCAGCTCTTATAGTAACATTGCTCTTAAATAAAAGAGGGGTTAAATTACGGTTCCATACTTTTTCATTCTTATTATTGGCACAAAAAAAGGAAAAGCCAACCAAAGGAAAAAAAGAAGTAAAAACAAAGATTCCAAATTTGTATCATTATTTGTAGAGGTGACAAATGTTATCCAAATTCGTTAATCTGTCCTAACCCGCCCATTTAGTTAGCGGGTCATAAACGAGTTGAGGTAATAAGGAACCCATTAATTTAACGAGTCAATATGAGTTGAATATAGATGTTTAACGGATTGATAATGAAAAATAATAAAATAATATAAGAATATATATATATATATATCTCTATTTATATATAAAAAATTATATATATATACATATATAAATTTATATCTCCATTTAAGAAAGAACAAAATACTAAAACATATACAATAAATTATAAAAAAAAAACTAATATTTAGAGAATGTAATTCAACATCATCATATATAAAACTTACTTACTTGAGTTAAGCTTTTTATTTTTCTATAAAAAATATATAAAAAAAAAAAGCAAAAGACCAGTAACTCTAGCACTTGACTATTTTCGTATATATCTTAATTGTACAATATGTACTTACATAAACATCAAGTGTTTCAAATTGGCGAGAGATGATGGGATGGGACCAGATAGTTGATTCTGGTGCAGGCCCAAGCTGATGAGACAGTTAAATTACCTATCTGTGTTGGAACGGTTCCGCTGATATTGTTACCAAATACTTCCCTGCCAGTCAACAAGTGCCAGCCTCATCATCATCTTGCTTCATTAAGCATTGACTTATATTGTAATTTTGATATATATATATATATATATATATACATATATATATGTATGTATATATCACAGTCATTTGACACCCTTGTGAATGAGTAAAATTGCTTTATAGAGATACTATTGTTGTTTACGTTAAGCTTAATTAGAAATAATTTTGTGTGGTGTTCAAAAGTGATAAAAACAAATAGTAAATTTACTAATAGAGAAATAAATTTTTTTTTTAATGTGTATTTACAAAAGTTTTAAAGGAGAAACATGATAAATGTTGTTAGTCATATTACTTGATTGAGATGTGGCAATCTTAGATAGTGTTTTATTTCTAAAAAAAAGTTGGGTAACAGGTCAAATGCGGGTTAACTTGACTCATATTCAACCCGATCAATTCGGGTCAATTATGGGTTCAACTCGTTTATGACCCGACCCGTTTATAACCCACCCGTTTTGCCAGGCCTAGTTATTTGTATCTATAATATAACGTGCCACTATGTGATAATTTTGAAAATGATGCATCACTATGTGATAGTTTTGAAAATGACGCTATGTTAAGACCCTGTAAAGAGAGATACAAATAAAAAATATATATATATATATATGGTATGTTTTAAAAAAAAAAAAGAATAAAAAGAAAGGCTCATAAATGTAACGTGACACTGTATGATAATTTTGAAAATGACATCATATAAGTCTCAAAAATACTATATGATGCCACTTCATATTAAGAAAAATAATGTGAGACTAATAGTACCAATCCAATGAATGATGCAAAAAGTGTAGAGATAAATACAACTCATCCTTAATGACCTCGCTTGTCCTGAACTGATGAATAATTTCTCAAAATTTAGGGGGTGTTTGGTTTCATTATTGAAATAGTTGACATGACATAAAAGCCTTCCACACCAAATGAATTAATATAGTAAGTTTACCTAAATTTAGAAAGTAGAACTCCGGTCTGTAAAGCGCTTGGGAAAAAAAAAGGGGGGGGCCACAATGAGAAAACAAGAGTAGTTAGTCAATCGTGATCTTGAAGAGTTGATTGATCCTAGAATTATCTGGCGATTGCTTCCAGGATTGTGCTGCTGCTTAGTTGAAGTTTGAGTTGTAAATGTTTTCTAAGTCTCTCTCTCTCTCTCTCTCTCTCTCTCTCTCTCTCTCTCTCTGTCTGGGTTTCATGGGACCTACTTGGATAGCATATGCATCATTCTATCTTTTCCTTCTAGCTTTTAACTTGAGACAACCTAACCATGTGCATGATATCATACAAGTATACACTACAGCAATTGTGATTCTGAAGTTAAAAAAGTGTGGTGAGAGCATCTTGTCTTGTGATAATTTATAGGACCACCAAACACCATTGAACTAGTAATAAAAAATAAAAAAAATAGTATGAAAAAAATATCATAATTATACTCTAATATGAAAAATATGTTACATATTAAAATTTGATGTGTATAAAATAAAAAAAAAATTTAATCGACTGGGATTAATTCGGTTGACCACCCAAAATATCATATTATCCAAGAGCAGTGGCTGATCATATCTGCAGTTCAACAGTAAGAGTTGGCATTTGGATTTGGTTTGAATCCAACAAGCCGCATCACATATGACCGGCTCAAGGTTTTACTTTTTATGTGCTAGCACTAATACCCTTTTGCTCTGCAAAGATTTCCTCATAGCCAATGTAGCAAACATGACGAACTCTCGCTTTGTATGCTAACAAGAAAATAAAATATGAAAGATCTATCTAATATAAACAGCTCCTCGGACTGGCGACTCACATTAATTTTTATTTTTGAGGAGAAGGAAAATCAGGTTATCATTACAATGTCCAAAGAGTCTGTTCCAAGCTCTCAAGGTCTCTCAACATCCCTTGGTTTTCATGAACATAATCTGACCAGCTTTTTACTTGCATCGTCTTCTGCTCAGAGGTTTATGCGCTGGTCCAGCTCATATAAGAACCCACACAGAAAAGGAACCTTGAGTTTTGGCACTGATAAATTGGAGACCAAAACCCCTATGAGCAGTTTGCTTCATTTCCTTGTACAAAAGTCAAGTTTAGAAGGAAAAGCAAACAACACTCAATGTTGTACATACAACATTAAGAGTACAATGCATTATATGCAGGGAGTAAGCTACTCCTATTTCTACAGCATAGGGAAACCATTATGGTCAGTCTCTTAAAAATTTGGATGTGGATTGAACTTCACTGATTCCCTCCAGATGAGCTCCTTAATATTCTCTTCAGTGAATGATGGCTGCTCAAAATCAAAACTGAAAGGGCTCGGGCAAACGGGCTCATCATTGATATCGTGAAGAGATGACAAGTATGGGTGGCAAAGAGCCCCATCAACTGCAAGCAGATCAAGAAAGTAAAACCAATCCAAAGGTGATAAGTGAATCCTTAGAGATGCAGTACGTGAAAATTTAAACTCTCTCTCTCTCTCTCTCTGTATACCTGTGATGCGTTTGGTGGGATCAAAAACAAGCATTTTCTCGAGCAAATCAACAGCCAAAGGAGACATATTGGGGAATCTAGCTGAGAATAGTTGTTTTGGGTATTGGGGAAGCTGTCTGACATATCTTCTGGCATTTTCACTTCGAAGAAATCCAATGCTGGCATCATCGGGTGACCCTAAAAGCTTTTAGACAGAAGAGGGGAACACAAGTATGATGTTACAAGGAAAGTAAATACAATACAGACAGATGGAGAAAGTTTGCTTTATTACAACTGTTTTTCACCACATTCTAACAAAAATGCCTCAAAGGAATTCAAGAAAGATAATTATCACCTTGCCTCCTGTAAATAAACAGTGAATTTGAATAGAGAAAATTTGCTTTATAACAACTGTTATTGTTCATTCTAACCAACATGAGAGTCGAGAATTCAAGAAAGAAAATTATCACCCTGCCTCATGTGTTGGCCATTTGCTCTCTCTCTCTCTCTCTCTCTCTCTCTCTCTCTCTCTCTCTTAGGCAAAATAAACAGAATGCTAGACAGATGGAAGTTTACTATATAGCAACTGTTTTTACCCCATTCTAACAAAAATGAGTTAAAAAAACTCAAGAAAGATAATTATCACCATGCCACCTCATGTATTGACAGCCACTTGGGTCTCTCTCTCTCTCTCTCCCTCCCTCTCTCTCCCCATGCACGCATACGCGCATCCCCGTGTGTGTCAAAGAACAATCCAAGTTAATGAACAAATTAAAATGTGTTATACCTACCACTTAATACTCTTAGATTAGCTGTAATAGTAACAGACAATACTTTTTTGCTAAAAGGCATTTGAATTTTTTTTCGAGTCCTCCCACACCATGATTTGTGGAAGTTTAAGGAGTAGGTGGTACCCATAAACTCTTGAACACTAGAAATGAATGTCATTTACCAATGTTGGCCCGAGACTAATACTGCATTTGCTTTGTCAACAAATAGAAGCCCCATTTCAATTCTATTTTCCTCACATTTAGATAACCAATAGAAGGGACAAGGAGATCTCTAGAAATTTCTCAACTTGTCTCTTCTTTCCTCTCGAACCTTACCATTCAATACTTTCTGGTTCATGTGGGCCCTACCAATGGTCTAATGGGTCAGACCATAGGCGTCAAATGATTAGAGACTATTTTTGGATGGGTGGGTGAACCCATATAATTTAAGTCCTTTTGAACTTATCAAAAAATAGTAATAGTTCAAAGTCCTTTTGAGTTGGAAATATTAGATTTTCCACAACTAGAGGTATTTCGAGAAATTTTTATAGATAGGGATCTTTCACAATTTTATATTTGTTTGGTGTCTAGATTATTAGGTGTTTGCTTATGTGTTCTGTTCAGTTCTTTTGAGTTAGAATTAGTAGAGGTTTATTTATTTTAGAAAATTATTTATCTAACTGAATTTTAAAAACCCCATGTCTAATAGGAAAACTTACTATACTTTTTATATAGGCAAAGTCTTTTGTAAAATTCTCTGCAAAATTTTGTTATTTTTTAATGGTGAGACTCCATATAAAAATTTGTAAGACTCCTAGAAGGCCTCAGAAAATTCAAAGGTTTCTCTTCTTTTTCTTCTCATTCTTGTCATCTTTTTTTTACACCTAATGGCCATAACCAGCCCTTTTAAAACCCTAACCCTTTGATCCTAAAGGTCAGCCTAATTCTCCCTTCCATTACAGCCCCCTAAAACCTTGGATTTTGCTGGCTGACCAAGATTTCCAGCAAGCTTTACCTTTTGATTTTATACCAAAATTAGCATTAAACCTCAACCGATTTACCCCTCAATCCAACTTTAAACCCTAAACGCATCTTCTTTATCATAAACCCTCAAAATTAGAGCCCTAACCCCCCATAACTGATCGTGGGTTTAAGGCCCGCCCTATATCACACAGCTAGCGTTGTGGTTCAGTTCAATGGTATCGGGATTGTGACTGTTTAGGGAGATTTTAACGAAGCTCAATGAGGCTCACCGCAGTTGGTATATTACCTATAGCAGGGTATTAAGCACAGCCACACAGGACAAAACTAAATTAGAGTATTTGCACGCATGCTTATGAGCGCGCGCGAGAGAGAGAGAGAGAGAGAGAGAGAGAGAGAGAGAGATGACTCTGAAGAAAAGAGTAGATCTACCTAAAAACCAGATTGGCCAACTTCTATGGCTAAGTATCATTAATCAAGAATGATAACTACTATGAATTTGTTTTGTGGGTAATGGAAAACCAAAAGGATCAGCATAGATCATCTCCACATTTAAGTCCCAAAATCATACCTCTGTAATGAGCCTCAGCTGATGAACATAATCTTTGCCAGGGAATAAAGGTTCTCTGGTCATTATTTCACCAAGGATGCAACCAACAGACCAAACATCGATTGCAGCAGTGTACTCTGAGCAATTAAGGAGCAATTCCGGTGCCCTATACCAACGAGTGACGACATACTCAGTCATGAAATCGGTTTCAGATGTTGTCCTTGCCAATCCAAAGTCTGCTATCTTAAGGTCACAATTCGCATTCAGAAGCAAATTGCTGGGCTTGAGGTCACGGTGCAATACATTTGCTGAGTGTACATATTTTAGTCCTCGTAACAGCTGATACAAAAAGTACTGCAAAAAATCCATGAAATATTAATTCCAACCCCAAGAAAGGCAATAACAATATGCTGGGTAAATTCAGAACGGATATTCAAAAGTATCAATAAAAGATAGAAAAAATTTCATGGCCAGGTCCATAATCGAAGTTTAGAACCAATGTACTATGTTTCCCACTAAGGCCCACATTCTCAGACTTTGAGCCTTGCAGCTACACCTAGGAGCTGATGGTAAAGCCTGTTCTCCTAGCTTGGTGATTGTTGATTTTGTTGCACTGCCTATAATTGTTAAACATATGTGCCCTCAAAAGCCAATATTTATTTATTTATCTGTTTATTTGTGAGTTATACACGTGTATATTTTATAGGTATAGCATTAATGATGCCTCAAGATTAAGTCCTTAAGGTGTAGGAAAAAACTTGCCAATGATTAGAGAATCATAAAGTATTAGGCAAAGTTTTTCCAGATCCTCATTAACCTTATATTGTCCTCAGCAGTGAAGAAATGGACATTTCACTTGGAGACTAACCTGTGCCATGCTACTGCATTCGAAGAACAGTATGTCCCCACTGTATAAAATAGTGGATTCCTAAGAAGACATAGGATGCTTATAAGAAAGCATTGCATTAAACTGGATCAAGAACAAGTTCTTTTTTACAATATCTGTCAAAGAAATAGAGAAATACTTGTGTATTTGTACTTGGAGCTGAGAAGTGTTGATGAGAGGTAAAATATGGAGTGAGTCAAATCCAAAGTGACAATTGCAAGTTAGGTGGCTATGATTCTCAATGTGATCTGGAGGGTGAAGGTTGAGGCAATTTCAAGAATGAGAAAGAGGTGAACATATAAGTTAAGAGTGGCTCGAGAAAGTACACTAATAAGGTCTGTACAAGTGTACCTTTCATGAACAGTACAAAAGTGTTAAGCAACCAATTGCTTCAAAAGCTTAATTATTAGAAAATGGGCCAACAATGTATATCAAGCTCTCAACACACTCCCCCTCACGTGCGACCTAAGACTTGCACGTCAAGAGGTAAAGAAACCATAGACAAATGCGAAACAAAAGAGTGCAAATGCAAACGGGAGAATAAATGCAAATGGAGAGACTTGAACAGAAGACCTCTCATAATAAAAGTTCTGATACCATGTTTAGCAACCAATTGCTCCAAAAACTGAAGTCGTTAAAAAATAGACCAACAATATATATCAAGCTCTCAATAAAATGTACCAAAATTTGATGTCTAAGGACAGGAGTGAGCCCCACCTAATATAGTAAGTCGGTGAACATGATTAGCTCGAACAACACTTGATAGGTGCACATTGCCACATCGGTAAAGCGATAATCGCAACGATGACTTCACATGTTTATAAAGACACTAGTAGGATCTCTAGAAGTACCAAAGTCCGTCGTGGCACCAACACAAGTCATATTTTAGTGAAAATCTACAACTTTTGCCACCAAATCACATAACTCTAAGAATCTAATTGAAAAGAGCATGAAACAACACTAGAGCCATACCATGGTAGCTCATGGAGCTTAAAGAGCTTTTCAAGGTCTACCCTCAACCTCGAGCAGTCACAAGTTAGGTGATAGGGTAAATACCATATGATTAAGTCTCAAGGTAAACACAGGCCATAGTGGGGTAACTGAAGATTGGCTCTACACAATAAGTAAAGCTTGGAGAGACTGGATTGACTCTGGCTTGACTCTAAAAGAAGAGCTAATCTTAAGATTACCACGACAAGATTTATGTCTAGGCTCGGGAAAGCACAGTGTACATTGATCCTTGAAAGGAATTGACAAGAACACCTCGATAATATACACGTCAGATTTCCATTAATCCATGTTTAAATACATGATTTTTTTTGGGTAAGTGGATTGGTAAGCAGTAGCTCAATTTTATGTAAGATGCTAATTAGGTTAAGTAATTGAATTTCTCCATATTACATATAGTGAGAAGCTTTTCATAAGATTAAACCTTTTTTTGTCAATGTAGCTATTATAATCACCATCAACAACTAAGCATACTTTTCTTGCTTTAACTTCGTGTTATTTAATTTCATCCACCTTTAAACACAACACCAGACTCAAAGGAAGGCAGTTGCTCTATTCTCAAGGCCCACTTTCTGATACCGAAAAGTTAAGGTAACATTCAGAAATCATTCAGATAAAATACAAGAATTTAAAATAATTATTTACAAAAACTGTGTATGTAAAGATACTGTCACTGCCAAACCTGACAATGGTCATCTGTCAATGGCTGTTTAGAATGAATTATCTGATGAAGATCAGTGTCCATCAATTCATAAACAATGTACACATCATTAAAGGTCTCCTTCTTTGGTGGTCGTATTATGTCCTTGATAGCAATAACCTGTAGCAGGGAAAGGACTGAGCATTAATCAAATGGTTGTTCCCAAACAGCAGTAATCATCAGAGAACCCCTTCCAAACAAAAATATAAAGGTAAACCAACAAACTAATCAAGAGAAAAAAAAATGAATTTGAAAAATTACAACACACATGTTTCTCTCTTATTTTGTCTTCTATATCCAAGGTTCCTTGTGGATTTTAGTGCTTCGGGGCTGAGTGCTTCACAATTTTCCCTTTACTTTCTTTCACTTCCGCTACATCAGTGCAGTAGTCAAGTTCTATTTTTTTAGTTCCCTAGAAATTCATGTAAATACTCAAAAGAGTATAATTGTCCTAACTCAAAAAGGTGCGTAAGTGTTTGAGAATGTTAATGTACTTTTAAATGTATGGTTAAAATGCTCCAATTTGAGACTTGGAGTTTTATATACTGTCAACCATGAAATTTTCCTGACAACCATAACTTTTCTTTCCTTTGAAACTGGCTTCACCCAGAATATGAAATTGATCAACTCGTACTGTGTCTAACTCTACACCTTACTAAAGGGAAAAATACTCAAAAGTACACCCATCAACTCTTTGTTATAACATGTTCAATATGTAATGTGGAAAAACCTTCCCAAAACTATAAGTAAGAAAACAAGGTGCCGCCTGGTATTTTCCACTTCATCTAGCAAGCAAACCCCCCCCCCCCCCCACCTACCAAAAAAAATACAATATTAATAGAGAGAAAAAAAGTGGGAGTTGCATGGGTACATCTGGAAAAGGCATATGAAGTTAAACCAACTGTTCTTTATTAAGACTTGAGAGCATCATTCAAAAAAACCAAAAAAAAAAAATAGGACTTAAAGATCACCCTTTATTATTTCCCCAAGATTACTTTCAGCATATACTTATAAAACCTCTTTTCTTTACTCACACAAACACACTTGATTTTTGACACAACACAAAAAAAAGAAAAACATTGATTATACAACATCACTATTTAAGAATATTTAGTAGTAATGGTCAATTCTGCTGCAGTACATTTCTTTGCTGTTGAGGTTATTATTAGAAAGTTAAATGCAAAAATTTCCAGAGAAAAGAAGTGTTAGACAAAACACTTGACATTGCAAGTCATTTGGGTCAATTCACTCATTGCCCACACATCTAATCTAAAGTGTAACTGTTGATTTAGTAAACGTTTGAGTTCTAAACATGGGATGCTTAATTGTGCAAGAGACTATTTTAGGCCCCTTAACTATGTTGATACTTTCAATATATGCTAGAGAATGAGATTATGCAATTGCATGGTTGATCAATGTAGATTAGGATAAATCTAGTACAATATGTTACCTAAATTCAATACCTAAGAAAAGAAGTTACTAGATGTTCCACACAACAACTGTGTATGCAAGGACCAAAAGAACTTGTAGTGATGAATGAATGCAGGAGAACCTAGTCAATAAATATTTTAAAGATATACTGAGGACCAACGTACATTTTCATGATCCATGTGACAAAGTAGCTTAATTTCTCGTAATGTCCTTTTGGCATCTATTCTGTTGTCAAAGGCATTACCAATCTTCTTAATGGCAACCTCCTCATGTGTGTCTGAATTCACAGCAGCACTGAAAAGAAAAGGAATGATGTCATCTTCCACTCTGTTAATTAGACCTGGAACTTGTCATTAGAAACCTTTTCGCATATCACATCATCTTCAAAAACTCTCTTATACGTGTCTAATAAGTTTGGAATGACACCATAAGAGCTATCAGTATGCTACCCACTTCTTTTTCAGCATATCATATCGATATGCTAAGTTGTTATAGAAATTATAGGATTATATATCACAGCACTCTGGTGTATAGATGCCTCTGATTGTGTATAAAAGCCACAAGAGCACATCCATCTTTTGGGCATGCTAAGCAGTGATGGAGCCAGAATTGTTACCCACAAGAAGGGGAGTTGGGTTTAACAGCAACTTTTAGACAAGGTCTCAAGAGCATGAGGCTACGCTTTGAGGTAAACAAAATCCCAAATAATGAGAGATATGTAAAAAGCAGGTCCAATTATGCCTATTCCTAATCCTAAATGGAATGGAACAACATAGGGATCCTAAATGGAATCAACTTATAGATCATCTGATTATAGATCATAAGTTCATAACTCTAGCCCATTCCCATTTTGGGCAGAATATATCTACTAATTCTTGTATTAGTTCATTGCAATTAGTATTCTGATTAGACATTGATGTAACCTTCTTTCCCTAAGTTGACAAGTTCAATACAAAAATATTAAGTACATTATTGTAATTTTAAAAAGCCCATTAAATTACCAACGAAAATAAAAAAAAAAAAAAAATTATAATAAAATTTGGAGCAACACTTGCAGTTCTCTTGCAGTGTTTTAATAAAATTATCATAACTTAATTGATGAATTTGATAAATAAATAAAAAAACTCTATAATTATGTATTTGTGACCTACCAGCAATACAATTTATCAAAAACATCATATGTTATAAAATAGAATTCTATTTTCTCTATGGATCGGTGTTCAATATGGAGCATTCACAAGCATACTATACTATCCCCCAACTTTAGGATAAAGTCATAGACAAGAGAGCAAGTTGTCAGTATATAAAATGAATAAATTTATAGGTGAAAAGTCGCCATCAAATAAAAAATTTAATAAATGTATAGGTGAAAATATAATAATTTAAGATTTTTCAACAAATCATCAATTTTGTCACAAATCACAATCGTCAAAAGCTAATAATCTGCATTTTATAATTGTAAACCTGCAAAATAACCCTAAATTTAGACATCCGTTTTTTAATAAATTCATACTAATTAAGAGCGTCACCTGCACATCCGTAAATTTGCAACAAGCACATCTCACTCTGTCACTTCATTTGTTCTTCACAAATTTTTTTCCCCAAACTAACTAAAATATTTTCCCTTGATTGGAGTCCGTGTTTGTGCGTGTGCGTGTGCGTGTGCGTGTGCGTGTGCGTGTCCGTGTCCGTGTGTTAATTACCACAAGAAGCCTGAAACCTCCCAAAAGCCTATTGAGTTTCAAGCAAAACTTTCAACAAACACATCAAATATATGAAATCTGAGTCTTCATAGACATATAAATGTTAATATATAGACGAAAAACAACCAGAAATTAACAGAAAAACTAATCCAGCGCGAGCATATATGTGCATGTATGTATACATATATCCATATCCATGTGCGTAACATACCAAACAAGGCCATAGGCACCTCTACCGATTGGTCGTATGGGAGGAACGTATTTGTTTGAGACCTCAAATAAGTTTCCATACACATTGTACTGGACATATCTGCCGCCATGTGTGAGCACACCTTTGATATTACCAGCAGAACTCGACTCCATAGACATGTTCGATCTCTCGACAAAGAAGCTCTGTAATCGGAAACCTCAAAGGCGAGCCCTCGCTACATTAACCGGAGCTTTCGCGATGGCAGATTTACATATGTAATGGGTTTGGTCGTTTGGAGACCTGTGTGAAGCAGCGTGAACATGGTTTGAAAATCCGTGAAATGAAGCCGACTTTTACCTGAGATAGATTTATTATATATTATATGGACTTTTCTTGGGTTTTTTTTTTTTTCAATCCTACTGAGATATGGGAATGAATAAGATGCTTTCTAGGTACAGCGGAAGATTTGTACTACTCCCTTCTGTCTACCGTCTGATCAAATGGCTCGGATTTGAGAATTGTGTAGAGCCATGTTTGGATGAGTGATTATATTTTTTAGAATACTATCAGCTTTGGCATCTGAAAAATTCTTCTAATAACTCTCTGGCAAAACTAGTGTTTATTCTTTTTTAATTTTTTTGATAATGTGGGACTGTCTTAAGGATCTAGTCTAATGACAGTCAATGCCTTCGACCAAAAGCTACTCCTAAAAAGTAAATTTTGGATGCACCAAACTGTCCATTAGCCCTGTACATCAGATAAATCACGAACTCGCTTGCTAAGAGGAGTCGAACCCACACCGATAACTTTTACACCTTCCGAGACTCTTATCTTTAGCAGATACGCTACGTCCGAATGGACTAAAACTAGTGTTTATCTCAACTACTATAATTTAAAATTATGAGTCCCCCAAAAGTCTTTCTCAAAAATTTAATATCCACAACCACCCACATGTACATGTACATGTACAAGCATCTTTAAAGCACTTTCTATTAATCTTCTACCTAACATAATCACGTCTCTTTCGTGTTTTTTCTTCCCTTTCACCAGTTTAGACTCTGTAATTGTCTCATTGATGCATTCAACATCATTTTTAAATATTCCTCCTAACTTCTCTTGTAAAGTTTTGTAATAATAAATATATATATATATATATATTAATTATGGTACTGGCTAAAATTTAATAAACTACACAAATCATGACACTTTTTTCAAGTACAGATAACGACAAATTTACTTAATCTTTTTCATTTGACTCAATATAACTTGGTCCATCAATAGATTTGATGTCAAAAACGGCAAATTTACTTCGTCTTTTTCATTTGGCTCAATATAGCTTGGTCCATCAATATACTTGATGCCAAATTGAATCGGCACGTCAGTAAACAAAACTCATTATTTTTGAAAGAAGAGTAATATTAAAATATCTAAATGTTGATGTTAACCTTTCCTATAAGTATTTGGGCATCATTTAAACATTAATATTTGAGTCATAAATCATTACTATATAATATTTAAGAGCAGAGTAATTGCAATTTGCAACAAGTTAATCGTAACTTGTATGGTAATTTTGTACAAGTTTCGGGAATTAAACACTTAAGCACTTATTCCTTCTGATGTTTTCAATCGAATTATCTATTAAAGTTTATTCATGTATTTTTTAGGGAAAAAAAAAAACATATTATATGTATGAGTAACGTTTTATGACTAAAATATTTACTCAGTCTAATTTCACTCATCTTATGTGACATAATTTAACTGGTTAGAACATCTTCCTGATAGACTTTGTTCCATTTAACTTAATTGGTCAGAATTATACCACATATAATGAATATATGATGAGTGAAATTAGATGAGTAAAATTTCTTGGGTCATTACTAGGAGTGGGTCTGTTGGAATCCCCCCATCAATCTCTCCCACTTCCTAAGGAAGTGCCGGTGGGTCCTCCCTATATATATATATATATATATATAGTATTAAATGTCAATAGGGATGAAAACCAAAACTTGTATTGACCAAGAATTATTCTAAGCTCAATATATGAGAATCATATTTCAACAACCAAGTTGAAACAGCAAATTATTAGCAACAAAGAAAGTGAAAATGAAAATTTCAAGTTCACTAAACGTTTGCAATGTTGACTGTGATCAACATTAGCTTTACCATATAGATAGATATAGATGCTTGAGAATATCACCATTGAAGTGATCTCTAGAAGGATACCAAGCATAGCCATCAGTATCCCGCTTTAATGGATTTGGTGGGTGAGGTCACGAGATGTTAGCTCACTTGCAATTAAACTTTCACCCATCTTTCGCTTACTAATCTTAATTTTTAAATTTATGTGGTACCACATATTTTTAAATTTGTCCTAAATTTAAGTTAAATAACTTTCTAGATAAATATAAAAAAGTAGATGAAGTTGAAAGTGACTTGTTATGTATAAGTAGTCAAATAAATAATAAATCGATCTCAAACAAACAAAAAGTAAACAAAACGTATAAGAGAAAACATAAGATTTATGTAATTTGACAAGATGTCTATATCTATGAATAACGATGATTAATTCATTATGTTAGAATAAAAAACTCTCAAAACTTGAAAACTCATTTTTCTCTCAAAAACAATTATCTTCTCATAAGTCAAACTCTAAAAAATAATACCTTTATATAAATAAATTACAACATTAAGAGACAAAACAGACCCAAAATAAAAGTAGGTCAATATGTTTTTCCTTTTCCTTGGGTCACAAACTGAGTCATCAAAAAATTTGGATCAATTCATGACAACCACCCTAACATGATCGTCACACCACATCAAATAGTGATATGAAGTTATCGTCACACTAAATAACTACTAGACCAAAAAAGGGACAAAGTCAATATTAAAGTTAATGTTAATGAGTTAGTGTACTATATGCCGAAAACTAAGAGTAGTTATCTAAGTAAAACAGTTACTTTAAATTATTATCGTATGTGTATTATTATTCATCATAAATTTTATATTTTTAAAATTTTATGCATAAGTTAAATTTCATGAATTTGTAAAAAAAAATTAAAATTTTGTGAGAAACAATTATACCAAATTATATAATAATATGAAATGATAATTTGACTGAATAATGCCTCCAAGACTAGAGACGAGACCATGACCCTTCTTGGCCCTAATTTATGGGAAAATTTGATCCAAACCTAAACCAGCCTGAACCGCTCAATTTTTTTCAATCTTGGGCCCTACCCAGCCTGGCCTGAAGATGCTTAGGCAGTTAGGCCTACAGGTAGGCAGGCCGACCTGACGCAGCATAGGACAGACAGGACTGGCCCATAATTTTTACTCCGCTCCCAAGGGTCCCAGCCCATCATGAAATGGTAGATTGGGCCCTTATGGGATGTAAAATTGAAGTGAATATCTCATAGGCACCACAAAATACCTCTAATTAATGATCTCTCTCTCTCACACACACAAAAATTAAAATCCGACCTCTTATCACCATAACTGTTTCCATTCCTTATTCTTCACACTGAATATGAATCAGCTGTGATAACTTTTACAACACAAACAATTTGCATTCAAGATGCACTCTGTCCAGCTGAATCCTCTCAAGTTCACCTCTTTTCCTATTACTCAAAATCCTATGGAAAGGGACCGAGCCTCACCGGTAAACCCCAAAAACAACAATTTGAAACTGCAGGCGCCTTCGCTATGCGAAGATATTTTTTCTGATATACTAGCTTCTCTCCGCATATGCACTGAGAATCGGAACTTGAAAGTAGGTTTATGCATACATGCAAAAATACTAAAATCAGGGCTTCATTCTGATGTTTTCGTCGGCAACTCCCTTCTGGATATGTACTCAAAATGTGGCCATATAGAAAATGCTGCAGAATTGTTCGAGCATATGCCTAACAGAACTGTCGTATCATGGACGTCCATTATTTCGGGTTATTGCAAGAGAGGATTGGATGATGAAGCTTTATCCTTGTTTTGCCAGATGTTGACGAACATTCAGCCCAATGAGTATGCACTTGCAGTGCTTCTACGAGCGTGTGTACAGAAGGGTGATCCAAAATTGGTTCAGGTTATTCACTGTCAAGCAATAAAATATGGGTTTGTCATGGATAGTTTCTTGCAGAATTCTTTGATAGATGCATATGCAAAATTTGGGATATTAGTAGCAGCAGAAAACCTTTTAGATAGATTTAGTTGCAGAGATGTGGTTTCTTGGACATCTGTTATTTCGGGTTGTGTATACAATGGAATGATGCAGAGAGCCCTTGCATTGTTGTTTCAGATGCAAGAGGATGGAGTTATGCCAAATGAGGTGACAGTTTTGAGCATCTTACAGGCATGTTCTTCATTTAATGAATGGGATGTTTCTCGATGGATACATGGATTGATTATGAAAATGGACTGGCGTAGAAATGAAACTGTGGTGAATTCTCTTGTTCAGATGTACTGCACTAATGGGTACTTCGAAGAAGGTATACAAATTCTTTGTGACTTGTGCTTTTCCAGCGAAGGTCAGTACCTTAGTCCTGAGACCATGGCTACCCTTCTTCAGGGTTGTGGCCACTCAGGTTCTTTAGAGCTGGGGAAAGGGATTCATGGATACTTGATCAAACATGGATTTTTTCCTTGCATCGTTATAGAGAATTCTCTCATGGACATGTACGGAGAAAATGGAGAACATGATTCTGCATTTCAACTCTTTGCAATGATGGGCAGTAAAGACATAATTTCTTGGAATACCATGATCAGGTGCCTCCTAAAAAATGAACAATCAAGTGAAGCATTGAAGCTTCTCAGTGAGATTCACACCAATGGAGAACGTTACCGGATATTCCCAGATTTCATTACAGTGCTTGCATCAATTCAAGCCTGTTCGAAATTGGCATCCTTGAGGTTAGGTCAAGTAATTCATGGATATATAACTAGAGCGGGTTTGGTTTGTGACATTTTCGTTCAAAATTCCTTGATAGACATGTATGCAAAGTCAGGCAGGTTAGATTTTGCAGAGAAGATCTTTGCAGAAATGCCACTTAGAGATCTGGGTTCCTGGAATTCAATGATTGCAGCATATGGAATCAATGGAAACGGAGTATCTGCTTTGAAAATTTTCACTGAACTGAAGAAATCAGTAATCTACCAACCAAATGCAATCACATTGGTTAATGTTCTTTCCGCTTGTGCCCATGCTGGACTGGTAGAAGAAGGTTCTGAAATTTTCAGATGCATGTGGAGAGACTATGGCATTGAGCCAAGAATGGAACATTTTGCTTGCGTCGTGGATCTCTTGGGGAGGTCAGGGAGACTTGAAGAAGCAAAAGCTTTCATAGAAAAGATGCCAATAAGGCCAGGCCCTGATGTGTGGGGAGCTCTATTGGGTGCTTGTGCGCTCTTTGGTAATGTTGAGATTGCTGAAAGTGCAGCAGAGAAGCTCTGTGTTTTGGAATTAAAGAGCAATGCTTGGAGAGTTGCAATATCAAATATTTACGCGGGTGTTGGCAGATGGAAAGATGCAGCAAAAGTGAGAGCAGAAATGAGGCGATCAGAAGAGTTTAGAAAGGAAGGAGGATGGAGCAGTGTAGGAGGTGAGAGGTGATATGTTCACATTTATGGTGGCTGATACAAGCCACCCAGAGAGTAAAATGATATACAAGGTTGTGAGTGCAATACAGGAACAAATCAGAGATGCTGACATGAAGGATTATGGAGTTGTTTGACTAATAAATAGTGGTGGTCAAGAGTTTAGTTTGCAGCACAAAATTCAGAAGAGTGAAACTGCAAGAGGTAATATTGAATCTCAAGCGGCAGATGAATGCCGCCGTGTAAAATAGAGCGACAAGCGGAAGAATGTAAGAAATATGAGAGCTATAGCCTTCACTATTGCTTCTGAAGATAATTGTAGCACTTGCCATGATTAAAGTCACTGCATTCTCAAACAAAAACACTTCTATACAATAATACTACATCTTGTTCTTAAAATAAGCTAAAGCCTTCATTATTGCTTCTGAAGATATTTGTAGCACCTGCCATGATTGAAGTCACTACATTCTCAAGCAAAAACACTTGCATACAATAATACTACATCTTGTTCTTAAAATAACCGGGATCTAGCACGAACCTCACCACAGCACCTCATAAAAACAATGTCACCCAACCTCCTGTGAGCCACCAGTCCCACCACTATTATCAACACTATCACCATTACAAAAACCTTTCCAACACCATACAATTGTCACTACCACCATCATTTCCAAACACAGCCACTGCGATGCCAACTTGGTTTGGGGAAAGAGGGAAGAGCCAGAATTGTATGCTTTCTTTTACCAAGGTTGTTGCTTGCATGAAAACTTTTAATGCGCCCCATGGATCCTTCTCCGTCTTATTTGGGATTCATCTTGTCTACACTTATCGTTTACATTGTCCACACACTTACACCCCTGGAATTAATTACATCACCAAACTCCATACAAAATCTAAGCTAACAGAGAGTCCCACATCTTAACAAGTGCAAATCAGCCAACTTTATCTAGTTTCACTCAAATGCAGAACTTCCTGGTTAGACTACAAAGACGACACAGGAAGAACAACAATGCAAGAATTTGAAGTTAATGCCTTGTAAGTTGTAACATTTAGGCATATTTGCCAAAACATCAAAAAATAGAAATTCAGTAACCACGGGATCAAATATTATCCCATCATCCACAGTTTAACATTTAGAATTATAAATTATGATAAAATAGCAGAAGCATACAAGTGGAAAAACCATAATCACAAAACATGAGTTTGAAAACTAAAATGTTTGACACGTGAACCAATCTTATCTTGAGGATTCATAATGCAACAGACATAATGAAATCTACAGAAATAATGCTAGATCGATTCCAATTTACCCAACTATTCAAAACATTTAAATAAAAAGAGGCTCCCAAGAAACACAATCTAGTACCAAAACACTACCAGATGAGCTACTTCGAACCTCAAAGAACAACCATAACTAGTCCACTTAGTCATTAACTTTTAACTGCCAAAACTTCTTAAGATTTGAAAACCACCCTCCTCAAGGGAGATTTGAGCTGGTTGGCCCTGCACCATAACCACCAGCTCCACGACCAAAGCCACCTCTTCCACCAGGACCCTGCAGCATTGCAAGATTCAAAACAATTAGCAGAAATTACGACAACAGCAGAGTTTCTTATCCTTGCATTCATATTTGTAACAATGCCTCGTAACATTTTTTATAAGTGACTATAAATGACATTATATTAAATATGAGAAATTTTCATCCACCCTAGGATATGACAACAGAGAAAATTATGAATTAAATGTTGGCCTGCAGTTTATTACAAGCCCAATCAATTCAATAGAACAATAAAGTGGCATCCTCAATTTTTGTTTCTTGTGCTTGAAAGGTTGAATTGAAAGAGAAAATCCTGTGCGAGCAACATAATATCTCAGTCTCAGATGCTTAAGCAGAAAACAGACTATTAATGTGATACCACTTGAGCCTTGGCATTAATAATCATTTTAATCAGCTATGTGCAACTTTCAAAGCCAAAATGAAAAAAAAAAGTAGCATGATTAGAAGGCCAAGAACAGTACCAAAAGGTAGCCAACGAATTAGGTAGAATATATTGTAATCATTTATTCATCTTGATTATACCATCCATAAGACTAAAATGGATTTAGCCCTATAATTAGAACAAATGGATGAATCAGATAGCATTTCTCAGACTAACATAAAACTATTTGAAAATGTACGTAGCACCAGACATCCTTCATTATAAAATGCTGGGTGGTCAAAATAAATTTACTTAGATGACAGTACCAAATATAGAGATGTTGAACACAAAAAATGATAGAATAAAAAATCATGGCATTTGTTTCGAGTCTAGGTATCACCAAAAGAGAGAAACATTAACAAGGGTTATATAAGGTTATCACATTTTATGTGCCTTTTCCTATTACTAATGAATCAATTATCTGACATCTATCTTGTGTTTCATATTCAAACATGGATCGCTCAAGTTATAATTCTTAAGATAACTGGGGTCTTGAGATGCATAAAACCTATACAAGCATGAGATACATCAAATTAAAAGATTCAATCCTCAGAACACGAAATTGTTCACATTCAGCTAATCCATTTTAATGTTTTGGCTGGCACAGATTTCAACATTCAAATATGGCACCAAGAAACAAATAACAATTTGAAGCAATTAAGGCAAAGTTCAAAGACAATGTATTCTACCAAATAGTCCAACCAAACAAAAATCCATATCCTCCATTACAGTAATGACAGAGCTATACTAAGCAGAAAGTTTTAACTTCTTTACCACGTAAGTTCCTGTGATCTTTCCCCTTCAGTAATTATTAGAAACTTAACTTATATTACTTAATTAAATATGCAAATATTAACTTTTATACTTCCTAATTTCACACCCAAAAATGTCATCTGACGATTCTGAACCATATAAATGCCACATTGAAACATACTGAATAATCCTCATACCCTGTGAGATGATATTACACAGTGAAACTCAAATATCACAATTTTTAACAGAATGATAATTAAAATCAGAAGATAAATTACCCTGAAAGAAGGCTGGTAATCAGCCGGAGCTCCACCCTTGTCGCCGCCAAATTCACCAGGAGGTCCTCCTCGAGGACCTCCACGGTATCCATCCCGATCACCAAACCTCGGGCGATCTCCTTCAAACCGCGGTGGGCCACTAATTTCCAATTATCAACAATTAGTTACTATCGACTAAACAGAACACAACTACTATATGTAACACATACTGAACATACTACATATATATTAAATTTACCGGGGGCGATCGCCAGGTGGGCCGCCCATTGGCCGGCCCAAAGGCTTAACGGACTTCTTCAAAGTAGCAGGGACAATTTCCGAGGGCAAGTTGAGGTATGTTCTGAGGAATTCTATGCCGTCATTGGTGAGGTACCAGTAGTAGTGCATCCAAGCGAAAGTCTCGCGCACGTACTCCTTTGACTTGAAGCTCTGCATCAGCTTTATCACCTGCAAATTTGGCACATCGATTTCGGGATGTTTTGCCAAATTAAAATCTTTCTTGGCATGGCAAACTCCCTCTGCATCATCGAGGATGGAAATGTATAGATAAGATCTTAACAGAAAATCAAACCTATAAATAAAAATATAAACATCTATGAGCACATATGTGCGTGCGTATATAACTATTTATACATCAGAATATGAGATGAGACCTTGAAAGAGGTACTTGGAGATCTCTCGGCGATTCTTCTCTGGTATAATCTGAAAAGAAAATCACGAGACATATTAGACTCATTTATCCAAAAAGTTTGTCCTCAGAAGATGAAGTGAAGCATACACACAGATACACACGCACACAGAGAGAGACAGAGAGAGTTACCATTGTTGCTATGAGGGAGAATGCGAGTTAGGAAGCGGCGAGAAACCTCTAGTTATCTCTCACTGTTCTCGCTTATCGCAGAAAACCCTAATACCATGTATATGTGGATTTTATAGCCGGGCTCCGGATCTACGTAGCATTGGAATTTCGGCTTACTTGGGCCTGGACTAGGCCTGTGTCTTTAAGAGTGAGATATGGACCAAGTGACCAAGTAGATGTGGATTTTATAGCCAGGCTCTGGATCTACGTTGCATTGGAATTTCGGCTTATTTGGGCCTGGGCTATGACTGGCTTTAATCGTGAGATGTGGCCCGTATTCATGACGAACGTACCCATTCTGAGAATATATTTGGCCCATCTGCATATGGACCAAGTGACATTGGGTATGAGACGTGCATCAGTTGCATATTTAAGACTTCAATTTTTCTTCAAAATTGGGTCCATTTCAGTCTTTTACTTTGCTTCAATTTTTCTTTTGTTTTTTTTGGGTAAATACATTTTCCTTTCTTGATAAATAGAAAAAGAAAAAGAAAAACTCTATCTCATATCAGGCTTGTGAACAGGGCTTAGGTCTGTGCAAATCCTTTAATATTCGAATTTGGACTCACCAAGTTTAAACGAGTGTAGACCCAGACTCGAACCCGAACACTTTTAAGAGCCGCCTCAGTTAGACCCAGATCAGCATCCGGCGGATATCTAACTCCAAAACCCGACCCTTTTATAAAAAAAAATAATGGGAGCTAAAATTTTTTATTTGGAATAGTCCAACTTGGCTTTATAAATAAAAGATTTTATTGACTCCAATTATGTCAATATTGATTGAAACTGTTTCATGTGATAGCCATTACTATTTGTATATTTCGTTCTTATGATCAGACACATGATGAATGATAAAATGAAAATAATTGTCATCGAATTTTTTTTAATTTTTATCAAGAATTTAAGTCTACAAAAGGTTGCCTTACTCCTAAATATAATAGGAAATAGAATGAAAATGACATAAAACGAAATAAAGATTATTCATCCCAGACAAAAGAATGCTTATAATGATTTTTAATAGAATATTTATTCAATGAAATCGGGTATTGATAGCTAGATTCATGAAACAATTACATAAAGTGATTTTCAAAACATTTTCATAGCACTAAACGGTGTTAGAAGGTTGAAGACGACAACTTCACTGAGACTCTCTTTCTAACTTTTATATATATATATATATATATATAGTAACTTTGTTGAAAGATTAAATACTCTAACTTCGATATTATATTAGAGAGAGAGAGAGAGAGAGAGAGAGAGAGAGAATGCTTATTAATTATTTAGCGGGTTGGAATCTTTAACGAGTATATTTGACAGATTTATATCTAACCATTTAATTAGTTTTAACAGGTTCAGATTCGGTCTTATTAACGAGTCTGGATCTTATGTAAACGAATTCAAATTTCGAATTGAACAGAATCGGACCAGCTCATTTACAAGCGTATATTAGGTATTAGAGTTGTGTGTTGGTTAAGGCCTTCATCCGAAGTTAAGCCTACCACAATGGTTTAATAAAGATCCCTCTGCATTCCTCAATTTCCCCCTCCCTCTTTTAGCCTCTTCATTTTCTTCAATCCAAATGAGTTATAAAAGAAAAAATGCTTGCTTTACACTCCTCTAAGTGTAATAATATAAACTCTTTGCATGGCTATCAAAATGTATTTGTTAATGGTTGATAGTGTACGTGTTGAGTTATCATTGGGAGTTAAATAGTTAGATAAATTATACTGTTTTTTATTTTTTTTTGAGGTTTTGACAATTATATTTATCTTCCATATTTTACTTGTCAAATTACAAATATTTTCTTTCAGTCACATTTTTGTTCAAAACAACAAAATTGTCCCTCTTTATTTTTAAAATATATGTTTTTCAATTTTGATCATTTTTTTACAATTTTTAAAAACTATTGATTAAAATATTAAGTTTATTTTTATATAAAATAAAAATAAGTTATTTACCTTAAAAAAATTATATAAAATAACAAAAATTTAAAAAAAAAAAAACATGAAATGGACAACTTTGTTATTTAAAAAAAAAAAATAACGGAGATAAAAATAAAAAATGTCAGTATAACTTCAAAAAAACTCAAAAGAAGTCAATATAATTATATAAAATCTCAAGAGATATCAGTATAATTTTTCTTAAATAGTTTATCTTTTCTTATAATTATAACCAGTTTTGTTGTTTATTTATTGACTGAGAAAGAGAGTTCAAGATATACAACTTGGAATCATCTATAAAAGCTAAGTGCGTCGAATATCATTTTTAATCAACCTCATTCCAATCAGGTTGGCACAAAGCCAAGGAGAAAGGAAAGAAATAAAGAGAAAAACAACAGCATACACTCAATGCCTAAGATATACAAAACACTCCCATGAGTTCTGAAGGAATATCCAAACTCGAATTGCCCTTGCTAGAATAACATACTCAGAAATCTCAGGATCAAATGGGAAGGATTTGAGGCCTTAAGATCCTGGATTTTACGAAAGAAACACTACGGTCTGGCAAACACGAAGAAATATCCAGGAATCAAGCATTGTGCATTCGGTTATCTGAGGTCATGTTAATGTTAAAATAACAAAAATCTAATTATTCAAAAAGAAATATTTAATATACCAGATTTGATTAATGATGCTGCACTTTTTGGTCGGTATGGGTTTTGAACTTTGTTGCCTGAGGAACACTCAAAGAAGAAGATCAGAGAGCCACAGGATTGACTCCGGCGTAGCCACTCCGATGCTTAAGTCAATAAAACCGAATTAAAAGACCGTAATTGTAAACCAAAGAATGAGCATGAATGTAATAGCGTACCTTAGGGTTTTATTTATAAGCTGCGGGTTTCCTAAGTTGATTAGGATTTGGAATCATGAACGTAGGGATTTAATCATCGGAAAGTGGCAGGTACCATAGTTGAACACTGCGCTTGAGAGATATCCATGGGTGGTAGTTTTCTTGTTGAAGATTGTTTCCCTATCCTAAGTTCGGTAGGATGTGCAAGAGGTGATGAGCTCGGAATCCTCTTTGGAAACATTGGGCAACACCTTCTGAGCTAGGAGGTAAGCGTGTGTTTCTAATCTATGAGCTCTGGAGGCTAAGTGTCTGAGTTTGCTCTGATAACTGAACTTTAACTGGTTTGTAGTCACACGTGTTTTATGAAGACTATTCTGTCACTTTGTGGTATATCAATTATCTAAGTTTGTTTATCTATTAATATGTTAAGGATATTTTTAACGTTAATAGATATATTTTATTCTTTTGTTTAAATTTTAAAAAAGAGATTTATCAGGATTTGATTTTAATATTAATTTGCTGAAATCAGCTGATGAAGCTAACTTTCAATAAATTTGGCTAATTAAATGGGGAGAAAGCCAGACCTTTCTTCATCAACTTTGCCACGATTTTACTCAAAACATTAGTATTGCAATTGTAGTCAATTCCTTTCACGTAAGCTCTCATACACTTAATTTTTCCTTTTCATTTTAATTCCATAATCCATGTGAGATGTACATGCATGGGAATCTCATAAGATTTAATCTGTTGAAGGCTTGAAAAAGTGAGAAACCAAAACCATTACTATTATTGAACACCATGAAACAAACACATTTAATATATATATATATATATATATAAAAAAAAAAAGAGAGAGAGAGAGAGCATCTCATCATCACCATCAACCTTTGCTGATTCTAGCCTTAACTTATTCTCTTTTCCCTTGTTTTTCCATAGTCCAAGGAAATTGCATGCATTCTGAAACTGCATTTCCTCTCATTCCCTAGCTAATAACTCACCAATGAAAATATATATTTGGACAAAAAGGAAATCAAAGAGAAAAAAAAATATTGTTTTCAGTCATCAGAGAGAGTCAGGACAGTGTTCACCATCATAAATATCTTATAAAGATCAAGGATAAGAAGATAGCATGCCTCCAAGGTTTGATGAAGTTGGTGCAATTTCTTCCCCAGTCAGTGGTCCTTCACCCTGGTCCCAAAATAGAAAACTTGAACACTGTTGAGATTCAACCCATTCATTCAACTCCTGTCTCTGTAAGCACTCAAAAGCCATATCTCCTTCATCATTGATACTACAAGACTGCACTTCCAAGGACACCATATTTTCCATATTCTCTATCAATGGCGGCAAATAATTCGTTTCCATTCCAGTTGTAAAAGATGCTGAAGTGGGAAGTGCATGAACTTGTTGGTTTAAATGCCAAGTCTCAGAATTCAACCCCGCCGGCTCATGGAATAGCTCTGGTCTTCCATTACCGTCCCCATTAATTCCGTCGACTGAACCAGTACTGTCAAACATGAATAAGGGGCTAGGAGAAGAAAATAGGGTATCTTGAATTGGCGGCTTCGTTGCCAGATCTTGATTCAAAAAATCTAGATGGTTGGTGCTGTAACCAAATGGGGAATGCTGACGATGATCAGTAGTAGTAGGGGCAGTAGTTGTGGAAGGTGCTGAATTAGGCTTTCGTAATTTCTTTTTGATCCATGAATTCCAATAGTTCTTTATTTCATTATCTGTTCTCCCAGGCAAGTGGCTAGCTATGTGAGCCCATCTACAGTTTTCCGACATGCATGTTAGAGTTTAGAAAAAAGAAATTATAAATTAAGAGTATACATCTCCGGACCCAGAAGCAATTTCAAATTAAACAAAGATTTGTAGTGAACAATTTTTAATATTACAGGACACGAGATGTCAAGAACAGAAGACAAATCAAGGTTCCGTATAATGCATGCCTTAAAACTGTATTTTCAGCTGAAAACATCTATTTTAACGTCCGACGTCACATTTCTGCCAAATGCAGGTGATACATGTGCCATACGAACTACTTTGACAGTGATTGCTTCTAGTGACTAAATAAAATATAACTAAATACATGTATCCATATATCTATATATATATATATATATATTTCTAGAAATTTATGCCATAACTTCATGTGCAAGTTTTCAGAAAATTCAATGAAAGCCAGTAGCACTTGAAGTTGCTTCGGGTGACTGAATAAAATATACCTACATATATCATGTAAAAACTTATACCATTACTTCATGTGAAAGTTTTTAGAAAATTTAGTGAAAGGCAGTAGCGTTTGAAGTTGCTTCCCGATTACAACCTTCAACCATAAGGATCAAACCTCCAAACCATCCAAAAAACCTGATCTTCAATTTTGACAACAATACACAAGACTTACATGTAACTTAAACTTTTGAACTATATTTGAGGCACTATACGTTACCCTAATACTAGTTCAGTTGTCCTGGAAATTAAAAAGAATGAAAGAAAAATGGGGAAGAAGATGTAAAAGAGGAGAGAATTAATCACTTAAACCTGTTTCCTACAGCCCCATGAAGGCTGATAATCAACTTCTCCTCCTCAGGAGTAAACCTCCCTCTTCTTATATCAGGTCTCAAGTAGTTGATCCATCTCAAGCGGCAGCTCTTACCACATCTTTGAAGCCCTGAAACCCACAGGAAGGAAGAACATTTTAAGACACACATACACACAAACACACACACACACACATATATATATATATGAATGTGTATTCACATAAATGTATACGTAGATGAATGCATGTGAGGGAGGAAAGAGAGACCAGCTTTCTCAGGGACTTCACTCCAACAGCCATAGCCATGAGTGGTGATGTATCTAATAAGTTTTTCATCTTCCTCCGGTGACCAAAGGCCTCTCTTAACCTTCTGTTGATTGCAGCAAGAATGGTGCCCCATTTTCGATCCTTTTACTCTATCTTCCTCTTGTGTTTCTCTGTGATTGTATGTATATGTGGGCTGATATAAAACTGGTCTCTCTCTCCACCCTTTAAATCTATTGGAGTTACATGGAGACGACATGTGCACCCAATGGGACCCATCTTTCCATCTAACCCTAAAACGACATCCCATCAACTTAATATTACAAGTCTGCAGCCTCTACGTAGACTTGTATATATTATGTAACCAACTTCACGTACCTAAATTTCGCCGGTTGTTTCTGAGACCTCTCCCAGTTCTTGAGGAAGATTTTGCTTCCCTTAGGCGAAGGCTGGTATATATGTTTTATTGGACTACTGTATATATCATATATATATAGTGAAGTAGAATGGATAGAATGTTCATAATTATTTTCTCTCAATTTTCTTGAGGACTGTCAATGCTATCATGCATCATAATTAAATAATAAATAATATGACATATATTTAAGATATTTTAAGAAAAATTAAGAAAAAAAATACGGGAGAAAAATCTTGTCCTTATTTTTTTTTGATTTTGTCTTTGAAAGTAAAAAGAAATAAAAGATAGAAAATTATGAAGGAGAAGGAACAAAAGCGAACGTCAACTCCAACTTGAAAGGAATAATAGAAAGCCATTAATAAGAAGGAATTGGTTCTTTTAACAAGTGATTGTCACCTAATTAATTAGCACCTTTATTAGCTGACCTTCTACAAGCCTTCAACTTCACAATACGAATATAAATAAGGAAAGCTGCAGCAATGTTTGAATATATCATCCAGATCTCCTAAGGATATATACTTTCCAGATCTAAATTGTTTTTGAAAAAGGAAAAAAAAAACATAACTACGCAATGGCAAGTTTATGAACAAAGCAACGCCTCTATCATGTCTAGTTTAGTTGGAGAACCTGAGAAAACATGGTGAAAATGAGATCAATGTTTTTTTTTTTTTTGGATAATTAACAAAAATTGGTTAAAATAAATTTCACATCAACAATTCATGAGCCAACTTCAGTTTGAGTTTTTCAACTATTACTTTGGGAGACAGTTGGAGCAGGTAATCTTTAATTCATTGAATGTGCAAACCATGTTGAATCATTTCAGTTCGTAGCTCATGCTTTCCAAATCAAACAAGAAAGAATGAAAGACAATATATATATATATATAGTTAAATTCAAGTCTTATATATATATATAAGTGAAGGTCTTGTACTCTCTCATTACCAGGTTGCTTTATGTTCTTAATTAGCTTTAGCAGAAAGCTTATTTCTCCAGGAGGGAGGGAGAAATTCCGCACGTTGTATCGTTGACGTCATTCATGTCAAATGGTTGTTGATCTTTTAACATCTTTGTGATTAGACCCATAGATATGAATTTTAGGCCTTTACCAAGGTTAATTTATTTATTGCCCCTAAAAAATTAATCATTTTAGCCTTAGTTCCCCTTAGTTGGGTTTCCATTTGTAGAAAAAAGATAAATAAAATTGTTTGGGACAAACCTTAACCTCTTGTCTTCGACATCGCTCAAGAATCATAGAATAAGTATGAGTATAAAACTCCATCATATCTTTAAATTTTCAAAGGTCAGATACTTTTGTGAGTTGTGTTTGAATTTAATCTTATATTTTCCCTTCCCGGCACAATTTCCTTTGCATCGATCATAGCCCACTGGTGGGAGGGTTTCAAAAAACAGTTTGGCTTTTCTCTCTCTAAGTTTTTAATTGTTTGTAATAAATTCCGTGACATGCCACAGTTTGAAAACTCAGGGAGATGAAATGAGAATTGGCTAAACTGAAATCAAGTGATTAGCAATCCTAACTTTTTGTTATTATATTGGCCTTTTATATTTTTATTTTCATCATCATCGTCACCACCACCACCACCACCACCAACCCTTTAGAATATAAACTGTTTTCATATTTATCTATCTAAAACTCTGAATTGTCACAACATGATTTTGGAGTTCTTGTAGTATCTTATATTCTTATATGATTCAATAGTCAATTTTCCAACTTTCCAATCCACTCAACTCAGTAGGGTTAATTCCTACTGTGAACATGGCAGAATGTTCCAAATCATAAATTGGTGCCGATATATGGTCCCTGAGGGATCCCCACATTATCCATGATGTGAAGAGACCAAAGCTTTGAAAAACAATAAGAGGTCCCAAAACAAATAGAAATTTTCCTCTCTTTTTACTTTACATCATCAAGAGTTTTCTATTGTGGAAAGTAGTTTCTAATGATCCAACTCTTTATATATATATATATATATATATATATATATATATACTTGAACTTTATCATCAATAAATTTTTGCATAAGCTTCTTAAAGAAACAAGGGATTAACTTTGATTAAGCAGAGGATTAATACATAGATTATGAATTAAACAAGGTATTAGTTAGTACAGTTTGATGTGGTGTTCTACATGTCGGCATGTCCATATACGTACGTAGAAAAATATACAGACATGGAGAGATTTTGAGAGAGACAAGTAGAATACTGTCTGTTGATTGATGCATATCATCCACCATATTGATGTGATGAGAATGGTCACTTTGCTTGGATGGATGGCAAGCTAACTTTGAAAGTAATATTCAAATGATTTTAAAAAAAGACCCTTAGGCGAGGAATTGAAAATTGGAAATGATTATACTTAACTTTAAGGGGGAGCAATGGAGTGGCAATTGGGCCTACCTTGAGATTAGTAAACTAATTAGTGGGAAAAAAATATTGGGACTTTGCCTTTAAAAGCATGGTTGGTTAACTTACTAAGTCATGGATGGGATGTTTCCACCATAAGCCTTTTACCTAAAATGTGGTCCATATGATTATCTCGATCATGATAGTTTTCTTTCTACTTGTATATACTTTTATGACAGCCTTTCCCCACTCCTATCTTATAACAATTCCTCATATCGCTAGACCCCCCTTAATTTCTTTCATTAGAGGTTTAATTAATCTCCTCAAGAATTTCTTCATTAGAAGTTTAATTTCTCTGTAAAAGTACTCTAATCCTCACATGGATTTAGTTATTAATTGAATATTGACCTCCAGTAAGGAGTAATGAATCGGTGAAACTATCACACCATGTCATTGTATAATTGTCTCTCACAAAAATTCAATTTTCTCCTTAATCTTAGTAAAAATTGAATTTTTACAACAGGTCGTTACACAGTGACACGTGACAGTTTCACAAGATAATTTATCTTGGTTTAGCTCCGCTTTATTCTTTTATACTTACTAATTAGAACTCTAATATTAGATGCAAGATTCTATTAAAGTGGTGTAAGATTTTATACGCCCAAGCTGGTCTAAACACCCAATTATAAAAAAAAAAAAATGTTCATTTTTCACGCAGTTGATATCCTATCATTAATTGTATATATATAAAAAAAAATCGAAACTCTAATATTCAAGAGAATTTGAACTATCATGACTAAAGTCTTATTCGAGTGATATAAATGTATACTTTCATGCGTAATTACGGTGAGTTCAATTAATTCTCCCCCTCTCATAGTTGTATTCCAAGAAAAAAAGACTTTGAATTGTCCTCTCATTGATGGCACTGTAGATGCTGCAAAACATGAAGCACACGCCCAAAAACTGCTCTCAGAGAATATGGGGGTAGCAATAAATATCCAAATATATATACAACAAAAAAAAAAAGTAGTAACAAATATTGAAGTGAGGATAATCACAAGGGATATATCAAGTGGCGCTTCACAACAGGTCTCGTGAGATTTCAAGATCAATGCATGGAAACTATCGTGCCACCCACTCAAAGAGAGAAAAATACTAAAAAGTCATATGAGGGGCTGGACATAGAAAAGAAAGAGAGAGAGAGAGATGAGAGAAAAAGAAATTCAAGTGAGGACTTATGAGAACCAATGAGCAGGCCGGCTGATCAAGAGACTGTAAATTATGTGCTGAAATTGTATTGGGAGTTCTTTAATTCTTCCAAATACCAAACTTAAAAACATTTTGTGTGTGTGAGTTAGTTAAGAAAACAGTGGCGTGTTTGATTGAAAGAAGACAAACAGAACGTAAAAGAGATGAAACAGACAAGTTTGTCTTCATGGAACAAACAATTCTACAGTTTGGAAAATTGCAGATGATGACAAGCTTTTGGGTGAATTTTCGATCGGACTGATGATTTGAGGGATTGACTTGGCAACGTAGTACCCTAAGCCTTCTTTTATTTTTTATTTTTCCTTTCAAAGCCGGCAGAGATTATATTGAAATGAGACAAAATAGGCTCTGTCTTCTTTCTTTGTAAGAATAAGTAGCTGTTTAATTTAGGGATGGAAACACGGTTCGTTATCAAAATCCCACTCATTGCCTCATATCAACTACTAAAAATTGTGCACACCTTGGGATGTGTGAGACTTTTTTTTTTTTTTTGTAGCGAGTAAATTTTACAAAACAAAAAATAATATAAATCATACTGATAACTGGTTAAAAAGTACATATTTATTTTGTTAACTCTAAATATTCTTACACTTTTTATTATTTTAATTTCTCTGATCTATATGCATTTGCTAGTTAATTCTTGTTTTATCTTTTTGCAGAGAAAACTTGATAAAGTTGATGATTTGGTAGTAGATTTGGAGTAAAAGGGAAATATTAGGTTTTGAAATGCTGAAAGAAATGGAAAACAAATGGTTTTGGGTTAGAAGAGAGGCTTGATTAATATGTAGGTGGACCAAGGCCCATTTTAGTACTACAGACTCTATTTTGGAGCACTTTAATCTTAGTTTTTGAACCCTAATGTCTAATTACGGGATTTTATTATATTTTCCTGAATTCTTATTTTGTGGGGATGTTTTTGAAAAAATAAGGATAATATTGGGAGCTAGGGTTTTGAAAAAGAAGGAAGCCGTTTTTGGGGATCTTGATGAAGAAAAGAAGAAAGGAGACGACTCTAAAGAAAAAGATGAAAAACTCCATGGCTATGATGTTCACCTCTTCCACCATCATGGGCTAAGTTCTCTCATTCCTAGGATTTAGATGAAACCCTAGTCAAGTAATCGTGCTTCTTTGTATTCTATTTTTGGTTTAATTAGTTTTGGATGTTGATTGTATAACTTTAGAATTTTATTAATGCCATGATTATGTTATTCGGTTTCACATAATCAATTTCTGTAATTTTGTTTATGTGGTTATACAATAGTAATATTTGTACATACATCAAAACCGTAGGACGAGTCATAACTCAAGAAAAACAAATTATGACTATGACCTTAGAATTAGCGTAGACAATTTGTGTTGCCCAAAGATGATTCGTGCTTAGAGTTTTGGTCATCATTAATTCAGTCGAATATTTGCTTTAATTATAATTCTTATTTAATTTTACGAAAGAATCAACAAACAATCACTTTTTGTGAATTTGAATTAAAGTTAATCTCAACTTTGGTTTTTAAACAATTAACAATCTTTATGGGTTTGACTCTTACTTCTCTACTATACTGGTAGTTTAGTTTGGCAATTTGATTAATTTCCACGACAGATCACATACTGATTTTACTTAAGCTTTCTGATAATTATATTAATTTTTTATTTTTTAAATTATATTAATCTTTTTATTTTTATTAATAAACTACAAATACCCTATTCAGTCAATTTTTTTTAATCAAAACTACCCAATTTATCTTTATTTGTTTACATTTTTTCAATTTTAACTAATTTTTTTTAGCTTTTTTTAAAGTTTTTTTTTATATAAAAATAAATTTAAAGTTTTAATCAATATTTATTTAAAAATGAAACAAAAATTAAAAAAAATGTCCAAAAAAAATTGAAAAAACCCAATAAATTGGTGTTCTTGTCATTCTAAAGAAAAAAATTGATTGGAGAATATATTTGTATATTGTCAAATAAAATAGAAAATGTCAGTATAAATTTTAAAAATTTTAAGAAAATTCAATATAATTTAACCTATTTACAAATATACAAGAGGCATACCCCCAGGCTATACAAAATGCAAGAACTTCACAGGACCATCAAACCTCAAACCAAATGAAAATACTCACACTTCGCTTGAATTGAGAGAGTTGGAAAGAAATGAGAGGAAAGAGAAAGGAACGAAAATTTATTTCATATTTGGTTTAAAAATATGGAAAGATAGTAAGAAAATGAAAAGTCTCTTAATCCTTATTTAATCTATTTTATTGTTTTTTTTAGTTTTTAAAAAATGGGAGAAGACGGAAGAAAATAATTAGGGAAAGTGTAACTACTCATTTTGCTCCTACTTTTTTAAAATAAGAGAATTTCTATATTACCCTTAATATTTATATAATAAAACATCTCCTCTTTTTTCATTTCTTTTCTTAAAATTTCTAACAGCATTAAGAGGATTATATTATTTTTATATATTTTTTTTCTCTCATTAACTATCCAAGTATAAATAAGAAATAACATTTTACTCTCCTCTCCTTCTCCTTCTCCTCTCTCTCATAATTAATATTTTCTCCTCCTCTCCTTCTCCTCCTACAAATATAGAGAAAAGCCATGCCAACAAACAGACAAAGACCTTAACAATTGAGAACAGAGTCCCCTGCATTCTCAACAAAGAAAAATGATTTGAGAGAGATTTGAATCTCCTCCTACAAATATAAGAGAAAAGCCATGCCAACAAACAGACAAAGACCTTTAACAATTGAGAACAGAGTCCCCTGCATTCTCAACAAAGAAAAATGATTTGAGAGAGATTTGAATCGATACTGACAATCCTAGTTCTCACAAGCGTTTTTTCACATTTTTCCAAGTTGAAACTTAAACTCTGAGAGCTAAAGAAATGGCCAGCAACAACTGAACTTCAATGTGGAATACTCTATTCCATAGACGATCATTCCTCTCCCTCTTTATGAAATATACTAAAGTAACTAGAGCTAATTTTATGATGTTTGCAGTAAAGGAAGAACCTTTTATAATCTGAGAGAGCTCAGTTGAATTGCATCTTGCCGTATGAGGGGCGTTCCCAGATGGAAGAACCTTTTCAATACTTAATTTTCAAATTATCCAGAAAGCCTCCCCAGATGGCAACATTTTTCTTTCTTGCTCTCTAATAAATATAAAAAGATAAAAAATAATAACTGTGCTATAGCCCAAGTCTATAAGATAGGAAGGAAGTCACACTTTGCAGTCAATCAATTCTGGCCTGGTGGGCTTTGCAGCTTCTGGAACATTGAATTGGATCCTGCAAAAGTTTAGGAGATATGGGTGGCCACTATTAGCTGCATTTCGGACTTTAGCAGAAAGCCCAAAAATATCCACGAGGAAGGAGACAAAAGTCCCTTGGTCTCCCACGTGATGATACTACGTTTAGATTGAAGTGTTTTGCAAAAACTTAGTGAATTTTCTATAAATACTTAAATCTAAACATAAGTAACACTGCTGTCTGAAAGAAAATTAAATACTGTTGAATTATTTAATAATTCAGAATAAAAGAGACTCTTCATTTAAAAAGAACGAAATTTAAATTTTTAAACAACAATATATTATTGATCATCTCTATAATAAAAACTGCTTTACATCATATAGACTAAGACGACTTCTAATTTAAATACGAATCTACTAATTTTATATACTAATCTTATTACAATTAAGAAACTCTAATAAAAATTTAGACTTTTTAGAAAATTAGAAACCATATCAAACTAAAAAGTTATAGTCAAGCAGAAGTTAAATCAGACTTTCTTAAACAAAATAATTATTAAATTAAAAATTACTATAAATGACAAAAAAAAAGTTAAATTAGAGGACTAAACAAAGTCGTTTGGTCCTATAGAATCTTCAGTCATGACAGGAATGATGAGTATTATTCGTCTCGTTATTCTGGGTTAAGATAAGTTTTTCGTTTTCAAAAATGTGATTGACCAGTTCAATAATACTTTTTTTTTAAAAAAAAAGACTTGAAGCGTTTATATTTTTCTTCAAAAACTTGCATAACTTACTTTACATCAATATGTCTCACGAGTATTAACGATAGCATGATATAACCTCAAATTGACAAACGATAGCACGATATAATCTCAAATTGGCACAAATCAGTAACAAATCAAAAAGGTATTGTTTGATAAAAATAATAATTTTATTATTATAATAATAATATTGGTTTTTTTTTTGGGTAATTTATAATAATATTGTACCATTATTATCTGATTTTATATAAATTTTAAATTTATGAAATTTTTTTCTGTAAAAATATACGATCATTTGGACGACTACTCTTTTTCGATCAAGTAGAGGTTATACTGAAGGATGAAGGTAGGAGGTGACTAGGGTGGGCTATAACCCAATTTACTAGTGAAACTTTGACATTTTGTAAATTAGCTTATTCAATAATTTTATCTTAACTCAATTTTTACTTTTCATTTCTCACTTTTTATCTCAAAATTTTAACCCAATCAAATTTTTTTTTTCTTAATTCTTTTATTTCTCTCTCAAAATTTTGGCCCAACTCAATAAATTTTTGAGCCCCCACAAAAAAAATATTTCCTGGCCCCCAACACAAGTAATCTCAACAAGTTGACATGCTTATCATTTTTAGACAAATATGTTTTCCATTTCATTTTCCACCTAATTCTCTGTCTATAAGTTATTTTATTTCTATTATGTTTGAGTTTTTCATTTAGTTTAATTTATTGTTTACTCTGTAATTGTAAAATTATAGTTGAACTGATTTATTTATTTTTTTAAAATTTAAATAATTTATTATTAAAGAGTTTAATTTTTCCACAACATAAATAAATTTGAATTTTTTTGAATGTATCCTGCCAAAACTTATATATATATATATATATATGATAGATTATTTTTCTTATTTAGCTTTTAAAATTATTGTTTCAAATATTAATATCTATTTTTAAAAGTACATTGAATGGTCATTGCAAAATTTATAAAATTAATAGACCAAATATCATATAATGTTAATCACTGACATATGATTGTATAAATTAACTTTGTTGTCAATAACAAGTATGAAATTTTTTATGCTATCCCAAAGAAGTAAAGTTGCAATTTGAGTTCATGTATTGTAATTTATAAAGTGAGATAAATTTTTTTTTTTTTTTAAAAATAATCTTTAATAAGACATAGATATGAAATACATTATACAATTCAAATAAAAAACACGAATATTATTGAATTCAACAAATAGAGAAGATTGGTGAAATTGTCTTTGTTAGTTTTTTTGGGTTTTAGATCAACCCATATGTGAATAAGATCCGCCCGTTAAGAAATGGACATTGATCCATTGAAGTGACTGATAAGATAAGTTTTTATCATAATTCAAATATATCTCTATCATGTGTTGATAGAGATCAATATTTGATTACTAACAAAATTCTATATGTATTTAAAATAAATACGCAGATATGTTGTCTGCGTAATGTAATTGTGAGATATAATATACTTTTTCTCTCTATTCTTTTCTCTCCGGTGGGTTTAGAATATGAAGATTGAATGGGTAACTCTAATAGACAACCCTACATAATTTTATACATAAGCCATAATTCAACGTTTGACTTGTAACAATAAACAATATATGATCTACGTCAACGAGTATCACCTGTACTCAAGTATGATTTAACCCATATATATACTATGTGCATTAAATATTTACAATCTTACTTTTAAGCTATTTGCAGTTGTCTTGTGACAATTTCAGATTATGAATTCGAACATTTGAACTGTCCTGTAGTTCAAATTGTTATTTGTAGTTTTTTTTATTTCATTTGTTTTTATTATTAAAAAATCTATTCTTCAAAGATTATATCATAAAATGTTAAAAAAAATAAAAATAAAAATAAAAAGGACAATTGTTTGTTAAGAAGATTATACATAAAACAAGATTGGTCTATATTTGTGTACCTCTTTCAATATTCTGAACTAAGGTCAAACACATGATTTGGATAAATAGCTGTACGATATTTGTCCTATACGGATAAATATCTATACGATATTTGTCCTATTACAAAATTCTAACTCGATGGCTTCCATGTCTTTTATTAAATATATTTGATATAGTAATAGTTAAAACTTAAAGATTCCAACTAATAAATTAATCAAAGGGATGGCTCAACTCTTTTTTTTTTTTTTTTATCACTTGTTATACTGATGTAAAACACTACCATCTAATTTCTTTTAATTTTAATTTTTTAACTAGTTGATTCATTTTTAGTTTATATATATATATATATATATATATATATATATATATAGCCACCAAGGGTTGAGCTCAGAAGAATCAAAAGGTGCCAATGTCCTAAAACGAGGCCCGGCTTGGTGTTTCCTAAAACTAAAAACGTTGTCAAAATAAAACAGAATGGTTGGATCAAAGTGGAAAAACGCTGACTTTAAGTTTAAGCAAACGATCAAACTAAAATTCAAATTGACGATAAATTCTTCTAGAAAATCACAAGTGACAAAAAAGAAAAAATTGGGAAAAAATAGTAAAAACACTTTAAAATAAATTCTTTAATTTAAAAAGTTGATGATATATATTTTTTATTTAACAAATTAAAAAAAAATTAATATAAAAATTAAACTATTAACTTTCATCTTAATACTATTAGAAAATATTATTAATTAAATCAAGATACATTTTAAAAAATATTAAATAATTTTTAATAAAAAAATATAACATTTTTTATTTATCTAAAATACATAAAAAATAATATTTTTAATTTATAAAATATTATGATTTTTTTATAATTAAAAATTTTATTTTATATATTTTATAATATTTTTTATATGTATCTCGAATGTTATTTTAGTATAATTAATAATATTTTTTAACGGTGTTAAAATGAAAGTTAATAATTAAATTTTTTTGTATTAAAATTTTTTTTTTACACTTTTTAAATAAAAAATGTATTATGAATTTTTTTAATTAAAAATTTTATTTCAAAAATTTTTTAATGTTTTTTCAAAAAGAAAAAATTGAAGGATAAGCCTAGACTTGTGTTTCCACCAGCCCAATAGATGTGACGTTTAATCGAATCTAAGACCAAATCTAAATAAGAATTCACGTTGTCGTAGGCCCACCACGATACCATTATCTTCAGTTGGGGGTCACTTGCAGGGTTCCCGTTGTTCCCCCTCTTTCCACTCTCACCGTCACGCAGTAGCTTGTGACGTTTTGCTGATGAGACTTGTATTACCTGTATATCAAGGGTGTTTTGGGAAATGTAAAGAACAAACTTGCAGAGTCAGCGTCCAGGAAAGGAAGAAGGAGAAACGATCTCGTCCCTGACAAGCCATGACCATAAATTAAGGACGTATATAGCTGCCAAACCGGCCCTTCCTCTCCGACGACCTCTCCCTTCGGCTTCCGACTTCTTCTTCTCTCTCATCTCATCATCTCTCACTCTATATTTTTGTTCATCTTGACTCTCCTTTCTCTCTTAAAAACTTCAAACATGCGGCCGACGAAGAACCACCGTTCGTTCCTGAATCGAATCAGCATCCGCCGGAACCAGGTGGTCTCAATGGACGGCTACCACGAGCAAGAGCTCGAGGAACTTGAGCTCTTCCAGAAATTTGTCGGCGACCGCTTCTCCGATTTTCAATCTATTCAGTCCTCCGATTCCTCCGTGGGGGTTGCCGGAAGCCGACACCCTACTCTCCATCGCATGGTTTCGCAAGCTCCTCGACACCTTCCTCTGCTGCGAGGCCATGTTCAAGGCCATCCTCGTCATGGGTCGCGACCCGACCCAATTCTCCAAGCCACCACTCGATCGACTGATTCCTGAACTCCTGGAACGCGACGTCAAAGCCCTCGACGTCTGCAATGCCATCACCCACGGCGTTGAGTTGGTCCGCTATTGGCAGAAGCTTGCCCAGATCGCCGTCTCGGCCCTCGAACAGCGACCAATCGGAGAAGGACAAGTCAGACGCGCCAAAAAGGCGTTGAACACACTACTCACTTCAATGACATTTGATGATAAAGAGAACAATCATAGCAAATCGACAGAGAGGACTTGGTCGTCCGGGCGGAGCGGCAGTGGCTCCGCCTCGAATAACAGGGACCGAACCGCCGGAATCATTCCGATCTTTGTCGTCGAGTGTCGCAAAATCATGGTCAGCTGCGAGACAGATTCAAGCCATGTCGTCTAACCTGGTAGCACCACGTGGAGGAGAAGCAACCGGTCTGGCTTTGCCTGTTTATATCATGAGTACCGTTCTGGTGTTCGTTATGTGGGCTTTGGTGGCGGCGATTCCGTGCCAGGAACGAAATGGACTGACGACCAACTTTCAGATACCGAGACAGGTTGGCTGGGCACAGGCAATGATTCGACTTCAAGAGAGAATTGCTGAGGAGTGGAAGAAAAAGGAGAAGAAGGGGACTGCTGGGTTGTTGGAGGAGACGCAGCGGATGGAGAAGGTTGCGCTGTCTTTGATGGAATTCGCCGACTCGTTTGAGTTCCCGGCAGAGGAGGAGTTGGTGGCGGCGCAGGTGGGCGAATTGGCGGAAATTTGCCGCAAGATGGAGGAAGGGTTGGGGCCACTAGAGCAGCAAATCAGGGATGTGTTTCGTAGGATAGTGAAGAGCAGGAGAGAGGTTCTTGATGTGCTTGATCAATCTGCTAAATTGTCTTCACCGGTGCCGTATTGAGCTTCTAACGAATCCAAATTGAATCTGTTATGTACATGTATATACATTTTTTTTTTTTCTGAAAAGAGGACTCTGTTCTTAGAACTCCAAAAAAGTTTTTGAAATTTTTGAATTTTTAATTTTGGGTCAAGTTATCATCTCATAGACATGAATATACACTATGTAGGTACTTTTTTTTTTTTAGTGGAGAAAGGAGAATAATTAAGGCCACTAAGGTGCTTGTGAAGCATTCATTTGCTTCAGCGATGATATATATATATATATATATGTGTGTGTGTGTGTGTGTGTGTGTGTGTGTACTCTATTAATTTGTTATGCATCCAAAATGACTAGAATGAGAGTTTCTTGTATTCATAGTTTGCCAGGTCTGAAGATTTATATTTTTCAGATTTGCATCATTACTTACTTCACTGGTTAGTTGATGATATTTGTTCAGAAGGGAAAAAAAAAAAAAAAGAGTTCCATGACTTCCATCTTTTGCTTGGTAGGTTATAGTATTGTTCTAACTTTCATTTGGGTGTGTCCCGACTTAATTGAATATAGCACCTAACCCATTTCTAATTGTCGTTTGTTTTGTAGTTAGATTATTTATGCCCCTATCTATGCAAGCAAACATTAATAATGTTATTTTTTTCCAATTTTGATGACAGTTATATTCCAATGTTAAATGACATTTTTTTGCTTCAACTACCATTTTCGATTACAAGCATATTTTGCTATTAAAATGTTTGAATCGTTCGATTAAAAATATTCAAACCTTTTATTTGAATAATAACATACTAAAAGTTTGATTATATTTGAGAAATTTTTTTGACAGTCAAAATTTAAATATTTTGAACATGTCATAGAATACACTTTTAGACTATCGATTATATTTTGAATATAGCAACTCATACGAGTGCTACATTGAAGAAGTTCTAATAGCGAGCCTAAACAAAAGCCATAACCCATGATCACTCCTGTCGATATGGCATTTTCTCACTCTAAGAGCATTTTCAATGTTAAACGTCATTTTATCTATGTTAAATCTATATTTTAATATTGCTATAGTACAAAAATACTAGATTGACATTTCTTCTTGATAAAGTAATGTATGTCCTACATTTATTTGGTATTTACTTGATAAAGTAGCATGATCCCACTTTTGTTTGGCATATGCAAACTATATTTCAAATGTCATAAAATGACATTTGCTACACTTGATGGCAAATGGCATTGCTATTTTTTGGCAAGTAAAATAGCACTACATTGAAACAACAACTCTTTCATTAATGCCAAATTTTAAAAATGACACATATATTGGAGTTGCTTTGAGATGCTGTTGCTCATTTGCTGACGTGCTACCATTGCCATACCACAATTTGAAAACGCACACCAATCATAGGTACTTAGAGCAACTCCAAGAGGGAGACATATTTTTGGACCCAAAATCTCATTTAAATGCTGCTACAATGTTTATGGATACAACAACAATGTACACACCTCCAACTATTGTATCCAAAAAATTATCCATTTCCATATTTTAATTAAAATAAAACTCAAACCCAACCTAACCCAACCCAACTCAACCAACCCAATATAATAAAATCATAATTCACAAAATATAATAAACAGATGTAATGGTGAGCTGGGGGCGCACAAATAGAAGGTAGAAGGGGTTTCGACTTTGAAAGGTAGGGGAAAGAAGTGTTCTACACGGTGAGGGTTTCGGCATAGAAGGGCGATGATGCTTCGAAAAAAGGTATCTGTGTTGGGTTTCTTTCTCACTGATGTAGATATGTAACCAGCTCTACACTGTTCATGAGCTGGATCCAAAATAGACTGTTAGGATGAATTTTTCTTGTTGGAGGATGAATAACGACAAAATGGGATCCATGTTGGAAATTGGAGGAGATGACTCTCCCTCCTAAACTCACTCTTGGAGTTGCGCTTATTTACTATCATATTCACACATGTTATTAAAATTTAAAAATTATTTAAAAAATAATTGGCCTCAATGAATTTGCTAAAGCCCAGGTGTCAATGGTCTTACTCATACTAAATAAATAAAATACTAAAATACATCAAAATCATAAAAGTATTAATATATTGGTAAGAGTTTTTTATTTTTTGTCAATAAAAAAAAGATATGAGATGTGACTTGACTATTAATGAATTTCAACAAATATATTAATGGATTAGAATAGGTAACTTGCAAACAATTAAATTCACATATTTATTAGTTTTGATTAAAAACAAATTATAACATTATACAACAAATAAAGAGAGCTCTTGTCCACACCCTTTATCTTCTTTCATCTTTTCATTGTATATGAGTTGGAAAAAAAGTTATTGTGAAGGTTTATACCATCACATGAAACCTTCTCATCAAACTTCTTATCATGAATTGGAATTTGAAAGAATAGAAAATACTTTCAACTATTTTAAATCATTATATGCCTGTTAAGATGCAAGACCCTTTTTTTAATACGGCATTTATAAGCAAAACAATCGTATTTTTTTTTTAAAAAAAAATTAAACGATTAATTATAAATGAGTCGAGTAATAGATTATCTCTTTAAAATTATCAAATAAATTAAATTTAAAATTGTTTTATCTTTGTCTTTAATCAAATTTTAAAGTTTTTTAATTAAAATAATTAAGAGTCGAGTTTAAATAATAAATTTTATATATTATATTAGAGTATTTATTAACTCACCGAGTACAACTTAATAAATTTATGAATTTGAAAACATATTTAACTTTTATTTACTTATTTTACAAGCCAAGTCATAAACCAACCTCGGGTGGATTTTTTACAGTCTGCTTGAACATGTCCAATAAAAAATAAAAATCCTTTCCGAAGAATTGAATGGTTTGTACCTGAAAACGGCATCGTCTACTCGATTGCTGCCATGTCAAATTGATTAGTAGGGAGTGGAACGATTCCATCTCAAACTATCTCTTGCACTGCTCCAATCGCCGCCAAAACAGTTTACTGCTACATCGTCTCTTCGTCATGACCCTTCGACCTCAGCTAGAGCCAACATACCAATTATTTATTCTATAATTTAAGATAATTGTAATCATATTTAAGATCATAACAGCTCTTTAATCTCAATGTCGTCAGGTACAAACTCAGTTTCGTGCTAATGCGGTTGTCTTTTTCATCTTCTTGATCTTCGTTAAACCCTAATTCTTGTCATATTTTACTTGTTATCTTAACAATTCTACAGTTCATCGATCGATGGCGTTGACATTAAAACATGGACTTTCACTATGGTGTCCTCAATCTTATTCACTCAATCGAATGCACCATCCTTCTTCAATCTCATCCAGAACCTTCCAAAGAAACTACATCGTTGCATCATCCGCCTTTGCCAATGAGAATCGAGAGTTAGTTCTTCAATATATGTATAATGATATATATATATATATATGTATGTGTCTGTGTGAGTGTTGAACTGTGGAATTGTGTATTTGGATTTGATTGTCGTAGGTTTGTGATTGTTGGTGGTGGAAATGCGGCTGGTTATGCGGCTCGGACTTTTGTCGAGCACGGGATGGCCAATGGAAAGCTCTGCATTGTATCCAAAGAGGTGACTCTGTTTTTGAATTAGTTTTTTGGAATTGCGTTTTACCATGTTAAAGGGAAATGTAATGTGATTTCCGATTGTTCGTATACAATCTGTAATTAGTATTATGTCATGTTATTGTGTGTTCTGTTACAGGCTTATGCACCTTATGAGCGGCCAGCTTTGACAAAGGGTTACTTGTTCCCTTTAGATAAAAAGCCAGCACGCTTACCTGTAAGATTTATCTGTTTCGTTAATGACTATTATTTTAATTCGTGTTATTTACGAATTAGAAGATGTTGGTCGTTAGTATAAATCCCTCTGCTTTCACACTCAGACCCATTTAGTGTAAGTACCAACGAACCATGGCCTTAGGTTGTCAATGAGCTCTTTTTGAATTGTACATGTTAGGACCATAAATATAAAATTTTTGGCCCAATTCTTACAATTTTGATTTTAGATGAAATAGACGTGTTTAACTGTTACACTGATGAAGACATTGCTTTGGATAGTCTCTTCAATTGTTCGTACCATCATTGCATCTTATTTTAAGGTTTCGGCATTTACATAATTTTAGGGTTTCCATACTTGTGTTGGATCTGGCGGGGAAAGGCAGACTCCTGATTGGTATAAAGAGCAAGGGATTGAGGTATTCTTCACAGTTTTCCTTCAAATCCTGTATTTTTCAACTTTTGTTTCTTCTTGTGTTTGTTTTCCTTTTGCCCAGTGGGAGGAAGAAAAAAAAGATTCTAACTGCACTAGCTAGGGGTGTTTGAGAATTCCTTGGGAATGGCAACCAATCTTTCTTTTACAATTTACATAGGGTTTGAACATAATGACTCCAACCCATATTTCGTTTTGAATTATTCAGGATTTTGAGACTGTCTACATTTTTTTTCATCAATTTTTTTTTTGATGATATTTTTGTTTTGCAAGCATTTCATTTTAAAGGAAACTGTTATGCCTTCAAATGCTTTGGAAAACAATCAAAATGACTTCGACTTATAAGCTGACCATTTTGTCAAATATAAGTTTCCAAGTTTGATTTAAAAATCTTAGGTGAAAAATCAACTTGGTAATATTTAATTAAGTACTAAGGGATCTTTTATGCATGAAGAAGCAGATTGACATTATAATATAGCAATGCTACACTTCTCAAATTTTATGATTGTATTCCAAATGATGTGGCACAATATTATTGTCAATACTTTAAATTATGTAATTAATGTGGTACAATGATATAGTGTCACATAAATTAGGATACAAATTTGGAAAGTGTAGCTTTATTGTTAATAATTTTCCATCCATCATGCAAATTTGTGAATATATTTATTGAAATTGTAACTTAAATAGACTTTTGTCCTGGATACAATGTATATGCAGTATATTGTGCTAAGAATGTTAAGCCTTTTGCAAATTATCTACCAAGAGTCTTTGCATATTAGATTAGAATTGATTTTATATTATGGAGGATGCAATTACCTCCTCTGCTTCCATCTTTTCTTTCTTTCTCCCTCCTCCCTTTTTTGTATTATTTTGTACAATGCTATCACAATGTTGCTTTTTTTTTTTTTTTTTCATTTTTTCAGATGCTCTATGAGGATCCAGTAACAGGTATTGATATTGAAAAGCAAACTCTGACAACAAATTCAGGCAAACTGCCTTAAGTATGGATCTCTTATTGTTGCCACAGGATGTACAGCTTCAAGGTATCTTAGCCTATTTTAATTGGTTAACAATAGCTGTTTTAATTGATCAAATTTAGGGCTCCAAACCTGCATCTCCGATTGCTTTTCTTTTCTTCTGACCCCCCTCCTTCTCTTTTCTGTGATTTGACTGCCATCTGTCAATATATGAAATGAAATTGGGATTGAATGAATTAGTTGCTTCACTAGAATATTTTCATAGTTATATTTAATTTAGAACAAGGAAGTGGGTACATATTGGTGTACTGTAAAGCTATTGTACCTTGTCATTATTGGTGTTTTTGCATCTGTTTATAACGTGAGTTAAAAATTTTAAATTGTTGAGAGCTTGATATACATTAGTTGGCCCATTCTCTAACAGCTTAAGCTTTTGGAGCAATTAGGTTGTTTAACATGATATTAGAGCCTTGGTTATGGGAGGTCTTGAGTTCAAGTCTCTCCATTTGCATTTATTTCCTGTTTAGTTTGTTTGTGCAAAATTGCACTTTGTTCTATTTCGTGTTTGTTTGGTATGTGTCTCTCCACGCGTGAGGTTTGTGGTTGCATGCGAAGAGAGAGTGTTGAGAACTTTGATATACATTGTTGGTCCATTTTCTAACAGCTTAAGTTTTGAAGTAATTGGTTGTTTAACATACATAGATATAGAAAAGCTGAATAATTGATCTCCTCGGCTTCAGATTTCCAGAGAAAATTGGTGGAAACTTACCTGGGGTTCACTATATCCGGGATGTAGCAGATGCTGATTCACTGATATCATCGCTGGTATTTTCTGTTCATTCTAGCTGCACTTAGATTCTGTACCTGCCTCTTGCTGTCCATTATGTTCTATGTTTTCAGACTAAAGATACAGAAAATGAAAACTAGTGTTTCTGGTATAGAACTTGAGTTCTGAACGGTTAATTATTTTTCAAAAATTCCCACATTCCTACTCATTATTGCCTTATTTCTTCTGTATGCATGTACTTTTATGAATATTCGTGTCAAATGATTCAACGCTATCAATTTAGTTTGAATGTCTGGTATAGAACTTGAGTTTTGAATGGTCAATTCTTTTTCAAAAATTCCTACATTCCTGTTCATTGTTGCATTATTTTTTCTGCATGCATGTACTTTTATGAGTATATATCGTGTCAAATGATTCAACCTTATCAATTTAGTTTGAATGTCTGGCAAAAGTAAACTCAATTTGTTTTTGATGAAAGTAGCTTTGCTACAAACACATAGCCTTTTTTTTTTTTCCTTTCACCAAACAAAACTCATATCTTTATGAATTGAATTTGGAACTGAACAATTTCTTTACCTCTTTGTTGGATTAGGTACTTAAGATTTGATTTTCAGTTAGTGTCTGATTGGAACTTGGAAATAGAATTAGAATAAGCAATTATGATTTCCAGTTAGTTCAGAGAATCTAGTTTCAATCCTATGGAACATGGAATTAGAATTATTATCTGATTAGAACGTGGAATTGGAGAGTTGACATTATAATATTATGGTGGGATGACACCAAAAAATTAGTTCAGAGAATCTAATTTCAGGCCTGGTACAAATTTGTCTCCAAACTCTTTTCCCATCAAAACCTATAATCGTAGACCAAAAAACTCATTGATCCAAATACAAAACAGAGATCTTCTTCAGAAAAAACAAAAAAATTTAAGTGTTGAACATTAACCCATTTAAAAGGTATTTAAAAATCTTCACGTATCCAAATAACTGGAACCCATGGAGTTGATGCATCTCCAACTACTTGACGAGGAAAGAATTTTTTTTTTTATAATTTTCTTTATCTGGAGAGAGAGAGAGAGACTTGCTGATTTAGGCAGTTTGCAGAGGGAGATGGCAGTCCTATTCGATCAAGGACTATATCTATTTTATTTACATCAGTTTTCACTTTTTGCTAAAATTGAGAGTTCGGGAATGTGTACTAGTCGTCATATTTTGATCAATCTCCAACTATTTTAGGGTTACTTTGAAGTAGTTATAGTAGATTCCATGGTTAAAACAGCAATGAATTGATCATTCTAGATATAAAGTACTGTTGGAGGTTTTCTATTGCCTTTGTATTGTACTGAAAACCAGAGGAGTTCTATGAAGGAGTGGAGAGTGCAATAAGGGTGCTTTCATCGAGCATGTAGTCCTTTTAGAATTCCAAGCATATGGAGTTGTGATTTTTAACCCGCTTTCATGGGCTAACTTTTAATTCCATGGAATTAGTGTGGGAATTACAATTCAAATTCTTTTGGACCATCCAAATGCCAAAATTGGAATTGGGCTTCCCAGATCCAATTCTGGCACCAATTCTGCTTGCCAGTCGCGACCCGTATAGATTTCTAGGAATTGACTCTAGAATTATCTTTATTGGTAACCGATGATAAAAGAATTTGACAACTCTTGGATTTATCCTTTATTTTTAAAAACCTCTATTTATAGGAGTTCTTGAGAGGGATAGGGGATGAGATTCTTTGCACAAGAAATGGGATGTATAAGAAAGAGGGGACAAAATGAGAGCAGCGTAGAGAGATAGAGGGAACTCGGGAAGGCAGTATATGATTCTTGGGTCCCGGTGATGATCCGCAAGGTGTGGGCCTTCGAATAAGAGCGAAATATGTCTAATCTCCCTGCAAAGAAGTCTTGGCTTTGATTTTGAGCATAGCGTGTCCAGTCTTACATTGGGCATGAGTTTTGTGTATTTAAAGGGGTCTTGGGCTTGTTAGGATACTAACAAGTCCCTTAGCCTAGTATGCACCATGTCCCCAGCTTGGGATTGTAACCCATGCATGGATGGCATAATAAGCGTTGGAGATGCAAGTTTGTGGTTCCTTAACGCCGATTGACACATAGACATATCCCTTTCACAACACTGTTGGTATAATGGCCGCCAGAAGAGCCCCTACTCTAGCCTCCAATCTAAGTTTCTTCAAGAAAACCTAAGTGTAGATGTAGTTTGTCAGCCAAAGATGTAGGTCATCACCTATGGAATCAAACTAAGTAATGATTCCCCATAGCCTGGCTACTGATCTCGGGCAGGCGTGTTGCGTCAAGGTGTCTTTTTTGAGGAGAGCGAATCTGATGATTGCACTCTTGGTGAGGCATGCTAACTTGATAACTACACCATTGGTGAGGGGTGCTAACCCTATGTCTGCATTATTGTTGAGGGATGTGAGCCCATAATCTGCACTATTATGGGGTGCGTGTCCATAGTTTTCCCTTGTCATGTGCCTGGAAATGGTGCACGTGGAGTCATGTGGGTCCACTATATATGGCCTTGAATTGAGAGAATTTAAATTTAGTGGCATTGACGCTGTAATGTAAACTCTACATTCAAAGTAAGCACTTTGTTGCTTTTGGAAGGAATTATATATTTCAAGTTTCATTGTATGAATTGGAAATTCTAGGAATTGTAGCCCATTAAACACATTTTTGTCAAGAATTGGTTTGAGAGTTGGAGTTGTAGGGTGTATCTTGTTGAATATTAACTTGTATTTTCATTTTATAGGAGAAAGCACGAAGGTTGGTGGTTGTGGGTGGTGGTTATATTGGTATGGAGGTTGCTGCAGGCTGCTGTGGGTTGGAAAGTTGATACAACGGTATGTTGTTACTTAATTTTACTTCTATTATAAGACTGAGATGGGGGCTTTGTTGTTCATTGAACTAATATTTTCATCAGATTGATATATATATATATATATATATATATATATATATATATATGCTTTGGTCATTCTGGTGAGAGTCAGACAAGCAATTAAAAAAATCATTTCCAACTCTACTATATTGAATGAAACTTCTTCATTTCATTAATTCATTTTGTATTGGTGCAATCATTCATGTTCTTTGCTGTTGCAAAGGATTTCTGTCATTTTGTTCTTAATCGGTGTCACCTAAAACTTATCATTTCCCATAACTACATGCAGGTTTAATTATTATTTTTTTATCTTGTCCTGGTACTCGTTTAACTCAATATAATTTCCCCCCTAAGCTATTTCGTGAACATTGTGTTTGTTGATTGCTCGTGTGTGTGTATCACAATCATTTAATTATTTTTTTATCTTGTCCTGGTACTCGTTTATCTCAACATAATTTCCCCCAAGTTTATTTCCTGAACACTAATATATTTGTTGATTGCTCATTTGTGTGTCTCACAATCATGGATGTTTTTATAGTCATTTTATGAAATTCCCCTTCAGTCTAATATAGATATTACATAGATTGATGATGCAGGACTTAAAAGACCTCTCTTACTAAAGTTTTTGACTAATATCATCCATTTTTCCCCCTCTTTGTGGATGATCAATCCAAATTTACAGAAAGTCCCTCTTGGGTATCAGTTTAGCCACCGCGGTCTCACATCTCTATTTTCCGCTTCTAGTGCATCTGGACACAATTCTAACTTGATATTTGGAGTTGTACTGGTGGTTCATCCTTTGCCTTTGGGGGAATAAAAAAATAAAAAATTATGATGAAAAAAATAGAACCAATACAAAGTTGGCCTTCACTTCTGCTGGATGGATGGAATGTGTGAGCTCGATCTTATTCACTACAAACTTCCCAAATAACTCCTAGGCGAAGAAAAATGTCGAGTCAGTTCCAGCAAAAAGAAAAAAAAAAACAAAAGCAGAAGAAAAGCAAAATGGCAGAGTGGCAACACTCAATAATAAAACAATTTTTTTGGTGTTAACACCTATATGTATGTTTTTACCATGTTCTGAAGATAGTTCATCGTCTAATCCTCTGAGTTGATGAGTTTTATCTTACATAGTTAATTGGAAAAACAGATAATATTTCCAGAAGATCATCTTTTGCAAAGATTGTTTACTCCTTCGCTTGCCCGGAAATATGAAGAACTCTACCAAGAGAATGGTGTCAAATTCTTGAAGGTAAGCTCCCTCACCCAAATCCTCTCTCCCCCTCCCTCTTCCATGTGAATATGATTGATATAAGTTTGGATAGTAGACATTTGCATATAATTACAGCCATACATAAGCGGATTCAACTAACTATTATCAGGGCGTCTCTATAAAAAACTTAGAAGCTGGTTCTGATGGACGATGTAGCTGCCTGTTAAACTTGAAAATGGATCTACCATAGAAGCGGACACGGTAATGAATCACTTCATGTTTGTGGATTATTATTATTATTATTTTGAAAAAACTTAAATCACATCCTTCTTGTTTGGTGATTAATTTTTCCCATCTCGAACCTATATTTTTAAAATTAAATAACTTCTGGTAAATTTTATTTCTACATTATTAGATTAAGGTGGAGAAACTCATTAAATATGGAAAATATATTATGCTTTTCTCCTGTGGGCAGATTATTATTGGGATTGGAGCAAAACCTGCTGTCAGTCCCGTTTGAAAGGGTGGGCTTAAATACCACTGTTGGTGGAATACAGGTCAGCTTGATGGTCAACAAACTTCTTTTATTTTCACGAAATTCATGCCAGCGACTTTAAAACTTGAGTACTATTTAGGATAAATTACTTTGACCTCCCCTGAAGTTTTTGACAATTACAAAGACCTCTCCTAAGAGTTTTGAAATGACATTAATCTCCCATACTTTTACTGACAAACTACAAAGACCTCCCCTCTAACCTAATCTTTTTTATCAAAATGACAAAAGTGTCCCTTTTCATTTTTTTTGTTGCATTTTGTTGCATTTTTTCTATTTTTTTTTAAATGGTCAAAATTGAAAAAAATGCAATAAAATAAAATAAAAATGAAAGGGGTACTTTTGAAAAAAATGAGGCTGGAGGGGAGTTCTTTGTAGTTTATAGGGGAGGTCAATGTTATTTCAGAAATCTCAAGGGAGGTCAGTGTCATTTCAAAAATTTCAGGAGAGGTCTTTGTAATTGTTAGAAACCTCAGGGGTGGTCAGTGTAATTTACCTTACTATTTATTCTTATGTTTATTTGTGTCAAAGACTGATGTAGTACATAAAAAATGCTGACTTGTTATCAAAATTTGAAGTGCTTTACCATAGTTACTGACTACAATTACTGTCCAAGTTCATGGTAATCTTTTTCTCTTGTAATAATTAGTTGGAAGGCCCAACACCTGCTAGAAATACTTGCGTTCTTGCTCTCTGTCTTTTGTTGTCTTGTTAATGGAAAAATTTATGTACTTAATTCTTTTACTTTCAGGTTGATGGTCAGTTCCGAACAAGTGTACCTGGAATTTTGGCTGTTGGAGATGTAGCGGCATTCCCATTGAAGGTTTGTTTTTCTCAAACTAAAGTATCAATTCCTCCTCACACTTTTCTTTGCTCTTGGAAATTGAAATTTAAATGTAATTCATACTGAACAGATGTATGACCGCATTGCACGGGTTGAACACGTTGATCATGCTCGTCGATCTGCACAGCATTGTGTTAAAGCATTACTGAGTGCACAAACTCACACGTATGTTGGATCATTTATTTTGAAACTTAAATTTTTAAAAATTTGATGATTCACTATCAGCTGTTTTTTTCCAATGCTGAAACATCTATTTTGATGATTTGCATCCCTGTCTGCTGTCCAGTTATGATTATCTCCCATATTTTTACTCGAGGGTCTTCGAATATGAAGGGAGCCCAAGGAAAGTATGGTGGCAGTTTTTTGGGGACAATGGTATGGATCTGTATGGCTTGCATTCTTGCATCACAGGCCGAGAGATTCTGTTATCTCTTCTTCTTCAGACACTTTTTTACATGGTACTCATTTTATTTATCTTATTGAGCAGTTGGGGAGACTCTTGAAATTGGGAAGTTTTGATCCTAAGATTGCTACTTTCTGGATAGATTCCTGGTAATATAATCTGTTCAATATCCACTCCTTTTGATATAATCTGTTGCATGTCCTCTGTTCCCTCTCTCATTCTCTGTCTACGCATAATATTCTTCTATATATACGTGTATATATTCTTTGAACTTGTTCACCAGAAAAGGATTATACTTGCTTTTCTGCAGGTAAACTGAAAGGAATTCTTGTTGAAAGTGGAAGTCCCTGAGGTACTTGTTATTCTCAATGTTTTGAATCTAAACTGGGAAATTTATTGCTATCACAGTATACTGGATATTGATGTTGTGACAAAATGAAACACTATTTGTGAAAAATTTGGGGGAGAGAAGTGAAATATGGAAAGAAAGCTGAAAATTCGCAATAGAACTTGGGAAATGTTAGAAGAGTCATTTACACACAAACTGCCTCAAATGTTGTGATTGAAAATGTAAGTTAACATGTCATATTTAGTATGCATGGATGGATTGACCAAACTGCTTTTAGTTGTTCTTATATTCATTTCAATCTCGGTATCTGCAAGATAACGAGAAATTCTAGGAATACTTTCCACCTCTAACAAAAAAATTTTTTTTGGTCTAATGGCCGCCCATAAACACCCCAACCAAATGATGGAGGGATTTGATCCCAGGTCTCTGGTTCAATAACCTATAGACTTTAGCAATTAAGCTAGCTGGTATCTTCCACTAACATATTCAGGGTCAGCCCGTCAGGGTTGAGATAATTTCAAGAAGGTCTGTAATTAATTAGTTTATTTTTATGATGATGAAGCATGTGAATTTCTTCAATGAGATTTGCTTTCCATGAAAGTTGAAAATTCCATCTCAAGGTTGAAAGGGAAGTGTTAATGCTGATTACTCACATTCAAATTCTCTATTGAGTTATAAATTGGTTGTTGTAATTTAATGGTTAAGTTTTTCTGTAGTACGTCCTAAAATATAAAAACAATGCTGGAAATCTGCACCAGATGTTTTTATTAGAATTGCTTCCAAATATATTTCTGTTAAACAAACGAACAGTACTGCATGTTTTCACTCTCTTGCTTTTTGCTTATATGTCAAAACTCATGTCTTGCTATGTTGTTGAAGGAATTTCAACTTCTTCCAAAACTGGCAAGGAGCCAGCCTTCTATTGATAAAGCCAAGCTTCAGAATGCATCAACAGTTGAGGAGGCCCTTGAAATTGCCCAAGCTTCTTTACAGGTTTAAGCTGCAGTTGAGTTTAATTACAAAAGGTGTAGTTGGCTATTGAACTGCCAACCATTAGAAAATTATTCTCTTAGCTTCTACATCTTTAGTAAGGCTTTCGGTGGAGTATTATTCCATATTTAGTGTTACACATCCCCCAATTTCTTCCTTTGATTCCAGGGACCTACCCACTGTTATGAATGTATTGTTGCCGTATGATCTATGTAGAATTGTAGAGAGAGAAAGAGAGAGTTATCTGAAAGTGTATAAGACAATCTTAACGAATTTGAAAGGTTCTTTAGGTTGAATACATCTAACCATCTCCATCTCCAAATCTTGTAGTGGCGGGAGCATTGTGCACTAGGTTAGTCCTTTTAATATTTGGACCAACTCAATTGCTGTAGTCAGTCGTACCAGTGTTTTCACCATTTTTTTAATGGGAACAAACAATGTGTTTCAAAATGTTCTAGTTTTGCCCATAGCTGCCTTTGTAATCATGTTGGAAGCCTGTATACTGTTTTTAATTAAGGTAGCTGTTATTTTTGTCCAATTAGATAAATAAATTCTAGAAGTCTCCAAGTGGGCGTAAATGTGCCTATACGAGCCCATATTCTGCTTGTGATGAGATTAAGGCCAACGTTCCAAGCAGCAGAAATTTTTGTATTGTCATAACGGTGTTACTCCAGAACCAAGAAATTATATATATGACAAAGACAAAACAGAAGTCTAAAATATACACTACCAAATGTTGATTTCCTAATTTTTGAAAAGTCTTGCTGAGTTGTTTTTTTGTTTCCATCCATCGGTGGACTTTAACATTTGGGTCTTTGGACGTCAACAGCTGTCATATTTTAAGAGGATGTGCTCCAATTAGTTCAACAAAATTGGTGATTGTTTTTCCTCGAAAGAAATTAAGAGCGCAGCGTCACGCCAGCCGACAAATTAATAGTTAGTGCCTGCCCTGAACATGAACTTCGCGTAATAACAAAACCATCTTTTATTTATTTTTTAAGTAAATGAAAATGATTTTATTGCTAAAGCATGTAATGACTCAAAATTCTAAGAAAGAAAAGGAAGTTTCAAGTCTCCTAAAAGTAAGGGAAAGAAGTTTTGGTTGGAATTTATGGGAATGAATGATTAGTAAAACTTTAAAGCGTCGACCTTAACAATTATTAGCTAACGCAAAACATAAAATAAAAAAAAACAATATGAATACAAACTATATAAATGTAAAACCAAAGTAGTCTGCTTGAAAAAATCTGACACACTTGCCAAATTAGAGTATATAAGACTAGGAATGATAATTTATTTCGTTCATCGGAGACATGTCTCGTCTATTATAATAAAATAGGTATGAGATATTTATAAACAGAGTCTGAGTGTAGCTTTTAAAACTTCGTCGGGTTCGGGATAAGTTCGAGGGGTGATCACTCCATCCCGTTTATATATTAAGTTTTTTTATTTATTTTTATATACACTATATTTATCAATAAACAAAACTGTATAAAATTAGTTTTAAGGCTTTCCAATATTACACTCATATTTTTTTTTCTTGTATTAGTTATTTTTGCAAAAAAAAAAAAAATTAATTTACTTATCAAAATAAAAGTTTTAGCTTACTTAAAATATATATATATATATATATGGATTCGGGGAGGGGCGAGGTGAAGTCGGGAAATATAAACGGAGTCGGGGTCAGGTCGGGGTAAACTTCTAAACTGGACGGGGTGGGATCGAGGGCAGGAAAATATAAATAGAATCGGAGTTGGGGAAGGGCCACCCCACCCCTGTTACCATTCCCAATTAAGACCATAAAAGATGTCCCAAGCCTATTCGTCTCATGCTTGGAATGGAAGCCACTTTTCATAAACATCAACACTGATTTCTAACCAGTCATTTTTCTAAGTATGACTTTAAATGAGTTGAATCGAGTACTGAATTATTTAAGTCTGACTCGTTAAGATAAATAAATTTAAATTATATTTAAATTCAACTCGTTAATTTTTTGAGCCGATCTCGAATAACTTGATATTTTTTTTTATATAATATTAGATTACTTCAAACTTAAATTAATGAGTTTCTAATCGAATCAATTACAATCCAAACTCAAATAGATTGACTTGTTTTATAACTCTATTTCTAAGCTTATAAATAATGGTCTTTTGACTTATTTTACTTGCAAAAACACTTCTATAAATCAATACGGTAAACCAGCTTCATTTTTATAATTTTATTTTGACAAAATCTGTTCAATAGAAAAAGGTGTTGGGCCGAACATTCCTTTTCTTCCATTTTGTATATTAAAATTTTTTATTTTCCTATCTTGGAGTTGATGTGCCATGAGAAATGACTTAATTTGGGACTCAAACTAATCTCAACAATCCAACTAAATTGCTTCTAATTTTTATTTTTTTGTTTTGTTTTTGTCAATTGAAAATAATAATTATTCAGAAGTGTAACTTAGAAGGATGGAGTTAAGGGGTGGCTAAAGTGTGCTGTATCCCTCTTCAAACTTTGTCAAAAGAAAATTTTACAAGTAAAATTTTGATATTTTGTAAATTAGCTCACCCTAAAATTTTATCCTAACCTAATTTTTACTTTTCGTTTCTCACTTTTTATCTCAAAATTTTAACCCAACCCAAGATTTTTATCTTAATTCTCCCATTTCTCTTAAAATTTTGGCCCAACTCAAAAAATTTCACTAAAATTTTCTCTTAAAAATTTGTAGCCTCCCCTAAAAAATATTTCTGACTCCGCCCTTGGTAACTTACAAACAAGTTTAACCTATCATTGAGAAATCAATCAAACCATCACCAAGTTTAGTCCATGACAAAATTTAACATATTATTACACACTCCCATTTTAAGAAGATTTGAAACCGTTACCTTTCTCGGTAAGAAGAAATACGAGATGCTACTTGGCCATTAAGAACTTTGACAATTTACTTTTGTTTAAATGGCTCTAACGGTTGAGTCATTTAAGCTACTATAGTTATATTTTAGTTGCTTAGCTTTGAAACAGTACTCCAATGGTTAGTTATTCATACTTTCAAAATTTGACCGACTCAAATATTTTTTCAAATATGATTTTTGTTTTAATAGCTATCATTTATCTCAACGGTTCAGATTGTTTTAAATGTATGGTCCACACTGGACCAATCTTTTTTTTTTTTTAATTTCAATGCTTGAAACTGCAATATTAGTTGAGAAGAAGAATGACTAGTTGTATCAAAAAATAACATTTTACCATTAAAGTAAAACTATCAAAAAATAACTTATTAATATTATAATATTGTTAAAATTTAATTTTCCCATAATTAAAATGACTTTTACTATTAGAGTTGTTCTTACCGGATAAAAAATTATTGAATTTACTGTACTAAATAAGAACTTTTATTTATTATTATTATTATTATTTTTGGCGGGAGTTGATTCAAATGATCAACCATTTCGGTTGGTTCCTCAATTAAGTTTGATTAAGGACTTAGAGGAAAGTACAGAGAAATTGTTTTTATGGAAGTTTGAATTTCCTTTTCATTACAATTTACAACCACATAACTTGACATTTGAGCCTGATTTGCTTTAAGAAAATTTCAAACGGGTCCCGAGTACAGCTATGGTATAAAATAATATTTTTTTTGAAAATTTATCTGAAGTATCTTTTGAAATTAATTTTTTGAAGAAGTTTCTCTTGATTTTTTAAATTTTAATTAGTATTTCTTTTAGAAATTAACTTTCTTTCTTCATGAAATAGTTGATAATTCTATTACTTAGTAATTAATTTAAAATCTTTTATAGCATTAATTATTAAATTAAAACAATACGTATGCATATATATATATATATATATTTTGGTCATAGATTCTCCTAAAGTGATAGACTATTACTAACCAATTTTTTTCAATGATAATTAACAATTTGATTTTTTTTTTTCAAAACGATAAATTTATTTTCATAACTTTGACATTTTGATTAAAAATTAATAAAAAAATGAAGTCAAATTTATAAAATTATGAATTAATGCTAATGGTGTTAGGACAATACATAAGATGAGAGAATTATGTAATTAGTCAAATAAAAGAAGTATTATTTGCCATCGTCACAAAGGCAAGAGTTACTCTAAAGTAAAACAATACATATGTATAAGTATTTATATTATATATAAATATAAATATAAACATAAACATAGTAACATTAATTTTTAAATTATATACTAAAATCGTTTATTAATAAACTTAAAAAGAAATTTAATATGAATAATTCCAAAAAATAATAATTTATTAAATATATTGTTGGGAAGTGATTTTTTAAATATCTCACTTCATAACACGAAAAGAAAGATTTTTTTAAGCCTAGCCAATTGCTAGGGTGATGATCTTAAATTCATACTATCCCCTCTCTTCTTATTCTTGTGTAATGCAGAAACTTGAAATCCTATTATTCCTTTTGAGGATGAATAATTAATGTCATTGCCCCACTTCAACTGATAAAGAAAGAAATCAAAGAGGTCCTTTTTATCTTCTAAGAGCATCTCTATTGGACTGGTTCAAAAACCAATCCACTAGTTGCCACCTAAACTTGTTAAGTTGCTTTTTTATTTATAAGCTAACTTTAACAAATTCTCTCTAATGTGTTAGAAAATATAATAATAAAGTTACATTTTCTTTAATAATTTAAGTTTTTATATGAGTTGATGGTTTAACATGGTATCAGAGCAGGACAAAATGTCTTGAGTTCAAATCTCACCGTCACCTTAAAAAATATGAATTAACATGTGTAAACTCAAACTGGCCACAGGTGAGGGGACGTGTTAGGAAATAACTTAAGCTTTTAGATGAGTTGGTGATTTAACATAATTTTTTTCTTTCCGTTATCTTAATTCCACACCATTTTTGTTGTCTTGACTATTTTGCTTTTTGCTCCCTTTTTCTCTATTCTCTTTTTTCTTTCACAATCACTTTATTTTTACTTCTTGATAATCGGCTGATTAAAATATCATATCTCAAACGTATTTGAATTTATAATATCATTACTAATATTATTTTTTGGCCATTGTAACGGGTCATAGTTTGCACTATGTTATGTGGGCAAAGTAAAATTTCACTTTTGATGTCCTTTCCATTAACTCAGACTATCTCATGAATTTCTACATTTTAGAACAGTATCACAGTTTGAATCTTGATGGGTTTATAGTCTTTTACTCCATTTCTTAATTATTGTGCTTTTTCTTGTATAGTTTGATGATCAATTACAAGGTTACTGGTTTTTAATTTTAACACATCCATACTCATATATGGCCGTTTGCTGCAGAAAGCGGTATTGAAAATGGATTTACATGACGACAAAGATAAACATATGGTCATGAGAATAGTAGCCAGCATTCCAGGTATTGATTGATTTCCTACTATTCTAATTCACTCACACACAAAAAGCATGTACTGTACAGTATATTTATCTGCTTTGATTTTCTAATTTGTGTAGGAATTGAATCAGTCTTTATAAATATGAATGAGAAGAAATTGACAGTAACTGGCGACATTGATCCAGTTTTTGTGGTCAGCAAATTGCGAAATAAATGGCATACAGAGATATTGACAGTTGGGCCGGCCAAAGAACCAGAAAAGAAGAAAGAGGAGCCTAAAAAAGAGGAAGCTAAGAAGGATGAGGGCAAGAAAGATGAAGATAAAAAGAAGGATCAAAATGAAGAGATTGCAGAGCTTGTTATTAAGCCTTGTATCACCACCAGCTGCAGCAAGTCCACACATGAGGAGAAATAGCACCAGAATCACAGTTGCACAGCTCTTCTAGAAGAAAGGAATTCTGTTATGAATCAGTTACCAACTGAGCTGGCACAAGCTGTAACAAGAAAACAGTTAGTTAGTTAGGCTATTCTTTGATCAAGGGATAACTTTGTATATAAATTAGAGGAAGGTATAGGAAAATGTAATGTGATTGATCTCTTTGAAAATTGTAATGAAATCTTTTCTTTCTGCACGTTAACTCACAGTGAAATCTTTCACTTGTGAAGGCCAAGCTTACAATCCTCACATGACACAATATTACTATGTCCAGAGTGCAGAGGAGAACCCAACTGCTTGTGTGATCTCTCAATGACATGATTGAAGAACAGAGGAAATTGAGGAGCTTTTTGTATTCAGTGGTGATGGTGATGGATTTGTATGATGCCCAAGAACCCCATTTGAGACAAACAATGAACAACAGAGATGCCCATATGTACAGTTGGTGATGGTGGTTGGACGACTATTATTCCATATTTCGTGTTACCACATCCCTCAATTTCTTCCTTTGATTCAAGGCCCTCACCCACTGTTATGAATGTACTGTTGCCATATGATGCTATGTAGAATAGTAGAGAGAGAGGGGGAGTGGCAGAGGGAGAGGGAGAGAGTGAGTTATTTGGCAGTGTATAACCCACGAAATCGTTTGAAGAGTGGGCAATCTTATCACTCGAATAGGACTTCGGATGGACTGACTCAATTGCTGTAGTTAGTCATATTAGTGTTTTCACCATTATTTTTGATGGGTACAATGTGTTTTGGAAACATTCTAGTTGTGGCCATTGCTGCCTTTGTAGTCATGTTGTAAGCCTATATATTTTCAAAGTAGGTTCAAGACTAAGGCTAATTTTATTTTCAAATTTTATTAATAATATTTACTTTTATAAATTAATATTGTTAAACACATATCTCACGTTCTAAAATTATTTTTAAAAACATAAACAAATGAAGTTTCCAGCAGCGGAAATTTTTTTACCGTGAAGACGGTGCCGCATTTATTGAAAAGTGACCAAACATTAGTCTAGAATATATATACTACCAAATATTGATTTTCTATTTATTGAAAAGTCTTGCTGGGTCTTTTCCTTGCTTCGCTGGCCTTTGACAATTGCGTCTTTGATATATATATATATATATATATATATATATATATATGTTTGTGTGTGTATTGTCATTCTTGTCGTAAGCAACTCTTATCTTTTTAAGAGAATGAGCTCCAATTAATTCAACACAATGTTTTCAAACTCGGATCGGATCGGTCCGGTTCAATCGGTTGAACCATCGATCGGTCCACAAAACGGTCCGGTCTAACCTTACAAACCCGTTCCAAGCTGAAAATTGTTCTAAAAATAGTAAACCGGTAAAACCGAACGGTTCGACCGGTGAACCGTTCGACCCGGCACTGGGTCACCGGTTCACACTGGTTCACCACTATGTATAAAACCAACGTAAAGATCGAATCCCTCCCTCATTTCTCAGTCATTTCTCACTTGATCCAGAACTTGGCGCAACGGCGACTCGCAACGCAAGTCAGTGACCGTCGACTCGTCGGCGTCGTTCGTCCTTCCTCCTTCGTCCGTTCGTCGATTGATTTTTAGCCCAGACCAGACCTTCCTCCTTCATCTGTTCGTCGATCGATTGAAATCTCAAATTTCAAGTTTCATTGTTGTGGTGGAGGTTGGTTTTGATGGTGGTTGTCTTTGGGGATTATGGCTGTGGTGAAGGGAGAAGCAACAAAAGTTGGGCTATAAGATGGTGATGGCGTTGGAGGCAATTTTGGACGATGGTGGTTGTGGGCGTTGAGACGATGGCAGTGGCTAGTGAGATGGTGGTTGTGTGTTCATGGAAAGTCCCTGTCAAATCCATGCCCCCATGACTTTTCTGTTGCTATTTTAAGAGGGTTTACAAAAGGAAGATCTTTAAAGAAAAATTATAGGAGGATCTTTAAAGAAAAATTATATAGAGAATTGAGAGAGAGAAAAAGAGTTGCAGACGCAAAGAAGGAAAAAATAGGGAAAGAAATATGTTGGAGACATGAGTTTTAACCTAAAATAATAATAATAAAATATAAAGGTATTTTTGTAAATAGATGTTTCATTAAAAGTGTTGAGTAGATAACACTAACAAGAAGGCCATTGTAATTAGGATAATAAGATGGGATTATCTGTAATTGTCATATTTTAAATATAGAAAATTTATATTTTGTAAAATTTTTTTATATAATTTTTAGTAATTTTTGTATACTTTTAAAAATTTAAAATATTAATAATTTGTATTATTAAATTTATTTATGACATCACGGTTTCATTCCGGTTGACTCGATAGTTGAACCAATAACCCGTAACCCTGAATAATTTTTTGGTTCAACGAACGGACTGGGTACGAGAACATTGGCTCAACATAATTGGTGATTGTTTTTCTTTAAAAAATTTAAGATCACAGCGTCACTCCAGCCGACAAATTAATGGCCCTTCATAGTTCATACCCGCCCCCCCAACTTCGCCAATTGACAAAACCATCTTCATTACAAGATTTATTTATTTTTTAAGTGAACGAAAAGGATTTCATTAATAACCAAAAATTAATGCAACACTCAAGAGTTATTCAAAAAAATTATAATATGAATACAAAGTTGCAAACTCATTCCAAATTTATAAAGCCACTTGACTCATGCTTGGAAGCCTCTTTTCATAAAAAGGAACACTTATTATTATTTTTTTTTATGATTTCTTAAAGATTTATTAATTATAAGATATTATTAACTTATTAATTATTAATTATAAGAGGGTCGATTGTAGGGCTGTAACGTGGGACAGTCAGACCAAGTCTGGTCTAAGCCTGATCTTAAGTCCGATGAGTTCAACTCAAGTTTGGTCTAAGATAAATTCAACCAGTGTAAAATTTTTTCGAGTTGTTCGTAGATTCGGGTTCGTTCAAGCTGGGTTCAGGTTTAAGTCGGGTATCGATCAGGTTCGTGTTCAAGTTTTGCCCAACAATCCTACAATCATATCATTTAATCAACAACTAATATCTATTTTTTTACCAATCAAATGAGGTATCCAAGCAGTCAAAGCTTGACTAATACGCATTTCTCTACACAAGGTCATTGTCTCATAAAGACGTTAAACGCTCAGACTACTAGTCCTGTCTAGGTAGTTGGCCCAAAAAATATAGACGATGAGAGTCGAATCTACGAGCTTGAAAGAGCAAACCCCTTACAAGCAATTCTTACTCCACTCAGTCATCCCCTTTAGAGTTAGCTAAGATCTATTGAAAGTGTAAAATTTAATGGTGCATATCAATTAATATTATATATACGCACTTCAGACTCGGGCCAGACTTAAGTTTCTAAGGTCTTTACTGAGGCCTAACCTGAATTCAAATTGGACTCCCTATTACTGCTTAGACCCGTTCCAAAAATATAAAATTACTATTCAAGCATGTAATTTTTCGGATGGCGCTTGGATTGGCCTCCGAAGTTGCATCCCCAGTTACCATGAGAGGCATAAATCGTCTTGATAAGAGCCAACTTAACTTGAGACTCAATCCAATCACAAGAATTGAACTAAATTGCTTTTGTTTACCAGCTAAAAAATTATTGGATTCACTATACTAAAAAAGACCTTTGATTTATTATTAATGTTTTTTTGCAGGGGTTGTTTCTAGTCAACAATTTCGGTCGGTCCCTCAATTAAGTTCGATTAATACCTAGACGAAAGAACAGAGAAATTGCTTTTATGGAGATTTGAATTTCCTTCTCATTACAACCACATAACTTGACATTTGGGCCTCATTTGCTTTACATAATTTTCAAAGGGGTCCCGAGTACAGCTACGGTATAATTTTTTTTTTTTCAAATTTATCTAAAGTATCTTCTTCTTTTTTTTTTGTGGTTATAATCTAAAGTATCTTTTGAAATTAAATTTTGTTAGAAGTTTCTCTTGGTTTTATTTATTTTAATTAGTATTTGTTTTTTGAGAAATTAACTTTCTTTCTTCATGAATAGTTGATAATTCTATTACTTAGTAATTATAAGTTTTTTAAAAATCTTTTTATACCATTAATTATTAAATTAAATTAAAACAATACATATGCATAAGTAATTTTTTTTTGTTGTCATAGATTCCCCTAAAGTGATAAATTGTTGCTAACCAATTTTTTTCATAATAATTACCAATTTTATTTTTTTAAACAATAAAATTTTTAATATAATTTTGACATTTTGATCAAAATATTAATAAAAAAATGAGGAAAAATTTTTAAAATTACTATCATCTTTAATGGCATGAGTATATAATGTATGAGAGGAGAAAGTAGTGCAATTAGTCAAATAAAAGAAGTATTGTTTACCATTGTTAGAAAGTCCATGAGTTACTCTAAATTAAAACAATACATATGTATAAGTATTTATATTATATATAATCATGTAACATTAATTAGTAAATTATATACTAAAATATTTTTATTAATAAAGGCAAAAATTAATTTAATATGAATAATTAAAAAAATAAGAATTTATTAAATATTTTTTTGGGAAGAAATTTTTTAAATATCTCACTTCACAACATGACAAGTACGGTTTTTTATAAGCCTAGCCAATTGCTAGGATGACGGTATTAAATTTCTACTAACCCTTTCTTCTTACTCTTGGTAGCTGCAGAGACTTGAACCTAATTCTTTTTTTCTTTTAAGAATGAAAAATTAATATCACTGCCCCACTTCGGTTTATAAGAAAGATTTCAAAGAAGTCCTTTATCCTTGGAGAGCATATTTATTGAACTGACTAAAAAATAAACCTACTAGTTGTCACTTAGACATGTTAAGTTGCTTTTATATGATAAAGCTAACTTCAACAAACCCTCCCTCTCCGGTGGACATGTTAAACTCTTCTCTTATCTCGGTTCTACACTTCTTTTACTGTCTTTATTATTCTGCGTTTTGCTTCATTTATCTCTACTCTCTTTTATTCTCTTTGTTTTCTCTCTTTACTATCCCACATAAAATATTAAAGTAATATATATATATATATATATATATACTGCACTTTTTGGCCAACGTGTATTCCAAACTTGGCTCCCTGAAGAACACTCAAAGAAGAAAATCAGAGGACCACCAGATTGGCTCCGACGGTAGCCGCTCCGATACTTAAGTTAATAAACTGAATTAAAAAGACTGTAATGTAAGCCAAATAATGAGCATAAAAATAAAAGCGTATCTTAGGGTTGTATTTATAGGCTTCATGATTCCTAAGTTGATTAAGATTTGGAACTATGAAAGTAGGGATTTGATCATCGGAGATTGCAGTTTGCATATCGGATACTGCGCTTGAGAGATATCTGTGAGTAATAGTTTCCTTGTTGAAGACTGTTTTCTTATCCTCTGCTTGATAGGGCGTTAAGGCGGTGATGAGCTCTCAACCCCAGAGAATGCTCTGAAGGCCTTGAGCTCGGGCCTGTGAGTTCTAGAGGATAAGGGAAATGTATGCTCTGAATGACCGAGCATCTTAGTATGCTTTGGATGTTCGAGTTTCATATTCACACGTGTCACGTGTGGACTGGTCTGTCATTTTGTGGTATATCATATATATATATATATATTGTCATTGTAACCGGTAAAAAGACTGGCCACAATATTTAACATTTAACATAACTTGTGTATTGGAGCAAGTCTTTTGCTCATTGACTAACATCTAACACTAATCCATACATTAACACTAATCCAATTAGTTTCAATTTGATATGAAATTGGAGGTGGATGGTTGGGACCAGCCTCATAAAAGGAAAACCAGAAAAAATTGAGTGGTATGCTCGCAATGACTTGTCCACTTCCTATGAAAACCCAAAATCATACAATCCAATTCCAATTCCAATTGGCTCTTTTCAAAACTCTTCCACCTTCCACCTTGTTTTGCCAGCAAAAAGACTAAACTGTCCCTCGGTACAATGATGAAAAGAACTTCCAGAAGTGGGATCGCCTAATTAGCTGGACCATCTAAGGGAGAAGACTTGGTCCGTCGCCTTCACGATTAATTGATTGGGTTGCTGAAAAGAACTTCCTGAAGTGGGATCGCCTAATTAACTGGACCATCTAACGGAGAAGACTTGGTCCGTCGCCTTGACGATTGCTTGATTGGGTTGCTTCCTCCCCACGTCGTTTAATTCTTCTCTCTCTCTCTCTCTCTCTCTCTCAAACTTGACTCGCTTTGGCATTATTTTTAAGCCTCTATTAGTCTTCTTTTCTCCCTTGTTCAACTGGGATTTCTCCACCTCCTCCTCTTCTTCTTCTTCTTGTTCTCGGATGGACATATATGCACACACTCCATATAATCATTTCTTAGTTTAATATAAATTATCTTTTGATTTGTTTAGTCTCTTCCAAGCAGTCCTGGTCAGAACTCTAAACCCGATGGCAACGAAGGTGAATTCCCCTTTAATTTCTTAGTAGAAGCTTGAATCTTGCTCTGTTCTGTTTCTTATTATTACATGTATATATATATATATATATAGCATGAAGATGAAGTCGTTTGCAAGATTCATTTTCATTCTTAATAAACTAAGAAAAGCATTTTTTTTTTGTTTTGTTGATGGATTTCATTCTAATTCACCTCTAGATTGTATATTCAATAGGTTTTGTGTGTGTGTGTGTGTGTGTGTGTGTGTGTTTTGCTTCATATCCATATAAGGAGTTGCTTTAATGTGAATTATAAGCCCATTTTTCAATGGATTTTGCTGTTCTCATGTCAGAAATCTTTAGGGAAAGAGAATCAAGTCAGAGCATCCCTTATTTCCTTGGGAAATCCATGATCTTGCTCTGCTCTGTTTTTTTTTCCCCTTCTGTTTTTGAATACAATTATTTTTGGTGGAGTTCTAACTTTAGTGATGCGGGATGAGCATGATCAGTGATGAGCTTCCCTTTTGATTGACTTTTAGATTGTCAATCAAATAGGATTCTGTTGTGTACTGTTGATTTTATGCATACCAGAACGTGTATTAGATTTTCCTTAGTCCTATGTTATGTGGGCCTAGTAAAATTTCACTAATGATATCTTTTCCAATAACTCAGAAAATCTCATGAATTTCTACTTTTTTAGAACAGTATCACAGTTTGAATCTTGATGGGTGTTTATAGTCTTTTACTCCATCTCTTAATAGTTGTGCCTTTTTCTTGCATAGTTTGGTGATCATTTAACACATCAATACTAATATGCGGCCTTTTGCTGCAGAAAGCTGTACTGAGATTGGATTTACATGATGCCAAAGCTAAACAAAAGGCCATGAAAATAGTATCCAGCATTCCAGGTATTGATTGGTTTCACACACAAAAATATATACTGTACAGTTTATTTATCTGTTTTGATTTTATAATTTATGTAGGAATTGAATCCATTTCTATGGATATGAAAGAAAAGAAATTAACAGTAACGGGCGACATTGATCCGGTTGTTGTGGTCAGCAAATTAAGAAATAAATGGCATACAGAGATATTGACAGTTGGGCCGGCCAAAGAACCAGAAAAGAAGAAGGAGGAGGCTAAAAAAGACGAAGCTAAGAAGGATGAGGGCAAGAAAGATGAAGATAAAAAGAAGGATCAAAATGAGCAGATTGCAGAGCTTGTGAAGGCCTACAAAGCTTACAATCCTCACATGACACAGTATTACTATGTCCAGAGTGCAGAGGAGAACCCAAATGCTTGTGTGATCTCTTAATGATGGGATTGAAGAACAGAGGAAATCGATGAGCTTTTTGTATTCAGTGGTGATGGTGATGGTGATGTATGATGCCCAAGAACCCATTTGAGACGAACAATGAACGACAGAGATGCCCATATGTACAGTTGATGATGGTGGTTGAGCAGACTATGTGGTGTATAGATAATAGAAAACCATGAATAAATTTTGGAACTCATGAGCATTTTAGTAGTAATTTTTAATTATGATAGATAATACTTTGTTACCTGAATGTATATGTTTGAGGTCCTAAAAAATAAAAATAAATAAATAAAAGGGTGAACAGTTTGGATGCTTGACTTGTAATTCGATTATTATAATTTTTTTTTTGAAAGCTCATATTTCATATCAGAAAATGTTATGCTTCACAAATTTGTATTTCAAATAATGTTTTATTGACGGAGAAGAATCACATTAATTATACAATTTAAAATATTATCAATAATACAATGTTATATTAATGTCACATCATTATTTAATATATATATATATATATATATATATATTTGGATACAACTCGAAAAAGAACTAAACTACTAGTAATTTTAATTTGTGTATACTGTCATGAAGAGTCGTATACTCATACCACTCAATTAGAATATCTATCCTAACTTATCAAATAGTAATGGTTACCTAGAAGGTGGAAGAAAATTAAAGAATATTTAATTTTCATATCAGTGTCATTATTCTTCTTTAGCTAAACTCTAATTGAACCACCAATTCCACACCTATTTTTCTGAGATGTCATACCAAGTTGAGCTGAACTTGTCATATCAGTGTCATTATCCTTCTTTAGCTAAACTCTAATTGAACCACCAATTCCACTCCTATTTTTCTGGGATGTCATACCAATATGTAACCAGAAACCACTGTGATACAAGGCTTCTACTTTCTTCAAAACCAATTACCATGCAACATGAGAAAAAGATGATGGCGTCTGAAATATTTGTTACCAAAGGGCAATGTGGGCCTTAATTTGCAGTTTTTTTTTTTAAATAATGATTGGAAATGTTGGGTCTGAAAGATCTTTTTCTGATCTACTTTAATTTGAAACAGTTAAAAACACTTTCTAACCTTAATGGATCATGGCGGGCCAATTCATTAAGCCAGTGGACCATAATTCAACAACCACGATTGTGTATGGATTTTTCACTGAATTGGCCAATTATTACATGAAAATGGTCAATTTCAGAAGTTTATAAATTACAAAATACCCAAAACAAATCTGTTTTTGTTTAGTATGTACACTACTGTGAAAAATTAAAATTATATCAATTACGTAAAGAATAAGTAATCACATCTTTTAAATAGAATCTCGATCTTATATAGAAGTATACTTCAGCTTTAGGCTTCTAGCACCATATAAAAAATGAACTAAGCATTCAAAAATTATTTGGATTTGGACCACGACAAACTCCACAAGGGTCAAACCATGGTTCATAACAAAATAATTTTTTAGGAGAATATAATCCTGGGTATGAAACTTTTGAGTTTTGACAGACTTGAGTTGGCATCCTCATCCTCTTGAGACAATTCTAGGCATATGCATGATGTGGGAAGTAACACACTGATTCATTGTGCCCAAAATAATGTATAAATAAACCATGAATAGACTATATATATATATATATATATATATATATATATATATATATTACAGGCTCAAAGACAATGTCGGGATCATCATTGCTTGTATAGTACAGTGACATTGTCTGTTTGCTTGCTCATGGAGTCATGGTTATAGGACATGCAACATGAGGTCATGCCTAATGCCATTTGTTCACCAATATCTAACTAATCTTTTTTTGTTTAAGCAAACCCATCCTAATCCTTACATCTTTCTTACGCTTTGATGCACATTAGAGAGTGACCGATTATAAAAATATGCAAAAATTAAGCAATATATATATATATATATGTATATCTATTTGGGTGGTTGGGGGGGGGGGGGGGGGGGGGAAGCACTAACCACAATCTACCAATTAATTTACCTAATTATACAAGATGACATAACATGGTGACTATGGTAGTCGCTGTCTCTGCTATTAAAGACAATGAATTAGTGACAATCTGATGGGGAACAAGCAGCACCTTACGGGTCATTTGTTTTTTATCCTGTAGGATTTTTTGTGAACTTTTATTTATTTTAGGACTGTATTTTTCTATTTTTAGGATTTGATTTTAGTAGTCTATATTTATTTTGTAGTTTGCATTATTTAGTAATTTCATTTTTTGTTTGATTGTAATCAAATATTCACTTAGTTTTGATGAATGAAGAATTTTTCTATGGTGCGGATTCCAATTTTTTTTTCCATTCCCTAGGTGTGGATGCCTATAATTCTATTTTTGCTGTGAAATTAATGATCTATTGAACAAGAGTTAGAGAAAAAGAAAAAATGACACAAAAATTACGTGTTTCAGCAGTGCGCTTACGTCCATGGGTGCGACTATCTTTTTTCACTATATAAAAAATAGAGTTATAATGTATTTATATTGCATCCTAGTTAAGTCCTAACCCTAATTAGATACATTAAAATTTTTCAATATACCTTTACCCTATCGCGCCCCCAACCAATTATTTGTCTCTTGTAACACAACTAAGGTTAAGATACAAGAGTATTATGTACTTCACTACGCTTTGTGTTATGAATATAATCACCTAATCAGGATCGGTGAGATACGAAAGCAAACAAGAAAATGAATCTAAAATCACACGCATACAAAAGAATACAAAGATTTATGTGATTCACTTCAGAATAGGGTTATGTCTACGGCTGTTGCGGTTTCACTATGATTTGAAAGGGTTACAATGAGATGCGGCTCCTCAACTATAAATACATAGTATTAGAGCAAGAGAAAAATAATGTGAAATACCAAAAATACTCTCAAAAAAATTTTACGGATTAGTGTACAATATTTATCAAGATCCACACTACCCAACACTTTGCACGTAATACTTAGTTTCCTTTGTTACGAAAATATAATTTATATCTCTAACAAATTTTCTTAGGTGTAAATTCCTAACGTTGTCATGCATCGCAATCATTTTCAGGACATGGCTCATATTTTTGAGATGTGGTTGTCAAAATATTTGCTAAATTCGTCATGCATAGCGAAGGCAAAAACTTAACTATAGCTCCTTCTTAGTTGCAAATTTCTTATAAATGCAGAGATACACTTGTAGTTATAGTTACACATTTCGTTATAGTAGGATCTCTCTAGTATGAACTTTTGTTGTACAATCCTCTTTCTCCTAAAACTATCTTTCTTTATGTAATGATCATATCGAGAATCGATAGGACTACCCTTTCTATCATTCCAGTTGTATGGAGATTACCCTTAAAACTGGCCTTCTCTAACAAGTAAACTTGTACGTTTCCTTCAATAACTAAAACAGGAGAATGTACAAATTCTGTTTGATGCACTGATGGCAAAATTAATATCCCAATTAAGTCAAGGGCTTTTAGCAAGATTAGCAGGTCACAAATTTTGCCCCTATTGGTGTAAGTCTAACCCAATCTTAATACATGGATTAGAGTTGGGAGAGCTTGAGTATAGATCCACATGATCTCAACTAACGACGAAGAATATGGTAGACATGCTTGTGTACTTTTAGCAGTAGCGAACTTGTCTATATATAATCCTATGGTTCATCACATCGTTGTATCCTTTGTTTGTTTTATTGCTTTTATCAAGCATGTGACAATTTCTCAGAACACAGATGAGTTACAGAAAGTCTTGTAAACAGAACATCAACTTGGAGCAGAAGCACCAACTCCTAGCTATGAATAAATCATGGACTAATGAGTTTCTTCAACCAAAGAAAAAAGAGTAAATAATGATCTAGACGAGTTGGAATCAATATTTCAACTATTTGGACTAATAAAGGCAAAATCCATTATATAAATGATGGATCAGATATGTTCAATAACATAAGAATTCATTAATATTGTAAATAGGAATTCAAATTCAAATTCAATATGCAATATGCATGATGAATTTAGATACAACAGAAAGCATGGAACTTATATTGATAATAAGATTTTACAATTCGAGGTCCAAAAAAAGAAAAAGGTAAAAACCCCTATGAAGAGAAAAATGGGGCTTACATGAACCTATATAATCCAATCCCAATGACCAAATGAGGGCAGTAATGCTGAATATTTATACGGGGAAAAAATGAGTTAGTGCCATTTTCCTCTTGGTTGCATATAAATGGTGTAAAGTCACTAATTTTCCTTATTCGTACCCTAAATACAAGAAAGAATAATTCAATCTTATTTACCAAAAAATCTTTAAAACTAACCCAAAAAAAGAAAGGATGCTCCAACCATCCTCTTAGTTATGTATATAATGGTGTAAGATTTGATCTAAGCTAATTCCTAGCACGAACAAGAGGTGAAGCAATGGGGGAGTGAGGAGACATCATGTGTGGTGCCATTCTTATATCTTCCAGCCTTCGAAATGATAAGCTGACTTGAAGATTGCTTTGTCCACATTGTCTCTTCTTGGGGGCCTCCATTCCTTTGATTTGAGACAGCACAAAGTTCCGAATCCTTCGCAGAGCAACTTCCATGGTGTCATCATCCATGTTTGCAAAGCAAACTCTAAACCAACCGGATTCTGAGCAGTGAAAAGAAGAGCCAGGCGAAACATTGAGCTTAACTTCATTGATTATCACGTGCCACAGTTCCATCTCGGCCTCAGCAGTGGGCTCTTTGAGCAGCCTACTCAAGTCCATCCAGATAAAGAGGCCAGCATTGCTCTTCAAACTTCCAATGCCCACTTGAGCAAGTCCCTTTGTGAAGAGCTCATGCCGTTTAGCTAGCCTAATTGCACTCTCTGCTATGAATTTCTCAACAAAAATGTCATCAGATAGCATTGATGCAATCAGGTGCTGAGTTTGGGTAGAAACAAGTCCAAAACTTGACATCTTACGAGCACAATTTACAACTGCATCATTGTATGAGTACACAATGCCAACTCTGAAGCCGGGGAAGCCCATGTCCTTTGAGAGACTGTACACAATGTGTATAAGATCGCGATTGCAATCTGCATCTTCCTCTATTATCTCAGCTATACTGACAAATCCCGGCTGGCTGAAGACTGTGGCGGCATATATCTCATCACAGACCAGGTGGATGTTTTTTTCATTGATGAAGCTCACTATACTTCTTAGTGTATCTCTGTCCAAGAGAGTGCCCAATGGGTTTGATGGATTGGTAATGAGCAAGCCCTTTACATTGATGTTGGCCTCTTGGGCTCTCTCATATGCCTCTTCCAAGGCTGTTCTGGTGACCTTGAAATTGTTAGATCTCTCGCAAACAACTGGAAACAGTTGTACTCCTGTTCGCCATCTCAGATCTCGATCAAATCTGCAACAGAATGGCAAATCTTTTAGTGCCTTGGAAAAAGAATGCAATTCATTAATTAATTCAACAAAAGTATCATTATGGATCTCATTTTGTATGTTGGTGGGAATATTTTTCATATCTTGCTCTACTTATTTAAATTTTGATCTGCATCATACAGTTTGCAGAAGAAAAAAAAAAGAGAAACAATTTAATTTGGGTGTATTTTGGCTGCTCAAGTAGGCAAGTTGTTGATCCATGTGATGTTACCATGTTGGCTCTTTTACATTCAAAACGACAGCATTTCACTCCAAATCAGGTAAGAGAAATCTCTTCTTACTTGGGTACGTGTTACAACCTTAATCTGACACCTATGAAGATCCTCCTACCTAGTTTGAGTCCAAGTATTGTTCTATTCAAAATTGAGTTTGGAATTTGTATAGGTGCTAAGTGGGCAGATATGGCTAACTAGTAACCCAAATATGGCTAGAAATGAAGAGGGACCTCAAGTTTGTAAAGTAGTTTTCAATCACTATTGGTAATTAGAGGTTTCTGTAAGAGAATCTGCTCCTCTTAGGAAAAAAGTGGTTGTTCTCATGTCCTATCCCACCAATAATTCAACCAAGTCCAAGACCAAGAACTTTTAACTTGTACCCCCAAGACAATAGATTTATTTCAAAAGCTGAAACCACCTAGTCTACATTATTTTATCTGAATCTTATTCATGAAAAAACCAATATGGAAATCAAATAGAAGAAGAAGAACAAGAACAAGAAGAAGAAGAAGAAGAAATTAAAATGAAGTTTTACCCTGGATAATATGGTGTGGGTACCAAAAATGCATCACCAGGATCAGCCAAACAGAAGGCCATCATTTCATGAGCCCCGGTTGCTCCCCCACTCATAACAATGCGGTCTGGGTCGAATGTGACTCTGTCTCCCCTCACTTTTCCCATAAACTTCGCCACAGCCTGTAGATTAACATCCATCATGTCCACGGCATAAGAAGAGTGTTGAATTATTCTCAAATATATATCAGTAATTCAAAATTTATAATTTCAAAGCATAAAGGTTGTAATGTTTTTATACATTTCTGAACTCTGGCAAGCCATGATAATCCTGAAAAATAGCAATATCTTTGAAGTCAATCACTCCTTCAGCAGTGCAAATGGAGGCTTCTGGGTTATTCACAACCCAATCTTTAATCAAATCAAAGCAAAGCTGCAAAAAAAAAACACCAAAACGCAGACAATTTACTCTCTGCTCGAGCATTGCAATTTGTAAAATGGATTATTTCTTGAAGAAAAATGAAAAATACCTCATTTTCTGCAAGACCCATTTGAATAACCCCATGAGGATTGTGGGTAGGATGGTATGGATCATTGTCGTATGCTTTCCAACCATCAAAGTAAGAAGAGCCTTCGCCATGTCCGTTGTTGGTTGCTATCTTGGATAACAATTGTTGTTCGTTACTCAAAGTGAACGCCATTTTTTGTACTGAAAATAGTCAAATGTTCTCTGCAAGTTGAGATGGAGAAGAAAGAGTTTATATAGACGAGAGGGAATGGATGGCTTCTTTCAGTAGTCGTAATTGCTTGCGATATGCTTTTATGCACAACGGTGATTCGATCTTATATAGTTGTCTTTGATGACTAGGTTAATAAAATTTTGTTCTTTGGAAAGGAGGAGCGGGTGAGAACGAAGGTTCATAGCAAGATCAAATCATGACCCTTCTTGGAAGGGTTGGAGGGCGGCATTTTACTTCAATCATATATTAACTAATGGCATAAGCAAAATATTATATAAGAATTTTGGTGAGGTTAGATTTATGAAATTTTATTAGTCCTTGTAATATATGTGTCAACACGTGTATTTTACGAACTAATGAGTAAGTAAAATATTATAAAAGAATTTTGTTGAGGTTGGATTTCTCACATAGGTTAGATTTTTGCAACTTCATTGGTCTATGTTATACAAGCGTCTGCACGTGTATTGTACAAACTAATGAGGTCGTACAAATCTGACATCCACAGCTTACCAAAACAGCCTTTTATTATACAAACATACTTTCAGTATAAAATGAGATGCCTTAATCAATACTTTTTATTTCAACATGAAAATTACTATTTTCAAAAGTTCTTCCGAATAATTTGTCAAATATGACAATCTTGTATTGATTATATATATCAGTGTATCACTTTATGATGCAATATGCATTATTTTATGTGATGTATACCTCATATTATTGTGGTTTTTTTTTGGAATAAATAATATTATTCTTATTTCAAAACAAATTAGCCTTTTGGATTGAGAAATTTTACTATGGATACCATCCATGGACTAAACTAATGACATTCTGTCATTTAGATTTGATCTTTGATCTTTTTGTTTTTTTTATACAATGATAGAAAGGGTGAATATAGAACTATTAGTGTGTTGTTATGAAAAATCTAACTCACATTAACTATGAAGAGAATAGACACCCATACTACTCGAATAAAATCTTAAGAAACACAAAAATAACATCCTTACTATATAGCAAACTATCATTTTTGTGATGGCCAAAATTCTTTTGTGGATGACTTGTAATCGAGAAAATACTATTACCAAATCCTTTGTTAACAAGGAAAAAAAAATTGACATTTTCCTAATTCAATAATTTTATTGGGTTTGAGGATATAAAAGCTATTTAATAATTATGATTTTTTTTTAAAAAGAGAAATGATATTAGCATTCCAAATATAGTTTACACTCTTCATAATTGAAAATGCATGGAGTGTAAGAGTATAAAAGAAGGAACCCCTTTTTATCATCTCTCCCTTCTAAATGAATGAATAATTAGGGTACCATTTTACTTGGGAGGACATTAATATGTATTTTGGACCACATTGAAGGTGTTGTGAATTATTATAGCTAAATTGGTATAATTGAATCACAACCATTCAATAGAAAAGATTTTGGACATCCTATTAAGGAAGGACATGGACACACTTTAACTACACATAAAGCAAACATGAACATGAACATTGCATATGGACATATTAACACCAGTACTATAACAGGAAGTGATGGCTGTGCTATCATTTAGTATTAGTATTCATCAAGAGATTCCTTAATCACGCGGATTACTGTCCCAAATTTATGCAAATTTTACGCATTCGCATTTTTACTATGCCTAAAACAAAATAAATAGTAAGAATTATACTATTTTCTTTTTAATTTTTTTGACACTTACTAATAGTATTTTTTTTTTCTTTTAAATTTTTGAAATTGTACTGCACCCTTTCTGATTTAGCTTTTAGTTATACTAATATTTCTTAGTGTTAACATTATTGGTTATTGATGTTGATGATTTTTGCTAGCATCAACATTTTGAACTTTTTTTTTTTTAAGGGAATTGATATTAACCCTTTATATTTTATCAAAGGAACTCTATTTGTAAAATGAAATTATGCAATTTGTCCTTAAATTCAAACAAAAAGTCATTGAATCTACAATTATAGAGGGGCATTTATGTAATCTCATTTAAGCTAATTAGTAAAAGTAGAATTCCAATGACTAAATGTCAAGAGTGTAAATATCAATTTTGTCCATTTCAATAGTCTAAACGGACTAAAATGGCTGTGTGATTTAAAAAATAAAAGAGTATTTTTTAAAAATTAAAAAAAATCTTTAAAAAAATTAATATAATTTATCTAAAATTGTTAATATTATTTTTGGGGACAAATTTGGTGACTTAACAATTGATTTAAGTGAAAAAAATAGTATGATATTAAAGCAGCACTGGCTGGTCCTGAGAACGCAAAGAGTCAACAGTCAAAACCTAATCCAAAATGGTATTCTCTGACCTTCAAAATTCTAAAGCTGTCTCCATCCATCTTCTAGCATGTCTAGAACATTCAACTCCTTCAGGGCCCATGTCTTAAATATTTATACGTGTCTTTGAACCAAAATCTTCAACGGATACTATCAGTACAGTACCCCACGGTTGGAATAATAATTTCTTCCGTCCCGCCTCATAAGACTTTGAAGAGAAAATAAATGAACTGAGGGATTTAAATAGAAAAAGATAGTAAAACCCGATGTGGATCCGGGGCTAAGATGGGAGAAGGTACCTCATCCCGCGTTTTCATTATATATTTAAATTATATATATATATATATATTTTTAATATTTTAATATTTTATTAAAGACTCGTTTAAATAACAATGAAAAAGTATGATTTAAAAAAATCTTTTTTAATAATTTAATTGAAACGTCTGTTTTAAATTTATTGTAATCTTGAAAAATACAATTCATAAACTAAACTAAATACTAGATTTATTAAAATAAAATACCCGTTTTAGATTTGAAAACGCCTATTTAGAATATATTAAATTGAACCAAACACACACACACACACACACACTAAATACCCTTACATATATAAATTAGAATGTGTGTATGTATAATATGTGCATATATATATTATTTGTACAATATTATAAATATAAATTTATATTTTTAATAAAATTAGTTGATTAGTTTGAATTCTTTAAAATTAAAAAAAATAAATTTTACACGAGTACAGGATTTGGGGGAGAGACAAGAATAGAGATGAGAACATGATAAACGGAATGGAATGAAAACGGAAAGAGACCCGACCTCATTGTCATTCCTATACACACAGTAGATGTCTTTGACAACATAGTTTATTTCTCTCTCTTCATTTACAATTTGCCCTCTTTTGCTAGTGAAAAGGAAAGTTACCTAATAAACGTTTTTTTTGTGTGTTTCATTTACAATTCGCTTTCATTTGCTAGTGGAAGGGCAAGTAACGTGATAAATGTTTTTTTTTTGTATGAATCTCATTTCAAAATTTTCCATCTTTTTTGGTATGATTCCAATACAGAAAGAGAATGATGTGATCACCCAATCCTATTATTTGAAAATCAAACAACAATTTCATTCCAAAAGCACCACCACAAATGGATATTTGTGTAATTTATTAAGCAGGTTTTTAAGACCAACCTTACACTTGGGTGGGTCAAAACTCTTTGCAAAGACACAATCAACAAAACTACTCCCACCTTAGCCCATTTTCAGAGACTTACAAAATACAATATTCCATTATCTTTTATTTATTTTTTTTATTTTTTGGGCAGCATCAAGTTTAACTTCACATTTATAGGTGAATAATTGGATTGATATCATCTATAAGAATTTTTTTAAATTGACTTTAAATTATTTTACCTTGTGAAAATTATTTATCCTTTATTTTGAAAAAAAAATAATAATAGAGTATAGAAATGTTTTTACATAGAATACGAGTTTTAAATATTTAATCTCAAGGATAATCAAAATTGAATAATGCTACGCTTATCATATTTGTTTATCTGTTGAGTTGTCAGTGTTATAGTAGCTGAATATTACAAGTCGGCTTATAAACAATTTTTGATAAAATTTGAAAATAAAAATAGTATTACTAATCAAAATTAATGGGTCAAATCAAACCACAATTTCATCTAATTGAATGGAATTCCATTATGTTTTATGCAATGAACTACCAATTTTCTTTTATCAAGTTCTAAAATCTTAAAATATATTTAATGGTTTCTGGACCATTGATTGTAATCCATTACGATAATTAGTACAGAGAAGATTGAATTATTACTCCTAAAATTTTGTAAATTTGTAGTTTTGATCATTTATGAAGTACCATAATTATGATTAGGATAAATTACACTCAGTTTCTTTGATATTTTTGACAATTATTACACCAACCTCTCTTAAAGTTTTTGAAATTATATTGATCTTTTTTACTTTTCCTGACAATATACAAATATGCCTCCCTATTCACTTTTTTTCCTTCAAAATGACATAATTACACCTCTTATGTTTTTTTTTTTCAATTTTGACCGTTTCTTATTTTTCTCATTTTCTAAATAAATATTAATTAAAACCTTAAGTTTATTTTTATATAAAATAAAAATAAGTTATTTTACCTTTATTTTTTTTAATATATAAAAAAAATCTTTTAAAAAAGTTAGAAGAAAATTGGTTAAAATTGAAAAAATGTAAAAATAATAATAAAATGGATAGTTTTGTCATTGTGGTTAAAAATTTTGACTGGAATAGAGCATTTGTATATTATCAGATAAAGTAAAAAATGTCAATATAATTTCAAAAATCTTAAAAAAGTTCAGTGTAATTGTCAGAAACTTTGAAATAGTACAACATAATTTACCGTTACGAGGAATCTCAAATTGTCAAGTAAAATAAAAGAAGAGATCAGTATAATTTTAAAAATTTCATTATCTGTGTGTATAATTGATAATAAACATCAACTCGGAATCTCATTACACTAAATCTCAACCATTTTGTAAAATTCCAAGTTCTCTGTTTCATATTTTTCAACAATCAAATACAGCAGAAACCATTCTCATTTTTCATTGTTTCCCAAATGAGAACCAAATTCGTAATGCAGCAACAATATTAGACCACTTGAAAGTTAGAGAGTCTCTATCAGAACTGTATTGAAGACTTAGATTGTGCATGGGGGAGAAATTTCAGCATCGCACGTGTCAGAACTGTAAAAAGTTTGACTTTTGACAGGAACACATTTCTAGTGAAAATGGAATAAAACCAGACAAGCGGGTCATATTGCACAACTCGAGGGCTTGAACGATTCTAGTGTTGACCCACAACTAGAATATTAACCATCCTCACACACCAAGAGCCACCCACATGGTTGACCCAAATCTCAGACTTCCAAGCAGTCTAAACTCTCAAATTCAAACACATTTAGTATATTGGAAAACATGGATACGTAACTTGGTTATATGGTACTATGGTAACAGTATTTCAAGTGGGTTTCGACCGCCACGCGACAATGTCATGGACAGGAAAAAAAAAATTTTTCTATTACCACTAGGACTGTTTTTTAGTGACATTTTATCAAGTGTGCTATCGTTTTTATATGCACTCTTATAAATCATAGCACATATGATAAGTTACATTGCCGTAAACTACTGATTTATTAAAAAAGTGTCAAGACACTACTAAAAAGTCACGCCGCCTTAATAGTGTAACAGTCCCATTCAAAAATTTTCCACCATTGTGATTCTCGAGTCTTGGTCAAAATGGGATGGATGCTTACCCCAGACGTACCATCTGATCAATGGAAACTATCATGGCCATAGATGGCTGGAAAGTCCTTGGTCCCTGGGTGGGTTGAGACTTTCGAGGCTAAGTTACCTCGAAGGAAATGACATCCTAAGCCAACTGGCACGCCAATCTGTAAAGGGGATCACTGAGGATCCAAGAAGTGGAAAAGTGAACAATAGAGAGAGTATATCTCTGTGGAATTAATCAACAATCCCCTGCCAATTTCTTTAATTCTGTTTCATTAGCGATGCTCTCTTGACCTTGCAGGCAGTAAAGTTGATGAATTAGATATAATATATGTTACCATGACTGTCAAATGTACAGTAAAGTTCACAATTCGGGGGAAATTAAGACCATGTCACCCTAAAGGGCGTGCTAAAACCCGTACGAGAAAGCATTCAATGGTCTGGTTACAATGTGCTCGTGTTGAGCATTCATTGTCCCGACACATTACACCCAGGACTAATGAATAATTTTCCCAATTGCTCGTGTCAGCTGGTTGAAGTGTTTAGACTTTCCACACCTCAAACCTGAAACCAGCAGACCAATACACTTTGTATGCCATTGATTTAAGTGTTCCCAACACAAATTTAAAGAATACCAAGTTAGCATTTCACCCAAGACACATAAACTGAAAACCAACACAACAACAGTAAGTATGCCATTTATTGAGATTATCTTAATGTTTGTAATGGGATTGAGGAACTGTACTAAATCTAATTAATACATGCAAGATGTAAATGTCTAGCTGAGTTTATAACAATGAGAAAACAAGTCACCAATCAACTTAGAACAAACATATACATCTATGATATCATGATGAGAATATTTACAAGGACATGAAGATAAAATTCTTAAGAATTTCAGCCAACAACACAGATTCAGATTATTAAAACACACACACACACACAGAAGCTCAGTGGGGAGGCATATCTGAAGCAGAAGCCCTGGGATGCTTGCATCCCTGCTCTGGAGTCAGATTTTCAAAGGCAGCTCTCTTTGGTCTCAACTGCAAACAGAAAGCAAGTGAGAAGCAAAATGAGAGAGTTCCTCTCTTCATGTATGTGCATGTGAGGGTGTGTGCGGTTGGATACACATGTTCACACATTTACTATGTACATATTATGCAGGTTCCGTATATGATGAACTCTAACCTTTTCATCAGCATGCTGATATAAATGTCTCAGAATTATATTTTTAGATTCTGAAGATATGACTGCCAAAAAAGTTCAAACGCATGTCAATTACATGTGATAAAACAACACCTGGTAACTAACTGGAAAACTAGAAAAAAACCCACATTAAGACTACAAATGAAGTTACTTTTTCATCTTTCAGTACTTAGGTTCTGAATTAGCACAATTAAATTCAACTTTTTTCATCACAATAGAGGTAACTGATACTTGCACTAAATGGACTGACCTTGAGTACGGTTTAATACTCAACGAAAGAAAAATATTTGCCAAATTAGCATACACTCCCTCCTACTCGTAAATTAATATTTCAATGAAATTTTTGGCACAGTATCCACTCTTTTGGAGGTAGGTTGTACATACAGTCTCAAGTAACCAAGCTTTTGGAAGCAGTTGTTTAGCATCACCATAACTCCAAATACTTCCACAAATTTCAACAAAGTCCCTCAAAATTGGATTCCCACCAAAACAACATTAAATTCCAAATCTTGGAATTGAATTGAATCAACTACAAACAAGTGAAGTGGCCTAATTTCTCCACATAAGAAATTTGCAACACTACTGAACTTTAGCAGTTATAACAACTTATACTTGCTACCTAACCTTAGCCAACACCCCCCCCCCCCCCCCTCTAAAAATAAAAAATAAAAAAAATAAAGAAGGTTATACTTTTTATGCTGACTTTAGTTATAGTACCATGTTATACTTGTTTCTAAAGTCAGCATGCCATAACATGTAGGCATCAAATTGGGGTAGAAGCCTGTCTATCAAGAGTTTAATTTCCACAAGACACCGGAAAAAATAAAACTGGAAGAGTCAAGTGGGCAATTCTTTACTAATATATCATGAATAACATTACGGCATAATAAGAGAAAATTTTAAAAGCAACTAAATAACACTACATGTGCAATAGAAACTATATGATGAAATAAACCAAAAAGGTTCATCTCCATTACCTTGATTAGGTGGTGGAATTGTCCGATCATGAGTAGGATGATAAGTGACAGGTGTCATTTTCTAGACATGGACAGAAATATAACTTCAGTATGGAAAACAATATACAACCTATCACATCCATTTGTATCAAAATCATAAAAGGAAACGAAAGTGATGTGCTTTTAAGCTTGCGAAAATGAGCAAGGAAGGGTGACAACTGACAGCAGGCAACTTCATGTTCTTGAAACACCCATTGGTAGATGCCTAATGCCCTTACAGGGAACACTAGATGGAGTTCATGTAGTTGTTCACTTAAATCTAGGTGTTCTAAAACTGGTTCTAGTAGCATAGTAGTCTGCACAACAGTTGGAAATTGGACAAGTTCTTCGTTGATATAGCATGAATTTCCTGGAGTTTGTAGGGCAATGAGTTCTAGTTTCTCAATCAACAAGTTCAAAACTTTATAATCAAATGGGAAAACTCTAATAGCAGGAATTACCTTATCTGCCATTTATACTTCTCAATACCTTTGAAATGGTTCAGAGAATTCCCAGTGAATAGCTGAAGTCTACCCCACCAAGATAAACACTAATCCAGTCAATTAACTATACTGTTGACAACCACCAAAATTTCTGTATAAAAACAGTTTTGTGAAGTTTATGAAATGAAAGAAAATGTAGAGGAAGTGTGTACATACTCATTAGTGTACAGTTTGCAACAATGTCATAATCAGGTATGAGATGATAACAAAGTGTGTTTCCCAATATATATATATATATATATATATATAGTGTCGTCATCTGGTTCCAACCGTTAAAATCCTTACACATCACAAACCTCCTGAAACTCAAGGGTTATAAGGTGGTATCAACAACACGTCAAGATCAACGATATGCATTAGTGACCAAAGCCAGTGTGAATGTCTACCACATGGTTGGTTTGAAAGCTTCCTTCTTTGACTTTTCTCGCAAAGGACCTACAAATTCCAACCATCCCTTTTAATGCCCTGGGCTCCACTTTACACTAGAAAGTTCGACAGATTTTGAAGACTTGCAGAAGCAAGATGGTAAAATCTGATTTTACAATTGGTATGGACTTCTTCAGATTATGAGGGGTGTCTTGAAACCCACTTTTTAATACCCGACTCAACAAAGTCTTATCCCAATTATTTGGAGTCGGCTACATGAATATTCTCTCGCTATTATTTTCTATTTAAGGTCATTTTTTCTGTTAAACCACCCATTACCATATCTTTTTTCACTACTTCTACTAAAGTTAATTTTGACCGCTTTCGCCCCCTAACAAGACCCTCAATATTAACCCCGTTGCTATTTCTTATTGGTGCATTTATTGGTCTTTATTTTACATGACCATACCATCTTAGTCGATATTTTCTCATCTTATCTCCTACAGGTGCTACTCCTACCATCTCACAAATATGTTTATTCTTAATTCTATCATTTCTTGTCTTAACGCACATCCATCTTAACATCCTCATTTCGGCTACACTCATCTTACTAACATGTTATTTCCTAATTGTTTAACATTAAATAGCCTAATAGTTGTTCTATATAATTTAACTTTCAATTTAAAAGATATACGCCGATCACATGATACTCCAGACTGCACTTTTCCACTTAACCCATGTTGCTTTAATTCTATGAGTAACATCATCTCTAATTTCTCCCTCTTAATGAATAAGTGAACCTAAATAACGAAATTTTTCACTTATTATTAACTCTTGATTTTCAATTTTCACTGCACCCCCATTTGCATTACCATTTTTACTAAAATTACAATCAAGATATTCAGTTTTTGTCCTACTTATCTTGAATCTTTTTTTATTTTAAAGCTTCTTTTCAAATCTCTAATTTATCATTTATCCTTCTTTTAGTTTCATCAATTAAGACCATAACATCGGTAAGAAGCATACACTATAGAACGTTATCTTGTATATGCCTCATCAGCTTATCCATTACTAAAGCAAAAAGGAACAGGCTTAATGCCGACCCTTGATGTAGGCCTATTATAATCGAAAATTCATTTTTTTCTCCAACAATTGTCCTTACTATAGTAAACATCCCATCATATAGGTCTTTTATTGTTTCAATATATTGTTTTGTAACTCCTTGCTTTTCTAAAACCCATCATATTAGATCTTGAAGAACTCTATCATAGGTTTTCTGCAAATCAATAAATACCATGTAAAGATCTTTCCTCTTTTCTCTGTACCTCTCCATAATTCTTCTTAATAAGTTTTTTTTTTTTTTGTCTTTTTTCACTTTTTAATCAAAAGTGATAAAGCAATTCAAAAAACTTGTCATGAACAAATTGGTATGTACCTCTTCAGATTATGGGGTTTTCTCAAAACCCTCTTTTTTCACTTTTTACAAAGTGATAAAGCGCCTCTAATAAGATTTGGGGAAGCTAAAGATGGCCAGAATTGATCATGCTATTAGTGCATACTTGCATATTTCTCATTGATGAATGATGATTAGTCGACTAAAACAAAGACAAAGAAGGGTGTTTACCCTTTTCTTTTCACTTTAATTTAGGGTCTCCACAATGTTTGTCTACTTCACAACCCCATTCCGTGTGATTACACAGCTCACTTACTTTTCAATGTGCCCCTAAGATTTCATATATTTTTAATGATTCATAAACTTATATTTGCACGTATTTCCTTACATTACTTGGAACTGTTCTCTATTCACCTTTCATGTTAGTTATATAGATTAAGATCATCATTGATCAAATATAGTTTATCGTGTAAGCATTCACCTAACAAACAAAACCATTAATAAGCATTGATATCTTTGCTAACATCAGAATTTAAAACCCAAATTCAGAAACTACAAGATCGTGCATTCTAACATAGTTCTTATAAATTTCAAGTTAGGACTCCAAAAATTCACAAGGGTTTACCAAGAAAACCCTAATCTTTAATTGGGAAAAGAACCACAAAATGTATCTCACAACTCGACACATCACTCTCTTGAATGCATGTGGGCATTTCTTAAACAGAAATGCGCAGTATTAACAGTAGAACAAGAATGGCTTCACCGATCAAACAAAATCAAAGCTTTCCATGTAAAAATGAGTTCAAGCAAAATTAAATTTGGGTCTAGTTAAGATAGAGGAATGCTTACCGAAGGATTTAAAGGATCAGACGGTCGAAGTTGACTGAAGTTGTGAGGGTCGAAGGAGGGCCAGTCACCTAGCATAGACCCCATTAATAGAAGGCCGTACTTCCGATAGAAGAATCGAGATAAAGACAGAGAACAATGCCGCTGTTTCAGATATCTGCAAGCGTGACAGAGTTGCAAAGGAAGTGTACTAAGCAAAGTAACTCTTGGGTAGACTCGGTTAACGCAGGGTGCAACTCGGGCCACGACAGGACCGTGTCCTGTTGAAGTTTAGTCCATGTTTTAAAATAATCAACTCAAAATTTAAATCTGCCTTTAAATCCAACAATACAGTTTCACTCCGATCGAAATTAAAATTTATTAATATTATATTTAACCTGAATCCAAATTTTAATAATTTTAATTATTAATTTTAATTTTCAGTTTATATTCATAGTTCTTTTAATAAGTTATTATTTTTTTTATTTTGATTGTATATTCAAAGTTTTAATAATTTCTCTTAATTCTTTTTTTTAAAAAAAAAAATAGAAGTTGTTAAAATAATTATTTCAAGATAATTTAATTTTTTTAAAAAAATGTTAAATATCAAAAAGTTTTAAAATTTATAAAAAAAATTAGTAATAATGTTTTAAAGAAATTTCTACTAATCAAATAGTGTATAACTAAAATATTAAATTTCATACTTTCAAAGTCTCAATCTACGTCGAACACTAATTTTAAATCGGTGTTAAGTTTTTTTATCTAAACTCATCTTAAAATATAAAAAATAAAACTCAAATCTTAAAAAATTTAGACCGGGCTCGAGTTGGTTCGGGTTAACCCATCTAAGTTATACTTATACCCCTAGTTTATGGTCTAAGTTTATGAATTAGACTTGTAAATTAAGTAAAAATTCTACTGGTAAGGTAGCATATGGTTAATTAATTATACATGTTCACACAAATTAAATTTTGATATGCAACTTATATTTTAAATTAAAAGGTCATCTTGACATTATTAATATCATATATTTGAAATTAGTATACACAATTACAATGTTGTTTTACCAATGAACTTTTTTTCATCAATTATACACAATTAATTTTATTTTTTTGCCTCTTTAAAACCAAACAATGGTGATTGATCATATAGATGGCTGATGGTAATCGATTTGGTTCATGGACTAAGTTTGACACAAAAATTTCTGTAGTAAGCAGTGTTGGTAGGACCATTTATAGTGAAACATGTGTTTTTTTTAATATGACAGCGATGAGGTGTTAGAATTCATGTAATATAATTAATTGATTAGTATAATTACATGTACGAATATTGTTATAAAATTATAGAAAATTACACAATTTAACAGTAACATAAAACTATTATACATAGGTCCTAGTAGAAACCCCATGAGAGGTTTTTGTAAGAGATCAATGTAATTAATATCTTTTTTAATGGAGGTGATGGGTTATTACAATTAATTTAACTGAATGATACAGTATAATTATAATATTACATAGAAATGAAAAACACAAACAATCTAACGTTCTAATAATGACAGAAGTCTTTCAAATATGAACCTTGAACAAACAAACTAGATTAGCTAATAACTAGATGAAAATAATGTTCAAGTTCTCTCTAAGGAATATTAAAAACACATATAGAAGACATCAAGTGGATCGAATTTCATGTAAAAGTGAACATTATACCAATCTCTCTAACATTCTACATCGAATGTCATCTACAATAATTGAACACGGCTCCTTAGGAAATCTATGTAGTCATACTATTCTACTTTTTCATGAATGAACCTTTTTAGCCAACCAGTAAGTTGATAGTTAAATTCACAGTAAATATGCTTAAATGAGACTTTTAAACTTTTATCTTTAATAATGTTAATACAATCTGTCTCAATATTATGAATCCGTCGTGACCCATGATGTCTGCCTAATAAATTATTAATGATAATCATACAATTATCTTTAATATCAATGTATTTATGTCTCAATTGTCAATTCTTTACAAAGGGTTAACGCTTCTAATTGAAAAATTAAATAATTATTCTCATAGTAACTAGATAAAGCCTAACAAATATGACCATTTTCGTTTCTAACAATAACCCCAACTCCTCTCGAGTTATTATGCTCCTTCTTAGATCATCAAAATTTAATTTTTTTCTACCAAATGACGAAATCCAACATATGTAAATATTGTAAATCTATAATTTTTGTCAAATCGATTCTAAAAGTTTTTAAATTTGTTTAGTTGAATTATTCGAGATACATGTGATAACGGTTACTTTTTTATTATAAATTTTGTGGAATGAAATTTATAGTAAGTTTTAAATTGCTCTTATAAATACAGAAACCTAATTTTGTTCTGTCTCTAACCCGCTTACACATTTATTTACATATATAAGTGGGATTATGTCGTCATGATACAAAATAATTTTTAAACAATAAATATAAAACATATTAATAAAATATGTGAATTATACTAACAATTATATCCATGTGCTACATATTTATTAGCTTGGAAAAAGTACACGCTGACCGAGTTGCACGTTGTGGTACCAAAAAAGGTCCATTCCCTAACGTCCCCATAATTTACGCAATGCCATCCCTTTCGTCCGAGTGCCCATCATTTTTCAGCACCGTCTAGTACTTCATGCTTCTGTTTTCAAACTCTCAAGTCATTAGGGAGGGGCTCATCACAACTGCAAGTTGCATGCATGCTTGTCAATTTCAATTTTACATATGCGGTTGGAACTTTTCTACTTGGATATTTTATATATCTTATATATATATCAGTCTATTATATATATATATAATATAATTGACTTGAGAGGGGCTCATTACAACTGCAAGTTGCATGCATGCTTGTCAATTTCATTTTACATAGCGTTTGGGACCTTTTCTACTTGGATATTTTATATATATATATATATATATATCCTACAAAGTCTCTTTTGTGGGCCAATAAATAATTGTACAAATTAATATTTAGAACAATTTTATAAAAGTTTTAAATTTTTTTTTGGACCGAGGTCCCATCTATTATAACAAAGTCTTATTTTTTTATGGATGTGATTCAAGTAGAAATTTTCGTTTCCTCATCGTTCTACTAAGAAAAATGAAGTTTTAATAAAATTGTATGTATATTAATTGGCATCAGCTATCATCTCAATGAAAAATGTTTGTTATGCCTAAAATAATTGTTTATTTTTGTTTAGAGTTGATGAGCTAAGGGTAGTATGATTCTTTTGTGTAGAATTTCAACAAGGTTAGTTATGATGATCTACTATTAACAAGTGAACATGGCAAATATGAAGGGATTGACGGAATAGTCAAGACTTAAACATGATTAACACCATGGGATTGGTGGAGCTACTAAATGATTAATATTTAATATATTGAGTTCAAGTCTCTCTTGAGATTACTGGAGGCTTGTTCGATCGTTAACTTCAGGACCGTAGGATTAGTTTAGATGCGCGCAAACTAGTTCGGACATACAATTATAAAAAAAATTCATTTAGTCGAGGTATGTGTAAGCTAACATTGACACCCAATTATAAAAAAAAAAATTAATTAATAAAAGGTCCTTCAAAATAAGTGTCTAAAGGCTAAGGTGCAAGGAAAAATACTTTAATCTCAAAAGTTTCAGAGTTTAAATTATGTGATCCCAAGTTTAATAGTGATGATGTGGCACTATCATTTTATTTTTAATGACAAAATTACTCATCTTTTTCATTTACAAAAACAATGAGTTTCTTTCCACCAAACATGTATTCAACCTGTCATGTAATCACTTTTTATTTTTGAAACTTGAAAATTAAATAACTTATAATATATAAATATGTTTTTCATAAAAAAAAATTATATATTTGGAATCTAAAAATCGAGGTTTATCAAATAAGATCTATATTACATAGAAAATTCTATAAAAATATTTCATGTTTGTTTTAAGATGTTGCCAAGAAATTATTGAAGGGTTGGTGGGTTTAAAAAATAATAGCCCAGGCCATGCGGAGAAAATTTGAAAAATGGTCCAGGTGTAGTGCTTTATTCCATTTAAAATTCTATGTTGACATAACAATATATATTCTATAATATAACACCGATTTATTGTGATTTGAAGATAAAAAGAATGGTGCAATCATTGTAGCAAACTTTAATTTCAAGTACAGTGAATCAACTTTCGTATAAAATTTATATAAAGAGAAAATAATTAAGAAGACTTCTATTCCCAGCCATACAACACACTCTTGAATCCGTTTAGTTTTTCTTTCCTGAAATAGTTTCTTATGTAAGTTGAATTATTCTTATCCACATTTTGTTTACTCATTATGTTATGATTAAACGCATTTCACATTTCTTATCTAATTACAAACCCCTCCAAACATGTTCCGCATTCACTTTTGAATTATATAATAACATGCTTGGCGGGGTTTGTAAAAGAAAATTTTCTTTATTAAATAATAAATTTAATTTCACAAAAATAAGAAATTCAAAATCAAATAATCAAGTGGAGTAAAGGAAAAAATATCTTCCCCCTTTAAAATGACAATTTCAACCAATAGAAGGGACAAAATCCCTTCAATTAGGTGATCAAGGCACAACTAATCAAGAGGGTGATTATGAAGTTTTCAAACCACAATTTCATCTCTTTGCCTATAAATTGATACATTCAGTTAATCATTTATTTATAATAAAAAAAAATAAAGAAAACAGCACAGTGAAATAGATATTCATCACTTCTCAATCAATTCTCAAATTCAAACTTAGAGATTAATTGATCCTACCACAAATTAAGTTATGGTTTTTCTCTTCATACCTTCACGCTTGATCCAAAAATCCTATAAAAAAAATCAGAGAAGTTATTTGAGATTATTGTAGGGATGTCAATTCGTATTATTATGTTGTGTTCAGGTTATATTAAGACATATATATTCAAAAATATTTGTCAATTCAACATTGTTAACTAATCTGTGTCAAGTTTTAAAATTTAAACTTAATTTATTTTTTAAACAGGTTATATGTGTTGACACAGTTAACCCGTTAATTTTTATTTTTTAAATAAAAAAATTATATGTTTTTTTATATGTATAAATAATTTGTAAGTTTAATAAACTTTGAACATAAGCTAAATCAAAGTAGAAATATTTTTAATTTATAAGCAAACAAATTCCAAATTTTGACAAACTATTCGATGTGAAATGAGTTATCTTAATTCATATTTTTTATTTTATAATTAAATAGATTAAGTCGATTAAATGAATTGATATTACTAAAATTTAAATATGACATGTCTATTAATCGTATTATACATGTTAACATGCTTACAACTCAAGTTCATTTATACTGAATTCAAACTTATTAATTTTGTATCGTACTCTAATCATGTTATCGTGTCATATTAAAAAATAACATCTCATCAATACGTTTGCTTGAAAATCCACAATTAAATTTGCTATATATTAAACACTTCTGAATTAATTTATGTGTTTTCACCATTGTAATTTGTGTTAAAATTTAAAAAATTGTATTCTAATTCCATTTTTAATAAATACATGAATTCTATGTATGTACTTTTTAGTTAATATTGGAGACTAAAAATTTATGTGTATAACGACATTCCATCTAATATTTTCTTGTTGAATCCATGCATACTGTAAAGGCCTTCATCATAACCAGAAGCCAGTAAGAGATCGTACGTCGGTGTCCGTGTTCCCCATCTACTTCCCTTTGACATTTAACTAAATAAAAATATAAAAAATTATTTCCCATTTTCAAAGTCGACAGATCAAGCCAGACGCTAAACCATCCACTTGCTTTCACAATCGTCTCACTATACACACGATAAATGAACGAACTGTCTTGAAAATCCTCTAATATCTCTTACAATCACAAAGTCAGCGCCACTTTACTCTTTTCTTAATTCATTCCTCTACAAATCCTTATTTCCTCTTCACAACAATCAGTTCTGAAATGATCATGAGTGATTTTGCTGACATGAGCGACTGGGATCTGCAAGCTGTGGTTAGAGGATGTACCATTAATGACTTGTACACCAGTACTATCACGGACGATAACCCATCATCATGCTTCGCTCCTCTGACCATGCAACAAGATGGACTTCTTTTCACTAGTACTTTTCCTGATCTGTTTGAAAACACAGCAGTTTTTGATGAATTACACCAACTTTACAAGCCTTTCTATCCCATGTTGAATCCACTTTCCCCGCAAGACGTCCTTACATCCATTTCTGGTTCGTCCAGAGAAGAGAGAGAGCCAGAAAAATTTCAAGATAAGCAGCTTCTTGCTAGTTCTTCTGTTGTTGCTACTGTCAATCCTGCTCGGGCATCTAAATCCAAAAGGAGGTTAGTTGGTCCAAAGGGTTTGCTGTTTCTAAGTTAGAATCAAATATTGGATGGAAGTCCCTGTGTTTAACATTTTACAGTGCTTAATTTCAACAGGAAGAATCAGCAAAGAAGGGTGCTCCAAGTAACGGCCGAAGGTCTTTCTTCCGATACGTGGGCTTGGCGAAAATATGGTCAGAAACCAATTAAAGGGTCATCCTATCCAAGGCAGATCTCTCTCTCTCTCGCTCTTCTCTCTCTCTCTCTCTCTCTCTCTCTCTCTCTCTCTATATATATATATATATGTGTGTGTGTGTGTGTGTGTGTGTGTGTGTGTGTGTGTGCACTTAATCACTCATATATATTTGCTTGGTGGAACACCAGGAGCTATTACAGGTGCAGCAGCTCAAAAGGATGTCTGGCAAGGAAGCAGGTCGAGCGGAGTCACTCTGATCCGGGAATGTTTATCATCACCTACACTGCTGAACACAGCCATACTCAGCCAACTCACCGGAATTCCCTTGCCGGCACTACCAGACACAAGCTCTCTAGTACCGTTAAAACCCCCAACACGGGCAATTTCGACATGCCAACAGCTAAAGATTATAGTTATTCTCCAATTTCAACTGCAGCTCCATCTCCAACAACCCCTTTGTCGGCAACCATTGAAGGGGAGTTTATACATCAGGCGGTCAAAAAAGAGAGCAGAGAAGAAGATGAACAAACGCTGGAAGATATGATATTGAGTGACGACTTCTTTGCTGGCTTAGACGAGCTAGATGGAACACCGATGTCTCATCTAGCCTTCGACCCTGCTTTTCCTGATCATTCAATGGGCTTCCCTTGCTGACTCAATTGAGAGGAGTAATTTTTCAAGGGTTCCATAGCTGAAGACTGAAGTCAAAAAAGCTGTTTTCTCCATGAAACCCTACCCTGTGCCTGGCTCGCATGGGCTCTGACCTTTCTTCTTTCCTTTTTTTTTTCAAAATTATTGGGATCTTATTGGGCAATCAGTTTACTCCCTGATTAAGGATGCTTATATAAAAGGATGCTTTCTCCGGAAAACTAATGAAGCCTTTATAGTTCTCACCCCCCAAAACTGAGAGTCCGAAAACCATAACCAATTCTGGGCTTATCAATCTTTGTAATGTGTGCTATAAAATTCTGATTAAAATCCTTCTCAGTAGGGTAAGACCCGTGTTAAATAATCTGATAGGTCTTCATTAGAGTAGCTTCATTCCTCAAAGATCAACTACATATAATACTATTGTTACCCAAGAGATCGATCGCAACTTAAGAAACAAAAAAAATAAAGGAAAGGTGGGGGTAATTATAGCAAAATTGATTTGAAAAAGCTTGATCGAGTGAATTGGAATTATATGAAGTAGACTCTTGTTGATATTAATTTCCCTCATCACCTCATAATGAACTGTATTAGTGGTAACAAAATTTCTATTCTCCTGAATGGTGAACCTTTACCACCCTTTTCTCTGAAAAGCTAAGATAATTAAGGAAACCCACTTTCTCCCTATTTGTTTGTTATATGTGTGAAAAAATTGTCCTATCTCATCCAAGAGAAAACTCAACTTGGTCTCTGGAAGGGGCTTAAAGCCTCAAAATCTGCCCGTAAATCTCTCACCTTTTCCTTTGCAGATAACCTCACCTTATTTGCCTAGACTTCCACCACCCATTGCCAATCTGTAACGAGGACTTTAGATGTCTTTTCTATCATGTCGCGTCTAAAAATCAGCCTCTAAAAGTCAAAACTTTTCATCTCAAAATGTCCCGAGAAATAAAGCCAGGGAGAGTAATGTGTAATAATAAATATACTCCTCACCTTTGACTCCGGAACCTGGAAATTCCAACGCTCCATGAGAGAATATCCAAGAATAACTTTGCCTTCATATTGGAAAAATTCAAAACCGCCTTGCAAGTTGAAAATCTAAGCTTCTATCAATGGTGGGGATAGTCACACTCGTCAAATCTATTACTTCAGTCATTCCCAACTATTCTATATGCAAACTATGTTACTTTATGCCAGTGTTAATCATGAAATTGACGAAATGAGCATAAAGTTTATATGGGTGAAGACAATTCTGATAGGAAAGTCCATCTTATTATTAACTGGAATAATGTTTGCCTAAAGAAAAATGGAGGAGGTATCAATATTAGGAGAGCACGGGAAACCAATCTAGCTCTCTTATCCAAACTTAATTGGAAATTAAAAAACCCTTTTAATGCTCTATGGAAAAAAGTATTGAAGGCAAAATATGTTAGGGAGGCTATAATCCATCCTTCCAACCTTCCCAAGAAAGGGGGCTTCCACATTTGGAAGGGTATCTCTTTAACCTGCAGTTGTTTCATTGAAAAAATGCAAAATGGGTTGTGGGAGATGCATGGTAGGAAAAGCTCCCTGTGGGTTGATTGGTGGGTGGGGTTGGAAACCTTTAAGATCATCCTTACCCAACCACCCCCCACTTGAAGAGGAAAGTTCCTGAAAATTCAGTGAATCATTGAAGAAGGCAAGTGGAACTTAAACAAGTTGAAAACTATAGTTCCTCACATAATAAAGGCATCTATTCTAGTCGTCCCTATTGCCAAAACCAGCTCCCCCCATATTCCCTCATTTGGGCTGCCCCTCAATGGCCTCTTCTCAACCAAATCAACTTACCATGTTATCGCTGATCTGCTTGACAATAATCCTAACCCAAGCCGGATAGACTGGACAAGCATCAGGAAAGTTCAATGGCCCCAAAGGACCAATAGATTTGTTTGGATAACCCTCCATGATAGATTATTAACCAATGTGATATAAGACATATTTGGTACCTTAAAAATATGTAAAATTATTTTAGAGTTGTATTAGGATTGTTTAATTTTTTATTTTAATTTATTCTTAATTTCTTTAGTTTCCTAGTTTTATTTGGATTAGTAGAGAAAATATAGGAATTAGTAATTTCTTATTTGATTTACTAGTCTTTATTGTAGTAGGATTAGTATAAAAATAAGAGTTTTGGTTTCTTAGTCAAAGTAGTAATGTTTTAGCATTATAAATATGATGTAATAAGTCTTTATGAGAAGTTTTTTTTATTAATATTAATTCAATTACGAATTTTGGAGAATTATTTTCTCTTGTTGAGTGAGGAGTTCCCATTTTACTTTGTTACTAAGGATTCACATGTTTGATTCTACCTCCATGTTACCGTTCCGCATCATTTGGTATCAGAGCAGGCTTAATCATTTTTAGATGGCGAACGCATGGAACGAGGGCGAAATCCTTGATGGCGGTGATCGTAAGGAAAATATGGTTACGAGGGCTGAAGTTGTTCGTGAACGCCATCCAGAGATTCCTACGTAGGCAGCTAGCCTATGAGAATGACCTGAGTGAGGATGAAGAAGATGCTGAAACCATACTCCAGGATAATCGGAGGAATTACCGAAGTCAGCCTGAAGACAGAGCTATTCGCAATTACGAAAAACTTTCATATTTTAATGGTAACTTTTATTTTGAAAACTTTCATGATTGGATATATGATTTAGATAATTGTCTTTGTGATTTAAGATTGTTAGAAGAAAAAGAATAATTTTAGGCTGAAGCTAAACTCATTGGATTCGCGAAAAGATGGTAGCTTGATTTACAGAGGCGTAGATAACTACAAAGAAAAAGATGTATTCGTTCATGACCAAGAATGATGAAACTGCTTATGAATAAATTTTTGCCAAGAAATTTTTTGTAGATTTTAGAAGATAAATACAAGCCAACATAAAAAAGTACCAAAAAAATCTGAAGTAGTGAAGAGGTGACTTCAACTACTAATGTTCCAAATACTGAATCACTGAAGGAAATCAACATCCTTATAAAAGACTCTCTTGTCATAGAAAGCGAAGATCAAAGTCTTCCATGCGTTGAAGAATATCACAAAGAGTTGATAGAAAATAAAGTTGAATTTGTTTCTATTGATGTTGTTGAAACAGTTGGTGTAGATGATAAAGAAGAAGTTGACCAAGAAAATTCCGTTGAAGTTGTCAACACTAAGGATGATGAAGCTGAACCTGAATTCGTGAAAGATGATTCTAATACTTATAGTAAAATTGAAATTGTGGTAGATCAAGAAGATAATTTTTGTTTCATTACTGGAGCATTATTATCATCAGAAAAAGGGCCTAAAATTACCGACTTCATGGAAGATATGGTAGACGAACTCTTGAATATTTAATTATTTTTCAAAAGATTCCATTATTATTACCCGGTTATGGATGACTTTGAGGTCGCATACATTCAGTTAACTCGATGTCGAGTTGTTTTCAAGTGGGAGAGACTGATGTAGGACAGATTTGGTACCTTAAAAATATGCAAAGTTGTTTTAGAATTGTTTAGTTTTTTTATTTTAATTTATTTATAATTTCTTTAGTTTCCTAGTTTTATTTGGATTAGTAGAGAAAATATAGGAATTAGTAGCTAGTTTCTTATTTGACTAACTAGTCTTTATTGTAGTAGGATTAATATAAAAATAAGAGTTTTAGTTTTCTAGTCAAAGTAGTAGTGTTTTAGCACTATAAATATGATGTAATAGGTCTTTATGAAAAGAAATTTATTAATATTAATTCAATTACGAATTTTGGTGAATTATTTTCTTTTGTTGGGTGAGGAGTTCTCATATTACTTTGTTATTAAGAAATTCATATGTTTGATTCTACCTTCACGTTACCGTTCGGCATCACAATGACTGCCCTCTGTGTCACATGTTTGAAGAAATCACCCTTCACGGTCTAAGGGACTGTCCCCAAATGCAACAAATTAACATGGGTCAATTTTCTTCCTCTAAGCCAAATTTTATATGATCTCCATCTTAACCTGGCTGACTGGATTATGGGAAATCTCAAGAAAGTGAACAGCACATACCAGGCCATTCCTTGGCCCATGTTTTTTGTCATTGCCTTACGGGAGATTTGGAAAGCCCGTAACAAATTTGTATTAATTTGAGAATGCAGCTTTCAATCATTCTGTTATCTCCCATTTGATACGGAGACAAGGTATGAAGCTTTTGGAGGTACGTCCCCTACCCCAGCTCAGATGCTCACTCGACTAATCTGCTAGTCTTTTCCCCCTGCAGGTTATTTCAAGTTCAACACAGACGCTTGTGCAAAGAAAAATCTGCTGTCAGCGGGTTTTGGTGCAATTCTTATAGATGAGACGGGCAAATGGATCTGCGGTATCTACAGGCACATAGGCATTTGTTCAAGCCTCACTGCAGAATTATGGGCCATCCGTGAGTGCCTGCTCCTTGCGGTGTCGAAAGGAACTGAGAAACTCATAGTTGAATCTGATTGCAAGGTTGCCATAAATATCCTCAACAAACATGTCTTCCCCCAACATCAGACATTGGCCGGTCAAGGATTGTTGGAGCTCCAAAAGCAGGTTCTCATCGTGCAAATTCAAGCATGTCTTCAGGGAGGCTAACCAATGCACCAAACCAAGTGACTAGAACTCTAAATACAGTGTTATTAAAAAAAATACATTATTTTCTAAATACACAGAAGAAAAACCTCGCACATAATATGCAATAATGGAATCAAAGCTTCAATTTCTAAATGTCCCAATATAAGATAAAAGAACACATTGGTGTCCCAAACACACCCTGTAGCAAAAGTGACCGCTGATTATTAAGTGTCTAAGAAGTAGGTAAACCAATTTTTCAATTTGTAATTAGTGAGATGGAAGTGTAGGTTGTCTCCTATTTTGTGATCATCTCACAAGGATTAAGATAGCATCATCTTAATTTCTTACAATTAATGGCACAATATCAGTAATTAGCTTGGATTTTTTTGGAAATCAATTTTATTTTATATTTTTATAATTGTCCCCTATCTCAAAGATCTAGACAGTTATAAAAAAAAGGACTGTTCGTTATATATACTTATTCTAAAAGTATATATATGCATATGGCCTATCATCAGTGGCGGACAGTTAGGAGGGCCCAAATTTTTAGAAATTTAAAAGTTTTTATTCCTAATTTGTATAGAAAAGTTTTTTAAAATTAGGAATGGCCTACCCAATTTTTTTTTATATATTTTTGTAATCGTCCCCTATCTCAAGGGTATAAATCCTCCACTGCTTTGTACACTCTCTTGCCCTACAGACGACCGGTGTGCAAATATTAGAATATTACTTGTGAAAATTTTGCTTTGAAATTGCAAGGTCATAAGTAATATATTGGTCAGTTTGTATAATTTCCTGTTTATAGTAGAAGTTATGGGATGGACTTTGTTGATTGGATTAGGTCAATTATTTACATGTGTCACGTGTTTGAATTACACTGAAGCAAAAGTTGCCCTGTATAGACCATACTATAGGCTACATATGGCTAGCCAAGTTGCTGCCCTTAACAGTTAAGCATTCAGGAAGCAGAAGCCCCCAATGGGTAGGGAAGGGAGGATTGATAGATTAGAAATTAAGCAAGAGTTGATTATATTAATTGGTTTATGCGCTTTATGTTTTTGGCTGTATTTGATTTGGCTTGTTTATTATATTTAATGATTTTTTAAAATTTAAAATTAATTTTTCTGATTTGTTAAGTATTTTGAAATCGTACTTAATGCATTCATACTCTAAAATGAACTTTTTTTAAAAAAGTTATCAAATGAAACTTTTTCAACAAAGTTGTCTAAGTAAAACTTATTAATAGCTTGTTTAAATATTATAATATTATTTAAGCATTTATTAAATACATTCATACAAATATTTAATAACTTAAATCAAATAGTATTTTTTTATTCAAATAATTACTTAACTCATACTGTACTTTTTCTCAACTCATCTAAACGATGAGTTCTTAGTGGGAGGTATCCATGCTTGCTATTTTCTGTATTTTCCTATTTAGTCTTGTTGCTGTTTGGGTTTCTTGAGTTTCGGTTTTGTGTATTTTGAGGTCTAAGAGCTGTTGTGCTTTTGTTGTATCTCAAGTATTGCAGTGTTTTTATTTTCCCTACGGGCTTCTTGATTTTTGGTTTAGTGCTGGTGCGTGATGCACTCCTAGCTTAAAGCCAATCTTGTTGGGATTAAGTCTAGTCCTGATACTTTTTGTATTATTTTTTAATCGATGTAATGATTATGTATTTATTTTATTTTTTTTGTACATTTTTCTTACGTCAATAATATATTTGACTATCTTATAATTAATATTTAATAAATTAATAATAATTAATAATTAATAAATTTTTTAAAGAACCAACTTAGTTTCATGGTGAATAATCAATAGTTCTATTACTTAATAATTAATATTATTTTCAAAAAAAATCTTTATAGTATTAATTATTTGAGAGATAAAATAGTTATATAAATAACTATATATATTTTATTTCTATTTACGACATGTCTTGGTAATTATATTTATTACTCTTTGAAGTCAAAAGTATTATAAATGAGAAAAATTATTACATTAAAAAACACTTCTTTACTTGAAATAGAGATTAAGAGTTTTTTATGTTATAAGTTAAGAATTATATGTATCTTTTTTATGAAAAATTGAAATACCATTAAAAAGTTGCATATAAGATCTTATTTTTGTACTGAAAATTATTTACTTGTAAGAAACACTTATTGGTTTATGAAAATATGAAAAAACTTAATAATTAATAATTCTAATAATTAATAAATTTTTATATTTTATGTTTATTAATTATAAAAGAATTGGATGTATTGTATTTTGTTGATCAAAAACAAAAATGGTTATAACCAATGTCTTACATTATATATCAAGCTTGCTCTCACTTGCTGGCAATTTCCCCTGGTGTTAATTACCATGATCAGTTGCTTCAAGTACTGAATAGAATGATGCACCGGTTCAGTGTTTTATGATAAAATATATAGGTCATTAACAAGAGAAATTATTAACCCAATAGGCTCAACAGTATATGACGTGAGCTTCAATCTGATTATTGAAACATAATTCTAAGAGATCATCGAATAATTGTTCTATTGACAATGGCTTGCTGACCCATAAGAGGATTTATATAACAAACTCAAATTAAATGGGATGAGGCTTTAGGTAACTTGAGTTTATATTACATGCTTGAGCACTTTTTTTTTAATCACACATCATCTTTCAATATATGCTTCAAAAGATTCAGGTACTATACTTAAATCTGCCAGAAGTTTAAAGCTTATGGTGACACTAATTATTGGTAAATTCTTTGTTGGAGGTGTTAATTCGTGTTAACACTATGTGTTAAATCTAAGTCGACATAATTAATTAATTGTGTTAAATTTTAAAATTTAAACACAACTCATTTATTAAACATGTTATAGTATTAACACAATTAACTCATTTATTTTAATTTCTAATAATTTAGACTTCAAATATAAAACAAAAATAAAGTAAACACCACCGTTATAAATGAAAAATGTCCTCCAAACTTTAATAGGGTTTCAATATAAAATGAATCATCTTGATTTATAATTTTTTTATAATTAAATATATTAAATTATATTAAACACATGACTAACATCCGCAGAAAGAGTATGCGTTTTATGAGTGTATGCTCATTTGACACTATTTGGCATATAAATCACTCTGCACATTCTTTTCTTCCAGGTTTTGCTTATCTCTCAAACCAGTTAGTCTTTTGTCTACGCATATATACCACCAAAGATTATATATCTAACTACACACGCATCTAATTAAAAATAATAATAATAAACATTTTGCATAGAACAGTCCCAATTCCGTAAAACCAGGGCAAGTTCATGAATATAACAACACACACAGATTTTTTGCAGAATCCATATATGGTTGAAAGTATCTTAACAACTTCTTTTAGTCAAAAGTTTTCAGCTTATCTTCTAAGAAGAGTGTGAATGCAGCATGCCTCATTATCGATCTGCTGTAATTCTCTATCCATACTAGTTTTTTCCATTCATCTTTTGTTTTTATGGTATTCCCCAGTCCTATTTACACTTTATTTACCAGCTGAGACCATCTAGGGAATACCAATTTCAATTTTCCTGTGCATGCCCATGACAACACACACACACACACAGAGAAATATATATATATATATATATATATGTAGAGAGAGAGAGAGAGAGAGAGTGACACTGACGACTGGCAATTTTCGTGTCGTGTATTATATATATATATATATATATGCTAAGATTGCAAACACAAGTCTCAAGTCTGCCATATGATCTCACTATGCCAATTGACAAGGGTCTAGCATTTTCTAAACCACCACAACAGCATTTGACTGGTCTATGTTTCAAGATACTGTACTTGTTCTATAACAACATCTATACTTCTAAATTGCCCACGTACTTTCACTCTAGTTGAGTCAATTACCCTACGTGAACATAACATGATTAGATTCATTATCACGGGAGATAGATTGATACAGAGAGAGAGAGAGAGAGAGAGAGAGTTGCTTAGACATTGCATGCTTCGGTGATAACGATAAATTTTGGGCTGGTTAACTTAGCTCTTGTAATAGGGCAGTTGAGCAGAAGTTGGTGAGTGTGGTTGGGTTTTTCATGGGTGCAAGCTAGGCTTACCCTACAGTTAGAAGGAATTGAAGCTACCTCCTCTCTTCCTATGTCTCTCTGTGCATGGGACTGTCCAACCTCTTCTCACCTACCACCACGTTTGAGCTCAACACATACATATAATTAGTCTCTAAAACATTCTACCTAGCATTCCTATTCCTATTCTTAGTGATCAATTAGCCTCTCATGGAAGGAGAAGTCCCACCACCTCCATTTCCAAACACCATTCCCAATTTCTTCACACCTTCACTTCCTGCATCAATCTCATTGCACCCATCTGATCCTTCTAATTCACTACTGCACCAACTCCAACCCATACAAAACTCTCATCTTGACATTGACTGGGTTAGCCTCCTCTCTGGCTCCATCACAAATGGTGACCAAAACCCGCTGTCACCAAGCGTATCATCACTGACATCTAGAAATATAGGAGGTGAGAATGGTGGCAGAACCAAAGGGAAAGCTGGCAGGACCAAGAAGGCCATTCCACCTAGAATTGCCTTTCATACAAGGAGTGCTGAGGATATTCTTGACGACGGCTACAGGTGGCGCAAATACGGACAGAAATCTGTGAAGAACAGCATCCACCCCAGGTACGTAGTAATAGTATCATCCCTCAGTCTTATGTTTATATCATTATTTCATGAAACTCTTGTCACAAGAGTAGCAAATCTTCCCACCTATGTTAACAATTAATTAGGCTCTGTTTGATTGCCCGCAATTCATGAGAAAAGAAATAGAACTTGGAATCCTTCCTTACACCAACTAGTTACAATGAGCCTAATTTGCTTTTCATTTTGAATCCTTTGTTCAGGCAAATAAAGTGATGATATCTTAAACAATGGATTTCATTCTGTCCACTCAGAAAGCTTCACATTAGGTTTCTATCTTGGCCACCATTTGATTCCATATTGTTTTCTAAAATCAGATTTCCCATGTTTTGAAGCCTTATGATCTGTTTGCATTTTTCAACTTCCCAGTTTATTATGACAAACAGCTGCTAACAATGAAAGTTTGGCTAAACCCTTACTGTCTCTTTGGAAAAAAGAAGAAAAGAGCATTATATAGTTACGCGTAGACAGTTGCGCTTGGATAGTAATTCAGATATAATTTTTTGAAAAATTTTTCTAAAATTTTTGTAGGTGATTTTTTAAAAACTGTGAAAATGTATTTGGATATGATAATCTAAATTATAAAAAATTAAAAAATTTAAAATTAATAGTTTCTCAAACGCGTATCACGCGTTTTGAAATTCAAAATTTGCGCTCGAAAAACCTAACCAAACAATATTAATTTACTTCATGTTGGATAAGTAATGATAGGACATGAAAGAAAATTATAGTATAATCATTATATCTTTTTTGAGAATGATAGAAGTGAGAAAAGAAATAAAAGAATTTTACATTAATTTATTATTATATTTTAAGATAGATGTGTTCACTTTAGTTTTATCTCTAGAATTTTAAAAATAGTATTGGTATTATAAAATTTTTATTAAAGAGCTCCCTCAGTCTCTCCACCCTTCGTCTCCTTGCACTTGCGAACGGATTATCAAATAGGTCAAATAAGTATTAAAGCTCCCCCTCTCTCTTTTCTAATTTTTAAATCAATCATGAAATAAGTTTCTCTTTTCTTCTTTTTTTCCCGACTCCTTCCATCCAAACAGGCTGCTAGACTTATCGGCTCAAAAAATAAAAAAACATTACTAGAATTCGTTGGGAAATGATATTCATAACCTCCATGTTAAAACGACTTTATACATATTATTGGGCTCATTTTTTAATAATTTAAATTTTTAAAACAACTAATAATTTAATATAGTATCAGCGCTCTCCTTACTTTTCTCAACCTATATTACATGTTATACATTGTTGGACCCATTACAGTCTAAATTTGTTTGGTTCTTGTACAATTTTATTTTGTGTTAGTCCTCCATTATTAAGTCCCTATTTGTGTGAGCGGACGGGTGGGACGTATTTTTCAGCAATCCCGACAGCTGAAAAACACGACCCACTGCTCCCACAAACGTCCCCTAAATCTCAGGATTAAGTGTCTTCCATTTCATTTTGCCTCAAGTTTTCTTCTCTGATAATTAATATCCTTACAAATCGATTTTCTTATGCCTAACAACATAAACAAAGGAGCTACTACCGCTGCACTCATCATACATGCAATGTAAAGAAACAGATCCAACGGCTCTCAAAAGATACAAGCATCGTTGTGACAACATACGAAGGCATTCACAACCATCCCTGTGAGAAACTTATGGAGACCTTAAGCCCACTGCTCAAGCAACTTCAGTTTCTTTCTAGATTCTAAAATCCAAACATTCATGGACCTGCCATTGCGATTTTTACATCTCTAATGCTGTATAGGAATATGTAGTGAACGGAGCATGAAAAAGAGAGAAAGAAAAGCAGATATACATATAACAGACCAAACAATGGAATGGCATAAGATACATGTGTATGTCTTTATGTATATATGAAGGAGAAGGAACTATTTTATTACCAGGAAATGTAATGTACATTGTTTTTTTACCAATCAACTGTCTGCTTTTGTGATCACTTTGTTTCATGCACAGGTTGATGTTTTACATTTTGACACAGTTATTTTACTTGTGTACGACTGCAATATTGTGGCGTCCTGCTCTTTTGCAAGCTTCAAAGCTTTTAAAGATTAAGAGATGGAAATTAATTTATGAAGTCAATTAATGACAAAAAGAAAAAAAAAAAAAAAAATCTTAAACCTGTACAAGATAACAGAACCTGAAAACTAAATCTTAAACCTGCACAAAAAAAGATAGCAGAAATTCCTTTGGAGTCGGATTGATTTAGCAGAGCCTGAGTAACTTCTAATCGATTGATGAATTCCTTTTTGGCAAAATTGAATCATTTTTATTCTTATTTTTTATTTTTGGGTCATGGAAAAACAAAATCACAGAAGGCTGTCATAAGATTTCCAACCCCCCCCCCCCCCAAAAAAAAAAAAAAATTCATAATAATAAAGAAAAAATGCTAAGCTCTATTCTCCGAGTTCCAACCACATCCAATATACTTTCTTCCTTTTAAAGAAACACGAAATATGAACAAATAATCCGATACCTCACTGCTTACAAAAATACATGCCTCCAGCAGAGAGAACACACGGAGTTTTGAGTTGTTCCTGTTGCACTTTGAACCCTATTCATCTTCCAGAAGAAATGAGGATTGGAGACCGGAAGCTTGAAATCATTAGAAGAAGCTGACCAGAATGAGATCCGTCACCTAGTATAACACAAATGGGAAGGATTTTGTCTATTTAGAAATTTAAATGATCTTGGGGAGACAAGCTTGATTGAATTGCTGCAATGATCACGAGACTTCTCTGCTAGGATTCTCAAAACAAATCTTCCAAGTTTTTGCCCAAATCAGAACCTGTGGCCTGTGGGACAAATACCTTTATAACTGGAATGTGCCTAACTCAGTGGCCATGCGTTGTAAGTAGTACTTTTCTTTCACCAATCCATTCTAGCCGATAAGAAAGATCAAGATTATGAATCAACATTTTCACCCTGTCCATGTCACTCAGATCCCTCGTATTCTCCTACAACAAGAAATTATGATAGAGGATCGTTAAGCTCAAAAGATATAATGAAAGACTGTTATGCTCAAAGACCAAAAGATTGAAGTTCCCACACTGTCAAACCAACCAAATGGATGCATTTAAAGATACATTCCAACTAGACTGTGTATGAATGGGGGAAGGTGCATGGAATTCAGCAAAACGGAATTAACCGCAGAACTGCGAGACACAAAAGATGAGAAATAGAAATGCAAACCAAAGGACATCGTCACCCAAGTCAAGCCAAGGGCCAAGCTCCCCCCTATGACAATATAGTGCCAAATGCCAATGCAATTAGATGAATTCCAGCAAATTCTCTAGGATAGGGAATTTCCATTAGGTATACAAAAGGGGGGAGAACCTAGTCTTTTCCTTGGTGAATTCTATTTGTTGAATATGTGGATAAGCAAATACTCAATGTTAGCCAAAAGGGCAAGTCTACTTGGCAGTTTTATTTGGGGAATTCACCTCTGCAAGCACTGCTTTTCTACTTCTTACTGACAGCTTTATTTTTGTTGTTCATTTAAATCTCCTTTTATTTTCCTTTCATTTTTCTCATTTTGTCCTTTCTGCTTGGTTTTTGTGGTTTCTTCTCTTGAATCTCCTCCTGCTTTATTTTACTTTTCCTCCCGTTTTTGTTCTTTCTGTACATTAATTTCTCTCTTCAATTAATTCATTTTCTTATAAAAGAAAAAAGAAAGGTTACTACAAAATTTTGAAGCACCTAACAGTAATTTTTCTCAATATTAACCCTTGACATAGACCCGTCAATAAACTGTCATTGCTAAACAACAGACAAGATGACTTCTTGAATATGCCTGACATCCAAAACCCACATAATTTAATAGCGTACCCCTGATGCTGGCCTATCTTGATTGGAAATTCATTGCACCAATTCTTCTAACACCAACTTTTGTTCCATCATGCACGTGTTGATTACTCTAATATCTTTGTTTGATGCTGCTATCTTTTCTAAAGCTGACCGCTTTCAAAAATCTGACACAAATTTTTCTAAACCAATAAAGGCCATATGAATGTCACTGCCTGCTCACTCAAAAACATGGCTTGCAATCAAAAAACATAAATCTAAGAAATATAGAAACTATACCAACGAAAATAATGCCATAGTCAAAAGAAGACATTTACCTGTGAATTGGTATGTCTATCATGTCCCATTATGCTTGCCATTATGCTTGACCTGGTAGAATTAGGTGAGAATCCCTCCCAGGGGGGAACAAAAATCAGTTTGGTGCATTGGACAGGAACAAGGTTTCGGCTGAGTCTCTCCCACCACACAGATCCCAGTGACCACCATCTGATCATCAACCCATGCTCAGAAAAAGCAACTAGCCCCTGCAATATAAAAGACATGTCAGAGAGACTGAATAAAGACAAAGTCTACCAGATTGTAACCTCTTCTCTCATCACATAATGATACTCCAATATTTCAAAGGCTTTAACTCATTTGCCGTACCAGTACAAGACACCATCCACAGAAGTTTAATTTTTCTGTAATATAATGTGAATATATATATATATATATATATATAAACAGAATTCGGTGGGATGCAACTCAGAACTAATAAATATCAGAATGAGGGGAGCTTATAGGCCATAGGGTTCCTTTTGAATGGGAATATAAGAAAACAGTGAAATTGTACTTGCAGAAAAAGGTGATGAGAAATGCAAGTTTTTCCTGAAATGGTATGGGCTATGCAGAATGCAGTTAGTACAGATATCATGTGAACATTGAATTTGATTATGAGATTACCAGTGAAACTCGGTTATTCGATTGTCTTGAACTAATTCAATCATACAATTGACAAATTATATGGTAATGGCAACACAGATCATCAGGTACAACTACCATTTTCTTTTAATTAAAGAAAAAAAAAGATCCATTACCCTTGAAACAACAATTTCACATTTTTTAAAACATAAAAACAGGTTATGCATGTTCTGGAAAGATTTGACTATGGATTATTACAAAAAAAATGAAATATACAGATAGAATATAGATCAGAAGCAACACAGGAAATTGTCATTGACCTGTGCTGTATGCAATGCTGCATGAAGTAAAGACTCCAATGCCCATCAAATGATCACCCTCAAAAATCAAGCTGGCAAGAAAACATCACTCCATTGAGTGGTGAATCTGTGCTAACAATGGAACAGGTTGAATTTGCTATGGCAAAAAAAGACTCAACCTGAACTGGACCGGCAAACCTGCTTATATTTCAATTTGTTAAACCACCAACTCATCTACAAGCTTAAACTGTTAGAGATGGGGTAATTTTAATATTATATTGACTAACATGCCTCCTCACATGTGGCGAGACTAAGCCAACACGTGCATCAATATATTCTCAGGGTGGTGATGAGGTTTGAACTCAGGACCTTTTGCCATCAACTTATCTAAAAGCTTAAGCTGTTAGAGAGATGCAATTTTAATATTCTAACCACTAACACAAATCAATGGTACCTAAAGTTCTAACGGTATCAAAATCTACAAGAAAGTAAAAGAAAGTTAGATACAGGTCAATTAGGTCTGGGATCAATGCCAAACCTGTGATATTGAGTAAGATTCAAAGGTTTGGGTCACACTACCAATTCTAAGTGAATCCCTACACTAATTATCTGCTAAGTGATAACATGGATGGTCATTGCATCAAAAACCTGGAGAAAGGGAAATGAATATATGGGATCTAATGAGAGATACCTCTCCATCATGGTGAAAAGCTCAGAGCTGAAATTGCAGTAGTTATCACCATTTCCGAAGTTCCTCCAAGCAAACTTGGAAGCCCTGGAGGTCCACTTGCATCCAAAACCTTTATTTTTGTCACGCTACATTAGAAAGATAACATATATACAGAGTTAGTAGCAGTTATAACCTTTTCATTCATTTTCAAACACAGAAATGCATGACCTTCAGAGTATTATAATGTGATATTCATCAAGTTCATCTCCTTTTCTCCACATTAAGTGAGGTGGGCGGTCAACAAATACAGATTGGATTGGATAAAGTTCTTTGTCTTCAGAAATTTTATGCTCCCTAATTTATCGAAACTTAGTATAAAAGAGCTTTTTTTCGCCCATTTTGATAAGACAACTTGTACAAAATATGGAGAAGTTTGTAAGTTTTCCATCTAGGGCTCTGTAATGCATATGTGCCTATACATGTATAAATAAAGGAACATGTAAGCATTTTCTTTAATATAAGTTGATGTTTATCATAAAATAATATGGAAAGATGCTTTAAAAATTGAAAATCATAGTTATTTATAATTAATATCATCTGAAGCATAACTTGATTATTACCTACTAGAGGAAAAAGCATTATTGAGTATACAACAAAAGTTCCCATTAAATGTAAAATACTCACATATTGATTTGATTGGAGAAATTAGACATTATACAAGCATATTTTAGCCCCCTTTTTTTTATCAGTACATTTTAGCCCAAATTTTACCTTCCTGAATTCTTAAAGTTGCATTTTATTTTTTATTACCTTTGCATGTCATATACCCGAATGCTAGCATTGTTTATCTCTCCAATGGCATCCCCAACAGCCAATCGAGTTGAGGTGTCATTCAGGGATACCATAGGGAATATGCGTACAACTTCCTTCAATGCTGTCATTGAACTTTGAAAGCAAGTTTTACGCATGATTGAGTTTCCAGGGTCCATAGTCTGTAAAACGAAACTAACCACCTGTAAATCTGTCAAGTGTTAGAGATATTAATACTGAAATATCCAACCACTTTGATTCTTAGCAATAGAATGCATTTAAAGAAAAAAAAAATACTCAGCACCATGATTAACGGTAATATAATAACAGAAAATAATCATTAGAAAGATTTACAACAAGAAGAGGGGTCAAAATCAGTGAGCTAAAGAAAACCCAGATAGCCAGTGAAAAATAGTTAATTACCTTCAAACAAGTAAGATGGATAATCAAAAGAAGGAAAACGATTGAAGAATATAAATTTACAAATACTATCAATTTACTGGTAGACCAAATCACTGCCATGCAAGAGAGTGTATAGGAAAATGCACTAATTCTAAATGAGAATGATGATGACCTACCAAGATCAAGCATCCAAGTTGAAGGTAACCAGAAAGACTTGAGAGAGAAAAAAAAAAAAGCCCATTTTATATAAATAGATTGCAGACTATATAATTAATGCTCAAGTTAATCATGACTCATGTATGTCTATCAAAAAATTTAAGCAACAATCAAAAAATCGATTCTCAAAAGGATAAAAAGCCACCTCAATTCCAATCTCTGAAAGATTAAATGAATGATAAAATCTTCATTTCGTTATTGAAGTTCAAAACTACAATCGATGCCACCTCCATGGAAAAACTGATGTGGTGTGGACTGCTTTTTCTTTCCACTCTTGTTTTCCAACAAAATGTTTACTTAGGAAAATAAAATCCAGAAGGAAAGAATATTTTATTTGGAATAGAAATCCCAAATATAGCAGATTTATAGCAATTTTTTGAGATCAATGAAACTTTAATAGCCAAAATTCTTCTACTATTGGACCCCAATAATGAAAAAAAAAATTGAAATTGAACTTCTGAACTAGATCCATATGTTATAATAATGCTATAGATTATGATGTATGGTATGTATACTCAGCTCAACTAAAGATTCTCATTCTCCAGACAGCTTTATCTAGATCTATTTCTCACGACACAGGGTGTATCATGATGCTATTTATGCTAATCAGAAGTAATTATTTTCCAAAGGAAGAAATTTATGATGCATCCACAGCCACAGAAATTCCTACATTCGATAAAGCAAAGCATAGATAGTACCACAATGAGGTGACATACCGTTCAGTACTCTTTCCTAATAATACTAGTTTCAAAAGATAATTGTATGCCACAAACCACGTCTTCCACAGTTCTTGATACGGGAATTTTTAAGTGCAAGTTCTATTACTTTAATTCTTTCAAATGAAGATGGAGCACACCAAGATTGATAAAGAATTGGCTCTACAAACCTTATCAAGGTGTTGAACTAAGTTTCTTGGAGAACCACGTACAACCCGTACGAGAGTCATGAGGGCAACTACATGAACGGGGGAATCAGATGCAGTAGACCAAATTTGGCTTTCTACAACATTTAGAAACCCCAGTGCATCAGCCATTGCTAAACTTGGAAGAAGAATCGCAACCAAAGTCTCCCGAATATTAAGAGGTACAGCTGTATTTTGCGCCAATGAGTTGGCAGATGCACCACTAACACACTCTATTTGGAAGAATATATCTCCAATTAGACGAGGTATCTCAGAACCAATGCATGCCTTCCATGTATTCTCCATACCTTCTGCTAGAAGCTCTGCAGCAGTGGAACTATATTTTTCATTCATGGCCATAACCAACTTCATTAATGGATGAACAGCCAGCATGGAAAGACTTGGTTTCACAAGGCTAGGGTACCAAATAGCCAATGCTGCCGCAACAATAATATGAGATGTCATTGCATCTTGACTTGTTCCCCCAACACAAGAAATCCAGTCTTGCACTTCAAATGATTCTAGCCATGCAAGTATTTCAGATTCCTCGGCCTCAGAAAACTCCTTGTTTTTCTGGCGTCCTGTCAGATTTCAACCCGTTTGTGGATGGTTCTTCTATGATTGAATTTTCATGTTTGTTTTCTCCAATTCCATTTGAAGAGTTCAGAATTTTTGCATGGTCACATGTTTTCTGACTGCATAGAGGAAGTGGAATTGCCCGTGAAGCAGCACAGTGAAATAAAGAGCGTGCTGCCATTCGTACATGTTCACTTTCATCTTGCCAAAAACTTACCAATAGCTGTAAAACAGAAAAATCAGGCAATCCAAGCACATAAAGTTAACCCAAGAAAAGATAAATTAACAGATAAAAACCCCTTTTTAACCATTACCATAACTACAATTTCCAACCTCAACTAATTATGTTGCCTTTCTATAAATTTAAAAAGGGGGGGGGGGGGGGGGTGGAAGAAGGATAATCTCAATATTTTTAATAGGTAAGATACACGGCAACTTTTTCCCGATTGGGACTCGAGCCTTCATCCTCCTGTTTGGGAAGCTGAGAAGATACCACTCAAGTTAAGACCTTAAAGAATGTGCATATACACTGTGTCTGCTTTAATCACCTTATTAATTAACAATGATACTCAGTTTTAGTTTCTGTTACATCTTACGGTCTTAGGGAAGCATTTTACCTTATTACTCCACATTGGTTGCAAGGAGACAGATTGAAAGGAGAGAACACTGGAATATCACAAAAATTTAGGCGCACAACTTTAGTTAATTAGTTCTTAACAGGGAGAAAACAAGCAATAGCTAAATCAAATGACATGGTACCTATCAGCCTGGTACATTGGAATATAATTTAGACATGTGATCAGACCAAAGAGTTCTATCTTCCTTCTTTTCTTCTTCAACAAGGGAAAGCAAATGATATGGCCAATTACAATGCAAAAGATACATCGATATTTTGTCCTTTTGGTAATTATTCTCTAGCTTTCATCTCATGTGTAATATGTATATAACAAAGGGAGACTAGTGACCCAAAGCAAATCTAACAGATCAAGGCAATATGTACCAAACATTCCATTTTCCTTCAATTCTGCAAGTTTCAATGTTTCATGGGTACACGGAAAAACTATTTAAAACAATCAAGTAATTACTAAGTTAATATCAAAGATTCAAAAAACCAAAGTACCATTACATAATATGTTACCTGGAGCAAAGGTGGCTTGATATATGGAATTTTCTCTGCAAAATTCCGAGTATAAAATGCTGCTAAAGCACTGCAGAAAAGACACATTACATAAACAGGTCCACGGTTATTGAGGAAAAACTGTGCACTTATTTTAAAATTTCAAGATATAAAGAAAATGTTCATGTCATAAGCCATGGCAACATTTTGCACATCCAGTAGCCATGCTTACTTTGTCACAGAAAAATTTAGATATAAGGATTACTAACTTCAATGAAATGAATAGCAAGAAAATATCTATGTTGATGCCATCGGAAGCCATGTATGCAAGAGATTGAAGAACCACCATACAATCATTCTTGCCTAAAATGTCTTCTCCACCAGCCTACCAGGTCAATTGCATAAAATGGTCCTGATCTTTCAGTAAACATATTCTGTTGAAGAATTAGAAATAACTGATATAGTTGGTGCAAATTGATCGACTCATAGGCCTCAATGTCCTTGCATGTGCGTGACGGTAAGGTAATTAACATTTGTGTAAATAAGTTCTATTGAGAGAAAAATAAAAAATTTAATTTATAAGTGAGAAAAATAAATGTCATCGACCAACAGATTTGACCAAAGCATGTGAGCTTCACGTGCTAAGTCATTAGTAATTGGAATGAAGTTTTGAGATTCTGGTAAATGTTTTGAGATGTTAGTTTTTTTTATTGCATCAGTTTTAAAAAGTACAAAAATCCTCCCTAGACAAACTTCATCCAAATTTTCTGAATTTAATTTCTCTCAACTAGGAGCCAAAAAGCCAACTCCAAATAGTTGGGGCAAAAGCTTTTGCTGAGTTAAGCCATAGTTTCATTCCAAATAAGATGAAATTGATGCCAATATATAAACCCAAATTCTCAAGTAGCATTAGTTATTTGGAGAATAAAAAAGGAAAATAAATGAAAATGAAATAAAATGATTTCATAGAGCACTTTTTTAGTGCAAAATTCTAATACCTGCTGGCGGCTGAACAAGAATGAGATAAGCTAATCATACGCTGGGCAAGGGAAACCATAGTTAGTGACCTCATTGCACAGAACTCAGATGACAATTTCCAAAGCTGAAATATAAAGTTTGAACGTCTCAGGATATAATGAAAGAAATCAATAGAATTCTAACATTGAATACAATTAACCCAAAATACCTCAAGAGTAGCACTCAAACTAGGAAATGTCAACGTCAGAGACCCTCTGTCCCCATGCAAACCAGAGGCTACAATGAAATTCTCTGGTCTCTTTAGCTTCATGTCAGTTATTAGCAATTTGTCAAGTTCATAATCCACATTCCACAGGTGCAAAAAGGACAGGCTGAATTGAAGTAAACATCCCTCAAGTGACCGAAACCAGTCATGATCTACTGCATTATCAGTTGAGGTCCGATGTAAGTCAGAATCGTCATCTATGGTCATATCTGTTGTCTTTTGGTAAGCACTTGGCGTCTCAGCTTCCTGTTCCTTCACAAGGGTAAAAACTCTCTTATCAGCACCAAGCTTGGGCGTCTCAGCTCCCTTTTCCTTCACATAGATATTTTCTCGTTTATCATGACCATCTTTAGAGACTTCATGCTTCTGGCAAGGGGACATCAATAATGCGAGATCAAAACTCAGTGTTGCAACTCCAGGGAATGGACAAGAGCACTTGACGGGATGCTTGTTGCTTTGAAGGACTGAGGACGTAGATGAAAATATTTTTTGATGATTTCCTTTACTGGCATGCATTTGGGAAGCATTGGGTTCAGTCATATTTGCCATACTATGGGTAGGGGATATGTTAGATGAAGAGACACCCTTCCCTGAATTTTTGAAATGATATTGTGCAAGGTTTGCATCTTCAATCACTGGAAAAAGTAACGAGGAAGCTGAAGTATTTCCATTCAACACACTGCCAGAAAGGGAATTTACGTTGATGCCTTTACAGAAATGATCAAACATTGAATGAGAAGCTGTTCCACGAAGAACACGCTCACGAGCACCTGTCTTTATGTCCCAAATGTATAAAACATCAAGTGAATGTGCATCAGATGCTTTTGACTGGTTCTGGCAGAGACATGCTAGATAACCTCTTGTACCATCCCATACAACTTTTGCAGGATAATATGGGTGTCCAGGAAACATTCTCTCCACCCGCAAAGTCTCAAGAGAAGTAAGAGCAATGCAAGAGTCCTCCCCAACAGAGAGAAAGCAATCACTCCATGGACGGTCAGTTTGAGGTGGGGGAAGAATGACTTGGCGTACTGGATCTACGTGATGGTGCATCACCATAATGAGATTGCCGGAGTCTAGATCCCACAGACGAATTGTGCAGTCCATACTCCCTGACACTAACACATTTTTAAAACTCCAGCCTTTGGAGGTACCGACCATACGATGAGCAGCCAAACATAGTACAGCACCCGTGTGCCCTGAAAAATATTGTTTGGATACATTTGAATCCACTTCATGACAGGGACTTCCACTCTGGGAATCCAGTCCCTCAAAGAAGGTACCAAACCAAACAACTTCTATTTCGCCAGTATAGAAACCATACACAACAGCATAACGAGTATAGTAGTTTTCAGAAATAACCATTGAGCAAGATACAAACTGTTCCTTCTCAGAAAACTCATATTTTGCATCATCTGTACATATGTTATCCACTTCTTGACATGGAACACAACTTTGCAGGGGAAGTTAGCTCAGCACCCCTGACAGTGGATTCTATGTAAAAATTGTGCCCAGGACCCTTGGTTCTATGAGCGATTGCACTCCAGTCAACAAAAAAACCACCTTCCCCAAGCATTTTGCATTCTTGATGCAACTTAGTCTTGTTGTCATGATGATGAGGCAGTAGCCAGATTGTGACATGAGGTTTCCACAGCAAAGGTTCTTCAACATGAAAGCAAACTGATTCAATACGAAGAAGAAAAGATTTCACTTGACTAAAACAGATAGATAATCTCACATCAAGCGGATGAGCAGCAGCAGGTATCATAGACACAGGCTCAAACTCAAATACATTGTCTGAATATGATATTCTATACACAATTGCAGAACCTCTGTTATTCCACACAGCAAAATTTTCTGCAAATATATTTTCAGATTCCCAGGTATTCAGTTTCTTCCTAACATTATCACTTTCAAGAAACATGGCCCCTATAACATGTGACTGAGTGGAACAGCCTTCAAGACCAAGGTGTTGATCTACGAAATATATCTCTCCAATTGTAGTACCACTAGAAACTAGCCTAAATATGCAGTAGGTTCTATATACAAGGGCCAAAATGTGATTGCAGATTGCAAATGTCACAACCTGTCCCCTCTCACTTGACCCATCTTCCAAATCAGTCATTTCCAAATGAGAAGAATTTTTCTGCAAGCCCGTACCATTTTCCCCTTTTGTATTGGACTCCTTTAATATGGGAACACATTGTAGCTTACCAAATGAATCAGCCATGAGGACTGATTGCGTTTCCATGTCCTCAACAGGCAAAACTACAGCTATAAATTTCAGCGGCCCAATAGATAAAGTCCCATGAAAAACAGTTTGGACAACACCAAGGCTATATGAATCAACGATTACAACCGTGCACTTAGAGGGTTTTCTGTATCGTGAGTCTCTATCCGATGAAACCCCACCCCCTTCAATGGAATCAAGTGACTGATTGTCAAATGAATTAACGGCATCAACGAAACAACAGGCAATGCAAACATATCTAGGGTTTTCTGGTAGTGCTCGTACCATGGATGGACTCCCCACCCAAGGTGGCATTTTCCTTCGGCATCTGCAATGTCCACTGCCTCTGGTCCAAACGCACAACACACCATCAGTACATGCACTTATTAGTGCACCATAATCAGCTGAGTTAGAGTTCAATGCCACATTACTTGAGTTGTCTATGTTTCCATCTCCTGTGACTGCAATGGGAAAACAAATCCCGAGATCCACTATGGGTGCAGCATGCCCACACAACATAGCAATTGGTTTAATTTCCTGACATATCAAGAATCATTACTGACACAAAATCTACATAAAATGAGAGACAAATTGTGACTGGAAAATAATGAATTCAAACCAAATTCGAAATCTTAAATTTGATAAAACTGACACGGGAAAAAAAAAAAAAAGAATAGAGAAAGAAAAAGGCACACCCCTCAACTGCACAAAATACAAGACCATATAGACTCATTTTCATTTTTCGATTTCTGAAAACAAGAGCAACTTATGGGAAGCATGGAGAAAAGATTATATTAGATTCATGGCTCGAAGATCATCGGCAACGGTTTGTATAATGGCTCAGGTTCAGTTGTCGTTTGAGTGTTGTATATTTTTCACCCTTTACAGTTTCACTACTGCTGTAGTGGATTATTTCTTCTCATCCATGGAAGAAGGTAGAGTTTTGCATCAAATATCATTTTTCTTGCATGCACGTGTATCTTTCTTAATTAGTTTCCATTATTGAATCTCAACAGAGATGCACATTTGGCCTAACAAAAGTTAGAACTCCACAACAGTTTAAGATCCTAGAGGACCTAGACACACCGGAGAAACAGTGGCTTCAATAGAATCGCAATTGCAAGTGAAGCCACTCACTCAACTCATGTTTGATTGCAATGGTTGGACCATTGCAATCATGATAAGTTAGATGATAGCAAATCACATGCAACCATTGATGGATTTCAGTGTACCGAAAAGGGGTCAAATAAAGCCTCATTCTGTAGGAGAACAATGATTGACCCAATGTTAGCTAGCACACAGATCATTTTGGTATGTGTAACGGGAACGAGAACGTAGTGTGCTACATTTTCTAAATGTGGTACAGTAAGGATAGGTTTGTGTAGACAACATAGTTGGAATACAATGGAGTAGGTCTAATTGTAAAAGTGTTTTCTTCTTTTTACTCGAAGATGAAAATTGAGAATTAAAATTATTGAAGTGTACAAGTCAATATCACCTGGAACGTGGACAGGGCCGGCTCTATATAATTTGAGGCATAAAGTGAGAAAATAACAACTCTAAATGAAGTTTTTTTTTAATGTTAATGTAATTTTTACTTTATTTCCTATATATAGATATATATATATATATATGATATTTTTATTTTTGTAATATAAAATTTAATTGTTTTCTAACAAGAGAGAACTATATATTAAATAAAACTTTATTAATAAATTTCTTATATATTTTTTTTATCTACATAGATAGCAAAAAAAAAATATATAGTACAATACTAATAAAACTCTATTAATAGAATTAAGTTTTTTTTTATGAAGTCCTTGTGGGGTCTTTTTTGTCGAGTTAGATTTTTATTAACTTTATACTTCTGATTTGATTATATTACAAATACATAAAATTTGGGGTCTTTTATAGAATTAGGTTTTTATTAATTTTAGGCTTCTAATTTGATTATTCTGTAGGTACTTAACATTTGGGGCCTAAAGCGATTACTTTACTGGCTTTATGTTCCAGCCGGCCCTGAACGTGAATCGTTATGATACGTGGAATGGAAACAGAACGAAAACGGAGATTGTCACTTGTTATATAACATGATACATTAGGGTAAGTTTTTTCGGATCACATTGTTGGAATGAAATACATTTATTTAGAACGTGAGACTTTTTGATTGTATTTGTAATAATATTCGTATATATACATATACACACACTGAAAAATTTCTGACAAATCTAAGCCACTATAAAAGAAATTTTTCAATGATGTATGTGAGTATTTTCTTGTTTGTTGTATGAATTTTTATGGCTTTTGATATTTTAGATTAGAACGCTAAATCTTGCATTCCAAATTGTTAATGATCCACATTTTGGATCGTGCGATCCAATTCGTAATTCACCAGGGGGAGGAGCAAATTGTGATAACTATGGTACAAGTTATCCACATAGTTACAGAAATTCATTATATTAGAGTGAAACTTGTAAAAGTATTGAATTAAATATGCCTATGGTTGATCTCTTGATTTTCATTGATGTTTTTTCTATTATTTTTTCTTTTAAAAGGAAAAACTATGGAGAAGTTTCCCGGATCACCAAATCATTTGTTTAGAAACATACATATTCCCTATTCCGGAACGCTTGTACCAAAATGGATATTGCTAGGGTATTACCTTTTTCTAGTAACTATAGCCAATTAGCCATTGAATTATGAAATTTGAGTTAGGGTGGTGATAGCTGAAAAGACTTTCAAATTCCTACTAATTTGGTTTCTTATCTTATGGAACCTTTTTTTTTTATGAAAATTCTTTTTAGGATTTACTACATTCTCAAGAAATTATTATTCTCGTCCAAGAAGGATCTCAGGCTTAGGCCTCTATAAATAGAATCATGAATTATTAGTTGAGGCTTATAAAGAGATGGGTCTTTAAGGTAACATTAGACTTAAGGAGATGTGAGGTAGAGAGGGGGAGAAAAACTCCGGATAGCAAAAGAGCGAGCAAGGAAGTGGGGATTGCTTTAGATTTAGGATAACCATAAGCACGGAAACCTGTTTTATTTCCAGCCTAGGCTATTTGTGAGTTCAGGTTATTGTGTTCTCTATCCTTTGTATTTCTCTACGGTTTCTTTATCAGCCATGAGCATAGGCAACGTTTTGCCCAGCCACATTAAATATGATTTTCTTGTGTTTTGATTAATTTTTCGCAATTAGTTTGTGTCTGGAACTCGAAATGGATATGCTTCCTGGTGCCTAACAAGAATTACCAACGATTGATGCACAACTAAATTGGATAACAATACAACTACGAATTTTGATTTCCTTACCTTTCATCCATTTCCTCAATACCCGAATAAGATACAGGAAGAGAAGAAGAAAAAAAAATTAAGAAACAAACAATATATTGAATCAAGGAACAAGTCTGGTTCAGAACAATTTTCTCACTACCTGATTCATCAGCTGACATGTAATGAAAACATGACGAGAAACAATCAGTAGATTAATACAAATATATTCACTTGATATAAAGTGAACTCTAAACCAACAAAAGGTTCCAGTTCAAGAAAATTGGTCACGGATAAAAAATAAATAAAAATCTACCTAGACTAATCTGATACTATACATAAATTTGCATGAACAAACATAAAACTTAAATGGATGATATTTCTGGTTTAGGAAAATTAGCAAACAGAGGGGTGACAAACGCTGACGAGCGAACAAAGAGGATGACGGGGAAATGAGTGAAAGCGAGTTGTCTTTACCTGGTTGGAATTAGTGGTCGAGAGGTTCCACCAGATGATGGAGCCATCGGATCCGCCCGTGTAGAGAGTGGGTGGCTGATTCAGTACGGCGGTAGCTGTGACTCTGTGAACAGGTGGAGAGCCTGACCATATACAGGCAACGGATCGACACTTCATCGACGAACTAGTCCGGGCAAAGCCAGAGATCAAAGGTTTGAGACTCCCCGGGTTCGAGAGCGGCGATCTAGTGGGACCGACGGCCGGTTAAAAGGTGAGGAGGGAGTTGGGAAGTCATTCGCGTAAGAAGTTGAACCAACAAAACGGGTCACTGTGGCGTGACCCGGTTTTCTGAACAAACGCATCCAGATCCGGAAGTTTGAAGTAGCAGACGTTATTACTTATTAGTTTGAAGACGAACCTGGGTATTTGGGTGGGGCGGGTTTCGATTAAGGTTGCTTTGGCCCGGTTGCATCCCAGGTACTATACTGTATGAAGCAATACCATGAACGATGCCCCCAATAAAATTTTAGAAAAACTATGCCCACTTAAACTCCCAAGAATAGGGCATAAAAAAAAAAATACTCCCAAGAATAAATTATTAGCAAGCTAAAAAATTTTGAAAAAATTACATTTTAAATAAATAATTTATACTTAAATCAAAAATTTTATACAATCAGCAGTTTATTATGTCCTATCACATTATATGCAATCATTAACTCTATTTTTTTATAACCCAATAAATGTACTTACCAACCACAATTTTTAGTCGCCCAGGTTGAATATAAATATGTAAGAGTGGAACAGTCCCTAGTCTCACATCTTTAAAACTCGAACAGCTGACTTTAGAAATTACTCCCAAAGCGTTTCCCACTCAATCAGGGTCACTCAGCCACTCCTAGAAGAGTTCATCAACTCTGTTGATAATGATTAATAAACTGCTAATAATATGTGGTAAATTGATAGTAACATAAAATGAGCCAATTTAAGTGTAATTTTTTTTTCCCGTGTTACATTAAGTATAACTTTTCAAAACCATATAATTTATTCTTGTTGAGTTCATATTAAGTATAATTTTTACTAAAAAAAAATAAAGATTAAACAAAAAATACTCAATAATCTCTCTGTATATGTCCACCCTGCTTCTATGGTTTTTCTTTCCTCAATCATAGCTGAAGCCGAGGGAGGAATGCCTCTAAAATTTTAGGAAGTTTCCCATTTTATATATGTTAGTGAGCAATATTACAATGGCTTACATAAGACAAGGTTTTTAAATTATTGGTGACTAGTCAAATTAGTTATACATAGTTATAGAGTCCCATAATTTTGCCAATGTGATCATTCTTTTTATTGAGTGATTAATTATTGACATGTAGAAAACAACACAGCTATTGACACTTTCAATATTTAACTAGCATCTTATACTTGATGGGCATCCGGTCAATGTGGGGAATGAGGTGCATCTTTAACCCCCACTAGTTTGTCTTAAATCACTTGGATTAAAAAACTTGGAACATCTGTCAGGAGTGTGTTCGAGTGCACTCTCCGATTGAAAAACAAACCCTGGCACGATCTACACAAAGAAAGAAGTTCAAACAAACGAACAAACAAAAAACTTTGAACGTCATCATTAAATAAGAAATTAGCATGTAAATTTGTAATATTTACCCTAATATTAATCCAGGTATTGTGATCCATGGCATGGATTTGTGTCCCCATCACCCATAGATAACCAGAAAGTAAAATGGTGATGTATATTTCAAAACTCACTAACCACATGGAGGAACTTGAATTGGAACTAAGAGGTAACTTTACGAGTGACCTTCAAACACAAAACTGGACACACTATATACAGCTTCAGCAGGTGACTTCCCATCAACATCAGTGCATCCCCGAAAACTGCTCAGGTAGAACACCCGAACCTCCAGTTGTACTAGCCGTTGATAGATAATTTACTACTTGAGCTTGGGCATTCCTGTTATTTGCCATGAGCACACACAGTTGGGGTGGGATACCAGGTGGGGGGGAGGTCACGTTTGATGGTGGTCTAGCAGCTTGAACTGGTTGGGTTGGCTGAATAATGAACTGGCTAAGAGCAGCAGAATAAGCTTGCCCTGACAGGCTTCCACGCATTCGGCCTGTGGGCTGCCAGTTCTGCTCTGCTGGCAAATCCACCAAACCATTTGCCCTTGTCACCGGTTGCACCATTCCTCCTGTATTTCCTCTCTGCTCTCCCGATGATGCCCCAAAGCCATCAACATTCACTGGACAAAATAATGAAGCTTTAGGTGTCTGAACAGAACCTGGCACTGATTGTGACTCACTTGCCCTCTGGGCAGCTCGCTGTGCAGCAACCATCGGCCAGATATGGTGGCTAGTTCCATTAACTGCTGTGTGACCAACCCCAATTTGTGTACGTCCTTGATGAACCTGAGTTTGTGGGAAATGTGCAGATGACCACATCAAGCTTGGAGACTGACTCGAGGCATGGGACATATTTGGGTACAGATGTGGCAGCTGGTGAGAGTTTTGGTGCACAGCTGGAAACGCCAAGGGAACTCTGTAAGCACTTGGGAGTTGACTTGGAGCTGGAAAGCTAAAACTAGGCTGAGCTGGTTGACCCAAAATGAATGATTGATCTTGATGATCCCGGCTCTGCAAGGAAAAAACTGATTGAGAACAAAAAGTAAAAATAAATGAATAAAAAATATGCAACAAGAAAATACTAAACCTAAAAGTCCAGGTCCAGAAGGCCACTGAATTGGACAGTTATTCCAATCTAGTTAACCAGGCATTGAAGAATTCCTGACTTACAATCGTATTGGCAACAACCTGAATAGCTATGAGACCACACCCAATTCAGAAGACACTGAAAATAAATCTACCTGTGTTGCAGTGTACTGCTGCATTGAAGATGAGGTCATATGTGACACCTGAAGCTGATTCAAATGTGATCTAGAAAATTTCTGCTGCTTTTCGACATTACTGGAAACTGCATTTAAAGCATCTGTAAAGGATGGCAGAGCCGAAGAACTCTGAGAAGTAAGGGAGGGCCCATTGGGGATCAAGGTATTCAAACTATTTCTTGATCTTTGTTGTGGAACTGATGACAGTGTCTGGGCTGGAGGGTCCTGAACTGAAATTGGTGTTCTGTTTACATGTCTGGCTATTGATGGAAACATCCTGAAATCATTGCTGACAATTGAATTTGAAAACTGAGACTGTTGTGACTGTAAATTATTGGTAGCAGAAATTTGACTCTGCGGCACAGAGGTAGCAAGAAGAGAAGTTCCATGGGAAGTCTCGGGTTCTCGGTTAAGAGCAGGAGAAACAGCATCAGTCAACACAGGAGACAGCCTAAAATTGGTAGGAGCAGGCTCAGACCCACCAACAATGATTTGCGCATCTGATCTAGCACTGGATGTCCCCAACCCATGTGTGGACAAGAAAATTTCTGACCAAAAGCCATCTTCTGGATGAGCAGTGTTTTGACTGATCTCGCCCGTATTGTGCATTCCCGAGGGGATGGTTAGATTCATAACGTTAGATGGACTAAGAAGATTAGCCAGTAAAGGTTTCCTGTCTTCAGTTTCACATATACCTACTACATCCATGTCATCACTGTCCTCAGTGAGATCCAGAATATCTGGAACACCATTAAAGAGACTAGTATATTCTTGCCCTGTAGGCCCATCTAACTGGCAATTTAAGGTCTTATCACATGGCTGACACTGATCTGGAAGGTAATTGCTTTCCATGGCAGCCTTCCATGATCCATCTGCAGAAATGATCACATCAGCAACATTCTCTCCTACCTCTCTCAATACCTGAAGAAGGATCAATAGCCTTATTAAAACTCAACAAATAAATAAATAAACAATAACAAAAAAAAAGTGGAAAAAGCAAATCCAAAACTACTTGCCCTGGCCATATTTTGATCAACACGGACATCGGTGTAGCAGACATACTGATTACAATGCGGGCAACGCCACGACGGTCTTCTCAAATTGATGTCCACAAAGTTGTCAAAATCGAAACACTAAAACACAAAAGAATCACAAAGATTGAAACTTTATGTGAGAATAAAAACAGGAAACAATTAAAAATGGCTAAAAGTTAAATCGGCAGTGGAGAGAAAATTGAACAGCAAGGATTTTAGGTTCTTTTAAAAGATTTCCTAGATTCTTCAGAAAGTTATTCTGATTTTCAGGTTTCTAATTCGATTAATGTTTCATATTACCAACAAATTTACTGAAATTTTCAATACTTTGCCATAGTTTCAGTTTCAACAGAACCGAAACTCCAGACAAAATTAACATCAGACAGCATAATGCAGTTTAACAGGTGATTAAACAGCACATCTTCTGCTTGTGCACATAGAAATCGAAAATGGCCCATCATTATAAGAGACGAACCTCAGAGATATATCGTACTAATTGCAGGTCCTGATATAATTCTAACAATTAAGCACAACTTAAGAGTCACCAGATTCTTGAGTACAGATGAGACTGAGAAACTAAAGAGACTCAAGTCAGAACAAAAAGGATCACTTCGTCCCCACTTCAGTATTGGAATCCCAAAGGTTGGGCCAAACCCACTTCCACTGCATGCCATAAGATTAAATTGCAAAGATAAAAATCCTAGTACCCCTGACAGGCATCTGAACTTCTTTCCCATTATGCAGATACAGCATGGAGCACTCACCTGAATATGTTTGCATGAATGACCTTTGACAGGAACTTTAATGCGCCTGAAGCTGTTTGGGTTTCAGAATCAAAATGGATCAATCAGAAAAACATCAACATGATTAAGCTGGTCTCAGGATAGATAAAATAATGATCGATGGGGGGAAAAAATCAATATTTTTTTATTAAAAAAAATTACAAATTCTCATACCCAACCCAACATAGTAATCAGTAATTTTCCGACAGAAGCATATAGTGCCCAAAACATGCAAAAATGTGGTATCATTTTGAGACCATCATATTTGGTAAAACGTATAGGCTGACTTCATCTATTTCAAACTATTCCACAAAAACTCAAACCCTATGAAAGGGGGTGGGGGAAATTACAAACTGAACTTCTTTGTTTTTAAACAGTATGTGAATACCACTGTTGAAAACAAATATGCATAGCAAAAAGAGTAATGCTAGAGATCCCTATTTTATATCCCTAATTGTTTCCTTCTAAGCTATATCATATGAATGGACATTGACTAGATACACTTCCCTTTTTGTGATAAAACCATGAGAAGTCTGTGCATAACATTAAACACTTCACAATTTACTTTTAAGTGTATCTAGCCAATGTCCATTCAAATGTTGTGAGGACAGAAAACGATAGCTTAGAAGGAAATCAGTTGTAACAAATATGGCTCATAATTAAATCAATTGAAACTCAATAGAAGCGATTATTTAATCAAACTATGGATAAAAAAATCGCATTGACTTAGTTTGCGCAACAAGAGCCTCAAAATAAAATCAATTGAAATAATGCCCGAACTATTCAGAGGACCAATGAAGCAATTATATGATTCAATGAGGAAGTAAGGGTGCGAGATTGCACATTGGTAACATAAAGAAAATTAATGAAAAATCTCATATAGGTACACACCAAAAAAAAAGGAGCAGTCTGAATGCACAAGGCACCCACCACTGCGAGATCTAGGGAGGGTTACATATTATCGAGCAAGCAACAAGGCATTCGGAACTACGGATCCCCACGCTGCCCATCTAAGAGCACCGGGAGTATTGATGAGCCCAAGTTACATTTTGAAACCCACCCAAGCCCGTTCTAGCATCAAGGCACAACGCCGACGCCTGCGGGCACACAAGTACTCCCAAGCATCTCAACTATCAATCCCTAAACCATTAGACAAGCAGCATAGAGATATTACCCCTACAAGCAAAGAGTTTGTTCCTGCGACTCAAGCCAGTGTCACAATGGAACAATCTTACCGTCGTACCAAAGACTGCCCTCTCTTATAGGTATACACACTTGTTCATAAAATAAATTCACAAGAATACTACCAATAACTTCCAATTAAATAGACTTGCAGTACAAGAATAGAACACATGGAAGCAAGCCAAAAGGTGTCTCCAATTGAAGTAGGCGGGTTTTAGAAGACCGGGTAATTGATAGGTAGTTCTAAAATAAGGAAATTTGCAATTTTGATCATAACAAAAATTAATATTTGAACAAATTCAATCACATGGTGTGGGGTCATATACATTTCTTCAGAACCTGATGCAAAGCAATACAAACAAGAAAAGAGGCAAATTAAGAATTTCATAGTCCAAGTAAGAGTAGGAAAGCTCAATGGCCTATAGCTATGTAATCTTTCTACTCAAGGAAAAGTTGAATTTCAGATAACTGAAAACTGTTTGATGTGGTACACAACCTCATCTTGGAGGATGATTCTTAAGGAATTCTACGTGAGATTCCAATATTTCTCTTCTCCTCCTCCTCCTCCTCCGCTAACAATATTATTCGTGATTTATTGTTCACAGCCGTAGAACAGCCCCAATTTTTCAACTAAATCCTACCTTAACTAGCACTATGTAACCCTAATCCATATCTCCCCTTAATGTAAGACTAAAAAAAACAAGCTACCTGTTGTCCAGACATTCCATCACACTTTTTTTCCGCTGAAAATCCTGCAACTTAGCACTTTGGTGATCAAGCCAATTTCATCCCCTTTTAGTCCCCAAAGCTTGCAACATTTATTCTAACCTTTTAAATCGTCAACCAAAATCCACCACAAAACCTTCTGTAGGCAGCTTTATTCAAAGTTTCCTAAAGCTGTCCTACATCAGAATCACCTTGTTCTAATACACAAAACATTTGTGCTTTGCATCAAAGACTATGATAAGCTAACCACATAGCAATATGTCAATGTTTAGTTCAAAAAATGCACATCTAAGATTGATATGATATGGAAGTGAGAGGTAGTTGATCTACATGAAGAAAAGTCAAAAGTACATAGAAGATACTAAAATAGAGAAGTTTTGAAAGCAACAAAATGATACCATACCTTATGGGACAATTTAGTGATATTCGTGATGGCCCTTCAATTATATCAGAATCTGTTTTAAAAAAAAAAAAGATAAAAACAAAAATGGCTTAGTTAGGGATTTGGACATCCAATGAATGGGTTAGACAATGGAATGAAGAAAGGTCACTCGTGCTAATAGGGACTGAGCTAGAAATTTACTTTAGAAGGGCAAATTTTTCATTAAATGTTTGTTTATAAATTTAAGAATTAAAGAAGTATAAAAACTTAATATTGATTGACAATATTGTTGATAAGTAATGAAATTCATTAATATAAAGGAACTAACAAATTTGACAAGACAAAAAATCCCCAAAAGTCAATAGAAGTCCCATTGATGGGTCAATTTGAAATTTAAATAAGGGCAAAGTGTGAAAAAATTTAGATTTGGGGGGAGGGGGGCAAAAATATAAATTAAAGGAGTATATTTGGAAAAAAAAAACTGAAAAGAATACAAAAATTCAAATAAGCAAAATTGAGAGGGGGGGAGTACTAAAAAAGAGTAAGTGATCACACATTCCTTTTCTCTTCTCTTCTTCAGCATACCTGAATCCAGTGCAGTAACAGCAGGCTGAATATAATCTTGTAGGACAGGACGGTCAAGGTTTGAGATCACACTCATAAAGGCAATGACTATAATATAATTTCCTTAACAATTAAAACAGAAAGTGTTAACCAGCAGATAAATTTCAAACAGCAGGACCAAGATAGTTGGGCATAGAAGGCCTATGTTCAAGCATACCATTAAACTGGCCCACAGCTTGAAGAAGATTTGCTCCATATTTAAGCATTGGTGTCACAATTGTTGGAATCTGTGGTCCAGTGTCCTGACAAAAAAGTCAAAATAAACAGATATACCAAGTGTCATAATTTGCATCAAACCATCATTGGCAATAGTGTTGTCATTTTTTAACTTGTACAGAAATTATATCTAAAACAAACCATTAAAACATTAGTCCTTCTCTCCACTCCCTTTCCATTTAAGAGAAAGCTGCAAAAGTTAAACAGAAAAGAAAATTCTGGTCATAATAAATTTGAAATAACTCTCTTCAGTCAAAAAGACGAGAAAAAAGTCCTACTTCACTTGTGAGGGACTTATGATACATGAAGATGTCTCTATATTATCCGTCTGAGCCACAAATAACCGCTGCAAGAAAAAGAAAATTATAATTAGAAAGTAAGCAACCCGACGTTTTCCAAATTGATATTAAGGTTTTTTCACCTTTTATAAGCACAGGAAAGAAAATAATGAGAAAAGGCAGGAAGGGAAAAAAATGAACCAAAAATCATTATCAAGAAGTGCACATCTGGAGCATAAACTAGTAATAAAGATAGGGTATATGAATAATCTTAATCCACCCCATACTGATTACTTGCAAGATGGTGCACATAACAATGCGTCAATGCCTCAACAAAGAAAGCTGAGAAGAAATGATTGATAACCTGATTCTTAATTTACAACATATTGCTCAAATCGATGGAGTGCTTCTAATGAAAGGAAACAAGAAAAGAATTTTGCAAGTATATTAAGTTATGTTAATGTATCCAGAATACGTAGAAGATAAACTGGACACCAACTGAAATATCAGGACTCAAAAAACTAGGGATAAAAGAAATCAGTCCATGAATCTTACTATGTGGAAACATTTCGAAGGAACAGTCAAGCAATTATCCCAATAGTCAAATGGACTGGATTTTTTAGGCTTAGTATTTGATGACCAACCAATGAGTACTACGGCATGAAAATTCCAAATACTAGTTTATGAGGGGTGGGAGAAAGTGTTTGATGCAATGGCAAAAGCTCAGTCTGTGACATCTGTCAAGTGCAAGAATGAGAGTTCGGTTATGATGACGCCAACTTCATGCAATTTAAGCTAGAGATTAAGTCCCAAATAATTGGGATAAGGCTTTTTTGAGTTGAGTTAAGTATTAAGTCTGCACTTAATCTACCCCTTAACAGCTTGGATACATGAGATAACCACTGAGTAATAGCATCCTTCATTAACTAATTTCAAGAAAAATAAGCATCTAGATAGGTTGAAGAAGGGACATCATAAATATAAAAACTGAAGTATGTTTAAGGATCAAAATTTCATTTCGTAGTGTTGTTTCGGTCACCTAGAAAATGGAAACAGTTCGGAAACATAATGGAAATGATGAAAAAAATTAAAATGTATAGAAATACTTGGAAACATAAAGTAAAATATATGAATATGTAAAAATAAATATTATAATTAATTGGAAATGTTTTAGGGTACATGTCCATCCACATAAAAAGATACTAGAGTGAAATTAAAAAAAAAAAACATAAATATTAATTAGTCATTAATACCAAATAACTCTTTACTTATTAAAAACTAATATAAAATATTTAAAGCTAATTTTTTTATGTAATATTAATTTATTATATATTTTCTATAAACTATGCAAAATTATTATAAACTATAAAATAATAAATATGTATTGTGTTATATCTACGGATTAGACAATTTGACACAAGTTACATATAATATGATAAGTAAAAATAAAGTAATTTAAGACTATTATAATTAGTAACTAAGTATTAAAATAAATTATTTATCTATATTTTATTTCTACTATTTTTACTTTTCATTATCTACTGTTTTTGAGGAAAAATAGAAATATCTTCTTATAATTTTAGAGTTTAATCTTTCAATCTTCTCCATTTAAAAAACAAATGGATATTATTTTTTACCAACTTCTAGAAATATTGCTGATACCAAAGAAATGCTTCCATTGTTTCGGTATGTTTCCACTAGTTTCGGTATGTTTCTGCGAAAACAACTTTGTTTCCACGGAAACATGTGAATTTTGGTATTCCACTAATGTTTCGTTTCGGTTTACTAGGAAACAGAAACGATTCGACAGTTTCGATGGAAACGAAACGAAACGATTCGGCCATTTCGATGGAAATTTTGATCCCTAAGTATATTATTATAGTAGTGATGAGGAAGTGTGATGCACGTGGTAAATCTGGTGCATCCTATATTTACCTATCAATTTTTAATCAGTTCATCATACATGTACTTAATTTGTGTAAAAATCAATGTAAAAATAAATAATGTGTGTTTGTGTGAAAAAAAGGGAGAGGAAGATGTGTGCTGTTATTGTTCACAAGTAACAATTTCATTTTTTTTCATAGAGCTTCCCCCCCCCCCCCCCCCGGGGCACCCAAAAAAAGAAAGAAAATTGTGGTTATCGTTCAAAACTAACAATCCAAAAGTTAGCTAATTCACATTTAAAAAATTGGAACTCACAATCAGCAATCCCATACCACACTAATGGGAAAAAGAAGAGATACAGAAGAAGAACAAAATACATGGACTCCAAGAACCCCATCAAAAGGAAAAAAAGTAACATGGAACTTTCATAGTTTAGGCATGTCCCAATGTCTTGAAATGTGGAGATGGGGCAAATCTGCACCAAGACACTTCATAATAGATACTCGATCCAAACTACAGAACTTTGTGCTACTTTTTGTGGACAGAACTTTGTGTTACTTTTTGTGGAGAAAGAAAGGGGAAAAGAAGACAATATAAAGAGGAGTAGTTAAAAAAAAGGATAAAGAGAGTGACAGACAAAGGATGGTACACTTGGGAGTTGAAACCGGAGAGGGATAGAGAAATAATATAAAAATTACCTTTATGCCATTGTTTTTTTCTTTTTTTTTGCATAGGTAAATCTCACTTTGCCCCTCAAGGGGACTTGAACCCTCAACCTCCCATATGGGGAGGTACCAACCAAGCTAGAGCTTGTTGGTTTATGCCATTGTATTTGAAGAGTAAAACAAGAAAAATAGTATTTTTTTTTTCCTTCACTTTACCTACGTCCAGGTCCACACCTATTCATGTTAGCAAGTAGCAACCCCAATAACATCAGGCTCACATAAACACATGCCCATAACTTGCCAAAAAGCACGCAGGTGACTCTCATATTATATATAGTAACATAAGCATTTTGTCTAGGCCCATAGAATCCAATTTGTCAAATCCAATAGGTTTAAGAGATGCTTACTATTTTATCTTTTGGAGAAGATTTAGTATCCTTTGAAATATGAAAATCAATAACAAATGTCCCATATCCAGGCTGCCATGCAGAGGAAAGATATATTAATACCATCATTACTTCAAATAATTAAATAGATAGCAAAGAAGAAAGGGAGAGAAACCACCTTCACTTCAAGAAAAGCAAGTATCTGACCCATTTCCATACAAGGATAGAATCTGGGGGTAGAGAGAGAGAGAGAGAGTTCAGTACTATTCAGTTATGAACATAATTAATTATTAATCAATTAAACATTATGTTACATCATCACACTCTTTAGCATATATCATATAAAAAGGAAAACTTAAGAAACTGCTACACATGGTTCGAGTAAGAACCGAACTTTTAAACTTGGTCACTTTTAATGGTTCAAGTAAAGACTGAACTTTTAAATATTCTGTCACATCAATACATTCTTTAGCATACATCATATAAAAATGAAAAGTTAAGAAGCTGCTACACATGCTTCAAGTAAAAACCGAACTTTTAAACCCGGTCACTTTTAATGGTTCAAGTAAAAACTGGAATTTTAAACTTGGTCACTTTTAGCCAGTTTAATTGCACTTCCTCACAAAGAGCCCATCCAATTGATTGACAAAAGAAATGTGTGAAAAATGAACATAGGTCACAAGAATGTGCATATTAACAAAAAGCAGTTAGCATGATGCTATTTGTAAAGAAAACAACTGCAACATATTTATTCTCCCTTATGATCCACACGAGTCACCCTTAATATTACACAAAATGACATAACAAGCCAACTAGAAGTCAGAAGTATCTTCGCATTTCATATGCTTGAAGGGAAAAAAAATTTCTTTTTTGGACAGGTAGAACTGAAAAGATTTTAGTATAAGTTTTATGTCACCTAAACACAGTCCTGAAATTCATCAACTTCTGACCACTATTAAAAAATAATATATTTGTTAAAGAATAGGAGAGTTGTAACGACAAGAGAGTTGTGATTGCATAGAAGCCAGAGGTGAAATTGTTTCCTCATTGAGATTATTACCAGAAAGGGGCATAGCAGTCAGGACATCCCACTTGAATATTGCCTTGTGACTGATGTCACTGACCTAGGCAAAACAATGGAGTAACATTAACAAAGACACTTGATACCCCATAACTGCAGTATATCCTTGGTGCATATGCAGCCTTGCCCATGGACACTACCAAGAGTAGGCTCCCGCCACTATGGGGTAAACCTTACCTCCGCGAGCTCTAGGTTGCGATGAAACGATTTTACCATTGCACCAAGGCCCACCCTCTAAATGGAAATATTAAACTAAAAGGAACTACTATATCAATGTATCATATTAATTTGACTAAAAATGAATATTCAGAAAGAAGTAACATGAAGCAGAGGATAATAGAATAACCTGCCTTGACATAATTTTTGAGATAGTTGGAAGAGAACCACTTGCTTCAGTGTTAATATCTCTTATACTGCAGAAGCTGTTCCCTATCTAAATGCGCCCAAAAAAAAAAAAAAACTGTTAGGATAATCAATACAATATAAAGCCCAGATATAGGAAGTAAATTGCATATAAAATGGTAAGTGAACTCAAAAAAACTGTTGACAAACCTCGTTTGCAAGACTAAAAAGTTCTTTGGAATCTTTGTCTGAAAACCATCCAATCTTACAAGCATTCTACCAAATAAAACACCAGGTCAATAGGAAAGTTCCATACAAAGAGAAATAAATTGAAATATGCAACTTTGGGCATTCTTAGAGACATCTTAGAGTAGAAGAGAGAGTGAAGGGGCACATACTCCACAGAAAGGAGAAGAAGAAAAATATCATAACATCAGCAAGGAGAAAATTAAGTTTAAAAAATTTATTTATTATTAAGTCCCAGAGAATAAGTGTCTACAAGACAGTTTAACCCCAAAAGACCTTAATTTTTTTATTTATTGGAGATTAAGTCCAAATTAGAAAATGTGGCATAAGTGTTTAAGTCGATTTTGACCCTAAAACAATTATTTTCCCTACACTATTATATCACTACCTCCATCATCCCCATTTATGCTATCTACAAATTAGTGGAAACCATTGTTACAATAGAAAAAGCTCAGTTTACCAAATGAAATGGAGTTCGTCTCTCCATTTAACATTCAATAACGATTAAACTGAAATCAAAGATTCTCTTCACACCTGTGTTGAATTGCAAAACCGTGTTGAATTGCAAATAGATAACCAACACTCTTCCTAACATAAGAATCATAAGGAAGGTAATCTACAATTCTAAACCCTAAATTCGCTTGTTGTTCCAATGACAAATATATAACTCTCTTAAGGTACCAATGCTTCAGAGTCTTTGAATTACCTATATATTTGGAAGACTAAAAGTTAAAGGTGGGTGATTGGAACCAGAACCGGAATTCAGCTGGCAAAGGCTGGATTTGCAGTCTATGGAATGGACGATGAAGGCTTATGGAAAATCATCTGGCCTTAGGGCTCCATCCCTTGCTTCGACAATCTTGTTACCGACTGCTTTGATCATCTTACAAGCATATGTGGTAAGAGTCTAATTTTCCTCTTTTAATCGTACTTGTTTGATTAGCAAGAAAGTAGTGGGAAAAAATGAAGCACGAATTTGGCTTCAAACAATCGCCGCCACCACTTGGATTCGATCATGGAAAAAAATTTATTTTGTTTAATTTTGATTCACTATTATTAGAAATTAATTTAGTTTGAAATTTCAGAGAGGAAAACATGAAAGAAGTTGAGAGCTGAGAGTTGTAATGTATACTAGACCACATAGCAGCTACATATATCATCTCCCAAGCACAAAAACCTTAGGAATCAACAGTCAACCAAACAAAAAATGTCGTTAAATGAGTTGATTGCTAGTACATCACAGGTGGGGAAGAGAGCAAATTGTGGATCTAAGGACTCGTTCGATAATGTTGTCATTTTTGGTTTTTTGTTTTCAATTTTTTGAAAACGGAAACAAAAAACACATTTGGTTGCTCATTTCTGTTTTTATTTTTTAAAAAAAGTCTTCAGAATTAGGATAAAAATGTAAAAACTAGAAACGAAAAAAAACTTGTTTCCAAAAATTTCAAAAAGGGTAACGACAAATGGGAGTAACTCGCGCAGCACTAAACTTTAATGAGGTTAGGATATGGACTCTCATTGGCTATAACAACTTTTTCACTTATATAACACTAGTAAAATATTTTGTAAAAGATTTACAATTTCTCTATAACTTTTCAATTATCTCTCCGCCACTTCACCCTTAAGTTGTCTAACAGTCCCCTATAATAGTTAGATAGGAATTCACAAAGAGTGAAGTTTATTGGGGTTACAATTGTATTTGGACTTCGAATTACATAGAGAAAGACGGAAGTGCAAATTCATCTACAAATCTAGCAAGTGGCTACTGTATTCAAGTGACTTAGTGTTTTGTAAAGAAATGTTAGCATTGAAGTCAATAAGCGACGGTAGGTTCGGTGAATAAGGTATTGTGTTTATATATATATATATATATATTTATATATAATCTGATATACGTATATTACCTAATGTTATATATATTACATAATGTTTTATACATATTACCTAATGTACCTAATATATCTGCATATATATGTGTGTGTATACTTTATATAATGGACAAAGAAGAAGAATTTTTTTATTTAGCAATATCGTTAAAAACATCATTTCATTTACTTTCAAATATATATATATATATATATAATGGACAAAGAAGAATTCTTTTTCTTCTTTTTTCATTTGGCAACATTAAAACCTCCAACTTCAATTAACTATTATAAATCTTTGTCAAGAAAATAAAAATTCTTGACACAAGACTGTTGAATTACTAGAACATGTGATTCAAGAATCAGATAAATTTCTTATCTTTGACCAGTTTGTAGTAGGTTAAGTTTGAAAATATATATTATGAAATTTAGGTTTGACGCTACCTTCGAACTTTTATCCTTTTTATTTTTATTTTTCTAAAAATAGTGTTGTACCAAATGCGTTTTCTGTTTTCATTTTTATAAAAAAAAAAATAAACGAAAACCAGTTTTCCTTTCTAGAAAATTGAAAACCAAAAATAAGAAACGTTACCAAACACCACCTAAACTTTTTGTTTTCAATTAAACAGCAAAATTTTGTTGTTGGACTAATCAGCAAAATTCTGTCTAATACTAACATTGAAATCTGGTTGTTAGTCTCAAGTTTAGTTGAGAAATTTCTCTGTTCTTTTTAAATTTTTTAGTTAGTATTCTCAACGAAAATGTGCAAAATCAGCAGCTGGTAGAAAAGAGAAAACTAGGTAGGGAGCATCTTTAAAAGTTGAGATACGACAGAAGATTCAATGAAAAAAATGGAAAAAAAAAGGAATTACTGTTTGAACAAACAAAAAATTATCTGTTTTGTTTGTCTGTTCTTACAGAAAAAAAAAATATCGTGGTTTTGTTTCTCTCTCTAATTCTCTATATTTTATGAGTGCTGAAGTGTCACCACTTCACTTATTACAATGAAATTTCACTATGTTCACTCCTAAAGAAATAACATAAAAATTTGTTCCCTAGTTGCCACATAGCAGAAGCCCATCAGAACACAACTTAATGTTGAGATCTCGAGACGACAACACACAAACAACTATGAACTCTTTAGTCTAACCAAATCAATAACCAAAAGCAGTGCCACTGAGACCAATTCTTTTAAAAGATACATTATGTTATTTCGGTTAAAGAAACGACACGGAACAAGAAAAGAGGCTCTGTATATTATGACAAATTCAGACTTCAGACCTATCAAATATCAATTGGACTTTTACTTGGACGATGTCGCCATGACACCCCCCCCCCCCCCTGGGGCCCTTTTTCTTTTTGGGGACATCAATTTTCCCATGACCGACATCCAAATAAATCTCAACTTTTATTGTTATAAATTTATGGGCCAACCCAGTGCATGAGGCTCCCACTACTGTGGGGTCTGGGAAGGGTTAGATGTACACAACCTTACTTCCGTAAGCGGAGAAGCTATTTACCCGACTAGAATCCATGACCTCTAGGTCACAATGGATCTACGTTATTGTCATAAATTTATTATTACATTAATTTATATCTTTAAGCAAGAAAGATAAATAGGCCTTGACTGGAAGAGAGAGAGAGAGAGAGAGAGAGAGAGAGAGAGATTGTTCCCCGGTTGCCACATAGCAGATGCCCCTTGAACACAGTTTAATGTTGAGATCTAGAGATGACAAAACACAAACAACTCTGAACTCGTAGTCCAGCCAAATCAATAACAAAGAACAGTGCCACTTAGACTAACTTTTAAAAGATATTTCTGTCAGACATTTACTAATGCATCAGAGATTCCCCGCAGCGAGTTTGTATGCGAAAAAACAGAAACCGCATAATTCTTCATAGAAAATTACAACTCTTTTCAAACTGACATAACTGCAGCCAATAGCTGTTTCTATTTTTTTTTTCTACTTAACATTCAGCTCTTTTTTTCTTTTGGATAAGTAAGTGGCCCTTAGGGTGGGAGTTGAACCTAAGGCCTTGGGGATATCTTAGCATTCAGCTCTTTGAAAGTTGAAACCATCAGATTTGATGCAAATCACATCAAATGGCAGACAAGATCATTTCATAGGCATATATTGGATTAGATGCTATCAACCACAAAAAAGAAACAGCTCTATTCAGGAAATACCTTTACTGATATCATCAACACCATAAGAGCTGCTTGCAATAAGGAATCATTCCTATGCTGGCATACCTATACAGGACATGATTGTCAAAATAAAAAGAGAGCTTCAGATAACTATTCTCATATTATAAATGAACACACAGTAACAGATTGCGAACAATATCTGAAAAGGAGTGATCCACAAATATTGAAAATTTGAGGCATAAATTTTAAGATGGAAGTACAAACTATACATATATAAACTAAAATATCATACAGCACTACATGGATATAATGCACAAAATGGAATGCAAGAGCCAAGTAATGGCAGGCAGCGACAATTCAGTGTAACAATAGCAAATCTACACCCAGAAGTTCTCATTGCAGTCAAAATCGATGACTATGAGGTACCTCAAAGCACCTGCCAACCACTTCTGTTATATTGGATAAATAATATACAAAGAAGGGGAAATTGAGGGCATTGCCCATAGAATTGCAGCAAGGTGGATGAAGAGGAAAAGTCCTTGCACACCTTGTGGTAAAAAATACAGACCAAACCAAAGGGAAAGTTCTATAAGACGACAACAAGACTAGGCTACTCCCTTATGGCATGAATGTTGGGTAGTTAACAAAAAGCAAATTCAGAAATGGGTTACCATTGAAATGAGGACATTAAAATGAATAAGTGACAATATAAAGAACAACAAAAATGAAATAGATACATTCATGAAAAGTTTAAGATGGCAGCAATTGAAGATGAGGAAAGTCTTCTAGCTCTAGATGGTTTATCCAGGTGCAACAAAGCAAATGAATGCATCTAAATAAGGAGTGAATTGATTCAAGTAGAAGCAACCAAAAGAACAAGAGGAAGGACAAAAAGCATACTTGAGCCTGTGTGAAATGACAAATGTCCAAAGATATAACAAAAAATTTGAGTCCAAATATATATAGCTAACTAGAAAAGAGGAACACATGTATTTGATCCTAAGTAGTTGGGGATAGGGCTTCTTTAGTTGAAACCACATGAGGCTTATAATTTTCATCTCCCACCCGGCTATTCGTGGAATGTGAGAACACCATAGCAGAAGAGAAGGCATTCCACCTAATATGGCAGATACTCTGGTCTGTCTGTCCCCAACAATTAATTCTCGCCGATTGCGTCCTATGATTTTAGAAGGTGAGCAATACTTCTAGGATACTTCATTGCATTCCACAAACAGTATGATAAAGCTGTTTTAGTATAGAAAAAGGGCATATGCAACTACAGTAAATAATAGAATAACCATCTCGAAAAAAAAAAGGTTTAAAAACTGGACCAATTTGGAAAAAAAAAAAAAGTAAAATATAATTTGGGTTTCAACCAAAGGAGGGAGGAGGGCCAGAGTGGAGATAGAGAAGAGATAGAGAACTTAAATGTTGAAATATTATATGGGAAGGAAGTAGCAGGATTGGATAAACCATTTGAGGAAGAGGAGATTGTGGAAGCTTTGAAATCCTGTGATGGGGATAAGTTGCCTTTAAGCATTGTTGGGGTAAGTAGTGAGAGATGATGTTTTGGCGGTATTCGGGCATTTTCATATATTTGCAGCTTTCAAGAGAAGCTTTAATGCTTCTTTTGTGGCTCTAATTCCAAATAAAAAAGGGGCATAGGGTACTCAAGACTATAGGGCATTTAGCTTGGTGGGCAGTGTATACAAGCTATTGGCTTAGGTGCTTCGATGAGATTGAGAGAGGTTGTAGGCAGTGTGGTCTCTAGCTGTCATAAGACTTTTGTGGGTGGCAGACAAATTCTGGATGCAGTGTTGGTGGCTAATGAGTGCATTGATTGTAGAAGAAAAATGACGGATATGGGTCTTATGTGTAAGTTGGACATTGAGAAAGCTTACGATCACATAAACTGGGAATTTTTTAAATGTGATGAGGAGGATGGGTTTGGGGAGAAGTGGAGGGGACTGATTCAAACTTGCATTTCTGTAGTATCTCTCAGTGTTTGTTAATGGGATACCAGCAGGATTCTTTCAGTCTTTTAGAGGCCTGAGACAGGGAGATCCTCTCTCCTCTTTCTTGTTCGTGATAACAATGAAAGTTCTTAGTCGTATGATGGATAGAGCAGACGTTGAGGGGGTCGTTAAAGGGATTGGGGGTGGTAGGGGTTTGGAGGATGCTTACCTTTCGTTCGTAGATAATACCATTATTTTTGCAAGGCAAAAGAATGATATCTCTAGTTCCTACGATGTATTCTATTATGTTTCGAGGCAGTTTCTAGAATGCAGGTGAATTGACAAAGAGCGAGATCATTCCAATGGGGGAAGTTAGAGGTGTGGAGTGGATGGCATGGATGCTAGGCTGCAAAGTTAGGGCTCGTCTTTTTACATACTTAGGATTGCTATTGGGGGCTTCTCTTAGGTCATCTGCTATTTGGGATTTAGAGGTGAGGTGCTTCCAAAGGCGTCTAGCAATGAAAGGGGAAATACGTGTCTAAAGAAGAGAGGGTGGTAGTCACCTAATAAAGAGTGCTTCAAAGTCGTCTACCCACGTACTTTATGTACCTATTTCCAATCCCAGTAGTAGTGGAGAGAAGGCTAGAGAAGATGCAAAGAGACTTAATATGGGGTGAGAGGGAAGAAAAGAAAATTCATCTATTCAAGTAGGAGAAGGTAAGGTTCCCAGTTTGGAAGGCAGCTCGGGAGTGAAAAATTAAAGGGTGTTCAATAAAACGTTGTTGGACAAGTGGTTTTGGAGGTTTGGGGTGGAGGGTCAATCTTTGAGGAAGGATTTAGTGAGCATAAAATATGGGTGTGATGTTGGGGATCGGTTCTCCAGTGAAGGAGTAGGGGCTATGGGTTGTGGTTTGTGGTTTGTGAAGGTACATCCAAAACAGGATTGATGATTTTAAAAGGTATGTTAGATTCGACATATCAAAACAATAAAAGACATGTATGATGGGACGGTCCCTATAGTGAGGACAATTGTTGGAGAAACAAGTGAATTTCCGATCACAGTAGACCTACATCAAGGTCAGAATCGAGGCCATGGGTTGTGGTTTGTGAAGGTGCATCCAAAACGAGATTGATGATTTTAAAAATATGTTAGATTCGATATATCGAAACAATAAAAGACATGCATGATGGAACGGTCACTATAGTGAGGACAATTGTTGGAGAAACAAGTAAATTTCTGATCACAATAGGCCTACATCAAGGGTCAGCATTAAGCATGTTCCTTTTTGCTTTAGCAATGGATGAGCTTCCTAGGCATATACAGGATGATATTCCATGGTGTATGTTTTTTGTTGATGATATTGTCTTAATTGATGAAACTAAAAAAATGATAAATGATAAATTAGAGATTTGGAGAGAAGCTAAGTAGGATAAAAAACTGAATATCTTGAGTGTAATTTTAGTAAAACTAGTAATACAAATAGGGATGTAGTGAAAATTGAAAATCAAGAGTTAATAAGAAGTAAAAAATTTTGTTATCTAGGTTCACTTATTGATGAAGAGGAATAAATTGGAGATGATGTTACTCATAAAATTAAAGCAACATGGGTTAAGTGAAGAAGTGCGTCTGAGGTATTATGTGATTGGCGTATATCTTTAAAATTGAAAGTTAAATTTTATAGAACAACTATTAGACCAGTCATGTCGTATGTTACAAAATATTGGGCAGTTAGGTAACAACATGTTAATTAAACGAGTGTAGCCAAAATGAGGATATTAAGATGGATGTGCGGTAAGACACAAAAGTTTAGGATTAGGAATGAACGTATTCGTGAGACGGTAGGAGCAGCGTCTATAGGAGATAAGATGAGAGAACATTAACTAAGGTGGTATGGTCATGTAAAACAGAGACTAATAAATGCACCAATAAAGAATAGCGACAGGGTTAATATTGAGGGTCGTGCCAGGGAGCGAAGTGGCCAAAATTAACTTTAGTAGAAGTAGTTAAAAAATATATGGTAATGGGTGGTTTAACAAAAAGAATGGCATTAAATAGAAAAGAATGGTGAGATAGGATTCATGTAGCCAATCCCAAATAATTGGGATAAGGCTTTGTTGAGTTGAGTTGTTAGATTTGAGGTGGGAGAAAGAGATTGGGTGAGGTTTAGGGGGAATGTTTGGTGTGGAGATAGGGTGTTTAGGGAGAGATTCCCACATTTGTATAGCGTAGCAAGAAATGGGATGGCTACGGTTGCGGACTCTTTTTACAAGGACGGTGGGGAGGTGGTGTGGAATCCATATTTTAGAAGGAATTTCCACAATTAGGAAATTAATGAGATGGCAAAGTTCTTGGAGGTTTTGAGGAGGAGTAGAATTGCAATATGGAAAGGTGACTCTTTGGCATGGTCTCTTAATAGCAATGCATATTCACAATGAAATCCTAGTACAAGGAGTTGATTAGCAGCAAAGATCTAGGGTTTCATTGGAAGATGATATGGTACTGGTACTCTCATGTCCAAGCAAAGGTAGCTTTCTTTTGCTTGGGTGGCTACTTAGGGTTCCAAGAGGCTTTCACTTGGTGATCAAATGTTACTTGAGCAAAGAGGATGTGGAGTCAATAGATCACCTCTTGATTCATTGCACAGTGACTAGAGATTGTTGGGATTTGGTTTTCTCCATTTTTGGATGTTCATTGGTGATGCCAGCTGGATCTAGAGATCCACTCCTATGTTGGCTTCTTTTCTTTTTTTTTTTTTTGTGTGTGTGTGTGTGTGTGGGGGGGGGGGGGGGGGGGGGGAGAGAGAATTCAGGCCAGAAAGGATGACCGGAGGGTCTAGAAGATGGCTCCTTTGTGCTTGGTTTGGATTATTTGGAGATCGTAACGGAAGAGTTTTTTAGGGTGTTGAGAACCCTCTCTTTTTTTCAAAGATCTTTTTTCGTGTATGCTATTTTATTGGGTTAATGAGGCCTTCCCTATGCATGTAAGGTTCGTTGTACTGGATAGATATGGAGCAACTTCTCTAGAATTGGAATTTCTACAAACATGAATTTAGCAGCTCATTGAAAGACATGCCTAGATTTTGGAATTACCATGATTCTCCACCTAATGGGACTCAGATATAGGAACGACTACAGGAAAGTCAGAATGATTTGACGTGTTATAACCATCTGATTGGAACTCCATTCTGTGCAAACATTCTTACAAGTTCTTCACCATCCAAGGAAGCTGAATAAAGTTAATCATCCAAATAAGCTTACTTTCATTATGGTTGCTCTCTTAAACAAAACCAACCACTATGATGAGTAATGTCCCTTAAAAGAATCAAGTTGCAAATGCCAATGTCTAATTAAAACAACAACAGTAGGGAAGTTTCATTTCCCTAGGTCACACCAGTCACTCTAATCCTAAAGTATGGACAAGTGACTCATAGAATCCTACCATGTCAGCATCAAAAAAGGTATGGCACCCCTTACTTGTTGAGCCCCATTCATAAGAACAAGTTTGAAAAGATCAATGTTCAATTTTCAAAAATATTTCAGCGACTTTTTCACAATCAAATTCTTTGGAATTGATCAAATTCTTTGCAAAGTAAAAAACCACTGATTTTTTAAAATGGATGTAAAACAAAAGGTTAGATCTAATTCAATAAAGTTGATTTTGTTACGCTTATGGGAATTCTTAAAAGTGGGTTAGACTAAATCCACTCCCATGTTATCTTCTTTTTGGGAAACCCAATTCTCTTGTGGTCTAACTTTATTCTAGTTTTAAGTATATTTTAGGAATAAATGCAAACTTGATACTACTAAAAGATATTTACCAAATATTAAAAGATTTAAAACCAGTTCATTTGCACTGAACCAGTTTTGGCATTTCCCAAAAAATACTGTTAATTCTAATTAACCATGGGAAATAACTACACATAGCTTGATGCTGACATATTGAGGTTTCATTGATCACTTGACCATATATAAATATAGTTCACTTGATAAGAAAGGAAAGGAAAGAACAAAATAGAGAAAAATCAAGGGAGGAAAAAAAAAGGAAGTGGCAAGAAACCCCACTTATCCATTCCCTCACTTATCATAGTTCAGTTCCATAAATCACAACTACTAATAGCATAAAAGCAAATAACGCCAACATATTAGAAATTCTCAATGCAATCTGGTCAAATAAATCGATATAGTGAATCAAATAGGTTCACTAAATAGAATAAGAAGTTAAGAACTTGAGAAGGTCAAGCTTGCACGCATATACCTATGATGGCATATTGCTGTTTCAGGACGGCAGACGTAATGCAAAATATTTCAAAATATAAAAAAGAAAGTGTTCTATGCTAAATGGCTTAATATAGTACACAACAACAAAGTACACAATAATGTTCAGTACTCCAATCATTCTACTGGAATCTGATGCAATTAACAGATGAGAAAAATCCAAGATTTGGCATCCACAATGTATGATAGAAATACCTTCGTACCTGCTTTAACAGAAAAGGTAGCTGTTGAGCTCTGCCCGGAACCTCATTTTTTGAAACAGCATAGTCAATAACTCTTCATTTGTCAAAGTAAATCTAATCAATTATAGTGCATTTGCATATGAAAACAAAATAACAATCAATTCAACTTCCATCGCACTGCCCTCATTTTTTAATAGCTCTGAATTTGTCAGAGCACATCTAATCAACTATAGTGAATTTGCATATGAAAACAAAATAACAATCAATTCAACTTCCATCACACAACCATTAAAAATATGGGATAAAACATACAAGAATTAAGGGACAAATGAACAATGGTCAAAAAATATTACAACCTCATAATCAATGTTTTAAAAGGTGAATGTGTAAGACTAGACACCTGCTCCTTTACAAGGTGAAGCATAAACCTCAAGGCGTTGAGGTGTAAGCTTTTTAAAGACTTATAAAGTATTTATTATAAAAAAGTTATTATTATTAGTCAAAAAGAAAAAATTTATTATTTTGAAACTTATATCATCATTAAAATTTCAAAATTCTAACAATATGTTAAATAATTTGCCTAATCTTTCTATTGAAAATAACGGTACAACACTTCTTCCTCCTTCACTTTGTCGTGCTTGTTAGAGAAGAAAAAGATTTTGAGTCTCCAAACAGCCTCTCTGCCTGCGCAGGTAAGGTTGTATACATCTAACCAACTATAGTGAATTTGCATATGAAAACAAAATAACAATCAATTTAACTTCCATCACACAACCATTAAAAATATGGGATCAACAATACAAGAATTAGGGGACAAATGAACAATGGTAAAAAAATATTACAACCCCTTAATCAATGTTTTAAAAGGTGAATGTGTAAGACTAGACACCTGCTCCTTTACAAGGCGCGTTGAGGTGTAAGCTTTTTAAGACTCAAAAGTATTTATTATAAAAAAATTATTATTATTAGTCAAAAAGAAAAATTTTATTATTTTGAAACTACTTCCACCTTCACTTTGCCGTGCTTGTTAGAGAAGAAAAAGATTTTGAGTCTCGAAACAGCCTCTCCGCCTGCACAGGCAAGGCTGCATACACCTAACCCTCCCAAAAGTCGCAGTGGGTCTCGTGCACTGGGCTATCATATGGAAATCATAGGAAAGCATAAATGAACTATGTAAAAACCCATTTTCAGTAATGTTAGGACATTCTCGTCTCTCAATGAACCAAGCTCCTTTCACTCAGATGTGGATTCACGTTTTCCTAAAAACCCTCGCACAACAGCCCATCAGAGATGCATAAAGGTGCCAGGCCAGAAATTCGATGGCTAACATTGTGATAAAATCAGTAGTTTCAAGAAAATACAATGTAACCAAACAAACTCAGATCTTACACTGCCCTAGTCCTGCCTTGCTTTAGTCAATAACCAAAGTAAGTTCCAATCCAGATTCAAATACGGCAATGACAGCATTAAAGTTTTTTTTCTCTTTTTTTTCGGCTAACGTAATAGCACGCTTTCAACAATATGCAATACCACTAAACAGAAAAAAATTATGCCTGAATCAACTCTTGAGAACATTAGTAAATATACTCAAAACCCATCAACAAAAGGCTTAATAAAGAATTCAAAACTGAACATGAGAACCAAAATAGGTTGAATTCAAACCACTGAGTAAAATTTAAAAAAAAAAAAAAAGAAGAAGAAGAAGAAGAACTCAAGATGTGTGCATATATTTACATATACGTGGACTTATAAGTTATAAGCATATGAACATTAGAAGTAGCAGTACCTGGCAAGGAAAAGGCAGTGATTGAAGAACTCAACTGCGTCGGTTTTGGTCTTACCGCGAACATGCATAGCTAATCGTTCGGCGATGACATAGATGGCAAACGAGTTCGGCTGCAGGTCGTGACCTGCGGCAATGTCCATTCCGACGAATGGTGACGGAGTTATCACCGTTCACAGGACCTCTCAGTTCCTTATTTTCTCTCGTTTAGTCTCTACTTTCTCGATCAACCTTCTGTTAGCTGAAAAGTTTTAAATTTGGACGCATAATGAGGAAAAAACAAAACTGCTTTGCAGGTCTTTCCTACTTCTACGATTGGGAAAATAGGCGTCGTTGTGGTTCTAATTACGGTGATACCATTACTAATTGAGTGCAAATTGAAGCGTTGTTGTGTCGGTTTTGGAAATGGGTAAGTCGGCGATTGTCATTGTGACTTGTGTGTAAAGTTATAAAGGGATAGATTAGATTGATATTTCTAAAATTTTGACAATTTTAAAAGGAAAAAGTTTATAATTTTTTGAAATTATATATACAATATTTTTTTCTATTGATAAATTATAAATAACTCTCATTCAATTTTTTTTTCAAAATAATAAAATTATTTTATTTTATATTTATCAATTTTGACTTTTTTAATTTTTTTATTGAATTTTTTATTTTTTATATAAATAAATTTAAAATAAATAATTTATACTTTTTTAGTCAATTAATATTTATTTAAAAATTAAAAAAAAGTTAGGAAAGATTGTTCAAAAATTAAAAAATACAAAAAAAAAAAATATGAAAATAGTACTTCAGCAACACCCTATGTGTCGATAATAGTTTTGTGAATATTGGCAACATTTATATACATCACGAATAATAAATTTTTGTGATGCATAATAATTTTGTAAATATTGACGACATTGGTACGTGTCACTGATAATAAATTTTTGTAATACCTTTTATGTGTTGTTAATAATAAATTTTTTCTAATTATTAGTGACAAGGTCATGAATACATGATAATTAACATTCAAGCATTTATGAAAATTGATATTTAGTGGCATGATATATATATATATACATATATATATATATATCAAAAAAAAAAAAAAAAGGCAAAGAAAATGGAGCCGATACATTTAATGCAAGGGCGACAATGCAACCCACTTTAAGGTGAAAACAAAACTGCAACTTACTAATTATACATCCAATAGCTAGGACGGAGACAACTGAGGCTGAGAGGGCAGTTGCCCCTCTCAATTTTATTTTATTTTTTATATTTTTTCATACTTTTCAAAAAAAAAAATTAAATATACTCTTTAATTTATATTTTTGCCTCCTTTAAGTCTAAATTTTTTTATGTTTTATCTTTATTTTAATTTCAATCTGACTCCTTAATAAAATTTTTATAGACTCTTAAAAAAAAAAATTGTATAGTCTAAAGTTGTTGGATTTTTTATTTTTTAATAAAAGTCTTGTCTAATTCATAAATTTCTTTATATCAATTAATTTATTTATTTATAAAAAATATTATTAATTAATATTAAATTATTATAGTTCATTAATTTTTAAATTTATGATATAATATTTAGCAAAAAAATTTCCCTCCCCCCTTCTCAGGTGAAATCTTGGCTCTATTCCTGACAACAGCAAAATGATTATTAATGAAAAATAAATATATATATATATATATATTGATATACCATAAAATGATAAATATATTTAAAGCATAACACGCTTCTGTACAGAGAGTTTTAGAATACAGATCAAGAAAGATTGTTCCAAAAGATATATGGTTCAGAACATGACACTACCATAAATATCCTACCAACCTCAAAATAAGGAAATAGAGTTCAAAATGGCAACTACTATTTTCGGATATTTATGAATCACTGACTCCTAATCTGAGTCAACTTAGGAGATCTACTATCTATAAATAAAACCATAAGTTAGGCTTTCTATTCATGTTCAATTATTCTTTTCAATTACAATTTTTTTATATTTACCGACTATATCATTGGAGCAGCCGAAACCTAGCGGTGACAAGTAGCGAAGGACGGGAGGCCCCCTATGATAAAAAAAAAAGAGCGACATCATATATATATATATATATGTCAATTGACAAAACAATTTCCCTGAACCATGAAAGCTAAAACAAAAAGGATGGTGAAATTAAAAAATATCTAGTCTTATTCCATATCAGCACAGAGTGAGATCCTTAGCGTTTGCTAAAATAATACCCTTGAATAATTTTCATGAAGGCCAACAAGAGCTTTTAGATTTGAAACCACCAAAAATAACTTTATGTGAGCCTCCGCTACCCGTTGAAATTAGAAAACTACCAATATCATTCAATTGAGTTTCTAGGTTTTAGTCTTAACTCCGTTCACTAATTCTGTGGAGATCGGGCAATACTATTTATTTACTTTTATAAATATATATATTTCAAAGATGTCATGGTAAAAGTTAGGACCGTCAAAACTCAGAATAAGTGTTCAAGTCTGAAAGAAATTATTTTTTCATTCCCAACATACTTCATGAGCCAAATCATAACTCTATAAAACATGTTTTGAATATATATTCCAAGTGAAAATATTGGAGAAATTTGGAAAATCTTATTAAAACTTAGAATAAAAAGAAACAAAAAAAAATTGGATTATCTTCTTATTTGTGGCTAACTCAATTGTGTTTCGCATTATTCAATTGAAAGTTAAATTTTCAAAGAAAAAATTAGAACTGAAAAAGAAAATAGAGGATATGATACATAAGATAATTTTTTGTTTACATACAACAAACAAATATATTCACAAATACAACACATGTATTTGTGTATGTATTATACATGTATGTGTGTACATATATATATGTGTGTGTGTACACACACATGTAAGATAGAAGAAAATACAATACTAAAACAAAAGAGGATTAATTGAATAAAAAACTTAAATTTTCAAAACAAGTTCACCGTATTAGAATAAGCAAAAACATGCTTACCCCGTCCCCCGAAAAAAAGTAGAAACACAACGAATAACAACATCAAAAAAGGCATTAAAAGTCTAGGTAAAAGAGTACAAAGTATTTTTTAAGAAAAAAAAAATATATTCATAAAAATAGATACACAAACTAGAAAAATAAAGACCGGACATTAATTTGTAATGAGATTTTATAATTAACATGTAATGACTTTTATAATTAATACATTTTTACTTATTGCAATTATCATATCTTATATGTAAGATAGTCATCGTAAACACTAATAGATATCTACTTCTTTCACTGATTACAACTTAACAACATATCAAATATGCAATTCTTAGAAATCACAAACTAAAATCTATCCAAATAAGAAATTAATATTAAAGCTGGTCATCGTAAACACTTAGATCTATAATCAATTCTTAACATTTTCAAACTAAAATCTATCAAATATAACAAATTCACATTAAAAGCTGAAATTTAAAGCAATGAAAAATGTACCTAAATTGTGAACAACAAAAGAAACCTTACGACTAGATTTGTAATAGAAGGGAAGACGCAGTGTTCGATCGGCATATTCGACAATGCAACATAAATCACAACTAAATCAACAATAGAGGGATTGAGAACTAAGAAGAGAATATGGAAAGAAACTTCTAGGTCCAAAAGCAATTAGATTTGAGAAATCACAACTAGATTGTCACACCCATCGTCGATTGGGTATGAGTTAACGTTGAAAAGCAAAAGATGAAAATGGATAAGGTAGAGGAATCAGAAGAGCATAAGATACAAAAAATTACAAAGAGGAATAAGAAGAAGAGCAAAGTGCAAAAGAGTAAAGTGCCGAAATTAGAAGAGCTAGGGTTTGTTTATGCCTTTGAAAAATAAAAAATGTAGAAGAGAAATGAGATTTTGGAGAGTATATTTGTAATGAGATATATTGGGGAAATTTCTAGAACCGTGTATAAATTATTAACAAGGAAGGAGCGATGAAAACGGCACCGTTTAAATATACCATGAATATTTGTGACACATATAGGTGTTGCTTTTATCTTTTCTAATATTTGCAACGCATAGAGGCGTCGCTGAATATGAATTTTTTGTTTGCGAAACGTAGCAGCATAATAAAAGACCTCTTATAAGAGTTTGAAATTTTAAAGTGTAATTTACAACGAATTTACCTATTATTTGCAACGCATAAAAATGTATCGTGAATAGTTAACATTATTTGTGACGTTGTTGACTTTGTCACAAAAGTTGATTTTTAGCGACACATTAAAAGTGTTGCTAAAAAGTAGCATCACAAATGTTACAGTGCCATAAAAAAAAAAAATCTGTTAGATGTGATGTGGTTTAAATGCATATAAAAGGCAATGTATACTTTTTGTCAATTACTCCCTAAAGCCTACACATGCACCTTTGCTCGTGAGTCCCTTACAATGTAATTTTCATTCCATATATTTTTACATGAGATAATGCAATGGAAAGCATACAAAACTCTTTCACCCTAAACTCTCTCTAGAGTCTCAAGTTACCCCTTTCACTCCCTTTAAAATTTCTCTCCCACTACAAGGTATGAGGTTTTCTAAACATCACCCTAGGCTTCAAGTATGATTTAATGTCATTTTATATGTACTTGGTTTTACTCCTATGCGTATAAAACTCTGCATGGAAGACCCATTAAATGTGTCTGGGGTTCCTTTGTTTAAGTCACTGTTGTGGTGTCTAAACTTTCTTTGTATGCATGAATAGTGATGCTTAATAACCCATATGCATGATGATTCATCCGTGTGTTTATATATGTATAGGAATGAAAATTACTTCTTTGTGGCGTGTATATGTATCAAAACAAGACTATCCATTTAAATTGTTTTTTTTTTTTTTTCCAATTTTATTGCAAGAAAACATAATTAGTGTACACCAACATCAATGGACAACAAATGATTTAACCAAACCGTAAGATCCTCCAACCAAACTAACATGTCACAAGAATGCAAAAAAATACGTTTCGCAATTTCATGAGCCACACAATTACCAGAGTTTCTCACAAAGATAAATCAAGGCACCGTAATAGCTCCCCTCGTATGCATGATGTCCCGAATTATCACCTCTAAATCAGGAAAAGCTCTAGAATAATTATTCAAAGCCTCTATTAGAAAGAGATTATTAGATTCTACCTTCAAATATCTGAAACCAATATCACTACAAAATTGAATCCCTTCCAAAATAGCCAAAACTTCCACATACGAAACTAAAGCCGCATTACTGCATTTTTTTAAACCAAAACCTACTAAAAATTGCCCATGATCATCTCTTACAATAGCCCCAACACTCCCACTATTCAAAGCTTTGGACCATAATCCATCCACATTTAATTTAAAGATAAAGCTAGATAACTGACCTGGACCATTGGCTCTTATGTAATACCCCGATCCGAGTCAGGTGGGATCGACCCGAGTTAGTCGGTACCCGACCCGGTAGACCGGGCTATGACCTGTGAATCTGAACCATAAACTAAAATGACGTGAGTTAAGTTAAAATAAACTATATAATAATAATAATAATAATAATAATAATAAACAAACAAATAAATAAAAATAAATAGATAAATAATAATAATGAATAAAATATATATATATAGTTATACAAAAATACATATATATATATATATATCAGTATATGTTTATATATATATATAGCTATACGTGTAATATAATGCTGCCATCTGTGAAGTGGTGGCATGCACGTTGCATCTTAGTGGAAGGGATTTTGAACAGGTGGCAAGGGCCACCGACTCAAGGTCGGTTGATAAGGATTAAAATGGAGAAAAAGGGAAATAAAAGAGAATGAAAACAAAGGCGCAAAGAACAGAAGAAAGAAGGAAAATCTAGAGAGAGAGAGGAAGCTGATTTTGAAAGAAATTGTAAAGCGAAATTTTGCTAAAAACAGGTAACTGGTTACGTTTGGGTTTGCTTTAAATTATCTCCATGTTATTGTAGCTTTAGTTTTGAATTAGTAGGAACTGTTAGAAATCAAAAACATAAAGAGAAATCAGGAAAACAGGAACTGTTAGCTTCGGTCAACAATGGCAGGTTTTTGTACGTTAGATTAATCTCAATTTTGAGGATAGGAATCAGTAGATATTTCCTCTGGGAGTTCAACGCAAGTTGAATCAATTAAAACGGTTGAGAAATGGCCGTTTTATAGCCAATTATTCTTCGCCGGAAAATGATCTGGGTGTCGGAAAAACCAGTTAGTTTAAGATCAATACTTGGTTTAAAAGTTTTCTTAAAACCTCAGGATTAAATTGATGAAGAAATGGGAAAATTTGGACGTTAAAAAGGTGACAAAATGGGAGAAGACAGTGGGTAGAACACTGTTCCAGCGCCGGCGAGTGGTCGGAAGGGATGACCGGAAAAACGGTGGGGAGTTTTTTTTGGGATTAAACTGAACCGGTCGGTTCAGTGTGGGGCTAGACCGGTTTATAGTTTAGGCCAGTGAACCCACTGGTTCAAACCAAAACTGTTAGAAATTATAAACCAACCCCAGAATTTATGAATAATCCTATTAAGGCCCAACAGAAAAATTAATAATTTATGAAACGGCCCGAGTCCTAAACCAAGTCAAACGAAGGCCAAATAAAATAAACAAATAGTGTATTTTGACTATTTTGGACGTTCTGAACCCAATGATAGGGTCCGTTTCACGAGACGAAACTCTGAAAAAATAAGACACGTTGGAGTGTAAATTACCAAATTACCCTTAGTGTCCCTAAAACCAAATGGAAGTCAGAGGGAGTCCAAATTGACTTTCTTCGACGTTCCGGACTCAATGGTGAGGTCCGTATTATGGAATAAGGTACGAAATAATATGACACGTAAATATATATAAGGTAATATAAATCAAACTTTAAAACTTAAAGAAGCTACACAAGAAATGTAACTAAAACAGGAAAAGAATTAATTATATTTAAATCAGAATAATATTATGGAATGTGACCGGACTTTGAAATGTGATTTTAGGGAACTTCAAAGGAAGGATTTTGGAGTTAAGTCTTTGGAATTCAGGTGAGTGTTTCATACCATATTGAGGTAGAAACTTTCATTATAAATATAAATATTGAACTCTTTTATGATTTATCGAACTATACTGTATACGTTTTGAATGATCTATTGACAACTATATTGTCTTCTTTGACTTCAGAAAATGTGCTCGAAAAATACTCAAATGTTTTACGATATTCTTACAATGTTTGAACTGTTTGAACTAAATGTCAAATAAAGAACTTTGATTTGAGTAATTGAACTGCTATTGATGATTATTGATTTTGGATATGATTTGGATATGATTTTGATGCTTTGAATAGAACACTCTTCTATGATTGGTCACTATCGAATAGGTTGTGATTTATCGAACCCATCCCACAGGGTATATTGTGGTGAGCCGGTGTTGATACGGCATATCGAACTAGCTAGCCTATGATCTCAGTCAGCGAGGGTTAATTTGCTGACCATAGAAGTGGAATATATCATTGAATATGAATATTGAAAATCGAACCATGAATCTGAATTATTGAACCATGAATTTGAGATATTGAACTATTATTTATTGAACTATGAATTTGGGCTATTGAACCATGAATCTGAATTATTGAACTATGAATTTGGGCTATTGAACCATGAATCTGAATTATTGAACTATGAATTTGAGATATTGAACTATTATTTATTGAATTATGAATTTGGGCTATTGAACCATGAATCTGAATTATTGAACTATGAATTTGGGAATTGAACCATGATATTGAACTGTGATTTTGATTTATTGAACTATGTTATTAATTATCGATTTATGATTTTCGTTATATTGAGAATTATTGGAAGTAAATTTGATACCGTTATCTTATATTATAAATTAAGATGACATATGATATCTGATCATAGATATTTATATATTGAAGTATATAGTAGTTTTGAAACCCCTGGTATGTTATGGAATGCTTACGAGCTGTGATACTCACGAGCTGTTGAGCTCATAGGATATTTTTATCCTATTTCAGGTGATGATATCGGACAAGAAATAGCAGGTTCAGTCAAACTAGTTGGAAGTTTGTAAAGCTATGGACCTTTTTTGTAATAGGATTTTGCTAGTCATGATGTAGTTACTTTTGGAAACTTTGGACTGTATATTGAATATGACATCAGCAGGCTTTGGAAAAATTACATCACGTACTTTTGTAATTACTATGGAATGTAGAAATAGATGATTGATGTTGACTTGTGTATTGAATTAGCGCTTCCGCAATAGAGAAAAAAAAATTTATTCCGCTGCGTTTGATTAAAGGTAATTATGATTATTGGCAAAAAGGCCTCGGTGGCCGATCACGGACCCTCGATCCGCATGGACCGGATTTGGGGCTGTGACATCTTAAGTCACCAACATACTATATATTAGAAAGTTGTACTTGCAAGGGCATCACCGAAGGATCTTGAGGCTGCATTGGAAAAGATATCCAATTTTAGCCTTCAAAATTAGCCATGGCACAAAATTAGCCAATCTAGCAAAGTTGTCTCTCTCTTCATGCCTCTTTTATCCGTTTAATAAATCTTGCCACTATTCAATAAAATTAGAACTCATCACCCTAACACTATCCACTTGCAAAGTAGTCAAATACCAATCTTACAACATTTTTCAAATAGGTGAATTAAGGACTCATCTTCCACCTTACGGGCAATGAGTATCAGTTGGAATATTACAATGTTTTATGTAAATATATATATATATATATATATATATATATAACTCTACCCCCACTCCTATTTTATTTAATTGAACTCCAAAAAAAGCATTTCTAATAATTTAAAAAACTAATTTGGATCTCAAATAAACATTTGGGAGTATAAATAACATTTTCCTATAATATATATATATATATATACATATAGACACACACATACATACATACAAAAGGGACATGTGTCTATGAACTTGGCTAAATAAATCGAGTACATCATGTGTACAAATGTCATGTAATAATTAATCATGTTAAATAGATCAAGTATTGTATGTGTCTATCAACTTCATTAATTATAATGACATTTGTACAATAAACTTGCAAATATTATTTTTATTTTAAATTTAATATTTTATGAATATTATGTTATGATTGGATGAATTTATAGGCATACGGTAGACCGATTTTTCACCCACCCTAGGAATATGATAGTAAATTCATTTCGACACACGAGTTGAGTGTTTATCGGTGAAGGACAGACCAGAGTACTAAACAAGCAATCTTTAGAATGGATAATGCCACGTCGGACGAAAAGGACAAAAGTCCCCTAGCCAACTCAACCCCATGGGGCAAGATCACGCTGACGACAGCCACACCGGAATATACCCCACCGACGGACTCCTCCTACCAAGACTTCGCCTTTTCCCGAAAACTATAAATACTTCTGATTCTGGCCCCCCCGTTTCGTGCCCTAGACCTCTCCGTCGTCGCCTCCACCAGCCGCAACATGCTATTTCCACCCAAATTTCTCAAACTTTCCCAATTTCTCCTAAATCCAACACCAAATCCACTGTTTTCCGGTCATTTTGGGCGGAAAATCATTTCGATACGGCTTCGAGATGGCTTGTGTTGATTTAATTTTGATTTTTTGATAGTGGGTTTATATCAAAGATGGTTGTGAGTTCACTTGAAGATTTGGCTTGTTGCTGTTTCTGGGGGTTTGGGTTGTGGTGATGGATGCAGTAGAGTTTCCTCTTCCGGTGGCGGTAACTGTGTCAAAGCTCATGGGATCGGATGGTTTTGGTGGAGCTGGTGCTGGCGGTGGTGGTGTTGGGGTGGTAGTCAAGGAAGTCCAGGCTCATGAATCAGACCAGGTTTCGATTCTTGTTGGCTCATCAACCGAGAGATGCAGCTCTCTTCTCAGCCGAAAAGGTGAACTTCTTTTGTTCTACTCGAATATGCGTCCATACACACACAAGTGGTTTCTTGTATTGTTGCTTTGATTACTACTTTGTTTTTAATTTTACACGATACAGTGTTTGATCTTGAGTTCATAGTGAATAGTAAGGTTCCGCATCCATTTTGTGAAACTGAGGATGCTTTTCCTATTTAGTCATGAATGTACTGCAAAAACAACTTGTAGAGGGCACACCAAAGATCGTGTAATGATAACTGAAGATGGAGGGGGAGAAGCAAGTTGTTTGGTCTGATTACGTAGTTGCTATAGTCCCAAATTATCCTTTTAGATGGCCGAGGTAATCTTGGTTATTTCAATGTAGGTACGGAGGTCGAATCCCAAAAAACTTTCTTTTGGGGCCAGATTTGATGTTTTTTTGATAGTATGGTTTAGTTCTCAGAGTCCATTGTACTTGATTTTAGGAAGCATATTCCTTAATATTTTCATGTATGGTTGAACAAAAGGAGAGTTCCGTTTTTTTTTTGTAAATGGTTGTGGTCAAGTTTTTACACTGACGGTTTTGGAGCTGAAAAATTCCTTCTAAATAGAATTGAATATTCCTCAACATTTCATGTATAGTTGAACAGAAGGGCTTCTTCATTATAACTGATTCGACACTGGTCAAATTGTTACATTAAAATTTTCAGAACTGAACAATAGTGCTCAAAATGGAATGTGGAACTACGAGTTGCGGAAACAATCTTTCCGCTTGCGAAGGTAAAGTTGTGTACATCTAACCCTCCCCACCTAGATCCCGCAGTGGTGGGAGCCTCGTGCATTGGGTTTGCCCTTTTTATGAAGAAACTTAAAACGTATTTATAGATAGTGCTTGTTTTATTGTTCTTGGAAATTTTGGTCTATAAATATATATTTTGCATGATTGTCCACTTACAATATTTTTGAAAACACAATGATTTCATTCTATGCACATTGTGTCTGGTACTTGAAAATAAAGTGAAACAAGAATTAGGAAATGCCTAGGGAAAAGCTTGATTTTATTCGTTTTTTTTTCTTTCACTCTTGTGGAAGTGGTATGGGTACCAACGGTTAATGATGCAAAACCTTCATGGACTTCATTGTGTATGCTATTCATGCACTCCGTGAGACTTAACTGCATCGAATGGGATTCTATCAGATGAGATGGGTGCTGTTAATGCCTCAGAAACAGCTTTATGGAACAAGATGCGTGATGTCGAGGTTTATAGGCATGCTAGTCAGCTGTCCAGCTTTCACATTGATGATGCATCCGAAGACATTAATTTTGGGAGCACAAATAGTTCTCTTTTATTGATGCCGAGGTCAGAGGTTAAACAAGTAGAAAGGAAATCTGGAAAAGTGGCAAAAAGTAGCAGTGGTTGTTCTAGGAGATCTCGGATGGCACAAATGGAAGTTTCCATAAATGAACATGGAGCTGATGATATAAAGGGTACATCTAGTGAGCTTGGCGCATATCCTGCAAAATGCAATATTGCAGGTAATAATATATTTCTGACCAGCTCAAATGGTAATTATTAACATCTGACATGCCCAAGACTTTCAAATTTGATTATTGTTATAATATTTTCTCCTTGGAAGACCCTTTAGCTTAAAAGATATTGACCAGATGCATGATGTTGTCGTTCGCACAGTGCCAGGACTTTTGAATAATTCAATGGTCCTTTGTATGAATTTTTCTTTTTACATTCAATGATGCAATGAGTAATTGACAAGGTGTTTCTGTCAATGTGCCAATTTTTTTTTTATAGGTCAATGTGCCAATAGTTTTGATGTTTCTATTTTGCATCATATTTACTCGAGATTATATATTTAAAGCAAAAAATAAAACTCACGTAGAAGAAACATCTTCCCTTAGCCTTATGTACTTTGTTCGTCTTTCTTCATTTTTTCTTCTATTTTAAAAGCCCCAGAACTGAATTGCATTGTTGTGGTTATGGAGTCACAAGTATTCTTTTATCACTTATAACCTTGAGTGGGCAAATGAGCACAAGTCTGAAGTGGAAAGTCATCACCTTTCCCCGGTGTAAGTGTTTTGTCAATGTAACTGTTGTGTCTCATTGTCATGCCATTTTAAACTCCCCGTTCCTAGTCTTCTTCACTGAATAAAGCTTCCCGAAATATATGATATATACATCTCTTACTTATCCAAAAAAAAAAAAATGATAGCCTTCTTTAATTTCAATTATGCAACAAACTCGTGAACATTAGACCGAAATGGATCTTCTGACTAGTTGACTGGATGAGATCACCAACCCGGGAGTCTTTGATTCACCGCATAAGACATCATGCTGAAAGGAGAGTCTATAGCCTTGTTTAGATTTGGGAAAAGCAACCCGGGAGTCTTTGAGTCACCACACAAGACATCATGCTGAAAGGAGAGTCTAAAGCCTTGTTTAGCTTTGGGAAAAGCCACATTGAATAAAATCAGAAAAACCAATTATAGTTCCCTCCTCGACTCCCATACACGATCACTAACTCTGTTGGAAAGTGGGAACCCACTCCCACCCACCACATCTGTACTTCATCAAGAACACTCTTTATCTATAAACTCTCCCATTTGTTGCCTCCATTTGTTGCCTGATCTCAACAGTCATTTACCCAACAATACCATATGAATATCCCATAGCAGGCAAATGGCTAGCCCTACAGCTTCCTTAGAAGAAGAAACCACCCATCCACTGCATCCCAACATTTCTCTATCCAAAATTATATTTTGTACAGGTTTTCCAAAGTATGTGTACTCGGCAGGAGATCTTTTTGATTCTTTAGACTTTAGAAACAATAATTAGGTAACAGGCTTGTTACCAAATGTTGGTGATATCCAGTTATGATTTAACATGCAAGCAATAACTTGTAATTTTATTATCTTATTTTCTTGATTGTCTATTACCAAAATAAGGGGTAACATGCTAAGAAGTACAAATACTTTTACATGGGTGCGTGTCTGTGTATTGGACACCAACAATTTACGGATACAAAGAAAATCTAACACTAATACACTATACACCGTGTAAAGATGAATATATAACAAGAGAGAAGTTGTTATATAATATTAATAATCTTTATGATATTTGTCGAGCTTCATTTATCAAATCATGTGACATTGGTATGGAGTTTAAAAAATTAATTGAATTTATGTATTTATTGTATGATAAATGCATACAAACAAAAATTTATATGTATATATTGGCATATCTTCACTGTGTCTGTCTTACTTTTTTAGGTTTTTCTGTGTTTCGATACTACTTACTGTAACATAATTGTTATCCAATCAATGCTCCTTAAGGAATAAGTGTAAAGATAGGGCTAGATAGGGATGCGAATGAGTTTCTTGACGTGGCTGATGGTGATGGAAATGGAAAACTATTTTAGTGGAAGCAGCAAGGTTCTCTCTCTCTCTATCTCTATCTCATCCCCTCAAAAAGAACTCATCTGCTTGTTTTACGGTCAACCTTGAGTCATCTGATACATTGACATAACTAGATCCTGTCAAACTGGTCTGACAAAACTGGACAGGTTTACAAACATTTTGTAGACTGTTAAAAGTTGGAGTGGTTACAACTGATAATGGATGTAATATCTCCTATCCCTTGTGTTTTAATCTGTTATTTTCCTAGTTGGTCTGTTGCTACTATGGTGGTGGCAGAGGAAAATGATGAGACTCTGCTACCAGAGTTGTTGCAACGGGAAAAGGAAGAAATTTGAAGTAAATGGTATTGAACTAAAGGACAATGGCTTTTATATTCATAGCTTAATTATGTTGCATTAACTACTTTCCAATCCACATCACAGAATTATATACTAAGGAAGCATATGAGGTCAATTATCTGATATCTGATAATATCTAACAGGTAGACCTCTATAAATTTATGCTCAACTTTAATTTAAATAAAAGATCCTAGTAAAATAAAAACTTCTTATCTGAAGACAAATTAAATCAATTTAATTATTTTTTTTGGGGCGATGTGTACACCAAAAGCTATATATCTTGCATTTCTTTGTACTAAGTCAATTATCTTATATATATATATATATATACATATATATAAAATTCTCTATACTTCTGTTAGTTGATGAACCTGTTAATGTTCATAAAATTGTTGTGATTCCCACCTATCACTTGCTTAGATACAGTCTTCTTTGCATAGTAATACCCATTTTGCAACTTTTCTGTTTATGTATATTGGAAATACATATTAATTGAAGTATTAAATACTTTGATTTACAGTTATGACAATTATCATTATATATTTCCCTGATTTCCTAGGTGATTGTTTTTTGTATTTATTACTGCTTTGTCCATATCCCTATTATATTCTAATTTCTATGTCCACTTCACATATCTGGAGATCTGCATTGAACAAGTGTTTCTTAGCTTTGTTTCATACATAATGCTTAAAATAATTGAAATTAGAAATTTGGAGTCCTTGAATAGATATTTGTGCAAACTGATAATAATAATTTCTCTAATTCTTGCACATTCTAGAGAAAACTCAGGTGGCTAAGCAGAAGAACCACTTAAATGTAAAGCGAGGTGATAAAAGAATTGGTAAAGTTCCTATTAAGAGTAAATATGATTCTTTTTCTCTGAAGGCAGGCTTGTTGAGCTTCAGTTCATCCACTGGTGTGAACAACATGATTGGTATGTTACCCTTCTTATGCACAATACTTTACTAGACATTGTTTTTGGATTACTTTTCATAGACATTTTGTAAGATGGCTTCCTTTATTGCTATTCTGCAGTGGAATCGCTGGTTTTAGTTACTCTGTGGTTATGCATGTAAATGTGTATAATCCTTGAGTTGGAGATATAGGAACCTTTCCAAAACAGTTTGCTTTTATATAGTATGTTGATGCTGTAAGGTTATCATGATATATGAAGTGCATTTATTGATTTAGCCTTTTTTTCAACTAGTCCTCTTTGTATGATCATTTGTTGCTCCTACCTTTTTCTTCAATTGGTCCTGTGTTGCAGATCAAACAGTCTTGATGGTACTTTTATGGAAAGAAATATAATCAATAGTTATGATGCAGTTGTATAAGATCTGCTTCATTCCTTGTTTGCTTAATCTGCGTGTTCAACCATTTTGTCACTGGTCTGTTATTTTCTAGCAAGTAATAAACAATGACTGTGGACAACAGGTCTTTCTTTTGTTGCTTACTAGAGGCAAAATTTAGAAAATTCAATCTCTCATTTCATAAATATCAAAGTTAGAAGAGCCAAATTTTGCACTTGTTCATATGATCAGAATACTTTACCCTATCCAAATCAAGTTAACCCAAGCAATGGTTGTCTGTAGGATGAAGCACCTTTGGACTTTGACACAAAAAAATAGTTGGCAAGGTTAAAGGTCAATGTGAAAATGTCTATGATTGGTTGGGTAGAGTTTTGTGATTTTGAAAAGATATTTTGGATGATTGTTTTGGGATTGTTCTTGTTCATCAAGAAATTGTCTTTATTGTTTCCAAAACTCCAAATAAGAACGTTATCTTTGTTATGGTCAACTAACTAATTTTACAATGTCATGTGAAGAAAAAAGGAGCGGGACACACATCTGATATTTTTATACTTTAATCAAATGTACCAATATGAGTTAGATTGGATAAGTTTGTACTTCTCAAGCCTTTCCCTTTTTTCTTTTGAAACATACTTTAAAGTAATAATGTGTTTAATGGATCCCGGGTTGCTTGTGACATGAAGAAAGTTTGGCGCATCATTCCCTTATGCATCTTTTGGAGTTTATGGTGTGAAAGAAACAATAGGATTTTTGAAGGGAAAATTAATTCCCTTAATAGGTTGAAAGATAGAATTTTACATTTACTTCACTTTTGGGATGTGTAATCGTTTCCTCTTGGTATAGATTCTTTTGTTAATTTTCTGGGAGGCCTTACCTGTTAATGTTTTCAGGCCATTTGTAATCTTTCGCCCATCTCGGGATTGTGTATGAAATTTCTTTACTTATCAAAAAAAAAAAAGTGTTTAATGAATCCAAAGAATTTGATTGTAACATCATTAAATCCAAGTAATTCTTAGTGCATCTAGTAACTTGTGGCAGTGGCACTACTGAGTGGCCATAAAATCGGTCGGCAACCATAAGTGCCAGCAAGTGTTGGGACCCGAGGCAGCCAATATCTTGACTCCATTGCCTTCCTGTCTTTTTTTTTTTAAACTCTGTGCATCCCTAATTCTTTTGGCATGTAGGGGACTCATAAAATCAATTTAAAATAAAAAAGGTCTTCTAGGATTCTACCATCAATAAGAAAAAAATCGCAGGTGCGTCTACGTCTGCTAAGAGTTAGACCTGTCACTCTTTTTATTTAGGTACACAGATTTTTTTTCATTCATATATGTAGACTATACCTAGTCAATTATTTCATTCTGGAGATGTCTGTACTTCTTTCCCTTGGTGTTGGTTTTTTAGGGTGAATGCATAGAAAAAAGGAGAAAACCTTAAAAGTCTTCACTTTAAAATATCAGGTCCCTCCAACAAAATACACAAAATGAAAAAGCATTTCAGATAATACATTTACCTAACCACCATCTATTTTCCTTGGAAAATTTATGCTCCCATTGCAGGGCAGACGTCTAGTATGCTATATGCATTTCTTAAGGTTCATCATTCACCTTTGTATATGCCTTCTTAAGGAGATGAACTGTGCAAAAATTGCACTCATGCAGTGCAGTTTTGTTCAACTTTTAAAATTAAAACCATTCTTAATATATTGCTTGACCTATCATGTTGTTAATTTTTTGCATAGTTGAGCACTTGAGTTGGGCCAGTCAAATGGTGGGCCATGGTATGTGATGTGTTAGATGTCTGACCTAAATCACTGCATTCTCCTCCACCTTGTCAAAGCAAATCTCACTTGGAAAATGGGGTTTTTCGTTTTAAAGAGAATGTGTTTTATTGGATGGAGAAATATTTTTGTAGATTTTTTTGAATGAAGAGTTTAATTGAGGCATCATTTAGAAACCCCAAGGGGGTAGCTCAGTGGCAGAAAACAATCAAGGTAAGTGTCTTGCAAGCACAAGTCTTAGGTTCAATTCCCGCTAAGTGCAAATCTCCTTTGGGGTCCACCCCAGGGTCGAAAAAGGCCCGCTCTACCTGGTGCTCTAAGTAGGGGTACTGCAACGTCCCAGGTTTACGCTTGGCCACGCAACTGAAGGTTGTGGTTGGTGGGATAGGTTCCTGGGTTATAAAAATAAAATAAAATTGAGGCATCATTTGGTGTTTCTCTTCAATTGATATTGTTACATGCATTCTATTACTTGATATGATAAGTTTATTACCATAAGTGTAATAAGTTGGTATGTCAATTTTCATGAGAAAAACGCAAATTCTCCCCATCCAAAAAAAAAAAAAAATCCCCAAGAAAGAACAAAAACACCTCTCATATGAAATACAATTGTACCTTCAGAAAGGGCAACAAACTTTGTCACATATACACAATTAACGTCTTGTATAATACAAATCTTTCATGGAGATGTTTTAACAGAGGTTTTTCTTTTTTTGGGTTACATAAGTATATATCCAACCTATTTTTAGTCAAAAAACTAATCCCTATGGGAATTGCTTCCTCATGTATTGCATGAACAACTCTGATAACTGCCAGTGGTACAAGCTATTAGTTACTGAACCTATGGTCTATAGCATCAGGCCGAATCCCATTCTGATTTGATTGTTTGGGATTTCTTTTATATGTATACATAATAGTCATCTACGCATTGTTGTTGATTTTCTTGCTGTAAGGTTTACTTGAAGCCTTGAATGGGTTCCTTTCAATTTCAGTTGGGTTTCCACTTCCCTGGAAGTAAACCCGTACTAAAATACTACCAAAACTTACATTAAGTCCGTTGGAATCAGTTAGCAAAGTTGCATACTTGCATTGTTGTAAGGGGTCCTAATTTTACACGCTGCCTTACGGCCCTTACACAATACCTTGGTGTGTTTGGAGTTCAATGATGTTAGTATAACATGAAATTTGGCAATACATTCTACTTTGCTAGCTCTAATTACTGTGGACAGCATTTTCACGAGTATTATAGCATGAAATTTGGCAATACATGCTATTAGCCATTTGTTGCTTTAAGATGTTTCTTGGGTATTGATCTTTTTTTTTTCTTTCAAGTCTTGGCTATTGATCTTATATGTCACTTCACCATAAACTGTGCTTATATCAAGGGATTTCCCTTTGATGCAAGTCCAAATGGGTAATTTGTATTGAAATTAGAACTAGTATGTGCTTAGGTTGAGATATCCTTGCATTATTAACTTTGTATTTGACTATAGCTAAACTTAATATCTCTGGTTTTTACTGATAAAAAAAATAAATCTCTGGCTTGAAGAGAAACATGCTGTCATTGATTTTTTTTTATATACCAGTAGAATTTAACTTCCATTTATAATAGCTCAACTCAATAAAGAGTTATACAAAATATTTGTGCTTGGCTACATAAATTCTCTTTTTGTTATTTTACTCTATCTAATGCCATCTGCTCGGTAAAACCACATGCTATTATATCTTTCTTTATTATCTCAGTCCATGTTAATTTTGGTCTTTTCTTACTATCTCAACTCATGTTAATTTTGGTATTCCTCTTCCCCTAACACAACCCTTAAACCATGCTACTTTACCTTCACTGTTACAATATTGGTCCTTGTTGCACAAGGCCAAGCCATCTTAATCAATTTTCCCCTATTTCATCTCCTATAGGTTCTAATTCCATCATATTACAAAATTAACTTCTATTTACAATATGTTGTACAACTATCCGTACTGTTGCAAATCCAAAAATCATGGTACCTTGCATTAACTTTATATATGACTATTGCTAATGTTTAGGTTTTGGCTTTAACAGTGTTTTTAATTTTCCCTTATTATATGCCTATAGGTTCTACCTCCATCATATTATGAAATGAACTTCTATGTTTAATATGTTGTATAATTATGCTGCCTGTTGCAAATCCAATAATCTTGGTACCTTGCATTAGCTTTATATTTGACTATTGCTAATGTTTAGGTTTTGGCTTTAACACATAAACACACTATAGATGAGCTCTTGGGAGGTAAGGCTGCACACATCTAACCCTCTCCAGACCCTGCAATGGCGGGTTCTTTGTGCACTGGGTTTGCCTTATATAATATATTTTACCACTGTCTTTCCAGCTGCATTACCAAAAACAAGGGACCTCTCCTAATATCGCATGCCGTGACTATTGCAGTTTGTTACTTGTCTATATATATATATATATATATATATATATACACATATTGCAGTGTGTTAATTTAATGCTTTGATCTTGATAAAAAAATCTTTTTTGTACTATATATTTCCTTTAGTTTGGTGAGACTGGATTTTCATTTCAAGCGAGGTTTGAATATGTGCATACATGAAACTCATAGTTGCACTGTGGATACTTTATTCAGGAGTATATGGTTTGAAGCAAGATATTTATGATGTCACAAAGCATGTAGACGAGCTTTCGTTGAATGAGCTCCTTGATGGCAGTTACAAGTGTCCTAGTTTTGCCAGAGACAAGGGAAAAAGAGCAGCAAATTTGAATGAAAATATTATGAATTCGGTTAGAAAGGCTTGCCCTATTCTTTTGCACCGAAAGCCTATACAAACCCAAAATTCTGTCGTGGTCGATAATGGATACAACCAGAAAGTTTCAACAGGCCTAGCAAGCTCTGATTCTTGTGTAGCAGGACAAAGTGACAGTGACAAAGGAGATACCTACGCTACAGATGGATCAGTGTATCAAGGTTAGTCTTAAGAGAAGTGGAGGGTCTACTAATGGTATAGTGGTACATTAATTACTTTAATATAAGATTTTGGCATAAATTATTAGAATAAAAAAATTGATGAACCACATGGGATCTTGTGGCTATTGGCTACTATCTTTTGAAACTATCGAATTGTTTTTACCATAGGCAATGGTATACTCTAACAAGCGCACACTTCTATGAAGGTGCCATGCTTGTGCTAGACACATAATGGACACCAACATTTATGGATACTCCTAGATACATGTTCAACACCTTGTGAATGTCTCATTTAAAAATAAACTCCATTATTTTGAACACTTGGGTAGACACATGTCGGACACTTTCAAACATGGTTCATGTAACACGAACATATCTAATAGGAGCCATGTAGTGTCCTACATTTTCTTTTGCAAAGAAAATTAAACACTATACACATGGTTACCACAAGTCAAACATGCAATAAACACTTTTATGAATTTGTAAAGATAAAAATATAGTAAAGGTGCAGCAGTACATATAATATTATAATCTTTATGATATTTGTGAGCTTTATCTTTCACATTATGCAATCTTAGTATAGAATTTAGAAAATTACTTTGAATTTATATATTATTTGTATTATATAATAATTGTATGCATATAAAAATTTGTAAGTATACATTGCTGCATGTGTGCGCCTTCTCTTTGCCCATGCCTTAATTTTTTAAGATTTGCCGAGTCAGCATATCCATCTAGTATTGTTTTTGTGTTGCGTATCCGTATTGATGGTGCTACAATCTAGGAAGTTAAAAGTGGAGTGTTAATGGCACCATCTTTTTTGGGGTCTCTATTCAAATCATATGACCATATTGACAGTGCATCAGAGTTTTGGAAGTTGGCCCTGACAGGCACTTCCTTAGGTATGTTAACTGTCAATATGTAGTGGGATGCAATTCTATTTGACATTCCTTAGGATCTACTGAAGTTTTAGCTTTGATTTGCTTAAGAATGCAGTGTTTTCTTTGTAAATATTGATATTGACTTGTTTTTTTTATAAAAAGTAAATATTGTTATTTATTTAAAGGGAAAAAAACTATAATATTGAATCCATGTAATTTTTTTTACTTTGCTCAATATTGTTTAAAAGTTTCAGGATTCTCGTAGCAAGCTCAAATCCCCTGCCAATATGCTTGATTTCCCGTTGTATCAACCTGAAGATATTTTGGAGCGTATTGCGCTTCCTCCGCCCAAAGATTTGGAATCTTTGCTCCTGGATGCTGCCAAACCTGCTTTATCTTCAAGGAATAATACTGACCCACGTTTAGGCAAGCCATTATCTCACCGGGCTGGCTTGCCACCTTTTCCGTGGTCACATTCTTCTGGTGGGCATTGTAAATCTAATACCGATGCAGTTAAATTATCTACAAGTAGGAGCACATGCCAAGGTAGATGGGTGAAAATAGGGAACAGTGCCACTTCCCTGCCAGGAACCACCACTGATTTCCTTGTGGACTTTGAATCTCTTGCTTACGATCACACTCTAGTACCTTCGGCAGGTCTAAAGTTAGGGCCTTTAGACAATGAAAATGTTCCATCTACATCTCTTAGCATTCCTTCTCATGAATGGGGTTTACCATCTTCTACATGCTCGACGGCTTCTCAGGTTCCTCCAGGTAAAATTTTTTATAGGGACTAGTTTCTAGGAGTTCTTAAATCCCTTGAAAATTGAATTTGTCATATATATGCTCCATCCGAAGTGAGACTTTAATGGGTATATTTTTCTCTCTCTCAAATATGCAGAATCTGGAGGCCGTTTGTAGTGTCAAGGAAATTGTATAATTTGCAGTTTATATTTATACTAATAATTTTGTTTTAATATTTATAACCAGAAACAATAGTGGCTGCCTGTCTGTACTGCAGGTGCATGCATTTGTGCTTTGCAGTTTGTACCGGCCTTTTTACTGATTTGTCTTTGCACACATTTGCACATGTTATAGATATCCAAAGAAAGAATCCCAAAATAAAAGAGGAAAGGAAGGCAAGAAAATAAACAAGATGGGTGAGGCTGATCATAATCACAAGTCATGACCCAAAACATTCATTGGTGGCCAACTTTGAGAGATATCACATGCTTCCCAGAAATGAACTGAGTGGACATCCTTTTGCTTGGACTGTTGTCCTTCCTGATTTATATTCTAGCTAGCTTAGTTTAGGTTAGGGTAAAAGTTGCTTCTTATTAGTCTGATGGTTAGATGTGCCTCATGCTGCTTCATTTGTGTTGCAAATGTTTGAATAGAAGATAGGTCACGTGTTGCAGTAAGAATTGGACTTGGGCCCATCACTTGCATTTATATATGATCACTGTTCTATACCTTCTAGAATTTACATAAAGTATACAAAAATGTTTCATCAAAATTAAAACCCATCTGGGTGTTTATGTTTTCTCCTTTGCTTGACTTTCTTTGTTTGTGACAGCTGAGCATTCTCCAAGAGTTTTGGCTGCTGCCCAAACACTCTGTGAGATTGCAACTCATTCCTTGAAGCAAAACCCACATGGAATGATAAGGTGGCCAAAGAAACCATCACAAAAGGCCATGAAAGCTCGCAAGTTGAAATCAGATGAGAAATCTGAAGAAATATTAGCATCACCAAAAGCCATCAAAGATTTCAACAAGATAATACCATCAAAGAAGCCCAAGCTGTCCTTGAATGAGAAGAGTCATGATCTTGGTCAAACCATTACCATGAGAAAAGTGCCGGTAACTTGGTCCACTCCCAGATCAAGTAGATATTCTCCCGGAAAATCACTCAGGGACTCGATTGCAGAAACAAAGCATGACAATGCCAACATTGTAAAACAATCATGTATGCTTCCACCACCCTCAAGGGTCTTGGACAAGGCTTGCAACAGTCATCAGAAGCTGAGGAAATTAGTGCCAATGGAGTGGAACAGGACAGGGGGCAAGCTGGACTGATCAATATCGCCGTGAATACAGAAGCTTTTTTCTTCTGACATTTATTGTTCATTTATTTAGTCGGTGTTGGCCTATTGTCAAACTGGCAGGTCTGTACATATTGTGCTGCATGTAGAATAGAGTTGTTGTAATGTTTCATCTCAGGATAGAGGGAACAGGGGTTTGAATGTTTTTAACATAAATTGTAGCTTGGGTGCAGAAGCACACCTAAGAACCCTTTGCCTTTGTGTAGAGTGTTGAATGAGGCAATAGAAGTTTATACTCTCTCAAAATTGTCAGCAGTAACAGTACTTTTTGCAGTGCTGATTGTCTCATAATAACAACCAAATTTGCTAGTTGTGTGATCATATGACAGTCTCTATCCTCGCGCAGATGCTGAAATAGACCACTAGATTGACAGTTGAAAGTATTTCCTCATACTATCTATCAACAGTTGCTCTATACTTGTTGTTTCCTTCCAAAAATGTATTTTTGTGATAAACAAAAATTTGCAATCAATTACTTATTATTTTATTAGTAACAAGTAATCTTAGTCATATGAAGTGTTAATCCTCCAATAATTAATAAGCATTGGAAATAAAAAAATTTATTAATTATTAAAATTATTAATTTTTTTAATATTTTTATTAATCAAAAAGTGTTATTAACATAAGTACCACTTTTGTGCAAAAAAGAAGAAGACATGTAACTTTTCAATCACATTTTGATCTTTTATAATAAAAAAAATACTCATATTGTTTCAACTTAAGGTAAAAAAAACTCCTAAAATCTTTTTGAACTAAAACAAGTGTATTTTTTACACTCACTCGTGCGTAATTTTTCTTGCTTATAATATATTTGACTCTAATTATGTATAATTAATTAATAGAATTATCAAAATATGTCATAAATGATATGTGTGTGTGTGTGTGTGTGTATATATATATATAAGTACATATATAACTATTTTATCTCTTTTATAATTAATATTATAAAAAAACTCTTTTAAAAAAATATTAATGATTATGTGATATAATTATTAATTATTTATCGTAAAACTAAGTTAGTTCATTAAAAATTATCAATTTATTTAATATTAATTATAAGAGTTTAACCATATTTTAAAAAAAAAAGTTATATAAACATGGGAGTTCATTTCAGCTGGCAGGTAAAAGGTTTAGGTATGATGAGAATTTAAATTGAAAAAAGAAAAAGAATTTAGAAAAAGGGAACATTGGAGGATCAATTTTAGGGCTTCAAACAGATGATTACGATGTAATTGTCTCCTATATCTTGACGAAATGTTTATTAATTATAAATTTATTGATTAACCCGAATCGGGGATGTAGCTCAGATGGTAGAGCGCTCGCTTAGCATGCGAGAGGTATGGGGATCGATACCCCGCATCTCCAAGTTTTTAATTTTCCGTATTATGTGCTTGAATTTAGAGTATTTCCTACTCTTCCCCCATTTGCGTTTTTCGTTTTAGGGGCTCAAATTTAAAGTATTTGCAACTCTTCCCCGATTTGGGTAAAACATCCACCAGGTCCAGTGAGTAAATAAACCTGGTTCTTTGTTTTCTTTTGACCTTCCTTCCCAATTGCATCTCTTCTTCCATTTTGCAAACCATTCTTCACCAGTAATTAATTAGTTCACCCACAATTCGGTGTACCTAACAATATTGCTCATTCTTTAATTTAATTTCATGTGCAAACAAATTATCTCCATCTCATGGCTAAGTGGTGAATAGTCAATCAAAAATCATGACACCATTGTGAGAATTTTTTTTTAGAACAAATGGAGTGTTACAATTAATGTATTATAATTAATTAAATATTATAATTATAACATTATAAAGTAATTAAAAAATCAAAAACTATAACTAAAAAAAGAAAAAACCTTTCAAATATCGGTCTTCGACAGACATATAAACTCAGTTCATGATTAAATGAAAATAAAGTTTAAATACAGATTTTCTTCAAAGAATACTCATTTACGCTTTGAACCCTTTTCATTCTCAGAATCGAATTTGTTTCCCTCACTCTTCATTTATTTCTAATAAAGTTGTTCCATCTCTCATTACAACTCAATAATTAAACAGCTACATAAACATGGTATATACTATACACAACATTAATCATGCAAGAAAAAAGAAAAAGAAAAAGAAAACAAAAATTAGGAAAACATTTGATCCAGTAACAAAACAATAGCCATGGCAAACCCTGGATCGAATTCTGGCCGTACGATCAAATCAAAAACTTCTAACCCAAAAGAAACACCTCCGATCATTGCTTCCTTCCTCCTGATCTCTGCCCTTACCCTCCTTGACTCATCTAGCACCCGGCACGATCGTTGATCATATGATCCCTCAATCACGTACGCATGTCTCTTATCTGACGGCCCACGATAGACGTGTGCAAGTACATTCAGATTAGGTTGTAAGATATTCATGTGTTTCCTCACGCACCAAATCGGCTTCTTTGATGAACAATCACCAACTTCTCCTTCATAGACAAGCCAGTTATCTGTTACTAGTCTCAGCTTCTGTTAATCAAAGATAGATAATTAAGATTAACTAACTCAAAGTATACTACCACGTAAGCATATCTCTGTGTGTGTAAGGAATAGCTCAAAGGCTCTGCAACTTCAGATTTTTAGTTGGGTTAAATGTACCCAGTTTTATTTTTATAAATGCATATAAGCTAATTCTGCAATTTGTGACCTCCGGCCCTCATATGTGTGTATATACAGTGATATTAATTACCTTGCGACGGCACATGGTGAGGAGGGGCTTCCCTGAGCCGTCCATGAGAATGACTTCTTCTGGACGTCTGATGTAGTTGTCAACCCTAAAGACTAAGTTACCACCGGAGTCGATCACCGTAAAACCGTTGCAGCTAAAAAGAAGTGATTTTCTCCAAACTGTTAGTGATGTGAACGCGTCATCGGGCTTGTAATCTTGTTCATGATGTTCTTCATGGATTTTTCTTGATATAGATTTCAAGAAGACAATCATCTCTCTCTGTCTCTCTTTCTGTCTTCAAATCTTTTTGAATTAATGTAAAAGTTAAGTTATTGAAGGAGAGGATATTTATAGGCTAAGATAAGAATGTTTGGACATGGGGTCTTATAATCTTGCTTGGTAAAAGGGTGACATGCACCATAGCTTGTGAGGCTAAGAATTATTGGTGCTATTTAAATTCTGGCTAAGACAACGTACCTTACCTAACTGGACATGCATCGTTTTCTCTAGAAACAATATAATTGATTGTGTTATTAATTAATATAATCATATAGTACTTGATTTTTAATGTTATAACCCGTGTGTTTTGTGTGTTTGCGTGTGTGTGTGTCTATATATATATATATATATAGACATTGGACAAGGCGACACGTGTGTCCTCATATAGATTTTCTCTGAGATTCTATTGTTTTATCTTTTTCCTGTGTTTTCTTTGCGGTGAGAGTTAGGTTTGTGTTCTTATTGGGAAAAGATTCTAAAGGAAAAAGAGACGAAAGAGACAACCGTAAAGTGTGGAAGAGAGGGTTTGTCTCAGAGAGTTGCTGCAGTTCATTTTGTAGTTAAAAACAAAATATGGAATGAATGGGTGACCCGTAGTCCCAGTCCAACTTTCTTATATATAAGAACCTACGAATTTGTAATGTTGGTATCATCTATATATATATACATATATATATATATATGAATGTATATACACACTTAAAAATATCAAAATTCACCATTTGACATATATTCAATAGACTCACTCATCTATATTTGCTGATTAGAAATTATCTCACGAGTTTTCACATGATTTGACGGTCACTGTTATTATAGTATTTTATGAAATTAACGTAAAGTTTACGATATTATTAAAATTATAAAAACTGTTATACGCATATAACGAATTCCTAAAATAACGAGAAATGTGACGAATTCTTAAAATAACTTCCCAATATTTAGCGACATTATGTAAAATACAATTTTATGAAATGTCAAACATATATCTGTTTTTACCAGAGTAGAGTAGAAATACAGACTTGGCAAAATATACCGCACATATATGGGATGTTGAAGGTCATATATAGTTAGTAATATAGCGCATGAGAAAAAGACATGTATAGTGAAAAGAAAGAAAGTCAGAAGATATGGCACGACATGTTAACATCGTGAAGACTAGCAATATGTCGGAAGATATTTCTAGTGATACTATGTGGTGGTGAGGAATGCCCCCATTCAATTTGGCCACAACCATAAGTTTTCTTAAATTTCTTTTACTTCGGTTTGAATTTTCGTATCAACAGTGGGACTTTGATGTGCCATATATGCATGGCTAATATGCCTCATCATATGTCATATTCTCTTCAAACACGCCTCTTTGTGTGTTAGAGAGAGAGAGGATTGAGTCATTACACTATTCATATTCTCATCACCAATTTTTATTTTTTTTGGTGATTGTTAATAAATCAATTTGTCTCAAATTTTAGTATTTATTATCATTATCAAATATGGTGTGATCGTACCTTATTAAATTTTTAATTTTTTAAAATTTATAAAAAAAATATTAATTATAAATTTCAAAAATTTCGTGAGATAATCTCTAAACCACATCACATGCAAAATGGATCTCTCTTTATACCATCACTTCATCTTTTTTGTTTAAACCAATGTTTTCAAAACCGGACCGTTCATCGAACCGAAAAATTGTCCGGGTTACGGGTTACCGGTTCAACCGTCGGGTCAACCGGAATCAAACCGTGATGTCATAATTATGTAATTAATAAATTTAATAATATATATTATTAATATTTTAAATTTAAAAAATTATACAAAAATTACTAAAAATTATATAAATTTTTTTTACAAAATATGAATTTTTTTAATATATAAACTTCAACAAAAAAAATAAAACCACCACTCCAATCACTCCATAACCATCAGTGCATCACCACCGCACCTTCACCACCACCGCCGCACCATCACCACCACAGCCGAACCATCACCACCACCCCAGCCGCACCATCACCACAGTCCATAACCCCCGCGCCTTCACCACGACCCCAGCCGAACCCACAGCCACCGCACCTCCACCGTAACCATCCTCTCCCACAATCACCACCGCCCGTCGCTTCCATCGCACCATCGCACCGCCACCATCATCACCCGAAACAGAGAAAGGGAAAATCCGAACAGTTCCATCGCACCGCCCGTCGCTTCCATCGCTTCCATCGCACAATCGCATCGCCACCATCATCACGCGAGTCACTGTCGCCGTGCGGTCGCCGTCGCCGTCGCCGTCGCCGTGCGGTGGGAGTCCGAACAGTTCAAGACTTCAAGCGATGAGATGAAGAGAAAGGGAAAATCCGAAAATGGGAACTGAGAGAAATCTCAGATCTGAGAAAGTGAGAATTGAGAAATTAGGGCCATTCCGTGGGTTTTTTTTTTTATATATAGGAAGAGGCGAACCGGTCCGAACCGGTGACCCAGTGACGGGTCGACCGGTTCACCGGTTGAACCGCCCGGTTCGGACGGTTTTGCCTTTTAAGCCCGGTTTTGGCGTTGGAACGGTTTTTGGGGTTCGACCGGACCGTTCCTTGGACCGGTCGACGGTTGAACCGGTGAACCGGTCCGGTCCGATTTTTAAAACCTTGGTTTAAACATTATAATTTAATGTTATCTCATAATTATAATGGAGTGTACGTTGTCAATAAATTTCACAGACCACTAAAGAAAAAAATGTAGAGTCCGAATAGGCAACTAACACGCGCCAAGCTCATATTGGCTGTTAGACTTTAGGTTCACAACTATTTTTCAATGTTAAAGAGGGCGGTGATCGATGTGGGAACACTGGGACTTCACATCATTAAGAAAAAGTAGAAAAAATCTTGAGATTCCTAGCTAGATCATCTTCGTCAATCAAGACTCCTAAAACCACACAAACTAATCTTCAAATTAATATTAAACACTTTCGGTTTTGTCTTAACAAACACATGAATCATTCATGGACACGCGGCCGGGTTTCTATTATCAGCTCTGGTGGCCCCCACTTTCCTAATTTATAAATTAAGCAACACTTACAACAACCACGTGCACATTAGCGACCGTGATTTGCTCTAAAGTTTTCGTGTGTTATTTTTATTTATAATACAGGAGATTCTCATATTTTTTATAATTATATAATTTTTTCTTAAATTTTTATAATGACATTGTTTTTTTCTGACCAATTATAAATGCTTTATCATTAGTTTAGTTTTTTTAAAATGATAAAAATATCACTTTCATTTTTTTTTTCAACCACTTTTTTTTATATAAAAATAAATTTAAAATAAATAACTTATATATTTTTTTATCAAGAAAATTTTTATTAATATTTATTTGAAAATAAAAAAAAGTAGCCAAAATTGAAAAAAATACAAATCAAATAAAATAAAAAGGTCACTTATTATTTTAAAAAAAAATAGACAAGAGAAGATGTATTTGTAATTTATGAATAAAATAAAAATTGACAATATTATTTCAAAAATCTCAAGGGAAATATAACATAATTTACCATATAATGTATTCTTTGTGCCCAATATGATATATTAAATTGCAATTTTTAAAACTTCATTTTCTTGTTATGGAGAAAGGAAATATGTAGATAGTAAATCATGATCACTCTCTCTCTCTATCCCAACATTTATTTCTCAGGACAAACCTATTGAGCTCATGAATTGCATAATTCACAATCGCTTTAATAATGGATGCAATTAGTTCAAATCCATATTTCAATTTCAAGTGGGAAAGCAATGTTGATGGAGACATTTTATAAATCAGGATGGCAACAGAATAAAAGTGAAAGTAGAAGAAAGCGTACCATCCAACAGCTACAATCAATAAAATTCCCATTTACCCCAACCGCCAGAACAATTACTATAGCCTTCTTACTCCATGACTTTCGCATCAGTTTATAAATAAATACTATGGTTTTATTGCTCACATTTTAGAGATACAGGGCACAACAAGAGCCATAACAATCGCTCCCCATCATGTGATACAAAGAATATGGGCGGCATCCCATGGGTTTACATTCTACAAAGCATACAGGCATGGACGCTAGAGATCTGGAGTCATCAACTGCAAACCCCCATCGGGAACATGAGAGTAGCTGGGAGCCATCCGGAGCATTTTATGGTTGGGATAAGGCAGGACATTCCTGAAAGTGGTGCAGGAAATTTTTTATGGCCTCATATGTAGACCAGCATATTGCAGCTGCCGGCGCATGGAATAATACTCTAGGCTTCAGGCCTTGTAACAAAGCTTGGGGACCCTCTTTTGCTACTATCTGCCTAAGAGCCATGTGAATTGAACTGCTGCTAAATGTGTCCGCTCCACATACACCCTGTAACACAGAGTACGGATTAGTGAGCAGTATAATTATGGATCAATCCACTGCATTTGTACCCTGTATAACACAGCGCAGATTAGCAAGCAGTGTAATTACGGATCAACTGCTATGAATATGCAGTTGGTAGTAACTCTTTAGGGACTCAACTCCCAAAAGTAGTAAAACAGCATTGCTATATTACAGGACAAAAGGTTGTCTATATCTATAGTTAATGCGGGCACTGAAAAAGGTTGTCTTCCCTTGCATGGATGTTGGCCAATCAACTAATTTCATTATTATTGATGGGAAATAATTTAATTAGACTTACGAGCTAGGCCTTTTGACCTGAATAGACCACAAGGGAGGCTGAGCAGAATAGTTCTCTGCCCGAGCCTACTCCCAACCAGGCCACAAACAGATGATTGACCCAGTTAATAGGATTCAAAGTATGAGAACAATACTCATTTCTACAATAACACCCCATCATATGAGGCAAAAAAACAGGAAATGTAAATTCAAATTTGAATTCAACAGGGGACTATTTAAACAGCCAGCTACAGCAAGAAGGGGGACTCTCGGGGGTTTCATCCAAACAGCATTCTCCAATAGAGAGAATGATTTCCTCACAAGAGGCAACGCATTATTATGCATTCCGGTTTATTATTATTTTGCCCTATCACTCTTAATCATGCTGACTTAAGCATCAGAGAGGCTTTGACCGGCACCCCGCCGCTCTCCTTCGGTTACTTTTGTTGTTTTGCATGACTTTTGGTTGGGGGGGTGGGGCAAGGGGAGGAACTTCACCAATACTTAATATACATGAGAAACTACATGAACAAAATTGATCAAATCTTCATCTCCTGGATACGCAACATCAGAACTCTAGCAAGCAAACCTACATAACAGACTGCCCTCATTGGACATGATCATCTGTCAGCCTTGGAATATGCCTCATTAACACCATTACACCAAGACAGAACAGCATGAAAAAACTGCTATTGCTCTGTCAAATATCCATCGATTTAACAGTTTATGGTTCTAATACAGTGACAAATAGTCCAAGGGCAGCTATTTATCAGACATGGCAACCCCCATACATAAAAATTCAATATTACTGCAGGATAGGGTAATCTCCTAGCTTGCTCTCAAAATAAAATTTCCTGAACAACCATATGAGCAAAATATCATTGCTTTCATAGCATTCTTTCACAATTACAATCCTCTTCAACCATCAAATCCAAGAAAAGTAATTTTCACTTGGATTTGCCCAATTGGAATATGCCATTATTAAGACGCACACTCACAATGAAGGAAAAGATGGTCCTATTTAAGGAAAGTAGAACTCTTATCCCTATACATTGTACAAATATTTTGAAATCCCACCCCACCCCCAACAAAAAAAGAATGGAAAAAACCACACACAAAACAGAATGGAAGGTTTCATAGTCCACATATATCCACACGGTTCGTTCCTTCTAAGAAAATTGGTGGATGGGAAAGACAACTCCTTCCCATGGAAAGTGATTTGGAAGTCTAAAGTGCCTACAAAAGCCTTGTTTTTCTGCTTGGGAGGCGGTGTGGAGTGCAATACTGAGGACGGATAACCTAAAGAGGAGAGCATATCATCTTCTGAGTCGATGCGTTTTGTGCAAAGAGGAGGAAGAAACGGTAGACCATCCTCTCTTGCATTATATGTATTCCGGGGATGCTTGTTATTTGCATTTTTGGATTTTTTGGGTCATGCCAACCAAGGTGAGGCATCCATTCTTGGGGTGGAGATGTAAAATGTTAAAGGAGAAGTTGAGAATAGCTTGGAAAATGACCCCAATTATCTTGTTTGGTGCATATGGAGAGAAAGAAATAGAAGAGTTTTTGAAGGGATGGAAGCTCCCCCTTGAAGGTTGAAAGACACTTTTTTGAAGACTTCTTTTGAATTAAAGAAGAATATACCCTATATAGTTAAATAGGCTTATTGATTTTTTTGGGATCTTAGGCTTTGATTATTGTAGCTGGTCCCTTTCTTTTGTATATTTGGGTTGCCTTTCTCAAGCCCTTGTGATTAGTACAATTTACATTTACCGATTAAAAAAACATATATCTACCGCGGAGAGGGGGGGGGGGGGATTTATTTATTATTTTTTCGATTAGCATGTTTCTTTATCTATAAATTTTTTTAAAGTACGAGCTATGAACTCCTTGGCAACCACACGTCTTATTTATTTTTCTTTTTCATTTTTTTTAAAGTATGAATTATGTACTCCTTGGCAACCAAATAAGGCGGATGTCTCTATCACCAAGTCATTAAGTCAATTATTATGCCATGTTTGGACTATAACACTCTTCCAAAGACACTTGAAAAACATTAAAAAGTATTGTTTAACCATTAATTCAAAATCGTTTATATGATTAAAAAGGACAAGGTTTAACTCATTGGAGCCTGGAAGTTTATCACCTGGTTCTCTCCCTCTAATTTGGGGAGGAGTTGAAAATGCTCAAACTTGGGAGGAAACTTGAAATTTAAAACGTGGGAGTGAGGTACAAACTATGATTATGATGTTGGGCCAGTAATATTTTTTTTGGATAAGTAGGTTTGGCCAGCAACTGTTATAGATTTTGGGTTGATTTGTGGTGGGGAATGATACTCTATTGTAAAACTTCTGCCTTGGCCTATCACTAACAGTTTGATGGTTCCAATCCTCTCTCTCTCTCCCTCTCTCTCTCTCTATCTCTCGTCTATAATGCAACTATCAAACAATTTTGTGTCCCATCATTTCAGCATGGCTATTGGCTGTAATTTGTTTTTCACCAGTTTAATAATGTTGAAATCATATCCTTTTATCAACTACAAAAAGAGGTCTATCAAGCTTATCTCAATAAGTTTGTGCTCTCAACCTGTTGGTGAATTATTTTCACATCTTTTTGTCATGGTCCATCGTTTTGGGTCTTTCCCAACCAAATTAATGTAGTGATTTAAGGCCAAGGGAATGCTCTTACTTGGTTAGGAGAAGGCTTCACATTTAGCACCACCAACGAGTCAGTTGATTATATCTTCTTACATTTCTCTCTCACTTTTCTTCTTAGTAGAAACTAAAAGGTATAGAATCTATAGATTAGCAAGCCAGGCCTTCCTGGTATGGAATCTTTAACTAACACAGAATTCTGTTGATAGTTGTCACTTGGAAATAGAGGTCACTTAAGCTTTAGTGGCCTTTGCAGAGATCACCTTAATGTAACTGCCTCCACAAAACCAGCTAGGTCTAGAGAGTTAATGAAGGTAAAGCTCCCAATGATAAGATAAATCCATAGGCTTGTCAAGTATTGTTAGGTGTGGGTGAGAGATATGGTCCTAGAAGACTGAAAGTTACACTTAGGACGAGCCATTTCAAGAAGTGCCCGCGATAATAGTAAATAAAGGATTCCTGTAGGTCTAAGATTATAAAAGGGTTCCCGACACAATTTTAAGGAAGGGAAGGAGGGGGAGAACAAACGGCTATATATAGTGGTTAGCTCACGTGGCCAACTTGAACAAGCATTGTTTAACCCGGATAAGCATAGGCAAACTTGAGCAGACATGGAGTGACCCAAAAGAGATAAGGCCAAATCTTTGCATATTCAAATGGAGAGCACTCAGGTTTATCATTTTTAGGTAGATGTTATCTTACATGGTCAGAGAGCATTTAATGTGAGTAACCTATCATAATAGTGTCAGTTGTCCCTTAGGTGTCTGAAGCTTCTCTTCTTAGAAGAACCAGAGTATGGTGTATACACGGAACCTTAGATTGACTCTAGTGAACTCATAGCTCTAGCCTCCAGTTTAAATGATTCCAAGAGTCTCATGAGGGGATTATGGCATGGCACAAGGACCACATCATAGCTGCGCACCATGACCAAAGAGCCTCCTAAGGTTTGTCTGCTGTGCAACTATACGTTAGGATGAGAAAAATATTATTACATCACCAGTTACTTCAAAAGCTTAAGTTGTTAGAAAATGAACTCAACAATATATATCAAGCAAACACCGTCCCTCATGTACAACCCCCCATATTACATGTGAAGAGTAAAAAGTACGTGGAGAGATGACAATGAAGCAATAGAGTGCGAGAGCAAGTACGAGAGGGAATTCTTACGTAACATGGTGAATGAGTGCAAACCTTGCACCAAATGAATAAGTGGAGAGACTTGAACCCAAGACTTCTCATAACCAGAATTCTGCTATTATGTTAGATCATCAGTTACTCCAAAACCTTAAACTATTAGAGAATGGACCCGACAATATATATTAAGCTAACAATAAGTATAGGATATACAATGCATGTGCATCTAAGTTAGGCTAGGGAGCTATCATTGGCTCGACCTAGGGAGTGTAGCTAACAAGGAGGCTACTTCAACTCACTAAAGGAAGCTTATGAAACTACCCCGACTTATTAGGAGGAGATGACCTCGAGATTATCCTTTGTCTAGGTTCAGAGCTCGAGTATAGGAGGACTACCATGATTACCTCAGACAAACACGTGTCACCATATCGGTTATGTTTGTATCAAGGGGTAATTGAATCACATATGGTCTGAGATGTACGTGATAATAGCCAATTAGGTATTATGGCATGGGTGAGGTAACATATATCTACATACCTATATTTACATTTTTATGCATAACTACACATCTATCTGTGTGCCTCTATTTAAATATATGTGCACATACATGTTTAAATTTCTACTTATATGTACCTACAAATATGTTCATACTTCATGTATAGCTATACATATTTATATGGGTTTGTATACATAGTAACTATGTATTTATACAATATTTACATGCATAAAGTTCTTCTACAACATTAATCTACCTCTAATAGAACTGCACTGACTCGAGCTATATTTTTGCAATTTCATATGATTTAGCATTGAAAATTGTCTTTAAGTAGGATAATTGTAGCTGTAGTGAACAACTAAAAGCCTAAAACAAATGATTAGTCATGAAAACACAAAAAATCCACACATTCAATTAACACTAAGACTAAGCAAAAGAGCCAAACCTGACACTGCAATCTCGTCTTCACAACGTCCAACGGAGTCGTGATGGCACTTGCCAGCGTGCCCGCAGCCCCACCGGCTGTGAGGTGCACCAAAATCCTCTCCTCACTAGCGTGCTCCGGCGACACATCGTTCAAAACCTTCTTCACTGCCTCGTACGTTGCGAAATGTACTGCCGTGAAGGGCGCGTTCATCACCACGGTCGTCCGATACGATGCGTAAAAAGCCCTAACCCCCTCCTCTTTCACCATCCTCACCATGCAATCTCTGACCCCAATGTACGGACTCCTCCGCAGCTGCAGCCTCTGCTTCACGACGTCCATTGGCGTCAACACGGCGTCGCTTGCGGTAGTTGCGACAACACCGGATGCCGCGTGAACCAACGGATGGTGGCCAGGTCGGTTCCCGCCTAATTTTTGTTTACAGGTTTCGTAGACCGAAAAATATACAGCGTGGGCAGGACCAGCGCCGAGGCCCATGGCGCCTATGCCTCGGTAGAGACCGAGGGGGCCCTCGGTTCGGACAATTGAGGCGAAGAATCTGCTGAATTGGGCAGGGCGAAGGGACGGAGTGGTAGCACCGAGCATTTGCATTCGGGTCTTGAGAGTGTCGATAGGGAACATTGCCATGTGCTCAACCATGCCGGCGATGGAGCCGGCCAGCATGTATTTCCAAAAGCTCAGACCATCGAGAGGAGGTGTAACGTCGCCACTGGATGTGGCGGCGGCAGAGGTGGCCATTTGGGGTTTAGTGGACTTGGAATGGGCTTCATTAGTAGGGTTAAGGACGAGAAAGGAGGGTGTTTTTCTAGGGGTTGGAATGGGGTTTCGTTTGTGAAGGAAGACTCGGTGGAAGAATGGAACACGTCTCCTGACTCAGCGGGCAATCTTGCAACTTTGGAAGTCAGGTTGGGCTTGCCACGAACAGGTAGGACTTGGAGCGAGAGCCCAGTCTATATAATTTATAGGTGTGGGCCTGATATGGTGTGTCACGAACACGTCCATTGTAATTAATATAAATTTATTCTGACGGATAATGCATTGAATCTATAAACTTATTTTATAAATTTTGCTAAGATAAGTTGCGAAAGTCGGATCTCTATGATTTTATTGGTCTGTGTGTAACACATGCTTTCACGCATATATTATACGAACCAATAAAGTTACGAAAATCTAGCATTCGAAACTTACCAAAACAATTCTCTTTTTTTATAAATCAAGTCACGAGAGTTAACTAATGACATTTTGTTATTTTTATGTATCGTAAAAAGGAAAAAAAATTAACACTCTAATGAAATAATAAAAATTTATTAATCCGATTCATGAATCCAATTTATAGCAAAACTTCTCTATACTAATCAAAACTTCGCTATACCTTTCCCTGGACATTTTCAAAATTTACAATAACATGGCAAATGGGATCCAATAAATTTTTGTACCATATATTTAAAGTACAATTTGTGTCAACTAAGTAGAGAAACATGTTCTTGTCAACTTTAATTAGTCACATGATCTCATGATATTTGCCAAATTTCTAGGTCACTAATGTGGCATATCGTAATTCTTCATATAAGAAAATTCACAATTTCAAATTTCTTCAAATGGGCTTGTAAATAGATATTCTTTCAGTTGGTATTGTATAATATGTTAAATTAATCAAAGTTTAAAAAAAAAAAAATCTTCTAAACCTGTTGTTCGTGTGAGTTCGATTCTCACTCTTCCATTAGGGAGGAGATGATCATTACTTCCATTTAAGTTTGAGTTGTTTTAAATTACTTTTTAGGACTCGTATTTGAGAAGTTTTTGGTTTGAATTTGTAGCGTTTAGTTAATTAGTTAATTGTAATTCATTGTAATATGTTAAAATTTTTATTTGATTGTAATTCATATATTGCAATACTTCATTTTTCTTTCAAAAAAAAAAAAAAATTCCCCACACACATCGGTGTCTCTTACATGCAAGAAATTCGATTATGGTTTTTGATCTTCTTGTTTAACTATTCTAATCTTCATGTTTTCCTATTGCTTGGTTATCATAAATTGGAAACATTTTGGGGAATCAATTCTTGTTACTAAAGATTATAATTTACCTACAAGGCAAAAGGAAAATTGTGAGTAAAAAGAAAATATGAAGGAAAAAATGTCTAAATTTTTTAGAATTTTTGAAACTTTGAAGAAATTTGATTTTCCTCCTAAAATAATGGAGAAAAACATTTGTAACCTGTTGATTAAAGAAAACATGGATAATTTATAATTATATTATGAATAATGTTAGATACACCGAAATGATTTATCGGATTACATCATCTTTCATAAATTTTTTTATTTTAAATTTAAATAAAAAGATAAAATTCATCGATTAATTTCAAAAATACTATTGATACTTTATCCGATAAACTAAATATAGCATTTTTCTTATAGTATATATAATTAATATATTTATATATAAATATATACTAACTATTTATTAAATAAAGAGGAAAAAAAATATATTTCGTAGTTAACTTTTGAACAATGTTGATCAAAACAGTCAAAACGTGCACTATGGATGGTCAATTTTTTTTTTCCAACTTGAGCTCAAGAAGTGAATGTGACATGTCTGAGTAGGTGAAGAACAAAATGTGCCCTAGATTGTGTTTAGGTCCGAGTTAGGTCCTACCCGATTCGTTAAAAACTAAACGTTTAAGTAAATTTGATAGAACTATATATTTGTAAAAAAATACGTATTATTTTAATTTTTAATAACATACATTTTTTATTTTAATAAACGTAATATCTTGTTTAAATTTGTTAATTATAATTAATTTAATAAAATAGTAAATAAAAAATTATAATTAAATGGGTACTCCAACGAAGACCCATCTCATTTCATCACGGGTTGAAATATATTTGGAAGGACAAATTTTTTTTTTTTTTTTTGTAAGGGGTGGGGTTGGAGAAAGACTTTTCTGACAGCTGTAAGTAATATAGATGACCACTCTAAAAATATGAATATTCTTTTTATCACGAGCATGTGTTTTTAAATTAAAATTTAAAATTTTATGAACTTTTATATTTATTTTTTAAATTCATGTATTTATTAAAAATATTATTTTAAAAGACTTTAACATAAAAAAATTTATTCAAAGGTGTCACATCAAAAGATGTGGCTTAAAATAGTCTTACTTAATAATGAATTTTTCATTATTAAAACTTATCCAATAAAAAAAATGTTTCTAGAAATGATGCTTCTAAATAGGGGTGACAAATGTTATCTAAATCCATCAACCTGTCCTAATCCGCCCATTATCAACGCGCCCAAATCCGTCCATTTAGTTAGCGGGTCATAAACGAGTTGGGTAATAAGAAACCGGTCAATTTAGGAGGTCAACACGAGTTGAATATGGGTGTTTGACGGGTTAAGAATGAAAAATAATAAAATAGTATAAGAATATATATATATATATAAATATATATATATATATATAGATATAGATATATTTATATATACATATATATATGTATATATAAATATATATTTATATTTATATCTCCATTTGGAAAAGAACAAAATACTAAAACATATACAATAAATTATAAAACAAAATTAGTATTTAGAGAATGTAATTCAACATCACCATATATATAAACAAAACACAAACCAAAAATTTTTGATTCAAAAAAATTTCTATATTAAATATAACTATTAAATTTACTAAATATTAGTTATTAAAGAGTAAACTGTATACTACTCCAATAAATCAAATTTTAAAAACTTCTTAAACTGGACCATCAAAAATGAAATGGCTAAACAGAACTAAAAATGTAAGGCCGTGTTTGGCTCGAGCAGTTCTTAAAAAAAAAAAAAAAAGTCAACTCCTCCAACAAGTTTTATTAAGAGAAAAATGTAAAAATGAAAATCAATTGCTTCTTCCCAGATTAAAAATCTTGATCCAAACCATCCAATAACTACCAAATTTTGACAGAATCTCCAAAGGTTGGTCAGAACCCACCTGAGGATCCTTATAGTTTCGCACTTCAAAATTGCCCAATACAACATGCTTTTTGGATATTAAAATGAGAGCTCCAACGAAGGGATTTTCACAAGAACACTCAAAAGGGGCAAAATAAACCTCTTCTTACCATAGAAACCTTCTACATGAGAGATTAGTTCATATAACTTAACTGATTTGAAGATTCAACGAAGTCTGAGAAGAGGCCAGTCCATATCACCTGATTAGATTACTAATAGAGAAATAAAAAAAATTTAATGTGTATTCACAAAAGTTTTACAAAAAAACGTGATGACTTTTCTTAGTCTATTACTTGATTGAGATGTTGATAACTAAGTAGTATTTTATTTTTAAAAAAAGTTGGGTAGCGTGTCAAATCGAGTTGACCCGATCCCATTTAGATTACACGTTTCGACCCGATCAATTCGGTTCAAACTGATGGGTTCAACCCGTTTATGACCCGACCCGTTTACAACCCGTCCAAACCCGCTCGTTTTGCCAGGCCTACTTCTAAAGTTATCTTTTCAAGAAATTTTAAGAGTGGCTTCTTTCCTAAACAATATGGATTTAAAAAATTAAGTAAGAAATTGTGGGAGAGTTGAAAATTTGTTAAAAAATCAGGTTCGTCCAATCAAAATCTCCTAATATATGTATGCTAGAGCTGGAAATTCAAGATAAATCCATACTACTGCACTATGAAAAAGGGAAGTGTAAATTGGGAATTCAATATGGATGCGGATCAAGTTTCAATAGCTTTTGTTAGAAATCATTAATTGGGAGACAAGTTTGTCTCTTCGAGAGATGGAAAGATTCACCTCTTTCATATACACAGTTTTAATTCAAGTTACTGCATTCACACACACAAAAAAATCCCACACCCTTATGTCTTGAATCTATAGTTTCTATCAAGAAAGTTTTTTTTTTTTTTCAAGATTCACTCTAAATCACTAAACCCATATAAGTAGTGGCGGAGCTACATGTAGCCTAAGGGGGGCAATGTTCCCCTCTCCCCCCCCCCCCCCCTCAAACTTTTCAAAAATTGGCTTTTACCCTTAATTTTAATAGATTTTTTTTTTAAATTAGAATTTGCCTCTCCAAAATTTTTATATTTTCGCTAAAAATATTTTTAAATCTAAATTTTTTAATTTTTGCCCCCCCAAGTTCGTAGTCTAGATCAGCCACTGCATATAAGGTTTTAATACTTCAATTGATTTTTCAAAATAGACTTGGATTCATAAAACAAAGTCTAGATTCATGACCTATTTTACTTTTCTTTTTTTTGCAAACAGAATCCAAATATTACTTTAAAAATTCACACGAGTCTCTAAATTTTGAACTCTAAAAAATCTAGCAAATTACAACAATTACAGATATAAAGTCTAGTTCAAAATTGAGAGGAAAAAATAAACTACACAGTACTTAGCAGAGAAAGTAAAAATAGAACTCATGACCTCCTTTTTATAGGCTAGCACTCTACCCAATGGTATTGTTGAACCCATAATTTTTTTAGTTTTTTAATGACACTACCATTAAATCTTTTAGTTTAATATTTTGTGATCCTTCAATTAGAATTTATAATATCATTACAAATAATTTAATACTATTGTGGTACTAAAAATTTGTTCTAGATTCATGGCCTACTCTACTAAAAAAGAATTTAGTGAACCGACCACATATTTATATTGTGACTTACCTTCAAATTGTCACTCATTCAACACATATATGGTTGTCAAAGGAAGTAGCTAAGTTGTCTGCCATCATGAATTATGAGGCACAGCATCAGCCACAGGGCTATAGCTCAGGGTATTTTAGTAACTCTTTATAATTTTATTCTATAGATAAATTTTTAAATTTTTTCAAGTATGACCCTAATTTTGCATAAAGCAATCCACAGACTTAGACCATTTATCTAATCCTACGTTTTCATCCTTCATGAATATTGTTAAAGTTTTAACCAAAAAAAAAAAAAATTGTTAAAACGAATAGTGATTTAATGACATTATTTGTTTATTATAAAGAATTCAACTATCTGCAGAGGTACAGAAAAAGTGAGTTAAGAATAATAGAAGTAAAATTATCTGACGTAACGATTGACTAGACTTTTTTATTTAAAAAAAAACCCCTTTATAAACATTAAAAATTGAATAAATTCTCCCTTTGTTAAATAAACATATTAACATTGATTATTTAACACTTAAATTTGGTACAATAATGTGGGAGGAAAATCAAACTCATGTTAACCGAGTAAAAATGGAAGATTTGCATTTGGATAAGATATCGGTCCTATTAATTAATACTTTATGTAGCAAAATTTTCTCTTTAATTGGGTTAATTATCCTTATGGTACTATGTAAGTATATGTAAATCTATTTAGGCCGTGTTTGTTTAATGAATTGGATAAGGGTAAATTGGCTATCCCTTCACTAATATTAAAAGGATTACTAATCCCACCCCTCCCCTCTCCTCCCATCTCATTATTTTATTAATGTTATGGATCATTTTTATTCCTGGTATTATTAGTGAGCCACTTTTTTTTCTTCTTCTAAACACCGGTTTCACAAGGCTTTGAGCAGTAACGGATGTAGAAATTTTAGTTGGAAGGACCAAAGTAAAAGTATTAAAATTTAAAAGGATTCATGGGAATATATATAAAAAATTAGAAAGGTAAGCCTTATGTTGTTAAAATATTCTAACAAAATTAGCTTATAAAAAATACAATATCAAAATTTTGGGTGACCATAGGCCCTCACTTGTCTCCTTGAATTCGTCACTGACTATAATGACTAATTTATCAAATTTCTTTCCCGGAATCGACATCGATCCATATAAAAAAAATTATTAGAATAAAATAGAAAATTTTATGTATTATATCTCATCACTTTTATCTCTTCTCCATCCCACCTCTCTTGTTGTGGTAGGACTCTACGATGGTGACCAAATATTGGAGACCAATCATACAAAACTGTAATTAAAATTAATTATTTCAAAGAAAATATTAATTATGAAACTTTTTAGTTAAATGGCATTGAATGATTGTCGTTGCATAGGTTCGAATAATATGCACATATTATTTTAATAACATTACTTAATTGAAAAAAATAAATAAATAAAACAAACATATAAGTCTCATATAAAAATGTAAATTGCAAATCAATAATTTGTCTGTTTGTTTGCAAAATACAAGGTCATTATTAACATTGTCAATTCAAGAAACCATTTGCATGCACCTTGTCATGTACGAGGAATATTCAACAAAATAAGAAAAATTTATTTGGTGGATTAATCACACCACATTATTATTAGGTGGAGGGTCAGAATTTTTTACTTGGAGAGCTATTGATTAAAAAAATATTGAAATGTTCATCTGGATTTAAAAAAAATATATATAACTATTTAAAAAAAAATTGATTGGTACATCGGTTTAATTTATCAAATGATGTTTCAAGTATTTTTTTTGTAATTAATAAATTTGTTTGGTCTTTTTATTTAAATTTAAAAAAATTATGATATATGATGTCATCTGATAAATTAATTCGGTATATTTAGCATTACTCTTTAATAAAAAAATTCACAGTATGGCGGGATATTGGACATGCTTGCTGGTCCCCTATTTGTCCACCCCTCGTGTTGATTTAATTTGAATTCCTTAATTATGTTTAAAGAAGTGTAATAGTACAATAAAACATTTAATTGTCAATATCTGTAATATAGCATATCTGTTAAGATTAACAAAACGTTAGGAGACATTAGTATGAATATTGTCTCTAAAATTAGGTTATATGTATGGTGAGAAATTTGAATTTATGTGCATTTTTCAAAACATGCTTGTATGTATCTTTGAAAAGAAAAATTGGGTCATTTTCAACAATAAAAATAAATAACAACTTTGTAAAGTATAAATGTCGTTACCGATTAAATTCTTCAAGAACTTCACCGAAAATGATATGTGTAACTTTCAGAAGTCTATGCCTATTAAGCATATTATTAATTATGAGAAATTATTATATGGTTCGAGACTATTCATGGGTATAACATAGATTTTTAAAAGAATTTTCTTTTTTTTTTTTGTATATAAGATAACTTGTGATTAGTCGAGACTATACAATACCGTTGTCTCAAGTATCAGATTAAGAATTACATCTGTAACAATATATTATATATGTATATACATGTGTTTTATTATTTAACCATTGAAATTATTCAAATCACACCCTTGAGACTGTGATCGTTTTACGAACTAATCACATTCAAAGTATTCATTGAACTTGGTGAATCACAACCCAAGTACCCTACCAAACCCAAAGGGAGAAGATAGAAGCAGGATAACAAGCGTGTTACATGAACCTCACATTCAAAATATTCATTGAACTTGGTGAATCACAACCCAAGTACCCTACCAAACCCAAAGGGAGAAGATAGAAGCAGGATAACAAGCGTGTTACATGAACCTCACATTCAAAATATTCATTGAACTTGGTGAATCACAACCCAAGTACCCTACCAAACCCAAAGGGAGAAGATAGAAGCAGGATAACAAGCGTGCTACATGAACCTATATGTATTATATAATTGATTATTCCATTCTTCTTGTGAGGGTCGTTTAACTAATTCTTTCTATACCCAACTAGGGTCATATTTTTCTTTGTTTGGATCAACTCCCCTTGCTATCCAACACTTCTCATGCAATGAACAAAAGGAAATGCAATACGAAAATCAATTAATGGTTATTAAGTAACAAACAAACACACACACACACACATATATACATATATAGTTGTTGTCATTTTGTATTTGGAAGGTTCTATTTGTACCTTGCATGAGAAAAAATATTCCTAACAAGTAAAAAATTTTATTATAAAAATATAACATGCATACATATTTGTGAAGGTGATGAAAATTTTTTAAAAATATATATAATTAAATTCCAATCTCATTTTTAAATTTAATATTACTTAAAAAAAATTATTTCAAGCCCTTAAACATCGAGACCACCTAAAAAGAAAAGACACATTTTCCAAAGAACAATACTACGCACATATTATTAGTTTATGAATAATTATTTCTTGTGACAAATTAATTTATTACATAAGAATAAAAATTATTTTTTAAAATAAAAGGACTATTATATAAAGTATATATACTAAATAATTCAACTATAAGGAGTTGGTGGCATTTGACTTGGAATTTTTATGGTGGGTCCACGACATCTTATGTGGGCTTTGTATGTAGAGAAATCTTCTAGAAGCTCACCTACCCGCGATCCACTTGTCTCAATATTTGAATATGGATGATGTGAAAGGGGTTTTAAGCGTACTTTGATTGTTTTGTTTCGACATATGACTAATGTATGGACTTTTTGTATGATCTGTCAAGTTACATTCTCTACTTGTGCATACTTTTCAAGTTCTCAAGCAATCACTTGGCACCACTCCTTTGTCATCTGTAGCAAATCAATCGTTTCAGAGAAATTTTTTTGATTTTATATATTTATAAATTAAAAATTTAACGTTATAAAAAAATTTCAAAATTTATATACTTATAATAAATTAAATTTAAAATTTAAAATTAATAAAAATTTAATTCCACAAGAAGTCTCATAAAAATTTAATTCTATTAATAAAATTTAATTCTCACTGTATTCTAATATTTTTATTACTATTTATTTAGATTAAAAAAGTGTAAAGATTCTATTATTAAAGTTTGACTCAATATATACTTATCTCTAGTTGAAAAATAATTAAATTTTATATTACGAAAGAAAATATAATATATATATATATAGGAAACTAAGTAAAAAAATATATTAATATAATAAAAATATTTCATTTAAAGTTATCACTTTATCATTTTGGATTTTCAATTCTATAAAGTCGGTCATGTTTGTGGTAATGGCTTGATCACGTCTTTAATATTGCTTAATTTGTCCTTAATTATCCAACAATCAGTAGATTTAATTTAATAACCATCTTTAATGTTGCAAGTGAACAACTGATGAGCGAAAAATATAGATGAATCCGGTGATTGGAATTCTAAGTCAGCAAACCTTTGAGAAGTGATAGAAGATGATTCTAGCAGATGCAGTAAAATTTACTACGAATTCATTGGTTGAACTATAAGTCTAGTTGGGGCATCAAGTTAATGGTTGAAAGTGGAGTCAGTAGTTTGACAGTAAAGTCAAATTGTGAAGTGGTAATTAATTTCATAAAGTTTTAGAATTTTGTTCTGAGTGACTACGATGTTCTTGTGACATTAGAGTTTAGGCCACGAGAGATTAGAAATGTGTGTTTATTCATATCATAGTTATCATAATGCGATCAAATCGGCCGGTCGATTGAATCGGACCTCCAACTGATTTGATTTTTTATTTAGACCGTTTCAACTATTAAATCGTGTCAAACTGTATGAATTGGCCTTGAATCGTTTAGATTTTTAATCAAATCGGATGAACTAGTTTATCTCCGTTTTAGCTATTAAATCACATAAAACCGGATGAACCGGCCTAAACCGGTTTAGGCCTTGAGTTACAGCACCTTTTGCTAGTTGACGTAGCGTTTCTTTCTTTTGTTCATATAAGAGGCTGTTGTTTATCATTCAACTAACATATATATATATATATATATATGTCAATAATGGTCATAACTCAATTCAAACTTTGCTTTTCTTGATATCTCTTATGTTTAGAACCTTGTGTAATGAGGTGTGATATTTATCGACACAAGATTGGTTTCGTTTGGGGTTTAACTAGCGTGTGACGTGATTGAATTTATGCTTTAAATAAAGTGGCACATTGCTATCATTTTGTTAATTCAAAAATATTATGTTACTAATGTGAGGACCATATATACTACAATGGCGTGTATCACTAGAGTCATGGAATAAACCTTGGAAATAAAATATTTTCTTATGCTTTAGATAAGATTTGGAAAATGGTCCCATATTTATGACTTCTTATGACCTTAATTTGTTTAATTTACTCTTTAACAATCAATTATTGTGATGCATCACTCCATTTTACAATAGTTTCATAACACCCATACTTATTTGTAATACTAAGGTTTTAAAACTACTATATATATATATATATATATTGTCCAAAAGTGTTTTATACAATTATTATTTTATAACCTCGCAAGACTCTCAATTCTCTAGACATTGAAAAACTCATTAATAATTTCAATAACTACAAATATAAAGCTCAAATTAAAGTTAAGATAAAGAAATGAACTACATATTTCTTACTGGTGAAACGAGAGGAGAACCTATGAAAGTATCTTTTAAAAGAAGTCACGAGTTACTAATTAGATTGGTCTCAGTTATTTTTTTTAAAAAAAAATTGATACAACGGTGAGAAAGAAGAACCTAGCAATTATTAGTGTGTGTAGTGTTGCAACTGTGTGGGGAATGGGTACTTGCACAACTTGAATGAGATTTTGGTCCTAGAAGACTTTAAAGTTACTATATCAAGATTGCAACTTTGACTTAATTTTAGAGGTAAATTATACTGACCTATCATGATCAGTTTTTGACAATTACAATTACTTTTTTTAATGTTTCTGAAATTAAACTGGTATTTTTTTAATTTACATGACAAATTACAAATACCCCAATTCAGTCAATTTTATTTTTCAAAATAACAAAACTATTTATTTTATTTTATTTTATTTTTACATTTTTTCAATTTTGACTAATTTTTTTAACTTTTTTATTTAAAGAGTTTCTTATTCTATATTAAAATAAATTTAAAGTAATTAACTTATTTTCATTTATATAAAAATAAATTTATGTTTATAGTCAAAATGTAAAATAAAAAATAAAAAACATGAAAAGGGATGTTTTATCATTTTGAAAAAAAAAATTTGAATGGAAAGAGGTATTTATAATTTGTTAAATAAAGTATAAGAAATTAGTATAATTTTATTAACCTAAAAAAATTAATATAATTAACAAAAATCTCAGCAAAAACTAATATAATTTACTCTATTTTTAAGTTAATTATTGTAATTTGAGCTTATAATTGTCAGTGGACTTTTTAGTAAAGCGGTTGGTGAATGATGTGTCTAAGTGGAATTTTTTTTTTCAAGATTGAGTATGGGTTTGTTCTGCTTTAGAGTTATCTTGTAGCAAAAGTTAGTAACTTTGGTTGGAAGATTTGATATCTATATTCAACAATAAACTTCATTTGCCCCATATCTCATCTGCCAGATTAGAAAAAAATTAATCAAAGCCATGTCATCTTTGACCCCTCTTTAACTGTTTTTTATTTTAATTTTAATTCAAATTGCTACATAGTTATTTCGTTTTCATATTGCATCCGCATGTGATCATTTTAATTTTCCATGAATGCTTCAATTCATTAAAAGTACATATCTACTAATTGAAGCAAGTTGTGGTTCAATAACATTATTTGCTTTTTTGGAGAAAAAAGTATGGAGTTCAAGTCTATATATATATATATATGTGTGTGTGTGTGTGTGTGTGTGAAGAATTACAATTCTCTTATTTAATTGTCAAACTTACTTATATTGAAATTAAATTAGACTTTACTTTATATATATTCGATCAACTAGACGTTACTTTAATTTGGTCACCAAATCTGCACTTTACTTTTGTTGTTATCCGCTCAAACCAATATAAATAAGGTACTTAAGTTCAATATTCGTTACTCCAGAAAAATAGAAGAGCGTTCTTCTCTTAGCTACTATATTTTCTCTTCATTGCTTTGTGTAATTGTTGAGCGCATGTTTATCATATCGATAAAGCGAGTTTCGTCTTATTTTTCGAAAAGTTAGTCATGCTATTCCACTTTAGCTAAGCTAATGATGTAATAGGATCTGAAAAAGATCAATCTAACAATAACTTTCTTCTTTTTCTATAATTATGTTTAATTATTATTTTCATTCAATCAAATGAAACTATTACTTTGACAAATTAAAACTACTAAATAATAATACTCTTTTTTTTATTAAATTTTATATTTCAAATTACGTGTTATTAAATTATTGATGGTATTTTAGATATATTATAAATATTTTATCAATCATTTATTCTCGCATATTTTTTTTTATAATTGATTTTATCACTACCAAAATTAGGGGCACACTCCTGTACAAGAGGCGCCTCAATACAAACACCAGAATCCAATGAAACAAAGCCTACAAGATTGCTTCAAAAGCCATGCATTCAAAACAGCAGCAGCAGCATCAAACAGGCCACCACCCACCTCATTGGGAATGGAGAAAAAGAGAATGAAATAGAACTTCAAACCTCCATTTTGTTATTTATATCAGAATAAAAACACAAACTCCTTTTCTTATTTAATTAATAATGAAGCTTTTCTTTAATCTTTATTAAAAATTACCATCCTTGCCACGTATTGTTGCTTTTTTGTTGGAACAGAACATATCCTTAACCGGTTTAGTTCCCTTTTTTTTTAATCATCACAAAATAATGTATATTTTATTAAAAATATACACAACAATTAAAATAAAATTTAAAAAAAAAAGATATTAAAAAATTATTCGGCCCCTCTCAAAACTCAAAAGTCTTCTACTAACGCTTTGATCTTCCTCGATCACGTTTTTTTCTTTATTTTCTTTTAACCTTACACGAGTTCGATGGAAATACGAAAGTATCTGAAACAGTTGACTCGGACGATTTCGGCCGTCAACTCGGACAACACAGTACATCCCTGTCCCACCCTTTCTCCAAATCAGACCAAATTCCACATTTTCCATTTCTCTCTCTCTGCTTTTCCCACTTTCATTGTCGTTACTTCCAATTCCATTCATCTCTCTTTCTAGTTTTACTCACTGTTCACTACAGCTCCCACCACTTCCTCTCCATGTAGGTGGTCTATTGAAGGCATTTCTCTACGTTTTCGGCCGTATTTGTTTCGGTAATATTGGAAGAGAGAATCATTAAATATTTGAGAATTATAACAAACTTTCGGTCCCTCTCCATCTATCTAGTGACTCAGTGCAATAGACTTGTCTCTTTCGCCCTTTTTTCTCTCTCTGTCTACATTCCGCCTGGCTCTAGCAGCCGCACCGCGTATACGTCTTTTCCTAAAGATTCCGGACGCGTTCGACGACTATACCTCTTTAAAAATTGGTTAAAATAAGTTGTTCATTCTCAACTCGAGCCTGTGTCTCCTCATCATCGATTCTCGCACATTTTAGCTGAATATCATCGGTTTAAATATTGGTTTTTGAATCAATGAGGGGATTAGCGAGGCACGAACGCCGGTGGGCGTCAGACACCATTCCTGGTAAGGGTGTCAGCGGCGGATCGTCTCCTGGAACTGACTCCGGTTCGGCTGCGGAGGAGTTTGTTGAAGTGACGCTTGATCTCCAAGACGATGACACGATTGTGCTGCGCAGTGTGGAACCGGCTACTATCATCAACGTCGATCATGAAATCTCTGCCGGAGGGACCGATACTCCGGGGTCGACGTCTACCTCTCAGTCGCCAACGATGCGGAGGAGTTCGTCGAATCGTCTTCTTCAGCTTTCGCAGGAGTTGAAAGCAGAGGCGGTGGCCAAAGCAAAACATTTCTCTCAAGAGTTGAGGGCGGAGTTGAAGAGGTTCTCGTGGAGTCACGGGCATGCGTCGCGCACGCTTTCGTCTGGTTTGGAACCTGCTTTGGCCGCTCGAGCTCTTCGTCAACGGCAAGCTCAACTTGATCGGACTCAGTTCCTGGTGCTCAGAAGGCTCTTCAAGGCCTCAGATTCATCAGCAATAATAAAACCAACAGTATTGATGCCTGGAACGAAGTTCAGAACAATTTCAACAAGCTTGCCAAAGACGGATATCTCTATCGTGCCGATTTCGCACAATGCATAGGTTTTACTCAATCAGTACCGTTGTTAATTTCGTGATCATTTGTTTTTTTTAGGATGTGATTTAAATATATCCTTAACGTTTATCTGTTCATTGCAGGAATGAGAGATTCGAAGGAATTTGCTTTGGAATTGTTCGATGCTCTGAGCAGGCGACGAAGGTTGAAGGATGACAAGATCAGCAGAGACGAGCTTTACGAGTTCTGCTCTCAAATCACCGATCAGAGCTTCGATTCTCGACTCCAGATCTTCTTCGACATGTATACATTATTAAATAATTAAATCAAAGTTGTAAATATATAATGAATTATTATGCTTAATTCATGATCTTCTACGATACTTTACAGGGTGGACAAGAATGAGGATGGGAGAATTACTGAAGAGGAAGTTAAAGAGGTAAGTGATGTGTCAAATCATCTCTCTTTCTCTCTCTCTCAATTTAAGAATAGATTAGCATAATAAGTTTAATTAATTTAAAACTCTGAATTAGTTAGCATGGAGTAGCGACTTCCAGTGGGATATTAGAATGGCGCGCTGACCTTTTATTATGTATGGAAATTAAATAATTCGTATGTATAAGATACAAGCAAGTAGGTTAAAGCCTGAGGAGTACAGGTTCATCGGTTAAAATAATCAACGGTAGGCATGGTTCGGTGACCCTAAATCAGAAAAATTCCAAAGCCAACTACTCCGATATATATATATATATGTATATATAATCTGAGTGTTCTTTGTATTTAACGTTTCCCATATTCTCGAGCATCCTTACTCATTAGGTGAATATTCGAATTACTGAAATTCAGGATCGAATTTGACAAATGTCATCTTGCATTCTCCAAATTGCACCAAATTCGGAATTAAGTTATGTCATTTCAGTTAAGTCGGAGGGGGCATTTTCGTCAATTTAACTGTTTAACTTTCTGATTAATTTTTTTTTTTAAAATGTGTGTAGATCATAATGCTAAGTGCTTCAGCAAATAAATTGTCAAGATTGAAGGAACAGGCAGAGGAATACGCAGCTCTGATCATGGAGGAGTTAGATCCTGAACGGCTCGGCTACATTGAGGTGGGCCCATCATCTGTGTTGCTTGCATGCTATTTTATTTTTGTACAACTTTCTTAGCAATTGCTCTCCACCTTAACGTGTTCATATTAGTTGGAAAAAAAAGTTAGGGGGAATGTCTCGTGTTCGCATTAAACAAAGTTATTTCGGTCGTAATTCTATCACAGAGTCTCATAAAATATTATAATTAATTAAACAAAGTTATTTCGGTCGTAATACTATAACGAGTCTCATAAAATATTATAATTAATTAAACAAGTTATTTCGATCATAATTTTATTACGAATCTCATAAAATATTATAATTATAATTATAAAAAGTATCACAATCATATGATAAGTTCATAAAATATTTTTTTCCTATCAAATGAGACTTTTTGGCTGCAAACTTTTTTTTTACATTAGTCAATTAAAGTTTTACTTCCAATCTGGACATGTAATTGACACAATGATTTCACTTTTCATGACTTCCACCGCACCATTTGCTCAAGTCAACGTGAGAACTTCTGCAAGTTATCTTGGGTCTGTTAATTTGGACTTCAGACTTTTGATTGAGTATAAAATATTCTACACAATTTTAAGAAAATAAAAAAACAATCATTTAAAAACAGCTCACTGATGTTTTTACAAGTCATTTACTAAGAATTCATATGCCCAAACAATAATCAATTGTGTATATAAACATACATATATAAAAAAAATATTATAATTAAATTATTTAATTAAAAAAAGAAACTTTTCTAAGAGCAGTTTCATGGGGAATGTATGTATGATCCAACTTCTGATCATTTTGTTGCATGGTGAATGTTCATGATATTGCAGCTGTGGCAGCTGGAGACGCTACTGCTACAGAAAGACACATATCTAAACTACAGTCAAGCACTCAGCTACACGAGCCAAGCGTTGAGCCAAAATCTACAAGGGCTAAGGAAGAGAAGCCCAATACAAAGGATGAGTAAAAAGCTTCTGTACTATCTGGAAGAAAACTGGAGAAGACTTTGGGTTATCTGCTTGTGGATTATGATAATGGTTGGGCTGTTCACGTGGAAGTTCCTTCAGTATAAACGAAAGGACGCGTTCAAGGTCATGGGTTACTGCCTCCCCACGGCTAAAGGCGCAGCTGAGACGCTGAAATTCAACATGGCTCTCATCTTATTGCCTGTGTGCAGGAACACCATCACCTGGCTGAGGTCCACCAAGTTGGGTTATTTTGTACCATTCGATGATAACATCAACTTCCACAAAGTAAGATCAGCTCCTCCTTTCTTTTTTATTCTTGCTTGTTTTATACGTTTGGCTTTTGGGTCCATTTAAATAACATTTTACGGAAAAAGTCAGTTCGATGAGTTGATCTCAGCCATCGAGTTAAATAAGTTCCATTTGATTGTGACCACACAGTTTTGACGAGTTCAATGTCTGGGGGCATTGAAACTTTTCCCTTACTTGTGAACGCAGCAAGGTTGACTATTTAATTAGTAGGAACCAGAAACAATCACCTGTTATAATTGATTTTTTTTTTTTTTTTGAATAAAGGTAAGATTTTAATTTTTATTGAATAATTAAAAAGAAAAGAGTTACGGCATATAAAATTTTAAATAATGTGACAATATATATTAATTATCCAACCATTTAAATTTTCTTTGGACAATTTTCTTTTAGACCACTGTAATATTGCGTGCTTAGAAAAAATCAATAATGCAAGAGGCCTATCTGTGCAGGGACTTCTTTTTCTTTCTTTTCTTTTTCCGTAAAAGCAATTTCTTTCCTTTTTCCCTAAAAGCAAGACCTTTAATGGACAAATTAGTCAATTTAGGTAGCCTTAAGGGGTCGATTTATCCCTTGCATATTTACACCAATGGGTGCAATAACAACCTTTAATTATACAAAGTGATGTTAAATATAACGATTTTTTCACTCTTTGATACAGAATAATAAGTTTTAAGTTTTATAACAAATGTTTGAATGAACTTAAATATAAACTCTTTATGGACTTAAAAAAAAAGAGAGAGAGAGCAGGTATTGTTATTAAAAGACCATAGATCTATGCATGTGTGTCTCTAATTCATTAGAATTTTTAGAAATTAAATTTTTATCCATTCCAAGAATTAGAGGAAGCAATCAAAGTCTCTTAGTAGTATTAATCAAAGATCAAATGAAAGAGTAATGATAAATGTCCTACTTCTTTTTATTCACTTTAGTTCACTTTTTTCATAAAAATAGAGTTTACTTGTGAATCTGATGATGAGTTCTGATGAATCTTACTTTTGTAAGAGAGATCAAGACAAATAAATAATAAGAGGTGAGACATTTATTTCTACCCTTTACAAAAAGGTGAAACAACGATATCCTGGAAAGATATTATCAATAGTATTCCAATTATAAGCATCCCATGCATTGTATGTTTCCCAACTGAAGATTCTGTGATATCCCCCATAGAGTCACGCCCTCTTCCTTTGATGTGGACCTTCGTTAATGCTTTTGTAGTAAACAAATTTGTCCATCTAATTTACAAATTATGACCATTTTCTAAGCTATTGTTTACAGGGCATTTGTTCCTCAAAAGTTCACTCCTTCCTTTTCACTACTTATTCCTTTTGATCTCTACCGCGTTCCACAGGAAAAAAAAAAAACATCATCTTCTATTTTGCTGTCCAAAGCTTTAAAATCTTTGTCTATTTAAGAAATCCAGCTAAAAAGATTACATTTTTTTAAATATTGAAATGGCGACCTGGCTGCTTCACTTTTCTGTTTTCAGTTAAACGGATAATTTATTGGAACCTTTCTGCTTGGGGCAGCCATAATCTATAGTTAGGTTTTCGTTATTTATTTTGACATATATGCATTTTCTAGAAGTAGTAGTGGCGAGTAGTTTCTATATTTTGTTGGAACTGTGATTGCTTTAAACTATGTAAAATCAAGAGAATGAAGTCAGTTAATTATGTGAAATTTCTAATTAATCTTTCTTTCTTTTTTTTTTTTTCTGTTCTATTGAATGGATCTGCGCAGACCATAGCTGCGGCCATTGTAATTGGTGTCATACTTCACGCCGGGGACCATCTAGCATGTGATTTTCCAAGGCTAATAAATGAATCAGATGAACTCTATGAGAGTTATATGATTGATGACTTTGGCCCTCATAAACCCAATTACATGGACCTGGTTCGAGGGATTGAGGGTGTAACTGGAATTCTAATGGTGATCTGCATGGCCATTGCTTTCACACTTGCAACACGGTGGTTCAGGCGGAGCCTTATTAAGCTGCCCAAGCCCCTTGATAGGCTCACTGGTTTCAATGCCTTCTGGTATTCACACCACCTGTTTGTCATTGTCTATATCTTGCTCATCATCCATGGCATTTTCCTCTATTTCGTGCACAAATGGTACCTCAAGACGGTATATTTTGAAATCCTTTTATCTTAGTGCTTTAGAAATATCTAATGTTTAGGGGTTGTTGCTTTTATTTGATCTTAGAATACAAAGTTTGTGCTTGCAGACATGGATGTATCTAGCTGTTCCTGTTCTCCTCTATGCTGGGGAAAGAACCCTGAGATTCTTTCGCTCTGAATTCTACTCTGTCCGGCTTCTAAAGGTTAGCACATATATAGCTACTATCTCTTCCATATAATTCAAGCATTTCTATATACAGCCTGTCATTATGTCAGAGCTTCACAAAGCTGAGACCATTGCTTTTGACGTGGACTCCACACTGTCATCCTCTTGGAATAACTTTAGATTGACTTATTACAAGATTTCTATGTTCAATTTTAGAAAGTCTGAAAATTGGCTTTACATTTTCTTCCATTTTCAATCCATACATATGGTTCACAAATTTAGGTCCTCATTTATGTTATGTTGACTTCTGCAAGCTATTTTTCTCAACTGTTTCTCAGGTTGCTATATATCCTGGAAACGTTCTGACATTGAAAATGTCCAAGCCTCCCCAGTTTCGGTACAAAAGTGGACAGTATATGTTCGTCCAGTGCCCTGCTGTTTCTCCTTTGGAGTGGTAAAATCACAATTAAATTCTTCTAGTCACATAAATTTTCTTTTGGAGAAACATTCAGTTGCTTTAGTGTTATTATAGATAGCATGATTAATTATTCTGGTCTTCCCATTTAATCTTGTGTTGGCCAACCCAATTCACGCTGGTTGCCCATTATATAAAGTGTGGTAGGATGTTGATGAATCAAACTACTCGCAATTCCCTTTTCAGAATATCTAAACCATAGTTTCATGTTGATCATAATTAAATTGTTTTTAGAAGACATAAAATTGTAGTGGATGATCTTAATTATGTATTATTCAGTCTCCCGACAGTAAATCTTCTAGATGATCAATAACAATTAGTAATAAGTCCTTCCCTACCATTAATTTAATATTTTTAATATATAGTAGCAAGTCATTTTAGATTTCGTTTCAATGCAAAATATTAAGGGGGTGGAGTTTCGGAAGCCTCTTTTTAGTTACTTTTTTGCTTCTCCTAGTGCTCATTACTGATATGCGATGATTTATACTTCCCAGGCATCCATTTTCCATTACCTCAGCTCCCGGCGATGATTACCTTAGCATTCACATCCGACAGCTAGGTGATTGGACAAAAGAGCTTAAGAGGGTATTTTCAGAGGCCTGTGAGCCTCCAGTTGCTGGAAAAAGTGGGCTACTTAGAGCAGACGAATCAACCAAAAAAAGGTATATTTCATATATTTGTTCCCTCGAATTTTCCTTGTTCTTTTTTCAATCATTCAGACGCTATAATAATTGTTATGTGAAATTCTTCCCTGGATATCAGTTTGCCAAAGCTCTTAATAGATGGGCCTTATGGAGCTCCAGCACAGGATTACCGAAAATATGATGTCCTGCTACTTGTTGGTCTTGGGATTGGAGCGACACCTTTTATCAGTATTCTGAAAGATTTGCTCAACAACATTGTGAAAATGGAGGAGCAAGCAGTAAGTAATTCATCTGCTAATTATGGCCATAAAATTCCTTCATTAATTTGGCCTTTCTGCTATAACAATGAAGAGCCGCTAACCTTATTGTTTTATCATTTTGAATTAAACATTACATTGCAAATGAAATCTTCGTCTATCATAATTGTTATATTAAAGAAAGAAAAATTACATTGTTGTTTCTTAATTCAGGAGTCCATGTCAGATTTCAGCAGGCATTCAGACCAAAGTGCTGGGACAAGCGCAACTGATTCTCCCTCTCTCAACAAGGCTTCTCCAAAACGAAAGAAAACTCTAAAGACCACCAATGCTTACTTCTATTGGGTAACTAGGGAGCAAGGTTCATTTGATTGGTTCAAAGGGGTGATGAATGAAGTTGCTGAACTTGATCAAAGGGTAATGTAAAAACATTAGGATCCTCCAATGTTTAGATTTATTGTTCTGCCAGTTCCTTGATTATTAACTTCGCCATTTTGCAACTCAGGGTGTGATTGAGATGCACAACTACTTGACCAGCGTGTATGAAGAAGGGGATGCCAGATCAGCCCTCATCACCATGGTCCAAGCACTAAACCATGCTAAGAATGGGGTTGATATTGTATCCGGCACTAGGGTAAGATTGAACGTCTTTTCTGTCATTTTCATTGCCTTATTAGACAGCACCCACCTCCTAAGGTCATTCAGCATTTTTTAATCTCCACCTCCTAAGATTTTGTGGCAGCCAGCCAATGAACCGATAAATTTTTAAGTGAACTGGAGCCAATTGAATTTGACCAATCATTTTAAGTCTGTGAAGATAAAGTAGACAACACGTAATTGGCCGGGTCCATCGTTAATGAACTTGGTCTACCTAAAAACTTGTCGCCATTGAACCAGTGTATTATTTGGAAGTCTAAAAAGAGATTGAAAGTTGGTGGACTATCTTGTCAGTGACTAATTATGTTAATCAACATCTCTTGTTTTATATTAACAGGTGCGCACCCATTTTGCAAGGCCTAATTGGGAAAAGGTTTTCTCCAAAACGTGTACAAAGCATGCCTAATGCAAGGATAGGTGAGGCAAATCTCCATCAGAAAATTATATATAGGTGAGAAGAATGCTTTCTTCTGATATCATTATTGTGGGTTTGACATTTTGGAGCAGGCGTTTTTTATTGCGGAGCACCAGTTTTGGCCAAAAAACTCAGCAAGCTCTGCTATGAGTATAATCAAAAAGGTTCCACCAAGTTTGAATTTCATAAGGAGCATTTTTGAAGGACTTGGGATGCATATATATACCTACTATTACTCCACACCCATCATTAAGTCACACACTTCTCCAACACCATTTATTTTCAAAATTATAATTATTGTAATAAACTTGAAAGCAAAAAAAAAAAAAAAGCAGCAGCTGCAAACCATTGTACAGTCCTGGGTAGAAAAGGAAAAAGAAAGTGTACCCATCTTTTCTACATACCAAGCACGAGCCTGTGTGGTGGTCTCTAGATTGATTTCATTAATTTGTGAAATTTAGAGGAGATTCATTTTATTGTTAAGATTACAGAGAGATCGTCACATTCATGACGGAATATCATAATTTCTCGGTGATCGGATGATAAGGACTATGTACAAACACGTGGCACAATTGGAAGGATAACAGGTGGCAGCTGACCCGAAGATGGCATTCCAGGGGAGGAGAGTGCATTACAGCTAAAAGAAGTTGACTTAACTGATAACCATGTGGCCATGCGTGATTGGTAGACATTCATACGAGGGCTTGTTTTTTCAAGGAAGGACACGTGGTAAGTCTTGTGGACTCTAGAGTTGGGAGTATGATTGGATGAATCGTTTGTTCAACTTTTCCAATTTTTTTTGAAGTGGGCCCTGTGAATCCTTCCAGAATGATGGCCCTGACGCTGGTGTTCAAGTGGAATTATTTTTAATTTTCTTATTTGGGTTGCCTAATAGAAATAGAAAATTTATATATAAAAGAAAGTCAGTATGGTCCATCTTATTTTGAGCTTCAATTTGGTCAAATATATATATATATATATATATGTATATGTATGCATATGTATATAAGAGAGATTTAGTGAATTTCTCTTGGGATGTTTGGGCATTCCTTTAAACTTGAATGAGCAAACCATATTTTATATTGGATTTAGAATGGTTTCATTGTAAATAAGTTTACCTGTCACTATATTTGTATCCTTGAAATTGAAGGTTGATGATTACCATCACATGTCTTCTTTTAAAGGAAAGTTCTTGAAGGTTATTTCAGTTATGAGTTAAGACTTTTTATTTTTCAGAACTTATGTTTAAAAGGCTTTTACAACAGTTGGATGCTAATTAAAATTTTTAAAAAGTTCAAAGTGAAAGACTCCACTAATTATACATAATAATTTTAGTTTATATTTTACATCTAACTGAGTTGAAGCTCATTTACTTAAACAGGTAAGTCAAAGATCATAGTATTAATGCAGATGCTTAATCAATCATTAATGGACATTTCATGCCCACAAATTAGCTCCGACGGATTCCATTAATATTTCATTTGGCAAGTTCATTGCCTCAGTCTACCAGTGTCAGTAACTTGTAGGAGCCTCTTAAGATATTAACAAATGGAGTGAGAAAAACAAGGTGGTAAATGCACTACTTTAAGGTTTAGACAAGATGGCTATTTGGTAAGATTACAATTCTTGTAATCAACCTAAAACATGTTGAGACAACAATAATTGAGTCTAATTATTTGGGCTATCAAGGAGCATTTATGAATATCATTAAGTTAAATGAGCCAGTTGTATGTTAAATAGCTTTCTAATTGACAAGTTTGTTCTCAATCATGGAGATGTGTGTATATATATATATATATATATATATATATATATATATATATATTTTTTTTTTTTTTCTTTTCTGTTTCATTATGCATCATCTCATCTTGTTGACTTGAATGTTCTACAACATTGTCCTTAATTTTAAGGGATAGCTTAGTTGAAAAGGATTTTAGGAAATTATTCCTAAAGTTCTCATTTCGAATCTTAAACTAGTCTCTCAAACATTAATGCAATGTATTTATAAGATGAAATTTCAAATGACTGAATAAACTGCATCCAAAGTTCAATGTGAGTTTGAATCTCCACTACTACGTGAACTTGTTAGTCGAGCGTGAACTTGTTAGTCATCACTGACTTTATAATCCAATAGTTTGTAGGAAGGAGTAGAGTTAATATTTTTACCCATTGAAGATCTAATCAATATATTAGCTTTGGTTAAAAAATGCTTTCTTCTCCTGTATTTTCTCAATTATTTGAGTTGAAAACTGTATTTTTAATTATAATATTTAGACATTTTTTTTAAAAAAAATTATGCCAAGATAATTGGGTGCCATCCAATTCTAGATTGGGGTGTAATTCGGGTGGGTTCGAGTGCAGACCGATTTATATTTAAGTTCAATTTAAATTCTAAAATAATCAATTCAAGCCCGATCTTGACCCGACTCAATCCAAACCCAATTATTAATTCTAGTTTTTAAATTTTGTTAACAATTTCTTTAATAAATTATTGTCTTCTTCTTATTTTGATTATACTATCTCTTAATTCCTCCTTTTGAAAGAAACCAAAAAATCATTAAAATAATTTTTTGAAAATAATTTAATTTTGAAAAAAATGTTAAATATCAAAAAAATTTTAAAATTATAAAAATATAAATAGTAATACTTGTAAGTAATTCCTACTAATATTAATGGTAGATAATTAATAACTAAAATATAAAAAAATATAATATATATAACATATTAAATTCAAACTCGGGTTGAGCTCGAGTTTTTAAAGTCTCAATCTAACTCAAATCTAATTCTAATTTAGATCGGATTTAAATTTTTTTGACCAACTCCAACTTAAATTATGAAAAAGAAAGCCCAGATCCTAAAATTCAGGCCAAACTCTTGGACTGGGATTGACCATATAAGTTGCACCCAGATTCTACAAAGACCAACATCATAGGGATGACAATGTCTCCCTGTAAACCTGAAAAACAATTATAATTCTGTCCTATTTCTTGCGGGTAGCAGGAAAGATACCTGCTGGTCCAGCCCAAAGAACTTCTCTTTGATATCCATCATCTGATGATTATGATAATAGGTCCTTCTTGACGGCCCAGCTCTGGTTAGCCGTGTCGGTCAAATATAAAGTGGTCCCTCAAATGGTAAACCAAGGCCCAGTTGGGTGAGCCATCTCTATCAAAGTCACATTACCGCGTAAGTCTGTCAACCCAGGCCCTCAATAGAGGTTTCTTCGTTTGATAATAAATTTATTACTTTATAATTAATATTATAAAATTTTCTATATAGTTAATTATTTAAAAATACACATATAAAAGGTTGAGTAATAATTTTTTTGTAATTTAAATTTGATATAATATATAATTTTTTATTAAAAACAATCTCTCTTAAGAATATATATTAATGTCTTTTATGCTAAAAATCCTATATTTATACTTGAAAAAAAAAATTATAGTTCATAATTTAAAAAATATTGTATGTATTTTTTATACTGAAAATGATAAAGACATATATTTTCATAGATGTAATCTTTTAGTTAGAATTGAACCACCTCGTGATACTGTTAGAGAATTTTTTTTTCTCCAGACGGAAGCTTCTATGAATTATTTTCTACAAAAATTTCGTCAAATTTCTAAGCAAATGAGTGTGAAGTTTCATAAGCGAAGTTCAAAGTCAACAGTCAAAGCAGTGGAAATAGGTTTAGAAATACCGCACAAACGACTCCGTGATTTCTGCGTTTATAACATATATATATATATATATATATATACACTCACGTACATAATGCTTGTATATATCCGAATTGAACATCCAGTCACCACCTGAGCTCCGCCGTGCAGCCATGGCTCAGAAAGAACAGGTCAAGCCCTTGGCCCCCGCGGCCTACCGGATCAGCGTCGACGACGATGAAGCCATCTCCAAGGAATTGAAGAAACACCGCAACCGGAAATATGTCAAATGCTGCGGTTGCATCACCGCCCTAATATTGATTCAGGTCGTCGTCATATTGATTTTAGTTTTCACTATCCTCCGCGTCAAAGATCCAGTGATAAAGATGAACTCCGTCAACTTTGAAGGTTTCGATCTTTTCAACGAGGCGGCTCGTCTTCCGGCCGCCAATGTCACACTCACAGCGAATCTCTCTGTGAAAAACCCTAACATCGCCTCCTTCAAATTCAGCAACGCCACCACGATTATTTACTACCACGATGTGGAAGTAGGTGATGCTAGAAATCCCCCAGGGGTTGCAAAGGCAAGACGGACGCTGCCAATGAATCTTACCGTTAATATTATGCTTCAGAAATTGTTAGGTGTTCCGAGCTTTACCAGTGATTTGACTTCGAGAGTACTGAATGTGCGCAGCTTCACGAGTATCGGCGGCCGGGTGAAGATACTGAAGATTTTTAAGAAGCATGTTGTGGTGAAATTGAATTGCACCATGACGGTTAATATAATAAGCTGGTCGATTCCATATCAAAATTGCAGGCCAAGCGTTTCGCTCTAGGGATTTGAGAATTTCAAAATTGAAATTTTGATTGATTAAAAACACAGTGAGATAGTATATTAACAGATTGTCGTAATATATATATATATATATATATATATATATATACACAGAGGCTGTTAAAGAGCAATCTCCAGTCTCCACAATTGATATGTAGATAAGTTAATAATGATCGAGTAATAAACGAATTTGCTGTATTGTCGCTCCTCTATGCATGAACTGCTAGTTTCTCATTCTGGAGTTTCTGCTTTTTGTTACCTTATGTATTTTGTTGCATAATTATATGCTCCCCAAAGTTCTAAAAGTCTTTTTTTTTTTTTTTTTGGGTAACAAAGTTGGTTTATATGAGATAAGAAAAAAATTATTTTTTCCATACACGGGACTCGAATTTGAGTCATTGCACACTTACATAATTGTTAGAATTTCATTTTCTCTCTCTTCACATTGATTGTATTAAAAAAGGAGAGTTAAAACAAACATTTTAAAAATGAGACAAATATAACAAAAAAAAAAAAAAACTTACAAAAAATGAGACAAATATAAGAAATAAAATAAAAATTTTACAAATAACACTATTTTACAGGTATTCCTTTAAATGAACGGTGAAAAAATGTAGTTTGAATTAAGTTGTGAGTTGTTAAAAGTATCGAATGTATTATATAAATAAAAAATGAGCGTTTTCGAAACAGGATAAAAATAGAAAATAAATTTTTCTAAAACGAGGGTTTAGAAAAAAAATTTCATTGATACTTTTCCAAAACAAGTGTCTAGACTCGGAAACACTCAAACAAACGTTTCGAAAACATCAAAATAAACATTCAATTATAAAATAAAATAAAAAAAATTTAGACTCTGAAATACTAGTTTCGAAAATATCACCGCTTATTCAAACATGCCTTAATTACCATTAGGTGGTTTAACAATAAAAACTTTAAAGACTACTTCTCCAATTCGAATGAGACAAATGCTGTGAATTCGATTAACTTATGTATAAAAAAAAAGAGGAGTAAAAACTTTTAGTAAGGCCATTGTTGCATGGGTTGTATTACATATTTATTTTCTTTTAGAGCTTTTTCGCAAAAGATTACGTGAATTAGATTGTCCTAATTTGTACCACTCGAGGGTGTGATAAAGCGATAAAGATATTGAAAATAAAATTTAGATATCTTAAATTCAAATTTTATCTGTACCGACGACAGTTTGAATTTAAAAAATAAACCTGATTATTACGAAAAATAAGACTTAATATGACTTAAAATATCTTCTTACTAATTTATATATAAAAAAATAAAAAACAATTGTCCTAATTTATTTTTATCAATTGATACATATTATAAAGGGAAGCAATGAAATGGAAAAACTATTTGGTTACTTCCTTGATTTTAGCAATGAAGGATTTCCTCAAGTCCAAACCCCATTATAAGGGTGTGAAAAATTCCACACACAACCATCGTCACCAAGACTTTCCTAACCAAAGAATTTGAAGTTTGAATCCTGTGGTCTATATAAGTAAGCTGCAAAGTTGGAATAAAAACGAGAAGGATATTCCAGGGAAAACCTCTACTTTCCTATGTGGAACCCCCTTTGGGCTCCACATTGTGCCATGAAATTTCTCAAGAATCATGCTGGATTTCTAGTAACAGTTGTGGGGTCGTTTTGATTCATTAGTACGGTTGCTTTCGTACGGTTTGTTGAAATTACTCCTTTTTCACAACTTTAAAGCATCTCCCACAATAATTTGAATTTTTTCTCTCTCTCTCTCTCTCTCTCTCTCTCTCTCTATTTTAGTCATTTTAAGTAATGACTTTTAAAGTGGTTATTCTAATGATACACTTTATTTTAGCAAGTTTTAAAAATAGTTTTAGTATATTTTTAAAGTGAGAAAGATGTTTCTTTTATGATTGAAATTGAAATTAAAACCCCCAACACAAGTCAACTTGGAAAAAAATAAACAAAACAAAGGTATTAGACGAATTAAGTTTAAGCCATTGGTTTTGGAGATTTTCACTACACTCTTCATCTTCAATTGCGTCATGGATCATTAAAATAGTTTCATTAGCATGTCTTGTCTATTTTTTCTTCTCCTCTTTGTCTTTGTTTTTGCGGTGGTGCTCTTCACATAAGGACACATAAAGAAAGAAACTAAAGCCCAACAAGGCTTAAACCTGTAGCATCTTCTCTCGAAAACTGCCCGATGCCATCCATAGTACCTGTCATACCCTAACAACTTGGATGCCCTATGACATATCTTGGTGACACCTTCCAACAAAACATGGCACTTGAGTGACCAACAACAATATTTCGAGCATTTTGTGGATATTGAGGAGACTCATGTTTATTCCTATCATAACTCTAAATTTGGGTTCGGCATATATAAGAGAAGAGTAAGGTGGTGCTTGGATAATGATTTAAATATAATTTTTAAAGAAATATTTTTAAAAATTTTATAATTAATTTTTTAACAATTATGAAAATGTATTTGGATATAATAATCTAAATTATAAAAAATTAAAATTAATAACTTGTAAAACGCGTATTCCATGTTTTAAAATTAAAAATCTGTTTTTAAAAACGTAAACAAACGAAACCTAGCTCTCCCCAACATAGTTGACATGATTAGAAGTTGAAATGACGTCTCCTATCATCTTGAAAATTTTTTATTTTTTATTTTTCCATATGCAGGGGATGAGTTACCCTTCCAACCCATGAGTTCACAACAAGTCCACCTTTTAATTCTCGACACTGACAACAACTCGGGGTTGAGTTTGGGCACCCATAATCATTTTTGGGGGCCCATATGTAGTTTGGGACCCTTTGGCAAATGAAGGTTTACGTTTTCGGCTGCAACGCAGCGAACCCCAACCAACAAGCTGCATTTGCCCCATTATTTTGATTTCCAGTGCTGCCCTCAATCAAAAACATAAATTATATCCTCCACCAATTCAATTAATACCATATATATATATATATATATATATATCCCCTAGCCATTTTACAACATCACCCATATGGGCCATATCACCTTTCAAGATTCCATCCAAGCTACTCCTATATAACAAAACCCAACCCATCATTTCAGAAAAATAGTAATTACTTCATTCTTCAATTTATAAACATTTTATTATAACTATTATTAAGTTCTTGATATTTTATAAATTATAAAATGTTATCTACTATGCCATTTTCTATAATCACTCATTTTATCCATATTAATTAAATCAATTACTAAGGGATCTATATTACTTTCTCAATTAAGGGCATAAATAACAATTCATGCTTTATAATAACAAAACCAAACAAAATCTATAGCATTCAAACACTAAACTAATTATGATTATAATTACTCATCTTTTTTTTTAGTAAACAAAAAAGGATTGAGTCTCCATTAACGTTGTGTGAGTATTCTCACACGTGAGTCACACACAAGGATTTTTTTTTATCACTTCAGATAAAGACTATCTACCTCATTTAACAGAGAAAATCAAAGAGTCCGAACCCTATCCACCTTATTATTTAGTTCGATGGTGATCATAACCACTTATCACCTATCCTTAACCTACAGCTTCCCCAAACGGGTCTATAAAGCCCAAAGAATGTCTAATTCTCAACACATTTATTAAATATGAACTCATTTTTTTGATGTGTTAAAAAAATGTTATAGAAAAGATATATAGGCAAAACATTTTCCTTCAGGATTTTCCGATTGACTTTGAAAGCTTAACACTTTGTTTGAATTGCGAGATTTGAAAAGAAATGAGAAGAAGAGGAAACAAGAGAAATGTTATTTTGTATTTGGTTTAAAATTAAGGAAGAAAAAAATGAGGAAGAGAAGAAGAGAGGTCTCTTAATTCTTGTTTTATTTAATTTGCTCTCTTATAAAAAATATACAGAGATAGAAAAAAAAGAAAGTCTTTAATGAAATTTTTATAATACTAATTTTAATTTTAAAATTATAAAAAAAAAATAAAATAAAAAAGACACCTATAGCATATGATATAATAGTAAAAAAATATATATAATTTTTGAATAAATCACAGTAACCTCTTTTGAAACTTATGATAATTAAACTAACATTCCTACTTTACATGAAAATATACATATAACTCTTTTTGTCATTTTTTTTTCAAAATGATAAAATTATTATTTTTATTTATTTATTTTCATACTTTTTAAATTTTAACCAATTTTTTTACTTTTTAAAATATTTTTTATTTAAAAATAAATTTAAAAAAAATAAATTATTTTTATTTTATATTAAAATAAATTTAAGATTTTTACTCATATATTTTTAAGTAAAATAGAAAACTTAGTATAATTTTAAAAATTTAATACAATTGTCATAAATTTTAAAAAATGTCTATGTAATTTATTCATATTTTTTATTTTAATTTTTTTTTATATTATTTTCACAAGCAAGATTAAACTTTCTTTTTTCTCTTATTTGTTATTTAAATTATTATTCAAGAAAAAATTACATTCCATTCCCCTCTCTCCTAGTCTAACTGATGTTATCATTTTATCAACTTCTCTTTCCATTCATCCAAGCATAGCATAGTGTAAGAGTATCAGAATGCAAAATTACCGAAGATCACCTGGCTCGACGACGTCGTCGGATTCGAAATCGAGCCGAACCTCCAAGTCAAAGAGCCTGTTAACTATCGGAGGTGGAGAGTTTTGGTGAGCACCGGGCACCAGAGAGAGCCACTGAATGGGGGAGCAACGCGCAGGGTTTTCGGGTGTTCCAAAGGGTTTATGAGTGGCAGTGGAAATGAATGTGACTCAGAGTGGACTCGTTTATGTTGAGACGAGTGAAATCGATGAGTGGAAAGATCCGGAATGTTTGGACGCTTGCATATACTATTCCTAGCCAGAGATGGGTTTGTCAAAGTGAAGGACAGAAGTACCCATTGGTTTCACTGAAATAACAGGATTACCCCTGACTGGTACCGTTGTAGACATTTGAACTGTAGGGTAGGTAGGTATGTCGCCCCCCGCATATTCGTTGAATTGTTCTAGCCATCGGTTATTTCAATTACCAAAATGTCCCGATCTACGACACTGACGGAGATATGATGGCGTCGAAATTATGGAGATTGTCTATGGCTAAATCGGTCAACTAATAATTGAGTCATTCAAGGTCAGTATAAACTGCCGTTGTAGCTACAGCAGAGAGAGAGTAGTTGAAATTTCTTAATGTCTGCAGCTTCATGCTTTCCCAGATGAGGTAATTCGAATGCGCTCTCTTTTCTTAATATTTGTCGTATGACGATGCGTAATTTCTTTGATATTTAATGCTGTTCATTCTTTTAATTCTTATTGTCCAGTCAATCCTCTGTTTGGTTGCGGAGAAATTTTTAGGAAAGGAAAGGGAAATAGTTGTCTGTGTTTGTAAGTTTTGATGTTGTGGTCTCTTTCGCGCTTTTTTGAGTAAGAAGAAAAGTATTTTAACAAATATTGTTTTTTGTTTCAAATTTTGCATGTCACTTATGTCTTAGCCTTGTGATGTTGAATTATTTCTTGATGGTCTTGCTCGTTTAGCTGAAGTTTTGAGGTTAATTATATTACTTTGCTCATTTCCTCCCCCTGCAAAGGGCAATGTTGAAGCATAGTATTGATGGTCTTGCTTATTTTGCTAAAGTTTTGAGGTTAATCATCCTCCTTTGCCCAGTTAGTCATACTCCGCCTGTTTCCTCCTCCTGCAACTGTGCCCCAGTATTCCAATACTAATCTTATGTGTCACATTTCAAGTTCCATCGTGTTTGACCAGATATATCGACTCTTTACACTATGTTTGGATGGAATTACACTATGTTTGAATGGAAGGAATTGGAAAAAAAGGGAAGGGAAGGACAAGGAAGGAGAGCTTATTTTATGTTTGTTTTAAAAATTAGGAAGGAAAGGGAGGGAAAGGAAAGGGGAGGGGGGGAGAGCTTAACCTTCATTTAAGCAATTTTGTTATCCCTTCAAAAGTGGGACGAAATGGAGGGAAATGAAAGAAGAATTTAATGAGTTTTTAATAATACCAATATTACTCTTAAAGCTAAAATAAAAATGACACTTCTATCTTAGGGCATTCAAATACACATCCAAATCCTTTCATTTCCTTTCTCTCCTTTATTATTCTCAAACAAGATGAAAGGATTATATTAGTCTTTCCTCTCCTTTGCTTTCATTAGTTATCCAAACATAAAGGAGTGATTACCCTTTCCTCTCCTCTCCTTTCCTTTCCTTCATAACTAATACTCTCCTCTCCTTTCTTTTCCCTCTTACTTATCCAAACGAACTGTTAGTGATAACTAAAAGTTGTAGATACTAGTTTTAATATATTCATGAGGTCGATGATTTTGGTGATTTGGGAAGTTATATGAGTATGCTGAAGCTTATAGGAATTCTTCATCACTTATTCTCACTATAGTGAAACTGACAATGTGAACTGATGCGAAGGCAAATATCGCTTTCCCCCAACTTATTGATGTGGAACATATATATGCTTGTGTTCTTGAGCATAAGAGAAATATGTCATCCCTTTCACTTCTAACAAATTCTTGCATGCACATTGGCCTTTTTTTTTTCCTTTTCATACTGCAATCATAGATAGGGACCATATCTTGGTGCAAAGGCAAAATGCTCGAATCTCCATGCATGAGAATGCAGGTTTGAGTCCTAGAGCATCACTCTGTGCAAATAATGTCAAAGGTTAGGTTTGTATTCATTTAACCCCAACACCCCACATTTGCAGGACCAACTCTTAGCCTTTTAGTTTTAGTCATACATATGCACGTCCAAGTATGTGGACTGTTCTATCCTGGGTAAAATTGATAAAATTAGTCCCAATTTGCGCTTTGAGATGGACCACTGACTTTTTCCTAGCATATTAATCCATCCCATTAGTCTCCATGCTGCTTTTTTTTTTAAAATGAAATATATAAAATTGTTTAACAAACCACGAGCTAGGAATTTTTCTTTTGTTTTTGCAGTGAATTTAATATTGTACACTGTGGGCCAGCTGTGGAATTTCTGCCTGTGTACCTTACTCTTGCATAATCAGCGACTACCTTTGCCTTGGCTTTTTCATGGCACTTTGAGTTGATGAGATCAGGGACTAACAAGCCAATTTGATACATTCAAAATTTCCATATTCGTTTTTATCCAAGTTGTATTGGATACTAGCTCATCTTTCCAGCTGACCTAAATTTCATTAGTTTTTCTTCTTTTTCATTAGGCGTTTTCTACTAGTAGTTACTAATACATCATCTTCCTAGCTTTAATTTGCCCAATAACACTTCAATGATACTTCTGCAACTGCTGCTTGCCTGCTTCTACTTTGTCTTTGTGCTTAATATTATATCCCCTCAAACCTTAACTCTGATTTGTTTTTCTTCTTTTTCATCATCCCTCAACTTTCCATTTCTCATTTTTTTGTCTCTTGCTACAGCCAGAAACAGACTTGATCCCTTGACCTATCATATAGAAGCACCACAGTGGTACCATTTGCCTGTAAAGGCTAGAGATCTTCCCAGTTATTTATGCATGTGCTTTCCTCCAGCAGTTTCATTTCCATTTTTCATTTATCAACTTATCTCATTTTGTTATTCAAATTTCGTATCAAAATGGCCAACCTTTTGGTTCCTCTTATAAGACTGAAAAGGTTGGCTTTCAAGGTTGAAGGATTTTTTTTTTTTCCCGAGTTCATGGTTACCTTTTTGTACACTCTTAGCCTTGTGATGCTAAATTGTCGTATTAGAGTTATTGCTCTTTTATCTGAAATCTTGACGTCAATCATATCCCTTGACTTGCTTTCCTGTTTACTCCCACTGCAACTATGTCTCAGTATCCTAAAAGACTAAAACCAATCTTATGTCTCTTAAACATTTGACATTTGAAGTTCCATAATTTTTTAGCATATATATTGTCTCAGTAGATGCTTGATTCGTACATCCACGACGTTGATGATGATGTCGGTGATATTATATTGTTAGGTCCTGTCATTGTTTATAAAATTTGTATGCACATGGCAAAACTTATAGGTAGTGAGCTCAAAAATACACCCCCCCCCCCCCCTGCTTCCTAGAATCTTTAACAGTTTTGCCTGTTGTCCAGAACAAAAGGGAACGTGTCATCCTTCAAGCTTCTAACAAAATTTTGGCACAAATTATCTGTTTTTTCTTCTTTTCAAGAACCTAAACTATGATCAACTTAGTCCCTAATTGCTCGTTCAAATGAACAACTGAACTTTCTAGCATAATAATTCATCTGTTAGTTGTCATGCTCCATTTTATGAAGTTCTTGAAATACCATAAGATTGTACAACAAACCATGAAACATGAATTTATCTTCTTCTTTTTAATTTTTAAATTTTTTGTTATGGGGTTAAAAACCTTAGGCTTGTTATGGATCTTCTACCATGTACTCTTCAGCAAAGTAGTAATCCAATTTCATCAGTAGGACCTCCACATTGGGTATTTCACACCAGTTTGAGTTGATTGAATTCAACAACAAACAAGCCAATTTAACGTATTTGGAATGTTCACATTCCTTTTTTTTTTTTCTCTCACTTGTGATTGGATATGAGCTTACCTTTTCTAGCACACCGACTATTTTTCACTTCTTTCTCATAGGTCTTTTCTACTGATGTTACTTATCTTCTTCTTAGCTTAATTTTTCCCATCATACCTTATTGACACAGACAGCACTGCTACAACTGCTGCTGCATTGCATTCGATGCTCAAAATATTATTTCATAAAACTTCAACTTTCATCTGTTTTGTTTTCTCTTTCACAAGGAGTAAACTTTCCATTTCTCATTTTCTTTCTTTTCCTAGAGCCAGATAGAGTATTTTTTTTTTATTTTTGGGTATGTCGAGAGCATAGTTGCCAGTGTGGGAAGCTGAAGAGGGAAACGACAAGGGAAATGGAAACATGAAACTCGGTTCAAGAATACCATGGAAAATGGGAAGTGATTTTATAATATAAAATTGATTTGAAAATTTGTTAAGAAAAATCTATATAAAATTATTTATTAAAAGAAAAACCAATATAAAAAATGCATCAAAATAAAGGGAAAAGGGAAAAATAAAAGAAAAAATAATGAGAAGCAAGTTTCCGAAAAGTTTCCCAACATTTATTAGGAAATTCTAGAAAGTTTACTGCAAAATTTTTCCTAATTTTTTTTAGAAGTTCTGTCCTGGTTTTCAAAACACGTCTCCAGGGAAATAGGTTTCCACCCTCAAAACAAGTTTCCAATCAACTATGAGATAGAGATTTGATCCGTTGATATATAATTATATATCATATAGGAGCATAGCGAGGGCACCACTCACCTAGAAGCGCAAGAGATCTTTTGAAGGTGAGGCCACTACTCACCACCTAGAAAGGCAAGAGATCTTTTGAAGGTTTTTCTGGTTGTGTTTTTCCTCCGCAGTTTCTTTTCCAAGTTTTTGAGTATTGCTTATCTCATTTTTCCATTCAAAATTCATATAGAATTGGCCCACCTTTTTTTTTAATTTTTGTTTCCTTTTCTTAGGCCAAATAGGTGGCCTGCAAGGTTGAAGACTACTACTTCCTAGTTCAAAGTTACCTAGTGCACACTATTCTGTATAATTAGCCAACATCCAATTATAAAACACTGCATCAAAAAATTATCCTAAGAGATATTAGCAAAATACCGTTATTATACATTTGATCCTAGAAGATAATAGAAACATTACAGTCCTAAAGTTACTGTTATTATACAATAGCCCTTCCACACTGGAACTAATATCACAATTTCTGGAATTCAGGGGCTTGAAATATGTATTCTACACTTGTTTATTGCCCTGCTTTATATTATCTGTGTCCTTTGATCTACCATCCTTTTGTGGTTATACTTGCTTATTTTGTAGGCATTCTGATTTTTAACCTAGAAAGATCCTTTGATGAGTTAAAATTGTTAATCAAAGGCCCAAGGACCACTTACCTATCAAAAAATTAAAAAAAATTAATCGAAGGCAGAAGTGAGGTTCAATCTACTGTTTTAGAGTCTGAATGCTTTATCATTGACAAGTTGTTTTCTTTTTACCCTGAAGTTTTATCATTAAGTTTTTGTCTTCACTTCTCATTTTTGTTTGTTTTAATTTAGAAGAACTTGTAAGGATATGTTACCTTTTTTTTAATCAGTTGTAAGGATATGTTACCTTATCCGGACCCATTAGAAAAAATCACTTGTGGCTGTTTGGAAAGCACATTCTTGTGGAGAGAATAGGTGGGGTTGCACATCTTTGGTGACTTCCACGTGCATGGCTATTGGTTAGGTCTTAAGAGCTGAAGTTTAGGTGGTACTATTAAATTCTTAGGAAGGGATGGGCATTTAGAATTAAGATGTGATGCCTCATGAGTCATGACTGGCTTTGATTGAGAGCCGAACATAATTGAGGCATCTTTTTATCTCCATGAGTAAGCGAGAAACATTGCTTTTCACATGTATAACGTGGATTCTTCATCTGAAAACTGCTGTTTCTAATATTGAAATTAAAATGATGAACTTGCTTTTTGCCTTGCAATGACTGTTCTTAGAATCATAAACTCTAAAACCATTGAGCTGATTGTAGAACTTGAGAATCAAGATGGAGGTTATCGGTATCAAATTCAGCATTTTTGTTGGATAAGTGGAATTAGTTCATAGGCACAGGACCACTTATAAGTTGGGGTCATCGAAGTGTTTATTAAATAAACATAATTGGATGATAATAGGAGAACATATTTGATCTTAGTTGCAGTGTCGGAGGTAGGAGTCACAAGGAAATGGTTGGAATGTAAGAGAGTATTGTAGATGGCATAGGAGTAAAGAAAAGGCGGTCCTGGTGCAAGCGTTACAGGCGTTGGCGTGAGCAGTGGCTGTTTCTGTATTACGAAACTCATTTAATTCAATCTACTTGAAGCCTGCCACTTGTCTTTTTATTGGGACGGGTTTGGAGAAAGCTCTTTAAACTCCAGTAGGATTTGGGCAGTTTTAGGGTGAAGACACCCAAACATTGATTTTATACATGACATAATTAAATAGTTAATATTTATAATGAAATCTTTTAATCTTGTAATTAAAATTCATGTAATTTTGATAGATGTGTGTGTAAAATAAAATAATATATTTTTAATTCTTTATTAATACTTATATTTTTTATTTTGACACGTAATACCTTATTTGAAATATGTTAGTTGCAATTATTTTAATAATTAAGATAAAGGCCTATCCAATTTTCATCCTATTGTCGCCCTTGTTCGTAATTTTATCAAATGTAAGATGCTATAAACCCTTTTCATTTTATTGTTGTCATCTTTTATATCACATTGAAGCAATAGCTAAGATGATGTTAAAGTGCATACTAAAAAAAAGGGATAAATTACCGATAAAAAAAAAAAAGGGATAAATTACCCTATCAATTTCTTTGATAAAAAATTATAGGGAGAAGATTGATGTTAATAAAATAATATAAATTTATTATTTTACTCTTATGAATAATTATATTTACTTTCCAATGATCTTTAAAAGAATAGAGAATAATATATAAGAATATTCTTAATCATATAGAAAAAATTTAGTTAAAATTTTAATATTGTACATATTTTGTATGAAAAGAAGAATTTATATATTATCTGTATAATAAATGCAAAATAAGTATAATTTTACAAACATAAAAAAGTTTATGTAATTGTCAAATAATGCAGAACAAATAAGTATAATTATTTCTAATGAATGGATCTCCCTGAGTTGTCCATAGGAATGGTAACAGAACAAGTTTGGAGCGGGACGGTCATTTTTTAACTTCAATTCCGTTTATGTTCTTCGCTTTCGTTTTCGTCCCGTCTTGTTTAGAGGTTTATTTCTATTTCCGTTTATATTTTTTGACTCCATACTGTCCCGTCGATCTTATTTATGAATTCTTGATACCTGTTTTATTAAAAATAGAACAAAACGAAATAAATTGCCATCCTATTGTCCATATTGGCTACTGAAATTCAATTTCTTAAGAGCTAAGTCTTTCCAGATAGTCATACTAAATGTATGACTAACCTATACACGTAAATATATATATATATATATATGTATATGTATTGCAGAGTACACAGTATGCTTCCAAGTTCCAAGTCCCATAGATAGGTTTCGTGTAACTCCGAAGCAAGGGGCTCGGCTAATTAATACTAGCTCTGTAGCTCAACTTCATTTTCCGGTTCGGTCTCATTTCAACGGCTGAGATTGAATCTAGCACGTCACACCTAAATGGCCCAAATAAATTCAGACTGAGCTGTTACAAAACCCTGTATATAGACCCCGAGAGAGCGAGCGTGAGAAATTGTGTCCCTGTCAGTTTCACTCGGTTTTTAAACCAGCATTTGGGTTAGGGTTTGGATCGAAGAGGCTTCTTTGAGTGGGATTAAGAAATGGCCGATCACGAGGAGTCGAAGATTGAGTCCGTGATGGAGAAGATAACCGAGAAGCTTCACGGTGACAATTCGTCGTCGTCCTCAGATTCGGACGACGAGAAATCGTCGTTCAATTCGAAGATTATCGGCTCTTTGGAAGGGAAAAGCCTGTTCACAAGGTTTTCGGTGGTGGCAAACGTATGTTTGTAATCCAAGTCCTTTTTATCAGTTTATTTTTCCTTCATTTCAATTTCCTACCTAGCATGAAAATTGGAACCTAGAAACTTTTGTTTAACCCTAGTTGTTTATGTTTCTTATTTATTTGTTTTGTTTTAGATGGAAACGTTTGTCAATCATCGAAAAGTTTCTTCCCCTCTCGATATACAATGGATACATGCGTGCATATAGATTTATGCGTCTGTAATTATGTGTGTGTATCCACACATATTTGAATTTATGCTCATAACTGTTTTTGCATCAAATATGATGAAATTAGTGTTTTACGTTGTACTGAACCATATTAGTAAAAGTGTCTCGTGCTTCTATTTTTTAGTTTTTAATTTTTTAGTTCTTGTGTGATGTGTGGTGTGTTTGGATCTAGATCTGATTGGATATGGAACGGACTTATCAATTGATTAATTGATGTTTTAGGAGATTAAAAGTCATTCTTTCACGATTGTTAATGGTATTGATGGGATTGGTTCCGAAAAAGTTAAACTTTTTGTTTCATAAAGTTTACTAGGGGTTTAACACCTTTTTTCCAAAGTTGCTACTAAAGTTACTAAACAATTATAAGAACACTCTGTAGTTATATTGCTTTTCTTGGTTTTAGAGTTCCTAATATTCCATAAGAAAATTAATAAACAAGTTTGCTGCTTTTCATTTACTGGATTAACACCTTTTTTTCCAAAGTTGAAGCTAAACAATTATAAGAACACAATAATTATTGGAGTATTCCTTTACTGGGTTTTAGAGTTCCTAATATTCCATACAAAATAATAAAAAGTTTCCTGCTTTTTGTTTTTGCTCTCTGGTTGTAAAGTACGTGCCTATACCGTTTGGTTTGATATGTTGGTGCAGCGGCTGATGTGTTTCTGTGGAGAAACAAGAAGATATCTGCGGGATCCTTGGGTGGATCCACAGCTATCTGGGTTCTGTTTGAATTGCTTGAATACCATTTACTCAGTCTAGTCTGTCATGGTTTGATACTTGTCCTAGCTATATTGTTTTTGTGGTCCAACGCCACCACCTTCATCAACAAGTAAGCCATTTGTATTGTTGTCAAATCATCCGCTTCTTCTGTTCATTGTTTATTTGATTCTTTACTAGGGTTCTTCAATTTTAGGTCTCCACCGCATATCCCAGAAGTTTATATTCCAGAGGAACCAGTTCTGCAGTTTGCCACTGCCTTGAGGATTGAAATCAATAGGGCATTTGCTGTTCTGAGGGATATTGCATCTGGAAGAGATCTGAAGAAGTTTCTCTCGGTATATTCATGTCTTTCTTCTACTCTGATTGAAAAAGTGTACTTTTGTATTAAATATTATCATTGTTAACATAAGTAATGGGTTCCCATCCCACTTCATCAGGAACCTTAATGGTGATATATTAAGTATATTAAAGGCTGCATGACAATGTTTTCGATATGCATGTTTTGAGTTTTGCAGTTGCAAGAACTGCATTCTGTTATATCTTCCGTTTCTAAATTTCAGTTATTGGATTTTGCTTGACCATTTTTATGCTGATGATCCTCTTATAGGTGATTGCTGGATTGTGGGTCTTGTCAATTGTAGGGAGCTGCTGCAACTTTTTGACCTTGTTCTACATTGGTAAGGCCTTTAGTGTTTATTATTGTATAAACTGAATTTTCATGTTTGGTAGATTTAACATTCCTTATCAAAGAAAATATGTTTGTTAGTTTTAACATTGTATTCATGATTTTATGAGCAGTTTTTGTTTTGCTCCACACGGTGCCCGTGCTGTATGAGAAATATGAGGACCAGGTGGATTCCTTTGCAGAGAAGGCAATGGTTCAGTTTAAAAAGCAGTATGCAGTATTTGATGCAAAAGTTTTGAGTAAAATCCCCAGGGGGCCATTGAAAGACAAGAAGAAGGTTTAGAGATTGGTTGAGGTGTAGCCATTACTAGGTTTTGACATATATGTGGTAGCTGTGTATCGTCAAGATGGTGTGAATTTTTATCCATTATTGGCTACAACACTCCTTCCTCTTCTTTCTAGGGTGCATCTTCTACAATCGTGGGCAGCATTTCTATGGATTTCTCCTTTTGAGTGTTTTCATGATGTTTTTATATTATATATTGCATGTCAATTAGTGCCTTGCACATTGGGTTTTAAGAATGATTTGTTTGTGGTTCATGATGCTGCAGTTTGTTTTTTCCTTCTTTCTTCCTTTTTTTTCTGTTTAATATGTTTTAATTACCCCTCTTCCCTGTATCTGGCCCATCTTCAAGCTAAAAAGTTTAGTGGAAAGGGCGTTTTTGACATGTGAAATAAGTGTTGTCTTCTAATTGTTGTGATGTGAACATGTAACATTTCATGATCATTGAGCTTTTTGGTACTATCTAACCAAAAAAATTTCCCCATTTTCACTGTTGGAGCTTTAAAATGCGATGCTAATTAAGGATTATTTGTACTGCTGCTTGTGTGGATTGTCCTGCTTTTACATGAGTTACTTATATTTCAAATTGTGACAGGTACTCTCAGAAATGGACTTACTTTTTTAGAGTTGCGTACTAGAAACTGAATGCCACATTAGTAATTTATGGAAAATTAGACATAAGAGATAGTTTATTATCTTGAATCAGCGGTGTTCCTATCAGGTGAAATACATTTTTTGCCTGCCTGTTTCTTTGGGTATCCATTTATTTATTTATTAAATTAATTATATTTAACATAATTCAAATAAAATATTACTTGTTTCAAAATTAAAAAAAAAAAACATGTTAAGACGAGGTTTTAAAAATTGTCATGTTCGGTTTATATATTAATTTTTTTTAAAAAAATCTCTATATATACAACTTTTACTAATAAATTATATTATATAAAATTAATTTTAAATTTTTTCACATCACACTTATATTATTTTTTTTATAATAATTGTTTTGGCAATAAATTTTTAATTTACTTATCAAATTTTTTTTAACTTACTTTGAAAATTAAATATCAGAATTTGAGACGGGATGAGGATATAAACGAAGTCGGAATAAACTTTTAAACAAAACAAAGAATATAAACGAATTGGAGTTGGAGAAGAGACATTCCGTTCCGTCTTATTATCATTTCTAGGTGAAACAGGTCATAGGATAGGATAAGATAGGATGCCTCTACCCCAAATTAACTCTCAAATTTCAACGGATTTCACAAAGTTCTTTCCAAACTTATCTCAATAAGGGTACATGTCATCTCTATTCGAAATGGTGAATTTTTTTTTTCTTTTCATGAAGCCACTTCAGCTCAGGGAGAATGTTACTGGTTTGGTGAGAATACTATGCCACTAGTACAAACTGTGAAAGTATTTGCCATGGATTAAATGCACCATTAAAAAAGAGGTGCACTGTTTGCACTCCAATAATTGGAGGCTTCACAGACGGCAAAATTCCTGACGAGAGTGAGAAGGCAAAATTTGATGGGAAGAATAACTACCAGAATAAATTGAATATTTTTTTTCAAATTCAAATTACATTAAAATATAAAATAAATACTCATTTTGACTATCACTGTTGGGCTACATGTATTGTGGTAGAAACGATTATGAGTATTTTGCCTATCCAAATGGCTACCCCTATTGGAGATACTCCAATATGACAGTAGTTTACTAATTCTTCCATACTACAACCATTAAGATTTTTAAGTTTAGTATACTTTGTGCCCCATATTTGTAGTAGGTTATTATACCAGCAATAATTTAGTACTGCAAATTTGTTCATCTTTCCATTCTCGTGTTATATATATATATATATATTGCCAGATTAGCACTAACAATATCACATCACTACAACAACGGTCAAATGCTTGACAACCACGTTGATGGTCCATGCTCATCTCATCTCTCTGCCCTCAAATGTTTACAAACCTTCGGGTTCCCCAGTTGCCAACCTCAATCATTTCCAAGTCTGGAAATTCAGAATGAGAAACAAAACAATCACCTTAAAACAAACACCTAATGCATAGCAGATAATTAGTGTTACAAGATTTCTGGTTTACAACAAACCGTCTCTCCCTCTAATGATTATACGACGCACCAATATGTCAGTGTTACTAGTTTAGTTAAAAAAAAAAACAGAACTACTTCTTCAAGTTTGTTTCAATTTAGCTTTTATCACTGCCTGGTCAGTTGCCAAGAGATGGAACCTCGAGGTCTCAGTAGGGAGATCCAGCAATCAACCCTTTACCTTTCTTTCAATATTCATTGTAAAAAGAAAACAGTGCTAGCATGTTTAGAAGGATATATAAGTATTATATCCTCTTAACACTCTTATAAGAAGTACGATAACTGCTCCTCTTTCCTTGAACCTCCTTCCCCATACAAATCATTCCACTGCTTCAGATCATTGATAATATATCCCTCAGCTGCAAAACTGGCCGCAACCTGCGATGTTATTTGAAGAATAAAATTGTGTATTAGCAATAATATTAAATTCTTCCCAACACTTGCAACTAATACAAGTCAAAAATCTTGAATCCAACATAAGTTCCTGGTTATTATATCTAACATTGTGATCAATTAAAAGAAGGAAAGAAAATTGAAATAAGAGAATGAAAACTGTAAAACCAACCAGGAAATTTGATCGAAATAAGATAACGAAAACTGTAAAACCAACCAGGCAATCTGAAAGGGGCATCAACAGTAAACCTAACATGATACTCAAGGTGAAATCGACCGCCAATCCTAAAAACCCTTATGTGTTTACCCTTCTTATGCACCTCTGAAGTAATTGTTGGGATGAGCTGCTGTTTTACATTTTTGGATTTTTTTTTTTTACCATATGCTTTAACTTTTTTTTTTGGACAAATGCAGAAGGAAGAACTTTCTTGTACAGCATAATGTGGAAAAATGGATAGTGGCTGGTAGAACAGACTCATAAAATGGTTTCATGTGACAGAGAGAGAGAGAGAGAGAGAGAGAGAGAGAGAGAGCAGTTTTACCTGATTTTTTGCGACCTTAAAGTCCTCCATATTCAACGGTCTGATAGTTATTTCTCTTTCCTCTTCACCTTCTATAACTGGAGTGTCTTCAGAATTCTGCCTTTCCTCGGCTCTCCACTTTTTCTCCAGTAAAGTCAATGGATAATTAACAATTCAAATGAAAAACAGAGTCAGGCAATACAGGGAAAGGGTAAGGAAATTGTAGAAAAATGAACAGCTTATAACCAATAAAAAACTTACTAGATCTTTCAGCCTTTCTTGCTGTATCAGCTCCCTAACTGGCCGGTAAGCAGCTGTTGTGCAAAAGTTCTGTTTTGAACAATTGAGTCTCAGTCAAAATCAGCTAATTATCCATAAAAACATCAATACCAAAATGAAAACATACAACCTTTAGATCACTTCCACTATATCCTTCTGTCTTAGTCGCGAGCTCCTGAAAATTTAATCCTTTGTCAACTTTTTCTTTTGCCAAGAGAGTTTTCAGAATCATTTCCCTGTTCTCCACAGATGGTAGGCCGACCATAATTCTGTTCATCACAGTGAGCATCTTCATAACCCGTATAATATTTGCATTGCTGCTTTTACGAAAACTTAACTAGGACACATAATTGTTTTCATAATCTCTAAATATAATGAAAAGCAATTTATTCTAATCACACCACCTGAGAAAAGAGAGATCTAACACACAACTGTATCAAACAGTATATTTGAGATGACTCAAGTTAGGATAACTAAAGCTACATGAGAAGTGGTAACAAAGAAGTTCTATTAATAATTTCATTTTTTTGAATTCTTTTCATCCCCCAAACCCTGTAAAATTGTATTATGGTGTTGGTACATGAACTTTCAAATATGTGATTCTATCAAGTTCTTTGAAATGGCATTACTATGGTGCTTATTTGCAGAATTACCTCCTCTCGAAACGTCTGATAATTGCTTCATCAAGGTCAAATGGCCTATTGGTTGCAGCAAGAACAAGAATCCTTTCACCCAGTTTTGTCAAAAGTCCATCCCAATGAGTCATGAACTCATTCTTTATCTTTCGCATAGCCTCATGCGCCCGGCTCTTGACCGCTGCCCAAGCATGCTATCAACCTCATCCACAAATATAACAGTTGGGGAGACTTTGGCTGCAAGAGTGAACAAGGCTCGGACATTCTTCTCATCTTCGCCAAACGATTTTGAAGTGATGGTAGACATGGACACATTTATGAAGCTTGCTCCAGCCTCCTTGGCAATGGCTTTCGCCATCGTAGTCTTCCCGGTGCCAGGAGGCCCAAAAAGCAAAATTCCTCTGCATGGCTTTAAAATACCTCCTTTGAATAGGTCTGGCCTTCGAAGAGGTAGCATCACTAGTTCTTGAAGAGATACTTTAATCTCATCCAAGGCACCAATATCAGCAAATGTCACATCAATCTCACTTGCTGGTATGACTTCTGGCCTAATGCGCTTCTCAAATTCATTGTCAGGAGAAACATCCTAATACAAACAATAAATAGGAATATCTTAGTGAAAAAAGGAGAACATAGAAGTGACAGAATAAGCACAGTAGACATACAAGATCAACATAGACTATGCATGAAGTATATTATACTAAGGGTATCAATCTCCATAATTTATTCTTCCTTAGATAGGAAACACATGGGTGGTTTGATTACAGGAAATGCAGTTTGGCAGGTTGTGGCTGATGAGGCAGGTGGTCTGAACAATACCAATTATAGTTCTACTATAGCTTTAGAGGATACTCCACTGGCACATTTACAAATACATGGGGCCACACCGAAAAGAAGGTTAAGATGATAGTTTAGATAGGATAACTTTTCAGCAGCTCTAATGGTGACGAAGTGGCAGAAAATAAATGAGTCGGAATAATAAAAAAAATATCTCAGGCACAGTATCTAGGATAATAAAATCACCATCATTTTTGATGCTGGGACTGAATTATCACCATCCTTCAATGTGGGAGCTGATGACTCTGCTTCACTTTGCTTTCAGGGATTGTGCTTTCAGTTTTTGTTTCTGGCTTCATAGTAATGGCAGCTTCCCCTTCTGTATCCTATAATCAATGTAGAAGAACAAGAACAGATCACATAAGTAATCTACCTGCTGCATAACTTCAAATTGTCAAATAAGCCTAATTACAACAAACCTTGGAAGGTTGAGTTTTTGCTTGCAGATTTAAGGTATCCTTTCCATCAGACTTTCCCTCCTGGAATTCACTTAATCCATGGGACAAGCTATTTCATCGCCAAAACATTAAATCAACAAAGCTTCAATAGTGAGGAAACCATCAAATAATATATATGCTAATCCAACCTTGCGGATGAAATAATGAGTTTCCCATTTCTGTATTCAGGATCCTTGTTATTCATCAAATGATAAGAAATGGCCGATACCACAATCTCTTCTATATAATTCCCAAGAACCATCGTGTCTGCCATGCAGATTGTACCCAGATCATTACAGTCAAGGTCATTAGCCGTAAGTACTTCAATGATGTGGTTTCGGTTATCCTGATATGGGATCATCTTCAGCATCCTCCTCCAGTTGAGACTTCCAGCTGACAAGATGGGTTTCATCTTCCGGAGGCTTGATTTCAATATTGTAAGGGAATAGAGAAGTAAGCCTCTCATCTACTTCTCTGTAGTCATTACCCGGATCCAAAATTCGTGAACCAAGTATCAGCACCGATCCAGACAATTTCTTCAACATTTTCTGGAACAAAATATATATACTTTGTAATCTAAACAGGAGCTTCTCAACATCCCTAAGATACAGAACAATAGGATTGGTTTTCGATACTGAAACCAAAACCTGCAGGTGAAATCAAAATTGTTAAGAGTGCAGTAAAAAAGGTATTGGAAACTACATGATTAACTAAATATCTAATATTAACTGAAAGATTATCACTGAAAAAATACATGTAGCAAACCACAATTGGCCAACAATTATAGAAAGCACAAATAGTCCAAGGATGATACCTTGTAAAGCGTCTGTATAAAAAGCTTCTCATCAAAAGACCAGCTGGTCGTGCGTTTCAGAGGAACTAAAAATCAGAAATAATTGTAAATGGAATGAAGAACAACTTAGTTGTTTGTTTAATAACTTTACGGAAATTATCTCCTACTGGTAGCTACCTCAGGTTGATACTAGGTTCATCAGTATGAAAATAGCATTGCACAAAAAATGCCAATCCAACATTTTGCCTGAACACAATCACCAATTACTACAGCTCTCTTCCTCCACACATTCACACACACTTATATCCGTACATCCATACATAAATAGATATGCATAAATATATATATATATATATATAAACACAATTTCTTATCTCTAGTGCTCTATCTCATGTGTGCACAACTCATGTTGCTATTCTTCGTTCGCAAGGGGGATATAGGCTTATTCATAATTTGTTGGACATCGAGGGAACACTTGGTAAATTTCTTAGAGAAATATAAAAATGAGGGTCTAATTATTTGAACAGTTATATTTTGGTTCGATCTGGAATCACATGTTCTTATATTTGAATGTATCATCAACCTTTATGGCATGCCATGTCAGTCCTGATAGTCATTAGGTGGAGATTTTAGAATGTTTTACCACTTCTCACTATCAGCCCACTTACTTTAGCAGTACCACAACTTGGATGGTGGAAATTTTGCATTACAACATATTTCAAAAAAATATTATTAGATCTGTTTTGCAAAACTTATATGTAACCAATTAGGATAATACCTGCATATTGTTATAGTAAATGGAATTACTATCAATAATTGTTCTTTTTAAGATGTAAAGTTCACTGTAAAACCTGAATTTGCAGTAGTGCATTGTGAAGTGAGCTTATTCATATTAGCCGAGGCAGATGCATTTCTACGAAGCTTTGGAGGATTAGAACCTTCTGTTCCCCTGCAAATAAAGGCAGAAGACAGAATTAAAAGAAATATCACACAATTGAATGGATAACCAATATTAAACAGCTGGCCCCCTCATTTGCATTGTTTTCTATCAAGAACTTTGTAGCAGCCATACCTTGATCCAATATTTACACCACTGCCTTGTCTACGTAATGTGCCTGTAATAGATTCTTATTAGAGCTACAAATTCAATATGGATAAAGAGCAATCCAATACAAATACCTAAAAATATAGTTTCAACAGTGTCAAAATACATTATGAAATTACCCACATTGAAATACAAGAAAAACAATTTTCCATAAAAAAAATGCTGAAAATTTCCAATTTTAGACAAAATTTTAGTGTCCTATATCCTAAAACCAATATCAGATTTAATTCCACAAGCAGGAGAAATCACAATAAATGCAAATAGAAATATTACAGCAGTTATTAAATTCAGTTCCCCTATATCGTCTCTATTCTGCAGGCAGGACTCAGGAAGTAAGCACAATGAGTGCATTTAAAGATATTATAGTGGTTTTTAAATTTGCATCAAATTTTTTCATCAGAAAGACACAGTAAGGAATTATGCATACACCATATATATATATATATATATATATATTATAACGAAAGAATACAACATTAGTGAAATTTAAGTTTAGTTAGGTCATTCTACCTGACAAGTTAAAATTTAAATTGTTAACAGATCCAACCTTGCCAAATAGCGGAAGCATAAAACCATGGGAGTATGGCATTGAGCATGGTTAAAACTCAACTCAACTCTACAAAACCTTATCCCAATTATTTGGGGGTTGATTACATGAATCCAGTCTCGTCATTCTTCTCTATTTAAGACTATTTCAATTAGACTACACATTTTTTTTAACTACTACTACCAAAATTAATTTTGTTCAACTCTAGCATGACTCTCAATATGAACCATGTGCATTTATTGGTCTTTGTTGTACATGGCCAAATCACCTTAACTGGTATTCTCTCATTTTATCTCCTAGTTGCTACTCCTACCATCTCACGAATGTATTCATTTTTAATTCTATCTTTTCTTGTCTTACCACATATCTATATCAACATCCTCATTTCGGTTACGCTCATTTTATTAACATATTGCTTTTTAACTGCCCAACATTTTGTTCCATATTCACTAGTGTAATAGCTGCATTATAGAATTTACCTTTCAATTTTAAAGGTATATGTCAATCGCACAATATGCCAGATGCATTCCTCCACTTAACACATGCTACTAATCATTTTTTCTACTTGACACTTAACATCTCAAAACCATAAAAAAGGGCCAGGTAGAGAAATAAATTTTCTAATGGTACTGCTGAGATAAAGTAAAAAAGAGAATGAGAAAGAATCACAAACTGAATGAAAAATTTATAAGATCAGTCATCAGCACATTAAGGCTTTTGTAACACTTTTAATACAATGATACATGATTCATTACAATAAACTAATCGATGACTGGCTGAAGAACCAGCATTATCATTGTAAGCATTTCACACATATTAAAAGCAGTAAAAGACTACATGAACGAAGACCTTATAGTTCATTATTAACAGGGTCACCACCAAAGTCGTTCAATGAATATCCATACAGGCAATAAAGACCAAAATAGGGAATTCACCTCTATGCTACCAGAAAAAATGACTCCTATTTGCATCAGTGCCAACATAAACTATTTCACTCTTTCTTCCCAGATAAACCCCTAGATATATAAAAATCACATATGAAAAAGTAGGGGTGCATCACTGAAGTAAGATGAATCCTCCCCTTATAAATACTGCCATACTGGGAAAAAGGGGTCCACTAGTTGTTACCTTGAGTGGTATCTCCTTACATTCCGAAAGGAGTAGGTGCAGGGTTCAAGTCGAGGGTGGGATCGGTGCATGTTTCATATAGATACATACACACACACATATTGGAAGGAGGGGTTAATGGGCGATGGATCCCAATGCCCATATAGATCTTTGGGGTGAGAACATAATGATCACATAATGAGAGAAAGAGGGTTAAAATGAGATGAACAAGGAAAATTCAGAGTGCATGCCCACATTCCCTAGTCATGTACAAAAGAATAATTAGAATGTGGTTCTCAAATCATAAAATTGCCCAGCTTCACAAGAAGAGCAGCAAATATTCTTGAATCATACCTTTGGTTTCCTCCCTTGGTTGAAGCATCGAAAATGATCCAAATACTTCAGAGATTCGCTCCAATGTTGTTTCTGAAATAGACCTTTTGAAAGACTACAAACAAGATCGAATTTAGCAAAAGAAATAACCGCCATAAAGTTCAGTTGTTGTCACATCTCACCAATGATTTTCTTTGCGAGAGATGAACATAAAGAGAAAGTACAGTAATCACATAGAAAAAATGCATACTTTTACATCCAGGCTCCACAGATTAAGAGACAAAAACTTGATTTGACAGCATTTGTCCCAACTCTTGGGCTCAAAGGCCTCAATATTGGCGCACCTAATATCATATGCAATACAAAAAGAAACATCTGCACATGCACAGGACAAGTTTGGAAAACTTACTGATTCTTTGTTGGCAGCTCCATATTTACTTTGGATCTGTAGAAAAAAAAATCACTACAAACATTAGTACAGGTTGGAATTGAAGAAAATTGCAACCCATGAACTCACCTTCAATGAAAAGTCAATTGCATCTAACAACAGCAACTTCGCTTCAAAGTAATGAGCTAAAGCCTTTGCAAGAATTTGCTGGTAGAGTTCTTCAAAATGTGAAATATAGCAAAATTAAATTTGGTGAAAAAGTAAATAAAATAATATCAATAACTCAAGCTAGAACAACATATTTCAAATAACCAACCAGTATGTCCTGAGAGCAAAATAGTTCTACTTGCAGGAGAAAGGTTCCTTGTGTGTTTAGAAAAGTCAGCTTTCTTCAAGTGGACAAATGCAGCACTTGTCAGTAAGACCCTTGTCTGTTCACTGCCGGTGTCATCAACAAAACAAAGACATCAGCATTTAAGTAAGAGGATGAGAAGAGAACAAATTAAACATCAAATATCTTGACTTAAAGCATCAAGATATCATTCATGGATTAATTGTGAAAAATATGCACAATATTGCACTTCTTTCAAAAGAAATAAGTAATTTAATTCATCACTTCAGTATTTTCAACTTGGTCTAGTTGACAAATGACAGTAAAATAGCATATGCAATTCACATGTGACTAATCACTAATACTTGTGTTAACTTCTACATTTGGTGTGCATATTTAAGAGTTATAAAACCCACATTCCGTACGTACTACATAGCAGTTGAATTTGAAAGAGTAAGTTGCAGAGAGCTGATACGAATTGAGCTCGAATATCCAATCAACTGAACAGTACAAATTGACCATATTACAGTTGACACTGTAAAACACACATGTAAATATTGACTAATTCTGATGTCTGCAACCTTTTCTCTACATTGCATATCAAGAATTTTTAGTTTCAAGGGAAACATCATAGTCCATGCAGTAGAAGAATATGTCTCAGATTCACATTATAACCACTTCAATAATATCATGAATGCAGTCTTTATGTTTCTCCCTTTTGGTCATTATCACATGCATCCCAACAAACAACATGCAGGTTAAAAAGTATGTCTAAATGGAGGTAAATTAAAAGAAAAGATGGCACTCATTCCAAGAAGACACTTGTTTAGAATAATGATACAATTAAGGACCTAACACTTGAAGCAAATCATGCCAAAGTAACCAAGGAAATGGAGATGTTAAGATCCTTACAACAATAAAAAGGACCTGAACTTTTGTAAGAGAGTACAATTGTTAATGATTTTTTTTTAAAAAAAAAAAAAGCCAAAAGCTGTAATTCAAAAGAAAATATGAAGCTCAATTGCTCATACCAAAAGTATTCAATAAAAGTACTAGTACAAAAAAAAAAAAAAAAAAAAAAAAAAAAAGACCACACAATGTGTACAATTTAAAAAAAAAACAAGGGAGCTGAGATGTAAAGCTTGTAACAAAAAAATTGGCCACATTTATAATTTCCTAGAAACTGGCCCCAGTACAAAGAGAACACTTTTTTTTTTTTGGTAAGTCAAATTTATTAAAGAAACCAAAGCAGAAAGAAAAAAACACAAAGGAAACAAAACAGAAAGGCAAACAACCAACAAACCACAGAGGAACACATTAATCATTATGGTTTCACTATCTTCAACTCATCAAACTTCATGCTTATTTCAAGTCCATACTGAGCAACCAATTATGGCCTTAAGAGTGCTGTTATTATCTAGTTTAAAAAAATGTAAAAGCCACATTAAAAAAAAGGGCTACAGATCTATGTTTTAGAAAGCCGAAGATTGTGCTATAGAAACTGAGAATATTAGATTCATTAACAAAGATAAATTCTACACTTCAAGGTTGTTGTCGAAAGTATTTTCGAGAATGAAAAAGATATATTATTCTCTGTAGGAGATCAATATTTATAGTCACGACTTACAAGTAAATAATGAAACTATCTTAAATTAATTCCTACAATCAATCAATCAATCTAATGCCTAAATTAAGTTACAAATTAAGTCAATATTTACAACACTCCCCTTTAAGCTGGAGAGTATATATCTATAACTCTTAGCTTGCTATAAATAGAGTAGTAGCAGTCTTTGGTAAAGCTTTGGTAAAGACATCGGCAAGTTGACTACCAAAAGGAATAAACGAAGTGGTGATTTTCTTGGACTCTACTTTAGATTGAATGAAATAACAATATGCTTGGTCCGTTCATTGAAACCCTTCAATTTTGTATTGGTCAATGATCCGATAAAAAATATATATTTGTTGTCCTTGGTGTCCAATTTATCAATCATGATGGGACAAAGAAGTTGCAAGAGCAAAGATTTGTGAAGCAAGAGAAGCTGACCGAGACTGGCTAGGCTGAGGGAGCTGAGGGTGACAAGAGGCTGGGCTGAGGAGGCCGAGAGGTGCCGAAGGAGCCAAAAGGGGTCAAGGGAGATGAGAGGCACCGAGAAAAAGAAGCTATGGTTTAGAAAACCTGTTCTGATACTATGTTGAAGGTATTTAGAGAATGAAAAAGATATATTCTTCTCTCTAGGAGGTCAATATTTATAGTCACAACTTCCAAGTAAATAAGAAAATTATCCTAAATTAATTCCTACAATCAATCAATAAATTAATCTAATGCCTAAATTAAGCTACAGATTAAATCAATATTTACAACAGTTGTGAAGACATAATATGCTTATTCAAAGTAAAAAGAGGTACATGTGCTTCCCATGTATAGTCTAGAAACTTTTAACTCCCTTGAACTTCACTAATGGTAAAATATTTTAGGTTCCTCAAATATAAAACTTCACAAATTCAATATAACAAAAAAATGGTCAGAAGATGGAAGCCACATGTGAAGGAATTGTGATATTGATTGATTGTAGTAAAAGCAGAATGGAGCCAAAAACCAAAGCAACAACCATAATTAAAGTACTAAAATATTATATTCCACATTTTCTCTAGAATCTCCTCTCCGGGTGCCGGGAGGGTAGATCAGAAACAAACCTAATTTTTGCATTATTTTTGTTCAAAGTGACTACTCTCGTACTCTAAACTATGAAGTCTAACCTGCATTCTCCTGCATAACATCCTGAGTATCTTAAGAACTACTGTCGCTGAAAACTGAACAAATTACATTGTAAAATATAATAGAACAATCATAGGGATGATACACTTTTAGCATTACACAGAAAAACACACTCATTCTCGTAATCTTGTGACGCTCAAATGCAAGTAAAATAATCAATGAGGTAAACTATCAAAAGATTAAATCAACGAAGGATGGAAGTGAATTCTCTAGTCACCTGAGGTAATACGGGAATTCGTCAAATATTATTTTGCTGTTTCTGCCGTCAACAATTAGTCTCAGTATTTCTTGCTCCATCCTATCTGCGGTAATGGTGTTTGCAGAGGAACTACCACCAGTCCATTTGCTTACGGTCTGTCCTGAAGCCAATCCAAACCCTACTCCAACACCTATTCCAACGCTCAAAGCGGACATCAGAATATGTTTCTGTTCCATAGCTTCTATGTTCTAGATCTTAAATCTCTCGGAAAAAAATTTACCCGTGGAGCGCCAAGAACACAGAAATTGCAAAAAGGGGAACAATATTTTCTTTTCTCTGTTTTTCACTCGAATCTGTAACAGGAAATTCAATGTCCGTGCAACAAATGAAACACAATTTGAATTCCACCGAAAATGAAAGATTTGTCACCAACTCAATCTCTCTGCTATAAGAGATTAACTTAAATCTTAGATTGACGTCTTGAAATATCAAATCAACGTACCAAACAGACGTTAACCGCCATAACCGTTCAAATTCTCGCTGATACAAAGAAGAAAGCAGAAAAACACGCTTTATAGAACCTTTCTCTCTCAGCGACTGCTTTGCACGTTACTGCGAACCCTTGAAAAGAAAACCAGAACCCCAAGCCCTCGGGGAGAGTCCGATAACGAAAAAAAAAGTGCCTGAAATTTGAATTTTTGCAGGAAAGAAGGAAAATTAAACCAGACGTTCAATTTCCTTGATTTCGACACAAAATTAGAAAATTATTTCCTCTGTCTCAAAGTTCAGTTTACTCTTACTCTCTCTCTCTCTCTAAAATTTCTCTCTCACGACGATTTTTCGTGACTACAGTTCGTTCCTCTCTCTTTAAAATTTGTGTTAACGGTTAATTCATCCTCTCTCTCTCTCTCTCTCAATTTTTTGCTGACTTACTCTCGTTATCGCTCTCCGGACCTATTTATAGCGTCCAAGACAAGTGGATCTCTCGCGGCCCGAAAACTCTGCACAAAAGTAGTGACTTAGGGAGGTTAAGTTTTTCACGGCGACGACGACAGAAGGGTACTCAACGGCGGAGAGAGTCTTTTAATAGCCGGGGAGAGGCGGTGGCAGCGTAGAGTTGGTTCCCGCTTTTTCGGGCCTTTTAAAAGAGAGAGAGGGGATCGGTGGAATGAGTGGGGTACACTTTACGAGGTTTAACGTGTCACTTATTTGACGATTTGACGTCTGCGTGAGGAGAGACTGCGCGAATGAAGCCGCTACACTGGATGATTTCTCTTTTGCTTTGTTGCTCTACCATACTAGGATTGTGCACGAATTTCGGGATTCGTGGGAGAAATCAACCTTCTCTATTTTTATTTTATCTTGTTACACATTCATCCTTCAAATGGTGACGTGTCCGTCGAGTTTAACTTGGATCCGAAAATTTTTTCATTATTCTCGAATCATCTTAGTTTGCGACCAAATAATATATCATACGTGCACCACTGAATCCGTGTACCAAACTGAGCCTAGAAGCTACATTACACCTCTTTTAAACCCAGATAAATCAAACTAGAAATTTTTAGCTTTACCTTACTGATTTTGCTTTTGATACATGGCTGCGCTCTTGGCACAAGTGGTAATATCTTAAGATTACAACACAGTTGAAAAGAATGTGCAGCTAAAATATAACGTGATTGTATAATTGGTGTCTTGGTTTAGTAATAAATTGATAATTATTACAGAGATTATTAGCGTTCAAATTTCATCGCTTGTTAGAAAAAGGGAATGAAAGAAAAGAAAAGTACAACTTGAAGTTGATGATAAGGAGTCGGTGACTAACAATCCGTTTAGAGGGAAGGAGAAGAGAAGATTAATAAATTTTGACAGTTTTCAAACATTTATCTACACGACCCTGCTATTAGGACATGAGGGCAGGACTTGAAACCTTACCCCATGTCCCTTAATTTGGCACCACTAGTATGGTACAAGGGTAGGGCTGTTCCCCTCCATTTTTGCAACTTTCAGTTCACAATATCATGCTCAATCTAAATCAAAAAGTGCACTCAACAGAAACATATATATAGCACCCAAAGTAAGACGCACATATCTAATTCATCAAATTCATAAGATCAACTTCAGCAATTTGATCACAGGCATGGTTTTGATTTTTGATTTTCAACTATTATCAATACTAAGGCTGAAAGTGGAGGAGGAGGTTAAATGTTGCAGAGTAGTCCGCAAGCCATCTGGTAGCTCTGAATGTCCATGATTTCTCAAAGATTCATGTTAGTGACACCCAGTAGCTGGACCAAGGGATTAATAGTGGCAACAACTCCACCTTAAAGCAATGGCTTCATGTTGTAGACACAGATTCTTGCCATAAAATAATTTGCACAAAATTAATTTGAAGGGATACCTAAATACACCAGAATATATGTTCTATATAACAAAAAAAGAAAAGAAAAGAGAATGCTGTTTGAAGAAACAAAAATGGTGTGGCATTAGAATTGAACAGTCCAATACCTGTCAAATAATTGAGTCTCAAATTGTTATGAATAAGTAGCACATGCCCATGGGCGTGAAAATGCAACCACAACCACGTGGCATTTTGCTGCAGTAAAACACACCCTCAAAATGCATAGTTGCACACAATGTCTCAATCTATCACCTGAGGATTGAATTACACATAGTAGTTCATGCCCACCCCAATCAAACTGATATGAGGAATGGTCAAGGTCACAATAGGTGCCCGGCAGTTTTTACGCAAGAAAGAGTATGCTATGTCGATTATGAATTTCTTTGAGTACGATGAATTCCTTCTTGCCTTTACACGGGAATGACCGATTATATATGCTACTCCAGCATGCTTAGCTTCCACTATCTCAGAGAGCTCTTCCTTGACATGTGGATCCATGCGATCTGTATCTGGCAATTTAAACTGCATGTGGCGCCTGTGGCTCAGTTGGGGTGATTCCTGCTCATACATTGCCTGCAACTTCTGCAGTGTAGCAGACTTGCCATTGGTCACGGTGGCAGGGGACCTTGAACTGCTGCTTTCTTCAGTGCCAGCACATTCTGATATCACCAATCTTGTCCCAAACTTTTCAGAGGTCCTCACAACTGCCATCCGGCCATCCACAGACCCATCCATAGTTCCAGAACCTTCAGCTTCCAGTCTGATGAACTCTGCTATGCACATTACAAGATGGTTCTCAAAATCTTCATCTTCCTTGTGGACATCTTTATAACCATATCGAACAATGCAACGATACATCCGGTAAGCTTTCGGGCCAATCCGACCAATGAGATATCGTTCTTTATCGGAGACGTGAGGAACAAGAACAGACTTGATACATACAAAGATCACCACCTGGTGAATAGCTGGTAAGTTTGTCACAAAATGGGAGAAGATGGCTGGGACTCCAGTTACTAACTCAGTGTAAATGAGGCCTATCCCAGGGACCCTTACAATCCCAAGACTGGGACCTAATGTGAGGATCCATTTCATGGATACCTTGTTTTGTAGGTCATACAAATACTTCCGCCTCGCACCATAGTGCCACACATACGTAACTATCATGAAAACCGAAGAGAGCACCAGTGGAACCCATCCACCTTGAGGAATTTTCATACAACAAGATGAGAGGTAGAGGATCTCAATTGATCCAAAGAATAAGAGGAATCCAAGGGCAAGTATGAGATTTTTGCACCGTGCAAAGATGATGACTAATGACATCAAACATGTTGTCACAAATGCGTCAGCAATGTATGCAATCCCTGAAATTAAGATATAACATCAATAGATTCAATACAAAAGATGTGACTTTTAGCATATTTGATAACTATTCTTTGACAAAATAATGTATAACCCAGAATTCCCACCAACTAAATAATCCAAACTGACATTGAGCATTTTATATTGACATTAAACATACTTTTCCTGACCAGAATAGGGAATGAGAGATGAGACACGCAGGAATAGTTGAGCACATCAAGTTGGACCACTCCAGAGGTAAAAACTCTGAGGCTTTAAGTATGGCATTTACATCACATGGATTGGTGAGGGATCCTGCGGTAATCATCCTGTTCTGAGTGTCTCTTAAGTGACATGGATAGATCAAAAACTCCTCTTAACTTTTATTTCCCATAATTTTTCTCCATTCAAAAATAATGATATTGCGAGACAAACAGACACACAAACACAAAGTCAACTAATATATATCCAGATGGAATAAGATATACACACACACACATACAAGCAAGCACATAAATACCATTTCTGCAAGATGATTGAACAATATTAAATCATAATATTAGGTGGGTAAGAGAAGCTTATTCACCAAATTTTAGCATCTTGATGAATATTTCCAGATCCCCTAAGCAGCAAATGTTCAATATAGGCGCATTCAAATTCAAATTTTCTTCTTGAGTGAAACATGAATATCAGTTTTTACCATCATTTATTTATTTATTTGACAGGTAAGTGGTCCTTGGGGTGGGAGTTGACCTTGGGAACTTGGGCATATTACCCAAGCCTGTTTCCAACTAGGGTTTTTAACCATCATTAATACTTTATTGTTTAGATTTACACTAGTTACAATTTATTTGCTGCTGCTAAATGCATAAAGACATTGTTTCAAATCCAGTTGCGAGATCCCATCATGTACTAATCAAAAGATTTCAGGATAAAATACTACAGATTCTAAAATGAAAAGAATTTAACCATGTTTGCTTTAAAGACTTGGCATCTATATAGATACGCACACAGATTGACCCGAGCAACCTTAGATTTGAAGTATTGAATGTTTTTAATGAAAGAAGAATTACCATAAGCATTTCTCATAAGGGTTGTCTTTTGGAAACCAACTGTGACAGCCACACTGAGAATCATAAGGATCCAGTTCATTTCTGGAATGTACACCTGACCATCAATCCATCTTGATTTGTGTACAACCTTGATGCGGGGAAAACATCCTAATGCACGGCATTGTTTGACAATTGAGAATGTCGAAGAGATGACAGCCTGACTGGCCACAATTGCAGCCAAAGTTGCCACCACAAAAACTGGCCAAAATACTGGATCTGTGAAACACAAGAACATCGTCTATGACATTAACAACTTTCTTCATAAATTATTCATAAAGTGACCTGAAGAGATACCATGAATAATTTAAATGAGCCTTTTCTGGTTCAAAAATGATGAAGGAGAAGAAACTCAGGTTAACAGAAAAAGCTCGTTTATATTTATGGGCAGAAGCTTTCTAAGTGAGGAACATTGCTGCTGAATGGGTCCATTCCCCCTATATGAACACCGGATGGATTTATCCTAAGAACACATCCCCCCGCCTCCCCAGGGGGGCATGGGCACGCACCCAACTATTGTTTCATGCCTTTGTTGGACTGCACCTCAAGGACGTTAAGAATCGCTTAGCTATGCATAGTGCTTGTTATACTTTACCTGGAATTGATGCATAAAAGCTTGAAGATATAGCAGATAAATTCTTCGAAAGGAATGCAGCCTGCCCCATATATTGAAGCACCAGACAGGGGTAGACAACACAAGAAAATGAAACCTGCAATAGCAATAAATCTGTAGGCCGTTACTTGCATTGGTCAGCCAAGAATATAAAGAGAAGCACAATAACAAAAAAAAGAAAAGAAAACTGGAACAGTAAAAATGAAGCACTAGAAGTCGGTTCAAGTTGCTGGGTACAATTCCGCGGCCCTCGAATGAAATTATCTACAAATTCACTCATCACCGTATCATGAAGCAGCAGGAACCCTTCCCTTTCAAATGTTCAAACCACAGATACATCATAAGAACTAAGAAGATTTGGATCCACCAGCCCATGAGTTCAGGATGTCAGCAGACTAACATTTCCATTAACAAATAATTTGGCAGGATTGGAGTTAACTCAAACTACAAGTTCAGGCATTCGGCAGGCAAAAGTTTCCGTTAATGGGCAACTTAACTTGAGCTGCAGGAGATCAGGAAGTATGGGGTGACAAAATTTAAGTTGAACTTGTGTACTTTCTTAGGCTAACCTTAATCTGTAACAATAGTTTATATCAGTAATCTTCTTTTCTTTTATGAAAATAAGCTAGGATGCAATGATTCACAATCAACTATTCCTAACTCCATGATATGGAAGCACTAAAAACTTTTAATGGAGATAGGCACCGGGCCAAAATGGTTTCACTATGGCATTCCTTCAGAAATGTTGGAGGTTGTGAAAAGAGATGTGATGGCATTTATTCGGCATTTTCATGAGCATGGGGTTTTTTAGAAGAGTTTGAATGCATCATTCATTGCTTTGATCCCGAAGAAAGAGGGAGCGGAGAGTATTTGGGACTATAGGCCAATTAGCTTGGTGGGAAGCATTTATAAGTTATTGGCTAAAGTGTTGGGATGTAGGTAGAGGAGAGTTTTGAGCAGTCTCATTTCAGATAACCAGAATGCTTTTGTGGGTGGAAGATAGATTACGGATGAAGTGTCGATTGCAAATGAATGCATTGATTCTAGGAGTAGGGGAGGACTGGGGGGCTTGGTGTGCAAGTTAGATGTTAAGAAAACCTATGATCATGAAAATTGAGATTTTTTGTTGTTCAAGCTGAAGAAGATGAATTTTGGAGTGAAGTGGCAAGTGGCAAGGATGGATCAGGTGATGCATATCTACAGTCTCTTTCTCAATATTAATGAATTTTTTTTTATAGGTCTCCTGTATTGGTGAATGATGATGCAACGAGTTTTTTTCCACAATTCTAGAGGTGGTAGACAGGGAGATCCGCTCTCACCCTTTTTGCTTGTTATAGTGATTGAGGATTTAGTAGGATGATGGCAAAGCAGTGGCTGGAGGCTTGATGGAGGGCTTTGTTATGGGTAGTAGAGGGGATGAAGGGGCTATTAAGATTTCTCATCTTTTATTTGTATACCTTGATTTTTTGTGGAGTGGAGGAGGAACAGTTGAGATATTTGCAATGTGTGTTGGTGTGTTTTGAGGCATTATCGGGATTGAAAATTAATCTAGCAAAGAGTGAAATTATTCTAGTAAGGAAAGTGGAAGAGGTGGCTAGCTTAGCATGGAATTTATGATGTAGGGTGAGATCCTTTCCGGCAACATATTTGGGAATACCTTTGGGTGCAAGTTCGAGGAACAAAGCCTATATGGGATCCAATCATTGATCATTTTCAAAGGCGTTTGGTAGGGAAGAAGCATTATCTGTCAGAGGGAGGCAAGCTAACTTTGATCAAGATCACTTTAGTGGGCCTTCCGACATACTTTATGTTTCTATTTTCAATTCCAACTTTGGTTGAGAAGAGATTAGACAAAATATTAAGGAATTTCCAATGGGAAGGAAAGGATGGGGAGAAGAAAATGCATTTGGTGAATTGAAACAAAATTCACATGTCATTAAAGGATGGGGGTTTGTGAGTGATAAAGCCTTACTAGGCAAATGAGATAGATGATTGCGGGTGTTTAATAAAGCCTTACTAGGCAAGTGGTTATGGAGGTTTGCGGTGGAGATAGATGATTTGTAGAGAAGGGCAATTGAAGCCAAATATGGGTGTGAGCTAGATGGGTGGATGACAAATGAGGTGGAGGGACCTTTGGGAGGGAGTCTTTGGAGACACGTTAAAAGAGGCTAGGAGTACTTTAATGATTGGGTAGCTTTTGTTATTGGGAGCAGGGGGGAGGTGAGGTTTTCGGAGGCAAGGGTGTATCGAGATGGCTTTAAAAGAGAAATTTCCTACTCTTTACCATTTGGCATTGAACCCGGAGGCAAGGGTGGTGGATTATCTTAGACCCTCAGTGGATGGTATAGTATTGGAGTCGTGCTTTCGGAGAGACTTCCAAGATTGGAAGATGGAGGAGGTAATGTCCTTTTTGGATCATATTCACAAATTCATGCCAATGGGAGAAGGTTTAGATCGACTTGTGTGGCGGAAGGAGGGGCATAAGAGGTTCATTGTCAACTCATACTACAAGGAGTTGGCTAGGACAGACAAACGGAGCTTTCTATGGAAAAGTGATTTAGAGTACAAAAGGCCCATTAAAAACTATGTTTTTCACTTGGTTCAATGCGTGGGTTTCGGGTCTCACTATGGATAATCTCCAAAAGCGAGGATTCCACCTTGTGGGGAGATATTGCATGTGCTTGAAGGAGGACAGAAGCCACTAACCATCTTTTCCTTCATTGCTCTTGTGCGAGGGAGATTTGAAATCTTGTGTTGTCTTTGTTTGGATGTAATTAGGTGATGAACTTGTTGATAGTGGATTTTTTGCAAGGGTGGCTAGGAGGTGGAGGAAGGAGACAAGGAAAAAAGATTGGAAAATTACTCCCATTTGTTTGTTTTAGTGGTTATGGAGAAAAAGAAATCAGAACACTTTTGAGGGAGGGACACTGGATATATGTAGATTTAAGGATATTTTTTTTGAAAATATTGTATTTCTAGAGTACTATGAGACTCTAGTTTTGTGAGTCTATTTTTTGTACATGGGTGCACTCCCCCTGGGCGTCTTTAATGAATACTTTACTTATAAAGAAAAAAGATATCTAATTATTGACACCATAATCCCTCATTTGTAGTATTATCCGTAACTTTCAGGGCATCCAATGATTTAAAGTCAAACATGGTCAATATATCCAATATCTACGGGTGTCAATATTAAAAGAATATCAGAAATATCCATATACTTACTAATTAATTGTTGATATCTTCATTATTATCCACAAGATGATGATAATATTTATCATCAATGAATTTCTCTTCTACCCCCACCACCCTTTTTCATGTAACGTATTGTTTTATTATCCAACATGCTATATTCCTGTGGTGCAGGATCTTTAAAATTTAGCACTTTCAGGTTGAGTTTCAGTCTAGAAAGGTTAGAGTAGGACAACGATGGGTCGGATAGGGTTTTGGGGCTTAGGAAAGTAAGGTTTTTCAGGGTCTGTTCATATGCTGTGAAGTGTGAACAGTAGCCCAAGAATAATAACGTTGGGTCTATGGGATTTTATGGGTTTTTAATTGAATCTTTAATCGAAAAAATGGTTTAGGCTTATGAAGAGTGGTTGGCAAGGTCTGATCTTAAGAATAGAGTACAGAAAATTAATAGATAATAAGAGGAGGAGAAGAAGAAGAAGAAAATCAGAAGAGGTCTCGGAAATCACACCTAAGAGAGATATATCACACACCACAATTATAGATTATAAAAGATTTCCTCATTTACATCTCAAAGCAAAACTATTACTTGCTTTATATAGACGGGTAGGACTTGAGAACCAAGGAGCTTGGTGGCAAGACAGTGAACTTGGTGGTTAAGTTTGACACAAGGGCTGAAATTTCTTTTAACTCATATAGACCTGCTAAACCTGTCCCAAAAATATGAGTGAGCCCAAATCAAAAGCCCAACATGACAGTCCACCTTACAGCTCATACGGATAATTACCAAATTACTACTAACTAGAAAAACTTAAAAAATAAAAAATAAAAACAAAATCTACCTTAAACTAATAAATCTTTAGCCTTTAGGCAAGTTCAACATTAGAATCTTGCCAAATAACAATATTAGCCCTTGAATTAGGATTTCCCCTTCTCTTGTGGTATTTCCTGAATCTTCCTGGCGCTGTCTTTCAAAGGTCTTATTATTATTTGTTTAATGTCAATAATAAGAGTATATCTAAAATTTATACAAGTATTTCTGCACTACCATTTCTGTCATTTTTTAAATCTTTTGCAACTATACCATTCTGTGTCAGCTTCAACATTATTCTTTCTTATCGGGAAGAAATTTGTTTCTAACATTATTTTTTTAATTGGATGAAATTTGCTTTCTCAATTTTAAAGAAAATATGGGGAAAATATTTTTATAATTTCATCAATTATAAGAATCTAAGGTAATTTTGTCTATGATATTGAATGTAGCAACTTTTTAGTATTTTCTTTTTGTGTTTCATCATTATAATATATTGGATGCTCAAAATAACTAACTAATTGTGAATGTATTATTTCGGTTTACCTGTAAACACTTTAATTGAAGTGTGAAATTCTTAATGCATATAATTATTCTTAAATCATTTTTGGTAACTGGAGCCAGTTTTTCCATTTCCTAACGTTTCATTAATATTTCCTTATTTTTCCTCAAGCATTTATTTTATTATTGACATCAACATAGATCAATCCATCAACATAGGAAGAAAAAATCAACTAAGCCAGATATTTTAGGACCTCAAAATATCGGTCAACATTGACATTAAAAGCAGGATAGCAACCAATCATGTTGAACTTTTAAGGAGAACTTCCTAAGTGGCCCTTGTTAAGCCGCCAATTGCTCCAAAAGCTCAAGCTATTACAGAATGGGCCAACAATATATATTAAGCTCTCAATACACTCCTTCACGTGCAACTTCGAACTTGCACGTGAAGAGACAAAGAAACCATAGACAAATGTGAAGCAGAAGAGAGTGCAAATATACAAACAGGGAATAAATGTAAATAGAGAAACTTGGACCCAAAACCTCCTATAACCAAGGCTCTGATACCATTTTAAGTCACCAATTGCTCCAAAAGCTTAAGCTGTTAGAGAATGGGCCAACAGTTTATATCAAGCTCTCAACAGCCCTTTTGTTGGAAGGTAGAAAAGAATGAGCATCATGCCGTCTATACTTCATTTCTCAAAAAATAGAATATTGTTATTATTTTTTTGATTGATAGGTAAATTGCCCTTGGGGTAGGAAATAATAGAGTATTATTACTCGGTGCAATGTTCTTAAAAGCTTTCTGTGAAGCCACAAATAAAGAACCCAGTGCCATAGTCAGACCTATGTTACAAGTTAAAAGTGTTAATGTGAATGGTTATAGTTTTTCTCTCATGATTGCAAAGCATGAATAAATGTTCTGTTCAGCAATCAGGTGGCTTGACATACCCTTATTGATGCAGCTGTGAAGTTGCCAAGATCTGCAAATATAGCTCCAGTTCCTGCAAATGACAAGAGAGCCTACATTACTTCCGTAGCTTGATGAACCAACCAAGAATGGACTACAACTGCAACAGTTACCGGTAATACACAGAAGAATTCCTCCTAGAGAAAGCCAACCATCTTTTCCTGTGTCCCTAAAAAACTTGTAAACATAATATGGAGAAAGAGCCTGGTATATTCTTGGGTTCCATTCAATGATATTGTAGATGCCAATGGCAGCAATGGACAGCAGCCATACGACTACAATGGGAGCAAACAAGAAGGCCACCCTGTAGGTTCCACGGTGCTGCAAAGCAAAGAGGCCAACCAATACAGCACAAGCAACAGCAACTACTACACCTGGGAAGCATGTAGGAATGTAAGCAACCTGAGCAGCAACATATTGGTGGAAGAATTTTGCATATAAAAGAAATAGAATATATGGATATTACCCTCCCCTTGCCTCTAGCAATTTTGGCTAGGATAGACGCTGATGACCCAAAATAAGAACCTGCACTAATGCCTTCTCTTTTCTTTAAATTATTTGTTTCTTTCCTTGCAATCAATTCTATTTTTCTTCCACCTTTCAGCCTTAACTCTTATCTTAATATATGACAAGGTTTACTTATCACTTTTCACTCTGCCCAAAATTTATGTGCTTACAAAAAGAATTGATGCCTGCAATGTTAGCAAAATATCTCTTCTGTTATTGACAAACAGAAGCACCATCTGACTTCAAATCTTCACATTCTGGCATTGTAATTAGGATTGATACCAGTCAACTAAGAGTTAGAGAGCATAAACAGTCTACACATAAGGTTCTATATTAGGAAAAAATTCAAACAGAGATGTCAGGGAAGCTCTTATTCAATCTCACATTGTTAGACTTTACCAGGTAAATATAACTGGCATATTTCTTCAAAACCATGTTATAATTTCCAATGAATCGGAATTATCCTCTTCTTTTCTACTACAAGTTTTCTCTGAGTACTTGCTTAAAATTCTTTCACATATATTTATACAAGTTTCTGTGGGATGGGAGGAATAAATAGAAAAGTTCTGAATTGAAATGAATCAGCCTGATTCCTTCTTCCACATTTCCTTCATTAAAGACTCAGGCTCCAGTTGGTTTCTGCAAATCATCGTTCACACAGTCAAGAGCGAGATGTCACCATCATAGACCATGTTACCCTCCCTCTTATTCCTCCCTTCCACATTTCCTTCATTAAAGACTCAGTCTCCAGTCAGTTTCTGCAAATCATTGTTCACACAGTCGAGAGCGAGATGTCACCATCGTAGGCCATCTTACCCTCCCTCTCCTTCCTTCCCCCCCTCCCCCCTCTTTTCTTCCATTTTGATGAGTCTGCAAATAAAAGTGGCCTTCAATAAGGTCAAGACTTTCAGTCTTTCATGTAGTTCCTCTAGAGGAATTAGGTATTCACTAGAACATTTTTTTCCTCTCTTCTCAGGAAATTTAAATGTGGTCAAGCCTTTAATATGATCAGATATTTGGTTTGCTGTCTTCGAAATCATTAGCTTTTATATATGATTCTGATATTGTAAAGCTCCTTATTACTTTGGTTTTTAGGGAAGTACGGCTCCTTATTACTAAATACAAAACACGCGGGGGGGGGGGGGGGGGGGGGGAAGATTTCCACTTACCATGATGCAATCTCTCAGCTTGAAATTGCAGCCCTTCAATGGATGATAAAACTGCAAAAGACCACAAATCTATTAGTGCGAGCCATTAGTAATGAAGGGGGGAAAAATCATATGAATCAGTACTATTACCAGAAATTGGAGGCATTAGGGCACCATAGCCTATCGATAGGCAAGCACCAAACAATACTGTAAGAAGTAAACCAGTTCTTGTCCATTTATGTTTCTCAATGAATCTTTTGAATGGTGAGGAAGGTGTACTCCTATTTGAATAGCCTGAGTTATGATATGTGGAAATCTCCTCATCTGCTGCTTGATGATTTGGCAGTAAACTGAATTTTGCATGTTTGCAAAGAAGGGAGTATAAAGCAAAACGTCCTCCTGTAAATACCCAACAATTTTAGCACAACCCCATTAAAGAGGGAAAAGGGTAAAAGGACTTGGAGCATCATCATAAAGCTTGCCAGCTCTTACCTTCATCATTATCATCAGCACTCAACATAATGATTACATACTTGAATAATGGAAGAAGGGTGAGGGTCCAAAAAATTAAGGAAAATGCCCCAAATATTGCATCCTCAGTTTGATGACGATTCAAATTGCCAGAAAATGTACTTCCATAAACATAAAGTGGGGAAGTGCTCAAATCACCATACACTATGCCAAAACTCTGATATGCTAAAAGGAGAACATTTTTGTGTTGAATCTTATGCTCAACCTGCTTGAACAGAAAACCAACGCATACTACATAAATGTAAAGAATTAACTATATTTTAACTAGGACTACGTTCACAAGCTCATTGAAAGATAGAAATATGTCAAATACACAAGTTACATGGAAGGATCATTGAATGGGTTAATAGATCCACAACATTCGCAGATAGAATTGAGGCCTAATATTTGTTTCCAAAACACTGCTTAACCTATTAGCAAATTATCCTATAAATCTGGATTCCTCCAAAACTGCTCAACCATAGCGGGCAACACATCAATTTTTAAATCTTAATGTGCAAGTAGAATTTAATGGATTCAAATCTAATGTAAATGATAAAAATAAAGAAATCAACTCTACTCAAGAAAGATTTGTCCAGTTCGCTATAGAAATCCTTTTTTGCCATTCAGCTGCATCTAGAGACATATCTTTTTTTTTTTTGATAAGTAAATATTTGTATATATAATGGTGCCCAAGAAGGGCATCAAGGGCAAAAGCCCCAAAAACTTACAACGGATTAAGAGAAACCAAAAAATCTACAAAAGAAGAGATTTACAGGAAAAGTCTCTTTGGCCCAAAAAATTAATAAACGCAAAAAGGAGTCTTTTACGAGAAGAATAGCGAGCTCCAAGTCTTCAAAAACTCGGTTGTTCCTTTCAGTCCAAAAGCACCACATAAGGCAAATAGGGGCAATTCTCCAAAACTCTTCTAATCTCCCTTGGAAGCTTGCAACCATCCCAAGACAACAGAAGATCTTTTACTGTGCCTGACATCACCCATGAGAATCCAAACGAAGCAAAATAATGTTCCAACAGCTCCAGGAGACATGGCAGTGAATGAGCAAGTGCTCCATCGTTTCCTCCTCGAACTGGCAAAGACAACATCTACTAGCCAAAAGAAATCCTCTTTTTTTTTTTTTTTTTCAGATTGTTCCACCGTTAAAATTGCCGTCCAAGAAACTTCCCAAGCAAAGAAGGAGACTTTAGGGGGGACTTTTGAATTCCAGACGAGCTTCCAAGGAAAGGGAGAGCTAGCTGGGTCTAACATGCTTTTGTAGTAGGAACGGACAGAAAAAGAATTTTTATCCTGCCTCCAATCTCTCTCATCCTCCCTATCCTCTCTAGCTCGGAAATCATTGAGGTAACGAAGGAAATAGCCCACCTCTTCTAGCTCCCAATCAAAGAAATCCCTCCTAAAGCGGGGGGCCCAGATGAGCGAGTTTCCAACTTTCTCCAAATAATCGCTTGCCCAAGCCTCTTTGTTGATAGCCAGGCTGTATAATCTTGGGAATTTCACCCGCAATAACTCGTCCCCGGTCCAGACGTCATACCAAAATTTTACCCTACCACCGTTACCGAGGACAAAGCGGCATCTTTCCTTGAAAATCGGCCATCCATCTCGAATGTATCCCCTAGAGACCACAGCCCCTTGACCCCTCCACACTGCCCGAGGACCACCCTCCAGCATCACACCCATACTTTGCAGCAATGATCTCCCTCCAGAGCTCTCCATTCCTATCCCCAAATCTCCATAACCATTTCCATAAAAGGGCAGTGTTGAAGTTACACAAATCTTTGACCCCTACGCCCCCGTGCTTAACCGGTTTCTTAATTTTTTCCCAAGCTACCAGATGAATCTTTCTGTTCTCCCCTTCATGTTCATGGCTCCATAAGAAATCCCTCTGAATCTTCTCAAGCTGCCTGCTCACAGTCTTTGGGATGGGGAAAAGGGACATGAAATAGGTTGGGAGATTGGCCAGGGTACTTTTGACAAGGGTGAGTCTGCCTCCCTTGGACAGAAGTTGAGCTTTCCAACCTGACAGTTTGCTGAGAAATCTCCCAACCACTGGATCCCATACCCCAACGGAACGCGGAGAAGCCCCCAACGGAAGGCCCAGATAAATCGAAGGAAAACTACCCACTCTGCATCCCAAAGTGCTAGCAAGCAAATTCAGCTCTTGAATCAACCCAATCGGAGAAATGCTGCTTTTTGCAAGGTTGATCCGCAAACCTGACACTGCTTCAAAGCAAACAAGAATACACCGGACGAAGTGAAGCTGGCGGACTGTAGGGACACAGAAGATGATGGTATCGTCAACAAACAAAAGATGGGAAATAATAACTCCCCCTCCTCTGGGGTTTCCCAACTGAAAACCTTTGACAAGACCAACCTCCTCCGCGCGCACCAGAAAGCGACTCAAGGCCTCCATAACAATCACGAAAAGGTAAGGGGAAAGGGGATCTCCCTGCCTCAACCCTCTGAAAGAACGGAAGAAACCCGCATGGGAGCCATTGATGAGAACCGAGAAGGAGACTGTGGATATGCATGACTGGATCCACGTTCTCCATTTGGCCCCAAAGCCCATCTTTGCCAGCATACTCACTAAGAAGCTCCTAGCTAACATGGTCAAAAGCCTTCTCAATGTCCAACTTACAGACAAGGCCCTTCCTGTTCTGCTTTCTCCTAGAATCAATGCATTCGTTAGCAGTGAGAGCCGCATCTAGAATTTGACGGCCTTCCACGAAAGCATGCTGACTGGAGAGAGATGATATTGCCTATAATCTTCTTCATCCTTAAGGAGAGGACCTCTGCAATTAGCTTATACACACTACTCACAAGGCTTATAGGGCGAAACTCCTTGATATTAGAAGCTCCTTCCTTTTTTGGAATGAGGGCAATGAAAGAAGCATTGAGCCTACGCTCAAAACCCCCTCTCCTGTGGAAATCCTCAAAGACCGCCAATATATCAGCTTTCAAGACGCCCCAACAATGTTTAAAAAAAGCCATAGTGAAACCGTCAGGACCTGGGGCTTTATCCCCATGGCAAGCCTCTAAGGCTCTCACCACTTCATCTTCTAAAAGAGGAATCTCCAGGTTTGAGGAATCATTCCCCATTTAGACTGTCCAAGCATAGATCTTCCACCCCCGGCCTCCAAATGTGGGGCTCTGAGTAGAGGCTAGAGAAGAAATCAACAATGCCTGATCGAATGGAATCGTTCTCAGTGAGAACCTGGTCATCAATAGTAATGGAGGAGATGTAGTTCTTCCTAAAATGGAAAGAGGCCATTCTGTGGAAAAATTTAGTGTTGCGGTCTCCCTCTTTAAGCCAAAGAGTTCTAGATTTCTGTCTCCAAAGGATCTCCTCCATCTTGAGAATCTTCCCAATCTGGCCCTTCAAACCTTCCCGCACAACCCTTCTCTCAGCCAAAAGAGAACCCAGCTGATCCTCCCTATCCAGTTCCAGAAGATTGGTCGGCAAAGACTGCTTTCTAACCTGGAGCGATCCAAAGACCTCGTGGTTCCATTTCTTTAGATCAGCCTTTAGGAGCTTCAATTTCCTGGCGAGGCAGTAGCTTGGAGACCCAGTCACACTGTAAGAATCCCACCAATTTTTCACCAACTCCTCAAAACCATCAGTTTCAAGCCACATGTTCTCAAATCTGAAGGGACTCTTTCCAGCGCTAAAGCCCTCGCAGGACAGCATGATGGGGAGATGGTCAGAACAGGGCCTTGGGAGACACTTTTGGGAGACACCGGGGTAGACATCCTCCCAGTTGTGAGAAACCAAAAACCTATCCAGCCGAGACATAGTCGTCTGGTGGTCTCCTCTTGACCAAGTGAATCTTCCTCCTTCCAAATTGAGATCCACCAAGCTTTGGGAGTTGATAAACTCGTTGAAGCTCCTCATAAGCGAAGTCAGCCTTCCACCCCCCAATCTTTCATCCGGGTTCCGAACAACGTTAAAATCCCTCCCTATACACCAAGGGACTTGCCAGGAGGATATCGACGACTGCAACTCCTCCCAAAATAAACCCCTACGACCATTAATCACTGGCCCATAGATGCCACAGAAACCCCACACTAATGAGTTGGAAATCAAGTTAAATTTGCAAGAGATGGAGAACTCTCCCACTCTATGCTCAATACAATTGATCAACCGTGAGTCCCAAGCCACTAAAATACCTCCTGCCATACCTTGGGCATTCAAGGCAACCCACTTAATCCGTCTGGACCCCCAAATAGAGCAAACAAAAGATCTCGAAATAATCCCTAACTTAGTTTCCTGAAGGCATATAACTGCAGGCCTCCACTCCCGTAGTAATCCTTTGACAACTACTCGTTTGTCCGGATCATTTAAGCCTCTCACATTCCAAGATAAGATTTTTAAAATCATAGAAACTAAGACGTCTCGGTGCCATCAGTGAGAACCACCATCTCCTTGCTGCCCCCATAATTGATTGAGCAAGATAGCTCTTTCATCACTCTTCGCAGGCGTTTTGCTGACTTATTCTCCTTATCGTTCTCAGAAGGTGTTCTAGGACTGGATTTAGACAGGGAATTGCGCAGCACAATTTCTCTAAATAACTCATCCATGCGGTCCTCAAAACTTGCACACGAAACCCCTAAAATTTTGCTCACTTTTCCCATTTTTCGGAGCACCCAATCATCCGATACGGTCTGATGACGATGCAGGAATGCTGTGGATAGCGCCTGCTCATGAATCTGATTGGAAGTATTAGGATAATCTGTCGGCAGAACCACTGCTAACGGCTGGTAGTCTGCTGAATTCTCTGGCAGAAACTAATTTCGCAAAATCATCTCGCCCGCTTGATCCACTGGCATAGAGTTCGTGTTCTGAGCTGAATTCAGTTCAGCTTCTGCCATAAATGAACATTCTGCTTCCCCCTGATGATGAGAGGAATTAGCACAGTAGCTGCTCTCTAAATACTGGAGAAATTCCCTTTCGTCATCCAACCGATTACTGTGATCCGAGTCCTGCCCTACTGACATGTTCTCCTCTGGCTCTTTCTGTTTCGCCGAAGGTCCTCTGGGATTCTTCTTCTCTGTCCCAGGCCTCCTGGGGGAGTCAGTGAAAACTGAAGCCGTCTCTTTCCCGCCTGCTTCAGTGATTGTCAAGGGAGAGAAAGAGTTATAATGCCTATGCTGGCGTCTCGCACAGGGCTTAAAGGCTCCCAATTGGGCTGGCCCCCTCCAACCATGAGATCTGCTAGAAATATGGGCCGAATAAAGAGAACCTTGGTGCAGCCCAGTGGGGAAGTGCCTCTCTATGCGCCCCGAGCTGGGCTCTGTGCAGTCCGAACTAGGCTCAAAGCTCCTTGGTTGGACTGGCCCAAACCCTCTGTAATGTTAGGCCTTAGGCCACTGCATCTTCCTTGCTTTTCTTGCAGAGTCGTTTTTCCTATGGTGCTGGCCCAAAACATGAGGCCCATTCTAGTGAGCTTCAAAAAGACCGAGATCCTCAACGCCCCGTCTTCTAGATTGATCTAGAATGTTCTGCTCACCTCTCTTCCGTCGCTCAATCCTACCCATTTGGAGATTCAAATTCAAACTTCCGACGCCATTGTCAGGGATCATCCTTCGTTGATCAGGGACAATCCTTCGTTGATCACCACCTGTCCCAGGGATAGGCCTTTGCTGGTCGCCACGTGTCCCCCTATCAGTATGCTTTCTTGCTCTCCGACGCACCATCGACGCGTGGGCTTCCCCAGCTGGATTCCCAAGTTTTTCGATCATCCCTGCATCCGCCGATCGTCGCAAATCCACTGCTAGACACTTTGGGCCAAATTCCGACCAAATCAGAATGGAGTAGGTCCATTGTCCACACTTGATGCGGAAGGAAGCAGGGACGTCTTCCGGCTTGCCTCTGATCAAAATCCTCGCCTATCGCAGATGCCGCCGTTCAACCGTATCCTTGTCCAACGCAACCAAGCGGCTGCATCGATCCCTTATAGCTTTGAAAATTTCTGAACTCCACAAAAAGGCTGGTAAACCCATCATTCTTAACCATATGAGTTCTTCTCCATCCAGCCGCGAGCAACAACCTGACGGGGACCACGGTTGCAGGGTCATCCGTAGCCCTTTGAAAGACCAGTTGTTGCGTTGCAAAGTTCTGTTAGCCGCCTCCTCCGATGGCATTTCAAAGAGAAACCAGGTGCCATTCAAATCAAGAACCCTCAGTCCGGCTTGGATCCCCCAGTGTTTCAGAGCCCATTTATGAATCTTGTCTCTGTCAGGAACCGGGGTGTTCAAGTCTCCAAAACGTCCGATTAAACATCGTCGGAGGAATTTGAGACGGCTTCCACATGACCTCAAATGAACCTCGATATCTTCCTTAGCATGAACTGGATACGCTTCCACCATTATCGGATCTATAGGCCATTCTTCAAGACGGCAGACGTCTAGGTAAGTTTCCTGTCTCCTGGGGGCTGGTTTTTGTTTTGATAAGCCTAGCATTCTGAATGCTTGAGCGTATAGTAACCATCCTCCTTGGGTCACTTCTTTCGGCAAATAAATAACTCGAATCCCTTTCGGAGAACGGCCCTCCAACCGCATGAAATTCCCTCTGCGATTCGAGCCTTTCCACAAGGAGAGGGTTCGTGTTCGTCCGTGAACACTGATCGGGAAAGCCACCCTTCTTCTCCTTGTCGAGAAAGCCTCCAATATGTTGCATAGCCATTCCAATTCCGATCTAAGCACCCATAACCTTCTAATAACCCCTGGGCCCCTTTCAATGATTTGAAAAAGTTCTCCAGACTCATCCTCCTCCTGGACCACATCAAATGATTTATCCCCTATTTGAGCGAACATGCTTTGAATTAGAACATGCTTTGAGCGAAATCAATCTCGTGAAATCATCCCCATAACCAAGATGGATATTAACAAGGACGAGATGGGTAACACCAGGGAAAATCCATTTTAGCCAACATCTTTTTCTACTACCACTCTAATTTTAAGATTCTCAACAAACTTCATTTTCCTGTGGGCTGATTTGGTGGTGAAAAAGGGATCATGTATTTGGTTGGAATAGACTTTTCTACCCCAAGGAGTTGGTAGTAGAGTCCATCTAGAGACATATCTTCCATTAAGTTATAGACCGTCATCTCTTTTCTCACAATTTTCAAATTTCAACCCAAATTCTTTGTTGCCTTCCGCTTGCATTTTTGGCATTTTTAACTTGAATCAGAACACCCCTCCTAATAGGCACAATTATTAGTTTTTTGCATATCCCCAAAACATCAACAATTTCTCTCATTTTGACCTAACTTGCTGCTACGAATTGCTTCTCATGCATTGATTATATATTAAACTTTTCCCACATTGCCAATCATTTATTTCAACATCTCCATTTGGCTGAGTATATTATGTGAACAAGTTTTCTTGACTACCTAACTTTCACTATCATAGAGCATGGCAAGCTTGACTCAACTTAACTAAGCATTTATCCCACCTATTTGGAGTCAGTCACATGAAACTTATTTTTTCCTTCAACTCTTTCTAGGGCCATACTTTTAGTTCCACATATCCATCTCCATTTTCTTATTTCAAATTACACTCATTTTATGAACATATATCTTAACCGCCCAACATTCTGTACCGTAAATTATAGTTAGCCTAATAGTTATTTTATAGAATTATTTTTTTAACTTTATGGGTATCCATTGATCATATAATATGTGTGAGGCTTCTATAAGTCATTTTTCGAATATACGTTGAAACTCATGCCCAAATAATAGTAATGTGTATATATAAACATACATACAAGAATATAGTCCATGCATACGCATCTCTACACGCATATATACAAAATTATAGATATGCATATAAGAGTGTGTGTGTGTATATACACTTCATATATACTCACTCGTATACATGCTTGTATACCAACTCATATGTATGTCAATAGAATTATTCAAGTTTTTATATATGCTTGTACAAAGTTTATTGCACTTTTCCTAAGAATTGTTAAATTATTTTCATAGCTTCAACCAAACACAAGAAACTAAGAGCAAAAATGATATTTTTCACGGAGAAAATTTTACATGAAAAATATTATCCCATGTCAAAACAAGAAGAAAGAGAGTGAAAAAAAAAAAAAAAAAACATCTTTAACGCCACTTGGAGTTAGTTATATGCACCCTAAAATTACATCCTCTCACTGGTGGGATATGTAAATAGTGTATGAACACAGAATACTTATTCTATCAGATGATACTTTAAAACCTTGAATACCCGAAGAAATTCTACAATCCAAAGTTAAATTGTATATTGTGATCACAAAAACTAACAGATACTAATCCAATCTAAAATTATTGGTTTTCCATCAAAACGAATTCGGCACATGAGATGCACAGTGAATATATTTAATCTCAGGTTCACATCATGACCCTTCCATATGCCCCATTTACGTATGTAACTCTCCAAATTAGCCCACAGTATATCTAGTTCGAAATTGCTTATCTTATTTATACAGTTCAACATTTCTCACTGTATTGCTTAGATCAATTTCTGAAATATTAGCATACAACAAAACATACACACACGTATATATATATATATGTATGTATGTATAGGGTTTAAAAGGGCATACCATGGCTTCACAGGGAAAAGCTCTGTGCTTCGTTTATTTTCGAGCGAGGTCCAGCTCCGGTAACACAAAGAGAAGTAAGGAAATATAGATAGTGGTGTACTGGTGTGTGCATATATAAACACGTAACGAGGAGTTGAATCTGTCGAACGTTGTTGTAACTGTTCCAAATCTCGCGGGTATTTTGTAGGAGGCCGCGTCTGGAGAAATCGAAGTATGCAGAGATTGACGAGTATATGGATAATTGTGAATGTCAGGTTTTGGAAATGGCACTTAAACCACATCACGTGAGTTTAATTCATCGAGGGGCATCCAACAATATTCAACTTGTTTTCACGTGGTCCACGTGGGCAAAATACAATCAGATCCTTTTTTTTTTTTTCTTTCACTTATATATTTTAAAAGAGTAACATTACTTTAAGCGCCATTTAACTATTATTAAATGACTTTGGTACTGAGCTATTACTTTTTATTTATTCTAATTATATTATTTTTAATTTTTAAATTATTTAATGATTAGAATAATTTGTCTGAATAAATTTTAAAGTTATTTGATGATTAAAATACTCTGTCTAACTACTCAATAAGTACACGCATATTTTAATGTATATGTTAACTATTCTATTTAATATGTTAAGTGTTTGTATATGAGTCAGCTGCGACAAGTCATTTAACTAATTTATGAGGTAAAAATATTTAACGTTGCAAGAAATAGATTCATGTGAAAAAATGCAGAACAACAGTAATTGTTCACCGATTTAAGAAAATACTAGTAAAATAGTCATTAGTTATATCACATATGTCATCATCTAACATTACTTAACATCTTCATTAGAATTCTAAGTCCAAGGGATAATTCAAATAGTAGTGAGTAAGAATTAGTATCTAAAAAGTATCAAATCTTTAATCTCACCAACAACAAACTTTGGTTACAATTTATAATTTGATCACGCAACCAAAATTTATAATTAGTGAGATCGACTTGAATTACTTAAAAATACAAATAAAAAATTGTAAAGTATTATTGTAACGTTACATAGACTGATTAACACGTGCCAATATTTTAAAATCACTAGAGAAGCTCTTAAATGCCATTTTGCTTGTAAATTTGTAAGTGAATATTTCTAAATTAAGGGGATCTCAGCCCCGGTCTAATCAAGTGTTAACAAGCCATGGTAATAAATTCATATATAAAAGCTGTTTTGAGGCTCCACGACAAAATTTTCCATCTGGGCATAAAGTACAGGAAATTGCCATCCACTTGTCATGTTAGTAAGGCGCACCTATGTAACATTGATCTCTTAGTCTTAGGTCCATTGGCTGGAAAGGAGTTTCATTAAATGCGGAGTGGGGTTGCCTGTTGAATTGATTGACAAAACAAGCCACCCTTGTTTAGGACTCCGGGAAGCTTCTTCGCCTCTTGGCTTCAACTACTAATTGGCACATATTGTGTGACATTTGCAACCTAAAATGATTGAAAAGTCTTTTCTATCTCGTGTAACAAAGAAAAAAGTCTCTTCTATCTCGTGTAACAAAGAAAAATAAAATTATACTGGCCTTGCCAGTGATAATGTTGGATGGACGAGGAAGGAAGTGTCAGTCCAAGGCCAGGCCCAGAAGTGGAAGCACCATTTACCGGTCTACTTTGGTGCTGTTATAATGTATCATATATATGCCAGCGTCACTTGTAAAGATTAGTGAGTGCAATTCACGTGCAAGCATTACACATTTGTGCGAGTTACATGCACTAATCACGTGACTAAGTACAAGAACTCCACGAGTGACGAAAGTGTGCCCCTATATGGTTGCTCCAACTTTCTCTGCAATTCTAGTAATAATGAGAAGTGTGTGAAAATTTGAATACAACAACCAAGGATCATTGAACAGCTACACCAGTGAAACCAAATCAAATGGCTTGTAATTTTAAGTTGGCAGTGAATTTTTGAAATGCAGTGTATCTGTATTGTGATTTCAAACACTGTAAATCATGAAAAATAGTGAGAAAATTATTGATTTGGCTTCTTTTTAGTCGTTCGAAACCATCCATGGAATGGTGAATCAATCATAAAATCAACATACTCAATTTCTTCTTAACTTTGCCAGAAGTTTTCCCTCTGTCCCATGCTAACGATTTAATCCCTTCAGTACAATACAAAAATGTAAGATGCAAATAAAGTGGAAGTCAGCGCTTGTTTTTTTTTAAAATAAGTTTGAGACAGAATGGGCAGTTTCAGTTCAATCACATTGGACATAATCTAATAACAGGAAGAAACATGACTGCAGAACTTGTATTCGTTTGCATATCCAACCTCTGACCAGTAATAAAAAACAAATAAAAAGAAGAAAAAGAAAGAGAAATGCCTGATCTAGAAACAGTATAATTATCAACTAAACCGATGGCAGCATAGTCCATATCTCTGTGTGAAGAGCAGGCATTGACAAACCACAAACCACTCTAGTAAAGCAAGGACTGTCCCCTGATTCCAGGTAGCTAAACTAAGATTCAATTGCAACTGTCTCAACATGACCCAGTTACTCCAAAAAATCACAAGCTCAGCCCGGCAAAATATGCAAATCATGTTGTTTCTTATTTGCGACGTCTGTTTGTCACCAATTCGGGATTGCCTTTCCTCATCATGGCTACAAACTCATCATAGTTAATTCTTCCATCCTGCATAAGCATTTGGGAATGCATTATCCAAGAGCCAATTTATCATGAGATTTGGACATCTAGGCTTTTGTTTGTTAGGACAAATACAAATTTAGGTAAGTGTGTATTAGAGGGCGATTTTTTCCCCTTTCAAACAAATCGAAATGAATGGATGACATGTCCATGGAAATGCTAGTATTCTATATACCATGGAAAGATGGAAAACAACTCCTACAAAGATAAGTCAGTTTCTCATGGATAAATTTCTTATCTATTACTAAATTTTGTAAAACGTGTCTGTGTTTCTAAAATGTACACCATTTTTTATAGTATATACTTATTTTCCAAAATACATAGGCACTCAAGACCTTATATTAGTTAATGTCAATTTTATTGTGTTTAATGTGCTTGGAGAATCATATGATTCACAAGGTCACAACAACCAGGATCAAATTCAAGCACAACATCCTAAACCGCCAACTGCGACATTTCAGATCATGAGTACTCAGTAAATTCAAAGGGTTGCAACATGATGAGTTCCTATATTCAGTATTTTTTTAAAACAATTATGTTTGAAGAAAATATGAAATGATAAGCCTATTTGTATTACTACTAATAAAGGATAAAGAAACCTTACATGATCTGTGTCAACTTCTGCAATGATCTCCTTTATTGTTCTCTCATCACCCATGTTATACTTCTTAAGCGCATGCTCCAATTCTTCCATTGTGATGTACCTAAATCACGAGACAAGAATTGCAAAGCCCAAATCATTTAACAATTACAGCAATCATTATGCTCTCATATCAAACCAGGGTATAAAACTATTGTAATCGTGTAGTATAATATAATAAAGGACATGTTGGGGAGGAAGCAAACCCGCTCTTGTCCTTGTCAAAATATTCAAAGGCAGTGTATAAATGGTCTTCTCTTTCCATTCGATTTAAGTGCATCGTAGCTGTTATAAACTCAATGTAATCAATTGTTCCATTTCCATCCACATCAGCCTAAAAAGCCAGCAACTTTGATATGTTAGTTAAACTGTGGAATAGTAAATGAAAATGTGTAGGTTTACATACCCAAATCACACTATATAATTTATCCAGTGGCACCTGTAAAGGAGAAAGCAGCTAACTAAATAATGTGTCCAGAGCTAGCTCTTGTTAACATGCCATAATACTTCTAGATCCTACATGCAAGAGATAGGCAAGGTAGAGAAGTACTTCTGGAGAATTAAGTGACAGACCAATCTATTGAATCACAGAGAACAAATTGAGTCCCACAGTGCTTTACAATATCAAATGCTTAGCACTCAATAAATGTGTCCATAAATGTGGGAGAAACAAGAGGTAGTACCAACTAAGAACAAGATGGGAGAATGCTAAGATGGTCCAGTCATGTGACTGCACCAGTAGCGAGGAGAAATTTGGTTCAAGTTGAAGTTGCTACAAGGACAAATAAAGCCAAGGAGAACGTGAACCAAGGCAATGAGAGCAGATATCGTGGCAAAAATTTGGCAGAAGATATGGTCCAAGATAGAGCTGAATGATGAAAAAGAATCCATGCAGCAGAATCCAAGTAGATGTGATGACTTATGCAATATATTGTATACTTAAACAAACAAAAACTTGTGATGGCAGTACCATCTTTCCTTAAATGAATAGGTACTTAAATTTGCTCAATCCTTAATTTCCAGTTTATGCATCTAGATCAGAAGGTTTTAGAGCCTTGAGTGTCTTAAGCAATATCTCATCCACTTGTGTGGTCCAAAAGGCTGAATGTTTTAAGACATTAGGCTAACAGATCAAGACTAAGGCACTAAGAGGAGGATGAGCCCCTCATATTATTTTGTGTTTCCAAGGAAAAGAGCAATATATCTAAACACAACAGAAAGTCCAGTCAAGATGAAAATTAGAAAGAAAGAAAAGCTGGAGATAATACCGCTTCCATCAACTGCCTCACTTCTGACTCGGAGAGCTTGGTACCCAGTTTTGGAAGACCAGCTTTCAACTCTTCAAAAGTAATGGTTCCACTGTTATCTGTGTCCATGGATTTGAACATCTCCTTCAATCCGATGATTTCTTCCTCAGAAAGGTTTTCAGCAATTACCTACAAGCACAAGAAAGAAACCTTAATAAAATTTCAAGAATCTAGTCAAAAACCAAAACCAAAATAAATAAATAAATCAAGATTTCAAGAGTAGATATAAGAAACAACATGAATAATAATAGAAGGTACTCTCACCTTTAGAGCAACTTTTTTAAGTTTATTCATCGCCCGGAACTGCTTCATTCTAGTCAAGACAGTAATATCAAGAGGCGTATCAGATGCATCCCCATCTTCACTCATCCAAGGATGATCTGCATTTCATTCAGCAGTTGAGCTTCTTTCTCTAATCAACAGAATGTTAGAGAAGCTGAAGTATTTTACCCAGTAGGATGCACATGAAATGTTAAGCATATGTTCCTTGACATTCTAACCAACAAATTAAGCCCGTTTAGATATGTTTTTGTTTCCATTGTTTTGCTTTTCATTTTTGTTTCTTTATGTTTTGAGAATGAAAACGAGAATTTTGAAAAGACACGTGTTTTCGGTTCGTTCTCATTTTCTAATGAATTTGAACTTTTGAAATCACAAAAACTATTTTTAGTAGTTTTCTAAAAAGAGGCCATTTTCACAAAAAAAATAAAATCAAAACCGTTTTTCAAAAGTGCCTACCAAAAGTTTGGTTCTTTTTTTTTTTTTGATAACAGAAAACAGTTTTTGAAAATGTGACAAATGGGAAAGGAACTTGTGTGACTTTAATGGAATATATATCATTTCAAGTATTTTTGGTTGTTGAGAAGACAATATATTTCTTTCCTCACCTCTTATTTCCAAGTCAAGATATTGAGCAACAAAATTGATTCAATGATGTCATTGTAATCAATAAGAACCCGATGAGTGCACTGATGCGGAAGAGACGAAAGGAAAAGAGCCTAGTATGCAAATTGAACATTGAGAAGGCGTATGACCTTGTCGGGATTTCTTGTTGTAAATGTTGGGCTGGATAGGGGTTGGTGAGAAGTGGATTAGGTGGGTGAAGGCATGTATCTCCTCAGTTTCCTTCTCAGTGTTATTAATGGCTCGTTTCATGGTTAGGGATTATGCAGATACTAGAGTGGAGATCTCTCAACTTCTCTTTGCCGATGAAACTTTAGTCTTCTGTGAGGTAGATGAGACTCACCTTAGATATCTAAGGTGTGTTCTTGTATGATTTGAAACTATCTCGAGGCTTAAGGTGAATTTGGGGAAAAGCGAACTTATCCCGGTTGGTGATATGGTCAACATGGACTTGGAACTTGGGATGCAAAGTAGGCTCGCTTCCTTCTACCTATTTGGGGTTGCCATTGGGTGCCCCTCCAAGGTCTAAAGCGTTATGATGTACAGCTATGGAACGATTTCAAAAGAAGTTAGCAGGATTGAAGAAATAATACCTCTCCAAGGAGAGGGGGGGAAGCTTACTTTAATCAATCAAGAGTACGTTAGTCGTTATGTAGCCTTCCTATGTACTATATGTCTCTTTTCTTAATGGCGGCTTCAGTGAAGGGTCGCCTTGATAAGCTTCAAAGGGACCTTCTGTGGGACAAGAAAGAAGGGAAAAAGGCATTCATCTAGTGAGTTGGAATAAAGTGAGATTTCCTCTAAAAGGAGGTGGCTTAGGAATTAAGGTGTTGAAAGTCTTTAACAAGGCGCTTCTTGGGAAGTGGCTTTGGAGATTTGTAGAAAGCCCCCATCCCATTTGGAGGAAGATTATTGAAGCCAATGTAGGGTGTGAAGAAGGTGAGTGGTGCTCTAAAGAATTGGTGGGCCCTTATGGGTTTTGTCCTTGGAAGGTCATTAGAAAGGATACGGCTGATTTTTTTAGATATATCTCTTTTGAGCTTGGCAATGGGAGAAGAATCAAGTTTTAGAAGGAAAAGTGGTGTGGTGATGCCGTGTGGAGTATAGGTTTCATCACCTATTCCAAATTTCTTTAAACCAAGAAGCCTTTGTGAAGGTTTATGTCATCTTCAACAAAAATGGGTTTGTGTGGCCTTTTTGTTTTAGGAGGAATCTTTATGATTGGGAGGAGCAGGAAGCCATTTCTCTCATGGCTCTTCTCCATGCTATTCGGGTGGAGAGGAACAAAAAAGACACTTCGTTGGAAGTTGGATGCTAAAGGGGTATTCTTGGCTAAATCTTTCTATGGGATTTTGGCTAATAAAGGTGAGGAGAACTTTCCTTGGAAAGCTATATGGCATACTAAAGCCACTGAGGGTTTTTTTTTTTTCTGGCTTGGACAGTTGTTTTGGGGTGGGTTGGGGTGGGGTGGGGGCTACTGATAATTTGCAATGAATGGGATTTCTTTTGGAAAATAGATGCTATATGTGTTTGGATGAGGAAGAATCCATTAATCATTTGTGAATCCATTGCTTGGTTGCTAGAGAAGTGTGAAATCTCATCCTTGCTCTTTTTGCTTGTTCGTGGGTTATGCCCTGGGAGGTGATGGATTTGGTGAAAATGTGGCCTGGTGTGAAAGTCAAGCGCAAGAATAGGAAAGCTTGGTGTCTTGTTCCTCTTTGTGTTTTTTGGTGTATATGGTGAGAAAGAAATAGAAGAGTTTTTTAGGGGGAAGTAAATCCCCCTAGTCTTTCAAGGATAGGTTTCTTTACGTCCTCGTATTTTTGGATGGTTGAATTTCTTCCATCTTGTATAGATAATTATGTAGATTTTTTTAGGGGTCTTAGCTCCTTTTTGTAAGCTGGCCCATGTACATTTCGCCCATCTCAGGCTTTTTGAATGATATTTATCCTTGCCTATCAAAAAAAAAAAAAATTCCTTCTTGAGTCTCGTCAATTGGTTAATTTAACTAACAATGATGCCTAAAACTAGCAGAGCTACGCACAGTTGTTTAGATTATGCCAACTGTAGAGTGGTACAATGTGTACTAATATTACCAATGATAGAACTTAATTCGACGATTTGCTCCCCATCATCTCTCCATTCCTCTTATTTTTATGGGTCATGCACAAAGGAGAGTTTGGTAGACACCACAATTAGCCTTCAGCATGTAACTAAATTTTATCATCCTCATTTTATATCTTTTCTTTTTTGACATATGATAAGATTCAAATTCCTAACTCTACACCTCCCTTCTAGATGCCACACAAGTACATTTACCACTAAGCTTCAATGGCATTAACAAGCAATTAGAATTGAGCCCCAAATTCTATCCTACAACGTGGTCATTAATGTAGACCATCAGAAGGTCAAGTTGGAGGGGGGGAAGAGTTGAGAAACTTTAGGTTAGAAACAGTGTAACTCCCAAATCCATTACTACATATAATAAGGATAAATAATTTAGTGTATTTTTCCTTTCCAGTTTGATTCTACAGATGCAAAGATGCCACTTTTTACTTATGCATTGACAATTTTTCCAAGGTGTAACTTACGTAATACTTCCACTGCAGTAAGCCTTTCTTTAGGATCAGCCCGTAACATTTTCTTAACAAGGTCTTTGGCGCTGCTAGATATGGATGGCCAAGGATCAGATGAGAAATCAAGATGTCCCCGTAGAACAGCATCAAAGATACCCTGCTCATTCTCTGCATGTGAAAGAGAAAACAAAAAGAGAGAAGAACACAACTGAGGCCATATTGATCAGTATTGGGCAAGTTAGTTCATACTTGATGAATCTCACTCTCCATACAGGCTTATCATTCAGACCAGGATGTTCTGTCACAAGGCACTCACTCCTTTCAGAGGATTGAAAATAATATTTGCGGAGCTTCTAACAACTCATTTGTATTACTGCATAAAGAATATTTCCTAATCAGCAACAACTGGTCTTTTGGACATTGAAGTCTTAGCTGTAATGAGAATCCTCCAATTGTTAACAAGTTTGGGCCCACCACCAGAAAGTAGTGGAACCAAGTACAATTATTACAAGAATGGTGTTTATCAACAATAACTTCACATTATCTTTAGCCAGAAAAGCGAAAAAGAAATTTAAATTTCAAAAAAGGGGTTGTCTTAAATATGATCAAATCATTGAGGAACAAGAAACAGTACCTCCCCAAAAAGGTGGGACCCCACTAAGCAATATATAAAGTATCACCCCAGCACTCCAAATATCAGCCTCAGCTCCATAATTTCGCCGCAACACCTCTGGTGCTACATAATATGCACTTCCAACAAGGTCTTTGAATACATCTCCTGCACCCACAAATAAACTATAAAACGTGAAAACATCACCAGTAAGCCCCCAAAATCGGTGAAATTGAATTGTAATGAGGGTGCTTTGCTAACTAAAGCATGTACCAAACAAAAGATGAAGGCAAAGACCATGACCAACAGATTCTATTTTGTAGAGTGACCATCAAAATTGTGGCCTTTATAAAATGCATGTTGATGGTTTACAAAAAACGCCAGAGCGAGAAAGAATGAGGGGGAAAAAAGAAGGCGCATGACCAGTAAGGAGAGGGAGTGATGTTTTTCAATGGGTAATTTAAGCAATCTAGAAGATGAGTAAGAAATTGTAGACAAGGATGAATGGGTCAGCAGGCTGCAATGGATGCACCCTAGCAACTAGTGATGATATTCTTCCAACTGATGTCAAAGGAATAACTAGAAAAGTGAGGGAGAAAAGTCTTTCGATTTGATATCAATCAAATGTTGACTACCCTCAAGCTCAAATGACATTGAGCTTTGTCAAACAGCTCTTGCTTTATCAGTGACCAAGCAGCCATTGTTTTCCCATGCATGACCAATTCTCGATTCTGGTGGTCTTCCCCTCCCCCCCCCCCCTCCCCCTCCCCCTCCCCCTCCCCTTGGGTTGAGAAACAACATAAGAGTCCCAAACCTGCTTCATCCATATTTTGAATCCTTTGACCTCTTTCAACTTAATCCTATGTTTTGAACTCCCAATCTCTTCTTTTTTTTTTCTTTTTGAAGGAAACGATGAAGTATGACAATATATAAATTACAGTCAATCATTCAACTGAATACCGTAACATATTACAATTAACCAACATAATCAACCATACACAAACCAGGAGCCTCTCAAATATGGGCCCTAGAAAGCAACCCAACTTAGCCCATAATTGGGTGAAAACAATGCCCACATCCCCCCTAATGGGGGAGAAGACTTGAACTCATGACCTCCCCCTAATGAGGAGGACATGGTGGCCGACTGGGTTAGCCCCAATTGGTTAACTCCCAACCCCTTTCAACAGAGGTATACCATGTCAATTTCATACCATTTGACCAACATGTCATTGATAACTTCTTTATCGCTTTAACATGATGTAATCTTAACCATCCCCAATTCTAACAAGAAAATGCAACTGGAGGGGGAAAGGGGAAGAGTTGTAATCAAACATTAGTTTAAAATAGGGGGAAAAAAAAGAACTAAAAATAATAAGTGTATGTAACTATCCTTTTTGGCAAGACAACTGATAATGATTCTACTACCAGGATTATCAGTAAAACTTATAAACCGTTCATTAAATCCCATATTACTCCAATATATTGCCAATTAAAGATGCAGCTAATTAAAAATTCATATAACAGATAAAAATTAAACAATGAAAAAATAAGACTTAACTTTGAGCTCCTGTTGGGATATCAAACGTATACTCCCTATATAATGGGGTGTACAACCAAAAGAGATCCACCATAAAAAAATAATTCAAAAATGCAAAACTTCCCCTCCTCTCCAACACCAAAACAAGCAAGATTTGCCCAGTAAACCTAAAGACAATTTAGAACATTAATAAACCTAATAAACTTATCAAGAATTGTATGTGTTGCACCAAAAATTACAACCATAGAAAGAGGTTTTGGGTGGTTCTAGGATAAACATGGTGCCTTTATGAAAGGTTTGAAAGATACCTAACACAAGCTTTGGATGAGGGCAATTATTAACAGTTCACATGAATACAAAGAAAAATTTGGAGAAACCCCACCGCAATAACACTAAACTAGAAGCTCCAGTCACATTTTTATTTGGGCCATCATGGCCACCTTAGTTGTAGTTTATTTAGATTCCCCAACACCATTTATTTTTCTTGGTACAATGTAGTTGTAGCTCTTTACATTTCCCTGCACATATTAGAGTAGTTGTAATGTACTCATTCAAGGTGTAGTTGCAATGGAATCCTTCAAGAAGACATCCAACTATGCATACTCTTTATAGGTTTATGATTCTTGTACTCATTTTTTCTTTATTATTTAATTTTTCCATCTCATTTTTATATCACTTGGTGTAAATGTGAAACCCTCGTGACCGAGGGCAGAGAGGGGCAGAATTAGCCCCCAAAACAGCTGATTTGAGTAATTGACCAAAAATCAATTCACCCAGAAATTTAAAGATGGAAACAATAAGTACATCATATAAGCAACAATTTGTTTTAATAAAATATCAGCATTAGAAAATCTAAAAAATTAAAAATCCTGATCGCAATGATATATGTGATCAAATTATTTCAATGATCATCACAAAAAAAAAAATTGTTGACATCATTTTTAAAATTTTATTTGGTGGTGCAAGGAAAATTTTACTCGCCAAAAAAGAAACAATTTTTTCCATCCTTTTGGGGGGGTCATTATTCATAGAATAAATGCATGTTATCCTTTATGGTGAGCACAAACCCCGACAAATTATATTGATCATGGACTCAAAAGGATTTTTTAAAATATATTATATTTTCTTCATTTACGCAATATTTACTTATAAACAGAGTTATCTTTTTAGGTACTTTCGGTAATAAATGGTCTATTAAGATGCCTATACAATTTCACAACAGCTATTTGCATGTGGATTATATTAATATCAATTACCAATACAAATTGTATTAAGAGAAGAAATGTTACAAAAACATTTAATATTTTGACAAGTTCAATTAACATCAATGCTTTATTAGGTTTCACACAGAGGCGGTCCTAGGTATAAGAGTGGGGGCAATGGCTCCCACAGAATTTTCAAAATTAAGGTTTTTACCTCTAGTTTTAATAGAGATTTTCTTAAAAATTAGGAAACCCCCCCCCCCCCCCCCACCCCCGATTTTCATATTTTTATAAGACTACTTAAAATTCTAACTTTTATATTTTTTTTTTTTTTGATAAGTAAACTTTTATATTTTTGCCCCCACCCTCCTCACTCTATGGTCTAGATCTACCACTAGTTTTTTCGATCCTAAGGCTTGATTTCACGTGTTTCATCAGTCTTAAAACTTTTGGCGTATTGATAGGGTTCATAACATTTGGCATTTGGTGTATTGATAAGATTCATAACATTTGGCATGAGAGCAAGTAGCATATCACAGGTTTGAGTCACAGAAGGGGCAACCTAAACTAGATTGCATTGGTATTATGTACGGATATAAGTCATCTCGCACGTTCCTTCAGTCCTAGGGCTTTTGGAGTATTGGTCATGTCCATAACACATTCACCTCTGGTATAGTAAATTGGTTTGGATTCGTAGTTCACTTTGATCATTTCTTTTATTCTTCTAAGTATTTCAAAATTTTACAAGGTCCCATTGCATTTCCAATGTAGTCCAGATCAGGTGCCCCAGAGAATCAAAGATCATTATAAGTGAAGTAAAGTGTCCCTTGAAAACAACCAAAAAGAGGGACAAAGAAAACACGACCATGTAGACACACGATGACATATCAACTTTCATTTTCTCAATTTAATCTTCTTAATTTTAAGGCTCTTTCTTTTGATTAAATTCCCAAAACACTAAGTTGAGATTCAATCAATGTCTTGTGACAAATAAAAAAGGATCGATCAAAAGATTATAATGATCCATATATATATGTGTCGGTATCAAGAGGTCAGAATTCTTACCTGGTTTGAAGAACACTGATAGACCAAAGTCAGTGGCCTTCAACGGGGAATCCTCATCAGTGCTCAAGAGCAAGAAATTCTCAGGCTTCAAATCCCTATGCATCACCCCCATGGAATGGCAATTGTGCACAACAGTCACGATCTGGCGGCACAAAGTCGCCGCGGAACGCTCAGAGTAGTGGCCCTTGGCGATGATCCGATCAAAGAGCTCCCCGCCGGCGCAGAGCTCCATGACCAAATTGACCGAGTGACGATCCTCGTAGGCGCCCTTGAGCTCCACGATGTTGCGGTGGCCGGTGAGGTGATGCATGATCTGGACCTCCCGGCGGACGTCCTCGATATCGTCCTTGTTGACCAGCTTGCGAGTTGCGATGGACTTGCAGGCGAATTGCTCTTTGGTCACTTTGTGGGTCACGAGGTAGGTCACGCCGAATTGGCCGCGGCCAAGCTCACGGCCAAAAATGTAGGTGGAGCGGACGTCTTCCATGGGGCGGCCAAGGACGCGGCCGACGCCGGAGATCGGGCGAGTGACGACGTTGGTGGATGCAGGTTGTCGTCCCCGCAGTGTTGGTTCGGACGGGTGGATATTGAGGCCGTTAGTTGGTGGTAACGAGGCGGAGCCACTAGCTCCGCCGGCGTCGGAGGGTAAGCCATTACAGTTGCCCATGTGATTCAGGTGCGAGGGTAAGTTAATGCTTCGGAAAGCCGTCGAGCGATATACATATATGCGGGGGTCCGGTCCGGAAACGGAGTCGGAATTTAATTATGACATAAATGATCATAAATCGGAGGTTTGTTACTGTATGTTTAAGAATAAGACGACTACGATGGATCGTCCTGACTCCTGTTGGTGTGCATTTAAAAATGCACGATGATCTTTTGAAGTGGATGGATTGGAATCATGATTTCATTTTATACATTTTGAACGGGTTGATTGTGTGTGGACGTATATAGTTAGCTGCAGAAGATGCACTTGATCATTATTTTTTTTTTTGGTTTCACAGACACGAAAAAAGAAAAAAGACGTGGACTTGAGAATCTTAAAACAGATATCTACCAAGTTCCGAGATTCTCTCACAAAATAGATATTAATGACTATCTTCGCAAGTGGCATGTCGGCTTTTTACGAGTTTATCCATCCGTGTAATATATATATATATATATATATATATGAACATGTATATTATATAAATTAATGAGATTGTAAAAATTTGATCTTCACACCTCATCTGAATAAAATTCATAGATATTTAATATTTCAGGCTTGGTCAAAATTTGGACTCTGAAAAATGTTTACATTATTTTAATTTGTATTCTCATTTTTATTTGACCGAGCAAATTAAGGTATTTAACTTCTCCGAATTTGACTAATTTAGTTTTTTTATGTAGAATTATTGACTCGTAAAATCATAAAATGTTCAGAGTATTAGTCATGACTGATGACTCATTTTAGAGATATAGATGGTGAGAGTTGAATTTGCGAATTCAAAAAAATAAATCTTACAAATAACTTTTGTTCCATTCAACCAACCTCTTGAGATTAATTTAAATTCTCATTTGAGTGTCACCAATTAGGATGTTTCATAAAGTTATTTCTATGGCGTAGAAGTGGGATCCAATTATATCGGAACATGATAGATGCATTTTTATTTTAATTTGAAATGAAAATAAGTCATACATGAATGTTATTTTGTATTTTTGAAAAAAAGAATTAATCCAAAATTATTTCTAATTTTTTTGCTAATTTAACAAAAGAAAAAAAAATACTTAGAAAACGAGTTAGCAAACGAAAGTTATATATATATATATATATATATATATATATATTTATGTATATCGTTTTGTAAAGCAATTTTCATATGTAACTTCCAGACATGAATTTATTTTGAGGGGATCTTTTCAAATGTACTATGTTTCTAGCAGGACCTTATTTTGCTATGTGCGCTTAATGGGCCTTTTCCACTAGATGGGCCTTAAGGCCTTTAATGTCTACTATTTATATGTGGCGACTGGGGGCCCAAGACCTTCATGGTTCGCCAGATGACAACATGCATTATGATCTGTTTGAGAATCTACACTCCCGTAGCCATAAAAACATGCATTATCCTTTTTAGGACTATGTAATAGACCAACACTAAGAAACCACTATTAATGTTAAAAATTAATTTTGTTTTAGGTCCTAGGTTCAATTCTCCCTTTCACTTTTTGAAAAAAATAAAATTTAAGTTTGTTTCTAGTTTACTTCTCTCGAGACCATGTGTACTAAAAAATGATGAATCCTTTTGATTTTAGGAATAACGATCGAATTTTCAACAGATATGACTCAGATTCTCAATAGATATGACTGTTACATGTACATAATAAGACATAACAAGCAATGCTAAAGATTATACCATTTTTGTACCACCTTAATAACACCTCCCACATGAATGGACCAACATGGTGAACCCCAATAGATGGTAGGTCCTATCCATGTGAGAAGGTGGTACAAAAAATGCATTCCTTACATTATTGATAACACATATAACATTATCTTCTTTGGTGGCATTGTGTTTTGCACATGATTGACGGCTTGTTTTGGTGTCAATCTAGTTGGGATTAGACTTGCATGCAGTGATGCTATTGCATTTTACCTTTTTGATGTATCTGAATTGTATATCTTGTACTTTCTTTTTACATCAATAATATTTCTTTTTTTGTTGATTAAAAAAAAAAAGATTGCCATTCTGTCTTGTGGAGTAAGACATGGCTTTATACCATAATTCCAACTTTGAACACTAACACCCCCCCCCCCCCCCCTCTTCTTTTTTCTTTTTCCTCTTTAGTCTTTGCTTGCCAGAAGGATTTGGAACATTCTTTTCTTTTGGAAGGATATGAATAATGATTGAAAGCAAAATAGCATAGCACCCTCTGGAGGAGTGGTCCTGGGACCCAAGGAAATGGAAGTCCATTTTCAACAATTATATTCTGAATGTTTCACCAATGTCAAATGAACTTAGGCAACCTCAAGCAAAATGAACTGCTCAAGGTTCTAAATGTGTTCTCAAAGGAATTGTAATTTCCCTAACAAAAAGTGTCAAAAGTACCTCCCCCGCTAAAAATTCTTTAGGTGAACCGGTCCACCAAGTCAACAAAATCACCCAATCATTTTATGCCATGTATGCAAAATTAAGAAGTTTTTTATTTTCTTAAAAGTAGACAACATGTACATATGGCATTGTTCAGCTAACTTGATTCATGTACCCGTTTCACACAAAAACTTCTCCCGAACCCCGCTATCCCTCAATGGGCCCAACCCTACCCAACGCAACCACACAAACATAATAGTGGTGGAAAGAAAAGGGACCAAGGTTGTGGTCACAAGTCCCCGAACTCTTAGGAGTAGTGTGATATCACTGGGATCAAGCCCATTTTTATCATTTGAATGACTTGACACTTCTGAGAGCATCCAATTCTGAAAGATGTGGGCTTGGTTTTTCAATAAAGTGCAAGTCCACTGCAACATGATCCATTTAAACTAAACCTAAGATTCTTATGTTCCTTTTTTTTTTTTTAATTTCCTAAATTGGACTGTATATATCTCTTAAATATGCTATAAAGGTTAATCCAAATTACTGTTGGTGCAGTGGGTTCTAATTGAAGAAAAATATGCATCTCATTTATATATTTATTGGGGGAGGTAAAAGGGTATATCTCTAGCCTAGAGAACAACCCTCTCTCTTTTCACTCAATTCCCAGACCAATTCCTAGAGAATCAAATCCACTTTTGAAGTTTTTTTCTCACTAGCAAATAGTAAACTTTCTGTTTTTGTCTTCTTTCTTATTAATTAACTTCCAATTCCAACTATATACACACATATATACATATAAGAGTACACAAAAGAATTGAGAATCGTAGTCCCGACTCATAGATTGGTTCTAAATAACGTTCGAATTAAGTTAGTTTTGTTCTAGAACCGATTTATTCAAATTAGTTTCTTTTGATAAATGTTTAAATGCTGTAGTTAATAAAGATTGCAACAACACAGAAACTCCCGTATCAAAATGTTTAAATGCTGTAATTAACAAAGATTGCAACAACACAGAAACCCCCGTGTAAATATATCCAATGGAAGATGCAAAAGTATTTATTACTTTTTTCAAAAGGTAGGGTGTCTTGCATTGGGACCCATGAATCTAGAATTTATTCTCAAAGGGCAGAAGTATAAATCTCAAAATTTAGAGATATTTTTCATTAAATACAAAAAAATTAGGAGTGTCAACTTCTAGTTTACACTTTTTTTTTCTAAATAAATATGTAAATAATAACAAATATATTTCCCAATTTTTTGGGTCTTGCCCAAGAAATTATTTCATGGTATCGTTATTCCACATCATTATCCGATGTGGCGTGATGATATCAATTTTTTAAAATTTACGATAAATATTTTTCATATAAACTTAGAAATGTGATAATTTATAATGACGTAGAGTGACGTGTCTCATCGAATAATTTATCCTAGGTGCCATTTAAGAAAGGGAAAGACTATTCATAATGATCACTAACTGAAAGGCAGTTTAAGATGTATCAGGAAAAGTGACATAAAACCGTAAAAATCAGGGGAATAAATTCTGATGGCCGACCGGGTGATTCCTGGCCGAATCAAATGGACAATTCAGGGGAAAAATTTGTCACTTGCGTGCCTTGGAAAAAAAAAATTGGAACATAAACATAAGGTGGCCAGAATGCATGGTGTGGGAAAATAATGGAAAATAGAATGGGCATTTGCTTCTACGACCATGTCATCATTTACTTGCCTATTTGGTTGTTGAGATTGAGAAAAAGAATAGAAAATGGAAAGAAAAATGGAATTTTCACTTTTAATGATTTGGGCCTTAACTCATAAAGCAATGGTAAAACAAAAAACAGAATAATTATTCAAAAGTCAATTAATTTCCTTTTATTTGATATAACATTTTGAGAGAGAAGTCTTCGATTCGCCTATTAAATAAAAGGAAGGATAACAACTTAATTTTTATCATAATTAGCTGAGGTTAATTGAGTTAGTCACTATGTCTTTTTCATTAAAAGGAAGTCATGGATTCAAGTCTTACTGTCCTTTCTCTCGTTTGGAGATGTAAATATTATTTTTACCTAATCATAAGTTTGATTGGTTTGTCTGTCTAGTGCTTATTTTTGAGAAGTTTCTAAACTGAATTAGTTTGTACTATCGAGTTGTGTTGGTTCGTAGTTAAGTAATATTGTAATTATATTATTGAGTCAATTGATGAAAACATTGGTCTCCGACAATAAAAGAAAGAATGGGAATAAAAAATTATTGTATATTAAATATAACTCTTCCCTTTATCTAGAGGGTTGATTAGAGGCATTAGGTATGGACAAGTTAATGCTTAAATAAGATTCCTTCCAATTAAGGATAAGATTCATGCTTTAATTAGAATACTTTTTCTTTCAAATTTATTTTCTGTATGGCATCATAGTGGTGGGGGTATATTTTTACCTCATCAACAATTATCATATTTTGTGATAGCCTTGGAACAAACCATGGTACCCAGAAGACGTGTAAAACTACTGGAGCAAATCATATATATTCCCCAAACCGGTCAAGTTCAGCAAATCAATAGGCCAAAAGATAATAATAATTAATTAATTTCATCCCAAATTAAATCTCTTTTATATATAAATAAAACTTATGTATATGGGTCCCTTTTACATAAGAATGAATGCAGGGCGGTGAAGCCCCACCAAAATTTGGTGGCAGGATCTGGGCCTGTCCTGTTCCTTCTTAGTCTTCAATCTCGTTTCCTACAATTTCTGAAAATTCAGGCAATCCCATAATTTCTCAGGACTTGCAGGCAAGTGGAAATGAACTTGGTAGCTAGAACATGTCCCATTTAGCTTCACCATGCTGTAGAGATAACAATACACACACATACATATATATATATATATATATATATGAGTCGGAGGGGGATGTATTCTCAATGAGTCGTGATTCCCTAGTTGCCTATTGGCGCCAGCGTAAATTTTCTCCCTCAGTAATTGCCTTGAGAGAGAACAAAAGCTTTTATAATCTCTGCCAAGTTCATATGTCAACCTTGAATGTATAGACACTTTATCCCTTGATTATATTCCAATATTCGATATCATTTCTACAAACATTACTTTCAGAAAATAGTGGTTTCTATTACTTCTTTTTTAACTAGGGATATTCATATTATTAAATTATGAGTTATAGCCACATATCAAATACCTAAAGTGGAAGAAAAAAGGCAAAAATAAATAAATAAATAAATAGATCACCAAGGATCGAGTATAAAAACTCTTATATTTTCAATTAGTATAACAAAATTCTCCCTCGTGCAAATAGTGTCCATGATGCAAATCAATAAAAGATTAAAATTAGAAACATATGTAGTGAAGTCCAATATTAGAAGAATAATTATATGTAAGAACATAAACTCCAAAATTGAGTCTAAGGTGTGTGTGTGTGTGTGTGTGAATTATTGTAAATGCATATATTACAAGATTGATGAATAGATGGAAAGATATATAGGTAACTTAAAAGTTTTATATATATTGAAAAGGAAGGAAAAACATAATATGCTTAGATCACATGTTAAGGTGAGAATAGGAAGGAGAGAATGTTGAAGATGCATGAAAGGGTGGGAGACAAATTCCTGAGTCTGACAATTTCAGCATCTATCATCACAGACTAAGCCATATATATATAATTGAGGTCTATCTGTCTTACGCAACGTAATAATATTCCCACATGAGGAAAGTCATGAGGAGGCTTCCCTAAATGAAGCCTTTCTAACTTCTTCTTTTAAATATTTTTCAATCTATTAATCAAGCCTAGTTTTTTTTCCATTTCTGGATAATTTTAAGGAGAAGTAATTGAGTATGACCGAAAACAAAACATTTTTTCTAATTAAAATACAAAACTAAAAATCAGGATAGATGATATACTTTGTGTGAGAGAGAGTCACTCCATAATTTCTCAATTTTAAGAAACCTTTCCACACTTTGTGAGATGACAAAATTAACCATACCTTGATGATGACCAGATATTGAATATCATGCATGAATACATGGACGAGGCCACATTGGACCCCGCCGCGGGGGGGGGGGGGGGGGGAATTGTTCTCTCTCAATTTTTTGTTTTGTGAATTTTTTTACATTTTTTTGAAATATACTCCTTTAATTTAAAATTTTACCCCTCTTAGGTTTTATTTTTTTTTACACTTTATTCCTATCTTAATTTTAATTTGACTCCTAAATGGGGTTTTTATCGAATTTTTATATATCCCAAAGATTTTTGAATTTTTTTTTCATTGATCGGACTTTTTATGTAATTTATAAGTTTTTTGTATTAATAAATTTAGTTATTTTTCAAAAACATTGTCAATTAATATTAACTTTTTATTGTTCTTTAATTGTTTAAATTTACTATCAAATATTAAGAAATTTTTTTTGCCCCCCCCCCCTTCAGTTAAATTCCTGGGCTCGTCCCTATAAGAACAATCTGCCCTACATGCATGCAATTGCCCTCTCTCAATTTTTTGTTTTGTGGTTTTTTTTTTTTTTTACATTTTTCTGAAATATACTCTTTTAATTTAAAATTTTACCCCTCCTAGGTTTTATTTATTTTTACACTTTATGCCTATCTAAATTTTAATTTGAATCTTAAATGGGGCTTCTATCAAAATTTTTATATACCCTAAAATTTTTTCAGTATTTTTTTCTTTGATCGAACTTTTTATGTAATTTATAAGTTTTTTTAATCAATAAATTTAGTTATTTTTCAAAAACATTATCAATCAATATTAACTTTTTATACTTCTTTAATTTTTTAAATTAATGATCAAATATGAAAAAAAAAATTCCCTCCTAACCTCGTCCCTACATGAACGACCTATTCGACATGCATGCATGAAGGACATTAAAGTAGTTAATATAAAGAGTGCTAATTTCTCTTAAAAATTTTTAACTTATTACTACTATATATTATTATTACTACCACCATCATCATCCCGATTGATTCTCAAGAGTCATCAATTCGAGTTTGTTAAAGAAATGACTGATAAAACGAACTTTAAATATGTGTCACACTACAAAGATATGTGAGATTGAAAATCACTAACTTTACATTGTTAGAATATGCTAATTCTCCATCCATGCAACATTATTGAGGTTTTAGCATCTTTGTTATCCAAGTTTTTAGCTTCATCATCTATTCTTCTATTATTGTGGTTTTATTCTTTTTCTCTATATATCATATCCTGACTAGACATGCTTTCCCCTCCTACTTGCACCAACAACTAAGCCATACCCTCTTCTTTAAATAATCAAATACCATTCTCCTGTTAATCTCACCGTCCTAGAAATTTTCCTTCCTCCTCCAAGAGTTTCGCTGGTATTCTGAAGAATCACTTGGTCATAAAACTGTGTAGTACTATCAAATCAAGAGAATTCTTGAAATTCTTCTGAAACCAAGAGTTAGGAGAGCTTACAGATTACTTAATTCATCCGAGAATGAGTGGGAAAAAGGGTAGTTGTTTTGAGATCAACATGCCTTGCGTTACCAAAACTAAACTGCCGGAAACTGGCCGGAAGAAACCCAGCAACATGGATTTCTCCTGCAAAGCTTGGATTTGGAATGTTTGGGAATTTTGCAAAGGAGATAGCGACAGAGTAATATTCTCCTTAAAAGTTGGCCTTGCGGTTCTCCTCGTGTCTTTGCTCATACTATTCCGAGCACCTTATCATATATTTGGCACTAACATCATCTGGTCCATCCTCACTGTTGCCATCATGTTTGAATATACCGTTGGTATGTACATGCATATCATCACAAATACATATATATACGCATATATATATATATATACACATTCATTTCAGAGCTAGTATTATACACAATCCATAATTAATATTGGCAACGATATATATATATATATATATATATATATATATATATATATATCCCATGCATGAGCCATATCATATATTTTTTACATAACCTTGACTGTGTATTAAAAACAGTTATTTATTTTTGGTACAAGTAACAAACATTTCTTTAAATGCACAACTAAATACATATTGAAATGATGTATCCATGCATGAAAAGTATGTATCTATATACAACTAACAATGGTGAATTATAGCTTATATACTTCTGCTTGTACCAAATGATGCATATATATATATATATATATATATATATATATATATATTGAGTTGTTGGGATATTGTTGATAGTTAAACATGCATCAAAGTAGTCATCCTATTCCTTGGCATATGCAAAACTAACTTTTTCTTTCTTGCATCATTTATGGACATTTATGTCCTAAGGTGCAACATTTAACAGAGGATTTAACCGAGCACTTGGAAGCTTGCTTGCGGGAATCTTAGCCATTGCTGTTGCTCAATTGGCCTTACGCACCGGTCAAGTTGCAGAACCTATTATAATTGGTATCAGCATCTTCCTAATTGGTATGTCAACTTGAATTTTGCCAAGCAAAATGAAACTACTTTTTTTAAATATATATATATATATATATATATATATTTGCATGATAATACATAATCTTGATTTAACTTGCTATATATATTCAGGGACTGTTACATCGTTCATGAAATTATGGCCATCCTTTGTGCCATACGAGTATGGATTTCGGGTCATACTATTCACCTACTGTTTGATCATAATTTCCGGGTATCGAATGGGCAACCCGATTATGACTGCTATGGACCGGCTTTACTCTATTGCAATCGGAGGTATTGTAGCAGTTCTAGTGAATGTGCTTATCTTTCCTATATGGGCTGGTGAGCAGTTACACAAGGAGCTAGTCAACTGCTTTGATTCAGTGGCTGACTCACTTGAAGGTGAACTAATTTATTTGACAACTTTCAGTTTCACAATTCCTTCACTTACACACAGACACACACACACACACACACACATATATATATATATACACAATTAAATTAGTATCATAAATCAAAGTAAATATACATCTGCCCCAAGTTTTTTCGAAACTATTGTTAAAATTATCATCCGGGTAATTTCAGAATGTGTTAAAAAGTATTTAGAAGATGAGGGGTTGGATCATTCCGAGTTCTCCAAGACCGTTATGGATGAGTTTCCAGATGAGCCTGCTTACAGGAGATGCCGGTCCACATTGAACTCCTCAGCAAAACTAGAATCCTTGGTACTTATAAATATTCATGTTGATATAGATTTTATTTTGAGATATTTGTAAATAAACAAGGTTACATTTATAGCACTAAACGATAATATATATTGGTTGTTGTTGGTTCCACTGTTTAGGCAAATTCAGCTAAATGGGAGCCACCTCATGGAAGGTTCCGACAATTCTTCTATCCATGGTCAGGGTATGTCAAAGTTGGTGCAGTTCTACGATATTGTGCATACGAGGTTATGGCACTTCATGGTGTTCTTCACTCTGAAATTCAGGTCTGTTCTTTCATTTTCAGAGTTCTTGTTCTGTGTGGAGGTGTGTGTATATCACAATCTATATGGAGGGATATCCATTGTCCACTTAACAGGATCAGTACCCTTTCCTGAGTCCCAGCTATAAATAAAAATGCTAGTAGCAACCTGGGGGATATACCAAAACTGGCGTTTGTTCTCTGATTGTTGCTGTCTAGGTTAAGGGTGGGAGGAACTCGAATATTTGACTCATTGGGGAACAAAGAAGGAAACATCAATCATTTATTCTGTGAATAAAGCATCTTCCCTGTTGGATTGCTTTCACCTCATCAATAGGAAGACATGGTACCACTTGGAACCCCCCAAATAGCAGCATAAGACGGGACTTAACTGTTGTTGAATTTTATTTATTTATTTATTTATTTTAATTTTTTGAATTTATATTGATTTCTTATATTTTATTTGATAATATATAAATATATTTTATAATCAATTTTTTTCTTCAAAATAACAAAACTATCACTTTCATATATTTTTTTTTCAAATTTTAAACTTTGGCCAACTTTTTGTTTATTTTTCAAATAAATATTGATAAAAACCTTAAATTTATTTTTATATAAAATAAAAACAATTTATTTACCTTAATTTATTTTAAAATAAAATAATAAAAAATTTAGAAAAAATTTGTCAAAATTTTAAAAATGTAAAATTAAATAAATAAAATAGACAATTTCGTCATTTTGAATAAAAAATTAACTGAAGAGAGATATCTATTTATTGTTAGATAAAATAAGGGAAATCAATATAATTTTGAAAATCTTAGGAGAAGTTAATATAATTGTCAGAAACTTTAAAAAAGATCAGTTTAATTTACTTTAAAAAAAAATCCTTAATCGTTCAAATTAAATTATGACATATTGCATATATTTTAAATGAAAACATAATCATAATATATATCACAAGTCAATTTATTTAAATCATCATGAAATTCTAACATACTCTATGCATTTGATGTTCCTTGTCAACTAAGAGAATTTATTTGGTAGGGCTGGACCAACTAGTCACTTTGCATATGTGGTGGTTCGTCCAATTAAGAAAAATTCTTGAATAGATTCGTATAGTGATGATACAATGTATTTTTTTAATAGTATTCTGTCATACGTAATATGATTTATATTTTTTACTGAGACATAATATATATTGTAGAGTGTAATTAAAAAAATATATTGTCACATAATATACCAAACTCATAAAAAAATATCTCGTAACATATGACCATTTGAGTAAGAGAAATAATTTTTCCAACTCACCATTATAGGAAAGCTTCTCAAATGAAAAAAATGGTCTCAAGCCATAGGACGTGGGGGCGTCGTAAACATATGAGCAATGGCGGATGTAGTAAGGACCTAAGGAGGGTTATGCTCTCCTAAAATTTTAAAATACTGATTTTTTATCCTTATTTTAAATAGAAATATTTTTAAAATTAAAAATTATTCTTCCAAAAGTTTTTATATTTTTATAAAAGATTCTTTAAAAAAAAAAAAATTTGAAATGAAACTCTCTTATAAATACGATACTATGTCAATGGATTGTTTAAAATTTTAAATTAAGGTTCACTGTAAACATCTTTCTGTGTCAAAAAATTCAGCTGGCAAGTAGGTTTTTTAAATGACTATTTCTTTTTGTTTAAGACACATATCATATATTATTGAGGTACTTTTCTTTCTGACACAAAATTCATATGTTGCTTTTTAACTAAGTGAGACTACAACAAATGCAAAGTGACATAGAACAGATATAGTATATGTCAAAAATATGTATTTTATTTAAGAGTTATTGTAGAATTTTTTAATTTTTATTTTCTCAAATTGTTTTAGTTTCTTAATTTTATTAGGACAAGTATAGAAATTAGTAGTTTCTTATTCAAATTAGTAATCTTTTAGCTCTATAAATATCGTGTAATAGACTTCTATCATTAAATTTTTATCAATAATATTCTAATTTCGAATTTTAAAAAATTTATTCTCTTGTTTAGGTTGATTGTTTCTCGTTTGTGGATATTAACATTGATCATATCTATTCTATCACGTTTCATGATGCGTCAATTGGTATTAGAGCAAGAATTTGCCGAAAACATAAATCTCATTGACGTTGGTTGTGGGATAGAGGTTGTATGGACTGCAATTGATTAATAAAAGATTTGAGAGATGTTTTTAGGGCTTAATCTCAATGCCAATAAAGACTCCCGTAGATTTGTTAGATGGATGCCACCCATTGGAAAAAATAAATTCGAACTTTGATGGATCTAGCATACCTCATCTTAATTCAGGAGGTGTGGGTATAGTTGTTAGAAATGAGTAAGACAATATGTATTGGGTTTTGTCTAGTTGGTATAGTGAAAAGTTGACTATTACTCAGTTGGAAGCAATGACTCTTCGAGAAGGTTTGTTAAGGATTGATCCAAGGATGGTTTAAGTTTTGAAATAAAGGGAAACTCCCTCTAGGATTATAATAAATAGCTTATTGGGCAAGATTGTCTATGAAAAATCAGTAATATTATAAGTGATTGTATAAACATTATTAGGGAAAAAGGATTGAATGTCAGTATTAAGCATGTTTATTGTGAAGCTAATATGGCAGTTGATTGGTTAGTAAAAAAAAAAGACTCTCATGTCAACAAGAACTACACCAAATGAATTGCCCGAGGGTAACTTGCTAATAGACTCATGCCAAAACAACATTCCCAAGACAACCTCTTTATAAAGACAATTCAGATTCTGAAGAAGAATAGGAATACGAGATTCATAGACCTGTGAGAAGAAACCAAAGGTGTTGAATTATTTGAGTGATGAAGATTAATCTACAGAGACCAAAATTTTCAGAATTCTTGTATAAAGAATAAGCTACCATCTTTCGATGATCATATTTATATGAAGACAACAACTCTTATTGTAGAAAAAAGAAGAAGAAGAAAATAATTCAGAACTAGTTGATCAAAGTGCAGATCTAGTAATACCATTAGATGATACAAGCTCTTTTTAGGAAGAGAATGAGCAAGAAATTCTCAAAGATAGAGTCAATATTATAGATGAGAATATATAAATTTGAATTTGTGAAGGATCGTTATGATACGCATAAGAAGATTGAAATTGTAGTGAATTAAGAAGATGAAATTCCGTGTTTTATCATTGGAGCATTATTGTTATCAAAATAAGATCCCAAAATTTTAGACTTCAAGAAGATGTAAAAGGAAAAATTTATGAGTTTTTGATTGTTTCTGAAAGGATTCAACCATTATTGTCAGGTTATGGGTGAGTTCGAAGTCGTGTATATTCAGTTAACTCGAAGACGAATTATTTTCAAGTAAGGGAATCTGATGTAGGCAGATATGGTACTAGCCAAAAAACATGTATTTTGTTTTAGAGTTATTGTAAAATTCTTTAATTTCTAATTTTGATTTTTTTCAAACTTTTTTAGTTTTCTAATTCTATTAGAACTAGTATAGGAAGTAAAAGAACTAGTAGTTTTCTATTCAGATTAGTAACATTCTAACTTAATAAATATGGTGTAATAAATTTTTATTATTAAGTTTTTATCAATACTATCATAATTTTGAATTTTAGAAAATTTATTCCTTTACTTGGGTTAATGGTTCCTTGTTGGGTTGATTGATACCCATTTACGAATATTGACGTTGATCGTACCTATCCTATCACATTTTGTGCTATGGTCCAGTTCCATCCAATAAAAATGCCACATCAAGTTACACTATTTTAACAAAGACATTGCAAATTATTAGGTTAAATTTGTCAGAAAATTCTTGAATAAGATCACTATGACTATGTAGCCTTTTTGATAATGGCATGTGTTGTGACTTACTTTCTAAAGTGGGTCATAACATAATGGTAGAGTATTATTAAAAAAATTTACTGCCACGTGGTGGTCCAGCTTTATTAAAGAATTTCTCAAAATTTTCATTCCCAAACATGAAACCTGATTCTATATTAGACAGGCCTTAACCAAAAATTTTCACTCCTACTTGCTCAGAGTTAATCCAACATATCCCTCATCGACCTCCACCTCTCCTCCTCCTCGTCCTTCTCCTCATTATTATTAATATTAGGGTAAATTATACTTATCTCTTGAAGTTTCTGACAATTATAAATTTTTTTTTATATTTTTTAAAATAATAATGCACCCCTTATGTTCTTAATGTCAATAACAAACACCGTCCCGGCCGTTTAACACCATTAATAACCCATACAGAAAATAATGACTTCAGCTTCAAAAAAATTTAAAATATCAAATTTATGCTTGAGTCAACCCATTTTCTCATTACCTCTTTTATTTCTCTCTCCTCCAGCAAGATTTTCCCTCACTTTCCTTAAAAAATCCAAACTCCCTCCAAACCCACCCACCGACGGCATCAATGCCACTTGCCCTCCGTCCAGCACCGCCGACGTCACCACCCCTTCCCTCCGTCCGCCACCATCGACGACACCACCCCTTCCCATCACTAACCCCCATCTCTGCCTTTTGCTTTTTGGATTCCCTCCCTCATCTAGTGATGATTGTCATAGATAGGTCTCATCCCTCTTACAGAGGAACAGTAAGACTGAGGGAGAGGAGGAGAAATTGTGTAGTCCGCCCCATTGACAGAGGAATACTAAGATTACCTGTGTTATCAAGATGATGTCTAAAATCATCGGCGTGGAGACGGAGTGATCTAGGGAATCAAATGGCAATTAATCCCCAAGTTCATAAAGTAATTTCAATTAGAGGATAAATTCGCAGTCAATCTCTGCCATTAAACCGGAGGGAGCGCCGCAGGTATCCTGAGCTGTCTTGCCGTATCTAAAATGGCTTCGAGCATCCGGCTTCACCATTGCTACCTGCTCTCTCCTTCTTCGGCACTTCCCAGTCCACAACAGACCTGATCTTTTCTGGATCCATCTGAATCACACCCTTGCTGATCCAATGGCCAAGAAATAGCATTCACCACTGCTACCTGCTCTCTCCTTCTTCGACACTTCCTAGTCCACAACAGACCTGATCTTCTCTTGATCCATCTGAATCACACCCTTGCTAATCCAATGGCCAAGAAATAGCATTCACCACTGCTACCTGCTCTCTCCTTCTTCCGCACTTCCCAGTCCCTATCAGTCATCGAGATTTTCCACTACAAACTGGTCAAGGTAAGGGTTTGAAGAGAGGAGGCAACGAAACAAAAAGAGTCTATATGGAGAAGAACCCTAGTTCTCAAAAGATCAGAGTTACAGAGCTAGAAACAAAAACAAAAACAAAAAAGGCATTATTTTTATAAGCGCATGTGTACAAAAATATTTAGACGATTTGATTAGTTAAAATCAATAAATAAATAATCAGTTTTTACATCGCAATATACAATTATTACGGAGAAAAATTAAGAAATCTGTAAAACGACAACGAGAAAGATCGTTAAAACAGGGATTTACAGAGAGTAAGGCTATCTACGAAACTCCATGAAATTTCAAGCGATTAAGCTTAAAGAGTCACCATTCTAGTACATCAGATAAAAAAAAAAAATGTTTTTTTGAAAAAAAAAAAATTTGAACTTCAGAAAAAAAATCAGCGAGATTTACCTCAAACCGGGCTAAGCCACACAGCAAATAATACATGTAGATGAGGAATTAAAAAGGAACTGTTACATTTCAATAATATATGTGCGTATATCTTAAAAAAAATTAAGATTTCATTATTTGAACTTTCACACAACATTGTCATTCATGACTGGAGCGTTACAAATTCTCATGAATTCCACATCGTTGATCTCAAATTTCACTAAAAAAGGAAAAAAAAAAACAGAAGAGGAAATATCTGACTGAAACAGAAACCAATATCTAGCAATCAATAAGTAAAAACTGATACACACTAATGCCAACATACATATGTACACATGTATGATGGTGGTGAAAGTTGAAGAACATTACCTTTAAAGAATGAGGAACAGAGTATGTTTGCTTGTTCTAAGCTCGAGCAATGCGCATGTCCGTGATCTCAGGAGCAGCACTTTATAATAAAGCTACCAATATTATTATATTGCATAAATTAACTAGGCCTTGAGATGCAAGAAAGTTCTGTTCACTGGTGTGGTGATAGAGTTGTGATGGCCGGATGATGGCAACGATGGTCGGTCGCTGATTGTGGTCGTGGGTAGAGAAACTGAGAGGCAGAAAGGAAATGCAGTGGGCTGCATAGAGAGAGAAAGAGTGCTTTTTTAGAGAGAGAAACAAAGAGGAGAGAATAATTTATTTTTTATTTAAAACGTATTATTAAAATAGAGGGATAAAGTGGTAAAAGAATAAATTCTGTTAACACCGTTTGTCTGACATAATTGATAAGGAGCAGTGTTATTTCAGAAACTATAGAAGGAAGTTTCTGTAATTGTCAGAAACTTCGGGGAGAGGTAAGTGTAATTATTTCTTAGTATTATTATTCTTTTGCAAATACATTGTGCAACAAAACTCCTTAACATAGCCTGGATTCACATGCATTTATTACTGTGAGTCACATCATCTTGTGTTTGAAAGTGAAATGATGTGTTATATATATTAGTCTTATATTAATTATGATCTTTGATTATTTGAAACATTATAATTGATACACATGTTTCCGTTGTATGTTTTTAGGCGCCCTACAAGCTTAGATTCACATTCCAGACAGAGATCCAAGATGCAACAAGCCAGGCTGCAGAGCTAGTTAGATGCTTGGGCAATGATGTAAGTAGCATGAAGCAAAGCGTCAAAACCTCTTTGCTGAAAAGGGTTCACAGCTCAACTGATCGACTCCAACGCGCCATAGACATGCATTCTTATCTCCTCACATCCTTCAATTATGAACCACCTGATATCTCATCCAAGCCACTTCCTAAGCTCATCTCCCATGCCCTCTCATCCACCTTTTCTGACCTCTCCAACCAATTGGATGATCAGCCTCCTGACAACACCACCACCCTAAATATTGATCAGAACTCTAATATTATTCCGCCTACACAATATTACACACTTTCTGGGACTCTCCCACCACCACCACCAGCAGCACAGGGTGAGTCTTACCATGAGACAATGAAGAGACAATCAAGAAGGCTACATTCATGGCCATCTAGAGAAGTGGATGCTTTTGAAGAAGAGGGATGCTTCAGTGCAGACATTATTCCCAGGATGCGGGCGCTGGAGAGCACTGCAGCACTGTCACTTGCCACTTTTACGTCGTTGCTTATAGAGTTTGTTGCCCGCCTCGACCACTTGGTTGAAGCAGTTGATGAGCTTGCTAGGATGGCCAAGTTCAAGCAAGAGGCCCTATAAAAGGAGCTAGGGAACTGCGTGGATATTCTGAACTAATTTGCTATATATGTCGGTAATGTATAAGAAATGCCATGAGTGAGCAAAAGAAAAATAAAAGAAAAAGAAAAAAAAGTGAAGTGGGGGTGCTAAAAATTGTGTTGTGATGAATCAGCAAATAAAGAAGTACTAATACTAATTCTTGAAAAAGAAAGTATAAATTGCTATGAGAATGACATTTCCATGAAGTGTTTGAATAAAATATGAAATTAGCTAGCTAGGTAAAAGAAAATGTACGTCCACACGTGCTTTGTTAGTAGAGGCTGGTGAGCTAGCCGTGTGTTAAATTTTAGTTGTGTCATAAAATATTACTCTCATTGAATTAAGAAATTAAAATTTTAATTAGTAGAGATAAATAACTCACATTTGCAGCTTAATTTTTTTTTGAAAGTTACTTGCCACTTTCCATACCGTTGTTGACCTAAATTGAAATTAAAGGAAAAAACAGAAAAGAAATTGAGTTGAAATGAACACAACTTTAAAAGTTTGAATAACCTAGCATAAGAACGTGTGTTTTTGTGCTGTATTTTATATGATGGGCATAAAAAATTATATATATATATATATATATATATGAGCGGATGGATCAAAGCCTTCTCCCAGAATGCATATACCCCATTTCAACAACCTGGCCTTCCCCTTTATCATGTATACATCCATCAAACAAGTGCACACTCGATATCACAAGGTTCCATGGAGGATTATATCTTGCTGGTTATGGCTTTCTTGCTTTCAATAAGGATGGATCCAACAAACTTGTATATATAGCCAAGTCGTACATGGTTGGTTGATACAGAACAGCTAGCAAATCACCGGAATCAAAATGCTAATTAGCCGTCCAATGATATCGTCAATCACTCCGCCCAGTTACAAATGCATTTGTATTACCAAAAAATTGAAAAAAAAAAAAAAAAAGCTCTTCAAAGGCCATATATTACATAAAAAAAAAAAGCTGAGATATCTCGACAAAATAATGGAGCCCTGAAAAGCAATACAAGATCACTTGGGAAACTTGATCTCATTCATTTACTACCACCAAAATTTAGTTCTAACATTTAATAGTTACATAAAGCAAAAATAAAATCACGGGAGAGGCGGAAGAGATACCAACTAAACTAAAGCTTGTTGGTACATTCCATTCATCATTTTCAACTAAACTATTCATCAGAGGATCCACAACGGGTGTTCCTGGCTGGGGTCATATGGGCATTCATATCATAACCCTAACCATGAGCATGAAATTTTTGCTATCCTCCTATATTACTCCAAGGATCTTGTGAGGACTGTGTAGACATAACCAAGAGCTAGCTTAATCATATTACCAACGGCCTCTAGGATACGCTCAAGCCTAAATAGCAAGCCTCTAGCATTGAAAATGACTAATCATGTTAGCTATCAACCATTAAGCCAAAACTATATGTCATGTGTACAAGTATTAGGAGCCTTTGCAGCCTTGCTGGATTGGGTCAAGGTTTACAGCCACTGAAAGAAATAGGTTGTCAATAATACAGTTCCAATCAAACTCAAAAGAACTTAACAACCAAGAAGCATTGCAACAGTATTTCATCCTAGCCAAAGCCTTATTAAGTACCAGGTTGACTGACCGACTAACACTACACATGGTATCATGTATTCACAAGAGCCCCCCTGGCACAAACATAGATATTCACACCAATGACCCAGACTCAAGACCTATAAACTACAACCCTAACTGATTTCCCCACATTGTTACACAAGGGTGGTCAAATAAACCACTTGATAAGTTCTCACCATTGAGATCAATGAAGGAGAACAGTTTCTCCTCAACACCAAACCACTAAACAAACTATCAAAAGCAAAAGAAACATAAGCAGAAAACTCTCTGCAACTACCAAGACCAAACTGAAAACAAGAAAATCCCTTACATCCAGTTGTGAGGCATGCTGTGCAATTTCCCTGGCTTGGATGGACCAGTGATCATGCTTTTGCCACTGCTTAAGCCAAGCCCAGAAGTCCCAGCCAGCATGGACATCAGACTTCCACCATGTACCCTTCCTTCGGGGACTAAAACTGGAACTGATGATGGCCCTCCTACCCCAACTGGCAGATGAGCTTGCTGGAGTCCAAAGTGTTCCCACTCAAAACCAGGGTAGCCAGCCGAAGTCACAAAACTGCTATCCATCTTCATGATATCAACATTCATTAGCGTCAGCAGTGACAACCTCTTTGAACTTTTCAGGCATGCTAGATTTTGGATCCTGGACCATAGTTCCCAAAGTGTCACCCCCATGAACCCGGTTGTCCTGCACCAGGGCACCGTGAGATGTACAGAGTCCAGTCTTCCCCCTAGCAAACGAGTTACAAGGACCATCACCTCTGCCAAATTCTGACCCAGGGTGGCCCCAATAGCATCTCTTCCCTCCTCCATGTGCCTTGCAAAAATCAGTGCTGCCTTGTGCACTCTTGCTGCACCCTTCAAATTTGCATCTCTTGCCCCCACCATGACGGACACAAAAGTCAGTCCGCCCCCTCGCAGCTCTTTGTGCACTCGGGCACAGCACACCTCTTACCACCCCCATGCGCTACACAGAAATGGGTCCCTCCATGCACACTCTTTGGGCAAACCCCACCACCTTGGAATGAACACCTTTTCCCTCCACCATGGCCCTTGCAAAAAGGCGTGCTTCCTTCTGCACCCTTGGAGCACCCTTCAAATGTGCACCGTTTTCCACCACCATGCGCCTTGCAAAACATTGTGCTTCCTTGAGCACCTTTTGTACATGCTGGATACTGGCATCGGCGGCCACCTCCATGTGAAATGCAGAGACCGGAAAGGCCTTCGGCACTTTTTGTGCAATTTTCTTTCTGGCATCTCTTCCCTCCGCCATGACGAATGCACAATCCAGACTTCCCTCTGGCAGCGCGACTGCATCCCTCGCGACTGCATCGCCGGCCACCACCATGTGCAATACAGAAATCTGTGCGTCCTTCAGCACTCTTAGTACATCCCAGGAATTCACATCGTCGACCACCCCCATGTGCCTTGCAATACACAGTTCGGCCCTCAGCTCCTTTATGGCAGCCGGGTTTCTGACACCGCCGACCACCACCATGGGCAATGCAAAGGCCAGAAGCACCTCTTGCTCCCTTTCCACATCCCTGAAACTGACATGTCTTAGTACTACAGCTGCGCTGCTGCTGCTGCTGCTGCTGTTGCCGTTGCTGTTGCTTCTGTGTGATCCCGGAAGTACAGGTGACTGAGCTTTTTGGTGTTGTTACTACGCTTGAAGAGAGGTCTGGAACAAGTTGGAGCTGGATTGATTTCTCTTAGAGCCTGGTTGAGGAAGCAACTAGTCACTGTGTTCGGTGAGCTATGCAACAGGTGGAAAGAATTTCCTGTTTTCCAACAAGATGATGTTGGTCCCTTGTCTATATGAAAGGCTCCTGCCAATGACCAGGTGGCATCTCTGCAGCATTTTGAGGTTGAGTGGAGCTTAGATGGACGCTAGTAATATCAGATTCAGTAGGCCCAGTTGAGAGACTCAACTCCAGGTCAACCTTCGGCCCAACATCCAATGCTTTCAACTTAGAGCAAGCAGATTTTTTTGGGCTGGTTGTCTTCTCATTACCAAGATGGAGAGCAAAGTCCAATTCAAGATCCATCGAGGACTCCTCGTCAGCTTCTTTGGCTGAAGACATCGTAGTGCTTGCAGTTGCTGAACTCCCCTTACTGTCTGAGGAACTAGATGAATGGCCTAGCCCAAGACACAATGAAGACCCAACTTGTTGGCCCTTAGATCCATCAACCAAACTCCACTTCCGTTTAATTCCCTTTGAGGAAGACAAGAGACGGGTTGAAGAACCAGGGGAATCAAGTTGTAAGATGATGTCTGTAGAATAATCAGCTCCTAGCTCCAGCTCCTCCAACTTGGATGGAATATCCCAGATTCTTGAATGCATTTGAGGAAGGGTTAGCAGCAAAACCCAAATTTTGGAACCTGGCATCCATGAACCGATAGCAAAAAGATGCAACACTCTTATTCCACGTAATTTCAATTGAAAAAGAACAGTCTGCCTGACTTCCGGGCTAAACAAAATTACTGACAAAACTACGGTTAGATGTCTCTAAAAGAGTACATCCCACCGCCACTCACAAATCCTGAAGTATCACGCCGATCCATTTGCTATAAAAGTTTAATCTGAACTTCCGTTAATCAGTAGCAATAAATGAAAAAAAATCCATACGAACTTGAATCGTTCACAATAACATCATGGCAGCCAATCATCCTGTTCCACAACAAATTACATGATGAGAAACAAAGAGTGTTACTGTCTAAAGGTAACCATAATCAGAATTGAGAATGTTGTTTTTGTTGCACCATGAAACAGAAAATTTTCTAACAGGCAGCAATTGCACAAATAAATTTAAGGAGCACAGGCATATAGAATTATCAGAGGACTAATGAAAGATAAGAGACCAGTCAATCAGAGTGGCAATCTACACAACCTTTTAAGCCAATGTAATGGTGAAAATTGAACACTTTTCATCCCAGTGAGCTGATTTCTAAACACTTGGTAGTAAGTTTCATGATCTAATTTATCAAAAAAGTTCCATTAACGACACAGACGGATCCCTACTAACCCAGCAATATAAACTATGCAAGAACATGTAGTTCAACCTCTACAATGGCAGCTCATTCCGCTTAAAAATTCTCCTATTACCACCACAAACATCACAAAATAGAGAGACGAGTGTGTTTTTTCCTCTGCCAGCAGAATAGTACATCAATCACTTGACGTGACATTGTCCACTGAACCCCAAATAAATACCACGCCACCACCCATATTTCTCTAGCAAGTAACCAATGAAATAACAAATGATCCGCATTTGCCTTACATAAAAACACCAATTCACCATAACAAACCATTGTGCAATGGGATTATCAATTGTAAGAATTCATCCCAAAGCCACAACCCACCAAAAAAAGCACCACCTTTAACAGGATCTTAGTTCTCCACGATGCCTTTGAAGGAAACACTCCTCCCACCGGCCTCAAAGTGAAATAAAACGATCTGACCGTGAATTGTTCAACTGTCAATTCCTTCCATACCAACACACCCTCACCCCCCCCCCCCAAAAAAAAATTCTCCACCTTCTAAGTTCAAAAATCTTCCAAACTCCTCGAGTACCGAGTCTCACCAAAAAAATATTTAAAAAGGAAAAAAAAATAAAAATTTAACAGATTTCCTTATAAGTAAAACAAGAAATATCTCCACCGTCTGAATGGTATCTTTGAGGTGCAAACAGACCGTGCATCATGCTTTTCGGAATTTTCTTATTTACAATCTTTAGTCCATATTATCAAAGAGGTCTCAGAGAAAATTTATTTTTTCTTTGAAAAAAATGCGATAATGAAAATCTAAGTCGCTAACTGCAAGGAAGAGAAAACAGATATTTGCATTTGGAGTTGCACAACCAATACAATTCGTAGTTACGAGAGGAATGCTACTGGACAGTTGCTCTGTTCATTGCTTTCCAACCTTCGCCATACCTATCAGACACATGGCCCTTAAACCCTTAAAGGCCTATCTGACACATGGCACTTGCCTTAAACTTTTCAACAGGCAACTAGTATGAGAAGTAGGAGACTATACTTCCTTTCACAATAAATTTGTATAACTTTTATTTCTTAAAGGGGGGCAGACCAGCCAATAAGACATCAGCCATCTTTGCAATGACCCTCCTCTCTCTCCACCAATCCCTTCCTCTCACCCTCCCCCAAAACCCAAAATCACCCACACACCCCTTGCCCCTAGAGGTATGGAAGTCCCCATCTCCATGCGGCTTTGCCACGGCTTTGCACACAAAGCCCTTATTTCATAGGGAAAATTTCACTTAGACCCTTTGAGGTTTGGCCTAATGACATTCGGACACCCATTGTTTGAATAATATATACTTCGACTCCCAAGTTTTCATTCCAGTTACACCCCTCTTGACTCTTTGACTATAATGAAATGTTCGTTTTGCCCCTATTTTAGTTAAAAAGAACACCCTCCCCCCCCCCCCCCGGGGCGGTGTGGCCTAATGATATTCGGCTACCCCTCAGAAATCAAAGTACTTATCTACCCTTGCACTTAACGAAATGAAAAACTCTAGGGTCTAAGTATGTATTTTTCAAATAAGGAGTGGCGGAATGTCATTGGGCCAAACGGGGGGTGGGGGTGGGGGTGGGGGTGAGTGGTCTAAGTAAAAATTTTCCCATTTCATATTGATGGTTCTTATTGTAACGCCATTTTTTGTATTGTAATAAAGTGATGAGTTAAAAATATATATGATGCTTGAAAAATTAATGGAAAATTTTGAAGCAAGTGAAAATACGTTTCATTATCATGCTCTGCAAGTTGTGAAATAAAAGTCATCCAAATAATCTTCAAATTCACTCTAGTAATTGATCAGACCATTTCATTGAACCCTACATAAAACTATAAAAGCTAGCCTGCAAGTTCAACATCTACAACAGGAAGGCCTGGCAGCCTCCTTAACAAGGTGGCTATCTATTAAGATCCCATCGACAAATCAGCTTTGCAGCTGTCCACAATGGTTGGAGATTAGATAGCTGTCAAAGGGAGAAGGTCCATTGCTGCCTTCACTTCCTCCCTCCCATGTTTTTAACCGCATCCCAAGAACAACACTGCACCATCTCCTCATCATTGCTGTCACAATAATTCTCAACTGTCCATTTAGTGTTAAAATTTGGGTTGTCGGAGGAGGAGGACAAGGATTCTTGTCGGTCCTTTTTTCTTTAATTTTTTTCATTTGGCTGTATAAGATAGCCTGGACATTTCAATTGAAATTTTTCTTCTTTTAATTGGAGTTTATGCGGCATGCATACATTGCGAAGGTTGGAACACGAAAGTTAGATAGTCTGACCCTAGCATCCCTCGATACTATGACTTGTTGGGGGGAAAATACAAATTAAGAGTTGAGAACAAAACAAAACCCTCCATTTCTGATCTAGATAAATAGCAAGAAGAACACTGATCTGCATGAGAGGCAAAAGCAATTTGGACTGAACAATCAGAAGGAAAGCAAAGAATAATGACATAACGAAAAACAATAAGACCACGTTTGGTAAGTCGGAATGACGGTAGGAATGGAATGCGCATTCCTGTGTTTGTTTAAACTTTTTAGGCCGAAATGGTCATTCCATTCCAAAGAAGTCAGAATCGTCATTCTTTACCAAAAGTCACAAAATGCTCATCCCATTCCTTACCAAAATTTTTAATTTTTTTTTTTTTTGTCAATAAAACAAATGCAGGTTGAATTTTTTTTTTGCCAATAAAAAAAATGTAAGTTGAATTTTTTTTTCATTAAATGTACATGAAAGCTTTGAAATTTATACAACTACTTTGAATATCTAACTTAATATTAACTTCATTCCAACAATTTGATGGTTCAAACCAAACACAGGAATGTAATTGTTATTCCACTATTGGGTATTCAAGCCAAACAAAAAAATAGGAATAATTATTCTCATTCCATTCCTGCTCCATTCTATTCATGATGCTATTCCAATTCTTGTCTTATTCCTTTTTCAGCATACCAAACATGCCAAATTACTAGTAGAGTAGAGTAAATGAGATATTTAATAAATGTGTAAAATAAAGAAAGAAAATTCTCAAGTTTCTAGGCACGTGAGATTTTAAGACAACAAAAAAATATGTCATAACTGTAGTATTGTTCCCACTTACATAAGGTACTATGAAGGGTAAATTGGAGACAAACCTAACATTTGAAATTATTTTTGCCTAAAGTGATTACTCTTAGACTTAAACTGGCATTCTCTCGCTTGGCAGCCCTGAACATTTTACCATTTCACCAAGTAATGGGTTCTATTTTAAGTAAGATAACTAAGAAGTAAAAAAAAATCATTAAGAAATGAATAATTCCAAATGCATATTTGTACCTCTCTTAGTAACAAGAAGTTTGAGGGAATTTTTTTCTTTAAGTTTTACATTTCTGTGCTCTTTAGTTCCAATAGAAAAGCGTGGGGGGGGTGGGTGGTTAAACCATCAGTAGTGCAGGGTGTCATTGAGTTGACATAACAAAACGTAAAACAAGCAGGAGAATCGAAAATAAAACTCGAGAGCAACAAAAAGTACCACCGATTTCTTTTCTTTGGAAAAAAAAAAAGATGGAAAAGGAAAGTCAACTTCTTAAACACAAGGATCAAAAGGAAAAGGAGTTAATTTGATCAAGAATGGGGTAAAAAAGCTTTTAAACAATTTATGAGCTAAACTAATAAACATGTGAATTCACAAGAAGCACATACTTCCTAGGCTAAATCAAACCAGACCGGTAAATATAAATCTGATCAAAAAACCACCATAGCAGAAGAAGACACCAGCAAACAAATGCATAAAAACAAACCTGTTTCATCAAGAATACAAACTGTGTGTTACAAGACCTGTAAATCCATTTAGATTGACTTCAAGGAAAACAAATACAGATTTGGAAGAAGGAAATTTAAACAAAACCCAATGTTTACTCAAAAGAAACGTCGAAAAGAAATTTGATCTCAATATGGATCAAAAGAAGCACTGGCCCCAGAGACCTGGGTCTGGGTCCAAACTGAACAAGACAAATCATCCCCAAACAAAAATAAATAAACCACCACATAAAAAAATAAAAATAAAAAGATACTCAGAGTTAGAAGAAAATTAAAATCATCAATCAATGACTATATAAATGGAGGCAAAAAGAAAAATCGTTTCTTTTTTCTTTTTGTTACACCAAGTGTCCCTGACCAATTTAAAGTCCAAGACTAATCCTCGACAGATGCATTTGTACTTATCTGGCAGAGAAAACCAAGGGAAATCCATCCAGTTTTACATTTTCCGGCCTCTCGTTACTAAGAAAACAAAATTGCCACTTAGCTCCACCAACTAATTGTCAATACCTAATGAAGATTATATATTTGCTTTTTTCGGCAACTTTTCCGTTTTTATTCGGTTTCTCAGCAACCAAAGAGGCATGAATGAAAACTAAAGCAGACGAAGAAGACGCAGTGAATCAAAGCGTAATTAAATCATTGGTAAAAGAGAAATTAGATCCACAGATATAAATATCAAACTTAAATGCTCTCAAAGCTCAATCACTCCATATTCAGACGTAAATCCCTATAAATTAAACCAAAAAAATAAATAAACAGGAGATATCAACGACAGACGAACACTAGAAACATGTATCGAATTGAATTTTGGAATGAAATTGAAAACAGATTACAACATGGAATCTGAAACAATCCAGAGCATAAGGGCTCGAATTCGAGACAAGAAACCAAAGAAATTACCTTCACTGTTTCATAAATTCATCGGCGAGAAGGAGAAAGACCGCTAGGGATTTTCGAGCGCCGGCAACAACCAAGGCAAGGCGGACACAGGGAGAAAATTTGGAAAAGTACATATATACGAAGATAGAGTGGGAGCGATTACAGGTGGAAATCAACGAATTGGTGGGAAAGCAGCGCACGTGGCGCCGGCGTACGCTAAGCGTGGCTTCATTATTTAAACTTATTTCACATTATTTAAAAATAGTTTTTTGATAATATTAACTTTTTGAGATTTTATAACTATTAGAGTTTTTTTGTTATTACTGCTTAATAATTGTTTTACTCAAAACTATTGAGACTAAAATAATTTATTTATTATAAAAAAAAATAGAGAGAATAAGTAAATACTTTTTTTAACCATTTTCTTCAATTTCCTTTTAGTTTTGAACCTAATGTAAAATGGACGTATGAACTTTTTCTCTCTTATTTTTTTAAACTAAATGCTCTAACTTTTTTTCCTTCTTTTTAAAAATCCGGGCTAATTATTAAATTAACTTCCTACTTAGAAATGAGGGTCAAGGATTAAAGTTGCAAAATAAAATAATCATTGTAAAAATGATATAATTAGTATATACTGTTATACTGTATAAGTATACTGTTATAGAGATCATGGTGGTCCATAGAGCACCAAATATTTTTAAACGCCAAGCTTGCCCCTAACGGTATACAGTGATCAGTCAAGGTTAGGGATGGTAATTTGTTTCGTTCTATCGAGACTTATTTCATCTCGTGAGGTATGGCTGGAGATGGTCCCCCTGCCTTGACTCCTGTTCCATTTATATATTAAATTTTTTTATTTGTTCTTATATACCTAATATTTATTAATAAATAATATTGTATAATTTTAAATTTTTTTTTGTATTTGTTATTTTAGTAAAAAAAATTAATTTATTTATCAAAATAAAAATTTTAATTTATTTAAAATATATATATATGAAATTTGAGATAAGGTAGGATAAAACCAATAATCGAAATAAACTTCTAAATAAGACATAAACAAAACGAATAATATAAATAGAATTGAAATTTGAAAGATGCACCCACCACAACCTTGTCCCCATTGTGATTCCTACCGTGGACACTTCTGCGGCTGAAAGGTCAAGTCATCATGGCGTCGCGATATGAAATCGACGTCTGAAGCACCAACGCTCGCACGCTCTCGCTGTAACAAGTCAACGTGACGTATGTGGTTTTGCCACCTTACATTACTCGGCAGCGGCTCGTCACCGTTCGTGGTGGTGCCTTTGCCCCCACACCTTTGTTGACCCCACAGGGAAGGGAGAAACACGATGGCTCTGGCGATTCGCATTTCATTACTGCGGCGGTTTTTTAATCTTCAAACCGCTTAACTTAAGCAAGTCTATTGTAAATCTGTGCTTCAAACAAGATGATAGTGTAATTTCTATATGGTGCTTGTATAGTGATCATAAAAAAAAAAAAATTAATTATGCAGTGAGAGTGTGACATTATATCATCGTATAACAATCTCTTATAAATATAAAATTTTCTTATAATTTTGGCACATAAACTTCTCACTAATTTAAAAAAAATTAAATATTTGTGAGAGATCATCACACGATGACTTGATGTGACGATTTCATGAATAATTTTTCAAAAAAAAGAAAGAAAAATAGTGTAGTTTTCAAGCAATGTTAAAGCATCTTTAACAAGGTGGAGGTATTTTGGAGGGTAAAATGTCTATTTGCTTTCGATATTATACATCTCCCACCTAAGGGAGGGAAAAAAAAAATTAGGAAGGGCTAAAAAAAATTTAGTGGGAAATTTTGGAATAAAAAAATGATATAAATGATTGGATTTTAAAAAAATTTAGTAAGAATTTTTTGAGTTAGGCCAAAGTTTTAGTGTGAGAAATGATAAAAATAATGAGATTTAATAAATAAGATTAGAATAAACAAAATTTTAAAGTAGACTAACTTAAATAAAGTCAAAATTTTACATGTATAATTTTTTTTTTCAAAATCTAGGGTTGTATATAGCTCGGGCAAATCTACTAAGACTTCTGCCCCAGCTCTCATCATCATATTTAATAATGACAGTCGAAATAAGTATTTGATGTTCGTTGTCAGTGGTGAAAGACGCATATATGATAGTGGGAGATGTATAACACTTTTTTTCAACAAATTTTTAATTTTTTTTATCTTTCAAGTCATGATCATAGTTGTCAAATTATTTAAATGATTCTAAACGATAAACCTAGTTTTACTTCCTAAAGAACTACACAGATGCCCAAACAATCGTCCCACCAAAAAAATAGTACAAAAAGAATCCAATCATTATTTCAATTTATAATTTCATACAAAATATTTTATTTACAATAAATTATATAAAGAAAGAAAACATTCTTATTTCTACTCAAAAATATGAAGGAGAAAAAAAAAAACACAAAACAACTATGTATTACTAATGTTATTTTGTGTCAACAAAAAAAATTAGTCTAGATTTTAGAAATATTGTTGCATGTGTAAATAAATTAAATAATATGGATAATATAATACAAATCACTTGAATATAATTTAACATATTCAAATAATAAAATCTGATTATATTTAAAAAATGTTAAATAAAAATGAAAAAATTTAAAACAATAACCATTAAACTAGTCATAAAATTTGAAGGATAAGATAATATTAATATAATTTTTTAGAGATATTAGCTTTATTTATTACAAATAAATAGAATAAAATGTTATTGTATAAATAAGAGCTTCACGATAGTCAATATTTAAAATATTTTTAATATTTTTATTAATTTCACCTCACTTATTCACGAATTCAATAATATATTCAATAGCTAACAATAAAAACAAAAAACAAAAAAATATAATAATAAAGTAAAAGTTTTATTATGAATTAAAATGCAAAATTTGATTAATAACAAATATTTACTGTTTAGGCATTAAGAGGACCGTTTAAATATTTAGATTCAAATATGAATGGCCTAGACAGTTTTCTTGTACCCGCGCGTAAGAATATAGGGTGTTCCTCTTGTACTTCTTTTCGATTGTTCAATATTTAATTTGCCATTCTAGGGATAATATCATGATAGTGACCGTATTGATGTGCTTTCCTCAGAACCTTTTGTTTATTAGCTTCCCGGAGTAAGAACTTTCCTCAGACATTCAGGTTTCCATTAATTAAGAATATGCGTTCTAAGATTCTGTACTTAGGAGGCATGCCCACACACAATTGATGTATATACATAAATAATTAAATACTATATATTAAAATTATTTTTTTGGTAAACCAATTCAATGGATCAAACAAATCATTTCATGTTATGTATAAAAAAGAATATTTTTAATTTCCTAAAAATTACACAACTGATGCACGTGACATAAAGTGATTGGCTTAATCTCATTCAAAAACTTAAGATGATGCAGCATTGTATAAATGAACTTAATACTTTCTTCTTTATTAAGTATAATGGTGAAGTCCAGTACAACACCAGACTATCACAAGAGCTCCATTTTTTATAAATATATATATATATATATATATATTATGGAAATAGAAAGAGAGGGGAATTGGTGGGCTGGGTGGAAAGATTGCCAAAGAAGCAGAAATTTAATGATGAGAAAGGTGGTGGTGGTGGTGGGGGTTGAATTGTTTGCTTCAACAATCATATTTTGTCCTCGCTGTACTTAAAAAGGCCATTTGGCACAATTTTAATTCCGATACAAATAACTTTGTCTCTAAAATTGCAGGAGGGACCCACAATTTTGTACCCCCATCCACGAACTGGCTCATAATGTGTTTCATGTTATACACATTACACACTTTGTCCAAACAAAACCAAGGTTCACTGTGAATGTGAAGTCAGTGCACCATATGGTAGCTGATAAGAAGAGACCTTAGTTTAATACAAGTGAAAAGGGATCCCATATTTCATTAGATTTTGCAATACATTCAACTGAAAGGTGAAGATCCCAGAGGAACATAAAACCCAAAATAAAAAATCAGCCAATTCTACTCCAACTATGAGCTCACATATTTCCGCTCAAGAAGGAATCCAAGTTTTCTGAAATAAATCTCTAATCCCTTTCGTAGCCATGGAAGCAAATGCCGTTGTAAGCGAACTTGAAGAAGCCTACAAATGAAAATGCCCAGGGGAGGAAAAATGCGGTTGTCCCTAACTCACTATCTCAATCAAAGTAACTGCTGCAAAGACGAGGAAAAGAGAACCTCCAACGTAGGCAATAACCTGTACACGTAACAAAAGAAAGACTAGTTATCAACGATTAAAGAGATTTCGGATGATTAAAACAATAATCCTCAAGGTACAAGTCATCTTTGTGGAAATGTGATGCCAACAGCCAGGTGTCGTCAGACAAATTCTTGACCTGGTTCCATGAAAGTGATGTTCCAACTGACGGACCTTGCAGGACATTATTGTAATGTTGCTGACTCAATTTAATTATTTCCTTTATAAATTGGTTAGTAACATAATTACATTCAATGGACTGAATATTTTTTTACCACAAAAGAATTCTATTGGCTGGATTCCAAATTGTGGGTAATTGGCCTCAAATAATTTTTAACAGAGATTATCTCAGGTAGGCAACTTTAAACATGATTTGAGCCATAATTTGTGAATAATTGGGGTTTATCAGGGAAGGAAGGAACGTCATAAAGTTCATAACTGACCGCAATAATAAGATATAAATAAAATCTACGGATATTTTTAGATCAAGCTAGGACAGCAAATTATATTTCCAACGATATTGTTCATATATTAAGTCTTAGTTGTATTGTGATTTTAAATAAGTTAATATTTAAAAATAATACATGAATTATCAAGTTAATTGCAAAATTAGGCAAAATATTTGATAATGAAATATTTCAGATTTTGTCAAACTGGGCTTTGAGTGAGTGTTGCAGACAGAACAGAACATTTTCATATCTTAACTGACTTGCATTTCCCTTGCAACAAAGAAAAGTTGAGGACTCTGGGGAATCAAGTAATGTTAAATTTTTCAGAAAAAAATATTATCATTTCAAGGATGTGTTTTGGATGATTAATGAGGGTATAGTATCATCTCACCTTCTCGGATAAGAATGTCCCCAGCAAAGAACCTCCCAAAACAGCCAGCTGCATAAACACTAAGGGGTCAGCTTTAACAAAGAATACATCAGCATGTTAGAAAGAAAAAAGAAAAAAAGGAAACAATCAATTTACCAATGGATGACAAAAAATTAAGATTGTGGACTATATTATAATTTCTCTGTAAACAATCTGTTAATCCCCTCCTCCGACCCAAGAAAAAGAAAAAAGAAGAAGCAAATAATCCGTACATGCTGCCAAATTACAGTAGCTTCTAACACTAAAAGCAAATTGCAAAATTTGAAGTCATTCTGCAAACTGCTCCCTAACTACTGGCCAAAATTGTGCAAGTTGCTTTTAATTATATAGGGAACTTACAATTTTTGCTGATTTAGTAGCTTATTATTGGTGGCTGCAAAAAAGTGGGTCAATATCCTTTCTGAAGTTAGAAATTACCAAAGTTGCAGCTCCATGACCAGCTAGTGCCCCCCCAATGACTCCAAGAGGTGAAGATGCTGCAGCGAGTGCTGAATAAGAAGAATTGTGTCAGTTGAGGATGTGAAAGGCAAGCCCTAAGCAAGACTTTGTCAGGACAAGGAGATTGTGACCTATCACCATTGGAGGTTGTGTATAGGAATTGACATCTGCTCTGTTTGGTTGCTATGAAAATGTAGGAAAGAGAAAAAAAAACACAAAAATTCTAATTCTAATTTTCTATATTTTGAGCCTGAGAAACAAAACCCTTCACTCAACCAATCCCAATACAACCTTCTGGTCATAATAATAACTAGTTGGCTATAGATTTTTGTCTTCTTCTTACTAAAGAAACTGAAACACCAAATAGCATAACATTGTATATTTAGTTGTCCTCTACTTTTTCCTCACATGTCCTGTCCAAAAAATGAGGTTTAGCATAATACGATCCACATCCAGTTTTCCTGAACATCTAAATGTTACATTTCCATGATAGTGTGTTGGATGGACCAGAAAATTTAGCAGGTGTTCAGATATCCAACAGGAACAAAGTCCATCAGTATTCACTTTCACTTTGTGCTGTAACAGGTTCATTTTGTCTTTCATAGCTTTTGATGAATTTATTCCATATAAACTAAATTTCTAAGATATGAAAGTTGAACCTTTTTTATTTTTTTCACATTTTTTTGTCATAGTTATTTTTTTGGGTGAGTGACCCCAATATTTTGTAATAATTTTTTCCTGTCCCAAATAATTCCAATGTAAAGGATGGATTTTTGCCTTCAATATGCATTATATAACAAACTGCAAAACAGCAAACACTTTCAATCATTTTGATGCGTCAATTGTTATCATTCAAACTAGTTCATCTTTGAACTGGACATGCATGGTGTGGCCATTACATTGGGACACAACTGACGTGAACATTGATGCATACAATGTGGGCTAAAAGCTTAAATAATTCAGACAGTATGATAAGGAATTTATTTAGGCATTACTAGTGTGCAGTCAAAAAAAATATAGGTTTTCAGATTTATCACTCAATTTTTCTTTCTCGAAAAATCAGCTTTATCACTCACCAATTGTGGAAAAAAATGATTTGTCGCCCCATTCAGCAACAAAAACTAGCAGGAAAGTGCTAATGACAGTGTTTGCAGCAGCCAAAATCCCAGCACCATTCCCTGAAAGTTCTGAAACTGCCAGCTCTGCCTGGTTCAGAATGCAACCATGAAATGCAGTTAAAACTATCTGCCAAGACACTGCCAATCTCAATGGCACACCATTAAACTGATAAAGGGGTGTGGGGGGTGGAAAAAAGGGCAAAACGAGAACATCTCATAATTTTAAGAAGTCACTTTGTAGTTTTTAATTGTAGTTTTCAGCTGTAAGAAATGACATTGATTTTTTTTGAACATACAAATAATAATACTTCAAACAGACAAAGAATATCTTGTTCTACTCTATAGTACTTCATATGGTGTCCCAGTCAACTCTAGAGTTGTTTACAACTCAACATGATAGATACCTTTCATAGAACTGATAACAATATAACATGGCATTATAAAGTTTAATAAAATATATTGGTTAGAACATAAAATATGAATCTTGTATTTCTCATACTCACCAATTAAAATTTCTTTACGTAAAATGATTCATGTATGTTAAGAAAGAAAAGAACCACTAGCAATTTGATAAGTCCAATAATTTTTGGACACAAATCAGAGTGGGCCCAGTGGGGCATCCTAGAATGGAAATAGCAACTCAAAATCTTAAATATGCAAACTTGACTAAATATGTGTCTGTTTGTGAATAAACTATATTGAACTTACATGTATGTGTGTGTGTGTGTGTGTAATGGCTAAATGTGTCTATTTGTGAATGAACTTGCATGCAAGTGTGTGTGTGTGTGCACACTTGAGTTTGTCTGTAAAATGATAAAGAAAGCATCAAAAATAAAAATAAAAAATAGAGCGCATTCTTTTACTGATAAAAAATAAAATAAAAAATAGCAGGCATTCTTCAACACATCTTTGAAGGACATAAAGGTGGGTTGGTGGACACTTGAACAAGTATCCAAACTGGTGTTAAATATAGGTGTTGTGGTTGAATGTCAGACATGCTTTTTTTAATGCGAAAGCTTCATCTGTTCATCATTAGGGAAAAGTGTCTAGCATATCATAGGGTAACTCCTATCACATAGTGAATTGTTTTTTAGAGACAGATTGAGCAAACAATTGCTCCAAAAGCTTAAGCTGCTAAAGAATGGGCCAACAATATATATCAAGCTCTCAACACTCCCTCTCATGTGCAACCCCGGCCTAGCATGTGGAGAGACAAACAAACCACACAAATACAAAACAGAATATGATGCAACTTTGCACAAACAAACACAATAGGGGAATAAATGCAAACAGAGAGACTTAAACCCAAGATCTCTTATAACCAAAGCTTTGATACCATGTTAATCAACCAATTACTCCAAAAGCTTAAGCTACTAGAGAATGGGCCAACAATGTATATCAAGCTTTCAACACAGATCATTTTGACTCTTTCACCAAAATCATTTAAAAGAGCTAAAGTTAATGTCAGGATATTGATGCTAGGTAACGACTAAATAGATCAGAATTTCAAATAGAAAATTCACCTCCTTCTGTTCTTCTTCTGATTTTAGACCATCACTGGAGGCAGCTTCAAGCAAGGTTGAAACCCCAAAATACACCTCCAATCAATAACAATTATTAGATTTGTAATGCTAATTTTTATCAGAAAATAGGTTCTACGTGCTAAGTCATGATACACACAATAAAATTTGTATGTGTTTATAGTACAGTTCATTTACCAGAAGGCAAACCGCTGCAATATCATCAACAGGTAAATCAGTGTCACCAAATCTGCCATTCAGAAAACTATATTAGGACAAGACTTGGTGAACTGACTGAATCATCTTCTATTTAGAATAGGGAGAAGCAATGCCAGCAATATTTACTGAATAGAAAATCCACGGATATGTCCAGATGACAAGGATGGTCTACTTATGCAATACCTGTATATGCACTGCACACACTGTGACAGAAGTCACAGAACACATCATTCTATATGTCAAAATTAGGCAGTTACCTGCCACAGATGACAAGTTCAAGCATGCCAAACCATGTGATCAAATCCCATTCTTCCAAAAGGTCACACAGATGTTATCACTATTGTAAAAAGATTTGGAGGATGGATGATTACAATGATCTGATTGCTTGAATATTATGCTAGAGATCTCCCAGGCAAGACTAATTAATGATGTCTCCAATCTATCTACATGTCTGCTGAGTTCAGTAGCATGCCACTAATTAAAAAACCAAAACTACCCCACAATAAGAAACTCCAATTATGTAGAGTTACTGAATTACATGAGAATCTTAAGGGAAGTACCTGAATGGAAGGATATCATCAACATAGTGAAAAGTTCGTCCAAGAACAACGGATATGACTGTCATTACCCTGCCCATGATACATTGGCATGTTTATGAGTTAAAGGAAATGAAAATTCCTAATATATCTATTTTGAGATTATCACACTGATAATCTTTCTTCACCAATCACAATTACTAGTCTTTTACTTGATGTTATAAGACAGCTTTGAGAGTTGTTGATCTAATATTTTGAATATAACGATTTCATGATGAATTAAACAGAATAAGAAGAATAAACTCTTAATGAAAGAAATGGTTACAGGATTGTTATGCACTTAGCAATATTCCAACTGCTATTGATCAGTAACAGTTTGGAAGGCATCACTAGAAAGCCCTGAACGGAATTATATTGAAACTGATATCACAAATCTTGAAGTATTTGCATGGTATTTCTCAAAGTACAGGAGATTGCTTTCTCGTACCCTCTAATGTTGACAGTACAGTTATCTATAACTATCATCTAGTGGTTTATACTGAAAAACACATACATGCAATATACCAATTGAAATATTTTTGTGATTGAAATATCATTAAGAGATGGCTTTAAATGTGGACATCATCTAAATCACTAAGCATAAACAGAATAACGTACCCAAGTGCACCAAAAGTCCCTAAGAAAACAATGGCAGCTGAATTCCTGGCTGCTAAAAGTGCCTGGTCAAGACATTAAACATCCAAAATTTGATTTAGTTGAGAATGGAAACCAGAACAGTTGGTAAAGTAGAAAAATAGAAGTAATCTAAGCATTGTTTAATTTGAGAAAACATTGATATGAAGAAGCAAAGGTTTAGTTGTATCTGATTGAAAGCATGGCACCTTGTTCTATGAAAACAAATTATGTACTAAGACACAAATATACACATGCAGGTTCATCCAACTAACTCAGAAAGTTTGATTTTAAAGCTTATGAACAGAGAGTCTCAAGAAACTGTTGAGGGGTTCTCTCTCACCGCAATGAAAAAGGTTTTGTCCCCAAGTTCAGAGAAAAATATCAGCAAGAATGCCTGTAACATAAAGAATTGCATCACGATATTAGTTTGTGAAAGTCACATGCCTGTATGAAATAATATAGAGTTCAGGTTAAAAGGCAATAAATGGTGCTTTTCCAAACAGGGCATTTTGCATTTTGCATCCACAAATAACTAATGCAACAAATAAATGATATGAAAATTGAATTCCTTAGATGGAGGGCAAACAATCAATACAAGTTTGCTCCATATTATCCTATGTTTAGCTTGTTTTTTCCATTTAAAAGCTACATAAATGCAACTCAACAAAGCTTTATATCAACTATTTGGCAGTCGGCTACATGAATCACGTTTCGTCATTCTACTTTATCTAAAATCATCCTCTCAATTAAACCACATGCTAATTCTTCTTTCCTTAATATCCCAAGTTAATTTTGGTCTTCCCCTACCCTTAGCTTTACCCTCAATGTAGACCATACCACTCTTCCTTAGGGGTGCAATTACAAGTTTTTGCTACATGTGATCAAACTATTTTAACCAGTTTTTTCTCATCTTATCTCCAATAGGTGTTACTTCCACCACTTCATGAATGCATTAATTTTTATTATTATTATTATTTTTGTTTTTTCACCATACATCCATCTCAACATCTTTATTCTTGCAACACACATTTTATAAATATGTTGTTTCTTAACCACCCAACATTTTGGCACTTCATAATTAAGTACATTCAGCCTTGACCCAACACTCACTTTATAAAACTACATAATTACATTAAACATGAAACTTGATTTTTCTTCTTGGTCCTACTCTGCTACTTTACTGTTCTCGGCCACGTCATGTTAACTATAAAAATACAGAAATTTTGCGGCTTTTGCGGATTATTTTTAAATTTTCTTTTTATTTCTTGCAATTTTGGAGTTGAAAACACCGTGGAACAAGCGAAACATGTGCAGCATGCTCTGAAACACGTCTTATCATATTAGTGATTTTTCCATGGGTGCAAACATCTAGAAAGAGCTTCAACTATGAACATTGAACAATATAAAAACCACACTAATGATCTTACAATCCTGGACTCACTCCTCCTCCGTTCTTAAGTCCTGAACTCTTGAATTTTCTGAATACTCAATTAATGATCCTACAATCCCGAACTCTCTCCTCCTCCGTTCATAAGTCCTAAATTCTTGAATTTTCTGAATACTCAATAAATCCCAAAAAAAAAAAAAAGAGACCTCAATTTAACTTCTAGATCAACTAAGGCACATGATCATAGCACCCAAAAATTCTACCCATATCAAGGGACAAGGAATATTTTCACATGCACAAGAAGAGTCCACTGCAACAATCTATATCTAGCACACAAAAGTTCTACGCATATCAATGAATAGGAACATCTTCTTCACATGGAAAGGAAGAGTACACCACAACTATCTATATCTAGCACCCAACACCCTTATGATTCTGTGGCCCCAATTTTCTAGGTCAATAGGGTGCCATCAAGATATTGGGTAATATTTGAAACCCAAACATGACATTAGAGGATGACTTTCCAAAACCCCAGCCATAGTGCTCCACACACATTCCTCTTCCTCCTCCTCGTCTCCGCCGCCCCCCCCCCCCCCCCCAAAAAAAAAAAATAATAATAATAATAATAAACCATTGAACCTGTTTATACCCAAATGTGCGCAAACACCAAAAGGATGGCAAGTGGATCAGACAGAATTGTGAATAGGCAGATTACATAAGTGTATATTCAAGTTATGCACATGTCAAAAATGCATGAGACACATGCATGTTGGAAACATGGCAGCCAAGGAAGAGTTTTGAAGAGCATGGTCACCCATGTGGTTCATGAAGGGAGAGAGTGGGTGGTTAATTCACCAATGTACGGGATATTGGAGAAGTGCTCCCTTATGTGGAGATATAAAATGGCAGGCAAGTGGTACACTTGGCATCTCCCAAAGCTACCATGAAGACAAGTGGTGAAATATGGAAGAGTGGATGCTCCGAACCCTTTTGGGAGTTACTCTTTCCAGTTATAAATAGCAAGATTAAAGAAACAAGAACTCCTCTCTCGGCGACAACACAACTCTTTTTATTTAGCAGTTTCCTTGTAGGGTCTCATGGCCACAATTATCCCTAACTTGGGAGTAGTTTAGTCCATCTTGTAATATCACCATGGCCAGTAGATTGGTAGTCTAGCTTACCACGGATTAGTCAGTTCTAATTGTAATCTACTTATTAGAAAAGGAAAGCAATGAATCAGAAATAAGTTCCAAGCTTCTAAAACATAAGAAACACTTTAAGTTCCAATTTATCTCCAGATTAAGAAAATGCACTGACATTATTTATGACAACAAAAATGCAAATCAAAAAAGTTACAGGGACGGTTTTCCTAACTGAAGCAAAACCTGTGCTAATATCACCAAGGTCACCTAAAAGTGAAATTGACTGCAATCCACTGGCAAAATCTGAGCCAGCCACTGCCCGTTGAGTGCCTTCAAGTGTGAACATTCCAAAGAGTAGGACAAGCTTTAGATAACTATGGAATGACGAATCAATAATTGGTACATCCTTAAGCATGTGATTTTGCCTTCTCAATTTATTCTTTGAAGTTGGCTTGTCTAGAACACCGCAGCCATCCAAACGGTGGGTCCATTTTGTAGCTTTGCATATATTGCAATTAAGGAACCTGACCTCCTGCATCAAAATTTAACATCAGATGAGCACAGACACCTAGATAGAAAGGATTTTATGAATCAACAGTTCAGGTTTGGTAAAGAACAGGATAAATATAAACAATCAGCTTTCCAAACTAATATGCCAAAGTAAGCAACCCTTCCATACATCTAATATAGAGGAATTAAGTATCTCACGTCCATGGCATTCAAATGTTCAGAATATATTGAACTAAAACCAGCCAGAGGCTGCGACACCAGTTGCAATTGTCTAATGGAGTAGCCATACATTCGTTGTTTGTGCTTTGTTAAGACAGTGGGTGTAAACTTGTAACATATTAAGGTTTTCCTCTTCTAAAACTACTCTAATTTTGATGTAGGAAAGATTTGGTACCTGTCAAAATCATGCATCTATATTTCAAAATTTTTTCAGGAGTATCTAGTTTCCAAATTTGGGCCTAATTCAGAAGTTAGTTATTTTTGGTAAAGTTTCTATTTTCTTTATTGTTTTCTAATCAAAGTAGGATTTCTTTATTTTAGTAGGATTCAAATTATTTCTTTTTATAAATAGGGCTGTAAAGGGACAATTAATTCACTTTATTATTCATCATCAATAAAATTTCAATTTTCCTTTAGAGTGGATTCTAGATTTTGAAAATTGACGTGCTCGTATCCATTCCTATCACATTTCATGATGTATCAATTGGTATTAAAGCAAGAATTTGCCTAGCTAGATGGAAAATGACGGAGACAAAATTAGAAATCCCATTGCTAAACTGAAGCGTGAAGTTAAGGAGCAGTTTTGCAAGATTCATGAGATGCTTCCGGGTCTCAATCTCCATGCCAACAAAGAACCTCTTACCAATAGGATTCATGCTATAGGATTTTCCCTGAGACCAACTGGTTGATAGACTTGTAACAAAAAGACGTCCTTAAAAACGACTAGCCTTTGCGAATTATCAAGTGAGGAAAAATTGCAAGATTTTGCTTTAGGATTTAGAAGAGACGCAAACCATAGAAGTCGTGATAGATACAAAACCAACTTTTCAAAGTTATCATATGAAAATTGATCTACCATCTTTCAATGATCATCTTCATATCAAGAACAAAAAAAAACCGAAGACCTTCAGTGTCTTATAACAACTCTTATTGCGAAGAAAGAAGAATGGCACCAATAGATTTCACAAGTTCTTTTATGGAAGAGGCAGAAAATAGTAATCTAATTATTGTTGCAGAGAAAAGAAAAATTTCACATTGAACTAAACAAGACTACAAATGAGAACGAACCTAAAGTATTGCATAATGATTTTTATAAGTGTGATAGAGTTGAAATTGTAGTGTTGGATTAGGAAGATCATAAGAGATTATTGTTTGTTATGAATTAATGATCTAAGCAACCTTGGTGAAAAGAGTTGGAGAGAGAGAGAGATAAATGACACAAAGAATTTACGTGATCCGGAAACGTGCCTACCTCCACGAAAGCAGTTATGTGAAAATCTTCACTATTCAGAAAATAGGATTACCATGAATTTATACTGCCTCATAGTTAAAACCTTAACCTGATATATTGAAAATTCCTTAATATACCCTTACCGTACCATTGAGACTTCACCCCCCACACCCTCAACCTATTATTTGACCATGGCAACATAACTAAGGTTAAGCCGCATGGGCCTTATGGACTCCACTTTGCCTATAAAGCCTATATACTAGTTTCACATATTACAAGAGATGAGCCACTATCTCTAACATAGTTGACTCTAGAAAAGACCCTTGAATTACAATAGAAGATGCAAAAAGAAAAATATTTGCATCTTTAAAAGATTCAACCATTATTGTCAAGTCATGGATAAATTCGAGGTCAAGCACATAGTTAACTTGAGAACAAATTCTTTCTAAGTGGGGAAATATGATGTAAAACAAATTTGGTACATGCCAAAATCATACATCTATATTTCAGAATTATTTTAGAAGTCTCTAGTATCCAAATTTGAGCCTAACTCAATTATTTTATTTTTGATAAAGTTTCTATTTTCTTTTCAAAGTAGGGTTTCTTTATTCTACTAGGATTAGAATTATTTCTTTTTATAAATAGCGCTATAAAGAGACAATTAATCTAATTTATTATTCTATCATCAATAAAATTTGAGTTTTCCTATGGAGAATTTTCTCTTCTTTACTGGTGGATTCTAGCATTTCGATATTGATGTGCTTATATCCATCCTCTCACAACCATTCATGCTATGTTGAAGTTTAATAACACGGGTTTCCACTACAATATTTAAGAGATGATTTGTTAGTACTATTGAGTTGTAGCCCAAAAGTAACTAGATGAAATTATCAACATGTACAAGCTTTTGGTGGCAAAAAGAATGAGGAAAGAGGAATATGGGTATCAAGAAAAATTACAATGCCATGCGAATTGTTGGAATCTGTACGTAAAAAGTGCCTGAACCGCACATCATATATGTTTTCGCGTTGCTGTCTCGAATACCTGAAAGGAACAAAAAGACTGGTAGCTTTGATACTTCTGATTTTCCCACTCCCACTCAACAAGTTCTGTTTCTCTTCTTAATAAAGAACAAAGTTATGTACAATAGAGTGGTTTCAATATTCATGTGAACAATACCAAAACAAACATTTGCGATTCTGGGTCTTTCATTAACAGTTCCAAAATGCCATAATGCTGAGTGTTGCAGCTTACACAGGTGCGCAAAATAACAGCAGATATATAATTCATAAAGTATATGTAGCAGCAATTTGAAATAAAGAAACAACAAACAGAGACAAAAAGAAAGAATTATTTCATAAGCTAAATGTCTCAGAAACCATAAGATAATGGGAATTTAGAACGAAGAAAAATCGAAGTAACCTCGAGGGAAGGAGACTCGAACTACGGCGAGAGAGCTTCGAATTGCGATTGTCCAAGCGAGAATTTAAACAAAATTGTAATGATTTGAGAGATTTAGGACAGGACGATGGTGAAGGCGTCAGCCAGTAACACCCTCTCTGAAGAGAGCGTTACGCCTTGCATTCTCACTCTCTCCTCACTCTCTCTCGTTCTCAGCCTCAGGTTCTAGGCTCCCCGCTTTGGGGTGATAGCATAGATAGATTAGTCATCAGACCACCCGTTGTTCTGTTATAGCTGCTTAAATAAAAATACTATAATATAATGAAAATGTTTCTTTAAAGTCTTGAAACTGCTATAATCCGGCGTCGTTTGCTAGCACGGGGAGAGGGGGACTAGGCGAGTTGAAATTGTTAGAATAGAGAATAGGATTGATTTTAGATATTTAGATGTACATGTTTTAAAATTAATAAAGAAATGATTATTAGATATTTGGTAAAAAATTATTTAAAAGTGATTTAATTTTATGAACGTCTTTTTTTTATTATTTATTAGATAGTATTGAATATTGTTTAATCATATATTATGTAAATTAATTTTAAAATATATTCAATTAATGAATAATATAAATTTTAAAAAATAATTGTATAATTATAAATATCTTATATAAAATAATAATTAATTTTTTTACAATGTTTTATATATGATATAATAAAGAGAAATATAAATAAATATTTATAAATAATTATATAATTACATGTTTATATATAAAATAAATATGAAATTTTCAAAAAAAGTAGGGTTTCATGAGGTCGTCTCAAACGCTGACTCAAAATTATATTTAAATTTAACTTAAAATTTGAATAAAAATTGATTTTGAATTTCATGTTTTACAATGATTTTACTCACGTTAAGTTACGGTTATAAATTTAAGTTCATATTCTGATTTTAGTTTTTTGTTTTAAAAAAATTAAATTTGATATGCGTTTGAGTTTAGAATTAATATTTTTTTTTTGTAATTATAAATTTTAATTCAAATTTAAATTTAAATTTAAATAATTATTAAAGATGTGCTAAGTAAAAATGTGGGCCTGACACGTCAAATATTTTTTAAGAGCCTAGGGTCTAATATGTAAAATGATAACTTCAGTAATACCAACCAGCAACCCACAGATGGGTTTGTGTGAAGCAGCCCAAAGCTCCTGTTGGCAAACCTCATTTTCACATCCGTGGACTGCAAACCAACTCCCAAACATATCCAAATTTCGATTGAATTAATTCTGGACCACAATATCCCGTTTTGGGCCATCCTGCCAAACGTTCTCTAAGTTAGAGAATATTTTAGGAAATTTTAATTAATTATTTGTCACTTTTACACAGTGAATTAATTTTATTTTAATTAAAATATATTAAAAAAATATTATTTTTTAATTACCTGTTGTCCACACATGATCAAAACTCATTAAAAACCTTGATGGATGAAATTGAAAGGTTTGTACTGAAGTCTGGACCTCTTAAATTTAACAATTACACAACTAAGCATGGGATGTCCACTTGTAGTTTAATCACGTATTTCGATGTGATGAGGCGATAAAATAACTATTATACCCTTTCGATGGGAAAGAAAAAGGGAGGTCCTATTAAAGATCATTGGGACATTTTCATAAATTGTGTTTCAAAAATAGAGTATTTAAAGTAAAAATTATGGATTAAAGATCATCGCAATCAAATAAATTGAATAATGCTACATATTTTAAATTTTTATATTAAAATTTATATTTCAAATGATGTGACGGTAAATTATTAATAAAAAATCAAATAATTAACTAAAACATAATTAATAATTTAATGACATCATTTAAAATATAATTTTGTTAATTTCGTGTCGAGTCATTTTACATTTGTATATTGTTATATGAAAATTTTTCATGTACTTGGTGGTCAATGTCACTTGTTAGTTGCAGTCCACTGGTGCATAAAACTATGCTGCCCAAATCAGCAAAGTGAGGACCATCGACCCCATATGTTAAGACTACCAAAAACTGAAAGGGTACACAATTCATCCACGTCCGGCCTCTATGGGGCTGCTTATATATGCAATCTAAAAACTAAATGTTTCGAGGTTCTCATTTACAAAGATTTATTTTTAAATTTTTGAAATTACATTATTTTTTCCTCTTTTTAATAAATTACACATATCTCCTCTCGTATTCATTTTAAAAAGAGAATTACAAAATTACCCCCTTCATCTTTTACGTTTTTTTAAATTTTGACTAAATTTTTACAACTTTTTTTAAAGGAATTTTTTATTTTGTATAAAAATAAATTTAAAGTAATGTTTTAATCAATATTTATTTAAAAAAAAATTAAAAAAAAATTGATCAAAATTGAAAAAATACAAAAAAAAATTAAAAATAAAAAGAGTATTATTGTCATTTAAAAAAAAAAATTAGATTAAACGAGAGATATGTATAATTTGTTAATAAAAATAGTGAAGAATAATGTAATTTTAGAAATATCATAAATTTTTTTTGTAATTATCAACAATCTCATGAGGGATCAATGTAATTTACCTTTATTAGTATTATTTTTTTGTCAACTCCGGAGCTATTATTTAATATATTGTTCATAATCAATTACAAGAGAAAATTTTCTAATATGAACTTCTTAAGTAATCCAACAATCAAGCAAGTCCAATCCATTGCTGAAAAATCAACGACAAACAATAACTAGGCTATTAAAGACATAGGCATTAATTCTTAATTAAGACAAGTTTGCAGTAACTAAACCCAAATTCAAAATCTTAAAACCAAGAGGGACCATATATAACGAGACCCTGCAAAACCAGCAGAAAATAAACTAAGTCACCAACACTCGTACAATTTAATATCTACACGAAGCCGGAAGTAAACTTCTCCCTCAAATGCATCAGTCATCAAAGTGGCCACCCCTCTAGCCATGAAGAAGTCACCAGTTCCACCAACCACTGAAATATCCCTGGTTTTTTCCATCAATGGATCGGCTCCAGCAAAGTTAATGCTGCCTTTGTGCTCTGCAGAGTTGAAAACAAAGGAAAATCCAAGCCATGCAGTGAAGATATCTTTCTTGTCATAGATATAGAAGCCCTGTGCGCGGCCTACCGGGGTTGAGTGCAGATTGTTGTCTACTGTAATGGGGTCATCAAACACAACCAAGTTCCCAAAATGGTTTTGTCCAGCCAATATGGTCTTGTTGCCCCAAGCTGGTGCCCCAACTATGGCTGCAGTGGCATTCTTGGAGTTTTTGCCATTGTAAATGATGTCATGGAAGTAAAACACCAGCCTTTTACAAGGGCTATGAGTCCGGATTTTCCGGCCGGGTGAGGCTGAGGATTTGAGAAGGAGGAAGAAGAGGAAGAGAGCTGAAATCAAATTTTTAGCTCCCATTTCTAAGGGTACACGAGGGAATGCAGTAAGTAAATGGTCTTTATATAAGGATTTGATGGTCCTATTATACAGTGAAATGGTCCTGAATTAGCTTGGCATTTAAGTCATTTTTTTTGATGAATTTAGAAGAAACTGCTGTACTCCATGTTAACTGTTTGTTCTTGTTAACTTGAAGTCTAAGACTACTGTAATCATTGGGTGCACAAGATATTGGGGGACCTATAATGGGTGCCATATTAATGGCACAGGATAATCCTATTACTTGCGTAAAAGTCCCACAAGTACGTAATAGGATCGTAGTGAACAAAAAAATACTTATCAAATTGGCCGGCTATTTAGTAATGCAACACTAAGTTTTGACAAGTATCACTTTATATTTAGCAGGTTATTTAAAAAGCTTTTTAAAATTTATTATTTTGAAATATTAATTTGTGTTATTTTGAAAATACAAAATTTATATATATAAGCAAATATGAATAAAAACATGTGGATATATATACTTTCAAATGTTTTGTCACAATATTTTATATTATTTTAAATTTATTTACTATTAAATTTTAATATTTTATATATATATTTCATCATTTTTTAAAAAAATTTATTATTTTTTATTTTTAAATATATACTTCACTATTTTTTAAAATATTTTATAGGATGTTACAATCCTCTATCCGGCCCTACGAACCCAAAAACCATCCAAATTAAAGCAACCTTGTTTCAGGGCCAACCACCTCCCCTATGCCTGCAGGCAAATTGGAGGGTAATGAACCCTACAAGACTGGTACAAGTTAGGTGCTTAGACCCAATCAAACACAAAAGTAGTTAAACCTTTCTGCCATATTTGTATTGAATACACAGATGGTCCTTAAGAAAAAGCACATTTTCTAACTGCTTTTTTGGGCCAACAAGTATCAGAACCACTCTGGATATGGGTTGGGCCTGCAGATTTGGAACCACACATGCTTGAAAATGTCAATAACAAATAGAAACCGTAATGCTAGAGCCATTTTATTGTACTAACACAAGCACAAAAAGTTGGCAGATTCTTTTTGTGATTCATTTTATCCTGTTAATTTTTTTACCAAGATTTTCTTGAGATTTTTAAAATAACACTGACTTTTTTACTTTTCTTGAAAAACTACAAATAACTCATCTCCAATCCAAAATTGTAAAAAATGACAAAAGTATCACTTTTATTTTAATTTTTTTACATTTTTTCAATTGTCATCAATTTTCAAAATCTTTTATTTTATATAAAAATAAATTTTAAGATAAATAACTTATATTTTTTAGCAAAATAATATTTAAATTAGTATTTATTTGAAAATTAAAAAAATAGTAGAAAAAATTTTAAAATTGCAAAAAAATTAATGAAACACATGTTTCCACAACCTCACCATCGACGAGGCAATTTTCATTTTTTAAAAGTTATATTAAAAATTGTGCTTCATTATTTAGCCAACATTTTAAAATTATTTGTGTTAAAAATGCATAAAATTATTTTAAAAGCAACTCTAAGCATCCACTATATATATAGAATATATAGAATATTTACTAATATGACTGCTTTCTTATTTTCTATGATTTTGTATTTCTCTATAATTCTAGGCTAAGAAGTATAGATACGAGACACAGATACGACACGACATAAATATGTTATTTCTAAAAAAAAGTAAGAGACAGACACGGACATGTTTAATATTTATAAATATTTTAAATATTTTATATAACCATATAATAAAACTTAATATTATTTCAATTAAAATTGATATAAAAACACATAAATCACAAAAATAGTATTAAGATATTAAAATAACAAAGTTATTAAATAAAAATTAAAAAATTTCTTCATATAATTATCAACATCTATTGTTCGACGGTGATTAACTTCGTTTGACAGCGACTAGCTTCGTTCAAAACTTTCAGTTGCTACAATGATGGTCAATGATCATGAAAGGGTGTTTTCTGGAGTCGGATGAGCAGCGGTGTGAATGGAATGGCGGCCGACGTGAAAGATAGAAGGAGATTGATAACTTGATTCATGAATAGGAGAGAGGATCTTAGAGGGAGGTGACGCGGCTGATGCCAATCGTGAGGGAAGGGATGAAGGTCTGTTCTATGACAGTGGAGTTGTGGAACGGCGACGTGAATGGAACGACGGCCGACCTGGCTTGATTCGTGAATGGAATGGAGGGTTCGATCTTGGAAGGAGGCGGCAGTGTCGCACAGCCGCATAGTGTTTTTGCTTATGTAACTATGGTGGTGTGTAACCCTAAATGTATGTATGTATGTATTATATATATATATATATATATTAGGGGTGTCAATCGTGTCGTGTTAAAATACGAACCTATATATATATATATTAATTACTCGTGTCAACTTACTCAGCCCTAAGACAACCTGTATAATACACGGATGACACGGCTCGTGTAACCCTTTTATTAAATAGGTCATGTTAAAACACGAATAACATGACGGATAACATGACTCATTCAAATTGTATAACCTATTTTTATAATAAAATTACTAGATAAAATCTAATTAATTCATTTTGAATATATTATCGTAATAATAATAAATTCACCACACAACCATATATCGTAGCATCATCCAAGATGTCAATTAATACAAACCACAACTACAGCCACAAGTCCATAACCATCAGTAGCAGTTATCTTAGGTTTCAAATCAATACAAACCTATACTCATAAAAGTAGGAACAAGTTTACACCAGCTAAATGGATCAGATCGGTTAGCCAGGGTTTGTGTTAAACAGGGTTTGACACGAATAATTAAATGGGTTATTTTGTGTTAAATGAGTCAACCCAATTACAATCCGAACGCGACACGTTTACTAACCATATTAAACGGGTTGACCCGTTTATGACCCGAAACCCATATAAGCTTAACTATGTGTCAGGTTCGAGTCGTATTATCGTGTCGTGTCAAAAATTAACACCCCTAATATATATATATATATATATATATATATGAGATATACTTGTTAATTTATAAACTAATAAGGGTAGAAGAGTAATTAGAATGATTTAGGTTAGCCAAATACCTTAGTCAATCTTAAGAATATAATCACTTAATTAGAATTGATAAGATATAAAAATAAATAAATAAATAAAAATTTAAAATCACAGTGCATATATAAAAATATAAAAATTTACATGATTCATAATAGCATAAGATTATATTCAAGACATAATATAATAAGATACTACTCTACAATAATAATACATAGTATTAAAATAAAAAAATAATATAAAATATTAAAAATATCTTCAATGAAAAAGACTAATATCCAATATTTATCTGCATACACAATGCCCGATAGTCAACCCATTCTTAATTACTAACAACTGATGTCATTTTCAGTGATTAATTTTATTATCAATTTTGTTAATTGACTTCCAACTACCAACTTGGAAATGCTGTTTTTCTCGTGGAATGTATTGCTGATCAGAGTCACAATTTTCAAAAATACAGACAAGACAAGACTCTTATTTAATATTTTTCCTCTTAATTTATTTTTGTAATCTCCGCATTAATGCATGTCACATCATGTAACATCATAAGGTATGCATCCGATAGAGAGAAATGGAGATAAAAAAAAAGTATAATGCAGAGAATTCTGATCCTGTGAACCATATGCAATTTCTGACCCCCAATTCATCCTTTAGACCAGAAGGTCCTATCAGAACCACTCTGGAAATGGGTTGGGCCTGCAGATTTGGAACCTCTCATGCTTGAAAATGTCAATAACTATTAGAAACCATAATGCTAGAGCCATTTTATTGTAGTAACACAAGCACAAAAAGTTGGCAGATTCTCTTTGTGAATCATTTTTTCTTGTTAGTTTTTTTACCAAGATAATAAATACTCTAATTTCTCTTAAAATTTTTAATAAGTAAAAAAAATATTCTTAAGATTTTTGATAATGATATCGACTTTTTTACTTCTCTTAAAAAAACTACAGATATATCGTCTCTAATCCAAAATTGTTAAAAATGACAATAGTATCACTTTTATTTTAATTTTTTACATGTTTTCAATTGTCATCAATTTTCAAAATTTTTTCAAATAAATTTTTTATTTTACATAAAAATAAATTTAAGATAGATAACTTATATTTTTTTAGCCAAATAATATTTAGATTAGTATTTATTTGAAAATTAAAAAAATGTTAGAAAAATTTTAAAAATTCAAAAAAATTAATGAAAGGGTAATTTTTTCATTTTGAAAAAAAATTGATTGGAGGAGAGGTATTTGTAGTTTATTAGTAATAATAAAAGAGGTAAGTGTCATTTTAAAGATTTTAAAAATATTTTTATAATTATCAAAAATTTTAAAACAAATGAGTATAATTTACCTATAAATTAATAAATTTTTATAGAATATCCGCAAGTCTGGTAAACTAGGCCAGAACTGAGCCTGAACTCAACTATTTGGGCTTGAATTTGAGTCCTTGTCATGGGGCCCGGCTAAGCCCAAATTGCATTCTCATGCAAAAAAGGTTTAGGCTGGGTGACATCATTTGCGCGGTCTAACTGGCAATGTCTTACTGGAGCGAGGAAGATGCCATTGACCAATTCAGTTGACTTGGAATTGGAGTCGGTCCAGTTCCCCATTTTCCACCGTCACATTATGCATGTCCTTTTAACAATTTCAAAAAAAAGTCTGATTGTGGGCCCTTGACTTGTCAACATAAGGGCCCATTTGTTTAGAGGCTTACTAATCTCACACCAACTACTCATGAGTCATGACCAACTTTACACGGGTAACCGACGATTAACAGGCTCAAACTTACGAGAATGTGATGTGACGGTTTTGCTTAATAATTATTTTAAAAGCAAAAGATGGATACCACCGATTTATTTTTTGTGATATTTTTTCATTGTGTAGCTCAATAAGTAACAAAAATGAACTTGAGTGTTGAGTGTTACTTTAGATGATTGGGGAAGAGTTACGATTTAAAAAAAATATAATATAAAATAATATATAATTTAAACTAAAATGTAAGTATTTAAATAAATATATTAAAAATAAACTTAAATAATATCATAATATTTAGATGAACTATTAAAAGTATCGAATGTATTATATAAATAAAAAACTAATATTTTTAAAAACGTGAATTTAAAGAAATTTACACACTAATATTTTTTTAAAACAGATGTTTAAACTTGAAAACACTTAAATAATATTTTAAAAACATCAAAACAAATATTTAAGTATAAATAATAGTAAAAAATTTGATTTAAAATATGAAACACATGTTTCCACAACCTCATCACCGACGAGGCAATTTTCATTTTTTAAAAGTTATATTAAAAATTGTGCTTCATTATTTAGCCAACATTTTAAAATTATTTGTGTGTTAAAAATGCATAAAATTATTTTAAAAACAACTCTAAACATCCACAATATATATATATATATATATATATATATATATATATATATATATATAGAGTGGAGCGATATTGATATAAAACATGTTGCGGATGGTTTTTGGAAATTGATCAATAGGATCGTTAGAAATGTTCTTGAAGAAAACATTTTGACAAAAGTAACCTCAATATATCTATATCCAAAAGTGCTCATATTCCATCCAAAACAGAGTAGGGATCAAAACTCCCTATGTGCTAGGCTGCTTTCTGTAATTAACTTCACATAAGAAACTTTGTTTTGAATATCATTTGTGGCAGAATTTTTCTTATTCTTATCCATTTTTCAGTTTTGAGCTTATCTCAAATTTACAATTTTTGCTATTTTTTTTTCAATTTTCTTGTTATTTCCTTCTTCTATTAAGATTTCTATATTGTATGTATATATATATAATATATAAATATATATATAGAAAAAAAGAAAGCGGTACAAATTGGATGCAATTAAAAATATATAATGACAACTTCAATTATACTTATTAACTCGGCAAATGCGAGCTACAGTACACCAAATGATCATATAAACTTGGAGGAAAATACACTGTAAAATTTTCATTTCTACCAGCACTCGTAAAACTTCATATCAACACGGAGCCGGAAGTAAACTTCACCCTCAAATGCATCAGTCATTATGGTGGCGATTCCCCGGTGCATGAAGAAGTCTCCGGTCCCTCCCACCACAGAGATATCTCTAGTCTTGATCAGAATTGGATCTGCTCCAATGAAGTTTATCGAACCCTGATAGTCTGTGGTGTTGAGAACAAATGAAAACCCCAGCCATGCCGTGAAGGTGTTTTTCGTGTCATACAAGTATATCCCCTGTGCCCTCCCAACTGGGGTCGAGTGAAGATTGTTGTCAAGAGTAATAGGATCATCGAAAGCCACCATGTTGCCAAAATGGAACTGGCTGGCCAAGATGGTCAGGTTAGACCCTTCTCGTGCTCCGATAATGGCGGAAGTGGCATTTGCAGCATTCTGGCCATTGTATATAATGTCATGGAAGTAGAGAACCAACTGCTTGCATGGTTTATACTGCTTCTTCTTCGCCGGATAGGCCGAAGATACAGAGAGGAAGATGAAGAAGAAGAGAAGAAGAATGGAACTTCTTGCTCTGATCATTTTCTTTCCCAAATTGAAACCCAAATGAAGAGGTTGTGAATTGCACGAGTGTTTGTGACTTTGGTGATCTCTGCCTCATCTCCTTATATAGGGATGTCAATTGGAAGTTGTGTGGAAACAGCTGCCTTGAAAACAAAAACTAAAAAATTACATTCAAATGGCATCTATAACATGCATGCATGTTTGGCGAAAAGGATTCCATTTTTTCGTCCTTTTTTCTTATTAAATTTGCCTAGCTACTATTAGGCAATCAAAAGATTAAGAATGTAAATTAAATCCAAAGTTTGGCGAAAATCAACTAATAATCTTTTTTTTTTTTTTAATCCTTTTGGTCAAAGTGCTTTTGGTATTGACTTCATGACGACTCACTGCTGTACTGTTATCACTGGGCTCTTCTACTGACTATGATTAGGATAAGAACTGATAAATTGATTATGGAAAAAACTAAATTGTACTACACTCATCTATTTATTGTGGGGTTAGGTTCTTGGATTAATCTTGAGAAACTGCAATGAACAGAATAATATTAAAATTGTCTTGTTTTGAGAAATTTTGTCAAAAGTCATCTATCATCTTTTGCCCCCATATAATTGGCATCTATCAAAATGAAGTAAACAATAGCTTCCTAAAAACAAGACACTTCCGGCTAGTCATCTTCATCATAAATCTTGACACATCTGAAGATATTACCCAAAAAACAAAAACAAAAACAAAGAGGCTCACAAACATAAACTGTATGTTTTTAAAAGTTAATTTTCAATGGTATGGTAGGAGTGATGTTTGGATCTTACACAAAAATGGGTTGTGTGTTTTTTATATTTAACAAATTAAATTGATTAAGCTAATGTCATTGTAGCACAGTACCATTATATGTAAATGAAAAATTGGGATTGTGGGTTGACTCTTATCATTTATAATCTAACAAAAAAAAAAAAAAGGATGATCTCATTAAGTTTGTGAACATGCCTAACCAGATTATTAATAGAAAGAGGAACCCACTGCACCAATTTTCTTTTATTCAAGTTTTGCAACACTTTACAAGTCACACAAACTGATAAAACATGACAATGACATTCCAACTAAATGACCATTAAAGTGAGAGTTGAACCTTAATGTGCATCTATAACATAGACTTAGGCAAGGAATTTTACATAAGAAGGTGACAAAATTTTTGCTTATTGTCGATCATAAATTTAGAAATTTAAAAAGTTAATATTGATTAATTATTATTTTTTGATAAGTAACTAAATTTATTGATACAAAGAAACTTATATATTACACAAAAAGTCCAATCAAAAGAAAAGATACCCAAAAACCTTTAGTCTAGACAAAAAAATTCAAAAAATTGATAAAATTCCAATTGAAGAGTCAAATTAAAACTAAAATAAGGGTAAAGTATAAAAAAAATCCAAACTTAGGAGAGACAGAATTTTAAATTAAAGGAGTATATAGATATATATATATATATATATATATTAAAAAAAGATGAGTTCAAAAAAATTTCAATCTTTTTCTTTGAGATATATATATATATATATATATATATATATATATTTGAAGTGAGTAATTTTCACATTTTGGGAAACTTTATCTTATAAAAACTTTCCAACCGCACCTTCCACTCCCCTTCTTCTCATAGTGATTAAAAAGGGAGCAGCATCTTCTCAAATTGAATAAAAACAATTATAAAATATTGGATTACGTAAAAAGAGCACGATTATGTGGTCCATTCATACTCTTTTATATCCAAATGTTTTCCATTCAACTTTGGTAGAAGATTGGTGGGAGTAGGTGTTGATTTTGATTTTAGAGGCAGTCCAAATGACAAGTGACATATCACTCACAGACTCTGTTTTTATGTTATAGGGTTGGTGAGCTCTTCTCAAACTCCACTAGTTGAATTTCTTGTTAATTTATTTTTCTTGTCCCTCCATGCACTAGTCTCACTCGCCAATTCGTTGAAATTTCAAGTACATAATGGTGTACTAAATTCAGTGAAAAATATCTTGATAGAAATACTTTTCTAATTGAATGTATAATATAATAACATTAGTATGTCAATTTTGTAATTTATTTATGACAGATTCGTAGAGATAAAGAGGCCAGTTTTGTCCAATTTATGAGGTAGGTTTGTCTATTTATTTTTGTTTTTATGCAATGCATTTGCATTAAGGAGTTTGGCCCATCAATGTCAATATTAAATCTTGATAATTAGGTGGTAGGTGGGACAAGGTCAAGAATGGCTCTTCCAGCATAATCCAAAGGGTAGATGCTTTGCGTGGCTTCGGTTCAGAAAGATAAGTTATTCAATGCACCCATATCATTGAATAACAGCTCCTCTAAAAGTGCTTAATATAACAAATTTCTTATCTGAACGTGGTTCATGTCAATTATACTCAATTACGTACATGAGTTATCTCACATCAAGGACACAAAATAGTTTTTCTATCAGGTTGGCATCTTTTATTGGATAGTCCAGTTTTAATAATTTTAAGGGTTGGATGATAAATCATGTAAATATACTGTAACTAATGTGCTTTTTTAATCCTTGGGATCATTAAATAATTGTACGAGGGAGAGAGAGAGAGAGAGAGAGAGAGTTTTGCAGGGCTGGCTAGACAGCTCTGGGGATAGGGGAAGAATCTGGGGCGTGGGTTCTAATATTCATGATGTGAGAGAGGCTCTCAAGTTTGCATGTGCATCCATTTTAGGTTGATCATGAAATACATATTTTGTAGTATTAAAGAGGCATTTCCAATCTTCCAGGTAATAAGAAATAAAGAAGATGGAACAGTCCGAAACTGAAAGCTCATCATCAACCATAAATGTCTGTCTTCTATGTAATAAAAAAAAATTGAACCAAGATGGGTCCAACAGTAGTACCCTTCACTGATAAGTGGTAGGGTGGTGGTGGATTATAAATTAGCACAGACTGGCCACATGCTATGCTTCTTCTTACTCCAAATGATTCAATGTTTTTAATTTAACACACAGCAATAGCCCTCTGGGAATCTTCATGTAAAGTTAGTGCAAGAACTTCCGACATGGAACCTAAATAGGCAGTGGGTCATCTTCTATATGCAAAAATTAGTAGATTAATCTTTCTTGGATCTTTCTTTTTAATTTTTTGTGCTGGACAATGATGAATTCAAGTTTTATCATCTGGCCACCATGATTCCTGTAATACTCCTGTTGCAGAGCCAGTTGTCCGCTTAATGAGCAATTGAGAGATCCAGGTCGCGAACAACTAGGAGATCAGATCCATCTTAGCTTATTGGAGAGAATGTAAGATGTCCACAAGTCTTATTACTAATAATTTAGATTTAAATTTTTAAGTCATAATATTATAGGACTCTTTTAAGTTATTAAAACATAATTTTATACGTTCTTTCAAGTTATTAAAAATGTGAATTTGGAAGATTACAATTCCCCAAACAAAGCTCTCAAACTAACAACTCTCAATCAATTACCCCCAAACAAGATTTGGCAACCATGATCCCTATCCATCCGTTCATCTTTTTAATTCAGTAATCTTTTATATTGAAGCTCTAATTAGTTTGTGATATCCTTTATTCTTCAAATTAAAAGTGAAATCAATTTCAATTTCATTACTTTCTTAATTTAGCTTGCAAGCTTTTAGTTCTCTGAAGTCCCAAGTTGAATTTCAAGTTGCTAATAGGAGCCCTTTGTCTTTAATTTTCAACAAGTTTTCTTTATTTTCAGTGGGGTAATTGTGACCAAGAGAGAAGGCATCCCTGTTTTACTTCTATCCAGTCTCCTGGTCAATCAAAGTTGCACAAGAAAAACTCGGTGGATCTTTAACTGGTCTGGCCCAGACTCGGCCGTTCACAGGCCCACCTTATACACCACGCACATAGGGGTGTAACTTGGGCGGTTCAATTCAAGTCCGAGCCCAACTCTCAATTCAAGTCCGAGCCCAACTCAAGTCCGGTCTAAAATTTTTAAGAATTGGGTTCATTTTTTACATTTTAAGATGAGTTTGAATAAAAGAACTCAAGATCTAAATTAGGGTTAGATTTGGATTGTGACTTTAAAAGACCAAGTTCGAATTTAATATTTTATATATTATATTTTTTATAATTTTATTATTCATCATTAAATTAGTAAGAATTCCTTACCAGAGTTACTATTTACATTTTTATAATTTCAAAAATTTGTAAACTTTTAATATTTTTAAAAAATTAAATTATGCTGAAAGAATTATTTTAACGGCATTTTTTTTTTTTAGAATGAGAATTGAAAAAAATTATTGGAGCTTTGTTATAATTAAAATAGGAAAAAATACAACAATTTACTTAAGAAATTGTGAATAAAATATGAAAATTATAATTAATAATTAGGCTCGGGCTGGGTTCGAGTTGAATTTTAATTTAGGTTAGACTTAAATTGAATTGTTTGATTTGAGGCTAGATTTGGATTAACTATTTTAGAAATTGAACTGAACATAACTCAAAATTACACCCCTACATGCACACACCCAATAGGTTAGAAACAAGGAGGGGGGGGGGGGGGTTTAAAGGTACATCTTTACAAAATGGAGAGGCTAAAAGAAAAAAAAAGTTGAAAAAGTAATAAAATAAAGAAGATTTTCACAAACTAAGAAGATTTGAACTACCCAAGAAAATAGAAAGAGAGAGACGACGATGATGAAATAATCACACTATTGACTCCATCAATTTATCTAATTCATCACAGGGACAAATCTTTTGCAATGGGGGTGGATCCTTGATGCTATAACTGTCAATGTGCTGGGCTGGGTTGGGCTAGCTAATCCAGCTTTGCTGAACTTAGGCTTGGCTAAGACCAAGATTTTGATTTGAAAGTCTTAAAAATAGCCACCTTAAGCGTAGGTGGGAAACATGGGCATTCAACAGTCACCACATTAGCCCAATAGAAAATCACTCACCACTACACTGCTATCTAGAAACCGAAACATCTTTCGTTATAAAAAAAGATCAAATTCAGTGCACTGAGACTTCTGTTATTATATAATTTATAAAAAAAAATTAGACATACGTAATCTTATTTTGCAAACAAGAGAAATTATTTCGTTAAAATACAATAAAATATATAAATTCTCCTAGCATGGATTATGGAAAGAAGTAAATTTATCTTCCACACTGTGTATCCTTGCATTCTTTTGTATTTAATTTACAATGCTTTTTAGTATGTGGCAAGTTTGCTGATCTTAAATACAGGAGAAACTATGCCCAAATTAACATTTTTGTGATACCTATTTAATTTTTATTCTTTTATTGATCAATTTTGGTCCATGCCATTATGAAGAGGCCCAACGCGGGATATCTTTAATGACTTCACGATCAAGTAGTTAGTATCTCAACTCAAGCTAGCCAAGGCAGAATATGATTTTATGAAAAAGAGTTGAGTGAGACTTTTGTTCAAATTTGAGTATTTACGTGAGGCACACATGAGAATGAGAAGAATACTTAATCTAAATACTGGTACTATCGAAAGAGACTTTTTTACTAGATTTTTTTTAAAGATAAATTGCACTAATCTTGCTAAAGTTTCTGACAATTATACTTATATTTTCTAAGATTCATGAAATTATAATAACCTTTTTACTTTACTTGATAATATATAAATACCTTCCTCCAATTAAATTTTATTTCTTCAAAATAATAAAATTAGTCCCTTTAGTTTTTTTTTTTCAATTTTTTAAATTTTAACCAATTTCTTTTTTTTTTTCCAAATAAATATCGATAAAACCTTAAATTTATTTTTATATAAATTAATAAAAAGAACTTTAAAAAAAGTTTAAAAAATTTGGTCAAAATTGAAAAAATACAAAGATAAATAAATAAAAGTGACAGTTTTATCATTTTGAAGAAATTTTTTTTGTCTGGAATATATATTTGTATATTGTTAAATAAAGTAGAAAATGTCAGTGTAATTTCAAAAATTTTAAAAAAGATTAAACTTCAGAAAAATTTAGAAATATTAAACCCATAACAGGTTCGGGGATGGAAGTGGGGATAGAGGAAGGTATCTCTTCCCGTCCCTGTCACGATTATATATTTAAATTACATAATATTTTAATATTTTTATAATTCACTAAATACTCTCACATAGATATAAGAGGTATAATAAACAAGGTAGGGATGAGAAAGTGAGAGAGATGGGGTGCGAACAGGGAAAGGCCCAAGCCTCGAATTCACTCCATTGTCATTACTAGTCAGCATCATCTCCATACTATTTAATAATCTAATAAAACATAATTTAGGATCATGATCTTATTTGAATAGTGCAAGTATTTATTTTCCATTCTCGACCCAATTAACATTTCGTTATATGAAACAAAAAAAATTAATAACATAATTCTATCCGTTTCGTATTTGGTATGGTTTTTTTCACACAATTCTTTTTAATTTTTTTCTTTAAAAGAAGGGTTGCATTAGATACCGGATAATGTATGTACAAACCTTTTGTCAAACTCTTTATAAACCTGAATCACAAAATTATAATGTGGCATAATACTCAACAGACTCTAGAATTGGAACAACTTTTGAACTGATTAAGCTCTACGATGGTCGGTTGAGTAAATAAATCTAAATGAGTCACTCGTTAAACACATGGAAAGAAAGATTAGGATAAGATAGTTGAAAGCACTTTCAATCTAGCTAATAACAAGATTACAAAGTGGTTAGAAACTTTAGTAAAGGCTTCTCTGTATGCGATTCAATTTGCTTTAGATATTGGGCTGTCTCATGTTATCTTGGAAGTTGATTTTTTGGGTATTAAAAATGGTATTTCTTTTTCTATGGATGATTTCTTGTCTCTGGGCATCATGTTAAAATGCTTTCCGATAATTTTCCTTTTTTCTAATGGAAGGCTTGTTAGGACGTTTTATCAAGGGTTAGTTCATGAATTTGTTAAATATGCTAAATATATTGATTCATGTTCTTATTTGATATTTCTAGTTTCATCTTAGTAATACCTCCATCTTTTTTTCAGAAAGAAACTTTAGTGGAGGCTAACTGTTGGATTGTTCTCAGTGTTAATCCCACATCGCCTTTGTACAACTCATCTGTACAATATATAAGAGCCCTATCTACCTCTCCTTAACACCTGAGTTTTAAGGATGAAGCTAATTGAGGAGTTAGGCCTCCAAATTTTAATATGGTATCAGAGCCAGGTTGGGCTTTTACCTTAGCCTATCCCAACAGCCAGTTTTGTTGGATGTTGCCGCAACCAGTCTTGTTGGCCCTTGAGGTCAAGGAGGTGTGTTGGATTGTCCTCAGCGTTAATCCCACATCGCCTTTGCACAGCCCACCTGTGTAATATATAAGGGCTCTCTCTACCTTTCTTTAACACCTGGGTTTTAAGGATGAACTAATTAGGAAGTTGGGCCTCTAAATTTCAATACTAACTACATTAATTAATTATGCCCATTAGCATAGTGCGAGTCAGTCAAATTTTAATGACGGTGAACAGCTTTACTTCAAACACATTGGGCGATTTGCAGCACAGCCATCAACGGATTTTGGATGGGATCCGACTAATATTGGGCAGATTAGACTTATAATGAGTGCTATTAATTCCTTATCCAGTTAAACCATCCACTATCCCACTAAATCAATGGATTTCAAACACATCCCTCTCTCAAAAGAAGTGGGCGGGATTAGTCAAGTTAATCATTCATGCCTTCTTATAAAATTAAGTTTCAGATATTTTTGAAATATTGTTCATATGTGCAGGAACATGTGAAAAACGATTTCACAGTTAAAAATAGTGATCCAGACTATTCAATATTTTTTTCCTTCAAAAAATAAAAAAGCCATGATTTAAGTTTCGCTTTCCCATTAAAGGAGTTGTGGGTATTTATTTTCATCAGATCATGAGTTGCATTATATGAACAGGATTCATATTTGAGAGGCTCAAACTGTTGTTAGATTGCGTAATTTTTTATTACTTTATAATATTATAATTGTACTATTCAATTAATTGTAATCCATGAATCATAACACTTCATTACTTCCACAAAAAAAAGAAAATAGATAGAGTGATAATTAGGGGTGCAATTTTGGAGGGCCAACCCAAACCCAACCCAATCCAAGCCCTGGCTTGAATTTTTTAGGACTCAAATTTCATCTTTTATACTTTGAGTTGGGTTTTGACAAAAGAATTTAAGTCCGATTTAAATTAGGGTTGGGTTTGAATTGATACTTTGAAAACCTGAGCTCAACCCAAACCCGAATTCAATATTTTATATATTATTTTTTTATACTTTAGTTATTCACCATTACATTCATAAAATTTTCTTGCAAGAATTTCTATTTACATTTTTTAAATTTCAAAAATTTGTTGACCTTAAACATTTTTTCAAAATTAAATTATGTTGAAAGAATTATTTTAATGAATTTTTATTTTGTTTAGAATGAGAAGTTGAGAGAAACTTTTAGAGTTTTTAGTTTATAATCAAAATAAGAAAAAAAGAGATAATAATTTATTAAAGAAATCGTGAATAAAATTTAAAAAATTGAATTAATAGCCGGGCTCGGGTCGAATCCAATACTTGTGAGTTTTAATTTGGTTCAGGCTCGAGTTGAGTTTTTGAATTCAAAATCGAGTTCAGGACTAAACTCAAATTGATAATTTTAAAACTTAAATTAAGATTGAACATTACTCAATTTCAACTCGAAGCTTCCCAATAACAACCTAGTGATAATGAATCTCATACGACTTAGTTAAGTCTAATTCATTGTCCCAATCCAAACCACATCATGTCTGGTTTAAAAAATATAAAAATATTAACAGGCCGTGTGGACTGGCAAAAAATTATAGTTAAGACTGAATGCCAATGGTTGTGCTGTGTGTATTTTATGTAGGGAAATGACTTTTCTCGAGCTGGTTTATGTTGAATTGTTTTTGGTCTATGGGAAACGTGCAAACTTCCCATTGGGCTACAAGGACGGCAAGGTCAATTTCTCTTAGTTATAACTAAGCAAGTTAACATGAAAAAAATTGTTATGTTTGAATTGGTCTCTGGTCTCAGAATTTTTGGAACTCTTTATGTTGGCTTACACTTTGTTAATGATACTGCAGGATGAGGGAGAGAGTATGAATGAATTGTTTAGGTGCAAACTTGCCAACCATGTCAGCTAAGAAAGGTACTTGGTTTTTAGATAATCTAAGGATTAATTGTCATATGAGAGAGAGAGAGAGAGAGAGAGAGAGAGAGAGAGAGAGAGAGAGAATTGTTTAGGTGCAAACTTGCCAACCATTTCAGCTAAGAAAGGTACTTGGCTTTTAGATAATCTGAGGATTAATTGTCATATGAATAGTGCATGACGACATTATTAAACAAGAAGTCATCAAAATGATCTTCTTTATTATTTTAATGTTGGGTTAAGGAAGACTTTTCATTTTCACACATGATGACAAGCTATAAACTCAAAATGTCTAACAAATCAAGATTTACATTAATCTTTCCACCTTGGTACAAGACCCAAGTACCAACTTGGCTACCTAGTTTTTATTTCATTTCTTTTTTTTGGTGGGGGAGTGGTTTAATTATTCTGATTATTATGTTAGATTTGACATAAAAATATTTTGAAAAAAAATGAATAACTCATGTGCGCAATTTGAATGTTGTTACAACTTAATGGACAATGACTAACACTCAATAAAATATGAATTTGTAAAGATATATGATCCTAATATCACACAGAGCTCCTTTAAAACACTGGTCTTTTTAGAGCTTGACTCAAACAATAATTTTCCTTCAATATTTTCTTTAAAACTTGATTTCATACAATGATCATTAGTCTCTATATATAAAGAATGTAATGTAAACACATATATCTATACTCTTACCGTTAATATATTCATCTCCCTTTCACTCACATGCATCACGATGCATTACACTTTGAACATATAGTCAAAAGACTTAGAGCATCTCCAAGAGTCACTTCAAATTTTTTTGTCAAAATTGTACTATAGTGATCTATGTAACACTTTGAAGAGTTACATTTTGTTTTTAGATTATAGCATTTCCAAAAGACTCTTCAAATTTTAATTTTTTAATTTTTAAATATTATTTTATTTTGGTATACAAAATTTAAATTGTTCAGGTCAAAGGTATTCTGTAATAGAAACTAAAACATTAAAATCCAAGAAATTGAAAGATTAAAAATCCAATAATATTATATTTCTAATCCAAGAATAAATCGAGCTATACGAATAAGTAATATATTATATTATTTTCTTTAACATATCCAATGTTAAAAATCTGATGTCGCACGGGCTTATAATTGATGAAAATATTATTTTATTCATTGCCGAGCCTTTGACAAGTCGGCAGCAAATTGCGATCAACAAAAGTTGACGACTTGGCTACTGCTTCTGTTAAAAGCCCAAATGATGACATGGCTTTACAAAATTTAATCAGTGGAAGCTTTGAGGCTTCTGTTAGAGATGCTCTTACAATTTTAAAACTCAAATACAACGAATTATCGAATGTAATTCTAAATTACTCTTAACAAAATATTCTAGCTAGCACAGAATAGAGAATTGCGGAACTAAGGCCATCAGAACACTTAACCGAGCCTTATAACTAAAAGAATTAACGTAACAACATATTCATGCTTCATTATCCGTCTTCAAATATCAATATTAATAACAAAATAATAGATTAAGGATCTCATCAAACCACTCATTTGGTAGGCATCATGACAATAACATACATTAATGTGGCATAATATTTGATAACACCAAGAGCTGAAACTATTTTTGGGCTTCATGGTTAAGTTGATTTAATAAATAAGATGGCTTCTAGGTTGGTTTTTTTTCCCCGGGAAATGATGAGAAATCTCACGTTTGGCTTGCGCCTCATATGAATAAACTTCACCAGTACTTTATTACAATCATTTCGTAAAAATTTGCGCTTGCAGAAGAAGATCCCGTGAGAATTCCATTTTAGAATATTTAAATTTACGACTCTTCCAAGTTCTTTTTTATCACAGGGCCACCGGGGTGGATGTTGGCTTCTGGGTTGATTGATTAATAATAAATCCAAGTGGAGCAAATTGGTAACCACGTGGAGAAACCTTAGGAAAAGCAACTTGAGCCACTTTTGAGCTGTGACTGCTTAAAAAAAAAGATCCACCCAAAAGTCACAATTTTAGGATAGGATTGACAAGTTACTCAGGACTTCTAATGGATGGAAACTGCACTGCTCTCATATGGATAATGTGAGTAATATAAAGTAAAATCTGAAACCAGATGGCAGTGAACAGGATTCTGTCAAACTTAATGAATTCATTCACATTCTACCTGCTGGATTTGGGTGACTCACTATCTTATTCAGCAGTTTAGTCTTGATAAACATATACTTTAAGGCCAACTATATATGATATTTGAACACCTACCAATCACAAATCATGTGAAATATATTCAACTTCCAGATTCATTGAATCTATAAGCCCCTCAGCTTTGACTGTCTTTCAGAATTTGAAAATCCAGAAATATATTGATTATTCAGGCAGCCTATAAGCTGCTAACTTATGTGCCTGACCAGGTGTGGGCTGTGCTTTTTTTTTTTCATTACAGATTATATATGTATACATACATATGCAATGGATAAGAGTTTTGAGGAGATAGATGTATTAATTTATCTTTGTCCCATATTATATATTAAGTGCCGGCCATTTTCATCAAATAATTCTTTTTTTTTTCAGTCCTATTGAACAACTTGTAAATTGGCTATTGGCTAAGGACTGTTGGTCATATCAAGAGATCAGCGTCCTCCATTAAATTAATGTGTAGACATTCTAAGTGAAACTGTTTGGTGATGCAAAGGAGCCTCTTTTTTAGGTTAATGTCTTCTCAAGATTGGTCCAATTCTCAGGCTTATTCTTCTTGAAATTGATGGTACTGTCGGTAATTGAAGATATATATATATATATATATATATATATATATAATATAAAATACTCGCTTGCACACCAACTCTGGCAGGGGATAGGCCATTAGTGTGCCTCAAACTCTGGCTCTTGATGGATCGGATCAATTTGATTTTTTTTGGTTTTTTTGAATGTTGTATAAATAATTTGATCGGATCCATTCAAATCCAATAATGCTTTTAGTTAATAAATTTATCAACAATTAAGTATAACTTATATATTAATTTTTTATGTATCATATCAAAATATATTTTTAAAATTTTTATAATACGTTAAAAATTAAATTATATATTTTAAACTTTACTTATTATAAACATACTGTAACATAATATTTTGTATACATAATATATATTATAACATAATAGTTTTGTATATATAATATATATTATAACATAATAGTTTAGATACAAAAGATATATTAATATTTTTATTAGATCAATCCTATCCTACCATATTTTTCTTTAATAAATAGGACTTGAATCACTCCTAATCCAATCCAATTACAACCCTACTTACCTGAAACAATATTGGTTGAGATGTCAAATCTTCACACTCCTGTCACCACCATTTCTGATTTTTTTTTTCCGAATTTTTTGGGTGAGGCAACAATCTTACTAGAAAAATTTTGGGAAAGTCAGACCATGATAAGAAACTGAAACTTGAGAAAAAAAAAAAGTAGAGAAATTTGAAGTATTTGATAAATCACATATTAGTTATGAGCCACTGATATTTTTCTTACTTGGGCCACACCCCTTATGTTTGCAACCAGAAAAAAAAAATGTAAATCTAGGTGAGTAAATAAAAAATTAATGATGCAAAAATTAGATTACTTTTGCATTTCATAAATTGGTGAAATGAACAATAAATTACATAACATTTTCAGTAATCTTTGTTTGTATATACTGGTATACATCCAATTTCAGTAATGTCAGTCAGATTCATAATCTTTCTCAGGTGACTATTCTTCCTCCAGGGAAGCCTACCCATGCAGGGATAGCTCATTCAAATTAACAGCAAGTGAAAGCCAATCAGTCAGATTCATAATCTTCCACAGGTGACTCTTCTTCCTTCAGGGAAGCCAATGCATGCAGGGGTAACTCTCTACGATACTGTTGCACTACCAAAACTGATGCTGTTGTCGAGAATTCTGGTGAAGTCAGCAAGCCACCTATTGGCCCCAGTTCCGGGCAGTCACTCTTTTCGTTCAAAGCTGCAACTAACTGACCCTCAGGCATTCTCCCAACCACAAACAGATTGCAAAGATTACGCTCGCGTATTACTTCAATTGCTGCTGCAGAACTGCCAACCACTCTCTCTTCATATTTGATTGAGCTATCTGCTGAAATTCTCTCCTTGAATTCAGCAAGGAACTCATCGTCCACTGACTTTGCTACAGCGCTGTAGTTGTCCATGTCAAGCCTGACAATCTCCCCAACAAACTTGGGGTCTACTAAAAAACGTATAACTACTAAACTGATACCGGGGTGCTCCGCCATGCGCACACCATAAGCAAGAGCTTCATGATCATCATGCCCCCCAAAGAATAGGACTGTTATGATAGATTTAACGTTGCTTGCAGATACGTGAGTTGTTCCACCAAACCCGCGGTCTACCAAGATACCCACTGAACAAGGCGCATGCTCAAGAACTCTCCGGTTGACATACCGGATATCAGTTCGAGTTGTCTCCAGTTGTCCATCCAACCTCTGATGCTTGTGGAAAGGGAGAATTATTATTCCAGCCCTTTTTCTCTCTGCACTGGAACAGATATCCTCGTGCATGCTAGACATTGCTGAGATTGCTGTCATTGGTCGGATAGACACATGGCTCAGCTGCTGAAAAGCCTCAAAAGCAACAACAATTTGGTTGCCATCAGATTTCTCTCCCTTATTCCAAAAGGGCAGCCCATTCTTTCTAGCCTTGTGGACCATCATTATAGCAGATGACCTCTCAGTTAGCTCCATGAGGTGCATTGCATAGACACAAAGTCCTTTCCTCTTCTCAGTCCCACGAGAAGCCTCAATGAGATTAATCAAAGTGGGGATGTTCCTTGTACTGTGGAAACAAGCCAACATTCGGAGTCGAGTGTTCAGATCTTTCCTCTGAATTGTTCTATGCTTGTATTCAGCTGTACCCATACGTTTAGCAGGCTTATATACTGCGACAACTAGAGGTGTAGTGATGAAGGTTGTGAAAAGAGCCATCAGAACCATAATAGCAAATGTTTGATCATTCAATACCTGAAAAAACAATCATTTAAAATGATCATGAATGTACAAAATTCAAAGTACAAACTGATAATAAAGCATGATGACAAATTTCTGATGGCAAAGAAAAAAGGATCTTACCCCTCTATCCCTCCCAATGTTGAGGACAATGAGCTCCACCAAGCCTTTAGTGTTCATTAAAAAACCCAGAGCTAGAGCTTCCTGAAAAGGCATTCTGCAGCAAAGTGAAACTGTGACGGTGCCAACAATCTTACCTACACAAGCTGTAACTATGACCAAAACAAGGAGGCCCCATGATTGAAGTCCCTGAATGGTGGCTACATTTGTCTTCAATCCGCTTGAGACGAAGTACAAAGGAAGGAATAGGCCAGATACAAGATCCTCAACCTTTTCTACTAGAGCATTGGCGAAAGGTCCTTCCTTTGGGATAAGAACTCCAACCACAAAAGCCCCAAAGAGGGCATGAATTCCAATAGAATCCGTGACAAATCCTGCAGCCAAAACAGTTGCTAAGGTGGCACACACATACATTTCATCTACTGGCTCACCCTCAGGGCAACGCTGCGCCATCCATTTAAAGATAGGTGGGATAATGAATATGCAACAAATGACAAAACCACAGCCACATAGGAAGACCCATAATGAAATGAGGGGAGAATGGCCAGTGCCCGAGAGGGCAATGGCAAGAGCAAGTAGAATCCATGCAGCCACATCATTAACTGCAGCAGCAGACAAGGCCATCCGGCCAATATCAGTAGTTAAAAGCTTGAGTTCAGCTAAGATACGGGCCAACACAGGGAAGGCAGTGATAGAAAGAGCCACCCCCATGAATACAAGAAAGGGGCCTTCACTAACACCTTTGGAAATAGTTCCATGCAGGACAAATGATGTACCAATTCCTAATGCAAATGGGATGCTGATTCCTGCAATGGCAATGCTCAAAGCTTTCTTTCCAGTCCGACGAAGGGATCTTGGGTCTAACTCAAGGCCAACAAGGAATAGAAAGAAAAGGAGACCAAGGTTGGCCAAAGTATCCAACACTGTGAGGCTTTTGGATGGAAAAACTGCATGCAGGTAACTTTGGTTGCGACCCAAAGCTGATGGACCAAGTAAAATACCTCCCTGCCAAAAGAACAGTAGAAGTTAAAATCTCCATGGTACTTGCTAGATACATGTCTGTATGTAAAATATATATGGCAGGTGATATGAAACACAAAGACAACGGACTACATTTCATGATTGTGTGGAACTACTGATTTTCCATTTTGAACCTCATTTAATCAGATCACTGCAATGGTCTAAACTGCTTAATCAGCAGAATGACATTGTATTTACTGTGTAAGAATGTGAGGAAAACAATGTGTGGATCTGTCACACATCAGAGGAAGAGTAGAATAAAGTTTTAATGAATTCTAAGAAGTGCAGCTAAGAAATAGAGCTAATAGTTTAAGCTATAGAGAATTAATGGTTTTGCTCAATTTGGTCATACAAAAGTAGAAACTTTCTACACCATGTTATGGATTTAGTATTCCATATTGCAGATGGAGTATATTGGTAATAAACAGAATTCAAAAAACAATACAGAAATGAATTGCTGTAAGCTGTACTATAATAATTTCTGGCCCTGTAAATGAAAGCAACAATTACCTCGAGCCCAGCATCAGAAAACTTTACGAAGGGAAGGTACCCAAAATCTATGTTCAATAGTATCCTTCCCTCACCAGGAGGGGGAAAAAAAAGAAAAGTAATTGTCCTGCAGTTATCAAATATACCCTTTATCTTGAAGTCAAATTCTCGTTATGTTCAACCTAATTTAACAAATTTTTAGTTCCGTGAACATTTAATTCCCCGAAATTTTCTGGAGTTCTAGATCAATAGTCTTTTTTGTTTTTTTTGGGTGCAATTTTTAAGGTTTGTTTCTCATATAATCTCAAAGGTACAGATGAGAGACCTAACGTGCAAATTACGTCAAAAGGTAGCTTGTAGAAATTCTTTGATTTCTTAATTATTAAAATATCAAAATATGTTTCACCAAATGTGTGGTGGGACAGTCCTACCAAAGATATTGAACTTCTGAGATGTTTATTGATGAAATCACCTTGAGGCATTATAAAATATTCAGTGGAAGATTCTTTGGGGACCGTGTGAGATACTAAAAATAAAAATGTTCTTATTGAATGTCAATAAGGAGAAAATAGCATAAAGAACTTTACTCTGCAATCAACTTAAAAAAGAGAAGACAGAGGAACTTACAACAATCTCGGCAATCACGCGTGGCTGTCTCAAAGGCCTTAGAACAAGAGCGAGAACTCGAGTCAGAACCACCACCAGGCATATCTGTAAAATTGCGAGAGGAAGTGCATAATCAAGAGGATTGTCCCCCTGGAAGACCCCATTAGATGTAGCCTTCATGGGTGATGGACATTTAACAGTAGTAGCATTAGAAGCCATTTTTCACCGAAACAACCCCAAACAAACAGAAACGGTGAATTCTCACTTCACTACCTGCATGATGTTATTATCATATATCTATCAGATTATGAATCCTAAGCTCCAAACAATATAAGAAAGAAGATCTTTAGCTCAGTGTTTTGGATAGCTGACCATTCTCAACTATTTTTTTTCAAACAGAAAAATCAATATTGAATGGAATTCAATATTATCATATATGTGGTGACAAACTTGTTACCAAAAAAAAAATCATGAAGGCCAACTTTGTAACTGTTTTGAAAATTGCAAAACCCGTACCCCGAGTGGCATGCCTGTGTGGCTTTCCTAAATCGGGTTTTTCTCAAATTCCAGCTTTTACACTCTTAACCAGTCATGCTACAACTGTGGCTGGACACAAGCCCAAAAAAGCAAAAACATAATTAATTTTTTATTTTAAAATTTTTTACTTTAGAAAAACCAGGAATTGGCTTTCCTAGAAATTTGCAGTCAAGATTATTGTCTCCTCATTAGCACTCTACAATACCCAGAAAGAAGGAAAAAGAATTCAGGAAGAAGATTAGCATTTTGAAAGCTGTAAATAGAAATTATAATAATAAAAACAAAAATCAAGGGATATGCTCTTCAGTTACTGAAATCTGAATTTGTTTGTTTAATCTAAATGCACATTCACCTGAAATGACCATTTTTTTTCATAAATATGCTCACTAAACTTAGGTCTACTAATAAATTATTTTTAAGTGTAAATTGTAATGAAAAATGACTTTTTCGACAAATGAACTGACAATCACAAAGTTTTCAAACTTCAAGACAAATGCTTGGTCGTTTAGTAGAAACAATCAAGTAAGATACTTGAGGGTGCACATGGAACACCCCCACAATACAGAGCAATTATCTTAGCATGGATTTAGAGTGGCATCCTGTGGTACCACCATTGAAGACTTGAAATGGATCCCACAACTTCATACATCAACCCAACACAAATTTCAATGAGTTGGGTGATATTTGAAATGTTGGGTTCTAATTTTCTTATTTTAGTATAAAACCAAACTAAAACCAAACATGGCCCAACTTTGAGAGAAATTGAGAGAGCTTATTTAATGGTTGAAATCGGGCAGCCAACAGTTTTTGACAATCAACCCAAAAAATACGTACTAATGTTTATGAGTTTGCCCAGGTGGCTGGGCCCATCCATGACGCCTACCTATAGACTAATGAGTAATATATGTGCAGAAGTCATCGAATTCAAAACATGCGACTTCACCCTTCCACGAAACGATAGAAAATCAATGGTGAATTCGCATCTGGGTTTCTGCCAAATGCCAAGAATGCCCCTATTCCTGGTGTCAAATTTACGATATCTACCAACCCACAAAGTACCAAAAAGAGATCCAAGTAACAGAGAAAAAGGGCTCTTTTTACTTTTTGCGATATCAGAAGTCTTTTTCAAAGTCTGTTTCCCTAACATCAAATCAACCAAACAAAAGTAATGCTAACTTTTTCAAATTTTCATCTCAAAATAACTGGAAATTTTCATTAAATTAAATCATATTAATTACATGATTTAATACACCACATTACAGAAACATACGAAACAAATCTCTATTTTATTTATGAAAAGCACATCAAACTTTTCATTTCGTTAAATCCTTTTCTCTGATATTACTTTTGTTGTTTAGAAAAGAAGAAAAAAAAGTGTGAGAGCTATTTCCTTAATATAAACATTTATAAATAAAATAAAATACATATAATATATATATATATATAGGGAGAGAGAGAGAGAGAGAGTCACCTGAATCTGAGAAAACTTTGATGAAGTTGTTTGTCGGTCAGTTCATCACCTTCGCTTTCCATCCATTTTTCTATAAATACGTACTCGTTCAGAGAAGTTCCAGAGATTTTGGAATAGACAATGAAGGAGAGAGGCTTACAAATCGTAGGACGAGTCTATGCAGAAGAAGCCTTTCTTTCTTCCCTATTTATAGAGAAATTGTTGCTGAGTACACCTATTTTTTTATTTCTTTTTCACCTAGTTTTTTAATTGGTGTAAGAAATAAAATCTCAAAATAAATAATAAATAAAGAGAATAAGAATCTGAATTTGAAACAAAAACCTCTATTTCTCAGAATTGAAATGGGAAACAACTCCCGCTTTCCCCGTTCAAGACTTTAGCCTGATCTTATATATATATATATATATATATGGAAAACGAAAAACGGAACCAGTTGTCATTTTAAATAGATAGAATGATGTTGACCACTACTTCAACAATAATGAAGGCGAGAAAACAACAAATTCATTACTCCTTCCGTCTCAGAATCATTGTTCTTTTTAGTTATTCTAACTTTTTTTAAAATATTAGTTTTAAATTTTTTATGTTACCCTCGTTTAATTATAAATCATGTTTATATTAGGTATAATAAAAGATAGTTTTAAAAATTTATAACTTAAAATTACGTTAACTTTTAAAATAAATAGTGATAAAAGACTCTTAAAAAGAGACGGATAGAGTATAAATCTTTCTTTTCTTTAATGAATAATAATAAAAATAAAATAAAATAAAAAATTAATTATAATTTTTTATTTATTTAAATAATACAAATGAATCTTTTAGAGAAATGAAATCAATTAATGAAATAAGTCTTAAGAAATAGATTATTTGGAGAAAATTGGGGAGAAGATAACTTAAGAAGAAAAAAAAAATAGGGCTAAAAATTATAGTGTTACTTTCTCCTTTTACTAAAGGTAGAAGAGAAAAAAATATACCAAAAATATAAGAGAAAATAAATTATGAGAAATGTTTTACCATGTGAATAAAATAAAAATATATATTTTTATAAATAAATGATTAATAAAAAAAATGCTAAACATAATAAATATTATCACTTCATTTTTTCACTCTTATATATAAAGTAGTAAAATCCATCATAATTAATGTAAAGTGAAAAATATGAGATTAAATAACTCATTTATCATTTTTCTCTAACTCGTCCTATTTTCTAAAATTTGACTTCTTAATAGAAATGGTAAGAGGATAGAGTGGCCGTTCTTCAACCTTGACTATGTTTATATTCTCCGTCCCGAATTATTTAGAGATTTATTCCGACTCCGATCTTATTTATGTTTTCTGACTCTACCTCATTCTATCCTAAATCTCTGATATGTATATTTTTTAGTAAGTTAAAACTTTTATTTTGATAGATAAATTAAGTTTTTATTACAAAAATAACTAATATAAGAAAAAATAATGAGCATAATATGAAAAATCTTAAAATTAATTTTATATAGTGTTATTTATTGATAAATATAGTGTATATAAGAATAAATAAATAAATAAGGTGGGGTGACGATCCCTTGAACCTATCGGGATTTTAAACACTCCACCTCCGTTTATGAATACTTCATACTCGCACCATTAAGAACGGGACGAGTCCCTAATAACGCAGGGCAAATTATCATCTTTACTTCTCAATCCTCATTTTCTTTCATTCCTTATTTTAAAATTAACATGAATTAATCTCTTATCCTTTTTACTTTCCTTTTTTTTTTTCCTTTTCAATTTTAATCGAAACGTAATGTAAGAAATGTTAGAATTTAATTTCATGTCTCTAATAATATTATATAAAGAATTTAATAATTAAGTTAACTATTACTTTCACTTATTTACAATTCATTCTTTAACATCTCATTCTTTGTATTACATATAAAAATAAGTTTATAATGAAAACAAAAGGCAAGTCATAAATGACCTAATTGTTCATAAAACTTATACTTTTTGTTTTATGGCTATAAAACTAATAATTATGTCAATGTTACTGAACAATCATTTTATGAATCTCATCACGAAATCACTTCAAAATATAGAAAGTGGCATAATCTCCATTTAATGGCTTATTTTAAAAAATGTAAATCACACTTATTACTCTTAATTTTTTTTTATCAGTCCCTCCTAGTTAGGATAATTACACTGTAAACCACTGTGAAAATTATCGATTTAATATTGTTATAAAAAATGTTAGAATTACCAGTATTATCCCCTTTGTTTAATAATATTTTGGGTGGGCAAAAAGATTAAATTTCCTAAGTAACTTAGGCATATGAAGTCCATTTCACGATCATTTGCCTGCATTTCATTTCAATTTCAGTTGGCTATTTTTAACGTCAAGTCAGAACGAATTTCATTTTATTTTCAAGAGATTTCATTTGCATTTCATTGGTATTATGGGCAGTGTCATTTCAGCAAAATAGTCGTCTCTTCAACTCTATGCCATTCTCTGTCTCTTTGACTCCAAGAAACCTTAATAATCCCCTTTAGATAAATTGGAGGGAGAGAAAATGATAGGAAAGCATTAGTTACGAGGACAAAGATAGGAGAGAAGATGAGAAGGTAATCCTTCTTACATATTTGACTAATTAATGAGCGGAAGGGGAGAGGAGAAGTGAGGATGATAATTTGTTATGTTTTTAATGTAACGAGTTTAAAAAGAAACTAAATAAGATTGGATGGGGATGAAAAAAATCTTAAAACCCAGCACGGGAAAGAGGAAAGATAAACATCCTCTCCATCTTGATTATATATTTAAATTAAGAATTTTATAAATACCTATTTATATTTTCATATTTCATTAAATTTTGTTACACATATAAATCTAAATATGTGCAAATATATATATATATATGAATTTACATTTTTAATAATATTAGTTGCTTAGTTTTGATTTTTAAAAAATAATAATAATTTTTAAACGGGGACAAGGATAGAGTGGTGGAGGGGTCCCCGTCCCAAACTTGCTCTATAGCCATTCTTAAAGAGAAGGTAGTGTAATTTTCACGTCTTGTTTAAAAGTAATAAAGAAATAAAAGGGTATTGTATTAATTTACTATTATAACGTTTTTGAATTTATTAAAGATATGACTATTTTATTTTTACTTTTACAATTTCAATAGTTTGTCTCTTCTCACTTATAAACGGATTGTAAAATAGTTAAAATAATTATTAAACTTTCCTTTCCTTCCTCTTCCTCTCTCTTTTTCTTAATTTTTAAACCAAACCTGAAATCAATTCCGCCATCCAAATGGATTGTAAAAAAATACATCGTCCAACCCTAAAACTTAACACAATAAGTTGTTTGTTATTGTTGATCTATCCTTTCATTCTTGCAATGTGGTTAGTTATAAGCATTCTTGCAAGAGTAAAGATATACATCATTACTTGTAAAAGTAGGGTATATATATCCTTTCATTCTTATAAAAGAAAAAGGTTATATTTTTTTTACAATATAAATTTTTTGATGTTATCAAAACGTAGAACGTGGGATCATTCATATAAGGGGAGTAAGTATTACAAATTGAATTATTTAAAAAAGAAAAATTACAAATTATTATATCATAAGGATATATAGTATAATTATTCTAACTTATTTGTAATTTTAATTAACGTCAAGAAAGTGTTAAATGTAATTTATCCTTTAAAAAATAATAATAATTATGTCGATGAATTTCAATTTGTTTTGGTTGGTGTGGTCAACTTGCCGGTAGTCAACTTTTTTTTGCTACTGGCTGCACCATTGATCCAACTGAAGAAATAGTTTTGAGTTGGTGCCGTGAAGTTTCTGAAGAAATATGTTCACGTTATTTCTGATCTCCACTAGTGATATGGAAACGTGTCTTGCAACTGAAAGGGACAGTCTCAAACCCCATTGTAAACGGTAAACCTATCACCAGGTCAAAAGTATAATAATGATATTTTGAAGGTACAAAAAATAATATACATAAAAGAAAATACTTTTCCTTTTTCAAATAGGAGCGATGAATTTTAAAATATCTCAACTCAGTTATATAATATAATTACAAAACACCAATCATCTAAATTCAAAAATTTATGAAATGAGTCGTGGACTAATAAATCAGTTCAGTCTATTAATGGATAAAAATAATACTCCTACGACTTCTCTCTAACGAAAAGGAAATGATGGTCGATTGAACTAATCTTAATTAATTATAAAATAATAAGACTTGTGATGTCTAATATTTACCTTTAAAATAATAATAATGTTCAATCTCTTACATTTATGTACCAAATGTTACTTTTCAAATGATATTTTATTAAATTATTAGTTGTGGTTTAGACAATTATTTAATTTTTTATCAATGTTTTGTTGTCACGTTATTTGAAATGCAAGTTTTAGTACAAAAATTTAAGAAATATTGCCTTACTCTTAAAATAACATATCGAATAACGTAACAGTTGTTTTATTAATTGTTAATCACCTCGTATAACCGTTAATATAAGGGTACCATATTGTCTAAAAATTTTATTTTTTCTCAATTTTTTCTTTGAATAGTCTAACATTACTTACATATAAATAATAGATTTTGAACTTGTAATCTCCTAAATTTTCATAAAATTAAGACACTAGTTAAAATAAATGCTTGTTAATTTTATTTCAATTGGTCAAGACTTGGCGAATGTCGGGAGTTTTTTTATCTAAATATGAAAATATGTTTAGTAAATAACAGTCTTAATTAAAACTAAGATCTTATTAAAATAGTACAAATACTCATTATTTCTACAATTGGCACGAGTTCTCCAAGTCATTGTATTTATAAAAGGTTTTAAAAATTTGTTTGGTTAGGTTTTCAAATACAGATTTTGAGTCTCAAAACGTAAGATACACGTCTGACAAGTTAATAATTTTAATTTTTTATAATTTAGATTATCATATTCAAATATATTTTTACACTTTTAAAAAAATTATATCTGAATCACTATTCAAATACATAGAGAAAGGTTATGGACTGGGGCTTGATTAGCCTATAATTGGGCTTGGGTTGGTGGCCGGCATATTAGAAACCCCCGACAGATGATTAGACCCAGATTAACCATCAGTCAGGCCGTGATGCATCAATGCACTACTTGGATTGGATATCAATGGACCAAATCTGTTGGTTAGCTTGGCAGTGGCAAATTAAATGGCAGAACTTTAAGTCCATTGAAATCTGAACATTAATGGGCCTTAGAAGCTTTTCCATTACGAATTTTGGCCAGATCATTAAGAAGGCTAAACCCACACTAAACAACTAGGGCGTGGCTAATAAAGAAATTACAAGGAGACACCATCCCACTTCAAGATGATCATCTCCAGCCAGTGAAGCCCAAATTGTTAAACATCATCATCAAATCTACCAAACCTTTTATGGTGATGATACCACCAATGCTGCTCCTTTTATTTCGACAAATCTAGGGTTTTTTTTTTCATCTATATATCACAATTGAGTTATCAAGTAAATAATATCCAAACACGCCTTTAACTTCTATCACTTAAGAACTTATATATTCCTTAAAGTGTTCTTCCATGTTGGACAAGTTTTATTATATAGTCTTGTTTTTGAACCATTTTCTTTAGTTTCTTATTTTGAAAATCTTCAACCAAAAATTAGAAACTAAACAAATTTGTTTCAAAATTTTAAAAACAAAAACAAATATTATAAAGTGCAGAGAACGAGTTTAATGAGTTTGAGACTTCAACTCCTATTAGATACAGAATTTTCAACACGATTACTAATTTATAATACTGTAAAATTCCTAACTTCTTCTAGTTTACACGTTCGACCCTAATCACCTAAAAGCACTAATAACATTATTTTCTCTATTTGTCATTTAAAAAATAATATTTTATACCACATAACATAAATATTCACGTGGGTGCGAGCCAACTCATCACATTCATATGGGTCTTACATCAATACGAATAATTTTATTTATATTTGCAACAAAAACTATGTGCCGGACAAAGAGAAAGAGAAATAAAAAAAAACGAAAGAGTAAAGGTACTTTATTGGTTTGCAAGTCTAAAAACAAATGATTTCGAATATGTGTTTGTGTTTCTAGTGCTGTCATCTTTCCTATATTTCGGCTGGGTTAGGCTTCTGGTTTGATCAAACATGTCGAGTCTAGTTTTGGGGCTCTTTCAAGTCAACACACATTATGATTATTGCACATTGATAATAAATCCACTAATTAATTATTTCCTCTCTCATTATTATAATTATTAATAATAAATACTTATATCTAAGGCCAAGCATGGTTCCTTCTTTATATATTTTTAATTTATTTGTTTTATAACAAGCATACTTTCATCTCAGTAATAATTTGTAACAATATTTATTATGAAAATTAGATTCGACATTATTTTAATTATCAAATGCATTTTTTTTTTGTTCTTTATTTTTAAAAGCAATTATGTTATATCAAACATGTTTTTAGTTTTAATTTTTATAAAAAGAAAAAAAATTAATTTTAGTTTTTAAAACAAAAAAAACGTCACCAAATATTAGTTTTTATGTCATAAATCAAAAAAAATTTATCACCAATATCATCTTTTATCTTATTATTTTATTTGGATGAGTCATTCAAAAAATATAACTTAAAAAATATAATTTAAATTAAGTTGAAAATATTTGAATAAATATATTTAAAATAAATATAAATAATATAATAATATTTAAATAAACTGATGAAAAAACTGATTTAAATTTTGAAACGTTATGCAAAAACACTACTCCCGATCCAAACATGCTTGTGATTAGAGGAATTTCATAAAATTAATAATTTTTTTTAAATTTACGTTAATTAATTATCTGATAAGTTTTACAAAATTAAAAGAATTGTGAGTTTCACTGATAGGTAATATAAAATGTTGGTCCACAAGCACTTCAAACGCGTAATAGTACTCTCTCCACAATTGAAGACACGATCAACGCGCTATATCTTTCGGTGTGATTTGCACCCCATTAGAAGCGCGTGGACATTGTAATTTTCTCGTGGGAGCCAACAGCTTCAGCCGCCGGGAACACATTACCGAACTCGACTTTTTTATTAATTTGGGATTGTTTTTATATTTTTTTTATTAAAATAAGATTATTTTCAATTTATTTATTAAATTAGCATCTTTTGAAAAATCGTTTATAAGCACCTTTTTAAAAAATGTTTTCTAAATAAATTTTGATTTTTTAAAATAATTAAAATTACCTTTACAAAAAATGATTTTATCTTTAAAAATTAATTGTTAAAAAAGATTTTAATTTAATAAATAAGATTAAAATAATCATAAAATAAAAATAAAATATTTTTTTATAACAGTAGTCCAGATTTAACTCCACCTAGCTCTATATCTGACGCAACACACCACTGCTCCCCCACTGTCTGATCTCTCTCTCTCTCTCTAAATTTCTGGTTTCTGAAGTTTTATCATTCATTGTATCGAAAGCTGCCGCCCAATTATCTCTCTCTCTCTAAACCGTACCCACTGGAAAGTGAAAAACCCCTCCTCAATTCATTCATTTCCTGTCGTTTTGTTCATTTGTAACAGAAGAAACAGACACCACTAATTAAAACTCTCCCATACGGGCTTATCTGGGTCGCGCTTTATGCTTCTTCTTTGCAAACATTTTATATCTCTCTCTCTATATATATTAGGCTCAATTCACTAACAACCCTCATAGAAAGGTTTTTTGATTCTCTTCGTCCTTCTATAAATCCGCCAAGTTCCCCTAAATCTGGAGGCTCTTGATTGATTAGGGATGCCCATGTCGTCATAGAAGCAAAGAGAGTATCTTTATTTGCTTTTAAGGTATGTTCCTTACTGGTTCTCTTTTCTTCACGACGGTCCTGAAAATTGTGATCTTATATTTTCTTTTCAACTGATTTAAATAAATATTATTTGCTTCTTTATGTTGTGTAATCACTAGCCTTAAAAATTTTCACATGAAATTCTGTTTAGGGTTTGATGTTGAAAATTCAAATCATAAAAAGAGTGCCTTTATCGTATTGTGTGATTCTGAATTGCTGTAATCCATTGTAATGTGGGTAGAGCAACTTTTGAATTGAGTGGTTTAATTTGTGGTTCTCCCAGTTTTCTTTACCTGATTATTTCATTTTGCTGATGTAAAGTAACTCCTGTCATCTTTGTATACAACCCAAAAATATTTGTTCCTATCCCTTAATTTCCATTTTTTTTTTGCTCTTATGCGAGGTGTGAAGCTTTTAGAAGTCTAGTAATTTTACAAGTTGTTCTGACCCATATTCTATTTTCTTGTATTGCATTCATGCTGATACTGACACGTAATTTGTTGATTTAATTCTTCCAACAACATTTTAAGAATTGAGATTGATCCCAGGTTTATTTGTAAACCTTAATAAGATGACTTCTATTTTTTTCCCCTTTATCCTGGAATTGAGTTTGCAAAAATGTGCTTTTATTTGGATGTTTGTGAGGGAGACCGGGAGTAACGCATAACGGAAACGCGAAAAGTAATTGAGTATGTTGAATTCCTGAATTAAATCAACCACGTGGATTACTCCCCCAAACAAGAGAATAAGTTATCTAAAATTCGAAATTAAGAATATTATTGATAAAAATTTAACCATAAAGACCTATTACATTATATTTATAGAGCTAGAATACTAGACCATAATTTCTATTTTTATCATAATCCTAATAACATAAAGAGTCCTATTTAGAATAAAAAATAATAAAAATAATAAATATTTATCTAAAATAACTAATTTGAGATAAGCTCAAATTTGAAAACTGAAGAATCCTACAATGATTTTGAAACAAAATATATGTTTTTGGTAGGTATAATATCTATCCAACGTTAGACTCCTCTACTTGAAAAGAACCCCTCCTCAAGTTAACCGGATGTACGCGACCTCGAACTCATGCAAAACCTTGTTGAATCTTTTCAAGAACAATAAAAAAGTCAAAGATTTCTCTTTTTACCTTTTTAATGAAATTTATAATTTTAGCCTCTTCTTTTAATAACAATAATGCTCCAATAATAAAACAAGAAAAATCATCTTTTTGGTCAAGTACAATTTTAATCTTCTTGTAAGCTTTGTAATCATCATTCGGTAATTCAAGTTCATTCTCATCTATAACATTGACTACCTTCATGTGGATTTCTTGCTCATTCTTTTCTATAAAAGAGTTTGCATAATCTATTGGTACCACTAGATTCACATTTTGATCAATGAAATCTGAATTATTTTCTTGTTCTTTCACTATAGGAGTTTCAATTAAATCTGTTTCTTTATCCTCCGCACCAATTATTTCTGCAACATCAATAGAAATAAATTCAATTTTATTTTCTATTAACTCCTTTTGATCATTGTTAATGGATGAAATAACTTGATTTGCATCTTTTATGATAAGAGGGTCTTCTACAAGAACGTTGATTTCTTTCAACGGTTCAATGTTGCAACCTTATCGATCAAAGTTATTCCAATAATTTCATATTTTACTTGTATATTTTCCTTAGTGCGAAGAACAAATTTTGGAGTTTCTGCTTTGTTCTAAACAATATATTCTGATCATTTAGTAGAATCCCATGTTAGCTTGTATTGATCTTTTAAAATCTGTAAATAATTTCTTGATAAAAATCTATCTATCACGAGTCTCATTATTTTTGGCCGTGAACAAATGCGTCTTTTTCTTTGCAATTGTCTACACCTCTGTAAATCAAACCACCATCTTTTCGCCAACCTTATAAATTTATCTTTTGCTCAAAAATATTTATTAAATCCTATATTCAATCAAGAAAATCTTCATAATAAATCATGCCGTCAAAATCTAAAAGTCTTTCGTAATTACACAAAGCTTTTCAAATATAAACGTGTCAACGAATAGGTTGACTATGAGTTCCATCGTCAATTGTCTTTACTATTCTCTTGTATCCGAGCCTCTAAACGAATAATGGATTATCAACCACGGAGATTACTCACCCAAACTAGAGAATAAATTTCCTAAAATTCGAAATTAGAAATATTATTGATAAAAACTTAAACATAAAGACCTATTATATCATATTTATAAAGCTAAATTGCTACTATTTTGACTAAGAAATTAATATTCATATTTTTATCCCAATCTTAATAGAATAAAAAGTATTATTTAGAATAAAAAAATAGATATTAATCTAAAATAATCTATTTGAGATTGGCTCAAATTTGAAAACTAAAGAATCCTATAATGACTCTGAAACAAAATATATGTTTTTGGCGGGTACCATATCTCTCCTACATCAGGGAGTGTTCTGCTTTATCAATTGGTAACTTTTAGGAATTATTTAAATTGTTTGATCGAAAACTTTATAAGGAATGATTTGTATAAGTTTATTTGTGCCAAATACAATAATTATGTCATCAAGCATATAATATTTGAAATTAATTAGTATGGAATGGGTTCTCTCAACTTGGTTTGAAATTTATGGCTAATCGAGTTCAATTATAATTGTTAATTAGTTATGACCTGTGTTTTCTTATTTTTGTAATATGTGATCTTTGAGGTCTAACTAAGGATAACATGTTCCTTTTCTTTTAGTAATAGGAATCTCTCTCGTACATATGTATATACACACACTTATTTAGTGTGTCCATTGCGTCTCAGGATTCTTTTTAACTTCTTTATGGAGGGAGGCACAACCTGGTCGGATGATGAATTTGATCATAATAGAAAGGATTCTGGAGTATTCCCTTCATACTTGGAGCTAGTTGACGAAGATGATAAAGAAAGCAATCATGTATCCATTGATTCAGTCATCCCTGATGATCTACTGGAACGAATTCTGACATCTCTCCCCTTGGAATGCATTTTTAAAGCATGTTGTGTTTGCAAAAAGTGGAATGAGATTGTGCACTCAAGAAGGTTTATGTTGAACATAGCAGGCATCTTGTCACAGAAACCTTGGTATTTCATGTTCACGAGCTCTGATGAACCCATTGGGTATGCCTATGACCCTATGCTACGGAAATGGTACAGCTTTGAACTCCCCTATATTGAAACACGCAATTGGTTTATTTCTTCATCATGCGGTTTGGTGTGCATCATGGATAATGACAGCAGGATTGAGTTATGTGTTTGCAATCCACTTACTAGAAACTACAAGAAACTTGAGGAGCCTTTGGGTCATAAATTCTCTGATTACAGTGCTCTTGCGTTTTCAGTTGATAGTTCATCACACAGTTATACTGTTGCGCTTGTAAGATCTAAGCAAGCCTCGGAAGATTTTGTCCATTGGGATATCTCGATCCATGTCTATTGTTCGGAATCAATGATGTGGGTATCTCCTGTGACAGAAAATGTGGCAGGTTGGAGAGGAGGAGGTGACAGTGCAATTTGTGATGGGGTTCTGTATTTCCTGGTGCACAACACAAGAGGAATGGATTGGACCCAAAATCGCAATGGCTTGTTAACTTATGAACTCAATAACCAATCTTCCAATGGAAAATTAATCGACACTTTAGTTGAAGTACCTTGCTGCCTCACTTGTGGACGGTTGATGAACATCAAGGATGAGCTTGTAATGGTGGGAGGTATTGGGAGACGAGACCGGCCAGGCATAATTAAGGGAATTGGCATATGGGTTCTTAAAGGGCGGGAGTGGGAAGAGGTTTCCCGCATGCCTCATAAGTTTTTTCAAGGATTTGGTGAGTTCGATGATGTTTTTGCTAGCTGTGGTTCCGGTGATCTTATTTACATTCAGAGTTATGGAGCAACAGCTCTTCTCATGTTCGACATGAACTTGAAGCAGTGGAACTGGTCACAGAAGTGTCCTGTGACCAAGAGGTTTCCCCTTCAACTTTTCACAGGATTTTGCTTTCAACCAAGGCTCGAACTTTCACCCTAATTGAGGATCTTCATGTTTTGATCTACCAGGTGGTGGTGATAAACTTTTGTCCTGAGCTTCCTTTATTCTTCAATTATTCTGGTACACTAGAAAATGACATTCATAAAATTGTCAATAATCTTGCCGCTCATATGGTTACTTTTAAGACAAATTTCTTTCATGTTCAATGCATATTTATAGATTGGTGTTTGTTTATGATCATATAATTGGTTCTTCACAAAATAAACCAATCTTGGATGACATACAATTCCTTGAAATCTTGCCTCTTCTCTCCTTTAATCCATCCGTTTTTCATACTTGACAGTTTTCTTAGAGCCTTAAGTCACTAGTTAACAGTAGGTGGTCATGAAAGATATTTGTGTTTTTGAATTCTAGTTTCTTAGGTATGAGAAAATTGCTGGTACTCTTGAAATTCAGTTTATTGGGAGTACATTTATAGCTGCGACATGTCAATTAGGCACTAAGATTCTACAGTGAGACTATTTACTCGGATGACATAGCTGTCACATGGATGTAATGAGATTGAAAATTAGGATCATGTCTCCTAAAATAGTGGGGTTTTACAATTGTCGTATTGTATTATACAATGTATGGGAAAATCTGGTCTTTCTCAGAATGTAGAAATTAATGTCTCATGAATCTCATCTAGAGTATTTGAAAAAGGAACCGAACGCAGAAAATATAGACCTTTCTATTATATAAAGGAAATGGACCCATGGTGATGGAAGGTCACCACTAGTATGTTCAAGTGATCTTTATTTTTTCCCTTTCTTTCTTTCTTTCCCCCTTCAGGGTTTGATAGAGCTGAGGATAGGTTAGAAATGTTTGAATTCTGAAATATGTCCCAGCAATTATAATTACTTCTAGAGTCATGTTGGTTAGAATTCATGTGAGCACTAGTTAATTGGTGTCTAGACTGGTCCTATTTTTATCATAACTAGAGAGTAGATTTAATGATTCAACCAGACATAGGGGTGTCCTAGGCCCCCACAATGTCTTATTTTTGGGGAGAGGAGGAAAAATTCCCCCCGCCTATCCTCCGCCAGTCCAAAATTGATACCTATTGTCGTTTTATTGGAGTAGGATTGAGGGACAAAACCCGAACACGTGCATTACACTGATCCTGCAACACGTATTATTTAAATCACAGAGGACATAGTAGCTGGAGATTCGAACTCACACCAAATGCTTTAAAACCCGTCCTACCAACCATTGCACCCACTACCGATGGGGGCCACGATGTCATTTTGGGAGAAACATTGATAGCATTTTGAAGGGGTTTCCTATTGTAAGTTGTAACCTAAGGTTTAGGACTGGCTTTTCTCAAGTAAAGAGAGTTGTTTTAACATTTAAAATCCAGGTCCCAAAAGCATCCTCAGTGCCAAAATTCATGATTCAGAAGCAAATACGGACTATCCCTTTTGGAACTCTTTGCTGGGGTGATTTATTAGATTGTCTTGGATCATAGCTCTCGAACAATCATAAGTTGTCATACATATAATATGTTATGTTAAGTTTTGCGAGGACACCAAAGAAACTTTTATATACAAGTCACTCCTTGAGTAGCCGAGTGCATTTGATTCTCTCAAGTAAAAAGACGTTTTTGGAAGGAATGTAATATTATTTGTCTTATATTTTTGTACTAAAACTTTCATTTCAAATAATGTGATAATATAATATATCTAAAACATCATCAATAATCAAATATTATATAATTTGTGATTTATTTTAAATAAATTACTCTATGTCTTTTAAACATACATCTTTATAAAGTGTGATAAGAGATGTCTCATTTTAAAAAATTTATCCGGCACATGGATGTCACATTCAAAAACCCAAGCTGTAACATTGTCTGTTTTTTTTTTTTTTTGGGTTGATATATTGATAGCGAGTAAAAATTTGAAACTCATACCAACTAAATAGAAAATAGACATTTATCCTATTTGAATAAGAAATTGATGTGTTTTTTTTTTTTTTAGGGAAGCGACAAGGATTACGGAAATCTTACTCATGTCTAAGTGAAACTTATGTTAAATGAAATAATATTCATATTTTTTATAATAAAAAAAAAAAAGTGTGACTTCAACTTATGATTTCTTTTTAGAGGCGAGCATGAGAACCAACCGGCTATTAGACGGTATTGAGTTTTGAAAAAAGAGGGCTACCACGTGCATTTTATCGTCATCCTCAAAATCAAACAAATTATGTCAGCCAAAAAGACAATCCGCTACTATACAAAGCAGTTGTCAAACCTTTGATGCATGGGCCTTGTGCGACATTAAAACTAAACAATGTTTGCATGAAACAAAACTAAAATAAAATAAAGGGGTTATTCTCTAATGTCACACGGAGTATGTCGCAAAAACTCTTACTCAGTTTTCAGGAGACCAGATGCCGGCATAATTGGACGTGTTTGAGGATTAATTATTCAATGTGATAATTATTTTACATCATTATTTAATGTTATTCACGATCATTTTTTAAAAACTGTACAACTTTTTTGATCTTTCTTCGATAGACTTAAGTTTCACGAGAATAATTTATTCTTGTTGATTTGCCATTTGAGTTGGGAGAAGAAATTGAGAAGGTGGACTATGGAATCTCCGGGAAATCGAAGTGGGTTGTTCTTTTTTTTATTTATTAATAAGAGATATTTTAGACCAGTTTATGATATTTTAGACCAAGTTTATGCATATCAGATTAAGTCTTCTTTCTTATAACAATCAGGTTTAAACACACACACACACACACACATATATATATATATATATCACAAATATTAAAGAATGAGAAATGCTAACGTGGGTCACGAATGAATCTATATCTAATATTCCTCATTAAAAAAAATAGATTAGTATTCCTTTTTTTAGTGAATCTATGTCCAAGATGGGATTTTTTATTTTAGAAAAAAGAGAGAGAAAAAATGATTTTTATCTTTTATTTTAATTTATTTAATTTTAATAATCATAAAAAAATTAAAAATATAAAAATAATAAAATATAATTTCTCAAATCACAAAAATTTGTACATAATATTAATAAAACTTAAAAAAGAGATGGATGTAATTTATTTTTTCTTTAAAGAATGCTACAATTCACCCCTAACAAATTATTCTCTTTTAAGCGTCCGATTAGTTAACTCCCCGCATAGCGCGTGAGGGTCTCCCTTGTTTCATTGATTGTTGAGGAATTATTGTCGGATTATTAAATAAAGCCATATATTATCATTTCACATTTGACATCTAAAAATTAACATAACGAAGTAATGGTAATTTAATATTAAAAAATACAAGGAGCATGAAATCATATATTAACTGAAAATAGAATTACAAATCAAAATGCAACAAAAACTGAAAATAAAGAGATTATAAAAAGTAAAATAAATTATTATTTAAATTTATTTATTAATTAAGAAAGAATTTGGATATCATGTTAATTGTGTCTTGCATATTATGGGATTAATGTATACCTTCAAAATTAATTTAGAAATACTATAAGTTTAAATAGTTGAGATAAAGTTGTTTGAATTAAGTTTATTAAATAATTGATCTTTTTATAATTAATATTTAATAAGTTAATAATATTTAATAATTAATAATTTTTTAAGGAATCAACTTAATATAATTAATATACTATTGAGATTTTTTTTTATAATATTAATTATTAGAAAAATTAAATAGTTATATTTATACTTGTATATATTTTATTTATGACATGTTTGATTATTAAATTTATTAATTGAACATAATTGAAGTCAAAAGTCTTATAAGTAAAAAACTAACATCAGAAAATATAACTTAAATCTTTACTTGAAAATGGCAATATAAGTTTTTTTTTTTTTGTTTTTTTTTATGTCTTAAGTTTAGTATTATACAGTATTTATTATGAAAAATTAACATGTTGTTGGAAAGTTGTATATAATGTATTGTTTTATACCAAAAATTATTTATATATAAGAAATATTTATTGGTTATTGAAAATATGAGAAAACTTAATAATTAATAATTTTAATAATTAATAAATTTTTAATCTTTCATATCTATTAACTATTAGGCCATGTTTGGTATGCAATAATAAAATAGTCATCCAATAAAATGAAAGAAGAATTACTCTTTAAATCAAAAAAATACTTGAAATGATTTTTAATAAAATACATATTTTCATAGAATAAATATTTATAATCATACCAAATAAGAATAAATAATAAAAAATTAAACTAAGCATTCTTAAATGTCAATTTCACTATATCAAACATGACCAAAGAGAGTTGATTACTCAATGACATTTCAATTTATTTTCATTTAGTGATGTTTGTTATGGGTTTTCAAACGTTGAGAGGACGAATTTTTTAATAAGGTCTGATAAGTCACGTGTTAATATATTATTTTAATAACACTTTATCACATCTAAAAATATATATATAAATCATATTATACGTGACAAAATATTATTAAATAAATATATTATCACTTCACGAACCGAATCGAAAATTTTCCGCCGTTCTAAGCTTGGAACTCTAACACGAAACCTAATAGAATGCAGAACGCATACTTGATTCCACATCTCTACTGTTAGCTAAGATGGGCCTTCACGCGTCCAGTGCACTAAGTGCTACCCTTTTTGTTTTTCGTTTTGTTTTTCCCTAATCTTCTAATTTTGTTTTGGAATTCCTTTGTTATTGACATTGTCAGTTGTAAGTGCATATGATATATGATATTTTATTTATTGAATGACTTAGAATTAAATTTTTATTTATTTTAGTTACTTAATCTCTAATTTTTATATCAATTCAAAAAAACTCGACACTAGTCAAATTTATTTCGAATTGTGCTTGGGTTGAACCCATTGACCTTAAACTTGAGCTTGAGTCAGGCTTAATTTAACTGTTTCAAATCACGGATTAAATCGGGACAACCCTCGCACCTGATTCGGCCTGTCCAAGTTACAGCCCTACGTATTTATGTATGCATGTATGTATGTAGTTTTCTTTTAGTTGAGGAATCTCTAAACACCATGGTCCAATCAAGTTTAGAGAATTCATACCAGATTAAAACCTTTTACTCTTATATTTGGAAAGTATAATACTCTAAATTATTAGTAATAATTTAAATATTATATACAATATTTTCCAAGTTTTTATTTCAAATAACATAATAATGTATTATTTGTAATATTTTAAATCATATAATTAATATTATATAATGATATAGTGCTATTTCAATACTACATCATTTGGTATAAAATTTGAGATAGAAGTTTAAAAAAGTGTAGCGTTATTGTTAAAAAAAAAAAAACCTTGGGCATTCTTTGCCTGAAGCAAAAAAGCAACTATTGGCTACATAGACTGGTAATTAACATTCAATATTATTTTTAATTGCAAACAAAAGTTAAAAACAGAAAACAAAGAACACAAAGATGATAATGAGGTAACAACAATATGGATATATAGTGAATGTTTCAGTACTATTTTAAGTTCCTTGATGTGTGGAAGACAGAAGTAAACAACAGCTTCTATGGGGACAACTCTTTGGGGTGTCTTGTTGAATACCTAATTGCAGAAGGCTTGATTTGCAATCACAATTTTGTTCAAACAAAACTCAACTAATTTGTTATCAGTAGATAAGAAATTAATTGAGGGTGGGGAATAGCCACTTCCATTAATTAGGACATATACACTTGACTTAAAATGGATGATTCTCAAAATTTAGTTGTGATTTTACCTATGAGTAATGAATTAATCATTAGGCTACTAGTTTGTGTATTGTTGATTGTAATATGTGAGATTATTTAGTTTATTAATTGATTAATTGTAATACATCAACGTTTTCTAAAAAATAAACTAATCTTTACTCAAAATCAAGTTAGAATAATAAGAGGTAATAAGAAATAAAAAAATGTTAATAATAATGGATTAAGAAATCTTCTTCGAAGTTTTTGACAATCATACTGACCTCTCTTGAAATTTTTAATATTACATTGTGTTTTCCTACTTTATCTAACAATAAGCTGATACTCCTGATCAAATTTTTTTTTTAAATAACAAAATTGTCATTTTTATTTATTATTTTTGCATTTTTTCAATTTTAACTAAAATTTTCTGTATTTTTATAAAGTTTTTTATTTTATTTTATATAAAAAAATTAAGATAAATAACTTATTTTTATTTCATATAAAAATTAATTTAAGGGTTTTATCAATATTTATTTGGGAAATGAAAAGAAATTGGTCAAAATTTAAAAATTGAAAAAAAAAAATTCAAGAAGGCAATTTTATTGATTTTGAAAAAAAAAATTTGACTGAATGAACTGTCTGTATATTATCCAGTAAACTATAGAAATGACAACGAGGCGGGGTGACCCTTCCCCAACCCCGACTCCGTTTAGATGTTTATTCCGATTCCAGTCCCGTTATATTTTCCAACTCCATCTTGAACTCCGATATATATTTTTTTTCAGTAAGTTAAAACTTTTTTTTATAGATAAATTAAATTTTTATTACAAAAATAATTAATACAAGAAAAAATAATATGAGTGTAATATGAAAAATCTTAAAACTAATTTTATATAGTGTTGTTTATTGATAAATATAGTATATATAAGAATAAATAAAAAATTAATAGATAACGGAACGGGGTGACCATCTCCCCGAATCCGTCTAGAACTCATCTTGATTTTAATTTCTCCACCTCGATTTTATCTTTATCCCGTTTATAAATATTTCATACCCGTCTTATTAAGAGTAGGATTCTGACGAGATAGGACAAATTATCATTTCTGATAAAATAAAAAGAGTTAGTGTAATTTATAAAAGCATATTTAAGAGTATTTTTATGAAAATATATTTAATATTTGGAGGATGTCAACCTTATTTTTGTCAAAAAAAAATCATATTTCAACCCTGGTTGGTAATGCCCAGCTATATTTGGGCCAGAAATCAAGCGGCTAAAGAAACACTAGTACTGTAGAATTACACAATAGAAGCTGGAGAAGACCAAAAAAGGGAACATTCACCGTACAATAGAAATGTGTCTACAGAATCGAAAATCGCAGTTCTGAGTACACTTTCCCAAAACAAGGAGAGATGGGTGAAAGAGAACAGCACTTTGCAGCTTGGAAGGAGAAAGTAGAGAGAGGAAATACAAACTAGAGTAGAGAGATGAAAAGGGGAGAAAAAAGTGGGGAAGGGCCAGCAGAAAAGCAAGAAAATTTGGGGGAAAAGTTGAAGCGAGGAGTGTTGGTGGGGAAAAGAGGGGGACACGACACTCCAGTATTGCCCTCATGGAGACTACTAGCGGCTGGTGGTGAGCGAGGGATAGCATCATTAAAGTCCCTCCTTCTGTTTCTGCTAGAAAGCTCGCTGCCACCCTCTGGGAGCTTCATCAGTACCGCCTCCCTTTCTCCTAAAATGCACCACGGTGTTACTGGTCCCCCTCCTAGGCTCCGCCGCCTCCATCACAACCACCTGTACAAGGACAAGGGCCTTGACCTCGCCTCCACTACCATTTTGCCTGATCCCTCCCCCAGTTCCCCTGACCTGGTACAATCCATCTTTTATATATACATACACGTTTTATATTGATGATCTTTTCTGGGTGTTGTCTAATTGGGTTGTTTGTTATTTGTGGTTTGTCCAATTGTGGGCTAGGGTAATTTTGTTCTTGCTTTGCTTCAACTTTTCTTTGGGTTAGGTTGTCTGTATATGATTACTATTTTCGTTATCTCGATTAATTGATTGATTTATGCCATTTTATGAATTGTTGGGTTCATGGAGTTGTTCTTTGATTACTTTCATTAAAATTTTGATGGTGGTTTTGTTTGATCTTAGTGCCTCCTATAAATAAACGCAGACGCACTTATGTTCATCTTTATATTTGTTTGGTGTTATATATATTCCTCTTAAGCTAGTTGCTCTGTTTGGTAATCAGAATTCTTGTCCTTAACTGTCCCCATATGTTTTCTTGTTTCCAATTGATTTTTGTTCTTATCCGTTCTGTTGGCTCCAAATAACGGTTTCTTAAGTTTAATAAACATGCTTTGTGTTAACAATTAAGTGGTTCTTCTTCCTTCTGTCATGGTTGATTAAAGTGTCTTGGTTGCTTTGTTTTGGTAAGTTGTGTTTGTTACTCTCAAATTTGATTTGAAGTGATATTTGGTTCCTGACTTATTATTTCTCACTATGTCCTTTTGAGTTTAAATTCCAACTCTGATTTACCAGTAATAAACTTGGTTTGTCATATGAGTAGGTATAGATTATATAGAATAATAGAAGGTATATAGTGTGTGTTGTGAGGATTGTTTGATTGGCATGTTTTTCAAACCGTACCCTGACTAATGCATTTGGAAGGAAACTCTCTCTGTTTTGGGAACTGCAACACTAATCTATGCAGTCATCTTTGAGATGTTGGAAGTGTGAAGCTATCTTATTTGGGAGTTTTCTCTTCTTCTCTACTAATCTTTCTCTGATTTTGCCTAGCAGCCGGGCAGTGCAAGTAGTTTGAGGAGGCATGTTGCTGCATCTCTAATGCAACATCATCGATCAATTGAAAGGAGTAATCATGCTATACAACCTGTATCTCCTGCAAGTTATGATAGTTCAATGGAGGTAACAGCTTCATGTTTTATAGACTATTTCTTCAGCAAACCTTTTTCTTAAGTGGTTCTGTGAATGTGGATAATGCAAGTAATTACTATATCCAATTAAATTGAAAATTGTATTGCCTCCTAGCTTGCTTTGAGTGGATATCACACTGAATGTAATTGAAGTTGAATTAGGCAGAGTGACTGTTTGACTCAGATAAGTCCTGCTTAAATTGAAAAGACACAGGACTGGATTTGCTCAGATTGGCGGCTCAATGGACGTTATCGTAGCCAACCATCCAAAAGAATTACATAACAATGCTAATTAAGGTCATGTTCTTTAATGGCCTGTGTTCTTTGATGGCCCATTTGTAATGACAAGTTTTACCATTAAATGCCTTGTGAAAAATATTGCTTATCATATTATTCTTTCTATAAATCAAAGTTCTCTTTTAAACTTATTCCAAAGATATGTAACTTATATATAAGCTACACAAATTTTGATACTTGACATATTTTCACTCATTGACTAGCTTTCCTACGAGCACTTATTGTTTGTCCTACAATTGCCCATTCTGTGCCAAACTTTTTTCTTTTATCATTGCTGTTTCATGGATCAACATGGTTTTCTCTCTTAGGTGGCACCTTATAACCCTGCCGTCACTCCTACCAGTTCTGTAGACTTTAAGGGAAGGATTGGAGAGACAGGGTATAGCCTCAAAACATCTACAGAACTTCTAAAAGTACTGAATCGAATCTGGAGCTTGGAAGAACAGCATGCATCTAATATGTCACTGGTGAAAGCAATGAAAAAAGAGCTTGACCATGCTCGTGCCAGGATCAAAGAGTTGGTTCGAGATCAGCAAGCTGGTAGGCATGAGATAGATGACTTGATGAAACAAATTGCCGAAGACAAACTTGTTAGGAGGAGCAAGGAGCAGGATCGGATCAGTGCTGCCATTCAGTCTGTGAGGGATGAACTGGAAGATGAGAGGAAGTTAAGGAAACGCTCTGAGGGCCTGCACCGAAAGTTAGCTCGGGAGCTTTATGATGTAAAAATTTCTCTTGCTAATGCTTTGAAAGATCTGGAAAGGGAGAGAAAATCACGGAAGCTGCTGGAAGACCTTTGTGATGAGTTTGCTTGGGGAATAAGAGATTATGAACAAGAGGTGCATGCCTTGAAACAGAGATCTGACAAGGATTGGGAGGACAGGGTTGATCGTGAGCGGTTGATTCTCCATATATCTGAATCGTGGCTCGATGAACGGATGCAGATGAAACTAAGAGAGGCACAGTATGGTTTAGGTGCAAAGAACTCAATAGTGGACAAACTAAGCTCTGAAATAGAGTCCTTTCTTCAAGCTAAACAGAATGGTAATCTCAAGAGTAATGATAATTTGGTGCCAAGGGGTCCCAATTTTCGCCGAAGTTCTATGGAATCCATTCCTTTGAATGTGGCGGTCAGTGCTCCTCAAGATGTGGGTGATGAAGAAGATTCTGCAGGCAGTGATTCACATTGTTTTGAACTAAATAAAACTTGTTCTGGTGACTTAAAACCAAATGAAGATGAAGCTGAGGAAAATCATATTGTTGAGACGGTGAAGCCAAATCATTCAAAGAAAAAGCTTGCATCTCATGAAATAATAAAAGGGCGTAATCCTGCCAGCTTGCAGGTAAAGTTTAAAGAGCAGATGGCTCAGGCCATGTCATGTAATGAAAACATAACCCAGGTTGTGGATGCGGAACAGAGGAAAACTGGGGAAGGAACTCCTGTTGAAATAAGCATTTCCAGGAAGTCTGAAATTTGTGAAGCAACAGAAGAGGGCAATTATGAAATAAAGAGTAAACCAGATGGAACACATGGATCGAACTCAAATTATGTTATCGACAACTTAATTAGAAGTCAATTATTGTTATCGGAGGCTGGGAATATGTATCCTGAAAATGACTACAGAGTAGCTTCTTGTGGCAACTCTACATGGAGGAGTAATGCTAGTCCAGTAAGACAGTGGACAGCTAGACTCCCATCCCAAGATCTCGACATTTCTGAGTCATCTTCAAAAGTCACCCCGGAGTTGAAGGAGAATACTTTGAAGGCAAAATTACTTGAAGCGAGGACTAGGGGTCAGCGCTCACGCTCGCGTTTAAAAGCTTCCAAAGTTTCCTTTTAGGTTACGTGCTTCATTAACTTCAGAGCTTCAAATATTGCTATTAGGATCATGGGGTTGCTTGGGGCCTGACTTCTCCTTTGGTAACCTTTGTTTTGTGAATATTGGGCAAGGTACAATCTGAATTTAAATGTTTTTGTAGTGAAAAATATAGCTCTATCTTCATCTTACTGTAATTTTGGTATTTAAATCTGTATATGAAGTGTATTACTTGGCTACAGAAATCATCAGGAGTTTAAGAACTTTTGCGGTTGCTTTTCAAGTGTTCACATGAAGTTGAAATTTATTATAGGTCTAATTTGATATGGAAGTGCTTATGCTGTGCACGCTTTTCTTCTTATATTCAGGCACGCCAAAATCACACATGTAATGATCGCCCCCTCCTACATCTTGTTATACTATATATTACATAATCCCATTTTACTTTGAACAAAAATGCCTTGCTGTACATGTTATTTTCGCCTTCCTTGAGCCTTATGGAAAAGCTTCATCCTTTTCATAAAAAGGGAAGAGGGGGAAGACAAAAGCATCATTGAAGGGATTTGGATCATTTTCTTTTTCTTATTTGGATCTTGGGGAGGTAGGTAAGCACGTTTACACACTTTTGTTGTTGCCATTTTTTTTTATCACTTGGCACAAATCTTTTAAGTGAATTTGAGGTTTTGTTTGGATTGCGGACTTAGTGGAAGAAAGAAAATATAATTTAGAGAATTATTTTTGCTTTGTTTGGTTATAATGAAAAATAGGAAGAAGAAAATATGAAAAGCAAGCAAAGGAAAATTTCTAAATTTTGTATCAGTATGACAGTAGTATCCTTTACTTATTCTTGATTCCTGATTATTTTTAAGAAAATTTTAAAAATGAATATAAAATTTTATTGAAGTTGCACATTTTTGTTTTAAAAGCTTCTTTTCTCAAATTGTCTGTCAAAAACTCGAGGTCAAAGAGTCCCTGAAAAGGCTTCAGTGGTAATCACTCCTCCGATGATAAAATTAGTAAAGAAATAAAGGCAGTAATTTAAGAGAATAATTAAACATGAATTAAAAGCTTATTTTATAACTTTATTTATAAGCGGTAGTTTTCTCAAATTAAATAGAATTGAAAGTCATGAAAGTTTGGACTCTGTTTTCTTATAGTAAGGCTAATAATTTGTAGAAGACGGTAATCTCTTCCAAAGACTCATATGTTATAGAGCTACCTAAAGATATGGAGGATTTTAAGAGCCTTAAAAACCATAAACAAAGTAATTGCCCCTTTTTTTGTGTCACTAAATCTACAAACTAAGTGGTGCCTTAGTGTTAGCATTGTTGTTGGGGATAGTCTACTCATCTGAAATGGGATTTGGTGCATGTATATATGGTCAGCATATAAGGGTAACTCAAATTCTGGTCTTGTCTTAATTTGGATGTGTATGGATAAACCCAGGAATATGAGACTTTGAAAAGTTGAAGCCTTGTCCATACTCCATAGTGCCTTCGTTCGGAGTAATTATCAGTGTGACGGTCATTTCAGATCATCATTTAGTGTGTTGTGACGATCACTCACAAATTCATTCACTTTTCTATATTCACGGGTATTTAAGAAAAATATACAAATCTTTGATAAATTGTTATACCACATTCGATGCTGATATAAAATGATCAATCTCACCGAACAATTTATCCTTCCTTAGGGGTGGGTAACTTGACTTGAATGAACCACCTGCCTGCTACCCAAATTCACAGTGACCATGTGGTGCAGAAGGGGACACTCTACCTCACAGCCAACTATATTGAGTGGTGTTATGATAAAATGCTCGGATTGTTAAGTAGGATAATGCGGATTCAAGTTCGTTAGCAAGACAATTAATTTATGCAAAAATAATGTTAAATGTTGATTCTTTCTTCATTTTATATAGGCCCATTTTATGATTTAAATCAATGAACAAGTTAGGGTTTTAACTTTGAGACAGTATAAATATATTGTAACCTATTTTTTAAATAGTAATAAACTTAGCTGCTTTCTTCTATAGACATGGGAAAAGTAGCATCACCTCGTAAATTCTCCATCCCACCTCGGACTAATGCTACTCATCCTCTCTCATTATTTTATCCACATTGTTGCACCGTGTAGATTCTTTGTAACATTTCTTTTCTCTTTCTTTTTTCTAATACTTTTTTTTTTTCCAAAATTACATAAATTGTTAGTTTTCAACAATTCGTGGGTGATCTTCTTCTCACTTAGGAAAAGTGGCTAGCAAGTCTGGTTCAACTTGACTCTCAATTAATTTTTGAATAAAGGTACTCAATGTCCAATGTTGACAACATTAATAGCCCTTTAGCTACTCTACCTACCAACAGTGCATTCAAAAACAAATATCTCACTGGATCAAACTTGGTGATTAGATTAATCTCATGCTGCAATATTAAACTTATGCATAGGATTATAAAATGAATCAAACTTACTTGGTTTGAGGTTTGTTTAAGATTTGGTTATGAGATAAACAAATTACGTTTAATCATATTTTAGAATTTATTATTTTATTAAACCTGACTCTAATTGTCTTCAGGCTATGTTTGTTTACCAGCTTAAAAAAGGGATTGGATAAATTAGTTTTCATAATCTTGTAAAATCAGTGTTTAGTATAAAAATAGGACTCACTAATCATATTTTACAATCCGTTTTAGGCCATATCTGATAGTGATTGAAATTTTTATTCAAAATTTAAGAACTTGAATTTGATACTCTCTAATGGTTACTTAGATTTTACTCAAATCTTTTCTAATTTTTTTTTTCTTTGTTCCAAAAAAATTTACATCATAAAATAAGAATTTGAATTTGTGAATAATATTATATTGATTTGAGTAAAATAAATTTGGTATGGAATTGAGTCTAATGCTGAAAAGAATTTTAAAATTTTTGACTCACATATAAGTTCGAGTTCAAATTTGAGTCACTATTAAAAATGTCCTTATACATACTCCCATGGAACTTTTTTACTCTATTTATAAACTCCTCTTAATTTCTATTACTATACTACATTTGATTAACCTGGACAACGAGAAGAATTTATTGTGATATCCCGTGTCAGTTGAATGAGAAGTGTGTGACTGGTTTATAACATATTGCAAGTCTTAGTTCTACTTACTTAGTTTAAAGTTTAAACGTTTTGAGTCATTTGGTGTTCTCTTTTGATAGAAACTCTTAAAATATTCACTCATGAGCAGCTACTTTTCTCTATTAAATTATTTGTGTCGCTCAAGAGAAATTATTTGATACTCCAGATCAATTATAAACTATCTTGTATACAAATGTTACTTTTTTATCCTAAAAAATATAACATAATATACACATGATAATTCAAGATCGGATGAGACCAATGGCCCGACGCAGATGATGGCGGCCCCTCTTTAAGTAACCCAGAAGTTAGAGATGAGCAGCTGCTGGCTCCCACCTAAAGTGTTATATATATACATAGAATATAGAATTTCACCAACAGAAGGAAGGTACATTTTGGCATGGAAGAATGAAGTTGCCGCAACGTGATAAACCGAAACTGGGCTTCTTGATTCAGTTACAAGATTCAGAACTTGACGAGTCCTGACTCAATTAAATGAGAACTATGCCCAACAGAATCTTCTGAAGAAAGAATCCTCTGACTCTGAGACACAAATTTAAAGCCAATATATATCAGTTCCCTCAATTCCAGAGAATTTCAAAGCTGTAATGAATAGAAAGACAGCTCACAATGCATCATTCTTGAGGTTATAAAAAATAATGCGACAACCTCACACCAAATTTTAAGTGACCGTCTCTCACTGTAAACGCGTTAAAAAAGAAATGTCAGTATTCAAAATTTAATCATTCCAGTTTTTTTGATAATAGTACTTATACTCAACGCAGAATATTGAGGGCCAAAACGCAGCTGGTCAGATATTCAATAAGTTAAGTTCAATGCTTCAATCATCTTATCATTTGGATTTTGACCAAGGATTGCTACGACGTCACAGACCCATCATGTGTTGCCCATTTATTGATTTATAATTGATGATAGAATTCACCAGTACATATGGTCAGCATTTTCACAAGCCACGTCTCTAAATTTTTTGCATTCCATACTTTAGCTCTCCATATGAGATTCTGTACAGAGTGTGTTGGCTGTGAACTGATCAGATTTTTTTTTTTGGAATTCAATTTTTATTTATTTAAATATAATATAAAAAATTTTATTAGATGTTTTTTTTAAATAAATAAAATATGAATTAAATAAATTCGATTTAATTATACATAACATGTAAAAAAATAAAAAGAGAGATTTGCAGGCAAGCACCATAATTTTTCCTTCAAATGTAGTATGAATTATGGCTTGTTTTTACAATTTTCTTTTGTTAAGATAGCATGGGAGTCTAATATCCGATACCGAGTGTAATAAGAAAAAAAAATTAAGATACATAATTGGATTTAATACCAATTTTTAGAACAAGCTAGAATCCAACATCTGCATTTAAGATACATGTCATAACATCTTACATCTTTTGTATTTAATGGACTCTCTAGTCTCTCGTAAACAGTGTTTATACTTCCATTATCATAACATCTTGCATCTTTCGTATTTCTTTTCGTTTTGAGTGGGGGCGCACATATAGATACGTATATATTTCTTTTCTTTTGAGAGTGCATGCGTAAGAATGACAACATAACGGGTTTGGGACGGGATGACTTTTTCTTAATCTTGATCATGTTTATATTTTTTGCTCCCGACTCCGTTATATCCCGTTTAAAGGTTTATCCAGACTCCAACTCTATTTATAATCCCCAACTTCACCCTGCCCTACCTAAACCCCGATATATATATATATATATATTAAGTAAATTAAACTTTTATTTTGATAAGTAAATTAATTTTTTTTTGCCAAAATAACTAATACAAAATATATATATATATATACATGAATATGATATGAAAAATCTTAAAACTAATTTTATATAGTATTTTTTATTAGTAAATATAATATATATAAAAATAAATAAATAAACTTAATATATAAACGGAATATGATCGGAGCGGGGTGATAATCCCCCGAACCTGTCCCAAACTTGACGGGATTTTAAAAATCATATCCCAACCCCACTCATACCCTGTTTATAAGCACGCCATACTCTTTTTATTAAAGGCGGGTAAGTTTCTGACGAACGAGACAAATTAATTGCCATTCCTATGCAAGAACATGCATATGTAATTTTTTTTTCTCACGGGAAGCAACACCTAGTAATATGTAATAAAGGTATTGTAGAACACTAATAATACTTTTACCAAAAAATGTATCAAATGATGTGATATTTTTATATTAATTTTATATGCACATTGCCTTGTCAATTGGAAAGTTATTTTAGGAAAAATATATTAGAAGTCTAGTATTGCTCATTGTAAAATATTATAAGTAATATTATTACTTTTAAAATATTAGAATAATTATACTTACTTTTCTCCTGTAATATTAGATAATTCTAAAAGACCTTTGCTAAGATTTTTAATATTACACTAAAATACCCTATCTAAATTGTCAAGAAAATACATTAATAAAAGTATGAATTTAATATTTTATCCTTCAGAATAATTATATTAATATTTTTATGATATTTGATAATTATAGATATATTCTTTGTAATTTTTTTTAAAAATAAAAATAATTATACCAACCTTCTCATCATATTTGATAATTATAGATACATTTTTTGTAATATTTAAAAAAAATAAAAAAATATTAATGTAATATAAAAAAATATTTTAATCAAATAAAAAATAAATTATTACATTGAGCTCCTCTAGTGTAATATAAGTTTCCCTTGAATTTTTTTCCCCCAAGTCCAGAGGGATTCAGGGATTTGAGATTGATTTAGTTCACTGTTTCATATCTTAAGATATGATGGTGTACAAGACGTTTCAACTGAGGACTGAGAAGACAGATTAAGTTCATTTTATACACTAAAACTTTTCCAGATGGGTTGGAACATCAAGGTCCCAGGGAATAAAGCAAAATAAAAGCTTTAAGTACACTCAGATTTTGATGTCAATGTCACAATCTCAAATTTCAATTTTAAACACCAATATTTTGGAAAATCAGAAACTAGCACCATTAGATGTCCAACACGTGGACAATTTCCATTTAATTATTGTCGATCAATAATGACAAAAAAAAAATTGTCACTTAATGTTTGTTAAAGATGGTGCATAGTGCTAGTGAGCCACTAGATTTCGGAAAAGAGAAAAAGGAACTCTCAAAAGAGTACTAAAAAGCTTGTATCCATATTTAGCATAGTGCTAGTATGCTAATAGGGAAGAATTTAGTACGTAAAGAGCACACAATTCCTAGAAGAAATGGAAAATGTGTGGAGGGAATTGCTTTCTTTCAGAGATTCTGTTTGGGGAAAGGGAAAATTAACTAAGAGAGCAGATGCTGGCACTTAAGAGGGAATCACCCAGCTTTTGTAAAGAAGAAACCCACTTCATTTGTTGTTTATTTTCCTTAAAACTGCTAAATTATATTTTAAGTCATCATTCATAAAAAAAAATCAACTCATTTTGTTTTCTTATGGAAAAAGAAAAAAGAATTCATCATATAATTAAGAGTGTGTAATATTTACCCGTTTCAACTAACAGTATTTTCCTCTAAAATGAATTTCTTTCTTTCCTTTGGCGGAAAATTAATATTTTAGTGTTTCGTTCAAAGAGATCTCAAAATAAGGTTTGCTATTAAGCCAGACAGAAAAAAAAAAAAACACACATTTTGCCACAAGTATGATTAACAATAGATCTGTTGCCTGTGCAAATTGCAAGGATAAGAAAAAATTAATACTTGGTATAATGGATTTGGTTTCCTATTTTATGTTTCACCATTTGATGTGTTAAAAATTGTATTTTTTAATATTAATGAATATATTTTGATCTTTTGTCTAGATTTGAAAAAGAATTATGGTAATTTACGCCTGCATGTAGACAAATGCTGTAACCTTTTTTTATGGTATTTACATTACTCTACCATAAAATGCAAGATGAAATGATTTGTAATTCCAGTGGAGAGATCAAAATCTAATTTGGCTCAAGAAAATCAATCAAGTGAAAGCATAGACTGTTGGTCAAAATTTAAAAAAGAAAAGAAAAGAAAGACAAATACTAAAAATAAAGTGTGTGTGAGAGAGAGAGGTGGTGACCTAGTGGATAGAAGCAACACACGGCATACAAGGAACAGAAATATTACTCTTAGGAATCAAGGTGAATACTATGTTCTGCATTTCTCAACTTAAGAGATACACAAACCCAAACACATGTTTGCTTAATCAATCCAAACTCCAAACAAAGGTGAACAGTAAATGATTCTCGCCCCATTCATATGAAACACAAAGACGAAACAAATGGGGGTAGCAGATTACAGTCCGCTCAACCAAAATATATTTATTAGCGGGCCGAAATTAAACAAAATAGAATAAAAAAACATTGAGGAAGTTGAAGATCTCATAGACATTTCCCTGATCTCTTAACAGTTGGATCCTCAGATGGGGATTATCGGAAATTGCACCACCATCCAAGAGACATGTCTTGGAACTTGTCGCAACAAGTGGGCAAGACCCAACCCAAGAAACCGATCTTGTCTCTTAGAGTGAGCTTCTGAGGCATCTCCTTCATGCGTAGCCATTTAATTTGGATGAGCATTAAAAAGAAAACCAGTGTTTTCAAATTCCAAGTTGAACTAATTAAGCTGCTCACACCACACTGAAAAACAAATGATTAACTTAATCTGTTAAACAATATTAATAGTTTAACAGTATTAAGAAATAATTCAAGGAAACCCATTTCTTGTATGAACATCACAGCTCTCAAGTCACAAACACTAACCCTAGCTACCTGCAGCAATAATGAAACGAAGATGAGAAACAAAGTCAGAAAAAATTTGCATTTTACAAATTAAAACCAAGAAGGCTCTAAATATATGCATACCTTTTTGATTTGACATGTAAAGCACTTCTTCCAAGTGACCAAACAAGATAATAATAGTTTAAAAGGTTAAAAAAAATCTTGAGAAACAATCAACATCTATACATGCTGGTGCATCATATACATGAAAATACATAGGTGACACTAAATATTTAGCAGGAGCTTTGGATAAGATAACAGTGAAGGGAGCTCCCTTCAGTCCAAGTATAGGAAGCTTAAGATTCAATTTGTCTCCCGCATCATTCAATCATTTACTGAGTATATCCATGCATTAACTCGGTATTTGGATGAATGAGTCGGCAGCTAATTAAATCTTAGTGTCACCCATGAGTGGACTGAAGAAAGCTCTCTTCTACCCTAATCAACAATGAAAAAAAACCCTAAGATGCAAACTTATAAAACAGATCTATGTGAGTTCCATGTAGGAAAAAACTAAAGATCACCGTTTAAGCCCTAGAGCAAATCAACCCATCATCCTCTTGGTGTGGTGAGAAGTGCTCAACTGGGACACGTACAAGAGATCATCAACCTAAGAAGGTAGGGGTTAAAATTCACAGAGAGAGAGAGAGAGAGAGAGAGAGAGAGAGAGAGAGGCTGTGCGTTGAAGGAAAGATCAAAGAAAGGACCCTATGAAGAATTGAGCTTCAACTATCACAGACTCAACCAAGCAACTCATAGGAGGTGAGTGGAAGAATGGCTTTAAATAGATGGTAGAGAGGAAGTGATTTGACAATATTATGGTTTAAATATAGTAATAAGAAAAAGAAAGGGATTTATTCATATTCTTCCTTTTATTATGTGTTGCCCTGTACACTCCCTCCAATCTTATTGCATTCTGGAAAGCTCATTACTTCCTTTGCATATGCCCTCGCTTTTTCAAAATTTAATACATAGTACTCCATATGATAATAGATAACAGTAGTGGATGAAGATAAGTATGTATTCTAGTACCGACACTCAACCACTAATTACCATGCTATGATTAACAGATTGATCTCTTGCTAATTTTATTGACAAATATATATATATATATATATTCTCATATTACATTTATCTGGATTATATGTGCGTCTGTGTGAAACGGCAAACTTGTTTTTTTTCCCAAATGTAAGTTAATATGCGTATTCATGAGTCCAAAATATGCTAATTGTTGAGAACCTAGTGGAGATTCCTGAAAAAACCTACATTTAGCTAGGGTTTCTATTCAGGTTGAGAAAACACTCTTTTGGACTGGCATAACCCTAATTTGACAAGTCCCAATAGCCTTTCTGTGTGTTATTATATTTTATGCCTTTGTCTAACCTACTGGTGTACTTTATATATAGTTTCACTGTCCTGGTTTGAGAACATGCAAATCCTGGAAGTGATTAATATTAATATCATATAACACGTCTGCCAGATCCTTTTGGACCAAATTCTCCCCAAGTCATATAATATATATATATATTTATGTCGTCATAAAAACCAATCAGTACCATTCAGTATGACATTAAACTTAAAATCAAGTATAAAACCATATCCATATACTTTTCATATTTCTGCACATCTAGGCTGTGCTTGACCAGCTGCCAATCAAAGACCTTTTACCTTAAGTCCTGGTCTTACCGATAGAATTTTCGCATGACTCTGCTTTTCTGCCCTTAAGGCTGATACCTCTTCTGGATTTCTTTGTTTTAGTCTAGCTGTTTAGCTTGTTCCCCCCCTCTCTGGGTTTGCATTACTCTTTCTCTTCTTCTAATAATAGCAAACATTTTTACTAAAAAAAAAATAAATACAACCCTCCATAAACTGAGAACCCAATTAATATCGCGTTTCAATTTGATGATTAATACTGAAAAATCCATTTTGAGTGAGAACTTCGTGGAAATTAGACATTCGGAAAGTAACCATTTCCTTTATATTTAGTTATTTCTCAGGCCCACAAACCTCAAGGTTTGAGCATAGTATAGTTGATTTGGACGAGATGATTTAAAAATAAAACAAATAAAAAAATTTAAGTGGATTGATTCACTTTTTTCTCGTTTGGATATTTTAAATAAAGAAAAAAAAATTATTAGAAAAATATGTTTGAGTGGTTAGGCTTATTTTTTCAATCTCTCCCAAACTTAATAGATTTGGAAAGAAAGCATAGTTCATTGAATAAAAATTTTTAAATACTAAAAATGCCTTTAATACATGAATTAAAAATTAAAATTATTTTCAAACAAAAAAAATATAATTGTCAATTACTTATATATATATATATATATATATATATTCTTTTCTTTTCTTTTCTTTTTCTACTCTACTTATTTTTAAAACAAGATTAAGGTAATAATTTTCTTTTCTTTTTCTTAAGGTGGAGATGAACACATTCTTTTCTTCTTCTTCTTCTTCTTGTTTTTTTTTTTTCTATTTTAAATTATCATTTTAACTTTTTTTCTCCACAACTTCGAACGGAACTGTAAGAATCTACTTAGTCTCTAAATGTAAAAATAATTTGATAATTGCATAGTTGTCTTCGTGAGTAAGTTAGGCAGGTGCATTTATTAATTTTAAAAAATGGAGTAAAATTCAAGGATTTTATTTTATCTTTATAACCAATTCTTAAGGATGCCCCAACTTGTTAATAAATCTCATGATCACTCCACATTATAATAAAATAAGATTTTCTTACTTTCCTAAAAATTCTCAAACTTATGCCAATATCTTTATCAAACAAACAAAGCTAAATAAAAATTGATCCCACATATATTAAGTAATTCTTGAAATAATTTTTGAGTCTCCCAATTTCTATAAATAAAAATTGCATTTTTTTATAAAATTTTTGAACCATTATCCAAATCTCATTTTTTATATTATTACTACATTTCTTTTTAACATAATTTTTTCAAATAATTTTCAACTTTTTTCCAAATAATTTTGGAATGCCAAATATGTTCCACACTACCAGATAAGTAATAAATTGCACGTTGATCCAAACATTGTTAGATATAAGAGGGTAAGAAGTGGTCATGGCCTTCTAAAGTTTTAGAATTTGATATTTTATTGTTAGTTTTATAGATTTTTTATTTTTTGAAAATTAGAAATTATTGCCCAATTTTTTTTATAAATGAAACTTTTACTTTTTTTATATTTTTTTACCCTATGTTAATGGTGTATCTCGAATCCAAACAACCATGTATTACTCAAATTTAAGGTTTTAACATTAGATGAAGATGACTTGGGGATAGTTTGATGTGCTATTCCTCATCTTGCGACAGTAGAAAAGAAATCTGCAGCGAGACACGAAACCGCTCCTCAAAGGATCACTTTAATGGTAATTGTCCTGAATCGTATAGCAATGTATCAAAGTGAGAACATTTACAAGACATTCAAACATTACATGTGTGGAGTAGTTCCTCTAGAAGAGTTTTCGGGTATTTTTTAGATGTCTAAAGAAATCACTCCGCACATAGCCAAACATGTGCAAGGCAATCAAATATTACATGTGTGTTAATCCCGTTGGATAGCGAACTCACTTGTTCGATTCTTACCATCCATATTTTTTAGGCCGGTCACCAATTAAGACTAGTAGTTCGAACATTATACAATTCTACAAAGCACTATCCTCGAATTCTGACTGCTTAAATATCTTATTTACTTAACAAAATAAATTCCGTTAAATAGCTCGACTTAAAAAATTTTGAGTTATTTTAATTTTTAAAAATTCTTGATTCGAGTAGTCAAAGAGTCACTCTAAGTATAGTCTTATGAAAATGTTTTGATATCAAACAATTTATATTTTTACCTCTTGTAAGGGACAGATTGCTCCACTTTCTTCTAAAACAAAACATTACATGTGTCATCAGAAATGTTGTAGACGCAAGGTGCCTGAACGTACAGTTAAATTTGAACGGTTGGGAGTGTCCAAATCATTTAGTGTATCGTTTTGGTAAAGCAAGTGCACAACCTTTCTGGTCAACATTGCTTGCTAGCCTGTTCAGGATTCATTGAACCTCGAGTGCACAACCTTACTGGTCAACATTGCTTGCTAGTCTGTTCAGGATTCATTGAACCTCGAAGCAAACCAAATGTTAAAAGAAAGGCCACAGATCATCAAATGAGAAAAAGTTGGGTTTGGGAATGTTAATTCTGCTGACTAATAACTATCATGTGATCAACTTACTTGATACAACAGTAAAGAATAAGATATGAAAGAGATCAGAAAACAGACATGAAGGAAAGAGCCAATAGGAGATGATGATGATGATGACAATGAGGAAATAATTTGTGTGTAGATCACATCAGATTCACAGTCACTACTGAAATCACTGTCTTGTCGACCCAAAAAGGCTGCCTGTGAATTGGTAACCTCACCATCCCCATAGTCCCAACTCCCCATTGTCATTGCTATTTCATTTCATGTCCCATTTGTCCAATCACCGTTCACCACTTTCTTTCTCTCTTTTTTTCCCTCTCTCGTCCATCCTTTCATCAATCCATGCATCTCTCTCTCTCTCTCTCTCTCTCTCTCTATATGTATATATATATATATGATGTAATTATTCCCACTCCTCCTTCGCAAGCATGCACTCCAAAAGTCACTATTCGTAATTCATGACATTTCACCTTTTTAGAATGTGTGAGTATATTGGCGAGTAGGAATAACCATTCCCCTATATATATTTTCGTTGGCCGTTAATACAGGAATACTATCATATGTGGGTAAAAGAAATAAAGAATATAGGAAGGGACCCAAGATGGGTTATTCACACTCCTAACCGTGTAAGGAGTGTGAATAACATTTGTGGGAGTGTAAATAGTTCCATCCAATAACAAGAGTTCTATATATATATATATATATATATATATGTATGTTCTCACTTTTTGTCATGAAACAAAAAGTTTTTAGAGAAAACAAATATTTAATTTTTTTTATTTTTTTATATTTCTCAACATATTGTCACGAAATAATTAAATAAAAAGAGCAGGTAAGACTTAATTAGCCGAACTGAGTTAGGTAATGGTTTATTTAACTTTGACTTATTAAAATAAATAATTTTGAAATTATATTCAAACTTAACTTGTTAATTTATTGAACTGGTTTTAAACGAGTATCTAATTAAGCCAATTACCAGTTAAACTAGTTTGATTTTTTATATAGTATTAGTCTACTTATTACTAGGTGTATCAATTCGTGTCGTATTCGAGTCGTGTCAAGACATATATATTCGAAAATATGTGTTAATCCTAACCTGACACTATTAACTAATCGTGTCAAGTTTCAAAATCTAAACTCAATTCATTTATTAAACAGGTTACACGTGTCGACACACGTAATCCGTTTATTTTAATTTTTTATTTTTTAAATAAAAAATTTACTTATCTTTTAATATGTATAGATAATTTTCATGTTTAGTCAACTTTGAACATGTACTAAACCAAATTAGAAACTTCTTTTATAAATAAAAAATCTCAAAACCTTGATAAACTTTCAATAGGAGATGAATTACCTTATCTTATGATATTTTTTATATTAAACGTGTTAAACAGGTTAATACTACTAAAATTCAAACACGATATGTTTATTAATCGTGTTATACGTGTCAACCTGTTTATAACCCGAACCCTTTAACTTTGTGTCATGTTCGAGTCGTGTCGTTTAAAAAATTGACACCCCTACTTATTACTTTATCACGCAGAACTCAATAAATTAATGACTCTTAAAGTATGATCAAGTTTAACTTATTAATATTGTGAATCAATTTTGAATAAGTTTCTAATCAATCTTATAAGTCGAATTTAAATAACTTGATTGATTTTAAAGCACGTATTTAATATAACATGAGATGGTCATCAGCACTAAATGTAACTTTTGTATTATATTATATTATCCATATGTATATGTGTGTGCATACAAACACATTAAGGTATATCCAATAATGACTTAAAACTCAAAATTTGAGTCAAAATATTTTTAACCGTAAACTCAAATTTATATCAAATTTATTTTTACTTCAAATTTAAACTCAAATTTATAAAATATTATTTATGAACTCAAATAATGTTATGATTTTAGTTATATAGTATTTAATTATAATTAATAATTGTTATTAAAAAGGGGAACTGCTATTTGAACTCCTTGTACATATACACCCCAAATAAGTAGTTTATTATTAATTGAAATAGGGTTTTTGGAATGTTTATATGTGAGGAGTGTCAATAGTCCCACCCTTAAAAAATTGTTATTTTCATGATTATAATCAGTTTAACATTTTATCATGGACAGTAGGTCTTTCAAACCGTTGGAATCATTTTGATAATAAAAAAGGTCCACCGTTGGAGTCCATATAATCTACAATTAATAATCAAACAGATAACTAATTCATTAAGATTAGGGTTAGGCTATTCATGCTCTTTTATAGTCAATCGAGACCTAAAAATTTTTGGATAAATTATTCCAACTTTCTCTTAAATTTTTTATAATTATACTGATCTTTTATAAAATTTTTAAAATTACACTAATTTTTACTATTTTAATTGACAATATACAGATACTATTTTCTAGTAAATTTTTTTTCTTCAAAATAACAAAATTGTCCATTTTATATTTTCCTCGTATTTGTTTAAAATTTTGACCAACTTTTTTTTTATTTTCTAAATAAAATTGATAAAAAAAACTTAAATTTATTTTTATACAAAATAAAACTAAGTTATTTACTTTAAATTTATTTTAATTAAAAAATAAAAAATTTAAAATAAATAGGTCAAAATTAAAAAAAATATAAAAATAATAATACAATGAGTAATTTTGTCATTTTAAAAGAAAAATTTGATAGAAGAAAATAAAATGTAAAGAGAGATCACTGTATTTTAACAAAAATATATATATATATTATTTTATTATTAAAAAATTAGTTTTTCAGAAGTTTTAAACATTGAAAAGGGGATGTGAATAATCATTTCCTAAGATTATTATAGTATTACACAAAATTTAGATCTACTGTGCTACCTTTAGAAATAACTTTATTTCCCTTCCTTCGTAAAAGGGGAGAAAGAAGAATGAAAGATGAAACTTACAGACAGCGTCATCAGTTACAGAGAGCAAGAACCGATGCAGGAGAGAGAGAGAGAGAGAGAGAGAGAGAGAGAGAGCAGTTTGTGACACAATGGACAAATGGGGATGTCCCATGAAATGACCTTGTGCTAGAAAAAGCTGTTGCTTTCTTTGCTTTTTCTAGCAGTATTATTGGATCTTAAAATTTTATATCATAAAGTAAACAATTATGTTGCAAAATAGGTTATGGAAGAATGTTAGCTGTTGCTCGCCTAGTATTATCCTTAAATGAGATGGTCCGACACGGAACCGTCTTTTCGTTTTTAATATTCTGTCATTGGTATTACCATTATCTTTTTAAAATTCATGTTTTATGAGACAATATATTAGTATTACAACTGCTACAAATATTCACAATAACGTGGACATATGTGAGTGTGACAAGCATGAATTCATACCCATATGGCTAATTATATTAAAATAAATTATGTTACAAAATATTGTTTTTTTTTTAATGTGTCTTAACACATATAAGAATAGTACTATTTAGAGAGTTTTACTTTAATTTTTTTTAAAAAATAATTTAAAACTTTATTATAAAAATAATCAACACAAAAAATAATATGAATCTAAAAATAATGAGAAACTTTATAACTTATTTTATATAGTATTAATATTAGTATATATATATATATATCTTAAGGATAAAGTTTATTATACAAATAAAGCAAGATCAGAATTAGGTCATCTCATCCAAACCTGAACAAATTTTTAAAACCTTATTCTGATTTTATTTATAAATATTTTATACATATTTTATTAGAAATGATGATTTTAATTATCATCCCTACGAGTAATGAAAGTAATCATCCAAATAAGTTATTGCATTATTCATGTTCAAACTAAGTCTCCTGTGTCATAATGTGTTGCAAGAATCATTGGCACCTGCCAGATGGTACCTTCACTCCTCTTTCTCTTTTTCATAGTTCCCTCTTCTGCACCTTAGTTGCACATATAGCTTTTGCTGCTTGGTGATTTTCTTCTTTAGTCACTTCTTCCATTACTGTTGCAACCATAGTTACAGCAATAGAAATTAGAAACAGTATTTCAGATTTAGGCCTTGTACCCTGATGGCACCAGTAGGGCCAGTTTTACCATTAAACGAGTAAAATAATCACTTCAAAGCCTAAATTTTATACATATTTATATATAATTTTAATTATTAATTTAAGGCTCATAAAAATGTAAGCTTTACAAAGAATCTCTCAAGATTCAATATATATATATTACTAAAGCTGTATTTCAAATTATTCTTATTTTTATTTCTTTTTGTTTAAATTAAAAATATGCGAATAGTTCCTTTTGTATTGCTCGGTTTATAATTTTTATTAATTTATTGGCATAATAATCTTTCATAAACCTGAATACTATCATTTTTTATACTATTTACAATACCTCATAACCCACATCATATTGAAACCATTAGGCCTAGGATTCTTACTTGTCGTCACAATTTTTGATAGCACTCTAAACTTATCAAAATTCCCTCTTAATTTTGGTCTATCTTTCCAGTCATCTGTAATGATAAATTGGAAGTGGTTCTTGATCTCTTCCTTCATCTTAATTGGCTCAGACTGTAATACCCCATCAATTATAATAGAATTAATCGTAGTTGTTATTGACGCCCACCTAAGTACCTAGGCAGTCCCATGGACGTCCTGAGTACAGAAAGATCACCTAAATAATGTCCGGAACCTAAATCATGATACCCCATCAATTGTAATGGAATTAATTATGTTTTTTCTTTGTCTCCCCCTTAGCCATCAGATGAAAAACCTAATATTTTTTTTATCACCATTGGCTGTCCAATTCATTCTAGATTTTTGAAACCACAACCATTCCAACATTCTGCTCAGTTTCCAAACGTTGCTTCTGAGTTCTTTGTTTCTAATAAATTGTTCAGTATCCAGGGATCTTCTTTCAGCAATGATGTCTAAGGAGCGAAGTGGCTCCTGTGTCTTACTTAAATTATCAATCACATTGCCAAATTCAGATATATTCCAACTAGAAAATATCTAGGACTCTATAATTTTTTCAACAACTTAAACCTTGCCCAACCATCCACTTGACAATCCTTCCAAGACTTTTCAACCACTGATAGTAGCTGAGGGTTCAAAGTCCATACATTAATAAACTTGAAAGGTGTAGGACCCCAGTCCCTAGAATCCTCCATTAAGATGATAGGATAATGATTAGATAGATTTCTAGTTAAACCCATGATTTAAAATTGAATAATTCTAGCAATTCGAGATGAAGCAAAAATCTATCACTTCTATTCCATTTGTTTTCTTCAGGAGATTTACACCAACCAATCTCCTTCCAAGATAGACTAAGTAGATTTGCATCAAAATTTTAGTTTAGTACTGAATTTCAGTGTAGAATATAGCTAAAAGCTTCTCCATGTTGACCAGAACATAATATGGCTAAACGCTTCTCCACTTGGACTAGGGCGCGCGAATTTGCTGGTTCATGTCTGTTCAACCATGTATATATATATATATATATATATATATATATATATATATATATTGATGTGTACAATTGTAGTTGGGGTGGAGTGCCCTTAATTTAGGCGCAATTGGGTGTCCAAATTTTTTGTCAGCATCAATGGTGGTCCGATGTGTCTTTTGTTTTTTGTTTTGGCCAAGAGAGAGAATATTTATTGTTAAAAGCATAAATTACAAACAAGCTTAATCTATAACTGTAAAATTAATCATATCATCAATAAACTCAATTAATGATTGGGAAAATCAACTATACACTTTTAAAAAAATTTAAAGTCGGGAGAGACCTCTCTTTATAAGAGAGAGGCACAAAATGTCATTCAATTATTGAAAACTTAGACATGATGGCTCAATGTGCTGGGCATAATTTTGTGCTTTTATGCTTCCAAAAGTAACGGTTGTACTTTTATGCTTCCAAAAAATACTTTCTTTATCTATTAAGGCTTATAAATGCTTTGCTGTACATTCTAGTTTTCATACTTCCTGAATCAATAAAAGTAGTTAGGATATGCCAAAATTAGATGGCCATTCCATCCATGCAAATACACATATACATATACCCTAGCTGCTTTATTGCTGAATTGGGCGGCTCCAAAGATCTTGGTATCATGCATCGTTAAATACCTCATGTCGGCACTTAATCAATAAATAAAAAAATGGATTTCTACATATAAATACATTATGATTCATCACAAATGGGTATTATTAACTTATTCTGAAAGAACATAAGGAGACATAATTTAACTTTCAACTGTTTAAGCATCAATAATGATAGCGATTAATTATTAAAACAGATAGGAAAGTATCCATTTTAAAAAGCTAAGGTTCATATGAAAAGTGTCACTCATGACCACCCCTCCTTTAGATATATTTAAGAAGGGAGACCCCATGCATTGAACTCCTCCTTTATCCTCTCATGGGAGTTGGATTGTGGAATCCTTCCACCAAGTGCCAATAAAAATGTTGATTCGTTACTATGGGCTCAAGGGCAAAGGCAGAAAAAAAAAATTTAGGCAAGTTACATTTTTTTTGGGAGATGATATACCATAATTTGACTATCATATTCAAGGCATAACATGTGTCTATAATAAATTCTTTAGGATACGAATTATGAGAGGCTTATTTCATCTAAGTCAACCAAGTACGGAAGGTTAAGAAATAATGAGTCTCGAACTTATCACCGCATTTCATAAGCTATCGAATTCAGAACAAGGAAACATATTTCAATATGGTAATTACTGTCTTCGGATATCCTTGAATTCCTATTTTTATGACTCTGAATCCCTCTCAACTTAGGAGATTTACGGCTTATAAATAAGGCCACAAGGTTCACTTTTAATTCGTCATTTGAATTATTGTTTCAATTTTTTTACTACCTTTATCATCGGAGCGATTACCATCGAAATCTTCCCAATGACTCTAATCTCAAGTTTCCGGAGCCTTTTTATTGACCCTTTGATTTCAAATTCTTGACACATAATTCGGGACAGAAAGCCCTCAAACCAGAAAAGAGTAACATCAAGTAAAATTTTAAGAGAGAAAAGAGTAACATCAAGTAAAATTTTCAAATTCTTGACAGGTAATTCGGGACAGAAAGCCCTCAAACCAGAAAAGAGTAACATCAAGTAAAATTTTAAGAGAGAAAAGTTAGAGTGAAAAGTTTCAAGGGAAAAAAAAAATCTCACAACTAGAGGGAAATTTACATGTTTTTTTTTTTTGGTTGAGAAATTTGAGGAACTACACCCCTCCCAAGCCTTTATACAGTTCCTCCCTTAAATGGGTCGGACCTCAGTGACATCACATATTTTTCGAGATATCAAAGAAGCGCCAGGTTAGGAGTTTATTAAGAAGTCCTTGGTCATTATGAATTGAATTAAAATCAATTTTAGCACGTCGTAGGATCATGTCCATTAAGTTCTTCAATTATTTTTGTCCAGAGATTAGTTTAATGATATTTGGAAAGTGTTAAATTAAGATTTTATTTTTAAATTTCACATTATGACGTGATAGAAAATAATTAAAGAAGGACATCCAAGTCAAGTTGGGTCTAGTGAGATTAGAGATGAAATGAACTTTAAAAAAAAAACGAAAAGAAAAGAAAATAGAAGAAAGAGAGGGAGGGAGAGAGAGAAATGGAATGTTGATATGTATCAAACTTGTACTTAAAGGCACAAGTCTTTTCTTGTAGCTTCTGTCATTCCTCTTTTCTCTTTACTCACTAAATTCGAATCACCATTTTAATAATTGAATGAATTATTCTCAGGAGTGTCCTTTAGTGATGTGATTAGATAGGTTATGCTTATTTGATTTTGTTTTTGTTAATTTAATTATATTCTAGAGAAAGGAGATTTTGTTTCATGAAACCAGTAGTACATCATATAGATTTTCTTTTTACTCAATGAGAATCTACTCTACATATTACAATGATTAGATCTATGCAAAGTCCAAGAAGTATTTCTAAGGTAGGCAATGTTATTGTAAATTCGAAAAATAATACGAGACATGTTAATTTTGTTATTGAATAGTTTAAAAATTGGAATGAATAGAAAATTCAATTCCTAAATTATTTAGTTGTTAAAAAATTCACTATTGATAAACTTTTTAAACACATTTTTTTTACAAAATTTTTTTACACTCAAAACGTGTGGGATCAGAATGATCAATAGAGTAGGTGGCGCTCAGAGTGAGTGGATCCCATACTTTGTGAATGTAAGAAAATTTTGTAAGAAATATATGTATAGAAATGTATCAATGTATTAAAAAAAAATTTACACTCAAAACGTGTGGGATTAGAATGATCAATAGGTGGGGCTCAGAGTGAGTGGGTCCCACACTTTGTGAGTGTAAAAAAATTTTATAAGAAATATATGTATAGAAATGTATCAATGTATTAAAAACTTTTAAGATAAATTACAATGACCTTCTCTAAAATTTCTAACATTTACAAAGATATCTCTTAAGATTTCTGAAATAATTTTAACATTTTCTACTTTTATTAAAAAATTACAAATATCTCTCATCTAACCCTTTTTCTTAAAATGAAAAAATTACCCTTTTCATTATTTTTTGACTTTTAATTAAGATTTCTGAAATAATTTTAACATTTTCTACTTTTATTGAAAAATTACAAATATCTCTCATCTAACCCTTTTTCTTAAAATGAAAAAATTACTCTTTTCATTATTTTTTGACTTTTAAAAAAAATTGACCACTTTTTTCACTCTTTTTTTTATTTTCAAATAAATATTAATTAAAATATTTTTGGGCTAAAAAATATAAGTTATTTATCTTAAATTTATTTTACTATAAAATAAAAAAATGTAAAAAAAAATATAAAAAATGATGAAAATGCAAAAAATAAAATAAAATGAATACTTTTTGTCATTTTTAAGAAAATTTGGATTGGACAGAAGGTAATTATAGTTTGTCAATAAAAATAAAAAGTCAATGTCATTTTAAAATTTTAAAAAATATTTTTATAATTATCAACAAATTCAAAAAAAATCAATATAATTTATCTAGTAGTATAAGTTGAAGCTTACATTAGTATTATCCTTTTTAACCTTTCCAATTGGACAACGTAAACCACAAGCCCATCGTAGCATGCAACCCTAAGGTCAGCCCAATTTGTTTTTTGGAATTCACCTAACTTTGCCCAATATGGATGGCACTGTCATGTCATGTGACTAGATAAGAAACGATTAACGGACTGCAGAATGACGTGGCTGAATGAGTTATGGCCTGCTTAGGGCAACCCAATTCTCAAGGCCCATTAGTGTCATCCATATGGTCTCCTAGGTTGTGTCTGGACAACAATGGGCCGTAGTTGAAACTCCGTAATATATATATTTTTTTTTCAAGAGTATTGAACTTTAGTGACTCACCAAACAGTTGTCCATAATTTTGCGAACGATGGAGCAAGAAGGATATCTTAGGTCTTAGGAGAAGCCGTGTGCCGTAGACCCGGTCCAAGTCTAGACTACGTTGGGCTATTCAGCCCAATAAAATTCAGTACACAGACTGGGCCATGGCACCATCCTCATTGGACGGCCCAGGACCAATTCTCCAGCAACTAGGCCGCTAGTTTAACCACATGGTCCTTGTTGTCTTGTTATTCAATCCAAAAGTTTAAGCTATGTTTGTCATACAGATGACATGTGAGGGTGTTGAATCCACTATTGTGTGTCGGGGAATTTTATTTTATTTTTGAGTAATGTTATGCTTATTTAAACTTTTTATTAAAAGTGTTTATACAGTTAATATAATAGTATTGTATTGATTTTATATCACATCGTGATATGATATAAAATCAATACAATACTGTCACATCAACTGTATAAACATTTTTGATAGAATTATTGAATCAGTATAGCATTACATTTTTTTTTTTTTTTAATGCCTAGCCCTAGCCAATGGTTAGAGCCCATTTGGCAACATTTGTCCCACTCAAATCAAATCATGATTTTGGTATTTTGAAAAATATGAAAACAATTTTTAATAGTTGATTTCGTACTTCCTTGGTACTTTAAAAAATATGAAAATAATTCTTAAAAGTTTGGTTTCGTACATTTTCGATCACCAAAACAATGACACGAAAAAATTTAAAAATATCTTATAAAATTATTTATATTTTTTATTTTAAATTCATCATCAGTTACACATTATTTAATATATATATATATATCATATAAAATGGTAAAAAAAATAGTTAAAATTATTTTTATATAATTTTTTCTAAACACTTAAATAAAAAATTGATTATATTTTTCAAAATATATTTCTCAATATTTAATTCTTTAAAATTTAATTTTCAAAATCCCACAAACATACTCTAATAAATTCATATCAACCCCTCATTCCTTTTGTCTTAGGAAAACTTCAACTCTACACGTTTTTTTTTTTTTTTTTTTTTATAAAAATGAACCCATAATACCACTAACTATTTACATACTTTGTTGTATATTGAGAGTTTCTTGAATGTAGAAATAGAAACAAACAATAATATTTAACGACCTAAACTCTAGATTGCATCAAAGCGTCCATCTGTAATCAAGATGTGATAAACATGTATTTTAAAGAGAAATTATTTAATATGATGGTTATATAATGACAAAGATATAAGATTTTAATTATTGTGTTACTTTAAATAATTTTGTAAACCTAAACATAAATATGAGATATTTGACATTAAATTACGAGTGCAAATAGAAAACAATATATATATATATAACGGTTTTTTATACTTCATTTTTCACTGTTAAATATAAAAATAATGAGATAAATAAGGTGTTTTAAGAATTAAAGAATTACTATAAATAATGCAATAATATAAATTTTTCTAAAATCAAAATCGTGTGTACAAAACGGATAGATTTTTTAACTGAATAAGCCAACTTTCCTTCAATTTGTAACTTCTAAATTACAAATTTAGTGGTATTTATTTTTATATAAGTTTTGGATTTATCTGGATAAAATATAAAAAGAAAAACTAAATACACGTTGTAGAGACTAAATTCGGTGTTTCTTATCTATATATATATATAAATAGAGTAAATTGTAGTCAGATTAGGCAAGTTCCTTTTTTTATGAAAAAAGGTAGGCAGTATATATAAAGGAAACACAGCAAGCACAGCACAAAAAAGGAGAAAAAGAAGAGCGAATTGATTTTAGGGTATTTTGGTTACGTCTCTCACATTTTTCAGTTTGGTTTTGATTCTTCGCATGAGCATACAAACGTAATGTTCACGGTTTCAACAAGTTACTGATCCTTCTAGGGATTCGCTCCTCGTGATTTGCGTTTTTCTTTCTTCTTTTTCGATTTATTAGGTTTCGGAGCTCTCTGTTTTTTCGCTCTTCATTTCAAATTGATTTTCTTTTTCCGACGATGAAGCAATGGAACGGGGACCTCTTCAGTCCTCGGATGATCATGGATTCGGATTTCTCGTCTAGCGGCGGCCACGTCGTGTCGGCTTCTGAACCTGACTTTGGCTTCGCGTTCGACGACAGCAACTTCTCCGATCGCGTTTTGAAAATCGAAATCATAGCCGATTTGCCTGAGGCAAAATCGGATGGTGACGGTTGTAATAGTATCGCCGATTGGGCTCGCAATAGAAAGCGGAGGAGAGAAGACATCAAGAAAGAAAATGGTAAGTCGGTCATATATATATATATATATGTTCAGTATATTTTATAATTTGTGGTGTGTGTCGATTGCTGAATGTTATAGGTGCTTGATTTTGCTGGTTTATTATATGGATTTATATTATACTTTTTGTGGAGATAGATGAGAATGTAAAAATTTGTTTGTTGTGAGGATTTATGGTGTAGTTGAGTTTAGTTTTTTTTTTACAAGTGAATTTAGGGTTTGAATTGAGATGTATTGGAAGCGTGGTATTGTTTGAAGACCAGGGGCACACGTTTTACAACTCATGTCATTGATGGAATGTTGATTTTGTGGCTGTTATCCGGATAGCTTTTATAGTATACACGATGAGGGTTCCTGCTAGCATTTTGGCGTTGAAATTGCGTGGAGTAGTTAATGGGAGGGAAATGCCCCGCTCTCATGACTCCTAGAACTTGCGACTTGGAAAGACTCCCTTTTTCTGATGTCTATGTGTGTGTTGGGGCTTGGGGTGTGGATTGAGTAGGTTGAATTGCCCGTTTGCTGCCTGTGTTGGACCCAGAATACGAGGTTAAAAAATTAAGAATGAACAACTGTTTCTTTGGAAATTGATGCAGATGGGATTGAATGAGGGATACTGATCTGAATTTGATGCCAAAGATTGGATGGGATTTTTTGGGTTGGGTATCTGATTACTATCAGAATTTATAGATTCTGAATAGTATTATCTTGTTCACATTATTTCATGAGGAAATAATGCTTTACATTATGCACAATAGTAGAGTGTTATAGGTTACACTGTCAATATACTGGTCAGCAGTAGGTTCCCGAAATGAGTGATATGCAAACTTCTTTGTGTCAATAATAATTACATCCATTAAGTACTGGCTGTTACTTGAGTGGTATATATCTTTTACCATCCACAAAAGCGCTGTATGGGGTTGGGATGGGTGTGTGCAGCTGTAACTTAAAAAAAAAAAAATATTAATATCTTAATAAATTAATTAACTCAACTTCTCAGACCCAACATAAATTTCCCATGTATTGGAATAATTTTATTGAGATTTTATAAATTATGATACTTATGCCTTACAGATCTCGTGGCTTTTAAAAAATGTCTCCAGTTTGCTTGACTAATTCTTTTGCACTTCTATCTGCCTTGGTACCTATATTTTCTTTTTGAGCCACTCTCTTCATTCATGCAATTTTTATTTTATGTTTTGGAAATATTTTGATTAAATGTGTACAGGCCAGCCCTTCCTCTTGGCAATTTTTAAGCACTTGTGTGTTGTATCAAGTTTCACTCCCATGTCATTTTTTTTCTCTTACTGACTCAGACTATAATTGCTCTTTTTATCATTAGTTGTGGATGTGCTTATGCACCGTGAGGAGCAGATTTTGAACTGTCACATGCCAGATACAGAGGATGGTATTGCTTACGAAACTCAAGACGAGGAAGCTGTGGCAATGATAGAGGAATCACCCCCAGATGATGTACTGAATATGAATCAACTTGGTATGGTTTTAACTTTATTGTCTCAACCTCAATATCTGAATCTAAAACCTTGAATACCTCACCCCTCCCTGAAATACACGTGCTCACAGACACGCTAAATCTGCATTCCCAATTCTGATGAAACTTTGATATCAACTAATCAAATTGTGTAGTTTGTTGCAGTAACTCTTCTGAAATAATCTTCACCTCTACGAATTTTGAAGTCAAAATTTTGTCAAATATAGGTTGCATTTTGCAGTTCCATTCTTCATGATATTAGTTTGTTTTGCAATACAGATCTCAAAATTCATTTGATACTTTTGTAGGTGATGAAGCTTCTCAGAGCAATGATTCATCCTGGAATATGGACTCTTCTACAGTTCTTAGAGTCAAGACAATACACATTAGCTCTCCAATTTTGGCAGCAAAGAGCCCCTTTTTTTACAAGGTGAGGACTCTTAAAATAATTTTTTTGCTACTTCTTGAACTTAGTTTGATGGCGTGATTAACTGACTCGTTGGTATTTGGCCTCAACTTGTAGCTGTTCTCGAATGGGATGAGAGAGTCAGAGCAGCGACATGTAACCCTACGAATCTATGCCTCTGGTAAATATTGGAATATCATTGGTTTCAATACAAAAAGATGTTTCATTTCATATGAAAGTTCCTAAAACTTGTTGCTTCATTTTTTCAATTTTTATTTGGTATTAATTTCCATTTCTGGGATTCAGTGTACTATGGGAGCCATTCCTATTTCTTCTCTCTCTCTCATGAAAACACACACACACACACACGGGAAATATGAGTGGACAGCATGATCTTACAATCTTATTTTTTAAATAATTGTTGTGGAGCAGAAGAAGCGGCCCTCATGGAGCTCCTGAATTTTATGTATAGTAATACTTTGTCAACAACCATGCCTTCTGCTTTACTGGATGTGCTGATGGCTGCTGACAAATTTGAAGTTGCTTCATGCATGAGATATTGCAGCCGGTTATTGCGAAACCTGCCAATGACTTCCGAGTCTGCCTTGCTCTATTTGGATCTTCCTTCTACTGTTTTAATGGCTGAAGCAGTTCAGCCACTGACAGATGCAGCAAAGCAGTTTCTTGCTGGACGTTACAAGGACATAACTAAGTGAGCTTCTCTTCTTCACATAGCTCTATTCTGTTTCTTTATGATTAAGTTAAACACTTAAAAGTTTCCATTTGGCTTTTGGAGATACAAAGTCAGAAAATGAATATTTTTAGAAATGGTTTCCCTTCTTGTGCATTGTAAGAAATCTTCTTTCATTCATTCTTTCCAAGAACCAATGCAAGGGAAAGTGCCTTCTACTTTATTCTTTTTCTCCTTCTTTATTTTTATTCAATTTCACTATTCTTTGATATTCATCATGTTCTTCAGATAGTAAAGCTTTTTTGAGCCCTCTTTTCCTCTGTAAATGTATGGTTAATTTTAGTGTTTTTTTTTTCTTTTTTGCTGCCTAAATTCAATAAGGAAATGGGCCTCAAAATTCAAATCTCTTTATTTTGTTTCAGTGATTTTGGGTTAGAAATATGATTTGCTGTGTTCCTTTCTCAGGTTCCAAGAGGAGGTGCTGAACTTGCCTTTAGCTGGAATTGAGGCTGTACTATCTAGTGATGATCTCCAGGTTGCTTCAGAGGATGCTGTTTATGATTTTGTGCTGAAGTGGGCCCGAACACATTACCCAAATCTGGATGAACGGCGAGAAATCATAGGCACACGTCTTGGTCGCCTTATCCGCTTCCCATACATGACCTGCCGTAAGCTGAAAAAAGTTCTTACATGCAATGACCTTGATGCTGAACTTGCATCCAGGGTTGTCCTCGAAGCTCTCTTTTTCAGGGCTGAGGCACCGTACAGGCAGCGATCCCTAGCTGCAGAGGAGGCCAATGTCTCGTACCGTCGCTTTGTAGAGCGAGCATACAAGTACCGTCCAGTTAAGGTGGTGGAATTTGAACTGCCTCGACAGCAGTGTGTTGTCTACCTGGACCTGAAGCGGGAAGAGTGCGCACATCTGTTTCCAGCTGGCCGGGTTTACTCACAGGCTTTCCATCTAGGTGGGCAGGGTTTTTTCCTGTCCGCCCATTGCAACATGGACCAACAAAGCTCATTTCATTGCTTTGGGCTGTTTTTGGGAATGCAAGAGAAGAGATCAGTGACTTTTGCAGTTGACTATGAGTTTGCAGCAAGGTCAAAGCCAACAGAGGAGTATGTGAGCAAGTATAAAGGAAACTACACATTCACTGGAGGGAAGGCAGTTGGTTATAGGAACCTGTTTGGTATACGTTGGACTGCATTCATGGCGGAGGACTGCCTTTATTTTATCAATGGCATCCTCCATCTCAAGGCCGAGCTCACCATCAGGCAATAAAGCGTCTTTGAATACGTTTTATGGAGCTTCCATTTTTATTTTCCACTGTTAACAGTTCCTAACTTTTTAGATATCAGGCAGGAGTAGTACACATTTGTTTTGTTGCCGGGATGATTAATGGTTGTTCTGTACATAGTGCCCAGTTTGCTGTAGGAGGGTAAAAGGCTGGTAGGGATTAGTTGGGACATGGGATTACGATCGAGAAACTCAATACTTTTGTATCTGCTGCTGTGTGTGTATATGCATCTCTCTCTTTTTTATAGTTTTCACTTGTTGTACCTCAAATTATTTTTTCCATCTGCCTTAAGAACCAATATTAATTCCTTTTGCAGTATATAAGTAGGGGGATAAAGTAATTTCTGTTGTTAGAGCAGAACCCTTCCCTTCTTGACATGCATTCAGGAATTAGTAATATCAAATAAAATTAGGCTATCAAAATAAATTGGGCTTGATATTTAATCTCTAAAATTTAGGCTGACCAAGTTTGACCAACATCAGCCTTGGCAAGTTTGGTTTTGGACAAAGGTTGGGTCCTGCAGGCCTGCCAGTAATAGTGAAGCTGTGAACTGGCTATAGAAGATGGAGAATAATTACTATTGCTATCACTTTCACCTGGCATCATTCTACCATTCACTGCTAAATTACCTCCTTGAGAGGAGTTAGAGCAATCAGTGCCTGTCATCAATCCCCACATTCTAGAGACATCATCAACCACCAACAGTATGATTGCTTTACCCTGTGGTGGAAACTTATGATGAATTGGCTTCTTTTTCTTTGTTTGATCAGACCCATTATTAGCTTGACTTTGTAGTCTTTCGTTAGTCCCATCTTTTCTGCTTCAGATCCTCTTGCAAGTCTTACTTTTTGAACGGTTGACGGGGTGAAAAAAAAATTTAGCCATTTCCAAAACCATTGTACAATGAGATTAGATTGCCATTTGAAAAGTAAATTGAAGTAGAATATGTCGCTTTTAGATCTTCTAGTGCTCAGATTCAATTGAATGTAAGAGATTGAATTGTGTCATGTTCTGATCAACGTATCTTTTGCCTATCTTTGATGGGATCCAACAGGAGATGGTATGTTATCTGGTTGTTTCTCTCCTCATTTTTCAGTTCATCAGTCCACAGCTATAACAACTTTGCTGGTCAATATTTAGATGTTCTTCTCCAGGATCTTGCTTTCAAAGAACTGGTTCAACACCGACCTCGCACTGGTGCTCTACACAAAGCCGCACTCCCTGCCAATCTATCAGGCATGGAAGTTTCAGCTGTACGTCTCCGAACCAGGACATTATGGAGAAGTGGTGCTGATTTCAGTTATTTTCGCATCCCATCAAGATCTCTGCCAGTGCCTCATGTGAGGAGACTGGTTATAGTCTTTCAAGATTTGTACAACTGGTCTTCTTATTACTACCATGTGTCAGGTTACTCCCTCACAACTTCTGTGGTTGGTTTCATGCTCTATGACGCATCAAACTTGAGCTCCGAAGGAGTCACTAAGCTCGATATCAACACAACAGGGAAGGCCATATCGATTCATTTCCCAAATTTTACACTTCCTGAAGGCACAAACTCAAGAACAAAATGCGCCACATTTGGTGCTAATGGGACAGTTTATCTTAGCGACATGAGCTTGATGAATGTGTGTTACAGTAGAATTCAGGGTCATTTTGCGATTGTTGCTCCACTGGAGAGGAAGCGGAGGGTGTGGCATTTGTGGGTGCTGGGAATTGTGGGACTGATTTTGGTGAGTATTGCTGGAATGGTACTTTTTAAGCTTTTCAAGGCAAAGAAAATTCATGAAATGGAAAGACAAGCTGATGAAGATGTGGTCCTTGAAACAATTTGGATTGGTAGTGTTAAAATGCCTTCTGCAACAGTAACAAGAACGCATCCAGTCCTTGAGAATGGAATTCTTTAATAGCTCCTTTTCACCAATCCTTCTTTTGTTTCATTTTCTTCTTCCTCTTTTTTTTTTTTTTTTTCTGCTTCTTGAAGTGTTTTTTTTTTTTCCTCCCTCTCTTTACAGTTCAGATACGTGTTGTTATCTTTAAACTCTGTGTGTGTGTGTGTGTGTGTGTGAGAGAGAGAGAGAGAGAGAGAGAGAGAGAGACGATTGTAGGGATTAGTTTCTGTTGTGGAACAGTCTCTTCCCTTGTAAGAAAAAAACTACATGCATCTAATTCTTTCCATATCTGAAACTTTAGCGCTATGGACTAACCCTTTATTAGTTTAGGTAGTTTCTCCTTCTCGTGCTTCTACAATTATATTTTTTTTATGAACTAAAATTGGTGATTCCTCTCTTTTATATTTGTCTTCTGGGAATAATAACCAATCCCGTCAAAGTCAGAAACAGATCATAGTTTGGATCATTTTAAGAGAGAAGATGACAGAACTAAACCAAAATGTGGGTCGGATGCACTCTGGAATTATTAACAGCGAGTGGAAGGAGACGCGAGTTACTCGTGCTCCTTATTTTAATGTGCCTTTTGGTCTTTCATAAAATTAAAAACATAGGAAATGGCATGGCATGCAGACAACTCTGTAATGATGTACTGAAGCTTGGATGAATTGTTTAAACATATTTTCAAGCACCAATCTGATTCATGATTCTGATTAACCCAAAATGAAAAAGACCAAAACTTTTTTAAAATTAAAATAAAAAAAAGCCTACCAACCTAACGTTGATCTCAAGCTTGACACCTCAAGCTTTTATCATTCCACCAAACAATGCCCCTGAAAAACGACTGTTGGTGCCTAAATATTACTAATAGATTGATAGGGTCACACTGATAAAAAAAAAAATGGTAGGGTCACTACAATTGAGGTTCATCCAACACTCATTTTTCTGTCCAAACATGTCAAGACTATTCAATGCAAAATTGCAAACTGCAACTATCAAAGCCTGTATGTATGATGACTCAACTCTATAACAAACAGCTTAAACCCACAATACCTAAATATTAAGAAGAAGAAGAAAAAAAGTTAGATAAATGAACAAATGTATTTGTACATCACCATATTATGAAGTCCACAACAGTGTTAGAAACCCTGGCTCTTTTTCAAAATCTGACTTTAAGAATTAAGCCAACAAAACAAGCCTTATATTCCAAGTTTCCAACATCTTGGGCTTAGCTACTACACAAATCATTCTTGCTATTTGACTTGAGGCAATATATTCCCTTCAATCATAGGCCAAGGGAGAGGCACACAATAAATAATAAAGGAAAAAAGAAAGCTTACTGGGAATACAGGCCATCTAAGAAGCTGTTAAGAAATACTCCAAAAAAAAGCCTTCACAGAATATCCATCTAAAACCGTATTAATGTCAGTATCCAAGACCAGTTACACAGTTGACTATACTTCCACATTTTTCAGAACATATAGCCAAAGTACCATTGGAAGTTTGGACACCAATTTTTTAGTGTATAATCAAGTCCAAATTTCAATGAAAATTTTCTACACCAAGCCACAAAGGGAAAACATATATAAATCTATGATAAGCCACCCTGGGATTGAAAAGGATTAATGACAGGATGCTACAATCAAGCTCTAAATTTAAACAGTCAACTATATAGGAAAGCAAGCAGAGAGGAAGGAGAAAAAAGCAAGCAGGAGTCACAGAGGAGCTAAAGTTTTTCTGTTTGCGAACACAAGTTCAACCAAGGTTCTGTGCCAAAATAACAAAATTAAGTTTAAAGCAGGAGCGCACCTACACTGAATAAGAAAAGAACTGCCAAAATTCGTGCAAGTAATTGCCTAACAAGTGCGACAAAGAGAACAACGGATCCTCAACCAATTTGAAAGAAGACTACATGTCTCCCAAACCCCTTCCAAATTTATAATCATATTGTAACTTAAAAGACAGATTGCTGTAAGTCACTACCTTTTACCATCTCATGACAAACCTGTTTCACTAAATCTGATACCTCCCCAAAAACATATAAGAATGTAATACAGATTGAAAAGATCTATAACTCTGCCTTTCCATAGGTATCAAACTTGAGCCGGAGGCAGGAATTTATTGTTTGATCATAAATTTAAAAATTCTTTTTTTATTAGAGTAGAGAGAGAAGAAAAAAAAGGTCACAAGAGGGAAAAAAAATGAGGGGTCAAATTAAAACTTTGAACCTAGTGGGCAAAAACATACATCAAAGGGATATATTAAAAGTCTTTTGAAAACTATAAGACACGGAGAAGGAACTAAAGCCTGAACTGGATGTTTAAACAAAACCATACAGGAAGGAGAATCGCCCTACCTTATTACGGCCTTTCCCTCTTGGAATGAGTATAGCCTGGTAACCCCTCTAAAGAGGAAGAGAGTGTAATGCCATAGAGTTGTAGTCCAGGGCCTTAACTGGCTTCTGTCCCTGTATCTAACATAAGAGCTCATTACCAGCTTAATTTTAGATAAAAAGACTTCCTATAAGAACAAATTATCATAACATCTAAAGTTTCGATATAAATTGGGTATCGCTACAAGAAATGCATTGTGATAGAAGAATACCTATCGTCAAACATGTAGCAATAGGTGAATCTTTTTCTGTGACACTATTTTAACATGTTAACCAATATGTTTTTTTTTTTGATAAGTAACATGTTAACCAATATGTTATGCCAACATTTCTTATAGTGAAACACATATTAGACACCTACACTACAAAGATGCTTCATCTCACTGCAAGATATGCAAGAATTTTTTTTTTAAGATAAAAAAGGGAGGCAAATTAAGGTTCAGAGAACATTTAACACCGACACTCACACTGAGACTCAACAAGCAAATCCAAATCCATGTAACATGACCATTCTTATGGTATTTTGGGTAATAACAGCTAGGAACAAAAAACATACAGAAAAAATGATGACTAATCAGCAACGAGAGGTAGAGATATGCAAGACCATCACAGAAATAATCAAGGACATTACAAATTAGAGCAAAAATTCTTAAATTTGTCCACCAAGATTCCACATAACCTTCCATGGCAGAACATTCATTTTTGATTTAATGATGATCCATAATTCCTAGTTCTAATTCTTTTTCTTTACCCCCAAAATTCTTCCCCCCCCCCCCCCCCCCCAACCAAAAAAAAACATATCTACCAAGCCACTTTTGTTTTTACGAACATATCTCAATCTCATAACACGTGACAGACTGTTAAGTTTCTAACTGGCTTATCATGCTTATACTGGTTAATCCACTTTTCCCCCCAAACTATAAACCAAATCATAGCTCCAACTAATGTAATCTCAAAACTATGTTAAAGCTGCAGAACATCCAAAGAAAGAAAAGCAGAAATTGATCTTTTCAGCTGCATTTGATCAAAATCATTTTAGACTATTTAAAGCTGGTAATCCTCAGAAGGCATGGACCAGTTATTAACAGCAGAAAAACGACTGAAAGGCAAAACAACAATCAACAATTCCTATGCCTAAGCAGGGAATGCACAGCAAGAGATACAATTCCCATTCAAATAGAAACATCACTAAGACCTCATGACAATAAAGAAGTGACGAAACGATAGAAATTTTCAGTTGAGAGCAGCAACGCGAGTGTTACTCCTTCGAGCAAGCTTTGTCCACTCAGTGTGAAATGATCCGGGACGATCAATCCGCTCATAGGTATGTGCCCCGAACAAGTCCCTCTGAGCTTGAACGAGGTTTGCAGGAAGTCTTGCACGCCTATACGTATCAAAATAAGCAAGACTGGCACACATCCCTGGAGTGCTAATCCCCGCTGAAATTGCCAACCCCACGACTCTCCTCCACGCTGCCTGCCTCTGGACCATCTCCCTTGCAAAGTCAGGATCAACCACCAAGCTCGCCAAATTTGGATTCCGCTGGTAAGCCTTTTTAATCCTGTCCAAAAACACAGCTCTAATAATACACCCACCTTTCCAAATCCTTGCCAACTCGCCGAAATTCAAATTCCATCCCTTCTCGTTGCTCTTCGCCCTCAACAAATTCATTCCCTGAGCATAACTACAAATTTTCGAAGCATACAACGCCTGCCTCACATCATCAATTAACCTCTTCTTATCAATCCCACTCTTCACTGCCCCAACTTCCTCCTTCAATCCCGCCTCTTTCAACACCTGAGCCGCCTCCTCTCGCTCCTCCTTCAACCCACTCAAGTATCTACAGTCCAGCGAGGCCGCAATTGTCGGCGCTGCCACAGACAACTCTGCCGCCTGCTGGACCGTCCACTTGCCGGTTCCTTTCATTCCCGTCTTATCCAAAATCTTATCCACCAACTCGCCCTCTCCATGCTCGTCCTTAACTCTAAATATATCGGCCGTGATTTCAATCAGGAAACTCTCAAGCTCCCCTTCATTCCACTCGGCGAAAATGTCCGCCAATTCAGCATTAGACAAACCCCCCGCGTTTTTCAACACATCATAGGCCTCAGAAATCAGTTGCATATCACCGTATTCGATCCCATTGTGGACCATTTTCACGAAATTTCCAGACCCTCCTTCACCGATATAGGTCACGCACGGGCCATCCTCGACTTGGGCGGCCACTTTTTGGACGATATCCTCTATGTTGAGATAAGCCTGGTACGAGCCCCCCGGCATCAAAGAGGGACCCTGACGGGCACCCTCTTCGCCGCCCGATACACCCATGCCGAGGTACAGGATGCCACTATCGGCGACTTCGCGCATACGCCTTTCAGTGTTCTCATACCACTCGTTGCCGCCGTCGATGATGGTGTCGCCGGCCTCCATGTGCTCGGAGAGGGCGGCGATGGTCTGGTCAACAGGCGAACCGGCCTTGACCAAAATGATAACGGATCTTGGTTTTTGAAGGGAAAGGACGAAATCGCGCGGAGTGTAGTGGCCCGCCAAGGGAAGGTTGCCTTCGCGGTGGGCTCGATCTACGGTTTCGTCGACCTTGGAGGTGGTTCGATTGTAGACGGAGATCGGGAAGCCTTTTTCGGCGATGTTTAGGGCTAGATTTTGGCCCATCACGGCCAGGCCTGCCAGACCTATGCGGGATAGAGCTGGGGAGGCTACTTCCATGGCGGGTTGAGAATTAGGAGTGGGACTAGTTTTAGAGAGAGAAGCGGAGTAGAGAGAGAGAGAGAGTATAGAAAGGGTGGATGGAGTATTTGAGCTGAATATATATATATATATATATATAGCACTAATAGCAGTATGCAGGTAGAACCGTAGAAATGACGGACTCGTCGAGGGAGTGAAAGGCTGGTACCAACGAAAGGGCGTCGTGAACGACGATGACTCCCAAGCCAGTCCAAACGACGTCGTTCAAGATTGATATAAAAAAAGGCACGTACTCTTCTTTAGTAATGAAACGGCACCGTTTGAATCTGTCAATATGACGCCTAAAGTCACGAAGAGGTTTGTCACAATGTTTTTAAAACCGGACCGTTCATCGAACCGAAAAATTATCAGGGTTACAGGTTACCGGTTCAACCGTCGGGTCAACCGGAATCAAACCGTGATGTCATAATTATCAAACCGTGATGTCATAATTATGTAATTAATAAATTTAACAATATATATTATTAATATTTTAAATTTAAAAAATTATACAAAAATTACTAAAAATTATATAATTTTTTTTACAAAATATGAATTTTCTTAATATATAAAACTTTCAAGAAAAAAAATAAAAAAAGTATAGTAGACATATTTTATTACAATGTTGAAAGTTAAAACTTCATTTCTATTCTTCCATAATAGCAAAAGACCCCAACAAAAATCATTTTAACATCTAATTCAAGCATAATCCAATAATTTAGTCTTCAACTACATGAAAAAAAAGAAGAAGATACAAACACTAATAATCATGCATAAAATAAAATAAAATATCACATGATAGAAATATATAATACTAGAGTTTCAAAGTTCAAATTTCAAGGATTTAAAAATTTAAATACAATCTAAAATAAATTTAACACATAACATAGTTGATAGTTCTCAAAACAAAATAAAACAACAGTTCTCAAACATCATTGTCTTTTAATTTTTGCTTAAATCTTTTCAAAAGCTTCTACGTAACCAATCATCTTCATCATTGACATTCTCTCGATTGTTACTAGGCCCTTCATCATTGTTGCCATCACTTTCAAATCCACCAAATGTTTCAAAATTGAGATCTTCATCAATCCCCACAACCACATCACCATCATCATCATCATCATCTAAAATAGTAAAAAATGAAATAAGTGATTTTATTATATATGTTGATTCTTGAATCTTAATACAAAGAAAATTTTAATAGTAAGTTACTAACCTTCTCTTGGGTGACGGCGTTGTTTTTTACTTCTTGGGATTGAACTTTCATCGTAGAGCATTTTTTCCAACTCATCATAATCAAGTAATGTACCATCATCCTCTTCCTCAACGATCCAAAATTCAGTTTTGTCAATACATTCAATGTCAATTGGATCATCATTTTTCTTCTTATAAAAATGCCTAAAATAAATAACTAAAAATATAGTTAATGATTCTCTAATGAATAATCAAATAAAAAAACATATATTTAGAAATACATAAGAATCATTTACCTATTTTTCAACCGTAAATTATAATGAATATATACAAGATCATTAAGCCTTTGATGCTCCAACCTATTTCTTTTTTTTGTATGAATACGTTCAAAGACACTCCAATTTCGTTCACAACCAGAAGAGCTACTTGTTTGCCCAAGGATTCTTATTGCCAGTTTTTGCAAATTTGGAGCACTATGACCGAACATTCTCCACCATTCATCTTAGTTGCATGAAAATTGAAAAAAAAAAAAATTAAGAACATAAGAAATGAATATATTAAGATTACCATTATTAAAAAATAAAAATACATTAATAATTTAATAAACTTACCGGGTTGGGTTTTCTTGTAATTAGAAAGAGCAAGATCTTTTCCAAAACTCTCCAAACGATCCCGAAACAATCTACTCTCATTCAACAACTTTGTCTTGCTACAAGTGGCTTTGGAATCTATGACATCAAGAAAACCTGCCATCATCTCGGGTTTGTTGCAAAATGTTGCTTGATCATATTGGAAAGCCGGATTCAACCAATAAGCAGCTGCGTGGATATTTTAACGTAATTGCCTATCCCATCGTTCTTTGAGTATTTTTGTATAAGGCTTGTAACATCTCTTTTTATGCATGAACAACTTCTTAATTCCCAAACATGCCCTATACATACCCTTGTAGACATATCCCATTGACGGCTTAATATCCCCATTAACAATACGCAAAAGCCTCATGAGTGGTTCCACAATTTTCACAATGATCAAGCAATCATTCCAAAATTTACCATTTAGAATAATATCAATAACTTCTTTGCCTTTCCTATCTTTTGTATATCTTGAATCAACAAAATCTCTACTAATTACCAAAGCCTTCAAGTCATGCATGTGGTGATAAAGGCTATGCAAAGCAATGAATGTGGTGGCAAAACGAGTTGCTCCTAGGCGAATAATTTCTGTCCAATTCTTTTTTTTCCTCAACAAAGCCAACAAGTACACATGATTATAAATAAACTTTGTTATCTTGGATGCCTTCTTTACAAGTTCAACAATATGTTCTAACTTTGCAAGATCGCTAAAAATCAAATTTAAACAATGTGCCGCACAAGGAGACCAATTGATAGTTGGATAATTCTCATTCACCATCCTCCCTGGAGCAACATAAGCTGATCCATTATCTGTCACCATGTGAACAATGTTACTCACCCCCACCCACTCAATCACTTCTTGAAACAATTTAAATAAGAGAGAGGCATCATTCACAACATCTGAAGCATCAACAGATTTTATAAATATGGTTCCCCTAGGACAATAGACAAGAAAGTTAATCAATGTCCAATGTCTACCATCAGTCCAACCATCACCCATAATAGAACATCCAGTAGTTTCCCAAATACTCCTCATAGAGTCAACAAATAGTTGCATTTCTTTCTTAGAATCCCTCAACAAGTTAACCCGAATATCATGATAAGTTGGAACCTTAAAGCCTGGACCAATTGCAATTGCGGCATCAAACATAGACTGGAAGTATACATAATTTAAAGCATTCAGTGGAATGTAAGTGTTGTACACCCATCTAGCAACAGACATGTGTGCCCTCCACACAGCTTCTTTACTTGCAAGAGCACTCTTAATAGTCGGTTGGGAACCTGGAGTAGTCCTTGGAGCAAAATAATCATTAACATGTGTCTTCCCCTTCCCCTTTTGTGAAACTCCTACATTACTTCTATTCCTACTACCACCACATTCATTGATTGAAATCCTCCTATTACTAGGTTGAGGTATTTCTTCAACCTCCACATCTTCATCTATATCACCTTCAAATTGTGAAAGACTAGGGCTAAATGAATTTTAGAAATCATGCACTTCTTCCCCTTGTTTTCTCTTATTAGAAATAGATTTTAAAGATTGCTCCATTTGAAATTTAACATTTGCAGGGACCTTTTTACATGACCCAATTTCTCCTTTTACCCCAGCTAAGTGTTGCTTCATCCTATTAATTCCTCCACCTTTAATGGTCTTTGTGCAATATAAGCATGTATAAGTCTTTTTCCCATCAGGGGCATATCCTTCACTTACATGTCCCCATGCAATATCAGATTTTTCCCTTACAGATTGTGAAGAATTGGCAGTTGAATTTTGAGCAGATGAAGACATTATAAGCAAGCTACAAAACAAGTGACAAAATATGTGATTCTATATTTAAAATAAATTCAGCCAAAGACTAACATTTTAAATTATAAGCAAGCTACACCAGACTAACACTTCAATTTTTTATTTTTTTTTAGGACCCAAACTCAACAGAAACCAAACCCTCAATATCTTTTCTAAAATGTCTCAAAACTTTTTCAATTATCTCATCAATATTGAAAGACAAATCCTCTGAATTTTTTGGCTGAAATTTGGTGTTTATTGAAGTGTTATTAATGGGATTTCATTATCCTTTTCAATATAGTGCATTGTAATATGTATCCTTTCATTCTAATTAGTACATTCAATTTATAATTTGAAGAAGTGATTAATTGCACTACCAACTCAGTTGGGAGTTGGAATGCATAAATTATCTGGGTTGGTTCTGCAAATGGACTTGATGTTTTATTTGCCATTAATGGTTTATCCAATGGATTCAGAGTTCCACAACTATCGCATTGGCTTACCTTGAAACTAGATTAGTAGGGGTAACAAATGGTAGATGTTGTAATATCTACTAATTTAATTGTCAAATGTCCTCTTTCAAACTCTTGTTTTTGTCCCTCAAACACACGAGGACTCATAGTTGAGGCAAGCCAGGTAAAACAAAAGATAAGGAAAAATGAAAGTTGAATCTGTATTGCTTTGAAAGGGACATCTTTTTGTGATGCATATGTGTACCAAACTAGAGATTTAAAATGAAATTCCCCCAAAATGCCAAACATCAAATATGATAGAAAAAATGAACTGCTTCGAACAATCACGAAAAATTGATGCAAGAAAAGATCTAAAACTGATGAAATATCAAAAACCAGAAAAAAAAAATTTAGAACATGTGGAGCGAATACGTACCGTTTATCAAGAAATCAAATCTCAACCCTTCAAAAACAATATCAGAACATGATGTGCAAGCAATCCAATGTCACTAGCAATCCAAAAAAAAAATTAAATTAAAGGAAAGAAAAATTGGAAAAGAAAACAGGTCTTGAAACAATGAAACTAGACAGGAGAAAACAGGTCTTAAATTACTGATTTACCTTTAGATTTCAATTTTTAACCGATCTATGAACGACGGACGAAGAACGAAAGAAGGACAACCGAATGACGCCGTGCGGTGCGAGTCGCCGTCGTGCGGTGCGAGTCACTGTTGTCGTGGTGCGAGTCACCGTTGTGCCGTTGCGCCGTCCGCTGTCACCGATTTACCTTAAGGCTTTAGGGTTCAACCGTTCAAGTGATGATTGATGAGATGAAGTGAGAAACAGATAAAGGGAAAATGGGAAATGAGGGATTCAGGATACATAGGTTTTTTTTTTTATATATATATATATACCTAGAGGTGAACCGGTCCGAACCGATGACCCAGTGACGGGTCGAACGGTTCGCCGGTTGGACCGCCCGGTTCGAACGGTTTTCCATTTTAAGCCCGGTTTTGAGATTGAAACGGTTTCTTGGGTTTGACCGGACCGTCCCTTGGACCGGTCGACGGTTCAACCGGTCAAATCGTCCGATCCGGTCCGGTTTTGAAAACATTGGTTTGTCATTTCTAAATGGAGGACGAGCTCACCTCGTGTTTGGTAGCATGAAATTGATATTTTAAGAATATTTATTTTATTTTATTTTATTATTTTATTTGGTATAATTGAAACTGTATATTTCAAAAAATTAGTATTTTGTCTAAATTTATTTATTTATTTATTATTTTAAAGGATACCATTACCAAACATATCCTGTGAAAAAGATAAGAAAAATAACTTTAAGGTAAATGTTTTAAAGAGTATTTGAAAAGTTTTATTAAACTCTAGTTAATTTTTTTTATTTAACTTGACACGCATAAATTTTTATTTATTTAACAAGTTTATATAATTTTTGAAAGCATATTTTTTAGATGTGATTTTAAAATTAATTTTTTAATGATTAAATTGATAACAATTTGAAGTGATTTGTGCAAATCAACAAATATTTGAGAGTCACAAATCTGTGTATGTGATTTTGTCAAAAAATTAATTTTAAAATTACATTTTAAAAATATGATTTAAAAAATTATATAAACTTAATAAATAAGTAAAATTTTGCACGAGTCAAATAAAATTGAACTTAAATCACATGAATTTGATAAAAAATTCGGAGTACCTGGTCGATCATTTTATGTTACCTAATAAAAAATAATTTTTTTCCTTCCAAACCGCATGTATGGATATATATATATATATATGTATATATAAATAAATAGTCCATTGCATTGCAGCTCTATGATCACTATCAATAATTCTTAACACCCTAAAAAGAGGTTCTACGAGTGGGACAATAACTGCACCTTCATTCCAAAAAAAATGAAATACAACACATGAATTTTCAACAATTTTGTTACCCCTACTTTCTCTAGCATAAGCTGAAATGGTCCATTCCTTAGATGTGATGATAGCTCCCGATGCATTTTTTTTATAAAATATTTTTGAATAAATTATACTAATTTTTTTGAAATTACATTAATTCTTTTTTTTTTTTAATTTTTTAAAATTATACTGACTTCTCTTATTTAACATGACAAACTACAAATATTTATTCTAATCAATTTTTTTTAAAATGTTAAATTATCGCTTTTAATTTTGTTATTAAATGTTTATTTAAATTGTCTAGATAGTAAATTCTCGTTACGGTTTACTTTTCTAAAACTGTTATATTCATAAAAGTTTAAAATATGAAAGAGTTTTATTAGATGAAAGAGTTCTAATCATTGTATAAAGTTATCAACTGTGAGGACAATTTTATACCACTTTATGATTTTATATCAATAAAATAAAGAGTAATACTAGTCTTACCTTTATATTTTATCAAAAATGTTTATTTTCATAAGTTGACAGTGTTGTATTCACTAACATGATGTGATATTCAGCCAATACAATACTGCCAACTCATGAAAGTAAACACTTTTGGTAGAATTTTTAAGTAAGTCTAGCATTATTATTATAAAATAAATACACTTTTGATACTATCTTTTGTGGTGACTAAAATTTAAACTCAAATTTTATTTAAAATTTGAGAAAAAATTAGATTTGAGTTTCATGATTTTCAATATTATAACTCAAATTAAGTTACAGTTATAAATTTAAACTTACAATAGATTTGAGTTTGAGTTTAAATAAAAACAAATTTAGTATGAATTTGAATTTAGAATTAACAAATTTTTTATTCAAACTTAAATTTAAATTTAAATATGAATTTGAGTAATCATCGGAAATGGAGTAATATGATAAATTTTAAGTGTGTTTTGAAATAAATTCTCTTATCAATTATAATAAAATATCATAGAGTTATAATATGTTTCAACTTTAAACAAATGACTTGTTTTCATAGTTTTAGTGCTTGAATTTTGCTAAATGAATCAATGAAGTTGCAGAAGTACCACCTTCACGGAGTTCCGAAGCGGGCCTGTTAGCGCTTTTAACTGTATGTGATATTTTGATTTAGTTCAGACTCGGTGTACGAGAGTTTTGGCGTGTCCCGCTAAAAGGAAATGAACAAAAAAATGCCCGCTGTTCAAGCAGAAAGAAAATCAAAACTGGTTTTCCTTTTCCGTCGCTTGGTTCAAGCGGGAACTTCCAAAGGGAAACTCCATAGCGTTTGGATATAATTTGAATCGGATACGCTGTTGGACAAAACACAACCACAGCGAAACGCGAACGACTCTTCAGTCTTCACCCCATCAAGAATCCCTAGCTCTGAATTCCAGACATACGCGATCCCTCTGCGCGCTGCTTAGGTACAATCTATCACTTCTTGTTTCGAATGCAAGTCTCTGTGTTTTTGTGTGTGTGTGTATATATCACATCATATTTGAATTGCTTGTTTAATATTGGTAAACTTGTAGATAGGCCGCACAGTTTTTCTCCATTTGAACACCACAATTACAGAATATAGTGGGAGAGTGAACAAACTCAGCAAGATAGACGGCAGATACAGATATTCATATATAATTAATGCAAGAATTTGATTATTGCATGATTTAGGTTTCTATTTTAAATAAAAACATTGATTAAATTGAAGTTTCATCACATCAAAAGAAAAAGAAATTTTGTTTCACAGTTGCCGGTGCCCAGCAAGTGGAACCTTTTAGGTAGATAATAAAACTCCAATGCTTTACAGAGCAAATACCCATAGTAATTACTAATTACTACTAGCATTCACTATCAACCCTCTAAGCGCCCACCTGCATTTGTGGAACGAGACCAATATTCCTTGACAAGCTGCTGAAATAGTGAGCCCTCTTTATTCATGAGCTTCATTGGCTCATCATACTCCACTAGTTTTCCTGTAAATGCAAAGGCATCTTTATTGCTTCATTAGCTTTTGTACAAATAACAAGGAATTTTTTCATATAGCATGGCTCCAAGATATAAAACTCACCGTCTCTAATAGCAAGCACCATTGTGCAGTCCATTACAGTTGGTATTCTGTGAGCCACTGTTATTACAGTGCAGTCTGCAAATTCTGTCCTTATGGTTTTCTGGATGATAAAGTCTGTGGCATTGTCAATTGATGCAGTGGCTTCGTCAAGCACCAATATCTTCCTTCTCTTTAATAATGCTCGTCCCAAACAAAATAATTGCCGCTGTCCCATGCTCCAGTTTGATCCGTCCTGCACAACTGCAATATAGGTTGTTAATGACAATTTTAGTTCAAACACTTGTACACCTACACTCTTTGTTTCTTACCTGAGGAGTTCAAGCCCTCTTCTTTCTCTTTTACAGCCTCTTGAAGCTGGCATTTTTTAAGAACCTTCAACACATTGTCAAAAATAGTATTATCGTTAGTAGTACTAACTTAGTACGAGACAGGAATTGCCAAAGCTTCTTGGTGGCGACTTGATGTCCCTATTTTTCTTGTCAACTTACCAAAGAGAAATGCTTTACATCATGGAAAAGAAGTGACTAAGATTTTAACACCTTGAAAATTGAAAACCAAAATTTAAAACTAGAGGTTGTCACGGATACGACATGGACACGCAGACACGTTATTTCTCAAAAAAATAAGATACGGACATGTCGAGATCACATTGAATATATATAAATTTTTTATATGACCATATAATAAAAATTTAATGTTATTTCAATTAAAATTGATATAAATACACACAAATAACAAAAATATTATTAAGATATTAAAATTACAAAGCTATTAAATAAAAATTAAAGAATTTCTTCATTTAATCATCAACATTCATGATTCAAGTGTCCGATACGTGTCCGAGAGTATTGGTGTCCGACACGGACACGTGAGCTAAAATAGAGCGTCTGTGCTTCATAGACTACGTGTGTACAGTGAAACATTACTCTTGCAATGTAAGCAGTGCCCCTTACATAGTTATGGGTCTTCTTGTTTTCAAAGTTGTCATTGCAACAAAGATTAAGTAGCACAAAACCAAAATAAAAACTATTTTGTGCATTCATCATAGCCCCTCAGCACTGCTATTGTTCATGATGATTAATTAAAACTTATTTGAAAATTAGGTGGGTTCTAGTATCTTATTGACATTTGCTTAGGGTTAGAATACTCTTTTTAGGAGGTTCTATGGTGGCAATACAATTGTACATCTGATGAGGAATTCATTAGTCTAACAGTTTTGGGAACATGTAAAAGCTACTTATCGTGGTTCTAAGCTTTTCATCAGTAGCATTTAGTGGAAAATTTAAATTTGAGTTATATCCTGAATTCTAATATAGTATAGAAGCCTTACCTCCCATATTTCAAGATCACTATGCTCTGATAAGGGGTCTAGATTGTATCTCACAGACCCACTAAAAAGAGTTGGATCTTGTGGAATGATCCCAAGATGAGATCTGAGGTCATGAAGCCCAATTGAAGAAATATCTACGTCATCTATAATGATCATTCCCTCTGTAGGCTCTACCAGGCGAAACAAGGTACTGATCAGAGTTGTTTTCCCACTACCTGTCCGGCCAACAATTCCAATCTTGTGCCCTCCCTCAATTGTGCAAGTGATCCCGTGAAGAACTAGAGGAGCTTTAGGCCAATATCTAACCTGCTTTTTGTCATGTTTCAATATGTTAGTGATAATAAATTTTTAAATTGTAAAATGAACAAAGAGAGAAAAATAATTATTTTTATTTTATATGGACCTTTAAATCACAGATCTCCACTTTACCAACAGCAGGCCAATTGAGTGTAGGTCGATTGCCTTCTAGTATTCCAGGGGCTTCACTAGAGATGTGCATGTACTGTTCTAGCCTTTCTACAGAAATGAACGAGTTTGCTAGGATGCACTGGCTTTGGACCGAGAATACGAGGAATATATTCAATGACAGACCATATGATAATGCCATTCCAATAAATCCTGCCAGCAGAATGTTGACAACCAAAATTTTCATTGGGAATTTTTTTTGGAGAGGGGGGGGGTTGTTGCGTTGGGTTGGTTAGCTGGTGTCAGTGGGCTGTTATTTAATTGTTTTTTTATCAGGAGACTGTTATTTAATATATGACTATGTTTTAATACCTTTTTTCTCACTATCATTGTGCCCAATTTGATCAATCTTTGTGCATGGTCAGGAAAGAATTGAGCATTTTTTTTTTTATAATTAAGAATTGAGCATTATAGTTCCTCTAAATGTTAGTTACCGTAAGTTCTGGGTGCTATCTCATACCATGGAGGCCTGAGTCGCCTGACTGTTAGTGGCAGGGAAGGGCCTGAAGTACTGTTCTCAAGAAATTGGATTCAAATGTTGCTTCTAGGGAAAAAAAAATTAAGCCTCGAACTTGGAGAACTAACTACCATATTTGCAAGTATTTAAATAAGATGTATCAAATTTTGGAAAAAAAATATTTGTGCAGGTGAAGATAATAATCACTAACCTGAGTCAGAAGCTTTAAGAGGAAATAGAGTCATGGCAAGCGTTGTGGATGAAAGAACAATTGCACATAGTATTTCCAAACGTTGTATCAGCCACTCATTGGCTGAAAAATTATGGAAGAAAGGACTTGCATTGGTGTCAATAAGGTGCAAACTTTTTGAAAAGAATCGATCTTCATCTCCAAAAGCTCTGATGGTCATTGCTCCTGCTATGGATTCAGCAAGATGGCTTGCAACGAAAGACTTAGTTGTGCCATTGATTCGCATCAACTCCTTTGCAGAAGCAGAGTAGAACCTCTGTTTCATAACATAGTATAGATAAACAGACATATTTGTTAGGAAGGCTAAAAAAGCTTAAGAAATAATACATGATCCATCTAAATGTTGCAGGAAAAGCCTGCACTGCATCCATGCATTGCATTAAAACCATGTTGGAGCATATCGCTGTGATTTATTTATTTGTCATCTTCCGGGGTGGGGAGGAAACATATATGGATTTGGGGCCATCTTGTTGACATGTTGGATAGCTGGTAACTTAAATTTGGCCCATTTTGATAAACATAACCATCTAAATTCTAATTTATTACCAAGGTCAGTTGACGGGCCATGTCTTTCAAAAGAGATTATGCCGCAATTATATCACATGTGGACACCTTGTTTTGCCCCTATTCTATTAAGGGTAGAGGGCAAAATTGACCAAAACCATCATTATGTAGACGAGACCAAAAGAAGTTTAAATGGACGCGTCTATAGACGCGGTCGGGTGTAATTTATCCAGTTGTGTCAGTAGACTCAGTACACACATCCGAACTATCTATATACAAAGTTTGTACTGCCACTTTCGTTTAGATGTGAACAGACCAAACTGACTAAGTTGTGACAAATAAGCATGCCAAAACTGTCTATACTGTATATATACATAGCCATCGTACTAATTTGGGGAGTGCTGGTTGAGGCGACCAATATAAACTTGGCCTGGTTGCTTCTTGAAGATGCAACCAAGCCAGTTTTGGCTTGGGCTCGTCAAAAAATGTGACTAGCCTAATGCATCCTTTTGCCTATACATAGGGACCTCTCCCCTCATTCTAAACACATACAAAGGAAGTGTCAATGAACAGTACATACTTTATCTTTCTCCCTTACCATTGGGTTTCTTGGGTTATAAACCTCTTCTGCTTATAGCCGCAAGGGATTCGAATCTATTATTAAATTAGTTGATATATGAAAGGATTCCTTGGACACATTATTGCAACTTCCTTTTCTTAAAACTCTTTTTCACTCCTTTGAAATATCTTTTACATTTTTATGTTGAAGACACAGCTTGAAAATTCTATTTGATAAAGCATAAGAGAATGGTATTAAGAAATGTCTTAACTGTTTTCATAAATGCTTTGGGGTGCCTAATACATTCTCCATACATAATCGAACCCTGAATTCATGACTTCAGTTCCATAGACCAAATATGGAGTCATTATTCAAAAGGTCCTTTTGAATCAATCTTTTATAACCAGAATGTCTCTTAAATTCTCTTCTAGAAGATTATTTTTCAAAGAATCAATTTTTTTTTTTTTTGATAAGTAAGAAGAATATATTAAGAAACTCAAAAAGAGCAGAAGAGCAAAAAACCCCAAAGTATTACATCGTCCTTAAAGACGCCATAAATTCAACAAAAGAAAGAACATTAACAGGAGATGCCTCTTTGACCCAATAAAATAATAAGCGCAAAAAGGTCTCTTTAAGATAAGGAGTAGGAAGCTCCCTGATCCTCAAAGACTCGATTGTTTCTTTCTTTTCAAAGGCATCAAAAGAGGCAAATGGGAACTAGTCTCCAAATTCTCTTAATTTCTTTAGGAAGGAGGCAACCCTCCCACGCCAATAAGTGATCTTTGACGGAGCCTGACATGACCCATGAGAAGCCAAACACAGCGAAAATGAGGTTCCAACAGCTCCAAGGGACTTGACAATGAATAAGAATGTGCTCCATGCTTTCCTCATTATTCCTACAAAAATAACATCTGCTAGCCAAGTGGAAACCTCTTTTCTTCATATTTTCTACGGTTAAAATAGCCTTCTAAGAAGCTTCCCAAACAAAGAAGGAGGCTTTTTGGGGGGGGGGGGGGCTTTTGAATGCCAGGTGAGTTTCCAGGGAAAGGGAGGACCAGCATAATCAAACAAACTCTTATAAAAAGAGCTTACCGAGAAGGAAGACTTATCCGGCAACCAAATCCTCTTGTCTTCTCTTCCATCCACTGCCCGAAAGTTGTTGATGTGACATAAAAAAGAGGCCACCTTCTCAAGCTCCCAATCAAAGAAGTTCCTTCTAAAAGAAGGAGTCCAAACCAGAGAATTTCCTATGTTCACCACGTACTCACTGACCCAAGCCGATTTGTTGGTACCCAGACTGTACAGTCTTGGGAATAACGTCTTCAACGGTGTAGCCCCACACCAAGCGTTGTCCCAAAAATGCACTTGGTCACCCTTGCCGATAACAAACCTACATCTTTCCTGAAAAACTCGCCGCTCTCTTTCGGATGTAACCCCATAGTCCACAGCCCAATGGACCTTCCACATTGCCCGAACACCAACTACCAGAATCATACCCATACTTGGATACAATGACCTCCTTCCAAAGATCTGTGACGCTTTCACCAAATTTCCATAACCATTTTCCTAAGAGAGCTTGTATTGAAAATTCGCAAGTCCTTCACTCCTAGACCCCCTAAAGACATAGGCTTCTTGATTTTATCCCACGCCACTAGGTGAATCTTCCTGCAACCTCTCTCGTGGCCCTAAAGAAAGTCCCTTTGAATCTTCTGCAAACGTCTGCTCACTGTTTTCGGGATCGGGAAAAGGGACATGAAATAAGTGGGGAGATTGGCCAAAGTGCTTTTAACAAGGGTGAGCCTGCCTCTTTTAGAAAGGAGTTGGCCTTTCCATCCTGACAGCTTGCGATGAAACCTCTCGCTCACAGGGTCCCAAATCCCAATAGACCGAGCATGAGCGCCCTAACGAAAGCCCTAAGTAAGTCAAGGGGAAACGACCCACTTTGCATCCCAGAACGCTTGCTAAAGACTCCACCTCCTAGATTGCCTCTACTGGAGTGATGCTGCTTTTAGCAAGATTGATCCTCAAACCTGACACAGCTTCAAAGCACACAAGGATGCATCGGATAAAGCGAAGTTGGTGCACTGAAGGGTCGCAAAAAATGAGAGTATCATCAGTGAATAAAAGATGGGAAATGGCAGGGCAACCACCCCTTCCTGCACCCCCCTGGAAGCCTTTGATTAGGCCAATCTCCTCTGCCCGGCCCATGAAACGACTCAAAGCCTCCATAGCAATCACGAAGAGAAAAGGGGAGAGGGCATCCCCTTGTCTCAAGTCTCTAGACGAGTGGAAGAAGCCTGTAGGGGATCCGTTGACAAGGACCGAGAAAGAAATTGAGGAAATGCATGCCTGAATCCACTTCCTCTACTTACCCCCAAAGCCCATCTTTACCAGCATACCCATGAAGAAGCATCCAGTTAACATTATCAAAGGCCTTCTCGATATCCAACTTGCAGACCAACCCTTTCCTTTTCTGCTTTATTCTGGAGTCAATACATTCATTGGCAATAAGAACTGCGTCCAGAATTCTGTCTACCCTCTACAAAAGCATTTTGACATGGGGAAATGATGCTTCCCATAATCTTCTTCATTCTTAATGAAAGAACCTTAGCGATTAGCTTATAGACACTGCTTACCAGGCTTATGAGGCGGAAGTCCTTAATGTTAGTAGCTCCTTCCTTTTTAGGGATGATGGCAATGAAGGAAGCATTAAGGCTTCACTCAAAACTCCCCTCCGAATGGAAGCTCTCAAACACCTCCATCACATCCTTTTTCAGAACAGTCCAACATTTCTTAAAGAAGGCCATAGTGAATCCATCTGGACCTAGGGCTTTATCCCCGTTGCATTCTTCTAAGGCTCTCTCAACTTCATCCTCCAAGAAGGGCGATTCCAGGCCTAGAGGCTTCTTCCCCGTTTAGACTTTTCAAGAGAATATCCTCCACACCAGGCCTCCAGCTTCGCTGTTCTGAGTAAAGTCTAGAGAAAAAATCAGCAATACCCCTTCTGATTGGTTCCTCCTCAGTGAAGACTTGATCATCAATGACAATAGAGGATACTCTGTTCTTCCTGTGGTGATATGAAGCCATTCTGTGAAAAAACTTTGTGTTGCGGTCTCCCTCTTTAAGCCAAACAGCCCTAGATTTCTGCCTCCAAGAAATTTCTTCCAACTTAAGGATCTATCCAATTTTGCCCTTTAGACCTTCTCTCTCCATTCGTTGTTCAATAGAAATGGGCCTCAACTGGTCTTCCTTGTCCAGCTCCATCAGCTTATTCAGAATAGCATGCTTCCTTTCTTGGATATTGCCAAAGACTTCTCGATTCCATTTTTTGAGGTCCTCTTTAAGGAGTTTCAATTTCCTTGCAATGCAAAAGCTTGGGGACCCTGTCACGTCATAAGCATCCCACCAATTTCTCACTAGATCCACAAAATTTTCACATTCTAGCCACATGTTTTCGAATCTAAAGGGGCTCTTTCCTGCATTAAAAGCACCACAAGACAACATCATCGGATGATGATCAGAACAAGGCCTCGGGAGGCATTTTTGAGACAATCCTCGGAAGTTGTCCTCCCATTGGTACGATACCAGGAATCTATCCAATCTTGACCTAGTTGACTGCTGACCTCCCCTAGACCATGTGAATCTCCCTCCTTCCAACGGCAAGTCCACAAGACTGAGAGAGCTTATAAACTCATTGAAACTTCTCATCGTCGAGTTTAGTCTTCCACCCCCTACTCTCTCATCTGGGCTACGCACAACATTGAAATCCCCCCCAAAGCACCAGGGAATTTGCCAGCAGGGGAACACGGCCTTCAGCTCATCCTAGAATGCACTTCTACTACTATCCACTACTGGCCCATACACACCACAGAAACCCCAGACCAGCGGAGTAGTAACCAAGCTAAACTTGCAGGAAATGGAAAAAAACCCCCACTCTGTGCTCAATACTGGAAATCAATCTAGAATCCCAAGCTACCAAAATCCCACCTGCAGATTCCTGAGCATTCAAAGCCACCCACTTGATCCATCTAGAACCCCATATGGAGCGAATTTCTCTCCTTGTGATATTATCCATTTTGGTTTCCTGAAAGCAAATAACATGAGGTTTCCAGACTTGTAATAAGCCTTTGATAACCGCACACTTGTCGGGATCATTTAACCCTCTCACATTCCAAGACAATATTTTTATGTTCATAGGACAGGAAAATGTTAGAATCCGTCGGTGCCTTCTATCAGTGCCCCCGCCAATTTGTTACCCTCATAATTGACCGAACAGGATAGCTCTTTCATAACTCTCTTCAGTCTTTTTGCTGATTTTAACTCCCTGTTTTTCTCCGAGGCATCACTGGTGCAAGGCCGAGCGTTACACATTACTATATCTCTGAATAGGTCCATCAATCGATCCTCAAAACCAGCACAGGGGACCCTTAACAACTTGCTGATCTTCCCCAATTTCCTGAGAACCCACTCGTCGGATAATCGCTGTTGATGGCTGTAGAGGTCGGATGGACGTTCCTCTTCATTCTGGGACAGACCGTTCTGATACCCCTCTGGAATAACAACTGCCTAGAGGATTGTAGTCGAGCCCATTATCTGCGAGTTCCTGTTGTCGCATTCTGCAATAAAAGAGCTTCACGCGGTTGTATCAAATTGAAGGACATCCTGACAGAAACTGCTTTCCAAATATTTGAGGAACTCTCGTTCATCCAATATACTGCTATGAACTGATTCTTGCCAGGCTGGAAAATTTCCTGCTGGAGCTGCCGGGGACTCCTCTCGTTCCATCACCTTTTTTCTTTCCCTTCGCCTTTTCTCTGTATTCCTCTGTATTCTTGACGATAGTAGTCTCGCGAACCTCACTGTCGCTCCTACCGTTAGCAGTCAAGAGAATACCTGGAGAAATGGGTTCTGTTATATTTCTAGTGAGAGTAGTACTCCCTGTCTTGGCCTCTGTAGACGTGGAGGCAAGTAAAAGCCCATTCTTGTTATATTGGCCCCCCGAACCAATTTTCTTAGCAACGTATTGGGCCGTTGGTTTCCAGCCCATGAGATAGCCTTGTTTATGGACGGATAAGGGCTTCACCTTACTCAATCGCCCCTTTGAGGACTCCCCAGGCCTGATAGTTAGGCCCAATCTGCTTCTAAAACGTGAGACTAAATGAGGCTGACCCAGCCTAGCAGGCCCATTACGGGACTTGTAACCATTGGGCCTCATTAATCCATGCCGTCTCATTTCAAATGGGCTTTTCTTATTTCGGTGTTGACCCATACCCTTTGGCCCAAATCTACCACTTAATTGCCCGAAGTCCAATTTCTTTCTACTTTTCCAGTCGTCTGGAATGTTCCTATCCACCAACGACCGACTTGTTGTTCCTCGGGATGGCCCATCGAGATTCAAATCTCCTGCAGAAGAAAGGGGAATGATCTGACTAGGGCGTCCTCTGTCAGTGCCGTGTTGCCAAAGGCTTCGATTGTCAGAGATGAGATTAGATGTGGGGACAGACTGTTGAAAGTTTCTGATGGCGTGTCCGTACTGTCGCTGCTGACGGGTGTCAGTACTTTTTCTGCGTGGCGTACGCGCTCTAGCCACGTGTGTATGCAACGTTGTCTTTCCGTCCTTGCCGTTCGCCGCTGCTACGATCGGACGGCATGAAGTATCCTCAAGGCACCCTGGTCCAGCTTCCGACCAGATCGGAAGCGTGAAGGACCACCTACCACATCTGATGCTAAGAGAGGCAGGGATGAGCTCCGGTCTACTACTGACCAGTATCTTGGCCCAATGCAAGTGTCGACGTGTGGCTGTGTCCTCGTCGACGATCATGAACTGACCACAGTGATCTTCCATTGCATGGAAGAGCTCCGAGCTCCACAGAAAGGCTGGTAACCCCATTATCCGAACCCATATTAGGTTGTTCTCTTCCTTATCCTTCCCCGAGCAACGGCCTCATGGAGACCACGGAAGCAAAGTTACTGTTAGGCCTTCGAAAAGCCAGTCGCTTCTTTGGAGGATCCAGCTGGCTTCCTCTACCGACGGCAACTCAAAGAGAAACCAAGCGTCCGTTAAGATCCAATACCTGTAACCCTGCTTGAATCCCCCAATGTTTGAGAGCCCATCTTTTGATTTTTGACGTGTTGGGGACTGGGGTATTCAAGTCACCAACTCTTCCTATTAAACACCTACGAAGGTGATTCAGACGACTATCACAAGAATCCAGATGGACCTCAATGTCTTCAGAGGTGTTAACGGTCTTTGCTTCCACCGACACAGGGTCGGCCGGCCTGTCCTTTGATTCTACAGACCTCGAGGTATGTTCCTCTACGTATTTGTTTGGGTTTTGGTTTAGATAATCCGAGCGTCCTGAAGGCTTGAGTGAGTAGTGACCATCTCCTTCCCTGTTCCTCCTCCGGCAACAGTAGAAAACGAGCCCCCCCTTGGGAACGACACTCAAGCCTAAGAAAACACCCTCTCAGGTTTGAACCTTTCGACAAGCGAATGCATCTGCTTCTCCCATGCAAACTAATCGGCAGCACCACTCTTTGATTTCCAGTTCATATGGCGTCCAAAGTATTGCATAACCATTCGAGCTCCCATCTTAACACCCTTATTCTTCGGATCACCCCTATTCCCCTCTCTACTATTTGAAACCATTCTACTGTCGATTCCAAAGAATCATTTAAGATGACCAATCACACTTAAGCACATTGCTTGGTGGCAACTCCATATTTAGTTCAAAAGCCCCATTTGTTTTAATCCTATGGAAGAAACCTTTTTTGTTACCTTAATCATTCAATATTGTATCTTAAATAAAATTTGGGTGAACATCACCTAGATACTTAATTTGCCGATGGTTCACTCAGTGAAAAAGGTTGTTGCAATGTGTCAACAAGTTAACCGAGGAAGGGAAAATGTATTCCTCCAATTATGTTCTTGTTAAACAAAAAAAAAAAAAATGAACTATTGCCATTGGCGTATTACCTGTAATAGTATGGTTACATAAACCATTGGCATTATAACAAATAAGATAGGCCAGGTAAGCATAGCCAGTATACCGAAGCTGAAATATGTGTTAATGATTGAACCTATGCTCTGACTTAATTTGACTGCGAGCTCAAGGTCCACGATACTTAGATCAGAAGATACCTATAAAAAAATAGAAATATAAGTCTTATGAAATTCTTTGAAGTGTAACTTGCATTTGAGACTTCAGAGATTCTTACCCGGCTGAGTATCCTTCCCAGTGGTGTTGAGTCATAAAAGGACATTGGCGCTCGGAAAAGAGAGGTCATTAACTTGTAAAAAATAGATTTGGATGTTTTAAGGCTTAAAAGAACTATGAAATAGGATCTGAGGAGCAGGAAGAATGACATGCCACACGCAATCACGGTGTATATTAAGATCAGTTTCAATGTGCCTACACTAGAATTCTGTAAGTCAGCAGCCAACAACAAATTCTGTACAAACTGCCCAACAATATATATGACGTGGAATATGACTGCCATGGATTGGTACAAGAAGCCCTTGCTCTGACTCAGATACTGCATGTAAGGCTTGAGACCAGTATCTCCTGTTTCTCTTTCTTCTTGCTGAATCAACTGATCTCCTAATGATGCTTCTGACTGTTTTTCAATATAAATTTTCTGGATCTCTTCTTCGGAGGTTCCCGGTCTTTGGGAAGAAGCATACTTAGTGTGCCTCTCAGAACCAGCAGTGTCATAGTGTGCATTGACAAGGTTTTGAAATTCTTGACTGGTAGCTAGCAACTGATCATAGGCAGCCGCTTCCAGGATTTTCCCATCAGACATTAACTGCCAACAAAAGTAAAATTTATTTGAACCGCTAGCTTGGTAGCCCAATATTGTTTACTCGACAATAGTTGACAGATTGTTGAAACCATGTGAGGAAAATGGAGGTTTACTATAGTTTGGGATAAAGAAGAGTCATTCTTATTGAAAGATGACAGATAAAACAGAGAGTTAAATTACTCACCAAAACAGCATCAAATTCAGGAAGGAAATCAACTTGGTGTGTCACGAGTAAGACTGTTTTCCCTGATAGAGCTCCCATGACATATTCCTGGCCATAACCAATATTAGCTTTTTCTTGGAAAAAAATTTCACGATTAGCATAAATTGCAGTTAGTTGAGAATTTTGTGATCACAGTAAATAAACTGGTTGCGGTATGTGCATCAACGGCGCTGAATGGATCATCCAAGAGATATACATCTGCATCTTGATATAGTGCACGTGCAAGTTGAACTCTCTGCTTCTGCCCACCACTGAGATTAACTCCTCGCTCTCCTATTACTGTGCAATCACCAAATGGAAGCATCTCAATGTCCTTTATTAGGGAACACTTATCTAGCACTTGTTGATATCTATGCCAATCCATGGTGGACCCAAAGAGAATATTTTCTTGTATAGTCCCTGTTTGTATCCATGCTGCCTGAGAAACATATGCAATCTTTCCATAAACTCGAACCTGGAAAATGAAGTGAAAAGTACAAGAGTTGAATATAGTACCTTTTATGGATAAAAAAAAATGCAGTGAGAAAAGTAGGTTTATATAAGTTTCCTTCTAATTTCAGTTCTTTTTTCCTGCATGAGTTTAACTGTTTAGCAAGCTATTGTGGTGAGTAGATCAGTGAATGAAATACCATGAGATATCCTACTTGTACTCTCTAGACAACATCAAACCTCAAAGCGGAAATTGATTTTACTAAAATTCATGGTCTAAAAAATAAAATATGAAACAAAATGAAGACTTACTATGCCATTGATGTCTGGAACCTCTCCAAGAATTGTGGCTAAAAGGGTTGATTTACCTGAGCCAACCTCTCCACATATGGCTACCTTCTCTCCGGGTTTAACCATCAAATTTATATCAGTAAGCGTGGGCTTTAAAGAGTTCGCATCCCATGAAATTCTGGTAGAATTGATTAGTATAGACTGCTTTAATTCTTTTCCTTGGTACTTTTGTTTGATATGTCTGTTCTGCAGCTCAGGTGCCTCAAGAAACTTCGCAATCCGAGTTAACGAAACCTTTGCTTCAATGAACACTCCACCAACATCAGGGATCAACCTAATAGGCTCCTGAAGAAGGCGCACAGTCGCAAGAAATGTGAAAGCATTACTAGCATTAAGAGGAATTCCAAGGAAGTAGCATGCCCAGAAAGTAGCAGCTGATACTATGATTGGAGATGACCAAAAGGCAACCAGATAGTAGCCTTTTTGGGACATAAATGCTGACAACCACTTGACTTCTTCTTTCCTTAACCCCTCTATAACATTCTTGAAATGTGTCTCCCAAGCATACAACTTCAAAACTTTCATGTTTGTAAGTGCCTCTGTAATGGCCTTCAGCCTCCTGTCTTGTTCCACTGTGAGCTTTGTCATGTACTTGAGCTGTAATTTGGCCAGCGGAGAATTTCCTAGCACTGATTGATATTATAACTAATAGTGCTGCAATAGTTGCCAGCCCTACCGAATGGTAAATAATAACCAATGCAAGGCATATCTGAAGGCTTGTTGTCCATGTCTGATGAAACCAGTATGGAAATTCACCTATTTTATAAGCATCTAATGTCATGTAATTCATTATCTCACCAGGAGAATGATCCATCTTTGCATCATTAGAGAGTTGTAGCTGCTTCTGATAAATTGCTGCAGATAGCAAAGATCTTACTTGAAGTCCAATTAGTCTAGTTTGAAAAAACCACTGCCTCTCAGATAGTGATTCTAAGCTTTTTGCAAGGAAAAGCGCCAGGGTCAGTGCATAACCCTCATATTTGAATGCTTCTTTGCCTTCAGCAACATCAATGAAAGCTTTGAGAAGCAGAGGGCTAGAAGAGAGTGTGAGTACCTTGATCAATGCAAAGAACCCAGATAGCAATATAGGCCTTCCACTGGCAGAGAAATATTATTGATAAAATTGAAGGGGGATTCAATGACCCCTTTCGCTTCTGTTTGCTCAGCTGCTCCTTGAACATGAGGTAACATGTCTCTGCTCGATCTGCCTGCCGTAAATTTGGTATATCTTCATTGTTGAGAATTTTCTCCTTACCCTTCTTCATTAGTGGATTCAACCACCAAAATGACATTCTACTTAGAAATCCAGCTTTGGCAAAAGGAGTTGCATTATCATCAATATTGATTTCACCACCGGTATCGAACTTCTTCACCTTGCAGAGGCGCATAAAGTGAACCATTGTTGCTGCCTGGTTCCGTTTTTGCATCTTGGTGTCCCTGAAAAGCACAGGAGAGCAATAGAATTGCTCCAGGAAAAGATAAAATATCCAACATAATCTTAACAGATGCTGCTTTGTCCACAATTGCTTGCAACATTGATGGAATGTAGAGGAATCCAGCGAATAAGAAGGCGAGAATTGAACAAAGCTTCACTGTTATGACATGTTGATGGCTATTGAGGCTCACCATTAAACCCAGCAGCAACCATGTGAACCCTTGGAATAATACCACTAGCCAACCATGCAGAGGAACAACGGTATGTTCTGATCTCAATTTTTCTTGAATTATCCACATTCCCAGGCCCAGATAAGCCAAACCCAACCCAACATTGAGAGTGGTTGAGGAAATTGGCAACAGCGAATAGCGTTGGGAGTTTGGTGATGCAACCTTCTTGCTTGAGGTTGATTTATAAAGGAACATAAATAAGAAAATCAAAAGGAGAAAAATATCGATAGAAATGACCAAAACATGGTTGACACATGAATATGGATTGATAGTATCCCAAAAACCGGGACTGCATTTCTTGCCAACTTCATATGAACACGCAGAATTCCCACAGAAAATGGTCCACAGACCCTCATCCATTGTGTCTCCTTGCTAACTGCTGCTTCAAGAGAAGGAACAGGACGACTATACATTAGACACTTGGTGTTTTAACTGAATAAATGGAAGTATAGTCAATGCAACAGAAGTAATATGGAACTTTGAAATGCATGTTGAATGAAAGAGGCAAAATCTGTTTTGATTTTTTATAACATTATTTGTAAATTTATTGATGAAAGCCTAATCAGTTCACTATAATTTGTTAAGAGTTATGGCATCGAACTTAGTTTTGTTGCAGTTGCAACTCTTTATAACCATCAGGTGTTTGTTTAGGCTTTCTGGAGTTTCAGTTGGCAAATAGATCTGCATAATATTTGTTTCAAGGTGTTTGCTTCTGCTGCTTAAGTCTTCACAATATTGCTCATAAACATTTCATGCACCCTTGAATTCAATCAATTCATGACTTGATAAAATCTGGTGCAGTACTTCCAGAATTTATCAACTATGAATACAATCAAAACAATGATAACAACTTTTACACTACACAATTACCTAATTTGCTTCATTGTGAATTATTTCATATCAATCTATAAACTTGCCATTATGATTACTCTTTTCTGCAACGGAAAAAGAAACGGAGCAAATTTGACTCAGCACAACCTAAGGTTACATCCAATACCAATGATCTGTGCCTAGAATGCATTGCTAGATCTCTGCTCATTTATTCATACTTGTCTAAGTTGATTTGTATGGATTTTGAGTTAACACATTTCTTCGGTCATCTCTGGGTATGCAGGAGACCTGAGCGACCGAACACATACTATTCTTGAGATGGCTTCTTGTTCTTGTCCTCTTCTGGATTCTGGAACCCATGTCCAGCATCAGTGAAATCATGGTGAGACCAATAAATCTTGCACACCTTCTAGTTGTATATCTTGTACACTTTTACATCAATAAATATTTCTTTCTTTGTTGATAAAAAAAAAAAAACGAAAAACAAAACTTCTAAGCTATGGTATTAAACAGAACACAGAAAGAGAAATTCCCATTGGTACTAGTTCAGAAAACGGAAATTAAGAGACAGGAAACATTCTGCTATGGTAAACATGAAAGCAAAAATCAATCCGAAGAAGACTGATTATTACTTATCAAAAAAGAAGACTGATTATCGGAAACAGCTTAGTGGGAAAAAAAGGTTGACAGTGTTTAGAAATTTCATTGAGGAAACTGCCTAGTGGAAACAAGGTTGAATAGATAGTCTTTGTTTCCAAAAGTTTCACTAACAAAAGCCAAAAATATTGTTCTTTTTTGCAACACTAATCCTATATGAAAATCTTGGAAAACTGGGGGCAGCCAAATTTCAGGAATTCCAGAGAGTGTGTATTTCAAAACAGAAGATAAAACGAACACAGTAACATCAACAAATGCACCAAGGAAAAGCACACAAACTCCATCAAAACAGAAAATAAAACATTGCATCATGTAGATAACCTCACATAGTACTGATCAAACTTACAAATTCAAACTGAAACTATTAGAAAACAGATTCTGGATGCCTCACAATGACTGAGATTTCCTGAAATTTGCCATTAGCAAAACAAAGAAATAAATTGAGGAAAAAAAAAATTATTCAATTCTCTCTTCTTTCTTTCAGTAAGTAAAGAAATTGTTTATTCAATTCTGATATAGAATTAGTCACAAAATTGTGAGTTTCAACATCTCGGGAATCTCACTCTACTGCAACAAATTATAATTTTTGTCGTATATGTGAATGGAAAATCTTTCTCTTATCCTCCTATTACAAGTCATATCTACTGTTCCTAACTCGTGGGGCCTATTGGATCATTTGTTATTAATAATATATTTTATCAATGCATTTATGCATTTCATGATTGTGATTTGTGTGTGTGTGTGTGTGTGTATAAATATATGTTGAGCCACCGATTGCCTTGTCTTGAATATTATTTTAAGAAGTTAATGATTTGCAACTTGCAAGAGAGTAGGAAATTGGAAATCAGAAAAGATCTGGAAGCACATTAAACACGATGTGATATATTTAGAGTAATCTTTACTCTTTATAATCCTTTGATAATTTTTAATCTTTTGTTTTACTCCTTTTGGTCTTTGGGAGGCCGGCATGACCAAAAGTGTTGTTATCTTGAGTCCTTTCATCATTCTTTTCAATCTAATACTTTTTTTAACATTTCCTTCACCCATGCAATCACAGAAAAGTATTCACTGGTCCAGTACAGTGTGATAGGCGTTTTGCTCGTGTGTCCAACACTCGTTAGGTCTGGATGTAATTCACTGTGACCAGTAAATACTCCTGTTTTTGGAGATTGGATTCGATGGATGAATATTATTGATACATTTCCAAAGAACATTAAAGGTTGAATTTTGGTTGCAAGGTTATAGAGACCCAAGTTCTTTTCCAAATCTTCTTTAACTTCTGAGTTGGAGGATTTTGGTGGGGGAAAAGAACACATATTGGTGACCTTGCTAATAAACTGATTTCACTGATGGATGGACTGATTTTGTAAGATCCCAGAGCAAATAGTTATGGATATTAGACATGGGATATGAATGGATATATATTTATTCACCAGCTCTTGATTGGAGAAAGATGAAAGCAAGAAAGCCCTACATTGTTATGTACAAGGATTTGATAAAATACTACTCACTGTCGAGTTGGGAGAAGTAATTTCTTTAAGGAATAGGTGCCTATGGGTTACCAGCCCAATGAATTCACTGGTCAGTACCAAAATGCAGTGCTACAGTTATTTTTACTCTAATTCAGAAATGTTATTTTTCGACAGAAGAATCTTGTCCATTAAATTAATTTGATAGGATTCAAGTCATTCTTTTGAATAGCAACTTGTTAAAACTATGGTTATATTTGAAAAGAACTTCGATAAAGTCAAAATTTGAGACAATATTTAGTATGTCATTAGAGCATGTACTTCTAGTTTTGGATGACCAACCCTATGTCCATCACTTTATATCCATGTTGTGCTCATCTCAAATGAGAACTTCATTAGAGAAGCTTTAGAGTTTGAATAGATTAACCGGTTGCAAGTTGCCGTTCCTAATCTACTTTAAGATGCAAAAAAGTAAATTATACTTTCACCTTCTCAAGTTAGGGTTGAATTCAAATTGACTTCTTACATTTTAAATTTTACACTTATACCCTTGAGATCTTATATGGAGTTAAATGATAGATAACAAAGTTGACAAAAAAAAAAAAAATATATATATATATATATATAATGATTAGTATACCCATTCGTGTGCCAAGTCAGCATTTCTAGGCTCACTTTATCTTAGATGTGGCATATATTTAATAGTAAATATATGATGAGGAAAATCGAGAGAAAAATGTAATGGAGAGAAATCTACACCATCTTTCAAGTGATTCTTTTCTGCAACCAAATCATGCGAAGTAAAGACAAGGTAATTCAAAGCCGTCTGATCTTTGTTACTATAATATTGACCCTCCAAATTGCTAACTTGTGCAGTCTTATTTGTTAAAAGTGATCATGGGGTAGTTTGGGAGGCTTTTGCTTTTTTGCTTTTTACATTTAAGTTATTTCAAAAAAATATATATATGTTTTACTATTTGATCCATCTTTTAAAATTACTTTTTTATTGATTTTGTTGAAAGTTAAAATGTACTTCTATACATTTGAAACAAAAAAAAAAAACTCTAGGTGTCACACAAACACCCATTAAATTTTAGAGTAATACTATTCTTACCTTAACATTTTATCAAAAAAATTTACTTGTTGACGTGGCTGCTTCTGGTGTTAGTGAATTCAACCTTTTGGTACTAGTTATATCAGGTGAGTTTAGAAGGCTTAATTGACTAGTACTAAAAGACTTAATTGAATAGTACCCTCATATATTAAGAGATTTAATTAATTAGCATCGAAAAAGTTACGTCAACAAGTAAGAAAATTTAGTAAAATTTTATGATAAAAGATAAAACAATCTTCTCTCTAATCACAAACCCACCCACGAGTTGTTGAGCAAACACAAACACAACTAAGACTATACTGTGCATGCACACCATCACTCACACAAACAGCTGTCAGCAGCACCACCCAAAGAAAAAATGACGGCGGTAAAGTTGGCGTTGGATGCGGAAGTGGCAATGCTAGGTGTAATGCCAGCATTTGTATGGTAGCAAACATTTTGGTGGTTCTGTGATCAGCTTAAGTTAAAAGTGGAGACATAAACCCCCAGTTCCTAGGACGTCCCACTAGTAGTCCTCGTGGCTCAAATATTTTTATCGGATACATAGATCGAATGGGACCAGACACATGCCATTCTCGTAATAGTAGCATTGAAAAATTAACGAATTGATGAGAATCAAAGTCTAATTCAAATGATACAAATGATCATTTTTCACATAGTTGAAATGAGTTTAATTTTCTCTCCTCCTGCAATTGTTATATTAAAAAAAACTATATCTTACATTGACCATGGACTTAAATTATATAATGTTTCATTTGAAAAGAATGTCTGACTTTTAAGAGATAAAAAATTAACTACTTACATAACACGATGTAATTGACAGATTCATAATCCACGTGAATGGATAAGATTCATGCAAAAATTTATCAAATGTAGCAACATAAGAATTACAAATTGAAATATTAGGAATTAGCTATAGAGGGAAAAGTTGCAAGATCATAAGAGTGAAAGAGAGGTAAAAACGAGCGCACATGGAAATTTGACCCTGGAGAGAAGACAATTCTAAGTACACATCAATATTTTTTTTTGATAAGTCTAAGTACACCTCAATATACAGCCAATGTACTGGAATCTCTGCTTCTTAAGCTGATTATTGAGAGAAGACTAGCCCCTAGAGGTGCAATCAGTCTTCTGGTCAATTATCTGAATGGATATGACTATTGTCACATCTACTGTTCCAAATTTCCAGTTATGTTCAACTAACCAGTGAGCCGTTTCTCCAAGATGATCTGCGCTGCTCTTCAATGACTACCCCTGTCGAACCAATCTCTCCCCACGCCCATAAGATGAAACACGGGAAAATTTGTTATTCCGTTTGTTTCCATAATCCCAAAAAAGGTGGGAAAAAAAAAAGGAATTCAAAAGACAAATAAAAAACATGAATCATTTTATTTGGAATACAAAAGTAAAAAATATATTATGCAATTCTACAACAAAAATTATGTCAACTCCCGAATAAAAGCACTTGCTCCCCCAAAACTGAATAATTAACATATAGAAGCTCTTCTGTTCTACGTATAGGGAAAGATTGGCAGGGCTCTTCAACCGATGGAAAAATGAATTTTCATCTACTTGACAAAAAATGCAAGGGTGAATCAATCAAGTGTACAAGTTTCTGATTATATGTTACCTATCACTAAATAGTATTATCAGCACTCAATTCGAACAGCCCCACTCTCTGATGAAATGAACTTAGGTTTCCTGTTGACTTGCTCCAAGCACTGGATAATGTCTCCAATCTGCAAATCAAAACAATCACTTATCACAAGTCCACACTCGTTTCCCTTCCCAACTGTCTCCACATCCTGCTTCTCCCTCTTTAGGGATGTGCAAGATCCTTCAAACACCACTTCCCCACTCCTCAGGAGCCTCACGGTTGATGACTTGGTGACACGCCCATCTATAACCCGACAGCCAGCGATTTTCACATCGTCTCCCTTGGCTTTGCTCCTCCCTTTGAGCTCAAAGATGTTCAGCACTTGGGCCTCTCCAGCTACCTGGGTCTCAAAAGTCCCAGGGGCCTTCTCTACTATCAGATTCCCAATATCCTCCAGAAGGTGATAGATCACACGATGCATTTTTATCTACAGCCACTCAAATAAACAGTAGAAACAATTTTTTTTTGCTCAGGTCATTATACATGGGTTCCTTTACTAAAAGAAACTTCAAAAACTCACACCCTAAAAAGGATTGGAATAAAGATTCTAAAAAGCTTTAAACAGACAAAAAAAAAATTAAATACATAACAGGATCAAGATTAGAAGCAATGAAAAATCAGTACCTTTATACTGGCTTGAGTTGCTGCCAGAGTAATAGAACTAGGTGGACTCCGCACATTGAATCCAACTATACATGCACCACAGGCTTGAGCCAGGTCCAAATCTGACTGAGAAATAGGACCAACACCGACATGGACAATATTGACGAAAACCTGGTAACGAGATTGTAACACATTGATAAATTGAATTAGCACCATATTAAAAATTGGGTGTGTTTCTCAGAGAATCAGATTTTCACATATTAGAAACCATGCAAAAGATGGCTACTTATCACAAGCTGGGACTGACCCTATCAAGAGGCTACCGGGCCCAGGGATCTTAAATCCAAGTGGCACCCCCTGTCCCACCGAGATGGGACATGACATACTGCTTTTCACTAGCAAAGGAAACAAGATACAATTTCAACTGAAAAGAAAACATTCAGATATTTGGCTATCATTAATTTGGCATACCTGAGCACTATTCAAACTCTTCAATGCATCTGTGACAGCTTGGACAGTGCCCTGCACGTCTGCTTTTACTATCATTGGCATTTCAATCCTCACAGCAACCTCTTCTGATGGATCTGGAATTTCGGTCTTCTGTTCATCCATCTTCCTAAGCCTATATTTCTCAAGCTTCTTTTTCCTCCCTGCACTAAGCATTCTAGCTCTCTCCTCAGAATCCACAACAGTAATATCATCACCGGCCATTGGAAGTCCTTTCAGCCCTTCAATTTCAACAGGCATTGCAGGTCTAGCCCGCTCCGTCAACCTGCCCACTGTATCCCTTATGGCCCTAATTCTTCCCCACTCTGCACCCACAACCACGTGCTGTCCACAAACCTAAGGTCCCTGCCTTCACTATTGCAGTAGCCAAAGGACCACGCCCCCGGTCAAGTCTTGCCTCAACCACATAAGCTTGAGCAGGTCCCTCAACGCGTGCTTTTAGATCCATCAATTCAGTCTGGAGCAGCAAAGCTTCCTCTAATTTATCCAGTCCAGTTTTATTTATAGCAGAAACTTCAACAACCTGGACATCTCCCCCCATCTCCTCCAGTAGCAAGCCCTCTGAAGCGAGCTGGACTCTTACTCTTTCTGGGTCAGCAGCTGGTTTATCACATTTGTTAATTGCAACAACAATTGGAACGCCAGCTGCTTTTGCATGAGACATGGCTTCAAGAGTTTGGGGCATCACCCCATCATCAGCAGCCACCACTAACACAACTATATCTGTGACTGCTGCACCTCTTGCTCGCATCGCACTAAATGCAGCATGACCAGGAGTGTCAAGGAATGTGATTGATGCTCCGGATGGCATGCTGACAACAAATGCCCCAAGATGCTGAGTTATGCCTCCAGCTTCCTTGGCTGCCACGGATGTTTGACGCAGAGCATCTAACAAAGAAGTTTTACCATGGTCAACATGCCCCATGACTGTTACAACTGCAGGCCGAGGTAAAACTTCAGCACCTTCATTGGAGTGCAGCCTCCTAACATTGACCCCAACTTCCTGCAAGGATGGGTGAACACTAAATTAAGCCCTCACAGCATCTCTAGTAGCCACAATCTCATGTTGAACAGACAATATAGTAAATAAAAAAAAGGAACCAAAATGGAGAGCGAAAAGCAGGAAATATGGGTGATTCAGAACCAACAGAAATGAATGATACTGCTCCTCTCGTAAGGGCCAGAGTGCCAGTGAAGTCAGATCAGTGGTGTAAACAACAGGTACTTTCAGACCCCAGATTGGACAGTTCTTTAATCAGATAACTTCAATTACACAAGACATTTTTATAAATAAATATATATATATATATATATTTTCCCCTTAACTGTGGTCCCAAGAACATGGAAACTCCATTCAGGTTGATTTTACCCTCAAAGGCACAAAACATCAAATCTTGGATTAAATTCATATACATTTCCACAATATTAATCGCACATGAACATGCCATCTCTTGGAAGTCTATTGTGAACTATCAATCCCTTTTTTTGGGACATGATATTGTGAACTAAATACTTCAATTACTAAATGATAACATCATGATGTTCACAATATTAATTACATTCTACAACTAAGAAAAGTAAATACCATTGCAACCAGCTCTGCAACGTCGATGGTGATAGGATCAAACTCCGAGTCAAACTTTTCCCCAACATTTATGAGAATATCCTGCAGGGTAGATATAGATTCACTGCTACGCTTGGCAAGCTCCACAATAGTCATACCTTCAAATATGTCAATTGTTCTATCTGGCAAGGATTTAGCAGCTCTCTTTAATTTAGGAGGAACATATGGAGCTTCAACCGGCGGTTGCTTGCTAGTGGCTCTTTTCGCAAACTTCCCTTTCTTGGGAGTCTTTAAACCTAATGGTTCTTCATTTCTTCTTCTAGCTTGTAGTTCCAAACTCACATGAAAATACCTAAGCCAAATTAAAAGGAAAAAAAATATCATTTCAACCCAACATTCATATATGATACAGAGACTTCAGATGTGCCCCGAAGCAAAAGAACTGAGACTGTCATTGTGTCTAGATTCCAGGTTCTACTACCAGAGAATAGTTGTGTGATTTTAGAGAGAGAGATAGAGAGAAGAGTTGTGGAAATTGTAAAATTTTATAAAATGTGACAGGAGTTTTTAATGTGTTATAAGAAGCCGATACCCTAAGGAATGGTATAATTTCAAGAGCCTGTCCTCATTGTCCCCACTCCCATCAGCCCAATACATATATACACACATACATAAAAACATTCATATATATATATATATATATATATATCAAATTCTGTTAACACGTCAATCTAAATTCTACCAATGTTACTTTTTGATTGGCATATAAAAGCCAAGTTGTAAAATTTTATAAAATGTCACAGGAGTTTTTAATGTGTTACAAGAAGCTGATACACTAAGGAATGGTATAATTTCAAGGAGCCTGTTCTCATCGTCCCTACTCCCTTCAGTCCAATACATATACATACATACATACATAAAAACATTCATATATATATATATCAAATTCTGTTAACACATCAATCTAAATTAGGGGTACAACTCAGGCGGGCCAGGCTCGGGCTGAGGTATGTCCAAGCCCAACTCGAGCTCTAATACAGTTGGCCTGAGCCCGGCCCGAGCTGAATTGGAATAGTCTCAGGTTTACCCGAGCCCAACCAATTTTCCAATGCACAAATGAAATCTGATTTCAAACTAAAATTTTGATGCTACATATTCTCTGATCTTCACCCACAATTTCATCACAAATCAAGATATATTACATAATAAAACAAATAATATTCCACACAGAACACAAATTACTCACTTCATCCCATTTGATGTTCAATACCCAATCCAACACAACATATATATTAATATATGTTCAAATAACTATTAAAACTCATCTAGGATTAACGTTTCTTGATACACAAACATATACATACATGTGTGTGTATATATTTGAGGGAGAAAACTAACCTTGGTCTACAAATATGTTCAAAAGAAGTCTTGAAAGAGAGATTGATCATTCTAGACCCCCATTGGCGACAAGTTTGGTGGTCTGACCTTGGTCGCTTCTAGGACTTTCGTCAACGAAGATGACGGTGACAAGCGTGAGAGAGAATGAGTTGAGATAATCACTGCTTTGGGACTTGAGAGATGGCCGCAGATTGAGATCATCGTTGATCATTCGCTGCAGATGGCTGGAGATCGAGAGATCGGTGAACTAGAGAAGGCCAAAGATTTTCTAGGGCAACAATTGGAAGGGTGTAAGAAGATGGTCTAGGGCTGGTCCAACTGGAGAAGGGCGAAGAACTTTCTTCATTGTCTTGCAATACAGAGTCCAGTGACTAGGTTTAAAACATGTAACTATAATATATGTAACCAAATGAAAGGTTCAGATTAGTTTCATATTAAATCTAACGGTTGATAAAAAATTGTTAATATATAGCTTCGAGCTTGGGTTCCTGAAGCTCATGCCTAGGCCCAGCCCGAGTTTAACTCGGGCTTGTAATTTTCAGCCCAGGCCCGTCCCGATTTGTCTAAAATGTTGTCCAAACCCATAAATTTTCAGGCCGGGCTCAGGTTCACCCGCCCGACTTGCAGCCCTAATCTAAATTCTTCCAATGTTACTTTTTGACCAGTGTATAAAAGCCAAGTTAATCAAAACAAAAGCCTCAACCAACTTAGTCAAGACAGTAACCCACTTAAGACTTGATTTGGCTCGTAGGAGTAGCCATAGATAACTACTTGAGAGCTAAACCCAGCGCCACAAACAAAAAACACAGACTAGACTAACTTAAGATTTTGTAAAAAAAAATTATAAAAACAAAAATGAAATTTTCAGCAGGTGGATCAAATAAACTCCAAGAAATATTCATTGCAAAAGAGTCTCACACATGGTTTCTTGCAAATCAAAATCATAGTTTTTAATTGACTAAAACCTAGACCGAATTGGTATTTGTCAGACAAGCAAGCTACATAAAGAGGCCCCCGGTTCAAGCCACGCCAAAGGCATGCCTCATCTTAGCCAATGTGCGGTTTTCGGAGGGGCAGGTTCACATGAACCGTGGTTGGCAGGTATCCCTCATTATAAAAAAAAATGACAATTTTTGTTCAAAAATAAATGAATGCTTGCAAAATGCAAACAACAATCAGATTGTCACACCAAAGGCATGCCTCATCTTAGCCGATAGCGGTTTTCGGAGGGGCGGTTCACATGACCCGTGGCTGGCAGGTATGCCTCATTATAAAAAAAAAAATGACAATTTTTGTTCAAAAATAAATGGATGCTTGCAAAATGCAAACAACAATCAGATTGTCTAAACTCAAGGATCCGTGATTACTCATCATTCCTTAGTAAACATGTAATTTAAAAGACTTTTGAACAGTCCACCATCATTTGTTTTAAACTTCCCACATTTAATATGGGTCTCTATACTTTCACAAGGGAGATAAAGATAACATAAATTTCAATCTTTAAACCATAGGATGGAAAACACCCAATCTCAAGATAGGAAGGGCTGACAAATACAAACCACAGCATTCCCAATAGATCCTACACTTCTCTTCTTGAAGAAGATATCATGTAACGAAGGAGAATTTTGATTAGATATTCATTCAGTGTGCTTAGAAGTGTAGAGGAAGGACATTGATCCACATGTCAAGCATAGTTAAATCAGCAAAGGAAAAGAACGGGACAGGTCATGAGTTGCTTTGAGTTTTATTTAGTGAAAGGAATTACCCAAGGGATGACCCAATTTGATGCTACCATTATAGAGGGAAAGGAGGGCATAAAGGTAGACTGCAATAGGCAATCATGAGTGGAGGAAGACAATAGATAATTAAAGGGGCATTGTGTTTATGAAGATAAGAGGATGTTCATACCTCTCTCCAATTATAAGGGTTACTACCCTGCTACCCATGTCTACTTTCTATGCTGAACTTGCGTTCAAAGTTTGTAACCCAATTTTCTTTCGAAGTTTTCACTTCAATTGTGAGGTAAAATGTGGTGGGCCCAAGAGGAAAATCTTTCTTCCCTTATCCCCTCAGTTTGCTTCTTTTGTCTCACGGTTTAGCGGAAAAACAATGGGAACAAACTTCATAAAGAGATTTAAAAATATATATATTCTCTTCACTCATCCCCTTCTAAAAACTGTGGGGACAATTTTAAAGGAATTCTTTGCTGCGGACAATGTTTCAAAAGTGTTCCCAAGGCATGAACAAGGTGGGACCAAAATCACTTCAAAGCAAGAGGATATACCTTGGCAGTTAAGGCATTGCTCAAAGCACAAAAGCGCACTTTCAAGCTTGTCTAGTGATGCATACACAGAACATCTCATTTTATTCTTTCAGTTTCAGCTAACCATGATCACTTTAAATTAATTACCATGATAGATAATAAAATTTATGGTAAGGTTGTGCAAGGGGAAAAAAAAAAACTAAAAATTAACATTTTAGAACACAAATACTGAACCAAATACTGAAACTAAAAAAAGAAAGGCAAAGGAACTTTCAACATTCAAGCACATCAAGAAGATTTACCAGAAAAATCCATTCCAAATACTGAACCAAATGAAGAGAAAGTACGATCTAATTTTGTCTTCATTTCATTTTCCCTTATTTTATTGGTGTTTGTGTTTGTGTGTGTGTTGGGGGGGTGGGGGCCACTCCAGAGGACAGAGGTCTTCCAGCAGAGTTTTGCAGAGGAAATCAACTTAGGACCTCGAATATGTTTTCCTCGAGTATTTATTTTACTAAGCCTAGAATGCTTAAATAATGCAAGGGAAAAATGTCATCAACAATTCAACTTGTTTTTATAAAAAAATATTTAAAAATTTAAAAAAAGGTTCTTGATTTACAAGCTCTCACTACAATTCATAATTTTTTTTTATATTATGTATTTTTCACAAAACCGAATAACATTAAGCAATGAAAAATTTATCCCTCATGCTTTGAGGATTATACCCTAATAAAAAACTTATCACTCATGTTTGAGGCTTATACTTTGTAAGTTCATTACTGAATCTGGTTCGCTTCATTCATAAAGGGAAGAGAACAAAATAGAGAGAGAAAACGAGAAGACTGTTACGCAAACAATTGCTATAAAAGCTTGATTTATTAGAGAATAAGGCTAACAATGTATATCAAGCTCTCAACATTCCCCCTCATGTGTGGCCATGGCGCATAGACAAATACGAAGTAGAAGAGAATGAAAATGAAAACGAAGAATAAGTGCAAATGAAGAGCTTTCAAATTTTTGGTTTGCGAATTTGAGTTCTTCGCTCAATTCTTGCAGATCTGGAAAGTGACTTGTCATGGATAATCGTCAATTGCTATTAGGTTTCATATTTATCTCAAAGAAATCAGATCAAATCGAATTGGATACTGAGTAATCATAGAGGTTTGAACTTTAAAGAAGAGTATAGCAAGAAGTGGGCCTATGGTAGCAGATGCAATGACGATCGGTGTTTGATTGCAGACATCGTCAATTGTCTACTCGTAGCTTGATATATAGTGTTGGTCCATTCTCTAACATGTTAAGCTTTTGGAGCAATTGTTTGCGTAATATGGTATCAGAACCTTGGTTATAGGAGGTCTTGAGTGCTCTTTTGCTCCAATCAATTCGTGCGTGCAGAGGACGTGGGAGGGGCAGCATTTATAGGCAAATCTTGTGACTAAGCTTATACCATGCTTCATAGGAAATTAATGCTTTGCCTTAGACCTTTGTATTCTATATTCTAAATTCTAACACACTAAATTCAGAAATTGTTCAATCAGGCTAATTAGTGAACTAATCTAGAGCAAAGCACTCAATTGTAACATTTCAACTTTCCAAGGGAGATGCTAGTGAAAGAGTATATTAGAGAAAGTTGATAAGCCTGGCTGCTATCATCACCAAACAAAATGACATGGAGAAGAATAGAGGATCAAACATACTTAGCAAGAAACATTGTGTAAAAAAATGGAGATCAAAAAGACGTTAATTTACCGTACTAATGGTCGCTTGATCAAGAACTTGCAATTGTCACCATCTGATAATGCTGGGCTAACGGAGAATTCTGCAGCACAAAAACTTGAGAATTTAAGTGACAATATTGTCAAGTACTTTTTATTATTGTTAATTTGATAAGTGGCGATGATGTGGAATTATATTTGAAACTTTCTTCATACTGTTCCATATTACTCTTTCAACTATTGCCAATGAAAAATGATTTAAAACAAAATAAAATTGCAAAATAGTATTCATCTTAGCTGGCCAAATAAATGGAAGGCACTGCTAATTTATTGATCATTTTAAATCATGTTAAATTGCAGATAGATTCGGAAATTGCATGTTTAACTAACTTAATTGGTAGGTCTCCAGTAAATTGTGAGATAACAAGCTGAACAACCTATAAGCCAGCTATAAACCTAAACAGAACCATAAATGTATCAAACATGAGCAGGAGAAGATGTAAAGATCATTTTCGTTTTACCTCGCAGTAAAACTGACCAAAGCAGAAAGTGATTTTGCCCCGTCTTCAAGGGTAGACGAAGAAATTGACACAACTGCATCTCGTGGTGAAGTCAATGCTTTTGTAAGACTAAGACGAATTCCCTGCAGAAAAAGATCAAGGTAAAAATTCCAAGTATTACAAGATGGAAAGGTCACTTCAGTAATTTAAAGCCTTGATATATCAGGAGGTTGAGGCTGCAGAGGAGTTCTTACAGGTGATGTACAGAATGGACGCTAGGAGGAGCAGACTTGATGATATTAGGTGGAAGATCTTGAATACAGGTAAATTTAAATTTGAAGTGAAGCCCTTTTATGAGGCTCTAGTTGGTTCTTTGAAGATCTCCTTTCCTTGGAAAGGGTTTTGAAAGACATAAATTTTTTCTAAATTGGAATTTTTAAGTTAGACAGCAGTTCATGCAAAGAATTTGATGGTGGATAATATGAATGTTGGTAGATAAGTTCATTCCCAATTGGTGTTTCATGCGCAAGGAGGCTAGAGAGTCTGTGCATCACCTTCTCATCCAGTGCAAGTTGGCTAGGGAGATGTAGTCAGTTTTTGCAGCTGGTGTTTGAGGTATCGTAAGTTTTCCCAGGTCAGTGCTTGATAGTGTTATGGGGACATCAGGAAGAAAAGGCAAAGGAGGGCTTGAGAGGTAACTCTCTTACGTGGGGAGAGCAGAATCATCATCACATTCACAGGATAGAAAAACCTACTCAAGAGTTAAAAGGTAAAGTTTGGAAGTAAAGTTTGGAAGCATTACATAGCTGCATTAATGGAAGCGTGAATCCTTCAATTGAGCAATTCTTGCACTTCGTAGAAATATGGATTCTTTTCATACAGGTAGTATAATTTTTGCTTTGCATACAACCTGTGTGCATTGTTGCACCCCTTGTTGTGCCACCTTGTAGTGCATTACTTTACTTCTCCCCCCCCGGGAACCAAAAAAAAAGGGATTACTTCAACAACTTGCGTTTTTAAAAAAGTATTTGGTGCCTTATGCATTACAATTATATATATATATATATATATATATAGAGAGAGAGAGAGAGAGAGAGAGTGACACCTATACAAAGTCAGACACAACTCTTTTAGAAAGAGAGATGAGATGACAAACAGTATGAATCTCAATCCTAAAAGCAACGTGAGGAAGGGTCAAAATCCCAACGAAAAAACCAGCAGTTACACCATGTAATCCCAGCATAAAATACTCCAATGCAATCCATTCCACTAATTCAAATTCCAAGCAATTAGTAGTTAAATGCACAGGGCACAACATTAATACAAACCGATGTTCAACTAGTTTGCATTATACACATTAGATATCTAACTTTCTTTTTTTGGGTAACTAAGTGGCCCTTGGAGTAGGAGTTGAACTTGGGACCTTGGGAATATTACCCAAGCTTACCCAAGCCTCTTCCCAACTCATTCAACCCTAAGAGTTACATTTGATATGTAAGTTTATACAATCTCTCTTAAATTAGTGGCAGAGATTGAGTTATTTACATCATTTTTCTTTTAAAAATTTTATTGTAGAGCACATATATTAATCAAATCAATTTAAAAATTTTTATATTGGATAAAAATAAAAATAAAAATTTAAACATGGACATATAACAATTTATGGCTCAAGTTGAATCATATTAAAGTCCATAATTGTGATTTATAGGCTCAAATGTTATATTTAACACAACAGAAATCATGAGAAGAGAAAAACTTGCATGCACATCGGTAAATTAACTTCAAGGACGCACCTTTTTCCCAACCGCTCTCCAAGCCATTCATAAAGTAAGTTAAACTCTGCATGATTAAATGGAAAATTAAAGGTAGTGCAAAAGAAGTACAGTTATATATGAAGAATATCAACAACAATGGTAATGCAATGACAAAATGAAACTGTGATTAGAAATCTATAATAGTGATTCCCTGCATTCTGTGAAGTTTTACATTCTCAATTACTTACACGTGCTTAAGTGATACAGAATAGTGATTCCCTGCATAATCAACCTACAATAAACCACTATGTGACTTCTCAAACTTGTCAGCCATTTGATAAAAATCCAAACCTGTTTTAAGACCAAATTAGTCCACAACCATTCCTGACATCGACTCAGGAAGGCAAGCCCCGACAAGCAAGTTCTACAATAAGGTACAGAATCCAATATAGATTATCAGAGAAAATTGCCAGGCATTTGCTATGTTCTGTGAATCCTACGTTCAAAAGGGTTAATATCTTGATCAATGGCTTGAATTCGTCCAAACATACAAATACCGAAATACGCCCACATATATAAATATAAATATAACCCTAATTCCACAAAATCAGAGGAAGAGCCCTACAGTGCCGCAAAATCGTATCAGAAAATGGATGACACAATGAGAGGTGATGTCTTGTGAAGATACATCCACAAATTTGAATCTCACAAAGATTTTTTCTTTCTTTGCCAACTAAAGAAACGTAAATTTATTCAAACAAAAGAAATTACATCAGGGAACTATTCTATCATTCACAAGAAATGGTTCCAACCACCCGGAGGGGAATCCAACAAAACTACTACTCGTCAAGAGAGCAAGCCTTCCTAGCCATATCATGAGCAGCTACTCTATTTTCGTAATTCGAAAAAAACAAAGTTAATACTCCATGTTTCGTCATTATAAGTTAGAAATCAAAAATGTAAAATCAACTCACAGGTAAGGGTCGCGAAATAGACACCACGGTGTCAAGTGGATCCAAATAAGCGGCCAGTATGGAAGATTTTTCAATTATGACAGGTTTCCATGAACAAATGGATTGGAACAACGTAAGATTGGACTCCTGCGACCATGTAGTCCGTGCTGATGATTGTACTCAGAAAACGGTTTTCTTTCTCTGAAACTTCTTCGACTGGTCCCTCGATAAAGCACCAGCCTTTCCGTTGCCCTAGTCAGGCTGGGAGAGTGGGAACGAAAATAGAGAGGTTTTTTTTTTTTTTTTTATAGAAAAAAATAGAATAGAGGGATATTTCACTAAAAATACATTTGACTATCTTCTAATTAATAATATACAATAACGTAATAATTCATAATAATTAAGATTTTAATTAATTTTATAATAAATAATTAAAATTTTTATTACCTAACAATAGAGACTATAAAAATATTGTCTAAGAAACCTTACAATAGGTGAGTATATTTATTAGGGAATAAAATAATTATATGTATTCTTATATTTATATATATATATATATCTTATTTATGATTTTTTTATAATTATATTCATTAATATTGTATATAATTGGCAAAAAAATTTTGTAACTAAAAATAATTATAACATATGAAATACAACTTATTTTTGTCTTAATAATTTAAGTTGATTATTACATGTACTTTTTATAAAAAAATTGAAATATTATTAAAAGTTTCATATATAACATTTTTTATGTCAAAAGTCAAGTAAAAGTAAAGAATAATTTTAACTCATGAAAGTATAAAACGAGACTTAAAAATTAATTATTCAAATAATTAATAATTTTTCAATATCTTGTGTATTAATTATAAAATAATTAACTATAATAAAGTAAAAAAAATTGTTAATGTCATCATTTAATTTTTTAAGAATGACAAATTTAATGTTATACTTTTGAGGCTATGACAAAAAAAGCTAATAAATAAATGATGGTAACTTTGTAAAATTAGTATGACTATCAATGTCATCAAAATAGGTATTAGAATAAAAAAAGATTAGTGTAATTTATCTAAATAAAAAAATGTATAAAATTCTGAAACAAATCAAGTTATTTGAACTTGACTCGTAATTGATTCGGTTAGAAAGTTTTTTTGAGATTGGTTAAAGAGATAAATAAGTCAAATTTGAATATATTTTTAAGCTTGTTAATTATTTGAGATTTGCTTAAACTCGACTCGATAAATTAATAGGTGATATAATATTATATTAAAAAGATAAAATTACTTGAATTTGATTCACAATTGACTTAATTAAAAATTCGTTCAGGATCAACTCAAAAAATAAACAAATTAAACATAAACGCAATTTGAAACTCATTTATTTTAACAAATCAAATTTAAACAATTTCCTATTCTACTCGACCTTGACACATTTATAATCCTAAAGATATATCATTGGTTTGTTATTGTATGTAATTGATTGCTACCTATTTCCATTTTAAAAATAAAAACATTTAAGTGGCATCCGGTAATGACATTTTCTTTAATTTTTTTTTTAAATGAAAAAAAGTGTGTTTCCGTTTTTATTCTTTATTTAAAATAAAATAGAAACGTTTTTTGTAACTATTTTATTTTTTATTTTTTGTTTTGAGTTTTGATTTAGGGTTAAGAAGAAAAAAATCTGCTGCCAGTAGAGATATTATTATTATTTTATTATTTGTTGTTAGCCAATAGCTTCCCAACAGGCAACAGCAAGAAAAAGAATAAGAAATCAGGCAGCTCACACCAGTAGAGATTGAATCTCGGACATCATTAGAAGATTCAGTCGTGTATATGTTTTCTTTTTGTTTGGAATGAATGTAAAAACAGAAGAAAAAAAAGGTTACTGATAGAGATCTAAGGTCTGGCCTCATTAAAAGATCAGTTAGCATGCATGTTTTCATTTTGTTTAAAAATAATGCGAAAATACTTTTTTCTTGTATTCAAAAACATAAAAGACAATTAGGACTCAGATCCTATTCAAATTGTTTGCCGTGGATTTGATTTTCCTCGTATCAAAAATGGTTTGAAGGTGTCGAACAATAATTTTGTTCACTTGGAAAACAAAACATAAATGAATGAATTTATGATGAAGTAAGCAGTTCCCGATTACATTGGCTCCTCCTGATCTTCAGACACCTGCTCTGAACATCCCATTACATCAAAAAATAGAAAAAAAAGATAGGGTAAAGGGGGGGGGAAAAGGCTTTATCATCTTATTCATGCCTTTTTAATTCAACCCAACAAAAGTCTCATTAACAAACATTTTATTGGATAAGAAAAAATCAGCTTAAGCTGGAATCATAAATAAATATTACTTTAACAAATCAATGATTTCCTCTGCCTGCACAAAATGAGTGAAGTAAATAAAGGAATTCAGAGAACCTTTTTTCTTTTTCCTTTCTTTTTTTAAAGAAAAAGGAGGAAATGCACTAAAAAAGCAAATAGCAATCAGAGAGCAGTTCTATGGTTGATGTTTTGATATCGGAAACTTGGATAAACAAAAGATGATTTGGAAAAAAAAATCCAGCCCATCATGCAGCAACCTGAACAAAGAGCCGCTTGCGGATCTGCCAAAAAAAGGGAGAAAAAACATAAATGTGGTTTAAGCACGGCAATACGTAGCACAAAGTGGTAGCAAGTTGAAGCTGTTATATACAACAATGATTAAGGCTGTAATTATATAACTGGCAATGATGCCAGATTAGCTGATGGTTTCTTTCTCATCTTGGGGCTAGGAATGGTTTTATTTTCATACTATACTATATAGTATTCGAACTGCACAGATTTACCTGAACTTCTCAGGTTGTAAAGTTATGTATGATATTTTCAGGGCAAAAACACTATTTGACTGATCTATATATGAAAAATAATTGCAATTACTAGCAATTGATCTCTATATGAAAAGAAATTACAATTATACACAACTGGTCCCGAGCTCGAAAAAGGGAGGGCTTGCGTTAAATAACTGACAACAAGCACAGAACTTTGTCAGATTCCTCAGGAACATGAATTCTTAGCTGTCCCAAATAGTTGAGATAAGCTGTTTGTTGAGTTGAGTTCCGTTCCTAGAGGGTAAAATTAAATACAAGAAATTTAGCTCAGTGGGCAATATTTAACCAATAGAATTGGTTAATCAGGTCGTGCCCCTGCTGGGAGTTTCATTTCAAGTGTCCTACATTTATCCTTTTACTCTTTTTTGTACAAAAATTTCCAGTTTCTACAATTTTAAGAGGACACTCCACTAATATCCTATTGGGCATCTTGAAAAGCACTAATTGTAATAGCTTACAAAGAATATTGGAATATTTTTGTAATGAAAACACTGTGGACCAGTGGAGGTCCCATGGAAGCAATTAATTCATCACGGTACATCTCTGTTTTGCACCGAAACTTAAGTTATCTCATTAGTGGCAAAGAATGAAAGAGTCAATAAAGAATGTTGTCATCCAAATAAGATAAATGGTGCAGAAAAGGTTTTTTTTTCTTTTGTTGCGGGGAGGGGGGGGGGAGTGTTTGACATAAGCCCTGAATGATTATAACAGCAGAAAATAAGAAGTGGCCAAAAATGAACAAATAGCCAAACACTCAAGGATGCTTTTATAATTGTCACATTGAAAAAAGAAACAGATGCACACAACAACATTAATGGTCACCAGGTGGGAAAAAAAGGACAAAATAATTACTCGAAAGAAAAAATACCTCTGGAAGTTTTTTTCGGAACACAACATCCAACCTTGTGTCAAGTGTGTTCTCACACACAATTTTGCCATCTCGAGAAGCCAACACTACACCTCCAGAGCTGAAAAAACAAGACGGATATTACCAGTGGGCCATTCTTTCAATAACAAATTGGCTAGCAAAAGTTTGACTAGGCACATGTAAATGCCAGGCTACTGTTCACTTAACTGCAGCCCATCATAGAAACAATGTGAATAGCTGTTTTTTTTATTTTTATAAGTGATGATGTGAATAACTGTATTCCATTTATTCTAAGGATTTATCTATAATTCCCCCCCCCTAAAAAAAAAAAATTACATATACATATATTATATATATACCAGAAAGGACCATGGGAATGATGATGTGAAGGAGCAGGCGGAAGGTGAACACTGTCAACTATAATATCAGGCGGATAAACATTTGCTTTCTCCACATATTCCTCCTTTGCTGAGTGCAAAACAGACTCCACCAAATGTAGGTCATCTTTCCGACAACACAACAGGACAGCAGGCTCTTTTAATCTCAGCAAACTCTGCATTACATATGATAAACATCACAGTCTAGCCAAAAGTCCAAATTATGAAAACTAAGTAATATCATAATGCATGCTAGAACTTCTCATGAATTATGAAACTTAAAACTTTATGTTTTGACTTCTCGTGAAAATTGCTTCAATCCATTTGTTATTCAATAGGTTTGGCAAAGCAAAAAAAATCATCCTCGAGACTGACACCAATACAGAAATTATGTCAACATAATTGATACTCAAAACTAGAACATCATCACAAATAATTCTGATGTGACTTCAAGTCCTCAAAAATAGTACATCAAGATTTTCTGAAGTTGATTTGTGATTTTCTTATGCATTGGATTTTCTTCTCTTTTTTTGACAACTTAATCTGTATACACTTAACATGATTTATGAAGTTTCTTCAGTACTCTCATCTTCTCTTATCTATTTTTCCTATATTTGGGTGAGAGGAAAGATTTATATATTAATAATCCAGTAGAAAAATCCTTGCACAAGAATTTGTTGAGAAGTGTATCTAGATTCACAAACTTCCAAATTTGAGGGATGCATAAATAGTATTAACCCAAAAACAACTCCACCATTTTCTAATGTTGTAGCTAGTTAATCTTGTTTCTTAAAATATGTTCTCATAAAGAGAATGTAAGACATTACGGAAAAATTCTCAGACCTGAACAATGAGATCTTTCAAAAGCTTTTTATACACATGGTGGTCATGGCTCACATGCAGGAGCTCCTTTGACGCTGCCTCTCTCATGGAACTGACCAAGTCATCCTGAGCTTGAAGAACTTTGATCCGAGAAGAATTGAGCTGCATAGAGTATTCACTGCAACAAATCAATATAAAGAACCTTTGTTAGCATATATTAACAAGACTGAAATTTTAATTATGTCCAAAAGATGATGATGATGAATTAATTATGATAGAGAGTCTCTTCTCCATAGCTCCAACTTTTTTACTTCATATGAAGTGCATACAGAATATAACCTTGCCTTTAAAACCAATTTACTCCATCTTTCTTGTTTCATGTGAAGGGATCTAACCAAGGCTCCTCTAAATTAGAGGGCATGCTTTGAAAGTTTCAATTTAAATTTTTTTTTTTTAAATTATAAAAACAGGATAATGTTTGCTTTGCTACACATATTAGAAGTACAACATGTTTACCAGAATGTAGAACACAAAACAAAAGGCATAAAAACTGATATAAGCAAGGGATGGTTACGAAGTTAGACAGAACAACATAAACATTGTCTTTTTTAGTGGGGAGCCTCACTTAATATGATAGGCAACAGTAGAAACTAATTGATGAGATCAAATGTCAAATTAAGTTTTTAAAGAATACTTCGGCAATCTCCAAACTTCCAGCCTAAGTCCATACTGAAAACTTGAAATTACCTGACTCTACAGAAACAGTTTCCACTGACCAGGTTAAACAAACTAAAGCACTTGTGTGTCGCCAAACCCCAATATTGATTAGAAAGTATAAAACAAAGATTCTATTGATGACTTGATTTAATACAAAGTAAAAACTATAGAGGCCAGACTAATTTTTTTTTATACATTTTTTTGGCTTAAGAATAATCTATATAAGCAACTGTGACGCATTTTGAAGTGATGGACTACAGAATTTTGACCGTGAAGATTATCCACTCGTGATTGGAAGGTGGATAGCCACTCAAACAAATGATAAGAAGGCAAAAAATATCCTACGAGAAGTAATCAAATCTTTATATCCCCACCATTCCTTATATTTGAAATAGTATCAATGATCCATTGACATTTTTAGACTGGAGGGTGATCATAGGAAGCTCAGCCTAAACAAAAATAGCAAGAAACCCAAGAGCAATCCAGATCTCGCAGAAATTATTTCATGTCACGAAAAAAGTAGTCTTTACATGAAAATTACAGAAGCGGAACCCTTAAAACTTCGTTTCAATAATAAATTACTCAATAATAAATTAATCTAATCATATAATTAAACAATCAAAACCGCATCATATCAACCAACTGATGTTTAATCTTCCTCGAATTATTATATCTACCAATGTTGATAATTGAACAATGTAAACTCACAAATATAAATTTGTGTATATGTATGTGTATGTGTGCCTATGAATGCACGTGTATAAATAATAGAGCTCGGTATATTACATTTTCTTTCGAACTTCAACTTGCTTCTCTTTACGCTCATATTCTTGTCTGATCTTCTTCTTCTCCGCTTCCACCAGTTGCAACTTCTCGATGTTGAATTCCTGTGCAAATCATGATACGAGTGTATAATTCCTGTTTATATCCATAGCTATATCTATCTATCATGCATATATAAATAATCGAACGAGATTTGCGTATAAATTGGAGTTCCCATGAGAACTGGCTTACTTCTTCGGCAGAAACAGAGATCTCATTGGCCTTCTCTTCCGCTTCTTGGCTGATGAATTTCACCATCTGCTGGATCTGCTTCGAGACATCTGCGTCGTTCATTTTCGGATCTGAATGGGCAAAGATCGGAGACTAGACAGTGATCAGGAGGCTCCCTAGCGTTCTTCGATCGATCATACAAATGCGAACAAATGCGATCATTGCAGCTTTAGTGCTTGCGCATGAATCACAAATTCAATCTTTTCCCCATATTTTATTAAAATTACAGAAGCTACCCGTTATTTACTTTACTCCTAATTTAATAAATCTTCTTTCATTTTTTTAATGTCGTGAAACACGTTATATTATAAAAAAAAATAATTAGTTTTTTTTTTAAATTTAATGTGAATATTGTATAATATAATTGATACGTGATAGATGCTCTCGAAGGTTTGCATTAACAAAGTTATATCAATTTTATATTTTAATTATTTATTCCTTTTAATTTTGCATATTTTTTTTTCAAAAAATTTAAGAATTAATCTTTTGTTATTTACCACAAAATATTTTTTTTTTAATTTTATTTTTCATATCCTTATCCTATGTAACCGAGGTTTATATTAGCCAATAGGCAAACGTGATAGAGTTATAAATTTAAAGAATGAAAAAATATCATTAATATTCTATTGACACAAATAATGTGTTAATTAAAATATCATAATTATAATTTATTTAATAAATAAAATTTTAATTACTAAATAGATACATTTATAGACTCAGTTTCATTTTATAATAAGATTTAAATGAGTTTGATAGACTCTTTTTTTTTAATATATAACAATTGGAGACGGTCATGGGGAGAATGACTAATCTACTTGTATATGCGAAGCTTTAAACTTAAGTTAAGTGTGTGAGAAAAATGAATTTTTGTTAATTCAAGATAGAAAAATACCTCACCCTATTTCTAATAAAATACGTATGTAAAAAAAAATAAAGGAGGTGAATCATAAATGGAATAAGAGATTAAAATCCTAGATGAGTTTCGAGTGGGAATGGAATAGAGGTGATGACATCCAATTATTTATTTAAATTTCATAAATATTTTTAGATATTCTCATATTTTTTTTTTGATACTCTAACATATACAAATCACTATGTATACATACACACACATATATATACACAACAGGAGACTACCCCCAAAATTTTCAAAATTTAATTTTTTTTACTTATAGTTTGTGTATTTTTTTTTAATTTAAAAGTTACATGTCCCTTCAATTTTTTTTTTTTGTACTTTTCATCAGAATTCTTCAAATTCTACTCTTTTTTTTCCCTGCTTCCCAAGTGATATTTTTGGATTTGCCATGGTATGTACGTTGATTTGTATGAGTAATAATATTAATTTATTAGTTTAATATTCAAAAAATATATAAAATTAATTTTTAGACAGGAAGAGGTTTGAGAAATGAGGCAAAGACAAGACGAAAAATACAACTAACAAAGTAAGGTGGTGGGAATTGGGATAGGAAGGCATACTTGAAATAGGGGATGAAATATGAGAAATTATTTAGTAGGTCAATTACACTGTATCATTATTTGATTTAGGTGTGACTTTTTCTTATAAATTTTATTATTTTTATAATAATTACAAGAAAAATCTTCTTACGATTTTTAAAAAAATGATAAAAATTATGAGAGACAATCATACTATAGTAAAATGATCGTGAATAACTTTTTATAGAATAGGAGTTCCCGCCTTATTGTCATACATAGAATAGTATTGCAATATAAGCTTGAGAGATAACTATTTTTCACTAAACAAGGCTAAAAATGATCTTCCCAAACTATTCTATTGTCATTTCGTCTATAATCAGGTTGAATATAAATAAAGTTTTGTAGAGTTTTTTTTTAATAACATATGTGTGTTTTTATATCAAATTTTTGAATTCCACGTGTTTGACGGTTTTTTTATGTTTATTTATTAGAAGTGTCTTTTTAAAAACTTTTTTGAGTCCAAATTTTTGTTTTACGGTGATTTTTGAAATAATGCATTTAGAAGTGTATTTTCAAAAGATACATTTTGTCTTAAAATATATAATTTTGACGGGTAATGAATTTTTTAATACTTAAAACTTATCAAATAAATAAGTCGATTGTTTTAAAAACATTTTATGAAAATATAATTTTTTTAAAAAGAACACAAAATAAATAAATAAGTAAGAAACTCATATAATTATAAATTTTGTCCAAAAATAATGTTGGTTTAATAAAAAATACAGGTCAAAGCCCCTAGTGACTAAGTGATATATGTGCCTTCTTTTATAAAAACGTCACGGTTTCAATTTTTTCCAAGCGTGTGTATATGTTTATTTTACAAGTTGCAGACCATAAGATCGTCAGGATTATTCTTTCTTGCAATGGGCTAACTTGTTTGTAAATAAATAAATAAATATATATGGGTATATTCTTTTCTTTGTTAAAAAAATCAAATTATTTGTGTGTATTATTAATATAGAGTAAATTATATTGATATTTCTTGGGATGTATGATAATTATAGTAATTTTTTTAAGATTTTTGAAATTGTGTACTAATTTCTTATGTTTTATTTAATAATATACAGATACTTTTCAAAATGACAAAACTATTTCTTTAATATTTTTTTATTTAAAAAAAAATATTGATAAAAACTTTAAATTTATTTTTATATAAAATAAAAATAAGTTATTTATCCTTAAATTTATTTTTAAATAAAATAATAACTTTTTTATAAAAAAAGTTAAGAAAAAATTAGTCAAAATTAAAAAAATATAAATTTTTTTTTTTATCATTTTAAAAAAATTGATTAAAAAAATATTTATATATAGTCAAATAAAAAAAATATAATTTTAATTTTTTTTTAAAAATTAATGTAATTTCTATAAAACTTAGAAAAATAATTTATCAAAGATAACCACCAGGCATTAAGCAATCCCGGTGACGAGGGGCATTAGCTGGCCAGCCAGGCGACACCACATCGCTTACAAAAAAGCCACATGTACCGCAAAGGGACACATGGGCAATAAAGTAAGTAATGACCCACGTCATTTGTAGACGGCCAACTCACCTACCCATTGTCCCATCGTATATCGCTATCCGTATATATACAACTGAGTAAATACAATACCTTCGTACCTATAAACCTGCTCTAGTGCTCTCATTTATACGCTGTCTGCTACAGCCTTGAGTTAACGTTTTACGACAACACGCGTCGCCTGACGTGGCCTTTGGCTTCGCGCCTGTCTTCTTCGTCTCCTTCACCTGTCTCTTCTCCGAAAAGTGGAAAACTTCCTTTCCTGTGATTCATGAGATGAGATTGCTAGAGCTACATAGAGTAATGCTGAAAATGACGAGCCTGGGTTAGGGTTTCTTTCGAGTTCAATAACTAAGGCATTTTTTAATACATATACGTGTATATATATATATATACACATTTACGTATGTATGCGTGTTTATTTTGGAGGTGAAGAGGAGGAAGATTTGGGAATAGTTTGGAGGTATGTTGAATTTACATTTTGATTTGTTGATCTTTTTTGGTTTGAATATTTACGCATTCTGACGAAGACTTAACTTCATTACGGAGATGCTTCTGGATGTTTAATCTCTGCAGTTTCTTTTTTCTTTTTACATTTTCTTTAGAACAAATTGGGATTTGGGTTCCCTATTACAAATAAAAAGTCAGATTTCCATGTAACATACTTAGAATTATGGCTAAAATTAGATCTATGACGGGAAGTAATTTATACGAGAACACTTTTCGTGTAACCGAAACATTTTAACAGCAAGACACAAGTTGGACAGTGGAAGCTCAAATACTAGTTTGTCCAAAATAAAGAATAGACAATTAACAAAGAATTAAACACAAAGCAATTGCTCAAAAGTGTACAAGGATTCATGTGGTTCGGCCTTAGGCCTACTTCCACTGGCGAAGAAGAGGAAGAAGCTTTCAATATTTGCAAAAGAGAATACAAAGATTGATTACACTAACAAAGTACACAGATTATTTTCTATGTATTTCGTCTCTCTCTAATCCCTCACACTTGGTGTTGCTTTTCGGCTCTCGCACTTCACCATTTGCTAAAGTACCCCATTTATAGGCCTTTGAGACCAGCACAATAGCAGTAGGAAACAAAGGTGAACTGGAAATGAGATACTGTGCGGCATTCAACCACTTCGACGCCTCCTCCATGATCTTCTTATTTGTCTAGTTTTCAATCATGGCCTTCCACTGTTTGAACTTCTCCAACACATCATTTTTGTTCTTCAAAATTTACACTCAAGACTTTCTTTGTATACTCATCAATGAAAATTAACATATATTTGGAACCACCAATAGAAGGAACTTGAGAGGGACTCCAAAAGTTTGAGTGGATATAACCCATACTTCCGTTAGTCTTATGCACATCAGTACTGAACTTAAGTCTGCACTGTTTGCCAAAAACACAGTGCTCACAAAGTCCAGTTTTCTGGCCTCAAAGTAAACCACGTTTGCTCAATTTTGTCATCCCCCCTTTCACTCATATATCCCAAACGCATATGCCAAAGACGTATCGTCTCTGTATCTAGATCTGTTGATGAAGACACCGCTGCAACACTTCACTGTGTTGCCTTCTAGAAAATAAAGGCCATTTTACTTTCTCCTGTTCACCAGAACTACAGCACCTTTTGAAACCCTTAGAACTTCACTTTCAGCTGTGTACTTGCATTGTTGGAGTCAAGAATACCGAAAGATATTAAATTCTTCTTCAAATCTGGAACATGTCGGACATCTGTCAAAGTCCCGACAATACCACCGAACATCTTAATCCAGATCGTGCCAATACCCATAGTCTTGCTAGGCATGCTATTCCCTATCAAGACAGTACCACTCATAAAAGGCTGATAGGTAGTGAACCAATCTGTATGGGGGACACGTGGTGAGAGAATCCCAAATCAAGAATCTACTCGTTTCCCGAAAAGACATTTTCTGCATATGAAGAAGTAGCTTCCACGACTCCAACAACATTAGAAGATTTATCATCCTTTTTCTTCTGCTGTTTATGGTGCAGCTATTGCCCCTTATCTTTCTTTTCAGTTTTGGACAATTTCGTTTTGTGTACCCAACTTTATGACAGCAATAGCATTCAATATATGTCCCACCTCTGCTACCTAATCTCTGGTTATTAGTTATTCCTCTGATAACCAAACCTTCTGCTTGGTCTTCACCACCATTCTCAGACACTTTTTTCCTCAATTCTTGAGAATGCAACGAAGAATTAACATCTTCCATCAAAATAATGTCTTTACCATAAAGCATATAGTAATAAAATTCTCATATGATGGAGGCAAAGAATATATTAGAATCAGGACTTCATCTTCATCTTCCATTTTGACATCAACAAATTTCAGATCCCTAATGACCTTGTTAAACTTGTCCAGACGGTCTTTAATGGGTGTGCATTCTTTCATGTGCAGATTCTTTGCTCCCAATACAACTTGTTAGCGAGAGACTTCGTCATATGAAAGCTTTCCAATTTTAGTCACAACTCTGTAGTTGTCTTAACCTTTGCAATTTCTCGGAGTACCTTGTTTGCCAAGCGTAGATGAATTGCACTAAGTGTCTTTTCATCAAGTTCTTCCTTCTTTACGTCGGTCATTAAATTTGACAATTTTTTTTTTTTACCAACCAGAGCTTTATGCAAATCCTGTTGAATCAATAGAGTTTGCATCTGAAGATAATATGTCCATCAAATTTCTCAACTTCATATTTTTCTGCCATCACTAACAATACTGTGAATAGTACACAACGAGTTCTTGCTAATAGTACCGATGAATAGTATCGACAAACAGTACTCTGGATAGTGAATAGTACCATGAACAACAGAACAAGTATTACAAACAATACTGATGACTAGTATTGCGTTGGCTCTGATACTAATTTGTTACGACAACAGAAGCTCATATACTAGTTTGTGTGGACACACCGGCAAAATAAAGAATGGACAATTAACAAAGAATTAAACACAAAGCAATCACACAAGTGCAAAAGAATTTACGTGGTTCGGCTTGAGGCCTACATCTACGGCGAAGAAGTGGAGGAAGATTTCACTATTTGCAATACAAAGAGTGATTACACTCACTCACAAAGTACACAAATTATTTTCTATGTATTTTGTTTCTCTCAATCTCTCACACTTTGTATTGTTTTCAGCTCTAGCACTTCACCATTTGCTAAAGTACCCTAGTTATAGGGCTTTGAGACCGACACAATAGTAGTAGGAAACAAATGTGAATTGGGAATGAGTTACTGCGCCACATTCAACCACTTCGGCACCTCCTACATTGGATCACAAAGTCAATAAGCTTTTGGGGCATGTCTCTCAAAAGGAGTCTGCTGTCTCATCCATTATAAAGTGGGATATGTTCGCCATGTGGGTTGAAGTTTCTCACCAACCCCACATATAGAAACTTCACACTCACAATATTCTATGCCTCATTCAGACCATTTGTTGTGTGTGTGTGTGTGTGTGTGTATATACTTCCGCTTTTGAAACAAGGTGCAGTTGTTTATGTTTCCAATATGCATGTTAGTCTTTTTCTTTCTCCCCTGTAACCAAAGTAAAGGTATAACATAAGAGAAATAGAAGAGAATTATACAACCCAACCCAACTCCACAAGTCTTTGGGGATGGTTTAAAGGAATCATGTCCTTTCCCACAACCTTAATCCTACATTCTTTTTGGTGGCTTCAACTTGGTTCAATCACTCTTTTGTACTAGTGTGTTAATCAGTTGATGTTTCCCATGGACAGACACCTCAAATAATTTGCCTTCAATATATCATTAAAAACTTCTAATGAAGGCATTAATTCCCCCCCCCCCCCCTCTCACCCCACAAATACATCACCTAGTTGTTTGGGATAAGGTGTGCTCTCTTTTATATTATGGGGGCTTTGGGGTACGGTCTCCTCGGAAGTTCAACAAAGCATTGCTTAGAAAGTAGTTATGGTGTTTTATGGTGGAGCCTAGGGTCTTTGGCATTAGGTGGTGGAACTAATTTATGGTTCTAACTTATGGGATGGACTTACGTGGAGAGTGAAAATTCATATGGAGTGGGTTTGTGGAGAAACATTAGAAAATGGTTGGGAGGAAATCCTTTGCTTAGGTAGAGTTTGAGGTGGATTGTGGCATGAGGATTCAATTTTGGCATGATGTGTGGTGGGGGGGAGTTCCCTTGAAGCAAAGATTTCCCGATTTGTTATGGATTGCCTTGGTCAAAGAGACACGGGTGTCAGATTATTTTTGCAACTTAGCTCAAGGGTTAGTTTGGGACCCTCTTATTTTTAGGGCTTTACAAGTTTGGGAAGCTCCTTTGCTTGATGAGGTGATGGTGGTGTTGTATGGGGTTAAGGTGGCAGAGGGGAGGATGGCATCAAATGGAAACCAGGTCCGAATGGGAGATTCTACGTGCGATGTTATTATCGGGCACTTGAAAAGGATATAGGGACTTGATTCTATGAAAAGGTATTTGGAAGGTGAATGTTCATGATAATGGACAATCTTGTCAAAAAGAGAAAGCTATTGGCGAATTGGTGTTGTATGTGCAAGTGTGCTGAGGAGATTACTAATCATCTATTGCTTTATTGTTCAGTTGCTTTGGAGGGGTGGTCTATGCTTTTTGTGTTTTTGGAATTTGTTGGACCATGCCTAGGTCAGTGAGGGAGTTGATGACAAGTTGAGGTCTGTTGGCCCATCTAAAAGGATTAAGTCATTGTTGTAGATCAACCACTCTCTGCCTGATGTGGTGTCTTTGGTGGGAATGGAATTGCCGTACTTTAGAAGATGTAGAGATCCTTATTTTCTGTTGAAAAGGACAATTTTAGATAAATTTTACTTTTGGGTAGTAAGGAAATATCCCATTTCCTTGTCGTCATTCATTGGTTTTTTAGAAGAGATGAATTGTATGGGGGTATTAGTTAATGTTTTTTGTTTTTTGGGTTGTATATGGGTTGCGCCTGCCGCCTCCTCTAGCTCCTTTTTTAATATAGAAATACTTACTATAAAAAAAACACTCCATCTAGGCCATGTTCATTTTTTGTATATTCGACTCTTGAATGAAGAAGGATTAAGGATGCAGCTGTGGTTTTAACTTCAACAAATTGATTCTTAATTCCAAAGGTTTTTTTTAATAACTGGGTGTCCGGGCCAACTTGCGCGCACCTCTACAAATCCCGGGGTCTTGAAGTTAATGACAGGACAAACCTCCCGTGGCCCCAAGGTTTGGAACGTTTGGCTTTCGTTAGAGTCGAACTTGTGACCTTAGGGGGGCAAGCAAATTAACGAGTCCCAAGTTCAAGGAATGACGTACTCTTTATTTTGAACACTGCTAGTGCAAGTCATATAATTTAGTCTTCTTTTCACCCATCCCTTGTGTACTCTTTCTCACCTTTATGAGCAAAGTTGATAGTCTTTATTTGGGAAAGTATTCTTATAGCCACTCTATACTCGTATTTGTTGCCTCTCTCCATCTTTGTACTCTTGTATGTACAACCAGAACTGAAATCCCCAAGGTTACAGGTTCAACTTCCACACCTATCCCCCACCCCCAAAAAAAAAGGTGCAATCAGAACTGAACAGGTCAATTTTTTTTTAGGATTGGCTGGTATAGAAAATTTTCTCAACTGATTAGGGGAACCTGCACCCGAAGCTCGGGTGGTGTATATTTGCATGTGCGTGCATGCACCATGCTGTATATGTGCTGCCAGACAAACAATGAGATCCTTCCATTATGTTTCATTTCTTAAGCATTCTTTGTCAGCACATTTCTTATATTTTTTATTCTTTCTGATTGCAGTTCACTTTTATCTTTTCTTTTCTAGTTCATAAAATTTTATGCACTTACCAGTTCCATATTATTATGTATGCTTCTGTTTTACATTGATTCCCGCTAAGTCTGACTCATTTTTTTCTTTTAAAGAGAAGGATAAAGTAAAGTACTGCACTGTGAGATTCTGCATGTGCTCCATCGCTGCTCACTTTTCGTAGTTTGAAACTTGACAATGGCAAGTAAAGAAGACAAGACAGCTCCAAAATCTGAGAAAGCATATCCATCTGAACAGGTTAGCTCTTCCTGACACGTTTTTTCTTTGAGTATTAAATACCCATTTTTCGAGTATTCTTAACAATTGCGAACAATATGTTTTTTGATAATAACAATTTAAAATCTTTTATGAGAGAGAGAGAGAGAGAGAGAGAGAGAGAGAGATCCATCACATTGTTCCTCTGGCTGGTTAACTTTTGAAGTTCACAGTCTGAAATGGGTCCATCTATTGCCATTGGCAGGAACAGACTGACATCCATCTCTTCCCTGATTGGGCAGCTATCCAGGTTATTCACTTTATATATGCATCTTTCTTTCCTGCATGTGTTTGCAATTGACTTTTATGGACCTTTCAAACATAAAAGTTTGTGTTAAATTATTGAAAATTATTTACAATCCAACAAATCTGCTTCACCTTCAGCCATATTATGGGCCTGGAGTCCCTTTACCACCACCATATTTCAACTTTGCAGTCCCAGCTGGTCATTTTTCTCACCCGCATGTGTGGAACCTGCAACAGGTATTCTGAAGTCCTCTGGGTTTCGATGGGCGTTTCATGCCTTTCCCTTTTGTCTTTTCTGTCTTGCAAATTCTATGGGCCTGACTAGGAGCTATATACCAATTGGAGTTATTTGATAAACTCATTCTCTATTTGACACATTAATGTCTCAGTCACTGATGCCACCTTATGGAGTGCCTTACTCGACAATATACTCTCATGGAGTTGTTTATGCTCATCCTGCAGTTCCTCTTGTAAGTCGTGCTTATTCTTTCTACTTTAGTTTCTTACTTGCGAACTTCTGTTGCAGGTTTGTTCTGGAAGCAAGTGATTTATATGTAACAAATAGCTCTGGAGATCCTTCTTTATTTTAGAGAAGGAAGAAACATATACTAATAAATAAATTAAATTTCATATGATTGTTAAAACTCACTCACCAAAAAAGAAGATTGTTAAAACTCCTGAATTTCATATGTTCTGTTTTATGCAACACCGCCCTCTTTCTCTCTCTCTCTGCAATTCCCCTATTCAGATTCATCCTTAACTATTTTGTATCCTGTTCTTGTAACTTTTTACTTACTGCTTCCCATAATTCCAGTCCCAGATACTCTAAACTGTGCGAGTACTTTAAGAGGTCACATCCACAGCCACAGGTCGCATAGTATTTGTTTGGCTGAGAGGGCAAGGAATCAGTGCCAAAATTATAGGAGACCTTTTTAATCATGAATGTGTTTGTCTTGGATGATTGATTGGATTGATCGTGAGCAGAAATTCTCTCTGCAGCCATGAAGTCTTACCACATTCACTGTGATGCAGGTTGCAGCTCCCGTGAGTACAGAATTGCCTTCTAAATCATCTGAGAACATAGATCAATGTCTAACAAAGAAGTTGAAAAGGTCAGATGGGCTTGCTGTGCCAGTAGGCAATGGGGGTGCTGAGGTTGATGCTGAAGGATCAGTCCACGAGGCGTCGCATAGGTTTGCTAATCTAAAGCTGTTTCTGTATCTACTTATTTCTTTTCACGGAGCAAATTGGGTAAGCTTGGGAAGTAGACTCACTTCTTCTTACACTCTGCCCTTGCTGCTTGATGCACAAATTGAAGTCATGGTCCATTTCTATTACAAGAGCATTACTTAATGATTCTCTCTGGACATAACCAAGAATTCTGGATTTTATGATCCCGTGCAGTGTTGAACACAGTATTGATGCTTCCAGTCATGGAAGTGATGGTAACACTGGAGTAAGTTTTTTCCTTCTTGTGTCAGCTTTAAATCTTCTGTTTGTCCTTGAACAAGTACAAGACATGATAACATGGAATTACAAGCAGTAATATTTTCTTATCTTTCAGGCACACCAAAGCCAGAGGAAAAATGATTCAATGGGCATACTACCAACTGGTATATTAACTCCTCAGTACATTTTATTGTAAGAATATTGTGGGAGGTGCCTAGAACTGTTAGATAGTGCCTTTAGTGGCCAGTCTTCTGAAATATAAACTTTTAGCTCATCTTCTCCTTATGAAGGTTATAGTGAATTTTTGTGGTTTAAAACAACTAAAAAGATGGAACGAAATTTGTTTCCCATCTAAAATATTTAGAGAAAGACTTTTATTTGTTCTCTGACTTATTTATTGTCATTTTGTTTGTGTGAACAGACGATGATGTTAAAGTCCATATGCAGGCAAGTCCCTTGCTTGAGGGGGAAGCCAATATAACTTCCGGTAGGGTTTCTGGGATTACTGCAGCTCCTGAAAATGTCGTGGGAAAATCAGTGGAATCTCCAATTGGGGAAACGGAAGCTAGTGCAGCTTGTGGTGCTTCTACTGCTGCTGCAGGGTTGCCTTTTGAAGTTCGGGTACAATAATGATATGCAATTTTTTAAATACTATTTATTGTTCTCTGAAGTTTCTACTAATGAACTTTAGTTTGTCTTTAAATAAGTTGTGTCGTTTTTCCTTCCCAAATTTTGTGTTCAATTAGCCAAAATTAACAGTTGTAAGGCGTAGTTTAGTAGTACATTTTCTAAAAGCCTCGTTGATTTGTCAAATTTTGAAAACAAAAAAAAATCTGAATTCAGACTTCAAGTTTTTGTTCTGTTTTTTTTTTTTTTTTTTTTTTATATAAATTTTTTTCAAGTTAGAGGTGCAGTGTTACATTCAAATTCCATTTCCTTTGTTTATTTGTTTCTTCAGGATGAGCGGCAGCTGAAAAGAGAGAGGAGGAAACAGGCTAACAGAGAATCTGCTAAGAGGTCTAGGTTAAGGAAGCAGGTACCTAATCTCTTAGTTCTGACTTGTGATTGAGCTGTTTGAGCCAGTTTGTCATTGTAATTCATGCTACTCTTTTCTCCAGGTCGAAACTGAGGAACTGTTGGCAAGATATGAATCCCTGAAAATGGAAAATTTGGCTCTTAAATCTGAAATAAAACAACTAACACAGGAATCAGATAAAGTGAGGCTAGAAAATGCTGCACTAATGGTACTTTCTATCCCCAAATACATATTTTGGTTTTTTTTTGGGTTGTTTTTTTTGGGGGGGGGGGGGGGTGCTGTCGGGATTGGGTTGCTGAGGTTAAGAAGACACTGCTCAGTTCTTTAGCTATACTTGCATCTCTGAGATGCCGCTTCAATTTTCGAATGTCATTAAAATTAATGCTGTTAGATCACCATATTTAGCTTTGATTGGTGTCTAGAGCTGTTCTCCCGAATGAAGATGGGAGTTTTGTGAGACCACAAATTCATTATGGATAGGTTGTGTCTCTTATGCCCATCAGTGGTCTGAAGTTTGACTCTCCATGATGCTCATTATGGATGAGTAGTGTCTCTTTAGTTCATCAGTGCAGTGAAGTTTTTCTCTCTTCACGATCCTCATCATGGATAGTTAGTGCCTATTCAACCTATCCCTCAGGTGAAGTTGGGCAGGGATAGAGGGATAGGTAAGGAGGTGGGGGTGATGGCATATCTAAGCTTATGAGTAAGAACACGGGTTTGTGCTTGACAATGGTTACATCAGGTTCTTCGCAAAAAGAAAAAATTAAATAAAATGGTTGGGTCAGGTTGATTTCATTATGGCCAACCTGAACCTACGAGGCGGACAGGATTGTTTGATGAATCATTTTGACACTCATCAACAGTATATAAGTGGATTTTAGGTTGTGGTGCTTACATAAGTTTGATCTTGCAGGAGAAGTTGAGTGATGCACAGCTGGGTCAGCCCAGAAAAACAGTTCCAGATCAGATTGGAAACAACGTGGACCAACCTCACGGTACCAAATTATGTAAGCTAACTAAATTGGGCTCTGTCAGCAGAAGTGAGAATGAGGAATGTAAGACTCTTCGAAACTCTTAGTCTGAAGCCAAAGCTCCAAATATTTGAATCAGGGGCAGATGCTGTTGCCACAAGCTTATGAGAGAGCAGGCAACGATCTGCAACCATACATTTCAACACATTTTTAGTTAATTATGTAATTGTTGGCAAAAAACTGGAAGTCAATTCTCTAGTCTGGTAGATTTAGTTAGTGGTATGGGCAAGCCGGTGGCTGAACAGGATGATAGTTCTTCTGGAATCTCCGCAGCTTCAAATTTTTTCTTTCTTTTTTGAGTCTTTAACTCGTCAAATGCAACTAACCTATGGAATATTAGCTTTCCTAATAGCTTCGAGATTTTATGTAATGTGACAATAGGTTAAAGAAAGATATGTTCTGGTAATAGTTTTGCAGTCCCTCCTGTATCTATTTATTTATTTACTATGGATACCAAATACCCATTGAAGGTTCTCATTTGATCCTTTGTAGTTTGCTATTTCAGTGATTCTTTGCATCATGGTCTTCCAAACACTTCACTCGCATTGTGAAATGCATGAAGGACCACGACGCAACGTTGGTGGTACGAAGTGGTGCTTCCGTTAATTACTTCTTATTGTTTGTTGTGGGGGTAAGGGAACTAAATTCCTTTGATTTTTCCCTTTCGAGTGGCTGTGATACTTTTTGTTTCTGAAGTTTGCAGGGAATTCATGATTACTAATTTTACACCGACAAGTGATTATTGGAATTTTTTTACTTTACTTTCGCTGATGGCTATATTGAGTCTGGAAACTTTTGAATTTAGGGACTTTGGAGTGGTGGATCAATAAAACACCTGGAAGATCGAAGCAAATTCCCATTTGTTTACGATTTTGAGAAAGCAACGTTTGATTTCTTTTTGGGGGAGTTGTACCTGCCTAAGGTCGACCACGCAACCTAAATGCAGTAAAAGTCTTTCAAATTACTTTCAAATATAAGTAATACTAATTTACACTTTTCTCCAACATTTAGAGTTTGCTTACTTTGGGTCTCACCTAGTGGATCTCACGTGTAAGTGTATTATTAATTTGGAGAGTATATGAATATTTTTAAATGGGTGTTAATGAATGTTCATATTCTTTCTGAGTAAGAGAGTGAGGCTTGAATCTATACTCTCTCCTTTGGTTGGGGAGGGTATGGATGACCTATTAGGGAGGGTATTGTGCATTTTTAATGTAATGTGAGTGGCATGATGTTCTTAAGTTTCCCCTAATGTGATTTTGAAAGTGATTTTTAATGATTTGGAGGTACAAATTAGTATTACTTTTCCTATTTAAGTAAGAAAAAGGCACTTTCATTTAAGTCTATGCATATTGTCTTCTATGCATTAGGGGAATGCATTAGGCTCACTCAAACAAAATTGGAAGATTTATGTAGTTTTCAACATAAAGACTTTTTCGTTGAGGCATATCTGTGACCTAAAGCTTAAGGGGGTATCTAAAATCACATCTTTCACCCATCACCTACACCTAACACACACACACACACAGATTACTATATAGTGACAATGTTAGAAAATTTTGAACAAATCAGAATGTTGCATTAATTTCTTGTACTATGAGATTATTTGCTTGGTTTGGGCAAAAAATGAAAAGATATGGTTTTACCAAAAAAACAAAAAAAAAAAAAAAGAACTACTTGCTTCTTAAAACATTTTGACGTTTTACAAGTTTTATTTTTGGCTCACTACTTGCACATTATCTAATATATACAATATAAATGGTGAATAATTTTTTTTTTTTTTTACAATTTTTATCAAACAACCAAAAAAAATAAAATCAGTCTTTCAGAATCAATTCTCATAGGATTTGAGGTTCTCCAAACAATCATTGGCTAGTTGAGTAAAAATAGTTTAATAACATCCACTTAGGCTAACAATCTTAATTTTAGTTTTTCTTGTTCTAAGAATAAAAAGGGAAAATATCTTTGATTAAGAGTGGAATATCGACATCTTTGATTAAGTTTTCGTTTGGTTGAGATTAAACAGTTGATAAAATAAACAATTAATGAGAAAAATCATTTGATTATTTGATAGAAATTGTTAAAAAATAATTATGAAATATGAAATGATTAAAAAAAAAGATAAAATGATAAAATGATAAAAAGAAACAAATGAAGAAAAAATAATTGGTAATATTATATTATTTTCTATTAATTAATTATCACTGCATAAATTAATTCTAACTTAATTTATTTTAATAAATAATTTTAATTTCTCACTCAAACGTGAAAAACGGAAGAGTCTAAGTTGCTTAAATTATAGTAAAACACAATTGCTGTTTTCTTCGAACCTGCTGCTACTGTCAAATTTGCCCTTTTCAAATCACGTGTCTTGAAAAGGAAAAACCAAAAGCATCATTTATTTTTCCCATTCGTTAAGATTAGGTCACAACACAACCGCAGACCAAAATTGCGCCGCAACGACTGCTCTAGATCTTCCCTCCCTCGATATATCTCCATCCAAATTGGACCAGGTTCAAACTTGAATGCTTGGAAAAATCAACGCATCTGCATGATCAAACTCTATTTTCTGGGCCCTCATCTGAGTGGGGAATAAAATATCCTACTTGAATTGTAGATAGTCTCCATGGACTGCGGCGCACATCTGCTGTTGCCTTGGTTGTTTTCATATGAATATCAGTTCTCAAAGATATTTCTAGTGTCAAAAGTGGCAATATTGTTTCAATTATTTTAACTCAATAGTCAATATATACATTTTAAAATAAGTATTCATTTTTTACATAATTAGTTTGAATTTAATTTTTTTTTTTTATTATTTTTTTAAAATAAGTATGTCTGCATTAATATGTTGCAGTATTTTTTTTTTGTAGGTTTTATTTTTTATTTATTATTTGGCAAGAGTAAGCAGGAAATATTTTTTAGGGTAGAAGTGAAGATAGAAATTTGTGTGGACAAAAATTTCCAAACTCCCCCCTTTCCTTTTTAGTGGTAGTTAATTCAGGTAATTCATGGTCGCATGTTCAGATTTCAAAATCAAGAGAGCTGGCGTTTTGCTGAGTTCTATCCTCTCTTCATGATCTGACTGACCCTACAGTATATCTTTAATAATACGTACAAGGTCAGTACCAAAATTTAGATTAATCTTTCTCTAAAAAGGAGGCCTTGACCATTACCATTTCTCAGCCATCTTTGTATTGGGTTTCAGTTTTGCTTGCTCCTTTTCTAGACATATAACTGCTGCCTTCATTAAATATTTTGTTTGAAACTGTCATTTGAACATTTACTTGAAATTTTTGGTTGTCTGGTCTCATTTTGAACCATTTTTTTTCTGGTTGTATCGTGGGATATTTGACACTTTGGTCATCTGGGTAGCTACCAAAAGTGATTTTTGTTGAAGAATTAGTTTTTGGTAAAGATTTTTCTATACTGAATTTTCTTCTTCAAATCTGTGTGCAAAGGAAATTGAGGAAGTTTTGTGAAAGTAGTATAGGTTTTGAGGGGATTTGAATTGGTCCCAATTGTAGTGGAGAGGAAAGATTGAGGTAGTTAAATTGGTAGTTGGGATTTTGGTTTCCATTCACAAGAAAATATACGTTTTGTCACAAGAAAGGTGTCAAAAGAAAGCTTTTGATTCCCAACTGCTTCAGTGACTTTTGAGCTTTTTCTACTGCTCAGAGTTAAAATCTTAATGCTGGGTAGTCTTTTCAAAGTCTTCTTCTTGTTCTGGTTTGTGAGAGAGGATTGGTATTCTTGTTTCTTCTATTTTATGTCTCTTTTTTTGTTCTTGAAATGAATCATTCTGCGGCAGCAGTCGGAGATCAGAAAGCTGCAGTTGAAGTTATTAAGGACAAGAACTGGGATTGACCAGGTTGTGCTTCGAAGCCCTCGGGGGGCTTCAGCAAAGGTTAGATCTTATAACCTCTCTGCATTGTCTGGTTGCTGCATTTGGATTTCATTTGTTTCAAGTTCTCAGGCAGGGTTTAGCCAACAGAATAGCTTTACACTGAGTTGTCTTCTTATAAATTCTTCTACATATATCTTGATGATTTACAATTCTTCTGCATATATCTCTCCAGGTTAGCTTGCATGGAGGGCAGGTTCTTTCATGGAAGACCGACCGTGGAGAAGAATTATTATTTACAAGTAGTAAGGTGAGTTTTTAATTAGCTGATTCCTGCCCTCTTTAGTATCTTAGCTGTTGAAAAAAAAAAAAGAAATTCATGATTGTTTCAGACATTATTGAGTTCTTCTGAGCTCAGCCAATCAAATGAAACCCAAATTAAGCTCATAAGATTTGAAAATATAAAAAATATTGAATCAATATCTTATGTGTGTATCCTTAATCTTACCATGATTAAAAAATTGCTGAATCATTTCGAAGAGTCCAGAATTTAAGAATCACTTTTTCTTCACATGAATTGCTATTCTCACTCTCAAATTCATTATTTTCCCCAATTCCCAAAATTTGAGTAATCTAGATGTTGTTTCAACATCCAAGATTTTTCAATATGGTATTAACTGAATTTTTTGGATCAATATGGGATTTCCCTAAGACTATTATAGGAAGACTGACTTTGATTCTTTCTCTTTCTTCTGGTTTCATTGATTGTTAAATTTAGGCAATCTTCAAGCCACCAGCAGCAGTGAGGGGGGGAATTCATATTTGTTTTCCTCAGGTACTTGTGCTTATCAGTTATCAATATCAGGACATGTATGTACCAATCTATAGAATATTTCACTGAGGGTTTGCCTCATATTGGTGCAAGTTTGGAAACCGTGGATTGCTGGAGCTACATGGGTTTGCCAGGAATAAGATTTGGGTCATTGATGAAAGTCCTCCACCTCTGCGATCCAATGGCTCCAATGACACAGCCTATATTGACTTGCTGCTTAAGCCATCTGAGGAAGATCTGAAGGTTTGGCCTCATAGGTATGAGCTTGATTCTTAGAAACTTTTTTGATCTTTTCATGAAAAATCATAAATAGTTGCATAGATATACGAAAATCAAAACATTTTCCAATATAATCGAGTCAATATATTTTTTTTTGCATGAGTAGTTAACTAGATATATTAGGAAAGTATATCCAGTTAGGACTTTTTTTTCATAAATATACTATAGGTATTGACCCTGATACTGTTGATATCCTTGCACCTATTGTGGCATACTCCGGGATGCATTTGATGTTTATTTTAATCAATATCAAGTGGTCACTTCTCTTTGAATGTAAATTAATGATGTGAACTGTCTTTTTCAGTTTTGAATTTCGACTTAGGGTGTCTCTGGCAGCCGATGGGTATCTCACTGTGGTATCTCGCGTTAGGAATATCAATTGCAAGCCATTTAGTTTCTCATTTGCGTACCATACCTATTTCTCTGTTCCTGATATCAGGTAATATTCTGAATATTTTTCTTGAGAATTGAGATAGGATTAAATTCTCTTTGTCCAACCTTTCTGGAAGCTAATTGCTTATTATGAAGCTGGTTACAGTTTCTTTCTTTTTGCTGTTTAGCAAACTGAATTTGTCCTATATAAGAACAATAGTATCCACCAGCTGACCCTCTTATAAAAATATTTTAATTACTAATTGGATACTGCTAAAAAGGCTCACTATAGTTTTAACACGGTTTACAAGTAGTATAATGACACTTCACTTTCTAAAGGAACACCTTGACTAAATGCCATGGTTTCACCCCATGATTTTCCAAACTATGACCTTTTCAGTTTAGTTATTCTCATCAGTTGCAACATCACTAAAATTGTTTGTCTTGGGATTTTAATGCAAATTTTCCCAGAATAAACAGTCTTATCAACTCAGGAAACTCAAAATACAACCTTTAAAACTTCATGATTCTATATCAAGCATGTTGAAAAGCAACAGCTTGCCAGTTGCTTCATGATCAACAATCAGTTCAAACAGGGAAGGAACATTGTTGGCTATTATATGATGGATAGAATTTGTAAACTTGCTTTGTTTACCATATATTCTAATTAGTGTTTTTAGTAAAGTTATATACTTTCTTTTTAAGTATGGTTTGAACTTTAATTCATAAATTGTATTAACAGTGAAGTGAGGCTAGAGGGGTTGGAGACTCTTGACTACCTGGACAACCTCTACCAGAGAGAGCGTTTTACGGAACAAGGAGATGCCTTAACATTTGAATCTGAGGTAAACCAAATTCTGATCATTAAAAGTGGTCTAGTGGTGGAATATCTCAGATGCTTTAGGAAAGCTTTTCATGGGTTTTTGTTTTCATAGAACAAGTAGGAGCTGGGAGGTCAGGAAGATTTAGATTTACACAGCTGTTAGATAGGATTATATTTGCCGTCCTTCAATTGTTGGCCAAGTTGAGGGGACTTGCTTATGAATTGTTGTCTGATTTGTAGGTGGAACGCGTTTATCTTAGTTCTTCAGATATAATTGCGGTTTTTGATCATGAGAAGAAGAGAACATTTGTGATACAAAAGGATGGACTTCCAGATATCGGTAAGCTTCATTTTCTTCTAATTTTGACTTCCCGAGGGCCACATTGACTAAGATTTAATAGCTACCAGATGGAAGAGTCCGGACATTCTTGTATTGGACAAAATTGAGTATTTTAAGATCATTGAGAAAGGGTCTTCTGTCCCCCACCTTAGCACTCCTCCATGCCCCCAAAATGATGCAAAATAGATGAAAATTTTCCCCTTTTTTTACCAAACTTTTTTTTTTTTAATTGTACTTGCATCTTGAATCCTATTTTCCTTAATCCCCTTCCCAAAGGGAATCCTTCCTTTTTTTTTTTTTATTGGATTTGATCCACCCCTTCATTGATTGCATTGTATCTCAAAAAACTTGAATTAAAAGAAGTCACAATAAGAAACTGAACATGCTTATAACTATCCACCTGGAAATGTACACAAGCAACACTGGGGACATAAAGACTTCTACAAGTATATGACTGAAATGATTGAACCTGAGGCCTAGTTGAATTTGGAGTGATATGGATCAAGTTCTTTAGAGGGTCATGTTTTCAGCTAGAGAGAATTCAACATTATTCTATAAGCTTCGTTGGCTTAGCAGCATGAACTAGGGGTGCACATGGGTCGGGTTGCAGTAGAACAGGAAGCAACTTGACCTTGTACGGTTCTAAAAAAATAGGACCAGAACCATGAACTGACCCGACCCGACCCGACCCAAACATTTTCGGATTGGGTTGGGTAGGTCCAGTTTTTTGTTTTTACCTAAACCAAAAATAAATAAAAAAATTAACTCTCGATATATATATGCAATGAAAATTAAGCTATCTAAGTATTTATGACATTTTGACAATGAGAAAAAAATTGGATATAACAGTGGTTTTGAAAAAAAAAAATTAATAACTTAATTTACAGTTTTTTTTTTTTGTTAACAAATGTCTTTGATTTGTTACTGTTTTCTTGATTTATGACTTAAAATCATAATACCAAAAGCAAAGTACTCACTACTATATTTGATAATTAAAACAAAGTTTGTAAACTTAAAATCATTTTCTATCATTTTTTTAACCCATCAAGTTGAGTGAGGAAATGCAAGAGAAAATAGAAATTGGGAGTATATTTTTTGTGATATAAGGATAAAAGCTAATTAAAGAGGTTATGAAAATTATTTTTCTCTTAGGACAAATGAGATGGTCAGGACATCACTTCTAGATTTGGAGGTCTTGGGTTGGAGACATTTCCATTGATGATGCATGTAGGATGGAGTATTGGAATTATGGGAAAAAGCAAAAAATAAAAACTACAAAATAAAAAAAGAAATTGTGTTTCAATGAGAACAAAGTTTATTTATTTGAGTAGAACAACGGATATATATATATATATATATATTTTTTTTTTATAGAAAAAGAGAGTAAATTACACCGACTTCTCCTAAGGTTTCTAACAATTAAAAAAAATCTTTCTAGAGTTTTTAAAAATGTCCCAGCATAAGGATTTTTGTAACACCTATCCCCCTATCGTTAGCTTTTGTCCCCGGCATGGGTACTTGAATGAGTACAAAAATTTATTTTTCATCCCCAAAATATCTTTGGAATAGACAAAATGACATATATACTCTTATAATTCTCATTTTTTCTTTTGGGAATAGACAAAAGGACATATGTATTCTTTTAATTCTTATTTTTCCCTTGAACACAATATAAAACCATCTCCATTTTTAAATAATATATATATATATATATATATATAGAGAGAGAGAGAGAGAGCAACACCATTTTTCCTAATTTTTTTCATCTTAAATATTGTTAATATATATTTTCTTTGCAAGATTTTTTTTTTAAATTTGAAACAAAAAGAGTTGATAAAAAAAAAATTTATGGGTTCGGTTCTCGGGTTGGGGAGGGTAACCCAAACCAATTCGATTTTTCGGTTCTGTAACCCGAACTCACTTTGACTCGAACCCATTGAAGTCGGGTTGGGTCGGTTCTAGGGTTCTCGGTTATTTTGGCACCCCTAGCAATGAACCAAGTACTTTTCTAAGCATAAGCATCTAGTTCTAATTTTTTTTATCTGTTAAGATAGTTTTAAGAAGATTCTGCTGCTGACTCTTTTAAGTATAGTGTAAGCTGGAAACCAGCACCCCATCAGTTGATTTCCTCCCAAGCAGCAATCTTCTACTTGCAGTCTTGTAGTACATTGTTTACTTGTCTCTCTGCAGTCCTTCTACATATATCTATATAATGTATCTCAAGATGTTTACATGATAAATGAATAGATCTGCTACGTCTGATTAACACTTGGATGAATTAGAAGCCAATTTATCCTTGACCTCTAGTATCCAATTTAGTCAATCATAACCTGGCTTGTATATACTCACTGCACTGATTTGCTTTAAATTTTGTCTCACACTTTTTTGACACTGCATTTACGTAGTGGTGTGGAATCCATGGGAGAAGAAATCCAAATCCATTGTAGATTTAGGGGATGAAGACTACAAACATATGCTTTGTGTTGATGGGGCAGCAATTGAGAAACCAATCACCCTGAAGCCAGGTGAAGAATGGACAGGCCGGTTGGAGCTATCAGTGGTGCCTTCAATTAAATGAAGCAATCGTTTATATCTCCCCCTAGGAGAGAGGCCTATGAGGATTGAAGCAGTACCACTAGTAATAAACCAGATGATGTTGCTCTGTCCTAGTGGCAACTTTCAAAGTTAATTTGAATTGTATTTGCAAGTTAATAACAGCATGGTCACCCTTTTTTTTTGTGACCATGATGATTGGAATACCTGAAAATGGAACTGTGATATATATATATATATATATATATATTGATGTTTTTCCTTTGTGTAACTGGGGATCTCTGTTTTAATGCTTCCCCAAGTGGTTACAGAAAAAATTTTACATTTATCGTGTTAAACTGAAAGACTGTATATGGTCTATATGATTAGTGATAAGAATGCTTACTCAAGTTGCATCTAAAATTGCCTGTTTGTATCCGCTCAATTGTTTCCTCTTTGATCATTTGCTGAGCTAATAACTTAAGGGGAAGGGGAGTTTTCACCACAAACAGGATACAATATTGTAAGGTTGATATGGCGCTCTCCGAAAATGGTCTTGTAACCGGAGATTTTCACAGATTGTGATGCATATCATCAACTTTTTGGATAATCACATCTCTAATTCTAAAAGAACAAGTAAGCCTTCTGTGGAAACAGCATTAAACTCTCATATTCAAGGATTGCTAAGTTTATATTTTTGTCAAAGCCAAATTCACCATTTAACATTAAGAAGTGTCCTGAGGCACAAATAGGAAATATGTAATTCTCAACAACAGTCAGTTAAAATTAATTTCAGATTAAAAAAATATATTGGGAATAGTAATTCGGGAGAAATTATCCAATAAATTTGTCACACTATGTCATTATGTGACGGTGTTTTATAAATTTTATATATTTCTTAATTTTTTGAGAAAGTTATTTTTTATAATTCACGTGATATTTAAGAGTTTGTGAGACACCGTCACGTAACAACATAATGTGATAGGCTCACCGAATTAGTACTCATAATTTAGAAATATGACATATACACAATGAGATGGTGTGACAAGCTTACCGAATAATTGCTTCTAAAGTCTTAAGATTGTCATGCTTTTCTGCATAACCTTTACTGCTGTTCCAAAATCACCAAAACCATGCTATCAAGTTCTTGGAAGAGTTGCATTACAAAAACAAAAACAAAAGCAAAAAAAAGTTTCCTTAAGAAAGCAGATTCAATAGGTTATCTGTTTATTTAATGGTTTATATATATATATATATAAAGAGGAATAACCTTCCACCCAAGGAACTGCAGTAAGTGGGAAAAATAAAAAAAATGTGGCAAGGAAAGCTACTCTTATTATCAGAGCCAGGTTTCGATCCTGGGACCTGTGGGTTATGGGCCCACCACGCTTCCGCTGCGCCACTCTGATTTGTTGTACCATTTTTAGCTGTATTGTATTATATCATAATAACAAGTTGATTTTGCGGCCATGAAACCCTGTCCAATATTACTAATTTTTTATTTTTTATTCTCTTTGAAGAGAGCCTCTAAACTTATTATTATTATTTCTTGGTACTTTCTAAACTTATTATAATTATTAGGTAGGTTAGTTGAACATTGAATGAATCTCTCTAAAATTACTTTCTAAGACTTGCAAGTCTTTTTACTGTCAAAACTCTTATAACTAACATATTAATTAATATTTACTATGTTAATAATTGATAAGTTTTTAAATAATCAATTTAGTTCTATGATAGATAATTTATAATTCTATTATTTAACAATTAACTTTTTATAATATTAATTATTAGAGAGATAAAATAATTTTAAATATATATATTATTTATGACATATTTTTATAATTATATTTATTAATTTTATATAATTGTAGTCAAAAGTAGAGTAAATGAAAAAAATGACATGAGCAAGCATGTGAAATGCTTTTGTGACCAAAAGAATATTATGAGTATTTTTTTTATATATATTTCAAGTTGAACATCATATATGTTTTTTTTAATGGAAGATCACAAAACTTTTTTATAATCGGTGTCCGATACAATTGTACCGACTAATCCCGAGACTCATGCCAAACATCTCCTCAGACAAGTCGGTTAATCTTGGACTTGTGCCCGCAATTGTAACCTCAAAAAAATTGTTATATACAAGTATTATTTTTGCTCCTAAAATCACATATTACGTTTATGTTAATGAAAATATAAAAAAATAATAATAATTAATAAATTTTTTATATGAGAGTTGACAGCATATGAATGTTTGAATACATTGTCCAACCAACAAACTCAAAGTATGCCAATTTGGAACTTAATACCTTTATATTTTTGCTAGTTTTGATGACTATCAAAGTCAGGCTCTGTTTCAATATTCCCCATCTAAACAAATGCAGCCATGTGATGCAAAACATCTATATTAGACAGTGAGAAAAGGTTTGTGCCCACATGTATGGCATCTATATATGCATTTCCATCCATCAACTTCAATTGAAGGAAACATCCCTAATCCTGCAAAAAGAATGCAAACCAAATGGTCTTTACTTTATAACATTTGTACAATCTACAAAGGTGTATGTGTGTGGATTGGAGAATGATGAAAAGCAAAATCCAATTGCAAACCTTCCTTCCAACCAACCACTTTAATTATTGGATGCTCCCAAGTGGTTGCATAAGTAAGAGCCAAGAGGGGTGGTTTTTCAGCCAGTTGTCAATATGTCACAATTCTTTAAAAGCTTCATCAATCAGGGCTTTTATTTTGAAAAAGAACTTGTGCCAACCAACATTTAGAGCCAAAGATGATTATTTCACCCACTAGGGTTAGTGGTTAAAAGTCAATTGAACTAGTTTTGGTGGTAACTCACAACATTCCTTTTTTTTTTATTAGAAAAAATGTATAATTTATTTTTTTTTAATTTTAATTGAATTTTATCTCTATATTTATTGTAGTTATTCGATTTTTTTAGATTCAAAATAGAGAAATTCTGTAAATTTGTAAAGTAACGATGGATTATATAATACATATTTCATTTGATAAAATAATAAAAATAAAAAGAAGGCTTTGTGATTAAAAGAGTTGTAAATTCACATCAATAGTAAGTTTGTTGGAAGTTGCAAGGGGTACATAAAGCTCACAATTACCCATCATCAACCAGTCCATAAAGCTCAAAATTACCCATCTTCAACCATTTTCTTTTTCTTTTTCTTTTTCCTCTTTCCTCGAGGGGTGTAATTTGAAAATCCATTGAAATTAACATTCACACTTTGTCCCATCTCTTGTTCAATGCAAACTTAATGGATGTTTGGAGATGGGGAATAACAGAATCAATACAAATAATTTTAAAAGTTTGATAAAACAGTCAAGCATGTTATGTAAAATAATTTTTAGGAAAAAATACTATAAAAATTTCCTAAAATAAAATTTTTAATCCAAAAAAATTCATAATACATTTTTTCTATTTAAAAGGTTCAAAAAAAGAACTTTTAATACAAAAAGGTTTAATTGTTAATTTTTATCTTAACACTGTTAAAAAATATTACTGATTATACTAAAATGACTTTTAAGATATATTTTAGAAAGAAAAAAAATTAAAAAATATATAAAATAAAATTTTCAATCCCAAAAAATTATAACATTTTATAAAGGAAGAATTTATTTTTTAGTTATTCTAGATAAATAAAAAATGTTATGTTTTTTGTTGGATTGAAGAATTTGTTATATCTATTATTTAGTATTTTTTAATATGTATCTTGAAGGTTATTTTGGTCTAATTAATAATATTTTTTAACGTTGTTAAGATGAAAGTTTAATAATTGGACTTTTTTGTATTAAAAATTTCTTTTCTTGAATCTTTTTGATAGAAAAAATATATCATAGATTTTTTGGATTGCAAAAAAATTATTTTAAAAAATTTTTAGTATTTTTTCCTAATTTTTATAAATACAAATTCAAAAGTGAGCAAGGCAAAATTCTCTCGGAAGAATGTGATGGGTGCATTTAAATATGCCCTAACCAACTGTATATTTTTTTTTTTAGTGTACGTTTGGTTTAGATTATTTTACTTAATTTAATAAGTAAAAATGAATAAATTAAAATCTTTGGTATGAAAATTTTAGTTTAATTAATTCAATAAAAATAATTATTTTATAAAAAATCAATTAAATCATAATCAAATTTCAAGTTGATTTTGGCTATAGATAAGAATGTAAAACCAAAAATAAGAATTTTTAATTTAAAAGAAAATTACTTTTCTAATATATAATAAATAAACAAGATGAGATCTCATCCGAAATGATAAAGTCATTTTTCTTAATAAAAGTAATTCAGGTTAGAAATTCGGTCCATACAGTGCATACACACGTGCGTACTTGAGTAAATTTTTTTCTCATACCGTATCAAATCAATTAGAAGAATTCAAGCCAAACAAACCTTAAACTAGTTAACTTCCAAACAAACCTTAAACTAATTGAGTTTAATGTGAATGACATTCGACCTATCTCTCAAATCTGAAATTAGCCAAGTGTAGGCATTACTTCATCACTTTGCTAATGGTCTGTTTGCAAACAACTGGTACTTTTGATTTCATGTTTTATCATTTATGGGAACCACACGAGGCTTGTCGTGACATTTGGATAAGACTGGTGAGTGTTCCAAACAGCAGCTAGACAACACGGTTGTGAGTATGTCATATATACATCAAGCATGATGTATAGTTGCCAAGTCACATCCTTCACTACACTTGTTAACTCATAATTTTCAATGTTGGGATTAAACAAATTATTAATGCCATCTTTGAATAAGTTTATTTGACTGAATTATTGAAAATAATTATAATAAAATTTTGTTAAGTTAAATAAATTGAATTATTGGACAATTGGATAAGAGTATCCCATAACTAACGAATCCTGTTTCCAAACAAGATAAATTTGTGGGATTGCACTCAAATTTGATAATGACTTTTTTACTGACCGGTTAATAGAATGTTATGCTATGCCATAACTGATTATGTAAGACATTATTTGTGTTCATGTATAAACAACGCACACCACTGATTTCATATACATTTATGTGCAGTGTTCGCTCCGAACCAAGATGAAAGAGTCTTTTTTTTTTTATTTATACATGTGTTACAACTATAATGTGTCGCATATACAATCGTGATAAATTATAATTGTGACACATTTATTGTATTTAAGAATTAAAAAATAATAAGAAAATTAGTTATGTATAACTTTTTTTTTGGATAAATTTGTAAGGAATATTCTGAATCAGCTTACACTTTTAAGCTCTAGCTGTTAAGGAGTATCATGGGCCAGCTTACACTCTTTAAGCTCTAGCTGTTAAGGATCAGTACAGAGTAGACTCGAATTCGAGACGCTTGAATTTTATTCTCAATGCCTTTACCGCTCAGCCACACCTCAGAGTAGTATTAGTTATGTATAACTTAATAACATGGATAAATTATATTAACATCCCATGAAGTTTATGACAATTATATTGATCTCTCATGAGATTTCTAAAATTACACTGATCTTTCATATTTTATAAAATAATATATAAATATCTCCCTCTTGTTAATTTTTTTATTCAAAATAACTAAATTTTCCATTTTATTTATTTATTTTTTACATTTTTTCAATTTTGACCAATTTATTCTAACTTTTTTTAAAAGATTTTTTATTTAAAAACAAACTTAAGGTAAATAAATAAAAATAAATTTAAGGTTTTTATCAATATTTATTTGTAACATGAAAAAATTGGTCAAGATTTAAAAAATTTTAAAAATATATATATAATGAATAATTTTGTCATTTTGAAGAAAAATTGACTAGAGAAAAAATATCTGTATATCATTTTATAAAGTGAAAATGTCAATATAATTGTCATAAACTTCAAAAATATCAGTATAATTTATCCTAATAATATATAAGTTCAAATCTCATTCTATTTATTAGTGGTATGTGGCATTGTTTCATTCAATCATAAATTAAGTTATTTTGTTTATTTATGGTCTATAATATATTTGAAAAATTCGTTTTATTTGAAAAATCTTAATAATGTATTGAACTGATTTATTTATTCATAACTCACATTTAAAAACACTCGTTACTATTAGATTTAATTCCAAGCTGATATGTCTGTTTACGAACCATATTTAAAAAGCTTATATTATATTATTATTAGATCTGATTAATTTGTTATTGCATATTCTTCTTTAACTTTGTATATATATATATACTTTGAATTGGAGTGAATAGGGTTCACATTATTCTTTTTTATTGTTAAGTACCCTGTGCATTGTCATCATCCCAAATGAGACGCCTAGACTAGACAAATGCCTGTAACATATCACAGATGGCTGGGCTTTTTGCATCAAGTTTTACAGTATATATTTAGGCGCACCATGTGATCTGTGGTCTTCACATTCCAGCATGCATGCCCAGCCATAAATGTATCAGGAGCTGTTTTCCGTCCACCCCTGTACGGTATTCTCTTCCTGCCGGTGAATATCCATCCCCATTTTCACCCCCTCGCCCTAAAATATAACCCTAATCAAGCATCATTCCACTAAACACTCTTTCTCTCTCTAGAATGATCATCATTGCACATCTGCCATTCATGCTCGCTTTATCAAAGCAACATAATTTGTAATTATTTCATGATGTACCCTTGTACTATATAGTAGTGTATGTATAAATAAATATATTTTGGGTAGGTATAGTAGTAGCAGTATATTGCTAGCTGCTTCTCTTGGACGACCCATTTCGTGGCAACTGAGGAGTGAGTGACTCACTGGTGGTGGGTTGATGCAGACCGAGTTGTTCGAGCTTTAACGATTCAGATCTCTTCTCCCCGACTTCCCAGGTCAGCTCTCTAGGAAGTTGTAAGCTCTTTTCTTTGGAAAATTCTCGGGTTTGGCACTCACCCAAAAAGTTAAAGAACAAACAACAAAAAGAAAAGCTCGGTTTCTGATCGAAAACCTTCTGTAAAATAACACCCTTTTGACCACCGTGCATGTTTCAAATTCTCTAACCTCCATTTTCTAAGCCAATTTTCAGACACCAGCTCTGCTTTTGTAGACAATATTCTTGGAATTTGATTCTTTTCCTTTACTTTTGATTTTTCCCTCCACATATATATAAATGTATCTATTTATATGTCTTTATTTCAGCTTCTTCTATTGATTTGAACTAAAAGCATGGATGTGCGACGAAGAATGCCTGAATAGATAGATTTTCAACTCTCGAGCGTTGAAATGGAAGTGCTGTACATTTTCTTTGTGGGTTTGCTTTTCTCACAAGGGACTGCCCTTTTGATTGACGATAAGCGAGCATTGCTTGATTTTGTGAACAATCTTCCTCACTCGCGCTCCCTCAACTGGTATGAGTACTCTTCTGTGTGTAACAATTGGACTGGAGTGACATGTAGTGAAGATGGGTCTCGAGTTATAGCCGTTCGATTGCCGGGAGTCGGATTTCAGGGCCCCATTCCGCCCAACACTCTCAGCCGCCTGTCGGCATTGCAGATCTTGAGCCTCAGATCCAATGGTGTCACCGGGACTTTCCCTTCCGACTTCTACAACCTCAAAAATCTATCCCTTCTCTATCTTCAGTATAACAATTTTTCGGGCCCACTGCCATCGAATTTCTCTGTTTGGAAGAATCTCACAATCCTTAATTTGTCAAACAATGCCTTCAATGGTAGTATTCCTTACTCGATTTCAAATCTCACTCAGCTTGCAGCTTTGAATCTTGCTAACAACTCGCTTTCCGGTGAAATTCCGGATCTCCATTGGCCAAATTTGCAGCAACTGAACTTATCCAATAACAATCTCACTGGCACTGTGCCTACATCACTTCAAAACTTTCCGAGTTCCGTATTTATTGGTAACAATGTTTCATTAGCGAATTCTACTTTTCGTGAATCTCCTCTATTTTCGCCCTCGAATCAACCTAACCCAAAGTCTAAGAATGCAGGAAAACTAAGTGAAACGGCGTTATTGGGTATTATAGTTGCTGGTTGTGTTTTGGGGCTAATTGCTTTTGCTTTTCTGTTGCTCGTTTGCTGCTTAAGAAGAAGGGCCGAAAATGGGTTTCTGGGGAAATTGGAGAAAGGAGAAATGTCACCAGAGAAAGCAATTTCTCGGGGTCAAGATGCGAATAATAGAATGGTTTTCTTTGAGGGTTGTAACTATGCATTCGATTTGGAGGACTTGTTGAGGGCTTCTGCTGAGGTATTGGGAAAGGGTACGTTTGGAATGGCTTATAAGGCAATTCTAGAGGATGCAACCACCGTTGTGGTGAAGAGGTTGAAGGAGGTGAGTGTTGGGAAGCGGGAGTTTGAGCAGCAAATGGAGATGGTTGGGAGTATCAAACATGATAATGTGATTCAGCTGAGGGCGTATTACTATTCAAAGGATGAGAAGCTAATGGTATATGATTATTACAGTCAAGGGAGCGTAGCTGCAATGTTACATGGTATGTTGCTTTCTTCTTCTTTTCTTTTTTGGTCAAGATATGTTCCTTTCTTCAATCTCTGCAATTTTCACATGTTAATCCAGTTCCTCAGTTTCACTGAAGACCACTCATTGTCAATGTTTGAATTGAAATTTGATTCATCAGAGCTTGATAGTTTTTGTTAATTTTGCTGGATGTACTTAGTACTATTGGGTTACAATTCCAGAGAAGAAATTTATGTGAAATAATCATCAGTGAACTTGGGATAAATTGAGTACTTGACTTCACTGAACATGAAGTTGAGCTAATGTGTGATTCACTGTAGAAGTCACTAATAACTAAACTTCTATTTTTGAAATTTGGGCTCACAAAACTGTCTTTTTACTGAGCTGTCCAAGTGAACTGATGGGTATTTTGAGAGGGGTAGTTATCAAAGCATTAAACCTTCTACTTTAGGTTCCTACCCAGTGAGTTATTCCCAAGTGGAGGGCCATAGTAACTAGTAGGGCCAGTGGGTTTAAACAGTTACTTTGACCAAGTGATGTGAGAAGGATATAAATGGATGATTCAAAGATTTCACCTTTTATTGGAAAGTATAACCTCAACATTGTTGTAATTTCATAAAGTGTGTATATCCCCTGCAGACATTTTTCTAAACTGTTCCTTGTGGTTCTATTACTATAAAGTATATATGTACCCTGCAGACATCCTTCTAAACTGATCCTAACTATTAAGAACAACATCCAATTAACCATAGAAAACTAAAGCGAGTCCTTTCTAATGCTATTCATTTCACTCTCCTTCCTTCACCCTGTGAAATATTTTGTTTCTAGGAGCCGACTTTCAGCATGGTTATTGTTGTAATTCTTCATATTTGAACATGCCTTAACCGCCAAAAAAATCACTCGATAAAGCTAGGGAGTTAAATATTTTTCATCTCAGGGAGAATTAATTTTCATCTTAGGGAGTTAAATATTTTTATTGTTTCTCAAGACATTATGACAATTCAAATCTAGGAGTTTTTTCAATGGTGGGACAGCACTTCCCACATGATGTGAATTTTTTGGGATCATTTCTTCCCATAAAGTAATACCTTGTAAACATCTAACAAGCAAACAAAAGTTTTTTATTTGATTTGATTTTACCTGGTTTAGCAGTTGCCTGAGTTGTGTCAAGAGATCTAATGTTATGGGAATAAATCTTTTTGATCAGCTAATGCTATGGGAATAAATTATTTAATACTTTTGTAATTAATGTCAACTGTGCTTTAGAAACATAATCAAACAAGCAGAAGTTTGACATCATTGATATGCAGACTTATATTTGAATTTGGTTTCAGCCACAATCCATGCTCAACTAGGCTTTCACAATGTGTGTGATTTTGTTATATATTCTAAGAGATTTAGGCACAACAAAAATGTTCGGATAAATTATTTCCTATGCTCTCTGTGCTTAGGTTCTTTAGAGTCTGGGCTGTTCTCATTCCCACTAAAAATTCATTTCTGGCTAAACTGATGCTGCATTTAGGTCTTGGAATATGCTAGTTCATGGGTGCTTCCATGCTGCCAGCTTTTCATTAAACCATGTGGCCACATACTTTGCAACACATGTAGGAAATTGGGTCTTGGAAAGGCTGATATACCTGAGGTGAACACCAATTTTAATGGGGTTAAATTAAAGATCATTGCTTTAGTGGTCTCTTAGGTCAACAATCTCCTTGTCAGTGATCACAGAACCTTTACCGCTGCTATTTCTGGACCTTCCCCATGATACTTTTGAGAAGTAAAATCGAAAAAATCTTCTGCAATTTTTTCTTTTTGCAATTTGAGTTGGTAGTCTACAAAATTGTGAATCATACAATATTAACAACAATTGCAGGAGTAGTTGTGCCCTATTTCCTAGCTTTGAGATCTCCCAAGTAGGACACACACACACACACACACACACTAGATGATTGGTACTTCTAATGCCCCAGTCTCTAAACTAGAGCTTCAATTATCCACTAATGCATTTGCATATTGCAGGGAAAAGGGGAGAGGAACGTATCCCCTTGGATTGGGAGACCCGTTTGAGGATAGCCATTGGTGCAGCAAGAGGTATTGCTTGTATCCATGCAGAGAATAATGGGAAGCTTGTTCATGGCAACATAAAATCCTCAAACGTCTTCCTGAACTCTCGACAACATGGTTGTGTATCAGATCTTGGTCTATCAATAATAATGAGCTCATTGGCTCCACCTATTGCCCGTGCTGCGGGTTATCGAGCTCCAGAAGTAACAGATACCAGGAAAGCATCTCAACCTTCTGATGTCTACAGCTTTGGTGTGCTGTTACTGGAACTCCTCACTGGTAAGTCACCTGTCCATGCCACAGGTGGTGATGAGGTCATCCACTTGGTCCGCTGGGTTCATTCAGTTGTGCGAGAAGAGTGGACAGCAGAAGTATTTGATGTGGAGCTCTTGAGGTATCCAAATATAGAGGAAGAGATGGTGGAGATGTTACAGATAGCAATGTCATGTGTAGTCAGGATGCCAGACCAGAGACCTAAGATGCTGGAGGTAGTGAAAATGATTGAAAATGTCGGGCGGGCTGAATATGAGAATCGACCATCTTCTGAAGCCAAATCTGAAAATTCGACACCACCACCACAGGTCTTTGGGACAGAACTCTCAGTCCCACAATGATTGGCCATTTTTTCACTCGAATTTTCCATCCTGTCATTGCAATACATCTTGTAATGTTCTCTTTCACCCTCTTAGTGAAACAAAATTCTTTTTAAGTTTTATCAACCTGATCCTGGTTCAAGGTAGAGTGAGGTCAGGTTATGTACCAATGTTGTCAGTGGGATTTTAGCAACCATGGTAAGCTATTTTGTACTCTGATAGTCTGATGTACTCTGATTCCAAAGCCATCTCTCCTCTCTGTTTGTGTTGCGGGTTTTACTTTGATTAGATGCAGTCATCTTGTAATATTTCTTATTGTTTATCTTTTTCTTTTTCATTCCCAAACTATGCATGCATTGCATACTTAATACGTTAGATGACTTTCCTGCGTAGATAACAAATGCAACTCAGGTTTATTTTTTGATATTGTCTTTTTTAGGTTACTTGTTAGCTGTTTCACTTGGAGCCACTTTTTGGCAAATCATGGCTGACTGTATCTTGTTTGGAGATCATATTATTAGGGCAAAATTATGGAATGAGAGAAGGAAAATAAATAGAAACAAGAAATTTGTGCTTTTGAGTTTGAGGGGCTATCTTTCAAGTTGTTATTTGCTCCACACAGAATTTGCTAAATCTGAATACATCTCATACATACAGTTTATGAGCCAAATCTTCTTTGCTCATACATTTCAAATTACAGATAATGCCAAGCAGATTTAGAGCTGAAAGAACCATCAGAGACTGCAGTTCAAATAACTTCGTATCAATAGGGCCATCAACATACTGGGTATAAGAGCTCGTTTGGTGGGGCGTTTCCCAGCCTAAAACGCCGCTGGGTTCCACAAATTCGCGGAATGAGATCATTTGGCGCAGCTTATCGGGCCTGAAGCGTTCCCGTCCATAACTTCGTTGGAGAGACGCTGGGTAGAGCAGCGTCCTGAGGGCGTTTGATTTTAGCCTTACGCCTTATCCCCAGTTTTTGTTATAATTACAAATAAACCTGCCCAATTTTTTTGTCTTTTCCTAGCATCCGCTTTCTTCACGTGCTTCCATTTTTTGTCTTTTCCACTTTTCAGTTTCCATCATCCACAATGTTTTCAAAACTGCACTGTTCATCGAACTGAAAAATTGTCCGAGTTACGGGTTATCGGTTCAACCGTCGGGTCAATCGGAATCAAACTGTGATGTCATAATTATGTAATTAATAAATTTAATAATATATTATTAATATTTTAAATTTAAAAAATTATACAAAAATTATATAAATTTTTTTTACAAAATATGAATTTTCTTAATATATAAAACTTCAAGAAAAAAAATAAAAAAAGTATAATAGACATACTTTATTACAATGTTGAAAGTTAAAACTTCATTTTCATTCTTCCATAATAGCAAAAGACCACAACAAAAATCATTTTAACATCCAATCCAAGCATAATCCAATAATTTAGTCTTCAACTACATGAAAAAAAGAAGAAGATACAAACACTAATAATCATGCATAAAATAAAATAAAATATCACATGATAGAAATATATAATACTAGAGTTTCAAAGTTCAAATTTCAAGGATTTAAAAATTTAAATACAATCCAAAATAAATTTAACAAATAACATAGTTCATAGTTCTCAAAATAAAATAAAACTACAGTCCTCAAACATCATTGTCTTTTAGTTTTTGCTTAAATTTTTTCAAAAGCCTCTACATAACCAATCATCTTCATCATTGACATTCTCTCGATTGTTACTAGCTCTTCATCATTGTTGCCATCACCTTCAAATCCACCAAATGTTTCAAAATTGAGATCTTCATCAATCCCCACAACCACATCACCATCATCATCATCATTATCATCATCATTATCTAAAATAGTAAAAAATGAAATAAATGATTTTATTATATATGTTGATTCTTGAATCTTAATACAAAGAAAATTTTAATAGTAAGTTACTAACCTTCTCTTGGGTGACGGCGTTGTTTTTTACTTCTTGGGATTGAACTTTCATCGTAGAGCATTCTTTCCAACTCATCATAATCAAGTAATGTACCATCATCCTCTTCCTCAACGATCCAAAATTCAGTTTTGTCAATACATTCAATGTCAATTGGATCATCATTTTTCTTCTTATAAAAATGCCTAAAATAAATAATTAAAAATATAGTTAATGATTCTCTAATGAATAATTAAATAAAAAAACATATATTTAGAAATACATAAGAATCATTTACCTGTTTTTCAACCGTAAATTATAATGAATATATACAAGATCATTAAGCCTTTGAAGCTCCAACCTATTTCTTTTCTTTGTATGAATACGTTCAAAGACACTCCAATTTCGTTCACAACCAGAAGAGCTACTTGTTTGCCCAAGGATTCTTATTGCTAGTTTTTGCAAATTTGGAGCACTATGACCGAACATTCTCCACCATTCATCTTAGTTGCATGAAAATTGAAAAAATAAAAAAAAAATAAGAACATAAGAAATGAACATATTAAGATTACCATTATTAAAAAATAAAAATACATTAATAATTTAATAAACTTACCGAGTTGGGTTTTCTTGCAATTAGAAAGAGCAAGATCTTTTCCAAAACTCTCCAAACAATCCCGAAACAATCTACTCTCATTCAACAACTTTGTCTTGCTACAAGTGGCTTTGGAATCTATGACATCAAGAAAACCTGCCATCACCTCGGGTTTGTTGCAAAATGTTGCTTGATCATATTGGAAAGCCGGATTCAACCAATAAGCAGCTGCATGGATATATTGACATAATTGCCTATCTCATCGTTCTTTGAGTATTTTTGTATAAGGCTTGTAACATCTCTTTTTATGCATGAACAACTTCTTAATTCCCAAACGTGCCCTATACATACCCTCGTAGACATATCCCATTGACGGCTTAATATCCCCATCAACAATACGCAAAAGCCTCATGAGTGGTTCCACAATTTTCACAATGATCAAGCAATCATTCCAAAATTTACCATTTAGAATAATATCAATAACTTCTTTGCCTTTCCTATCTTTTGCATATCTTGAATCAACAAAATCTCTACTAGTTACCAAAGCCTTCAAGTCATGCATGTGGTGATAAAGGCTATGCAAAGCAATGAATGTGGTGGCAAAACGAGTTGCTCCTGGGCGAATAATTTCTGTCCAATTCTTTTTTTTCCTCAACAAAGCCAACAAGTACACATGATTATAAATAAACTTTGTTATCTTGGATGCCTTCTTTGCAAGTTCAACAATAAGCTCTAACTTTGCAAGATCGCTAAAAATCAAATTTAAACAATGTGCCACACAAGGAGACCAATTGATAGTTGGATAATTCTCATTCACCATCCTTCCTGCAGCAACATAAGCTGATCCATTATCTGTCACCATGTGAACAATGTTACTCACCCCCACCTACTCAATCACTTCTTGAAACAATTTAAATAAGAGAGAGGCATCCTTCACAACATCTGATGCATCAACGATTTTATAAATATGGTTCCCCTAGGACAATAGACAAGAAAGTTAATCAATGTCCGATGTCTACCATCAGTCCAACCATCACCCATAATAGAACATCCAGTAGTTTCCCAAATACTCCTCATAGAGTCAACAAATAGTTGCATTTCTTTCTTAGAATCCCTCAACAAGTTAACCCGAATATCATGATAAGTTGGAACCTTAAAGCCTGGACCAATTGCAATTGCGGCATCAAACATAGACTGGAAGTATACAGAATTTACAGCATTCAGTGGAATGCAAGTGTCATACACCCATCTAGCAACAGACATGTGTGCCCTCCACACAGCTTCTTTACTTGCAAGAGCACTCTTAATAGTCGGTTGGGAACCTGGAGTAGTCCTTGGAGCAAAATAATCATTAACATGTGTCTTCCCCTTCCCTTTTTGTGAAACTCCTATATTACTTCTATTCCCACTACCACCACATTCATTGATTGAAATCCTCTTATTCCTAGGTTGAGGTATTTCTTCAACCTCCACATCTTCATCCATATCACCTTCAAATTGTGAAAGACTAGGGCTAAATGAATTTTGGAAATCATGCACTTCTTCCCCTTGTTTTCTCTTATTAGAAATAGATTTTAAAGATTGCTCCATTTGAAATTTAACATCTGTAGGGACCTTTTTACATGACCCAATTTCTCCTTTTACCCCAGCTAAGTGTTGCTTCATCCTATTAATTCTTCCACCTTTAATGGTCTTTGTGCAATATAAGCATGTATAAGTCATTTTCCCATCAGGGGCATATCCTTCACTTACATGTCCCCATGCAATATCAGATTTTCCCCTTGCGGATTGTGAAGAATTGACAGTTGAATTTTGAGCAGATGAAGACATTATAAGCAAGCTACAAAACAAGTGACAAAATATGTGGTTCTATATTTAAAATAAATTCAGCCAAAGACTAACATTTTAAATTCAGCCAAAGACCCAATTTAAATTTTAATTATTATAGAGTTGCAAAACTAGTATTGTTGCTAATAACATGCACAAAAGTTTCTTAGAGACAAGTCTCACAGCCAAACAAAACCTCAAACAATAGAGAAAACTGAATGTTGGTACTGCCAAATATTAATAAAAAAAATAAAATTCAAGGCACATGCACAATTCATTCCACTTGAAGTGGTGTTCATTTTATTCCAAGAATAAAAAAGCTGTAAAGTTGAACAAGTATAGAGCTAGTGAGAGATGAATCTTGTTAGGTTGCTTTTTAATTGAAGAAGTTTGGAATAATGCATTGAAATTGCAATTTGCAAATGCTTTATTTTCAAACCCCCAAGAGAGTTGAATGCTTGAGGTCAAATAGAACAAATCCTTCAATTTTTAGGTGGTGAATATCCCAACTTTTAAGAATAATTCCTATAATTTTTTTTAACATTTCAGAATAATTATGTATGGGACTCATTTTTATATTTTTAACATATGTATATCACTTTTGAACTCAAAATTTTATCCTAGTTTTTTAAATTATTAAGAATGTTTTTCCCAAATAACTCACAATTATGTCAATTTCAAGTTTGTCAATATAATTTTCCACAACCTACTCTCCTTTTTTTTTCTTCTTCTTCTTCTTCTTTTATTTTTTTTTAGGACCCAAACTCAACACTCAACAGTCAACAGAAACCAAGCTCAAAAAAAAATTAAATTAAAGGAAAGAAAAAATGCATTGAAAACAGATCTTAATTCTTCATTCTTGAATCTTCTTCTTCTTTTATTTTTTTTTAGGACCCAAACTCAACACAACAGTCAACAGAAACCATCAAACCAAGCTCAAAAAAAAATTAAATTAAAGGAAAGAAAAAATGCATTGAAAACAGATCTTGATTCTTCATTCTTGAATCTTCTTCTTCTTTTATTTTTTTTTATGACCCAAACTCAACACAACAGTCAACAGAAACCATCAAACCAAGCTCAAAAAAAAATTAAATTAAAGGAAAGAAAAAATGCATTGAAAACAGATCTTGATTCTTCATTCTTGAATCTTCTTCTTCTTTTATTTTTTTTTAGGACCCAAACTCAACACTCAACAATCAACAGAAACCAAACTCAAAAAAAAATTAAATTAAAGGAAAGAAAAATTGGAAAAGAAAACAGATCTTGATTCTTGAAACAATGAAAATTATGAAACTAGACAGGAGAAAACAGGTCTCAAATTACTGATTTACCTTTAGATTTCAATTTTCAACCGATCAATGAACGACGGAGTCGGACGGACGAAGAACGGAAGAAGGACAACCGAACAGTCACCGTCGTGGGTGCGAGTCACTGTCGCCGTGCGGTGGGAGTCACCGTCGCCGTGTGGTGGGAGTCCGAACAGTTCAAGTGATGAGATGAAGAGAAAGGGAAAATCCGAAAATGGGAACTGAGAGAGAAATCTCAAATTTGAGAAAGTGAGAATTGAGAAATGAGGGCACCATTACGTGGGTTTTTTTTTTTTTTTATATATATATACGTAGAGGCGAACCGGTCCGAACCGGTGACCCAGTGACGGGTCGACCGGTTCACCGGTTGAACCGCCCGGTTCGGACGGTTTTGCCTTTTAAGCCCGGTTTTGGCGTTGGAACGGTTTTTCGGGTTCGACCGGACCGTTCCTTGGACCGGTCGACGGTTCAACCGGTCGAACCGTCCGGTCCGATCCGGTTTTGAAAACCTTGATCATCCATTATAATTTATCTTTTTCTATGTAACTCCTTATAATATATATTAATTTAGTGTGTATATATATTATATATTTTATTTATATTATAATATATTTAATAGTATATTATATAATTAATTAATTATCATATATAATATATTTAATTTTATATATCTCTTTTAATTATATCATATATTAAATTAGCAAAATAATAATTATTATTATGTATTATATAAAATAAGTATTTATATGTAAAGTATTTAAATTTTATAACATGTTATCAAAGAAAAATAAATATTAATTAATAAATTATAAAGGATAAAATAGGTTTTCATGTGTTACAATCACTTCTAAATAATTTTTATCAAACACTCAATAAACTATTATACCATCATAGCAATTTCTCATTTAAATACTTAAAATTTATAATACAAAAATTATTTTATCATAATTTATTTTGTATAATGGTGCTGCACTTTTCGACTCGCAATAAGTATGGGTTCCGTGACCTGTAGAACACTCAGAAAGATGATCAGAGGACCACCGGATTGGCTCCGGCGGTAGCCGCTCCGATGCTTAAGTAAGTAAAAGGAATTGAAAAACTGTATTGAAAGCCAAAGAATGAGCATGAAAATAAAGCGTACCTTTAGGGTTTAATTTATAGACTGTGGTCTTCCTAAGTTGATTAGGATTCGAAGCCATGAATGTAGGGATTTGATCATTGGAGATTGCAGTTACCTTGTGGAGTATTGCATAGAGATAACCATAGATGGTAGTTTTCTTGTTGAAGACTATTTCCTTGTTGAAGACTGTCTCCGTGTTGAGGATTGCTTCCTTATTCCCTGTTCGGCATCTGCTAAGGCGGTGACGAGGTCTGGAGTGTTGGTCTGGATCTTGTAATTAACTCTGAGATCCTTATCCGGATATATATATGCTCTGGAGGCATATGCTTGGCAACTTCCGACCTTTTGTGCTGATCTGGATGCTCGAGCGCTTAGCCATTAGTTGAGCAAGAGCTGAGTTAGCCGAGCATGAGTTGGATTCATAATCATACGTGTCAAGTGCTGATTGGCCTGCTCTTTTATGGTATATCATATAATATGAAGCTTTCATGACTCTAAATAACATTACATGCCATATAAATATGATGGAATGGGGAAAGAAGTGAGAAGGTCTCCTCCAATGTGACCCAGTTTACATAGAAGCAATTACGATCAGATGTGAGACTATTGGAACAAGTAATGTTATATTTTTTAAATTTTTATCTCAAATAATATAACAAAGATGTAGCAATGAATCATTATATTTCATTAATTACATAATTTAGTGTAATATCGATAATAGGATATTAGAATATAAAATTTAGTATATAAATTTTAAAAATATATCATTATTGTTGTAAAATAATAGCATGCACATGTAATTGGAGCGTTCAATCCCAAAAAGACTAATGATTATGATGCGGGATAACTTTAATGACTTTAGGAATATGCATCCAAAGAAAGAAAATTTATGAAAATCTAAAAATTCGCGCACTAGTATCAAAGAGAAATAAATATTTATTTAACCAAATATGATAATTCATTTACATTTAGCTTATCTATAAACAATTACAAATGATAACTATTAAAAAGATAAACATGTAAATATAAAATATAATCATAAAGGTCTACCTTATCCGAGCTTATATTCGGTAGTCTCTTGAGACTATATATTCTTAAGGGTTAAATCTTATATTATATGTGCAGTAATTTATCGTAATTATACATATGACATATCATTCGATCACAGAGTGTGGTGATACGAGTGTAATGAAAAAAATTTCATCTTATTTTTCAGAATCAAAGATGTATAGCCTCTAAACTAATCTTCCCCCTTCCTATCATATTATCCACCACAGGCTTAATAGAGAGAGTAGCATCATCCTCAACCTTTAAATTCCAATATAGAGCCAAGGCTGAAGAGCAGTTTGTTGGGATCTTGAGGGTGCAGATGGAGTCTACTGTTGAGCTATAATGGTTTCAATTGACTAGATCAAATGCTCCGGTGAAGGGAGAAAGTGAAAGTCGACCAAACATAAAAGAAGGAAGAAATTATTCAATGAAACGATAGTATTTAACTCATCACGCAAATGCTATCACTTTTTTTAAAAGGTAAAGAAGGGTACGTGTGGGTGTTTGCTGGAATGTTTGCCTTGTTCAAAATATAATTTTGAGATCAAAACGTCATTTTGGTTAAATTAATGGGTGTTTGGTATTTTTTTTCTTTCTAATGTTATTACTTTTTTTAGAAGGAAGAAAAAGATACGTGAATGTTTGACAAGTGTTTACGTTGTTTAAAATATAATTTTGGTTAAATTAATGAGTGTTTGGTATTTTTCTCTAAACATAATTTTAATTTTAATTATGAGATTCATTAAATTTTGTTTGCAAAATAAAAATTTAAAAATATTAAAAAAATATGCTCTCTCCAAATATTTTTGTTTTTTTACCTGTATTATTTATGAGTTTACCATTTAAATAATACCCAATATATATATAATATAAATGATAAAAAAATCTACTATATAATTTTTATCAAATATTTAAATAATAAATTTTACATAATCTATTCTCTAATAATTAATTTTTAAAATCTATTTTCTTGAAAATGAAACTCCCAAACAAGTCGTTAGTGGCGGGTTGACAAGGGTCGGTCAACTGCGCCTGAGGAAATCAAATTTAAAATTTTCTTTCTAAGTGGGGCCCAACAAAAGCAGACAGACCAATCGCGAGTCGCTCGACCACTCCCTGATACCAGAGTTCTCTGATTCTATATATATTTATTCATTTCCGAAAACCTGCAATTTTTCTCTTCTCAGGAAACTGATAAGACGAGGATCTCAGAGGTATGCTTTTATCTCTTCCTCCATTTCGTTTCTGCAGCTTGTTCCTGTATATTCGTATATTTATCTATCTAATTAAGCCGAGTTGTTTTAGGTTTTCGGAAGGTAGGGTTTTCGTCATGGCTTCAAAGCGCATCTTGAAAGAACTCAAGGATCTTCAGAAAGACCCTCCTACCTCTTGCAGCGCTGGTACGATCTATCTTCGTTCCTGTCGTTCCAGGTCTTGAAAGCTCGATCTTCTCGATCCTAGGGTTTTGTATGGTCGAAACGCGAGGCCTTTTGGCCCTTTGTAGTTTTGTGGAATTTGTGAATTTACTTCGATTTTGTGATGATTTGTCTGGAAATGAGCTGTATTTTTTTGGGGTACTTTTAGGGTTTGATGGAGTGATTCTTTCTGGTTTTGTGAACGAATTCCAATTTTTGTCTCAAACGAATTGAAAGGCATACTGGGGGTCGTTTGAAATCTCCGGGTTCTGGGGTAATCTTGCCGGAGATCTAGTTGACCTTTCCTGCTACATGGAACAATAAATCTTGTTTTGCCCAGGATTTTGGAACTTGTCCTGTGTTTGTGTATCATATGTATTTAGAACATGTCATGGCTAGCAATATGTTTAATAATTGAAGACATTTTGATCTGATAGTTTAGTTTCACCACTGTTAAATTAGGTATTCCCTTTTACTGTTTATTTTGAGTAGGTCTATGTTCATCATTATTCATCAAAACCCTTGTCTTCATTCTTTTATAAAATCTCCAGTTTTTCTATCCCTTAACTCTGCAGGTTTGTATTTATTACTATCACATGAAAATTAAACTTATGCTTTACCAACCATCTTCGGCAAATTCTAGTCAACTCAATGGTGCCTTTATTTTACCTACTTGGGTTTATGAATCAGTTCTATATAATACCATACTATTAGTTAAATTGCAGGTCTTTGTTTCTAGCCTCTCTGGCTCTCTCGCTTTCTTTTAGCCTTTCTATTACTCTTGTAATGCCTTTAACAATATCCCAAGTTAGTTATCCAAAAAAAAAACTTATAAAAGAAGTTACTTATCTAAAAAAAACCCAAGTCAATCTTTATTTAGATTGTTTCTTGTTTATGCAAGTTTGTATTTTATGATTTTTTATAAAGTTGGAAGTTGTAGAGCATATGCCTTCCTAAATTTTGATGTGTACATGCGTGTCATTATTGGCCTGTTTCTATCTCATTTGTTGAGTCATATGCGCACATTGTTTACAGGCATGATACTGACAGTCAAAATTAACACGTGTTAGTTCGTGCATGCCTTAAAAATGGTATAGATCATAGGTGCAGCAAACTTTTCATCTCATTCATCTTTTATTTTTGTTATATTGTTAGGCCCAGTGGCTGAAGACATGTTTCACTGGCAAGCGACGATTATGGGTCCTCCTGACAGTCCTTATGCAGGTGGAGTTTTTCTAGTTACAATTCATTTCCCTCCAGATTATCCATTCAAGCCACCTAAGGTACTGCATCAATTCCAATCAATTTTACTGAAGAATGGTGATGTATCTCCTTTTGTTGTTGCAGTTGTGCCTCTGTTTGGCATTCTTTGGGCATTTATGCACTTAAATTTTTTTAAATATATATTATGTGCTCAATTTTAAATATATGCATGGGTAGTGATTTCCTGGTCTATGCTGCAGTGTATTAATTTCTATGAAGTTAAGGATGCTTTACTTGTGTTTTGGGTTTTTGGTTGTAGTTCATAATTGTTATTTTTACTTGAAGGGACCCATCTTTGATTGTCACATTTCACTACGAATATTTTATATACCCTTCTGCCTCAGCTGGTCTAAAATTTGACGGGTAGCCACATTTTGCCTGAATATTTTATTGCTGAACATTTCTTTTAGTCTCAACTCTAAGCATTCCAAAACTATTTACCCTTCTGCATCAGGTGTGCAGTTGGTCTAAATTTCCTCAGCAGTGTATAAATGTTTATTGATCAGGTTGTTTAGAAGTTTACCGGTACCATCAGTGAGCAGTTTCTATTAATTTTTAGTTATTTGAACTTGGAGTGGATTGGATCATTTGAACCATTAAGATTTAGGATTGGCCTTTTTCCGTATGTGCTGATGGCTATTTATTGATGAATTGGGCTATATATAAGATTATCAAATCTCATTCTCTTGTTATAAAAAAACCCTTACATTTTTATATTTATTTGCTGATTTTTCATTAAAGAGCATTACAGTGTTATCTAGGTTTTCACATCAACTTCTCATATTTTTATTTATTTTTTATCCTTTTCTCTTTTCTCTGTTTGTTAACAATATTAGACTTCTTTACCTCATGTCTTGTTGATTATTCCTAGGGATTTTTCCCTGACTGTCTACGATACCTACATACTATTCTGATAAGATCCAATTTAGTCATAGTACTTCTGTCAATATATAGATTGTTTCCCATTAAAACACTTCTCTTACACACAAACTAGTCGTAGAAGAATAGAGGAACACCTGGATTGTTTCTACTTTAGAGATGGAGTTAGGAAGCTAAAATTTAAAATAAATCACTAACTTTTAGTTAGAAACAAATATGGTTGACTGGTGCATGCTTGTGTGCGTTGCACGTCTGTTTACATTTATTTCACCTGTTCTTGAAGTGTGGTGGAATACAGGGTATGATAATGGTACAAAATTATTGTGATCAGTGCTAAGAATAATACATAATCTGACAAATGTGACCTTGTGTCTAATTAAACTCACTTTTACATTTAATATTTTAAAAGATAACCTGGTAAATAATTATGAAAGTCCATTAGGGATGTGTTTGGTTTGGAGAATTGTTATTTCTTGTTGGTCTAGTTCCAAAGAAGTGAAATTCTTGGATTTCGAATGATATGGCTTATAATATAAGTTTGCTGTTTGGAAGAGTCACTTATAAAAAAAATGTTTGATTTCGGGCCCGTCCACTGCCTGGCTGAGTATTTTTGGGCCTAGCCCTGGGTACTTAGATTTTGGGCCTACTCTTGATTTTCTGGGCTGAGGCCTGGCCCGAATGAGCCCAGATGAGCTAGAACCCTGTACTGTGCTGTGCATACATAAACGATTTTTTTGGTTTTACATGTTCCAACTTCCATCGCAGATCACTTTTGTGATTTTATTTACTTTATTTCCTGACTCCTTCTGACATTCACTGTGCATGCACAGTAACTACACATCATCCCTCATTAGTTTGTAGGAGAGATTCTGGTATACTTTAATATGTGTTAATAAATTGTGTATGATTGAGAAGTTTGTAGAGTCGTAGACTGGCAAATTTGATAAAATTAGTGGCACATTGGCATTGATTATGATGATTAGAATATGGTTATTAAACTTTGGGCCACAATGATGGGTACATTCAGATATTATTTTTCTTGATATTTGGTGATTGTAATCCTAAATTCTTGTCAGCTGCACAATACAAAATTGTTTTTGGTTGGAAATGAGCTTGTTTATGAACCTAACTGAGCTTATTCATCAGCCTGGCCAATACATTTTTCTGTGTTTGAAATCAACTTTCCTAACTTAATTGATGTGAAGGACAACATGCATAAAAAATTTGCTCAAATACTGTGTCATACCTGGCTGATCATCTTTAATTGGGTCAAGTATTTAGGGTCACTGGCCCTACATACCTTGACTGTTTCCCAGCAGCGTAAGCCTAAGGCAGTTGAGTCTATGGTTAGTCAAGCTTCTTGTTAACAATTGATCTTGAAAACTGGGCTTACACTTAGCTCAATTTATAAATAAATTAGATTTGAAAAAAGTTATTACTTAATAACATGCAAAGCCTGTTCTTTGTTTATTGACGTAAGTTGATTAGAAATGGGACCTTAAACAAGAAGTCAGCGACGATACAATTGAAAGAAAAGAAAACTGATAGTATCTGCAATGTCCTGCAGCCTTGTTGCAAATGAACTTAGTGTTGGGAAGTTATACCTCCTTTTTGTTCAAGAGACTAGGTAAATTTACCTGGATCAAGATACTTTTGGAAGTATGCAAAAGGAGGAGATTTAAGGTTTTCATTCTTCGCCACCCAGGATCACATGGACCACATCAATAGCCATGCAGCTGCTCATCTGTAGTAAAATGGAATAAAATTGCTTGGCCAGCAAGCTCGGTTCAACCTAAGTCTTTTAGGGCAGGGCCCGGCCTGGCCCATTATTTTGGTGGGAACACGCAACGGCCGCCCGGCCCAGATTGCTACTTTTGCCCGCTATGAGTGGAGTGTTCTTTGTATTGCCAAGAAGTTGTTTGGACTTGGGCGTGAAATAAGAATCATGGGTATTTTCATTGACTGGGTGATTCGTCGGTATTCACCTGAGTATTGGACATCATTTATGTGTCATAGATGTCATATTGATTTTCTTGTACACATCATTCAAATCAGACAGCACACTGCAATACATATGACCAGCCAAAATATCGAACTACTTGTTTTCCTTCTTTTCTCACATTTCAATGATGAAACCCCTAGTGAGGCTTCCCCATTTACATTTTTTGCACTATATTTAATAATCTGTCATTTTTTAAGGAGACCTGAGAATTTTGGACATGTAGTCTTCTAAATTCCTTTTAGGGAGAACATCTAGGCGCGATATAAGATTCGTGGGTATTTTCATTGACTGGGTGATGCGTCGGTACTTCACCAAGTTTTGGACATCATTTATGTGTCATAATGTCATATTGATTTTCTTGTACACATCATTCATATCAGACAACACACTTCAATACATATAGTCGTGAACAGCCAAAATATCGAACTACTTATTTTCCTTATTTTCTCACATTTCAATGATGAATCCCCCTAGTGAGGCTTCCCCATTTACATTTTTTGCACTATATTTAATAATCTGTCTTTTTTTTTAGGAGACCTGAGAATTTTGGACATGTAGTCCTCTAAATACCTTTCAGGGAGAACATCTAGGTGTTACAATTTATCCCTCTCCCCCCCCCCCCCTCCCCCCAAAAAAAAAAAAACAATCAATTTACTTGAATTAAATAGAGTAGATGGTCTAATCTGGCGCGATTCATGTCACTCAGATTTGCGCGATTTGTTTAACATTCTGTCGGATTTATGTGTTGTAAGTTTATATTTTGAATAAATTAGTAATAATATGTAATTGGTTGTCAGTCTCAGAGATGCAATTATTAGAGTATTTGGTAATTGGCTCAAAACTATGCATGAAAGATGACTCATTGAAAATTTAAAAGTATACGTTGGATGATTTGTGCAGGTTGCATTCAGAACAAAGGTCTTTCACCCTAATATCAATAGCAATGGCAGCATTTGCCTTGATATTTTGAAGGAGCAGTGGAGCCCTGCCCTTACTATTTCCAAGGTTATTGTTCTTCTGCTTTCAGTAAACTTTTCCATTGAAGATCTACTGGGAAAACATTTGTTTTCAAAAAATGAAAACAATGTAACTCACACTAACATACTAACTCCCTTGTTTGTGATAATTGGTTACTCAAAAAAAAAGGGGGGCCTCTGTCTTGTAGAGTGGCACTTGGTCTTGTGATGATACTAGAAGAATTAAAACTCAACTTTTTTTTTTCCTTCTGTTTATCTATTTATTTATTTTTCATGACTATGCATGCAATGAAATCGATACTTTTCAATGACAATAAAACATCACAAATTCAAGCCAAAGCCCATCTAAAACAAAATGAGTTTATTCATTTCTTTTTTTTTTATTAAAAATGACTTTATTCATATTTACGTTTTGTTTCAAAAATGCCATTGTTTAGGTTCCTCTTTTGACATCTGCAATTTGTTTCTTTTGTTGATTAATTGTAATCCATAGCCGATATCTTTGCCTTAGTTATATACTTTTTATGGATAACCATGGTCACCAGCAATTCCTTTTTTCCCTAGCGAATTGTGAATTGGGATCGCTCGATCCAAAAAATGGATCATTAGCGATTTTGAAATACAAGATTTAGCGTTCCAATCTAAAATTCCAAAAAAAAATTACACAAAATACAGCACATCATTAGAATTTTATTTTATAATGGCTTGGATTTGTTGAAATCTTTTTGGTGTTTATATATACATACCAATATTATTACAAATACAATCAAAAAACATATCATGTTTCAAATAAACATTTTTCATTCCAACAGAGCGATTCAAAGAAGCTTACTCCTAACGTATCATGTTCTATAAGAAGTGATGATTTACGTTCCCAGTTTTCTGTACCATGACGATCCATGTTCCAGGTAACATTGTTATATAAGTTGGGCTTCTGGGTTGTTCGTTGTTGAATGGTTCAGTAGTAAAAAAGAAAGAAAAAAGAAAACTCGTGCATCAAATCATGGGATTCTCCTGAACTACCACAAGTGGGAAAAATTTATGGCACTTCAATTTAATGGATATCATGCTTTATTATTGCTGATGTTTAAACATGTATGATAAGCACTTAAAATTTTCACTTTCAGGTGTTGCTCTCCATCTGTTCTCTGTTAACGGACCCAAATCCTGATGACCCTCTGGTGCCAGAGATTGCTCATATGTACAAGACAGACAGGAGCAAATATGAGACAACTGCCAGGAGCTGGACCCAAAAGTATGCCATGGGTTAATGAGCTGCCATGTGAGACAGGAGGGCTCCTTTACCTTGTGAATTTGGTCTTTAATCTATGTTGTATGGATGAAGAAGTGTTATCTGTCTGTTATAAGATGGAGCAGAAGGGAAAGGATTGAATCCTGCCCTCCTTATAATACAGCTGCTGCTTTTGATTTGTTTGTATGGAAATTTGTCTTTGAAAGTATGAAGTGTATTTCCAAATATTCGAAGCTCCTTCAACACTACAGCCATGGCTTGTGTGGTTTGAAACATGATACATTTATTAGGAGTGAATTTAAATTAACAAATGTCATAAATTTTCTGCAAATCTCTTCTTGACGATTTTACAGCCCAACTGCGAGGAAGCATTTAGTGGGCATGCTTTTTTTCTTTTTGCAAAATTTTGTCGTTTATTATGATAAATTGTGGAATGTGTTTGCAGAATCTGTGCAACAGACACTGGAACAAGGTGCAATGAGGTAAAAGGTGCCGTTGAGGATGATGGGGTGTGAGGCTTCATGTATTCTAGTCTTATTTGTTTCAAGCAAAAATAGAGTTGGATTGTATAGGGATTTGTTTTCACAAGCGTACAAAATAATTTTTACTAAGATTAAGCTCTCTTTGTTTTTTGGAAGGAGGATCAAATTTAGATAACTGGTCTTTCTAACTTGTTGGATATGGATGGTACGATACAGTGTGCTTCCCCGCGTTTAGGTCCGCTTCAAGCGTATTGAATGTTTGTTTTTGGGTTTGTGTAGTTCTTTTTGAAGTTTTACCTTCTGTCTTGTATGCTCTTCAAATTGTTGTTGATGTATTATCTTTTTGTCAAACTCCTAAAACGGTTTCAACTTCTACTATTGGGATGTTGCTTTTTGTGCAAAATATGCCTTTGGAGGTGCAAGTGCTCGGAAATCTCTTGTGACAATCTCTAAGACTTAGACGTGTCAAATAGGCTGGGCTGGCATGGTTTGGGTGGGCCCACTTGTGCCACCGTGCCGTGCTAGGTCGTGCCCTGTGCCCATTGAAGAAGTCTTAGACCAAGCGTGGCTCATGTTGTGCGGGCCCTAATGGGCCTTGTTGTGTCGGTTCACGGGCTTGTTAGTTTTTTTTTACAACTCTTTTATTTTTTAATGACTAATATGAATTATGATTAATATATATATATATATATATATATATATATATAACTTTTTTAGTTATTTTGAAAATTCTTAATTCTTAATTGTTATGTGTGTTTGTTAGTTTAGTTATGTTGTATCATTATTTTTTATGTTGTTATTTGTTATTATAATATTTTGTTTAACTTTAGTATTTTTTTATTTCAAAACAGGCCTATCATGCTGTGCTGGATTTAATCGTGTCATGCCCGTACTGGCCCGACCCGACTGACACTACTACTCTAAGATGTGGTTAATATGGAATAAAACAGGTTTGTGTTTCAAATGACCAACTTGGCTCCTTTTTTCAGCACAAATTTGAAAGCACTTTGTTAGCTGAAACGAAAGTCCTGAGAACTACTTTCCTGCTGCAGAACTGAGCACAAAAAGCCTTGTGATGGTATCTAAAACAGGTGCGAAAACGAAGCTAAAGTGGGTGGTAGTTTGAACTCTAAAAGGCTTGTGAAAAAAGAGTTCTTTAGGAGAAATTTGCGCTGTCAAATCAAAGACATGGAGGATGGGGGTTTCAGTTTCAACAATCAGATGGGGGGATGTGCCTATTTCAGCCCACTGCACCTTAGTTTAATGCAAGTAACTGCTCGACTCTTTTGACAAAGTTTGCTTCTATTTTTGTTTGAAAATACATAAAAAAAAAAAAAAAAAATCTTATTTTAATTAGTGTCTGAGACTCTCATATATGAATTTCAGAACCAAAAAAAAAAAAGACGTTAAATCTCCACGGAAACATCCAAGTGTGAGGTAGAATTAGAAAGTTCCAATTATGGAACCCTTCTTCTGGTTGATTATTTTAGCCTATGTAGCACAAGTCTCTGTCGACTTAACTAGCAATCATGCAACCTGCCCACAAAGAGGCTCCACACACAAAATCAGAGTACTGCACAGCACAATCAATGTTCAGAGACAAAGGCACAATCACCATGGAACAACGTAACCCACACACACACAAAGCCAACACGGTCATTATAAGAAAACACTCCTAACTTTTTATTCACAAACTCTGTTATGAATACAAAGGAAACACTGGCTAAGGATTGTAACACAAGACTACTCATATATAAATCCAGATTTGTATTTGATTTCCTGCCTAGAGGAAAAGAATTTGGGCTGGGCTTCTTCATTCTTATTTGAGCACCGGTAGCCAATATACTAGTTAACATTCCAAAAAATAGAATGGACTTGGCAATGTGCCTGCTTGTTATAGTGGTTGTTTGGATGAGACGAGGAAAAGTATAGATTGAGCTAAGTTGCGATTTGAATAAGTAATTGTAGAAAAGTATTATTTGAGTTAAGTTATTTAGTATTTGGATGAATGTATTTAATAAGTGCCTAAATGATATTATACTGTTTGGATCAACTATTAATAAGTGCCACTAGGTACCTACTACTCGGAGATGTGGCTGAACGGTAAAAACGTTGAGGATAAAATTCAAACGTCTTGAGTTCGAAGGTGGACCTGACTGTCACAGGTTGCAAAATTTAGAAACTTTTGAAAAAGTTTCACTAGAACTACATTTTTAAAAAGTCCATTTTGAGTTAAGTGTAGATCCATTAAGTACGACTAATAAGCTGAACCAAACATCTAAGGGCATCTCCGGTAGTTACTCAACCCCAAACTCATACCAAATTTGTTTTTACTCAAACTTAAATCTAGATTTGTTGTAAACTCAAATTTATAATTTAAACTTAATTTGAGTTAGACCATTGAAAAGTATGAAACTAAAATTTAACTTTTGCTCATATTTTAAGTGAAATTTGAATTTGAGTTTGAGTCACCATTGGAGACAGCCAAACAAATTAGAAAAGTTTATTTTAAACTTAAAAAAATCATTAAATACAATTTATAAGTCGAATTAAACATAACTATAGTATGATGGCGTTCTTATCAGTTTCTTTTGAAAGGACGGTAATTTGACTCTTCTTATTCCATGCTTAATGGAATGGGGAGATTTTAAGCAAAGTGGGAGACAGGTTTAAAAGAAAATGCCTTTCAATAATCGTGAGTACATGAGCTTAGCCCATTTAAATTATTGGTATGTTTCACGTGTGTGTAAAATCTACAATACATGCAATGCACCAATAATTTGTGAAGAAAACTGAAAAGTTTGACAGATTTGAGACAAATTCGAAAAAATAATTTTCTACTCCGCCCCCAACTATGTTAAGAATTTATTTAAGTATTTTTATATTTTACTCTAATTTTAAAAATAATGAGATGTATATAGATTTTTTGTTATACTCTTTAACTTTTTTTTGTGTCAGTCAATTAATTATGATGTAATTTAGATTTTAGTGAGATTAGTTTGACTTTTTCTTTAATTATATTTGTTTTTTTATTCCAAAAGTTAGCATTTAAAATTATATAAAGTGGTACCGGTTAGAGATAGAGTAAGACAATATAAACAAAGTGGCAGATGAAATGTACTATATTATAGACAAGGCGGGAGGAGGATGGAAGAGCTTTTTTAGGTAGAAAGCAAGGTTGACCAGTTGTCAAGTTTGTGTCCTCTACAATAGTTTTTTTGCAATTAACTTTAAATCATTGTATCTTGTTGACATTATTTTTTTTTATTTTTTTAAAAAATGGTTCATCAATTCTTACATACAATTTTTAAGTATACGATTACGTAGAGAAACTACTATAGAAAAAAAATTTGAACCCACCTTCTTTCCCTCAAATAATGCCTACTCAAGGTATAATAATGTTAAAGATACCACTTTGAACGTCACCATTTCACATGAAGTCGGTCTTATTTGTGATTCTACGTAATTGGACCAACCCCATAGAAGAAGGGTGTAAATGAAGGAGGTGTTTAATAACTATTTTTTTTTTTTTTTTTTTGATGAATCAGTACATAAGGAGATATGTTGAGCCACTTTAAGCACACTAGATCAAGTCTTTCTTTTCGTGACAGTCAAATCCATCCTTTAAGGTATAATTGTTAACAAATAGTGCAGAGAAAAACTCGAATTCAAGACATTTAAATTTTATTCTCAACGTATTTATCGCTTGATTACATCCTGGAGTAATCCCTTAATAATTAACTTGAAACCTGCAAAATAGTATAAAACTTTGGTGGGTCAATGTAGCAACTGGACCAAGTGGAGGGGCAAAAGGGTTTTACACCATGAATTTGGTCAAAAACATTAATGACCTAATGCATTTTTTGTACACAAAATGCCAATTCCCATGAAAACAAAAGAGTAGAGAGCTACAAAACCTACCCAAGATGTGGTAGCAGTATCAATATTTAACATGAGCCTAATTCCAAGGCATAAAACAGGAAGATTATCATCCCACGACACCTACATTTTCTCACTACTCTCCTTTGATTTTGCTCTTTAAAATTGATAGCCTTTTCATTTTTTGTTGCATTGAAAAGGTAAAACTAATGCCTCCTACTTAGGCCCTAAATCTTATATAAAATTTTTCTTTTTGTAATTCAAAGTCAAAAGCTATATATGTAACATTCATGAACATCTTGCCAGCTATTAGCATCAAAGCTTGTCACTACTTCCCAGCCAAACCATATTAAACTATGTCCTGTTGCAACATGAACAATTTGTCACATTATCACGAATTGCCGTAAAAACTTAAATTATTAAAAAATAAGTCAATAATCTATAACACATTTCTGTACATGTAATACCGTACAATACTCTTTTTACACTTTTGCATGTGAAGAGTTGACACACTCATATAACATAGTGCGAGGTGTAAGAGCAAGAGTGCAAATCTTGATTGAACAGGACGAGTGAGTGCAAATATTGTACCAAATAAACAGGGGAGAGATGTTTGAATCCAAAACCTCTCGTAATCAAATTTTTAATAACATGTTAGATTACTAATTATTTTAAAAATTTAAACTATTACAAAATAAGCGAACAATATATAGCAGCCTATATTTTACCATTTGGTTCTATTTAAACTCACTCCACTATAGAATGAAGTGCATATTTTATTGTGTGAAACCAATTTGCAACCTTTTCAATTCATCCATAGGGTATCAACACTAGTATTTGAAAAATATTAAAAACCAGATAGCCTAGTCTGAAGTATTGCCAGATACCCTGATTCAAATGAGTCAAGAACTACCTCTTGTATTGTATCTATTTCGTTTTAATATGATTTTGTTCCCCCATAAAAAGAAATAAGAAAAAGCATATGAAGCTTAGTTGTATCTTCTTTTAATTATAGGCTTTTTATGGGACACTGTGACCCATGTCTTTTAATGTCCAACTACACTGTATTTTTCCGATTATTTAATCAAAGTTTGTTAATTCTTTAATTAATTATTATTTTAAGCATCTTTTGAACAGATTTTTTGATTTATTAATAGCACGTGTGAACCCCATCACGAAAAATAAATTTGAAATTTAACCCCGGCAAAGGAGTCGTGCACACGAGTGGCCGAAAATCTGGTCTGCTTAACCCTAATCTAATCACCATTAATGTAATTGGAAGATTGTCTCATTTGAAGACAAGCTTGAGAAATTCAGGTTGATCCCCACTCAAAATATCTGAGTGATGAATGATGTGGCCATTGTCGAGTTGCCACATGGAAGTGTAGCAGTTGCTGAGGTGGACTTCTCTCATGTTTGATTTTTTTACAAATTTTTAATCTACTTGTATCTAAATAATTCTCTAATCATTCTTCACTTTCAATCTAATATTTCATCAATCATTTGGCCGTATGATTTATTTTCTTTTGTTAATGGTTTGCATTTTTGGAGAGCTAAAGGTGGTGTTGGGATGGCATGTTCAACCAAGTTTCAACACACCTTCTGGATTATACCCACCATGAGCTGGAATTAATGCTAATTGGGTTCATGCTAATGCCACACACACACACACACACACATGTATAGATATATTGCCACTTGATGCTGAGATTTGTGCTTCAACTTGTTAAGGGAATCCACAAAACACACACACACACACACATATACCTTTTTTTTCATACGAGACCCATTAATATTTTGTCAAACCAACATAGATGGATAACTTATATTTTAAGTTAACACAACAAGAAACAATTTTCTTCCTCTTATGATTGGTGTCTTGGAGTAAAAAAACTATGATGTAAAGGAACATAGACTAAATAATGGTATGAGAATATAACCTAACACATTAAAGGGTCATAACTTACATTACATTTGTTCTTTTTTTTTTTTTTTAATTTTTCTGTCACATATGTTCCATGCCTAAACCCTCAATTTAGGGTCTTTATGTTTTTCAATTTTTAATTTTTGGTGCGTAGGGTATAGGACCTTTGTGTCACTTTTCTGGTAGAGTCAACCATTAAATTTCTAATATATGTGTCAATGGAAAAGGATTATTGCATGATCTTCTTTTAATTCCTAAAGTTTCAAGTGAATTTTTTTTTTCTTTTCATTTTTTGTTGTCAATCAAGCAAGCATTTTGAATAAACAATAGAATATATTTTCAAGAAGTTGAAAACAATTTAAATTTGTTGTAATATAACAGTAATTTTATATAATTGAATTTAATTATTTATCAAAAATAATTATCAATTAATATTAAATTTTATACTTATTTAATTTTTAAATTTATAATTAAATATTTAATAAAAAATTTACCTCCCTAAAATTAATCTTGGTCTCATCCCTACTGTAACCCTTTCGTACTAAAACTTAATAAAATTATAGACTTTTAATAAATATAAATATAATATTTTTTAAACTTATTTTAATTTTTTAAGCATATGGAAAAATTGAAAAGATATTGAGATTCCATCTAAATATATATATTTTTTGGTAGTGCAGTGTACCAATTTGACAAAACATAATTGTAGCATTAGTGCATGTATGGACCCAAGTGAAGCTGATCCACAATTATGTATATCATTATTTTTCTATTTTCAAATTTTACACAAATGCCAAGGGAGCCACGTCACCGTCACATGAATTAGTACACGTGTCCGTGAGTAGACCGTAGAGCATGAACGGCGCCGGTAATATTTACTATTTAAAAGGAGAGATGTCAGCATGACCCACCGACTCAGCCGGTCCATCTTTATTTATCTGTCTCCGATTTTGGAGACAGAGCCCCGTACGGTCCGTTTGTTGTTTTCGTGAGCTTCACCTAAACCTTTTAATAACTCATTCATTAATTAATTAATAGTAAATTAATTATAAAAATTATCTTCTCCAAGTTGTCCTTTTTTGGCAATTTGTGTAATTTTAGACTACATTAGGCTAAAATTAATTAATAGTAAATTAATAATTCATTCATAATTAATATTAAATTAACTTTTGCAATTTATGTCATATATAAAAAAATATAATAAAATAAAAAAATGTCACATAAAGTGGAATCCTTTATCCCATTTATCTCGTATGCATGTTTATTTTTTATCTTTTTTAAAGTTGTGTTTTATTTAATAATTAAAGTAATTGTAATAAATGAAAAATAACTCCTAAAACATCTAACAAACAAGCTTTGTTAGAAATTTAATTTTATTTAAAAATTAAAGTGAAAATAAAAAGGCAATGCTATTGGAAATATAGAAATTAAATTTTTATCTATACCAATTACTTTATTTCTAATTTCAAAATCATTGAAATAAAACATTCTATTTAAGAGTTTATAATAACATTATTTTTGTAATAAATAAAAATATAATCTTAAAAAATTAAAGGAAATAAAAGTCTAATTCACATATACAAATAAGTTTTAAACAACTCACTCGTGAAGTTAAACAACACTACATTTAAGGTATATGTAATTTACAATACACACTAGTTATCTCTTGTTTCTAAATTATCCTAAAAGTAAAATATTATGTCCTATAGCTTATAATAATATTACTCATGTAATAAGTAGAAAAAAAATCTTAAAAAATAGGATAAATTGTGCCTATTTTTTTTGAAATTTTTGACAATTTTGATATTAAATATATTTTAATATCACTTATGAGGACAAACTACTTAAAAATTTAATTATTAAGTTATTTTTTATAATTATTTATAACTCTATTGGTTCACACAAATTCGATCAATTCGTTAGGTCAATCACAAAATCGGCTGAATTAATATATTTTTATCGGTTCACAAAGTTAAGTGATCTAATAATAAAATCAGATCTATTTGACCTCTGATTTTCGAATTGACCTATCAGATCGAGTTTAATAACATTGGTTTGGAATCTTTTTTGATTGTTTCTATAAGTTTATGTTTAGCTTTTTTTTTTCTTTCTTCCTCCTGTTATTCAAAGCATGCGACACAACTTCTAATTAATTTGAAGAATTAATGTCTAATGAAAAAAAATAGTTGCAATAGCCCTTTGGTCCCTTCGGAAGTTATAATTCTATTCTTTTATAGTTTTTTACTTGCCACATGGAATTCTGTCATTGTACCTTCACAAATTTATAAAAATATTTTATTTTTAATTTTTCTTATTATTCTTTCAACGTGGCAATGTGCCATCTGTCTCTATAGCCCATGTGGCAGCATCTCATTTGATTATTTTTCACCTTACACCATACTTCAAATGAAGAATTAATTATGAGGAATTGATTTTGAGAGAATCAATTTGTTAATTGAGAAGTAATATAGATTATGAGAATTTCTTTTCAACCCTTTAAAAATAATATGAAACATACATCGTATATTATTTATATTAGAAAAAAATATTCATAACCTTCATTTGGTTAGGTTTGTGTGCATAGTATAAAAAGTAAATATTTATTCATTTATCGTTAAAATTAAAATGAAATTATCATATATATTTTTTTAAAATACATGGTTGGGGCTATTTTAGTTTTTTGATATTTTTTATTAATGTTTTCATGAATTTTCATTTTATTTTTGAACGATACGGGAAATAAATTTCTACTTTTATATTACATGAAGATTATGTACGCACGGATTTAACCTCAAGAGGGTTATGAATAATTTTTCCTACAAATTATATAAATTGAGGGCATTTTCATAAATCTCTAACAAAAAAAATGGCATATTGTATATGAAAAGCCCTCTTTCCCGCGACGATTATTCTAACACAAGATATGATATAGGGCTCAAAACGTTATTTGCAGAATGTGAAAAAATACCCTAAAGGGCAATTTTTACTTTAATTTAAATCTATTGAATTGAATTTAATTTATTTATAATTTACATTATGAGGTCAGATTCAGTAATGGAGCCTTAAGGAAAAAAGAAATCCAATTATTTTCAAAAGAAGGGAAAATAATAAATTCCAAAACAAAGACAAGGTATACATATATATATATATATATATGCTGATTAATAAAATCCACAACAAATGTAATTGTAATTTTACCCCATCGAAAAATAAAAATTGAGAACTTTTAGAACAGTATAACCTTGCAAGAGATACTAATTAGTAATTTTTAAATAAAGAGAAGGCAACTTAAGAATTCTTCAAAATCGAGGGAACACCACGTGAATTTAATAAAGGAGTTGCTCGTTTTACAATGGAATTGGATTCCCTCAAAGCTCTTCAACCATTTTGTTGCTACTTTTCTCGCTCTCCTTTTTTTCCCCCTTCTTTGAAACAAAAAATATTGCATTAAAATATAATTACTTTTCAATTATATATATATATATATATTAACCTATAAAAAAACTGTATATATTTTTTCAAGAACCACTAGCTAATTTGTGATATATCTCATATTATCCTAAAGCACACGGATGTACACTAAAACATATATATTAAGAAAGATGACATTGTAATTATTTATTGTGAATTGTCTTCGGTGTTCAACTTACAAAACCAACCCTACAGAAAGTCTGGCAGAGAAAGAAATATGGAATCTAATATAGAAATATCAGAAAGTTTTTGCTTTCAAGAAGAAACACGAGGGTCATGCACATTACACAAGAAGAAAAAGAAGAAGTAAACCTCATGGGATAACTCTGTCGAATTCTTGACCCCAAGGAAGTTATTTTGTTTTATTTTTTTTATGGTTCCTATTTGCACCACCCCGTCAACAAGTACATAGTTAAATTGCGAACTCACGTAACAGTAGAAATTCGAGCTCACATCAAATTTTGAGTACGGCTTGTCTAATCAATGCATTGCACTTATGCCCGGGAGACCGACTCCAAGAATCTAACTGAAAATTTCAAGAATGACTTCCCAAAACTATTTCCAACTGAGCTACCCCTTAGAATTTATGTTCAATACACAAGACTCCACACAGGTTTGAAAAATGAATAGTATGTAACTATATTTGTATTTTTGTAAAAATTGATTCCAATAACTCAAACTCACGCTATTACAATGTTCATGTCTAATACAGTTTTGATTTAGTAACTAAAATTTCAATAGAGTCAGACATACATCCCAATTCCCTTTCTCATATTTTTTGATACAAAATTGGGAGAGAGGGAAGCCTAACTTGAGAGTGTATGTAACCTCGAACCTAAATTGTGACTATAGAGAGATAACACTCTTGCTATTCCAGATAAGACCTCGGTCTTCTCTATCTCATATTAAGGGGTTATAATTACATAATAATCATTCAAATCAAGGGTCACCTAGATGTTGATGCTTATTAACTTAATGAAAATCAAATGACTATCATTAACCGTAAAAATAAAAACAAAACAATGATAATAAAGAATTTTGTTTTACTGTATTTTGTGGCTCAAAGTAGGCACCTTGCCACATTGGGGGTGATGCTCATTGACTTATACTTGATGAAGTTAAACTAACCACACACCAAGTTGCAAATAAGAAGACAAATAGAAATTTCTTAGATGGAGAATCCAAACAAATATCAATGTAGTTTGTTATATAGGACAAACCAAACACCTCCCAAGCATTTGTCGGATCTAATGTACTTCTTTACTTGTCTTTTATCCTTGGTTTCATGCACATTCAAGTGGTGGGGGGCCGAGTCCATGAAATTTACAGCTCTTTTTATTGTCTTTGCTAATCCACATAGCCCTTCTTCAAAGCCATTGGATCTTATAAACTGATCGAAATCACTTAAATTCAAAAATGTTTATGTGGGTCTTTCTTTATACTTCTCTAATCTCAAGATATTATTGGTATTAGTATTTTATGTACTAGCTATGAAGTTTCTCTTTTTCTTAGTTCTTGCCAATTCTTTTTTTCCCCCATTCTTTCTATTTGGACCAGATTTCATGCCCGAATTAAGCCTTGAAAACAAAAATAAGAAATGGTTGCACATAAACTTGTAATTAGGTTTCCAAGTATTAAAGAGTTCCAAAACAATTTTATCAACTTAAGACAGAACTCACTATTATCCTTTCTTGAAACTATTTAAGACTTTTTATGCCATTAGTCCATGCAGCATCGGTGACAACGTGGACGTCGTAAGTTACAATATTCCGGTCAAAATATACTTCTAATTTTGGGTGGTTATGTATTGAGATTTTTGTCCTCATACATTTTTTTAATTGTTATAGGCTTAATCAAATATTGCTCAATTGTGTGACTATGACCAAAAAAAAATGGAGCTTTCTTACCTTATTATATAAACAGAAAAGAACACAAACTTTGGTTTAAGTACTAATTGTTAAAACATAATCCAAAAATGATTAGAGAACAAATCGGCAAATGATTGGAAGAAATCTCATATATATATATATATATATACATATTCATTAATTCCTTAAGACAAACTTGCATGTAAGAAGGGATGATGAGAGCTCAACAACCAATCATTCAATGACAGCAAAGACTGCATGAGACGAGCTTTAACTTAAGCACATGCCCCGCTAAAAACAAAAGTTAATTTGTATTATCAAACATAAATTAAGAAATAAAATGCTAAAAATAGGGAAGAAAGGAGTTGTTTGGACTGCTACCTCCTTATTCTTATTAGTAGATGTCTTATCCATGCCAAAAACAACTTTTTGTTCCATTAATTAACTTATTTTAGATGATCAGAGATGAGTACAAATTAAGTGGATGGGAGTCTCTTCCAATCAAACAACCGCCTTTTACTCCTCTCAATTTCCTTTCTAGATTGTTAAAGTGGACAGTAACTTATTGATATTATCTATTCATTTACAGAAAAAAGAGAAGGGTTCAAATTATCACAATAGGATAAGGGATTGTTTGGACTGCTACCTTCTTTATTCTTATTCTTATTAGTAGATATCTTATTTATGCCAAACAACTTTTTGTTCCATTAGTTTATTTTAGATGATGAGAACAAATTAAGTAGATAGAAACCTCATCCAATCAAATTAGACCGCCCTTTTGCTCTTCTCAATTCTCATGTTGGATTGCTGAAGCAAACAGTGATTCATAGACAAGAAAAGAGTTCAAGCCGGAGTTGTTTGGACTGCTACTCTTCTTATTCTTATTCTTCTCAATAGATGTCTTTTCTATGCTAAAACAAGCTTTTTGTTCCATTAGCCTTTTTTTTTTTTTTTATGACGAGTACAAAGTAAATAAATGGAAACCTCATCCAATCAAACTAGACCGCCTTTTTGCTCTTCTCAACTCGCTTGTTGGATTGTTGACGTGGGCGTGACTCATTGGTACTACCTACTCATTTTTAGAGAAAAGAAAAGCGTTTTCCTTCTTGTTATTTTTATTAGTACATGTCTTCTCCATGACAAAATAACTTTTTATTCCATTAGCTTATTTTAGATGATGAGTATAAATTAAGAAGATGGGAACTTTTTCTAATCAGGACTGCCTTTTTCATCTTTCTTGAAATACTGGAGTGGATATTGACTCATTGACATTACTTGCTCATTTGCAACGGAAAGAGAAGGATTCAAGTCCCAAAAGGAAAAAGAAGAGGTAGGGTTCGAAGGAATTTAAATCATCAACTTTAATAATTGATTAGGCTTTAAAATAAAAGAATAAAAAAATTCCCCGGCTGGATTACTATAAATTTGACTAAAAAAAGAAGAAGATGAAGAATAAAGCAATTGGGGGCGACCTTTTTGTTTGAAGCTTCGTTAAGGCATGTTTGGAAGTGTTGCGAACCAAGCGGCCCAATAACATTGGGCCGGCCATGCCACCACTACAAAATCTCAGACCGGCGAGCTAGAATTACTTTAATACCCCTCCATCGTATTAGCCTGGTTCCTTTTTGTAAAACATGCTCGCATGGTTTTTGTATTGTTTTCCACTTGAAAATGAAAAAGTAGAGAAAGAAACCACTTCCAATTGCAAGGTTTATTCCAAAAAAGTTTCCATAGATGGAAGCAAGTTAAGAGTGAGATTGTTAAATGTGGGCATTGATTGTAAAGACCTAAAAATAGTTACATATTTAAAAGAGCTTTACAATAGTTATTAATGGTGAACACCTAAAAATATTGTTAGGTGATAAGAGGAAAGAGGTCGTTAGAAAAATTATAAAGGTTATAAATATGAACTATCAAGGCTTGAGGGAATAAAATAGAGAATATTAAATTTGCAATTATTTTTTGCCCGGAATTATAGGTGAGACTTTAGAAAAACTGACTTGAAATGATGAATTTATGTAATTAAATACAAATTATCGAGATTAATTTTTATTTTTTTTAATTTGAGTTGAATTATGATTTTTAGTTGTATTATACCCTTTTTGAACTATATTATTTACATTAAAAAAAATACAATTTGAATAAAATGTAATGTAAGGAGTTGTCAAAATGTATTCTAAACCATTACTTTTACACTTCTCAAATATTTGATCATTTATAATGTTAAAGATTAAATGTTTAAGAGATAAAAATTAATAATGTCCATTTATTTTAGAGTTCAAATTTACTAGAAAGTTATTTCTTATAAACTTTTGAATTATTTTAAAATAAATTAAAATGGACCCGCCTTGTAACATAGGAATTAACATTAAAATGTCACGTACTGGTCAAAATATAATGTGATGGAATAACCAAAGAAAATGAAAATATTTTGACATCATCTAAGTTTATTGACTTAATTCATGATTTTCATCAATCACATCCTATAATATAGATAGAATTTTATCTGTATCATAAAAGTCAAACATTCCATCAAAATAATATGACATTCTAGATCGAATCTGTACAATTTTTTTTTTTTTCCAGAAGATGGGATATCTCATGGGCATTGTATACTTTTCAAATTTTGTATTTCAAATAATTAAAAACTATATCTTTATATCACATTAATTATTTAATTTAATGTGTTATTAATAATATAGTGCCAAGATACAAATTTTATGAATAAAGCATTACTTTCATGCACTATGAAATGACTGAAACACCCTCTGCTATAAATTACACAATGATCGGAGATTAGGTTGTAACGAAGGCATTAAACAGTCAGTAAAGTAATAGGAAAAAATAAGATGTGAAATCTTTTATAGTCAAAGAAAGACTGACGTGTTAATAACCACTGATTTGACCCAACTTAATTAAACGAACCGCTCTTCCTGCTATCACATGATCTGAATCTCATAGTCCGAGCTGAAATCTTCGCTGAGTCAGCACATACCCCAATCGTTCGGTTGAATCTCCCTCTTAAACCGGGCCCATGGACACACGTGTGGAAATCCGACGTTCCCATGAGATGCGGTCGCTCGTTAAAAATATCTCCAAAAATAACCAGAACGGCGGAATCTGAACCTTTAACCTACACACACACGTATGTATGTATAAACTAATAAACATGTTAAAAATTTTGGTATAAAAAATGGTATAACTAGATAAATACAAGTTTGATTTTTTATAAATCAGTAACATCTTGTGTCAGTTTACGTGAAATAGACTAAGTTTTTCTATTCGTAAGAGTGAGGTTCATCTTTTAATCCTCCCTTTGTGAAAGTGAGATTTATCTTTTAAACTCTAACTGTTAATAATCGGTGCAGAAAAAACTTAAACTTATGATTCTTAAATTTTATTTTCAACATTTTTACCACTCGACCATACCTTCGAGTGATAATTAGATAAATACAATAATGCATACAAAAACACAATTTATATTATTTGGTACAAAGTCTATACCTAGGTTGTATATAAGTCATATTATGTATCTATTATTAAATATATTTAAAAAAAACTGCATTCAAAATCTCGAGTAGGCAAATTGTATTATTAAACCCGAACAAACCCAATATACCCAACAGCTCTTGTGGCTTCTAATTACTAGGACTCGTCACTTTGCAAGGAATACATTTTTTTCAATATCTTTTTTTTTTTTTTTTGAAAGCCTAATCAATTCTTAGGGTTGATGATTTAAAATTCTTACTAATTCTCTCTTCTTGTCCTTTTATGACTTGAATCTTTCTCATTCTTTCCCCCAACCATCATACCTCTGTTACCCTATATTAATACATGCATAAAACATAACATAAAGAAATTAAAAAGAGTCAACCTAAGTTTAAGTCGAAGTCAGACACTGAGCGTAACTTGAAATTCTAGTTCAGATAACTTTTAGCGTTGACTTAATTAAAACTCTAATACGACACAAGATTTATATAATTCTGACACAAAATTTATGTTTATAAATGAACTTGATTTTTTTGACGAATGATATATACACTCGCTGATTGTAATTGAGACTTAAATTTTCATCCTCTTTTTATTATTATATTTTGTCGATAAAAAAAAAAAACCTTTAAACTCACATACCTCTAAGTATGGAGGGTAATGTTGGAATCAATTAGCCTACATCTTGACTTAACTTCTTCTTTTTTTTTTTTTTTTGTTAGTATAATAAGTTAAATTTTTTTTTTTACTTATGTGTGTACTTGCATGCACCATTGTAAAAAAAATAAAATAAATTACCAGTCTTAGATCAATCTCGAGTTCAAAACTTAATCCTGATTATTGATTACTTGAGTTTGATAATTTACATTATGTTTGAATGAAAAGAATTGGAAAGAAATGGAACGGAAGGAAAACGAAGGGAACTTATATCATATTTGTTTTAAAAATTAGGAAGAAAAGGGAGGGAGAACTTAACTCCCATTTGAGCAATTTTGTTATCCCTCCAAAAGTAGGAGGAAACTGAGAGAAAGGAAACAAGAATTTAATGAGTTTTTAATAATATTAATATTACTTTTAAAATTGTAAAGGCCAAAATAAAAATGATATGTCTATCCTAAGGCATCCAAATACATATTGTTTCTATTTTTTTTTTTCTATACACAACTTTGTTTATTACTGTTGCTGCTGCTGCACAGGTTCTGACTTTTCTTTCAGTTCAATTTCTCTCTTATTCAATTCTTATATAACACACACACACACACACACATACTTTAGTTACAATTAAATTACTAATTATTAGTATGTTTAATTTTAAAAAAATATAATAATAAAATAATATAAAATTATTTCTTTTCCTTTCTCTCCTTTATTATTTTCAAACAAGATGAAAAGATTATATTAGTCTTTTATCTCATTTTCTTTCATCAGTTATTCAAATATAAAAGAGGAATTACCCTTCTCATCTCTTCTCCTTTTTTTTTTTCGCTCGTAACTAATATTCTTTTATCATTTTCTTTTCTCTCTTACTTATCTAAACGAACTGTTAAGTAGAGTTTAAGTCTGACAATATTTATAATTTAATGCAACGTGGAATCACTACATTACTGATCATAAAAACCATCACCCAAATCATGACCGACTCATTAAATAAATTTTCCTTTAACCGAAATGAATTTAAAACAAATCTACTCAACATTCTAAATAATCATTTAAAATAATTAAAGAAAATAGTATTCTAGAACGGGTTTACTGATTTCGGCTATGGCATCCTATAAAACAGCAATGGGATCCTATAGAACAGCAATACCAGTAATAGTTTCGGCCTCCACACCAACTAAACTTCTCTCTCTCTTCCATCTCTAACGTCTCCTCTGTGAGATTTTTTCCGAGAAGCCACCGGAAAAGAAGCTAGGATTCCAAGTCCGTCAGAAAAATTATTCGGTGATTTCCGGAAAAAAAATATGTCATGAGTTGCTGAAGCGACTAACGAAGCTTCCCTACCTACCAAAACCGTGATTCCCAACCTTTTTTTCTCCATTTCCTTTCCCGGTAAAAGGTGGGGTCTCCCTTTCTTTGTGTCCCAACTTTCTTGGCCATCCCTTTTTTTACTTTTCTTTAACACTACAAGTTCTGACTCTCTCTCTATATACACACAGTGTCTCCGCTTTCGGTGGTGCCCTCTTCAAGTTCTACGGTTTACACCTTCTCTCTCAAATAGTCCATCCATCGATTTGCTAAGATAGTGTCTTTGAAGCTCGCTTTACCCTCTCTCTTTCTCTTTTTCTCTCTTCTTTTCCTGTAACTTTCCTTGAAATTTCTCGTCCTTTTATCACTCTCCGTTCCACGCTTCTCTTTCACGTTCTCACTCTATAACTCTCTTTATTCTCCTCGTGTCCACTCGCACAGGAATCTCCTCTTTATATCACATACTATTTCAAGCTCTCATTCACCGCCTTTCGTTTTCAATGCGAATCTGAGAAATCTGTGGTTATATGGACCCAAGTATGTTGTCTCCAGTAAAGTACAGTGAACACCGTAAGCAAACAACAATAGTGAGGTCGTCGCTGCCCGGAGGCACTGCCAGTCGGAGGAAGCATGCCGGACATGATTACCGGCGGACCGAGAGTTGTACGGATATCGGATAACTGACGCTGATGCGACAGACTCGTCCAGTGATGAAGAGGACAATTTCTTCAGACGTCAGAGAGTCAAGAAGTTCGTTAACGAGGTCACCATCGAGTCATGTTCGAGAGAGAACGAAAAGGGAAATGTTAACGGCTTATGGAAGAGTAGACTGGCGACGACGGTGAATCGTCGGAAAAAGTCCGCCGGAAAAGCACTATCCCCGGCAAATCGCCTGAAACTAAACTCAGGGAAGAAGTTTCGGGGTGTACGGCAACGACCGTGGGGAAAATGGGCGGCGGAGATTAGAGATCCACTGAGACGTGTCCGGCTATGGTTAGGTACCTATGATACAGCGGAAGAGGCGGCCATGGTTTACGACCAAGCAGCGATTCAGTTGCGCGGGCCCGATGCGCTCACCAACTTCGCTACACCGCCGGCCAAAACCATACCGGAAATCAAGCCGTCGTCGACGTGTTCCGGTTACAACTCCTGCGAAGAGTCTCACAACAACCTCAGCTCTCCGACTTCTGTTCTTCGTTTTGTCACACCTTGCAATGAACTGAATGAAGAAGTAGAGTCGCCGCAGAGCCAATCCAACGACGCCGTTAAAGAAGCCATAGATATCCGGGACGATATCTCCATATCAGAGAACTTTTCGGATTTTTCGTCATTCGATACGCTATTTCCCAACGATTTTAATTTTGAAAATCCGATTACGGATTTGTTCGACGAGACGTGTCTAAGAGACAGCATTTTTGGTGAAGCTTGCGGTGATATGTTCTTAGGGTCGGGTGAGGATTTCGGACTCGGGTCATCGGCGTGGCCCGAAGACGATTACTTCCAAGACATCGGCGATATATTTGGGTCGGACCCCCTCGTCGCCCTTTGAGGAACAGAGACCTCAACGATGATTCTCGTCGTGACTTGCTGATTCGTCGGCAGATTTTGTATCGGCGGGAACCGAAATATCGGCAGCGATTTTCCTTTTTCTTCTTCTATTTATTGATTTTCTTGTATTTGTTAATTTATAATTATCATTTTATATGTATTAACATCAATGTTAAACGATTCCGTTGCACTAACGGTGATGGACGAGTAACTTGGGTGCATGTGTTCTTTTTGTTTTTGTTTTGGTTTTTTCATTTTTGTTTTTCTGTTTTTACTTTGTTGTATGGTTCTAAGCACGTGTTAATTCATCACAGGATTTGCAAAGCTATGAATTAGGTAAAAGAAGGAAATGAAATGAATGCTATGTGCAGCACACATGTGCTTATCATCAGCTTGCTTTGGATAATAATGGGTGGGCATGCAGACCTATTTTTTCATCACTCTCACTATACAAACCCTGCATACATATCTAATATTTAAAAATAATTTCTCACCTACATAACCTATATAAAAATGAATAGTCAAATTTTGGTTAATATTAATTTACTTTTAATGTTGAGATTGTTAGTGAGTTTACCAAACTAACCACCATTTCAAATAGAGCTAACACAAGAACAATATTTAAAAGTTTGACATTATTTATCAAGAACTCTATATTCATTTTAAATGAAACTGTAAATATTTTAAAATAGATTTAAATTTTTATAGGATTTATCAATATTATTTTCTAGGTCATGTTTAGCATACGAGCGAAAAGCAAACCATTAATGGTTAACAAGTATAATGGTGTTTCATTAAAGTCATGTTCTAATGAAAATTCGGTACTTCTTCATCCGTTTTTTTCACAATATGCGCCCAGTTACTTATAGACTCTATATGTGATGAGTCCCGTATTGTAAAAGAAACAAACCTTGACATAAAGAGAATTTAAATTGCTTCGAAGCAGGGATTCACAATTAGTTGCAATCAAATTTGGACATGGCCCACTTGTTGGTTATATAAACTATAAGGCATTCTTGAAAATAAAATTTGAACATAAATTTGAATTTTTTTGATGTCATTATGACTTCTATCCTTTACAATTTGAAACTGTGAATTTTATGATGGCAAATGCAAGTGCAGTTGGTAATCTTTTGAGGTTTTTGTTGTACCACGTTTGATTACCCTATGATGAGGAGAATGAGGTTGGCTCAATGCCTCTTATGCTGGGCTTAATTTCTCCTTTTGAGAAAAGTTTTAAAGTGCAATAATTGAGGGATGGTTGCCACATTCTTATGTTTTGGCTAGGGATGGTTACCTATACTACTACAACCAAAAGGGAAGAAAATTAATAACAAATAATACAAACTCACCAAACAAACCCCAAGAAGAGGGAAGCCGTACTTATTAGGTACCTTATGTATATTGGTGGATCCACTAATTATGATCATATTTTCTTAATTAGAGAGTGTAGACTTAAAATTATGACTTCTTTTTTAAAAAATAATATGAATGGTCAACTAAACTCGTTTCATTTATTTCGTATCTAAATACATTTACTCTCGAGTAATACTACAATCTTTAATATTTAAGCTCAAAAAGTATAATTGTGCTGAGCTACCGTCTATGGGGTTCTTGGTAATAAACTACAATTTGACATAAATATGGATAAAAATGAGGTCAACATGAAAAAAGGAAGTATTAAATATGGGTAAAAATGAGGTCAGCATGAAAATAGGAAGGCTAACTTGAGTAAGCAATTATTACGATTGAGACGACATTTTGCGTTGGGGACACTGAAAGAATCATGATAGATGGTGTGGAAGTTTTTGGGGGGGGGGGGGGGGGGGAGGCACTTTGCATTTTGTGTGTGTTTGTCTATTGGTAAATTTTAGATAATTGAGTAGAGACGCCCATCATATTGGCCCAGACTGCTCAACTCTCAAACTGCACTTCACTCCCCATATATGTAGCTCTTTTATGCCTCTGTATGTATTGTCTGTAAACGCACCATATACAAACCGGATCATAACTTATTCCAATCCGATTCATTATATATATATATATATATATATATCAAGTGGTCCGAAGCATCAGCTGGTGAATCCCATTCGACTGATTTCGACAAATAACTGGGCTCATTGCACCCGCTGCAGCATCAGGAAAACACACAGATACAAGTGGTAAGGATTTATTAATTACATTTGGCACCAACCAAAGTAGCTACATAATGTGGTTATACCTGACGGCAACAGGCAGAGTTATCTAAATGGACAGAAATACCCAAAGAAGCCAGAATGTCCCTTTCATGTTTCTTGTGACTTTTGTCCATATAACTATCATTCAATTTAAGTCCATTCAAGTCATTTTATCCTATCTGATGCATTAAGGCATGTTTGGACAGCCCGAAATTGAGAGCAGAGTCCAGAGATCAAAGATGTTACTTACTGGTAGATGTTGGCCATCAAAAAGATGCAGATGCACAGGCTTTGTACAGTTAATACGGTGGGAGAAATAAAGGACAATAGGCAATAGGAGAGAACAGATCAGACCTAGCTACCTGCAAGTGGCAAGGCCTACAAATACGATTTATTCTTATCTTGTTAGCCCCAATTTGATGCATAACGACAAGAAAGAAAAAAAGAAAAAAGAACAGTCATTTTCTTCAGAATTTCTGGTATCTTTGTCTTGGGTCCCACCCGCAATCATCCTCTATGATTGCGTTTGTAACTAAAATTGCATAAGCAACGCATGCTCTCCATATTATACTTTGCAAAGATTAACCTTCACATTTTATTCATGAATTGTCACTACTCTATTGGTTACATTTTATTCATGAATACTCAGTAGTGTATCCATCCAATATCACATTTTAATACTGTAAATCATGAAAATAAATATTTTTGATAAAATTTTTAAATAAGTTTAACATTATTATTTTATAAATATATGATTATAACTCTTGACGGATTCATAAATTTTAGTGATATATCACAAAGTGATAGACCAGCCCCCCATGTGACACGTGTGACTAAGAAGCTCGAACATCTAGAGCATACTAAGATGCTCGGTCATTCAGAACATACTTGTTCCTTTATCCTCCAGAACACATAGGTCTGAGCACAGACCTTCAGAACACTCTCCGAGATTCAGAACTTACCACCGCCTTCAACATCCTACCAAGTAGAGGATAAGGAAACAGTCTTCAACAAGGAAACTGTCACCCATGGTTATCTCCCAAGCGTAGTATCTAATAAGGTAACTGACATTCTCCGATGATCAAATCCCTACTATCACAGCCCCAAATCCTAATCGACTTAGAAATTACTAAGCCTATAAATAAAACCCTAAGGTACGCTTTAACGATCATGCTTATTCTTTGGCTTACATTACAGTCTTTTCAATTCAGTTTATTAACTTAAGCATCGGAGCGGCTACCACCAGAGCCAATCTCGTGGTTCTCTAATCTTTTTCTTTGAAGTGTTCTTCAAGGAGTAGAGTTCAGAATACACATCAGCCAAAAAGTGCAGCATCAGTTTGGCACCGTCTGTGGGAACGATAATCACCAAGTGCTCTACTTACACAAAACCCATCTCTCTTCTCACCGGAGGATCATGGCTCCCAATCTTCGACCGAGAAAGAACGCTCAAAATCCTCAAAACCCTCAACCCTGACCGTCTGGCAGTCGAGGAAGAGGACGAATAGATGATCCCGTGCGGCAAGAGCTCGACCAAGTCAAGCGACAAAACCAGTTGATGCAAGAACAACTTCTAGCCATGTCTAGAACTCTAACGATGCTCACTCAGAATCGTGAAGCTAATCCTTTAAATCCACTAGTCAACGCGACTGATCAAAGGACACAACCTCTTACTACAGCTCAGATTCATGGAGATCCCCAGCCGTCGGCAGCCGCAGGCACAGAGATACCAACCTTTATTCCAAAAGTCCATTATCGAAGCACCACTAGGGCTCCAACCTCTGGGGCTTCGGGAGTGAATCCAGCACTATAAGAGTCTCAATCCTCAAGTAACTCCTGCACCTCCAGTCCAGGAGGACCAAAGTAATCTCTCGGCCATGGGCCGGGATCATCTTGTCCATATAGGCCCTGAAGCCGTAAGGCTTGAGTCGCAGCAACCAATCTTGCCTAGGGGCCCATAAAGAGTTGAGGAAGTTGCAAGAGTCTATGGACCTGAACTGTTGTTATGAGGGGTGCTCAAAACCCTCTAGAACAAGACGAGTTAGCTAGGTTGCTCGGAAGGTTTGCCACACCATTCACCTCTACTATCATGGTCGAGGAGAGGCCAAAGAAATTCGTTGTCTCAAAGTTCACTCCTTACGATGGGACAGTGAATTCGAGGGAACCACCTTTCCCACTACCAGCACACCATGGCCTTACATGGCACTTCTGACGCCTTTTTGTGCCGAACGTTTGTGACCACCCTCAAGAGTACTGGCTCTGAAGTGGATTTCATCACCTCCCACCGAACTCGGTCACCAGTTTCTACGAGTTCGGTAGGCGATTCTTGGATAGGTTCATGACTAGTAGGAGGCTGAGGAAGGGTCTTGAATTCTGGGACTTTTATTTTGGGACATAAAAAAATGGTATAAGAGACTCTTAAATTGGGCAGAGGGAGTAAAATCTTAGGGGCAAGGCAATGCCTTGGATCCATAGGTGCTTAGGTATTATTTTTGTTATTGAAAGAAGTAATGATGTATTAGAATATATGAATTACAAGCAATTTAATTCATAACTGGATAAAAATAATGATCATATTTTTTAATAAGAGAGTAAAACTTGAAATTATGACTTCATCTTTTAAAAAATAGTACGAATGACCAACCAAACTCGTCTCATTTATTTCGTATCTAAATACATTTATTCTCAAGCAATACTACAACCTTTAATATTTAAGCTCAAAAAGTATTACTGGTGCTGAGCTACAATCTATGGGTTCTAGTTAATAAACTACAATTTGACATAAATGTGGGTAAAAATGAGGTCAGCATGAAAAAAAGGAAGTATTAGATATGGGTAAAAATGAGGTCAGCATGAAAATAGGAAGGCTAACTTGAGTAAGCAATTATTACGATTGAGACGACATTTTGCGTTGGGGACACTGATAGAATCATGATAGATGGTGTGGAAGTTTGGGGGGGAGGCACTTTGCACTTTGCACTTTGTGTGTGGTTGTCTGTTGTTAAATTTTAGATAATGGAGTAGAGACGCCCATCATATTGGCCCAGACTGCTCAACTCTCAAACTGCACTTCACTCCCCATATATGTAGCTCTCTTTTATGCCTCTGTATGTATGTCTGTAAACGCACCATATATAAATCGGATCATAACTTATTCCAATCCGATTCATTATATATAGATATATCAAGTGGTCCGAAGCATCAGCTGGTGAATCCCATTCGACTGATTTCGACAAATAACTGGGCTCATTGCACCCGCTGCAGCATCAGGAAAACACACACATACAAGTGGTAAGGATTTATTAATTACATTTGGCACCAACCAAAGTAGCTATATAATGTGGTTATACCTGACGGCAGCAGGCAGAGTTATCTAAATGGACAAAAATACCCAAAGAAGCCAGAATGTCCCTTTCATGTTTCTTGTGACTTTTGTCCGTATAACCATCATTCAATTTAAGTCCATTCAAGTCATTTTATCCTATCTGATGCATCAAGGCTGTTTGGACAGCCCGAAATTGAGAGCAGAGTCCAGAGATCAAAGATGTTACTTACTGGTAGATGTTGGCCATCAAAAAGATGCAGATGCACAGGCTCAATTTAGAGAATATTTTAATATACCAATTCATTATCTTGAATAAAATCATTTAAAAGAATAGAAAATTATACGTAATTAATCGTACATCATCATTATTAATTTTTTTTTTTTTGTAATGACTAATTTCATGAATACACATATCAATTTTAATATAATAGTTATTTGTTTAATATGATAATTATTATTTTTAAATGAATCTATCCAAGATAATAAAGTACTACCTTAAAATGTTATATATGAAAGTGAATGAACTTATCTTACCATGCATACAGACTATTGTTCCAACTTGTTAATTAAACTACTAGAGGGGGAAGATGTGCCATTGTAAAATCTTTACCTCGCAATATTTCTTATTTTTATGCATTTCATTATTTCTCTGTTACTTTTTCGCCTTAATTTTTTTTTCTTACATGCATATATATATATATATATAGTACTTCTAATAAGGAGATAAAGAGAGAAGAATTATAGATTCATGTTAAAAAAAAAAAAACAAACCATTGTTAATGTACGAGCATGAAATTACATGACGAATCCGATCATGACACATGTTATAAAAAATGAAGTAATTGACCAACTTACCCTGGTTCAGGTGTATCATAGTGAATGGTAGGAGTATTTTTTGAACAGATCTTTTGGATTGCCCATCCTTGGGGAAAGCCACGACTCATCAAGTTTAAGAGTCCTTTAAATTTATGGGGAAAGCCATGACACGTCCAGTTCAAGAGTCCTTTAAATTTGGGATTGTCAACTGAGTATATTAGTTGATCAAGTCTATCTATACTTGACTGACTAAAATATATTTGAATAACTTGAAAGAGAAAGAATCCCAATTGCTAAGGTATCAAGAGACGTTATCCCATGCACGGCATCATTTGCGATCCAATATCCTTCCATGATAATAGAATCCATTGGAATCAAGGGAGTTATCTCCACACGATCAACAACTATTTAAATAATTGAGCTTTCATCCAAAAGGTACGTTAACTCTGGTATTAGTTTTCTTACTTTCTTCAAGCATTTTTATAGTAGTTTGTTAACTTGATCGTTGGAGAACCTTGGTCGGCATTGTACCAGTGTTAACTGATCAACTCTGATTATCTCCTTTCTTAACTTGTAAGAGAACATTTATTTGTAAAGATTTCCACCTCCACTCTTAATTTTCTATAATGATAAAAAAAAAAAAAATTAAATCATAAAATTTAGAGATATGAGTTTGAGTCTATAATATTTGAACAAGATATTTGTCTTTCAAAAAATACAAAACTAACATCCTATTTCAATAAGAAAGTAACAAGTGGAGAGAAATCTTCTTCGTTTATACTCCAACAAGGTAACAGCCAATCATGCCCGTACACGTACGTAGATGTCAGGTTAACGGTCTTCCATTACTGTCTTTAGTGCAACTGATCCTTGAATTTGGTCCCCACAGCCACAGGTCCGGTCCACCCAGCTCAACTCCCGCCACTGTACGGGACTGTGACTGCCTAACTTGCGCCAGGGGTAATAACGTTCATAATAGAGTGGAGCAGCATTAATTGTTCAATTTTGCCGCCTACTTTAAAGAAAGGGCATTGCACGTTGCGCGTTGATGCAATGCACCACCTGCCCTTTCTTACTCTGGAGGGACACTTACTTGGCTACATCTGTTCATAACAAATGGCCTCCACTAATCTACCTATTCTCTTGTAGGAGTCACATGTCCCACTTACATTATGTTTGGATGGAACGAATTGAAAAAAAAGAGAAGGAAAAGAGAAAGAAGGGGAGCTTATATCATGTTTGTTTTAAAAATTAGAAGAGAAAGGGAGGGAGAGAGAGGGAGAGCTTAATCCTCATTTAAGCAATTTTGTTATCCCTCCAAAAATGGGCGAAAACGGAAGGAAAGGAAATAAAGATTTAATGAATTTTTAATAATACCAATATTACTCTTAAAATTATAAAAGTCAAAATAAAAATGACACCTCTATCTTAAGGCATTCAAAGAGTATAATAATAAAATAATATAAAATTCTTTCCTTTCCTTTCTCTCTTTTATCATTCCCAAACAAGATGAAAGGATTATATTAGTCTTTCTTCTCCTTTTCTTTCATTAGTTATCCAAAAATAAAAGAATGATTACTTTCTCATCTCCTCTCCTTTCCTTTCTCTCATAACTAATACTCTCATTTCCTTTCTTTTCCCTCCTACTTTTCCAAATGAACTGTTAAGATTACAAAACATTTATTGTCACCAATTTTTCACTTTTTAAATTTTATATTTCAAAATAATATATCACATTAAATTTAAAATTTTGTTAAGGTAAATTACGAAAATCGGATCATCGCGATTTTATTGATCTGTATAACACACGTATTCTTTGATGTATTGTACAAATTAATTAAGTCATGAAGATTCGACCTCTACTACTTTTCAAAATAGTTGTTTTATATTTAATGTACTATCAAAAATATAATAATACGTAAAAATGACTTGTGAAGATTTAATGTACAATCTATTGTGAATCTCAGCAAAAGAACACAATTCACTAATGATGAGATGGAGATACAAAGGGAGTTCCAAAACTCGCTTACAAAAATAATAGACAAATTCTCATGCCCATTTTAATCCATTTAAGACATTAAATATGAGCTGCAAATCCCAAAATTCCAAACTTGGGTAAAATTGAGAACTCGAGTGCTGTGCAGTAACCTGCGAGAGGGGGTTTCCAGCTGAGTCTCAACTGGCAATCAGGATGTGCCACAAGGTTTTTTAAAAAAAAAAAAAATCAGAGTTTTGCTATTCTATGAGCAATAGCCTGAAAGGGAAGTGGGAAGTCTCTTCAAGGAAAGTTGTTCCCTCATCCATCCAAGATCATGTGAAACTTGTATGACCCCTAGTTTTAAATTTGTGGAATAATTATACTGATCTTTTTTTAAGTTTTTAAAATTATATTAATTTTTTTTTATTTTATCTAAAAATATACAAATATATATTTTTTTATTAAATCTTCTTTTTAAAATGAAGAAATTGTTCTTTTTATTTATTTATTTTTAATTTTAATCAATTTTTTCTAATTTTTTTTAAGGATTATTTATTTGTTTTATTTAAAAACAAATTTAAGGTAAATAACGTATTTTTATTTTATATAAAAATAAATTTAAGGTTTTTATTAAAATTTATTTAAAAAATGAAAAAAAAGATTAGTCAAAATTTAAAAAATAAAAATAAAAATGGTAGTTTTGTCATTTTGAAGAAAAAAATTATTTGGAGAGAGGTATCTATATATTATTTTATAAAGTAGGAGATGTCAGTATAATTTCAGAAATCTCAGAAAAAGTTAGTGTAATTGTTATAAATCTCAGAAAAAATTAGTGTAATTGTCATAAACCTCAGAAAAAATTAGTATAATTTACCTTAAATTTTTTAAACTTTCTGATGATAATAAACGAAGAAAAGTATGTTACACTAAACATGAGGTATATCAAAATATGTAGTTGGAGCTATTCAAAAACTAAATTTTTTTAATATGTATTTAAAATGAAGTTAATTTCAATTGATTTGCTGAAATTTCAGCAATACAAATTAGTGTCAAAATTCACTTAAATTTAAATGACCAAGTCAATTAAAGTATTTCTAAAATTTTAGAAAAAAAAATTATGAATCCACCACTGACGATGTGCTTGCTTTTGACCAGTATTTGCTTTTGTGATACACATGATGTGATGGTTTTAAAAACCACGCCACTTGGTACTTTCTCTAAAAGTAAAGGTCACGATTACGAGTCTCAGTCAATTTGAGTAACGTGAGTATTATTTTTATCTAAGAACTAAATTTAGATACTTTTCAGGACTCATATTTAAAAAGTTCCTGATTTGGATTTGTATAAAGTTGATTGTTGCCTTTCAAGTTCTATAATTGAGAAGGTCCTGATTTAGATTTGTATAGAATTGATTATTATAATTCATATATTTGAGAGGCTCCATGCTGCTTTTTGTTTGTATAGGAGTGAATTATTTTTTAAAACTCATATTTAAAAAATTCTTAATTTAAATTTATGTATATTGTAATAATTTATTGCTTTCTTAAAAAAAATAAATAAATAAATCACATCAAAAGTATTGTATGACATCACATGATATTGGGCTTCTTGACATGTTTTTGTGTATCGACAAGTTAGCAGTGAACATGAGAAGCATAACTGGTGGTTCAAGTTTCTGCTAATTCCAATCAAATCCCTCGCCTCACTCTCGTGAGAATGAAAATATTTTGAACTGCCAGAGGAAAACCTCACTTGATAAACACAATGTATTAGGCTACTTGCCATGGCTTCATCATTTTTCTGTACCCAAGAAAGAGGTCCATGATGTCTTTTTCACTTGTCAGATTGGAGTGCGATGGTTGAAAATTACGTCCAAGCTGTTGCTTTTATGCGTCTATCACTTTCCCAACTTTGCTACAAATAACAGTGGAGGGTTATGTTTCAGATATTTTTTGACATGTCAACCCCAAAAATACATATGATCTTGTTCTCTTTTGCCACGTAAGCCTCTAAAAAATCATGGGGAGGATATTCAGCTGTGGGTCCAACCTTGAATAAAAATTGAAAAGCATGAGAAATCATGCGTATAATATATAAATACTATATTTATGCGGTCGATCGACCTGATCCTAATTCTCTCTTCTTTTCTCATTTCCACATCGTTTGAACTTTGAAGGAAAAGAAATGAGAAAAAGAGGAAAATTTATTGCATGTTTGTTTTATAAATATATAAAAAAAGGAAGAAAGGAGTTTAAAATACCATTTTACTCTCCTAAAAATAAAAACAGATGGAAGAAATAAATTATCAATTTTGTTTCTATTTTTTTAAACATCAAATTCTTATTTTATCCTTCCTACTCATATAATTCAAACATCTCATTCCTTTTCTCTCCTATATCTTTTTCAATAATTCAAACATCTCATTCCTTTTCTCTCCTATATCTTTTTCAAACGTTATGAAAACATTACACTTTCCAAAAAAAATTCTTTTCTGCTCTCACACACAAAACAAGCCTAGAAAGATTTTTTTTTCTTGCCTTTTTCCTCTTGCCATCTCCAAATCTAACACATACCCAAAAGGGTACTACATGACATAAAACCATCTCACTTAAAAATTATTCATTAGTCCGAAACATTCCAGCCCCAAATCTAACACATACCCAAAAGGGTACTAATGACATAGAACCATCTCACTTAAAAGTTATTCATTAGTCCAGTGCATTCCACCTAGACTAGTGAATACCTAACACATTAGAACAATGTATAGGTTACTTGTTTATATATCAAGTGCTTATTGACCCAAGTAATGCACCCAAAACCAAAGAATAACAGCTCCTATCTCACCAACCCCTGTAAGTTCCTTGAAAGCCCACCCTATGACTCAATTGTTCTCATCAAAGTCCCGCTAGTCATTTTCACCAAGTGAGAACCGTATGAGAAATTTTGGCGTGAACCAGGCCTAGGTCAATGGACCTGGTTCATGCAAGATGTTTCTTGTCTCCTAACAATAAACTATGTTATTATTGGCTGGATCTATGAACTCAGTCCATACAAAAACTTATCCAACTAGATGCAATTTCAGGTTCCTCTTTACAAGTAGCCTCTTTCCCCAATTGCAACAGCAGAGAAATTAGTTCTACTGGCTTATGGTATATTTTATAGCATCTCCAATCAACTTGAACAAGATTTAATAGAAAGTCATATTCAAGTTCTTAAAAACTCTTTTTTACCCGGTTTCATTCTTTCGGCATCCAAATGAAACATCTGTGACCACCATTATCAAACAATAAAATGATTATCAATTCATTGCTACTGCAAATCTGCAACAAGAATACTACATGAGTTTCTCAAGCACGAACAGCCACGCACTTCATTTGGACTCGCACAGGAAAAACACAAGATTATGGACACACAACCAATTAGCCAATACTCTCCATTAGCTCCGACATGTTAAAACCTAAAACAAATACCAGAACCCATGACACAATCAAATCGTATCAGAACATATTCTCACTAGGAATAAGATAAAACCAGAAACAGAAGTAATAATGCAAAATAATTGAGTTAGACCTAACAAGTTACACCAAGGCAATGCTGCTCTCACCACCAGGAGGCTTGCGAACCCCACCAAAGTAATCTCGAGATTCTACCTTCCCATCAGCAAAGATATTACTGCCACTCATCTCTCGTAGCTTTGCCGAACTCAGTGGTTTCTCGGCAGATGTTGGAGGAGCATCTCCCGTAAAAATGTTATTTCCTGTCAGTTCTGTAAATTTCTGGTTATGAATCTTCTTTGCTGTCTTGATCACTGGTTCTTTGCCGAACATGCCATTGCTCTGACCTCCCAGCAATTAATAAATTAGTAACAAAGTTCAAAACTTCAAAACAGGTCCAGATGCAGAAAGCATGGGAAAAGGCATATACATATACACAAGCCAAAAATTTTAGGGTGCAGAAAAGACCAGGGACAGAATATAAGCTAAGAAATTAATACAACTTTAGTTTCCGGCAACATTTCCTCATCAAAAATAAAGTTGGCATCATGCAATCCATGAATTTTTTCACAAGCACTCATCATATGCCTACTAAAAATTTCAAGAACATAAAATTGTCTAAACAATGGGGCCATTGATTGGTGCAAATTTAAACAGCTTGCACTGTCATGTGTAAAAGCTTAGGTTTGTATCTCATAGTAATCATTTTGTACAAATAACACCAATCGATATGTTTATATCCAATCCACCCCTCTCAGCACCTAGTGTTGGTGGAACCAAGACTTGGCAATTTCCCTATGGGCAACCCTATTCCCACTCTTCATTTCTTCATTTGAGCTCCAAAAAGTACAATTTTAAATAATTAAAATTATACTTTTTGGAGGTCAAGTGGACAAATGAGAGTGTGAATAACATTTCCCTTGCCCTATTACTTTATAAGCAATCTAAATGCCCATTTGGTAACACTTTTTTTTTAAGTGCTTTTTGCTTAAATAAGCAAAAAAATTGAAAGTAGTGTCTAATTTATTTTACTTTTTAGAGATGATTATCATATGCACTTTTATTTTTAAGCAAAAAAGTAAATTTAAGAAAGTTACTTTTTTACTTATTAAAAGTGCTTAAAAAAAGTGTTTCCAAACAGACACTAAATAACTTTTGACATTAATTCAAGAGCATTTCTTAGTAGACGGATATTATACACAAGCATATTGGCCTTCTCAAATTCTCCCAAATCAAAACTTAAAAGTTACTACTGTGTATGTGCAAGTGCGAGTGCGAGTGTGAGTGCTTGTGCATGTTGTGTTGTGTTGTGTATTGAGAGAGCACACAAAATGCACTCCAACAACTCACTCACGTTAGATACTTTGACAGATGTGCATACATTATCTGGTGCAGATTCTCCAATGCTTATGCTTTCTCTTAATGCCAATGCACGAGCAGCAAATGGCCGGGGTTGAATTTCAGGAGGGGGCGCAAAAATGTCATTCCCACTAAGCTCCTTGCACTTAGCATCAGAAAGTTGCTTCTTCAGCATTGCCTCAGAATCAATTTCTAGTGTCCCACTTAATTCTCGCTGCTTTGCCACCTCAGGCAGTGTAGCGGGCTTCTTGGGAGAAACAGTTTCTTCATCACCAAATGAGATGTGACTAATTCCAGCAACAGTTTGCTGATGACAATTCCAACCAGTGAAAAAGAAAGCAGTTAATTAGCAGGTACTATAGATTCTTTGTATCAGACTGACATCAGAGTAGGCTATTGAGATCCATATGCTGATAATAAACTTAAATAAACAATGATCCAATAGATACCTGGTACATACGTAATCCAGTTTTGTTATTTGGAGTAGGATTGGTGCTGTCAGATTCTGAACCATTTTCTCCGTCAGCTGCAAAAATACCGCTACCAGTCATCTCTTTTAATTTATACCCTGAACAAGGTTTCCTGAAGTGTTGCAAAGCTAACAGTTTTAGCAGCTCCAAACAAATGAGACACAATAAAATTAGAAACGAAAAAAGACTCAAATGACGATTGTTACTAAGATACCAGGAATATGAACATATGATTCATTGTTAACTAAAGTTACATCTGCAGTATATGATAAAATTTAGAAACATATGAACAAGTCGCTTTGGCATCTTGTTTGCTTAAAGACTCAATAATAAGTCTGTGAATATGACATTTTTGGGAGCCCAATCCTCTGCTCACCTCATCAAGATGTCTTTTTCTTGCATTTTTGATGTTTCTATATGGCCACAAAATGGGCACAGACAAATGACCAAAACTTTTGTTGTGTTTCAGTTAAAGAAGTTGACATAGAATCACACAGGTTTAAGGGTTGTGGATTGCATACACCACTAAAGTTTAAGCCGTCCAATGAAAGGTCAATAACTTAAACCTTGAATTGATTAACACTCATTTTCTGAACTTGACATAGCATCGAAAATTAGCTGATGTGAATAATTATTTTGTAATTTCAGACAGTGAGGATTTGCTCACATATTAGGGGTGGTAATGCCCTGAAGCCCTCTTTGGTACTTAGATCTCTTTTGACATATATAATTGAAGCTATGAATTAAGGAAAGTACACTATTGACTCTTTAACATAAAATGAATCAGAAAATAAAAATGATAGAATTAAAAAAAAACTGTTTCATTTCCAAGCGACCTCAAATAGTACACATCTAAGGACACGTATGAGATCTGAGCAGCAAGAGAACCAAATTGATAAGATCAATCACAAATCACTCGAACAAAATAAATTTTTATAGAAATAAGCTCAATAAAGTTGTGAAAACCGTGACGAATGCAGACAAAAATAAATAAGAAGAAAAAAATAAGCAAACAAATTCTTCCTACAATCTCCACATATGACGCCATTTATTGCCCTCTGAACTGAGAGAATCACGAAAACAATGCGAAGCTAAAGATTTATAGGAAGAAACTCGGCCAGATCTCTCACCTTTTCAACAAAGTCTCGACTTCTTCATCTGTAACCTGGCCCCCAAACACCACCTTACTTATCCCATCCGACGGCTGACATTACCCCCAAAAAAATAATCAACTCACCAAAAAATAAATTTAATTAATTATTAAAAAAAAAATTGTTCGTGAACTTACCTGGTGCGAGCGGGCCGCCGAGCGAGCAGCGGAAGTAGCAGAACCGGTGGCCGGTGAATCGGCGGGAGGATTTTCCGACCAGGTGAGCAGATCTGCGGTTGATGTGTGAGGCTTCCTCACCGGAGTGGTTCTCTCCATTGTTCTTTGCTTCTTCTAGAAACGATAATGCTCGAACCAGTAAAAGGAGTCGAGAGATTTCTCTCTCCTTCAATACTCTTTCTCTCTCTAAAACAATGGGAGCTGTGTGTTTTCTCTCTCTTCACGCACCTCCGAAATGACAACGTTGTCCTCCGTTCTCCGTCTTTATTTCTGCCTCTCTCTTTTTTCGCCCTCTGCTTGTTGGGAGCTATACTCAGCTCTCACTACTATGTCGTATTTAAAAAACCGTCGACGACTCCGTATACTGAATTTGAATTTCAATCCGCCTCTGATGGGGTTTCTTTGGGAGCATGTGCACCGATTCGACCGGCAGATGTCGGTGACACAGAGGCTCCACTAGCAGATGTTTTTCCTATTTACGAAAATGCCTCTAAAATATTGGAGTACCTAAAATACCCCTAGAATTATGTTTATAACATAGGTTTAAAATTCAAAGGACCGAGATGGACATGTCTTTATTTAAAATTAAAATAGAGATATTCATTTCTTTTATATGGAAGTGGGACTTAGCTATAATAAAATATGATGGGTCTCACTTTTATATAGAAGAGTTGAATATCTTTACTTCAATTTTAAATATAGACAAATCAGATTGTGCAAATGCACACCTCAATGTAATTTGTGCGAGTTCGATTCGCTTCATCATTATTTTAAAAATTAAGTAAATAAATAAAATTCAAGCTTATCATTCATTTATTTTCCTAAATTATACCTCATATGTTTCAGTTTTATATTAAAAGTTACTTTTTAAAAATATTTTTTAAAGAAATTAAATATTTACTTGAAGTTTTAAATATCTTATATATTTTTTATACGAAAGGTCACGATTTTAACTCTCGCTCGAGTATGAGCGATAGTTTGATATTTCTCTGATTTACATTGAACTTGTTTTTCTCGAAATCCATATTTATGAGATTTTTGTAATTATTTATAAATAATACTTGTAATATATACTTACCATTAACAAAAATATATTTATTTAATACTTTCACACTTAAGTAAGAAGTGATATTGATTAAAACGTTCACATTAAATTGAGAAAAAATAATAATTTTAAATTTTCTCCAATCAAATTATTTGTTATCCTCATTTCCTTATTCCGTATATGTTTCTTTTTCTAAAATGTTTTGTTACTTAGTTTATTTTATTTTATTTTAAAAAAATTTCATAGAAACGCACTTTGATTAGCCAAATAATTTCTTTTAAAGAAAAGAAAAGTCAGAAGCATCCATTTGAAAGGGCATTTGCGTCCAACGGAAGCATAAAATCTTTCTGTTGTGTGGATTATACGGTACCCAAGCACCCAACGTAGTGATGATGAAGTTATCCGTTACAAAAAGTAAAAGTATCGCCTGTTGCGTCTCGGCTACAGTAACGGATAATCAAACTTTTAAAATTTTGATTTCAGCAAAATTACTAAAAACTCCTTCCAAATGATTGACACTTTTTAAAAGACCTTGGACGCTCAAATCCAAGACAAAAAGGTAACAGAATTTTCGATTATTTGTAAGAGGTTATAAAAAAAATAAAAGAGATTGATGGAATTAGGACTCTGGATTAAACACATTTTAATGGTTGGTAATTTACTGACTTTCGTTAGAATTTATTTTGAATAAATAATTTAATATTATATAAAAAAATTAAATTACTCAAATTTGACTTATAATTGTTTCAATTAAAAACTTATTCGAAATTAATTAAATAAATTAACAGATCGAATTTGAATATAATTTAAAATTTATTTATTTTAATAAGTTAAGTTTGAATAACTTACTATTCAATTTGGCTCTTCAATTCACGTATGGATATAATTGATATTAACATGAAAAAAATAAAATTATAGACTTATTTTTCTTTTTATAACAAATAATTAATTTATATGTCTTGAATAAAAATGAAATTGAGAATCCAATTTGAGAGAGAGAGAGAGCTTGGAGCAAATTTGTGAAAGTTGTCAATTGGACCTTTGCATCAACCTCAAGATCACATGAACCTGACCTGCCCAATGGAAAAAATCTTCTCATTGTCAAACCTTAATTAAGTTCAAATGAGCTGGACAGCCCCACCATGGTTTGGTCACACTCGGACCTTTGATGTTTTCATGCTCCTGAGGTTTAGATGTGATCCAGAGCCTTAAGATCAGCACCAAAGGCTGGAGCCCATTTGTCAACCATTGTTGCCTTTGTTGTCCCATCATGTAACTCATTTTTTTCATAAAAGAGGACCTATTAATGAGTTTCATAAGTGATGGATCGAAAAAGTTCATGATATATTTATTTTTATCTTAAAAAAAATTAATACTAAAAAATCTATCTTAACATCGTTAAAAAAATATTAATAATTTAACTAAAATAACATTCAGTAATTATTTTAAAAAATAATAAATAGTTGATAAAATAAATTATTCAATAAATAAACAACATTTTTATTTATCTAAATAGTCTAAAAAATAATTTTTGACTTCATAAAATGTTATGATTTTTTTTTTTTTTGATTGAAGAAGTTATTTTATATATTTTTTAGTATTTTTTTCTAACATATATTTTGAAAGTTATTTTAATTTAATTAGTAATATCTTTTAACGGTGTTACAATGGAAGTTAATAATTAGACTTTTTTGTATTAAAAGTTTCTTTTTTTATTTTTTAGACAAAAAAAAATATATATATAGGATTTTTTGTATTGAAAAATTTATTTTAAGGGTTTTTTAGTATTTTTTTTCCTATAAAATAGTATTTATAAAGTGGAACAATTAAGATAGAATACCGGTCATTATTAATTACATGTTACATTAGTTTGAGGTAATCTTCTGAAAACTATTTGGTAATTACACATACATTTTGTTTAAAATTGACATATGTTTTTCATTTGTCAAAAATTAAATTTAATTAGAAAAATATAAATTACATTTATAACATATAAAGAAGTGTGTATTTATTGACTTTTAAAGTAAAATGATGTTAAGCACTAAAAGGTGATTGGATGAGAAGAGTGAGCTATATGCAAGATACTTCACCTAATCATATTGGGTTGAGAAACGCACGTTTGGGTGTCATCATTACATTGCCAAGGGCCCGTTTGGAATGCATGTGAACAAAGTAATAAAGGGGAAAAAAAAGGTAGAGAAAGGATGGACCCAACACAGCGTGTATAGGGTATAATTGTATGTCCCACTTTGCACTGCAACCTAACTTGGAAAACACATAACAAACAAAACCTTAAGATTTCTTGGAGCACCTAAAAAACCTCAAGAATATTTACATTATCTTCCCTTCTTTCAATTGATTAATATTAATGTTGTTGTTAATCCTAATATAGAGCACTGTCTTAATCAATAAAATCATTATAAGCTGTCAGTCATCAATCTTGAGGATTAATATGCCTGCCAACCACCGATGAGATAATTCCCCGGTGTGGGACTGCTTAACGGTGCTTAGAGGCGGATGTAAAAGGGATTAAGGGTTGCATGGCCCTAAAATTTTTAAATATTTATTTAATTTTAATTCCCCCTATGATAATGGTATAGGTCATTTACCAAACATTACTTTGGAAGATTAAGAAAAGTTGTTACTTATGATTTTTGTGGTTAAAATTTAATGATGAAATAGGTCCAGCAGTAGAATTGGAATGCTTTGCAGTACTTTTCAGAGAGGGAACTTCTAAAGCATCTGTTAGCCTCACATGGTTTTACAGGTATGCTGCTATCATTATTTATTTATCTATATAGTTTTTTTTTTTCTTGAACCCAAAAAAAAAAAAAAAACAATTAGAGAGAACATATCTTAAAATAAGGCTACAAGTTGGTAGGGGCTAATCCGAGCCGGGCTAAATTTAAATGGGGTTGGACTGTATGTTTATAGTTTGGGGCAGACCTAAAAAATTCAAAACCGACCTCAATTTCAATAAACTTGGACTAAGACTTTGAGCAATCTAATACAACTTGAATTCAAGTCTAACTATATACATACACCATGCTAAGAAAAAATTGCATAATGTAAGTTCGTAAATAAGTAATAGAGAATAGATAAAATGGTTCCTCAAAAAATAGATCACAATTCTATAAATATAAGTAATAAAATATGGATAAAATGTCCATGAAAAAGACGACCTACTAATAATCTTGTAAAAAATAATAGATTAATAAATGAAGGGTAAAAGTATAAATTAAGTATGATGAGGTTAAATTGAAAATTAGACACAATAAAAGGTTAAATTGAATAAATAACAATAAATTAATGACTGAAAGATAAAATCATTATTTTACTCTTACGAACAATTCTCATTTTTATATAAGTAATAGATAATAGAAGGAAAAAATATAGATATGATGTTGTCTTTTTTTTTTTTTTTAAAGACTGCTTCTCTCTAATTGCCTATCAAGAACACGAGGTTAGAGAGACACCGAAAAAACTTCAGTCATTTGACAATGAAGTTAGTGAAAAATCAAACATATTACTTCCGAAGCATTTATGACCTCGAAGTGCATACTCTTTCAAGTTGGAGTAAAAAAATGATTTTGAAAATTGTGGGAGGATTTACATGTAGGTTTTTTTTGGTAGCTATGGAACTTCAAGGTAGCTGAAATAAGTCGAGTCATACTGGATGGTCCTTTTGTGGTGGTTTTTTTTTTTACTTCAGGTCAATTTTTCCACCATGGGTTTCTGTATCAGTGCCCGTCAAACACCATATCTGGACCCCTTGTCCAAAAACTATCTGCTTTGAACGAGAAAGAGCATTGTTTTCTTCTTTTTTACCTTTGAATAATGCAGTACTCACTGGATAAATTCTCTGCATTTTCTTATATATAGACACAAGGGAGTGGGACGTAGAGTATATACTTGTGGGCCTCGTTCCCTTGTGCCTATAAATTATGAAATGAGAAGAAGTTCAAACTGGCAATTATAGCGTCTTTCTTTACAGTTTTTTGGGAAAAAAATTCACTAAAATTTGCCAAGTTTATCTTATAAGCTTTGCTTCCATGGGATCTAAGGTCCATTGGGACCCTGTGTTGGATTTAATCTTGTGGTGATTTGTTTCTTATTGTAGAATATAAGGCAAATTTCAGGCAGATACATATTTATATCTGAACATGAACTTGAAGATCTCTGCAGAGCTTGTGGGCTTGTGTGTTTTACATGCACGAGAAATAGGCATTTTGTGATGGTCTCTGCTAGAAAACCTAGCTAATTAAATATATGGTTTCTCTATCATTCTCCTCCTTATTGAATGGCTTTCACTGAGGTTTAAGGTTGTCTTTGGTTACCTTAGGCAATGCTGAAATTGTATAGAGCTTCTGGTGTCCAAATTTGTAAAAGTAAACATTTGTGAGGGGTAATAGATTGTCTTGTATCTTTGTTGGATGATGGTATTCACTTGTAGACATTCAATTCACAAATGTCTTCTTCAACTCTTAAAATATTTGTAATAAAGCAAAGATGTTCTAGTTTTATATATATATATATATATATATATATATATATATATATTGATAATACTTTGTAATGGGTATGATTTCTATGACAATATTTCTGTCCTATCCAAATGCTTGAATGAAATGACATTAGGGGATCTCATTAATTGCAATGAAATTTCATTCCTGATTTTCAAATTCCTACCATCCAAATGGAGCCTAAAGGGTGGAATTTAGAATTCCTCAAGTCATATTATTTGAGTTTGGTTGCCCCTATGCCAGGCATTCTTTGTGCTGGAGGAAATTTAAGGTCCAACCCAGCTCATGAAAGAGATGGGTTGGCCAATTTTATCTTTCCAAACCGCTCATTTGAAGTCCAATTCAAGAGAGGATTGTCTTAAGACTGGGCAGTCCGGCTGAGGCCCTTTCTTGCATTGATTATATTGATATGGGCCATGTGCTTACCCCAACGGCTACTGTAAACTTGGGCCCAGCCCTATAAAGATGATTTAAATGACACAGACATAGACAGAAACCTTCATCATCTTCTTTGATCTTTTTTGATTATGGTCAGTATGTAATACACCGTTTGTATGAATAGATACACCGTTTGTATGGATAGATACATTCACATACATACATTATATTATTATTTAGGAAACCATCATACCTCATGACGCGAGTCTCCCAATTAGATCAAACCCCAACCATAAAGTATTGATTTTTTATTTTCAAAATGATTATGATGATGTCTCCTATAATAAACAAGAGGATATATTTTGATTTTACACCTCCACAATGTGTGTGTGTGTGTGTCTATATATATATATATATATATTTGATCATATGGAGCACCCGGTTCCGGTTCAATATGAATCAGGTTTAGACAGTTTATCCATAGGGTAGAGAGTATGAATGATAAAATGTTTCGCGTCCCATCTCAATCCTAATGAGATGATTTAGGAAATATATAAATGAGATAATATGAGAATGAAGAAAAAATACTAATATTTGATATGGGTTTAGAGCAGAAATAAGTTTATGTATTCCACCTTAATTATATATTTAAAATTTTAAAGTACTTAAATATCTTGTAATATTTTTATATTTTATTAAATTTTATCACATATATAAATTTAAATGTGCGTATATATAATATGTGAATATTTATTATATATTATTTGTAATTATATATATAAACATATATTTATAATAATATTAGTTGATTAATTTTAATTTTTAAATATTAAAAAAAAACTATTTTAAGAGATGAGGTGAGGATTAAAATAAGTACATAATAAATGGATGGTACGGAATAAGAATAAGAGATAAGAATGGTAACGGAACAAGTTTGGAGAGAGAATCTTTTCCAAATACTCCTTGTGTGAAAAAAGTTCTTCACAAATCTATTCAAACTCTATGATAGGAAAGAAAAAGATCCCATTTATTTTTAATTAATTAAGTATTTTATTAAATTAATTATAATTAACACATTTTAAACAAAAATATTTAATATTTTAAATTAAGAAATATACATGTCAATAAAAAATTAAAATAATATTCTTTTTCAAATATATAATTTTATCAAGTTTTATATAAATTTTTAATAAATAATAATAAATATTTATTATGTATTATAATTTTATTTTATATAATGAGAGTAAGAAATATTCTGAATTTAGATGGATATATTGCGGGTTAAATTATCATAAAGGGTTATTTTGAAGCGGGGCGGAAATGGGGAGGGCCGCCCCGAACCGGCCGGTTGTGATTCGTGAGAGGGAGAGAGAGGAGGGAGAAGCATGGAAAGCAACAGAAGGTGTCACAGTCGTAATCTATTGCGGGAATCGTGAGGGGGTTCGTACGAGAGATGGCACCGCCCCCTACCCCTGATACTTTTTGGGTGGAGCCCACCCAAATTGACAGACAGAGAGATGCTAACTTCCCTCTATCCCACGTGGTGAAGCCCATCCTACCATACACGTGGGTCCTTCTCCTTATTTGACGCTTTCTGGTCCGCTGGCCCTTTCCTTCCGCACCGTAAGCATCTGAAATGCACCTGACGTCCTTCACTACATCACTCTACAGTAATTTTCAGTTTTACATAAAGAGTAATTCCGTATAATAAAATGAAAGACAAATTACATTCATATTTCTTAGAACTTATAATAATTATAATTTTTTTTTTACAATTTTTGATACTGATCTTTTATAACGAAACTGTTCATTTTATTTTTTTATATATTTTTAAATTTTTGATCAATTTTTTTTTTTTAATTTTCCAATAAATATTAGTTAAAATATTTTTTGATTAAAAAATATAAGTTATTTATCTTAAATTTAATTTTTTATTAATAAAAAAATTCTTTTAAAAATAAGTTATGAAAAATGGTCAAAATAAAAAAATACAAAAAAAAAAAAAATGAAATGAGCATTTTTGTAATTTTGAAAAAAGAATGAGACTGAAAAAAAAATCTTTATAGTTTGTTAATAAAAATAGGAAAGGTCAAAGTCATTTAAAAAATATCAATTTTTTTTTTTATTATTTTCAAAAATTTCAAAAAAATTGAGTGTAATTTACTTAAAATCAATTAAAATTTTTCATTTGGACAGTATTTTACTTTGATCTTCTTATAAACAAATAACTTCTTTATATGATAACCTAATTAGTAACTTAGAGAATTCATGAGTTTTATTGTGACTCTCCCTACTAAGAGTAGATGTGTAATTTATTTAATTTCTTGTATTTTTTGATTTAGTTTGATCTGATATCATTTTTCATCTCTAGGGTTCAAAATGTGACACTTAATTTTCTTAGAAGTGATTAAAGTTCTAATGTGATGAAATTAACAAAAAATGTAAAATTATCAAAATACTTTGGACCCATTTGGCTAACATTTAAAATTAATTTTCTGATTTTTTTTTCATTTAGAATTTTGATATTCAAATGATTACAAGACAAATAAATATAATTTTACAATCAAAGTTTGAAAATCATAGTCAAAGCATATATTAAAAATTTTGAAAATTGAAAATGGTTTCTTAACAATAGAGCTCGTAAGAAAAGTTTACACTTTACCCTGCCTTATAATATTTTATCTTATTTTACCCAAAAAACTTAACCGTATTACTTTACTCATAATTACGCGAGAAGTTAAAATATTTTATTTTGAATCACATTGAATAAAAATAAAATCAATCCAAATTATACAATGATGCAATAATATGATATTTTTCTTTACATAACGACTTAAACATGTTATTGTTGACTAACTTATATGTTGAATGTTTGTGGGTATTATGAGAATTGAATTAAAAACGTTCAAATTTATGAATACCACTCGACTAGTTGAAAACTTTGTTATGTATAATTTTACTTTGCTTACATAATGAGTGAGGCTGTTATTAAAATTATGTCATGTGATGTCAAAATGAAGAAAATAGTTGAAATTAGATGGTCCATTGCCTATAACATTAAAAATATAATAAATTATGTCAAATTTTATTATAAGAAAAATATTCACGAGATGCCCACTTTATCATTTTTTTAATCTTGGAAAATGCAAAAGGGATAAGGTCATTTTCTCTGGCAATTAAATGTCAGAAAAAAATAAAATAAAAAAGAAAACTCAGCGGCTGGTTGCTAATAACACATTTAGTGGGGGGCATGTGGGGTTCATGAAAATCATACAAGAGCCACTAAGGCAGGCAACAATATAGTGACTGTTTGGGAAGATCCATATGTTTCTTTGTTTTTTTTTTTTTCCCCTTAAAGAGAGAAAGTCCCTACATGACAATTCAGCGTGAATTTGAATATTAGTATTTGTAGATGAACCACCTAAAGACACTGGTATTTATTTTTTAATATTTCATTGAATTAATATTTATGCTTATTTTCACTTGCAATACTTGCATATAATTTGGCGGCTAGAACTTGAAAAGTTCTATTCTTATTAAAAAAAATTTACTAAATGTAGTTTATAAAATAATGTGACAGAATTGTATTAAATTTATATTAATCCATGATTTGATATGCTACAAATGAAATCCGGCCGTGTCATTAGCAATTTCACATTTGTAAAAATGTTTCGAAAAAAGTATTGTAAATTTTCTTAAAATTAATATTTAACAAGTTAATAATATCTAATAATTAATACATATTAAAAAACCAAGATAGTTCTATGGCCTAGTAATTAGTACTTTTTTATAATAAAAAAATCTTTTTATAATATAAATTAGTCAAGAGATAAAATATTTATATATGGTCTTTATATATATATATATATCCTATTTATGATATTTCTTATATTAATTTTAAATAATTATAATTGAAAGTATTATAAGTAAAAAAAATACGACAAGTATAAAAAATGTATTTTTTAAGTTGAAAAAGGTATTTAGAGATTTTTTATACGTCAGATTAAACATTATATGTATTTTTAAAATATGCTGAATATCATTCAAAAGTTGCATATATAATATTTTTTTTATATTGAAAGTCGTATACATATATAGAACACTTTTTTGTTAATGAAATTAAAGTATAAGAAAATTCAATAATTAATCATTTTAATAAATAATAAAAAATTTATCTCTCATGTTTATTAATTAGAAGTAGATTGATAATATCATTACTCTCCCCAAAAAATTCGTAAGATAATTTTACTTTTTCCACATGAGTAATTCAGATATTTTATCAATTAAAATGAAAGTTATATTCATTGTACATGTATTTTTTGTAGAGGCTAAGTTTTAATATTTGAATTTATACTAAAATTATTCAATTTTTCTCGTTTAATAACCCCAACGATTAAATAATGTATCACATGTAAATTTACAATACATTATTACATATATAACTCTTGATTTTATCCTTAAGGACTACCAAATAATTATTCCGTTAATCTGTCTAAATAAAAATAAAAATGCATATAACCAAATGCTGCCGTCACCAAAGAAAGTATAAAAATAAAAAAAATATTTTAATTTTTTTTATCAACTTAAAAAGTATGTATAATAAATACTTTATAAGTTTACAGGAATCTTTCAACTATGAATCTTGACAAAAATTCAAAAACTATCAAACAACTACTCAATAACTACACACCAGTCTTGCAATTACGAACTCAGATCTGGACGGTGAGAAAACCTAACAATCATTTAATAATTACATAGAAAACTCGCAAATAAGAACCTTTTAAATAAAATCCAACTCAACTCATAATTGAAAGAGAGAAATAAGTCACATCTCCCTAGTAGAATGAGAGAAAGTAAAACTCATTTCTCAATAGGTAAATTATGTTGGTCTCTTTTCAGATTTTTGACAATTATATTAACATTTTTTTTTATTTTTTTAAAATTACACTGATTCCTCTTATTTTTACTTAAAAAATATAAATACCCCTCCAATCAATTTTTTTTTTAAATAACAAAATTGCTTCCTTCATGTTTTTTTTTTTTTTGCATTTTTTTTAAAATTTTGACCAATTTCTTCTTACTTTTTTTTAATGATTTTTTATATTTTATATAAAATAAATTTAAGGTAAATAACTTATTTTTATTTTATATAAATTTTTATTAAGGTTTTAGTCAATGTTTATTTGAAAATAAAAAAAATCGAAAAAAATGTTTTTAAAAAAAGAAAGGGACAATTTTATCATTTTTAAAAAAATTAACTGAAAGAAAATATTTGTAATTTGTCGAATAAAATATGAAAGATCCGTATAATTTTAAAAATTTCATAAAAAGTCAGTATAATTGTTAAAAATTTCAAGAAAAATAAATATAATTTACCTTTCTTAATTGACTACATTATCCAAATTGAAATCCCAAACAAGAAACCATTAGGTAAATCTCAACTCTATCCCTAATGCGTTCAAACTTTATCTTGGATACAATTAAATTCCGTTTAACCTAAACCCTTTTTTATACAAATCTTCTCTATCAGACTTCTTATTCGACAAGGAATATAAAACTAATAAATAATTTTTCCAAATAAAAACCCCCAAAAAAACAAATCCCTATTAAATTATAAATTTAACACAGTCCTTCTGAGTGTTATTTAGTTGAAATCCTCCACTGTGGTAGCATGTAGGCCCTTCTTAAAAATTGAAGAGGCAGCATCCAAACATGGTGTTTCACTTTATAGCAAGTTGGAGTGTCAATTTGGAATGATTTGAATTTGAAAGTTAGTATTTGTGAAGATAAAATTTGTCTAACACTCCCCTCCCATGTATTCCTTCATACCAAATGCATTATCCTCAGGTTATGAGTACTGAAAACATCAATAAAAATTACAATATGACCTATATATATATATATATATATATATATATAATGCAGAACTCTTTCTCGATCTCTCTCTAGGCTAAGAGTAACTATTTATTCATACCGACTGCATTGTCCTCAGTCATTAGTATTAGATCAGATCGATAAACAAAATTTACAATGTGACTCATATATATTATGCGAAAACGCAACAAATACGAAGATAAAAATAACAAAAAATAAAAAATAAACACACAAGAACACAAAATTTATGTGATTTAATATTTTGTTTACATCCACGGAAAAATAGGAGATCAAAATCCATTATACACAATAAAGATTACAAACATTCAAATCTTTTAGTATTAAACCCTACAGAGCAAAACTATGGACCTTGGTCCTTTGCCCTCCAAAAAAAGCCCTTTATTTTGCCTTTTAAAGCCCAAGATTTCTCACAATATATTTTAAGGATTTGTACAATACTCATTTCTCCCTGAGTGCAAATGCACTAGGATTAATAGATAATTTTTCTTAGGATAAGCCTAGACGATGCAATGATTGGAGATGACTCAGATTGACCTTACCTCCATTCTAAACAATTATACCAAGCTCAACCCTTAAAAATATGCCCACCAAAAATCTGAACACATATATCTAACTGAAACTTGTTACTAAACAGGATAACGAACATGAAGATCTCTCTCTCTCTCTCTCTCTATATATATATATATATATATATATCAAGAAAGAGAAAGAAGGATGCAAAGAATGTACTTTATTTTGTTACCCCATTATGTTTCAAGGATGAATGGTAATGTACAATATCATTGATGAAAAAGCATGCTGGCGATTTAAGTACCCTAAAATGATATGTTCTAATTTTCTAATGAATTTCCATTTCACCCTAAAACGAAAGATGACCTACAATCAAAATTTTAAATCCCAAATTCGTAATATTTTTCTATCATGATTTTTTTCTTTTGTAAAAATTAATATTACGATGGAGTGCTCATTAGCTGATTATGTCTAGGAATGAAAACGAGGTAGGCCCTCCTCTATTCCCACTCCATTTAAAAATAGCCTCTCCCATTTTTGCTCAGCCCGCTTTGCCCTGCATGCTTCACAATGCTCTGTTTAATATGTTTTTCATTTTCGTTCTCACCTCCTCTCCCTAAACTTGTTCCTGTCCCGTTCTGTCCCATCTTTATCTAAAAGTTATTTTTTTTTAATTTTAAAAAATTAAAATTAATCAACTAATATTATTATAAATATAATTTTATATATATATATATATATATACACACACACACATAATAGATATGTAATAAATATACACAAATTATATATATACACATTTAGATCTATATGTGTAAGAAAATTTAATAAAATATTAAAATATTAAAAAAATATTTATGTATTTTAAATATATAAGACTTGAATCAATTTCCTTCCCACACTCCGTGTCAAGTTCAAATATATTCTTTCACTTTTTTCTTATTTTATTTATTTATTTTTTAAATTCATCTTACTAAAAATAAAATTTCAGTAACGCGAGTACTTTTGTCATACCTAATTATGCCCATAAAAAGTACTTTCATTTAAACCTTTTTAAAGGCAAAATAAAGCATGCCTTCTTAATTTACACAAATAAACAACCAATAAATTTTTTTTTTTTAAAGTCAATGACTCCCATGCTTGGGTGAACTGTATTTATCATATGAACACACAACATGGTCAAGCACATAACACATTAAATGTGCCGTACGTGTCCTACATGTACACTTTAATTAACACAAAAATTGAGTCAACTCACCATGCTCTGATATATATTTTTGTGTGTGTCTCAATTTGGAAGTAATGGAGTTCAAAGGCTATACGGATGGCTGAATAAATCAAACCTTCTAGAGCCTAAGAAGGGAAGTCTATAAATGGGGACTCCACATTCAGACTTGACCCTATTGTAATAAATGGCAAGTTGCAAATTTTATGGCATAGATTGTGCTTTCCAAGCATGGACTTTTGTTTAGTGGATTACCTAATTGTCTAGGAAAGAGACATAACTAAGGGTTTTCTGATGGATTCTAAGCCACCTTTTTTGTTAATTAGACCACCTTTTGGTCTCCCATATATAAAATAGGGCAACCTATGTATAGGATTTTGTTCCTCTATCATAACCATTAAGGTCTAGGGTGTCTCTATTTTTAATGAAAAGAAAAAGATATTATATTCAATGAAATATTATAATTCACAATATTACATGATAATAAAAAATATAAAATTTAATAGTAACACGAATCTTTCAAATACGAGTACTAAATCTAATAAAAACATGATACTTTTAAATGTAAGTCTTGAATGAATAATTCAATTTTATGTAAGAACATTACAATTTTGATATGTAATGTGCATAGACGTGTGAGTAAGAAAAATGAAACTTCTTCGTTTTAACAAAAATGGAGACACTCGAACTTGTCAAGATCCCAACTATGGATGCGTTGACAATTGTGGGGTGACATGTTGGTTGCTTGCTGTTGGCCATTAACCCAGTCTACACGTCTAAAACCCCAATGACTAATCAAAGGTCTGGAAGGATTTTTCTTCAAAACGGAAGCCAACAGTCTAATGTTGCACCGTAAGTCTAGCCACGAGTTCTTGGTTCCGAGTCTTGGAAGACCCACTCGAGTCAGCTTCCAGATTACTTTCATCATCGCTTACGTATGTTAATTTGCTTATAAACGTGAAGACGATTATAATTAATGAAGTGGAATTGGGGCCAAACAAACAGCATAACTCAACTTGAAGGGAGCATGGAATATCAAATTGCACCATGGGTCACTCATGAGGATTAAATAGGCGTTGTCTCTCACACACACACACACACACATATATATGTCACATCCAAAAACAAATATGGACACATTTGCATCTAATAGCATCCGTATTATATGTATTAGTGCACATGTTAGTGTCAGTCGTGTAAGTCTATTTATACATTCCCATCGATTTTATCTATTACTCCACTAGCTAAATGTGTTGGAAACTAAATATTTTGTTGAAGTGAGTACATTTTTGATTGAAATAACCGTTGCTAGCTCTCTTTCTCTGATCCATTAAAACATACTTTGCTTAGCTTTAATTGATGTCAAATTCATGTTGTTTAGCACCTGGAATCTCTCGGTGGGTCAATGCAAAGGGTGAGCATTGAAGTGGGTTTTCATCCACCCGGGTTGGATATATGCTTATTTTCTTGAGTTGGGTTGAGTTAGGTTGGATTGGGTTGGGGAATGATTGATAGGATTGTAAATGAGCCGAGTCAAATCAAATCGAGTCGAAACGAGTCTAACAGTGAATTGTTCAAACTTAATTCGATAAAATTAAAAAGTTTCAAAATATATTCAAGTTCGGCTTATTAATTTTACGAGTCAATCTTAAAACAGTTTTTAATCAAGACAATCGCGCGTCGAGCTCGAATAACTTTTCAAAATATGTTTAAATTTAACTTATTTATCTTACGATTCGATTTCGAACAAGTTTCTGATCGAACCAATCATGAGCCGAGTTTGAATTGTTTTACAAACCCTAATGGTTGACAAGAATTGTACATTGCACTTGCTATAAAATGTGTGTGTGTGTGTGTGTGTGAGAGAGAGAGAGAGAGAGAGAGAGAGAGAGAGAGAGAGAGAGATTGCCAAGCCTTTTCAGTTCAAAACTTTGAGGTCAGTTTCTCTCACATGACCTCTGGGGACTGAGCTAGAGGTAGATGGATAAATAGAGAACAACCATCATTGCTAAAAACCAGTTTATTCTCTGGCAAGGGGCCACCATGATTCCCAAAAGAGTGTCACATGTCACTACATCCTCTCGAACAACCCCTCAATCTACCACAATCCCATGGATAATCATCTCCTCCATATCTTTTTTTTATTCCTTTTAATTTTATCATCATCATCATGATCATATATTTTGAGAGAGACGATAATTATCCCTACCTTTTGATATCAATTCCACAAAATCTCATGGTTAATCATTCCTTGTAATCATCAAATGATTCACAAAATTTTTTAACGAAAAGTTATCCTGCTTTCTCATGGTATTCATGTCCTCTCTAGCAGTGCATCTTTATTTTATATATATGTTTATACACAGATATACATGTATGCAGATATAAATACAACATCTCTGAGAGTCACTCTTTTAGTTTTAATTTTTTTTTTTATATATATATATATATATATATATATCTAGAGAAAATTTTACTGACTATATATTTGGATGCAAAGATGCCATGCCAAAAAAAAAGAAAAAGAAATAGAAAGGACAAGTGTAGGTCCAATCTTTTTAGCAGATCAAATATACAATGTATATAGGACTGCCAAGTACCAATCTATAAATGTAGAGATTAAAGATTATTGACTTTTGTGTTAGACAGCAGCTTATTACCTAGCTCTTTAATACCAAAAATTAAATCTAATAAAAGCTTTTGGTGGGCACCCTCTTTTAAAGTTTGATTAATTATAGCTAACAAGTCCATAAAAATTAAAAATCATGAAAGAAACCCACCCAAATATGTGTGGGCTCTAATTATGAAGTATTGAATCCTTTCTTAATATATATTATATATATATATATATATACACATACATATATGTATGTATGTATGTATGTATACTGGCAGGAAAAGGGCGTGTGTGGATGACAAGCTTACCTAATCTTTTCTTAATATATGTGTGTGTATGTCTGTATAATGGCAGGATAAAGGACGTGTGGATGATAAGTTTTTTTTTATCAGCTTGTGGATGACAAGCGTACCATATTATAACAGATCAGTCCATATAAGATATATATTTGAATAGAGGTTTGTATTATTCATGATGATTATTTATTCGTGGATATTGTAGGTTTTATCTTTAAATAATTTCTCCAGAATCCTTGGGGATCACTATAATAAAATGAGTTTTGTTTAGAGTTGATTTCAAGTGGCTCAATCCCAGTGAGCTAAAGATGTCTAAATCCTTTTTTCTTTAAAAAAAAAAAAAAATATTTAAGTGCTTGATACTAGACTTGTTATGAATTGAATTTTGATAAGAATTCGATTTGAATCCATCCATTTAAACATATAGAATTGTATTTTTTTCATCTGTAATCCGATCCGATTCGATAAGAATATTTGTTAAACGGATCGAATATAGATTTTCATGATCCAATCCTTAAAAAATTCGATCCGATATAAATAATGTATAATATAAATTATATAATAAGTGATATATATAATATATTTTTCAAGGTTAAATAATTTTATAATATTTGAGTTTTTTTTTGTTGAGTTTTATTATCACTTCAAAACCGATTGTCAGATCAGATATTCGATAATTAACAGACTCGAATTTGAATTAATCAACAAGTAATTCATCGAGTTATTAGATCGGACATCTTCCTTAATGGATCGGATTTGGATCACACTTGATATGATATCTGTATATGATCCATTTACTGCCTACTTGACACATGCTCAAATCTGTAAGAAGTTTATGACTCATTTAGATTCAAAAATTATTTTCAGTTTCTTAGAAGTTAAATACACACTTGGTTAAAATCACACCCATTTGTCGAGTCCAATGAAGCCTAAAATTATAAAATAATTTTCAAAAAATCAATTTTGAAAACGTATCCACTTCTTATGATATAATTACTTGTTTTCCTGCAAGAAGGCAACTCTCTCTTATTAAGAACATATCATACTTGAACATAATAAAGAAATAGGAGAACACATGTTCTGAAGTAGGTTATTCAATAATTAAAATTATGTTTCATATGAGTTCAAATTTACATAGCATTCTTAAGATAATGCTATTATAAACTCAAGCCCATACATGACAAGAGGTTAGAACCATTAAATAATCTAAAAGTTAAAAATAAAGTGATCCAAATAAATAAAAACTCAGTTTTTAAATCATAAATAAATACCCTGCCATATATGAGTCCGTGTTTATCATAACATTTCCATTTGGGGTGTTGGAGATGTCTTTAGAAAAAGCTCAATCATGGCTGAGATACAGTGATTCTGTATTTGGATTAATGGAAGCTAACAACTAGGTAAACTGGAAAAATAAAATCTTTCCTACATAAAAAAAGGTCACTCATGGGTGATGGCCCTCTCAGACCACCCTTTAGACAGTGATTCTTTACCAAGAGACAAAAGACCTTGAATATAGTGAAATATGAGTGAAGGTAATGCATAAACACAGCATGTCTAATAGTTCCACAGCATGATAGCACCCACCTCTTTAACTTCTTGCCCTAGATAAGCTACAAGGACAAGAATTTGGTTGAAGTTACAGAATAGAATATCCTTTGTAGCAATAGACAAACCATGTAAAGCCATCAACACTTAAAAAAAGGACAAAAAACTAGAGGAAAACCAAAATTCTGTGATCATTCTATATGGAATGTTTAATCAAGATTAGCAAAGATGAATAAATAGTATATTTACATGTAATATATGATACCGAAACTAAGCTAAAAAAAAGTGGTGATTCACGTTATTGATGGAGAACACAGGGCTGATCAATCATCACCACCATGATCATTATCATACCTGTAGAGACATAAAATCCTCTTCATTTTCTGTATCTCCTTGTCATATGTATATACTCTTTATTGCTGCATAAATTCTAATCTGAAGGACAAATCCAGGAATCCACTGTACCTTCACCCCTTGAGGAAACATTCTCCAAGCCCTTCTCAGGGTGGAAATTTGATGTAGAGGCTGAGCAGTTCAACTTATATCCACGAACATGTTGTGAATTGCCATTGTTTCCGTCAAAAGATCCCAAGTGTTCTTGAACCCCATTGCCTTCATCTCTCCATCTTGCAAGATTGTTATCGCTCCTCGCTTGGGTTCCATCGGAGCTTCCATGACTTGGGAAGACACTGAGATTTGCATTTACATGTTCATGGTTCATACCCAATTCATCAAGAGAAGGAATGGTTGAATTTCCTTGAGACTTTGAGCCGAAAACGGACGCATTGGCTGATGGGTACTTGAATGGAGGAAGGGGAGATTGGAGGAGGGACTGGAATGTGAGAGATGGGTTCTGCATGTTTAGCATATTTTGAGGCTGTTTGGGAAGAAGACCTAGATGATCAGAAGTTATGGAATTGAAAGTATTGTTTGTAGCAGCAATGGAGGTGGTGATAGAATTGTTAGTATTGCTTGCAGTATTAGTAGCAGGAGCTATTGCATCCATTAGAGTAGAGCTCAACAAGGAAGGAGATGAAGACGAAGATAAAAATGGCGATGGCTGAACCTTCTGGACTGAGGGCCTTAAAGGGTAAAAGGGGCGAAGTGTGTCGAGATGATGGCCAGACCTCATGGCTGAGCCAGTGCTAAAGAGATCAAGCCGGCGAGAATATGGCGAGGCGGAAAATGGAGGCGCGGGGATCCCGGTGAACTCTTGCACCATTTGCCGGAAATTCGACGTGTCGGTGGTGAGAACAGTGGTGGGTGCTCGTCTTGAGGCTCTGGTGCGCTTCTTCGGGTTCTTGACTACGTGGCTTTGATCAGTCTGCGGTGAAGCTCCTCCACCATTTCCATGAACCGATCTTAATGGCACCGACGATGAGCTTGGAAATGGGCCCTGACTCGGCACTTGAGCGCCCAGTGTGGAAGATGAAGATAGATTGCCAGTTAGGTTTCCGAGGTCGGTGTAGTTGGGATCGGATCTCAGGCCTCTGGACCAGACTAAATCGAGATTGTAGAGAGAATTATTTGCATCTGGGTTTGCTGGTGATTGTGAAAAGGCACCAAGATTGTGCGGTGGAGGATCAAAGAAAGTGTATGGATGGCTCTGGTGGTGAGAAAGTGGCGGCTGCGGCGGCGGCGGCTGGTTTGAGATTGAACCAAAGTGGCCGGAAGGATTCAAGAAAGGCGAGATTGACTCCACCGTCCGTGAATCATACTCTTCTTCACCACCAGAATCTGAGGATTGCATGCTTCCACTGTTACCAGAATCCATATCCGTTGAGCTAAGAAGTGAAGGAAAGATGGATGAAGAAAAGAAAAGCTAAAAACCTGCAAAGAGATGGTGATAGTTGCAGAAAAGAGAATCTGAAAAATAACAATTATGAGATTACTGCAAAAGAATCCATCAAGTAAATGAAGAGAGATAGCTTCCGAAACAACTTTCAGAGAGTATCCATATCACTTTAGAGCTAGCTCTGATCTAATCTATAATGGAATCTGGGGATCAATCTCTTCCTTGTCTTTTCTCTTATAGAAAAAAAGTTTGTATATATATATATAACAATACAAAGGTTTTATTTTTGAGTCCCTATGGAATCTGAATTAGGGTTTAGGAGAAGGAAAAGAGAGGAAAGAGAGGAGAGGAAAGGTTATTTAAGCTTCTCTAAAAGAGAGGAGTTTCAGCTTACGCTTTCAACATAGAAAGATCCTCTAGAGATTGCAGGGTGGTGGGGTCGCCATTGGAGAAGGGAAAGAGTTGCCGGTAGGTGGCAACGGGTCAAACTCAAATTGAGAGAGATATAGAATAGTTGGCGAGTTTGATATTGAATGTGAATGGGAGAAAATGATATGAGGGGAAAATAAATGGAAAATAAAAAAAAAAAAAAAAAAGAGTGAAAAGGAGGGGAAAAATACAAAAGTACAATGTAATAAAGTGAGGATTAGCCAGTAGGCAACCAAATTGGAAGGTGGCTGCGAAAGCGGAGAAGTTATTCAGTGCGATTATTATTTTATGTCTTTATTTAATTTAAAGTGTCAATTTTTTTTATAAACATTTGTAATTTTTTTAAATTATACAATCTTTTTTTATTAAAATATCGTATAAAATTTTTTAACCTATAATTTAAGACCGATGATAGAATTTATGAGAAATGACATTCTGCATCGAATAAAGAACGAATTTAAGTAATTGCATCACTAAACAATTTCTCATAGAAAAGAAAGAAATATGAAATTATGAAAAAAAGTATGAAAAAAAAGTTTTAAGTGATGGTATCACGGTTAGATTTAAGCATTTTATGAAATATATGTGAGTCTCATGTGAATATCGCAGTCCGAATAATATTATGGTGAGAATTTTTTAAATAAACTATTTTCTTAGTCCTTTTTCACCGACGTCATAGTTTTTATGATTTTAGTAGTAATAAATATTAAAATATAAAATTCACGGTTATATAAAATAATTTTTTATTCCCACTAGTGCCACCTTTATGGCTGTCTAATTATTACCAATTTTAAACAACCAATGTCTTATTTACACCAATATTCAAAAAAGAAAAGAAAAATTAACTAATATTATTAGAGATTGCTTAGAAACTACGACTACTTTGTGTTCAGTTTTGATGGGTTTGGTGTGTAGGGAAGACAAAGCTGGTATCATATTCTTTTTCCTGCATTTAAAAATGGGTTTGTTATTTGAAGCCCATTAAATTACACCAAAATGATATCTCAACAACGCAATAATATATATATCTACATATCTGTATATATACATCGGCCTTTGACCAAGTCAAAACCTTGATTATAAATTATATTAGAGAAATTCAGAAATAATTATCAGCTCTATAATTGAGCAACTTAAGAGAATCTTTGTTGAACTTCTTACGTATGAGTGTATAAGTTCATGTATTACAATGCTTATATATATGTTTTCTATATTATTGCCCCACATCTTCACATGAACTTTCTTATTATTTCAAAATGAGCGCTTATATATATGTGTGTGTGTGTGTGTGTGTGATAGATGGATAGATTAGTTCAACTACATGCGACTTTGTTGCAACCATCAAAATTAAGGTAATCAACTTTTTTATTCTCCAAAAAAGTATGCATATAATTTGTACATTTATATATATATATATTGATATAGTGTGTGTTTTTTTTTACTATACATGTCTTTGTCAAAGTAAGTGTTATTATAATACTTGTTGTATGCTTATTGGACAACCCCATAAACCAAATCCAAAGTCCTAAAAAAAAAAAAAAGAATTAATTATCTTTATGTTTTTCACTCGTGCACGAAATGTATAAAAATATATGGTCCCAAATGTGCCGGTCTTGTCTCCTTCCTTTCATATTCATCGATCATTTGGGACATGAGGGAGTGTTTGGCTTAGTAGGACAGCTCTCCAATTGCTGCTTCATCTAATCTAAGCCACATATGCTTCTGCCTCAATACAAGGTAGGTCCCACCTCCAGCCTAACTAAAGCCACGCAAGCACCATCATATCTTACAGATAATAGAAATGTGGCATAATTTAATTGGTGTTAAAATGAAATACAGTCTAACAAGAAAAAGTTTTGACCAATTAAATCATGCCACGTAAAATAAGTAAACATTATTAGATCATAAAATATTACTCATTAGAAGAATGTTATGATATTTTTAATTTGTATGATGCCTAATGCGCAAAAGCAATCAAATGAATAATAAAACGATTTCAAATAAGTATAAAAAATAAATTTTTATAGTCACAACTCAAATCCAATCTTAATTTAAATCGGATTTATATTTTTTTACTCCTCAAGTTCTAAAAAATTCAGGCCGAGGTCAGATTGAATTCGGGTTAACTCACCCAAATTGTATCCTCATGTATCACCAAGTTTTCATTGGACTTTGTTTTTTTTTTCCGGGACACCAGTGTGATCATACTCTTGCCATGTAGGTCATGTTTCACTAAAATAAGTGAACCTATATCACATGATATCCCATTATTGGATACTTGCATGGCCACCTGCTGACCTGGCCACCTAACACTGTCTCACATCCTACATGTTGAGAATAAATCTATCTGGCTGTTACCTCCTTATCACTACTCTGCATTTGTGACGGAATAGAGCCCACTGTGAAACAGAGGCTCAGGCGTTGCTTCATAGGTAAGTTGGGCCCTTCGAGTCCTAGCCCAAAGCCACCTCACTGACTCATTGGGCTTTGTTTTGTCATTTGTGCACCACAGGCCTTTTTGCTTAAGGATTCTCTTAATGAACTTGTTTCTGACTAGACCCAGGGAAGAATATTTGGGCTTTTGGTTCATAATGGCTTGTTTAAGTTTGATCATTTACGATTGAGTGATAGACATACATAATGAATTTTTGCAACCTTAAACACGTGGCCCTCGTTTGAACGTCCGGATAAAAAATGTCAGCTAATAAATAAAATTTTGTAAGATATTAAATATTTAAATCTAACGTTTGGAACATACTTAGATAAAAAAAATTTAGATATATTATTATATTTCAATTATATACTTAGATCGGTACAATTATTAAAAAATAAAATAAAATCTTAGAATGTATTAAATTTGTATTCTCAATAATATTTTTTCCTCATCCTAAAAATATCAAATTTTAAAAAATATTTTTCCAAAATATATGTTTACAAATAAAAATAAAGGAACAATGGAGAGATGAAAAAAATAGCCCAAGGGTGATTGAAGATTTCTCTTTTTCTTGCCATAAGAAAATAATTGAGATTTTTTATTTTATTTTACTACTTATTCTATTAAGATACAAATATTAGATAAGATATTAGTTATCCTATCTCACTTTCTTATTCCATCAAACAAACCTGGATAAAGTAAAACTCATTATAATAAATATATGTGAATCTTATTTCTTTGAAAAATTCTTGAATATCATTGACGCAAAATAATGAAAGTGCACCTTGTTAGAAGTATCGTGTGCTATGGTCCACTGTTTTTGGTAGCCTACACACACAGATATCAAGTGAAAAACTTGAATGTCTTGAAGCCTACAATTCAAAATTCAAGAAAAGGCTTATATAATATATTTATGTTTTCGGTTAAAGTTTGGAGTGCACAAGTTGAACAACATGTAACTAACCAATTTTTTAATAATACGGTTTTGCAAATTCTACAATTAGCTCAATGCACGAGACTCCCCTTTCTATGTGGAGAGCTTCCTTTCGTAACTTGAATTTATAATTTTTAAGTCCTAAAATTGTACAAAACTCAACCTCATTTTATCAATTTGTCAATCAAATTTTTTGAGCAACTAAATTTTTTATAGAAGGACGGATTTGTCATATCACAGGTGCAATTTGGGTGAACCAATCTAAGTCTGACATGAGTTTTTTTAAATATTAGACTTTATTTTTTACACTTTGAAACGAGTCTGAGTAAAAGAATTCAAGTTTAATTTAAATTACGATTTGACTTAAGTTGAGATTTTGAAAACTCGAACTTAAATTCAGTATTTTATATATTATATTTTATTTATTTACTATTAGATTAGTAAGAATTTTTTACGAGCATTATTATTTACATTTTATAATTTCAAAAAGTCATTGACTTTAATATTTTTTTAAAATTGGATTATGTTGAATAAATTATTTAACGATTTTTTATTTCCTTCAAAAGAAAAATTGAAAGAAATTATTAAAAATTTTAGTGTATAATCAAAATAGGAAATATACAATAATTTATTGATGAAATCGTGAATAAAATCTAAAAATTAAAATTAATAATCGAATTTGGATTGAATCGATACTATTAAATTTTAATTTAGCTTATGATCGAATTGAATATTTTAAAACTTAAATTAGATTCGGCCATAATTGAACTTAGAACCTAGCCCACCCAAGTTGCGACTCTACCTCAGATGTACCTAAAGTAATCAAATGGTTATCCTTTACTTCATTTGATCATAAGATGAAAACTTTTTTTTTATTCTTTTTGGTGAATAAAATAATATTCTTTTTATAGATAATGATCTTCAACCAATGAGCTTTGTATGTGTAAAACGAAGTGCATGAATGGGAGTGCAGTGAAGAGTTGAGAATGTTTTCTGTTGGTATATCCCAATGTGAAGCAAAACCCAAAGAGACCCACCATATATGCTTACTGTTAAAGCTTTGTGTAGCTTTCAAATTTCTTAGATTTGGTTCACTTCGGATCACGTGACCACCTGTTCTCCTTTACGTGTAATGCACGTGCGTCACTTTCCTCACCCTCTACGTATCGCTTTCCCCCTCTTTCAATTTCAGCCTTACCTCCCAAGCCTTCCTTTACAGCCAAAATCTCTCTCTCTCTCTCTCTCTCTCTCTCTCTCTCTCTCTCTCTCTATATATATATATATATATATATTATCTTTTTTGGAAATCTCAACGTAAAGAAGAAGGTGCTTGGAAAAGAATCTGCAGAGCTTGAGAATCAAGAAAATAGTCCAATCTTTATTAGCTTATATTTCCTTCATCTCAGATTAATAGTCTCTTTTAGGAAAATCAACTTTTTATTTTGAACAATTATTTAATACTTCTACATTTGATTAAGAGAATAAATTTACAAAACTAACCTTCATTTACATTGAGTAGTATATTCACATTAAATTTATGAGGATAATTTGAAAATTTCACAATTATTTATACATTAATTTTTTAAACAGGACTCTTATTATGTGACGTCTTAAAATAGAATAAGGAACTTTTAATTCAGAACGAAGGAAGTATATTTAAATTCTTGATTTTTTTGTTGGTGTTGCCGACGAAACATGTATGGGTCCATATGCCCCAGCCGGCAAGTACAATATCAAGTATTTGATATGCTAATGCCACAATAATTTCACAAAGCCCGTATCATTGCAAAAAAGTTCCAACACACCCAACAAAGTTGAAAAAAGTTTGGTGTAAGGTCTTTTGGTTTGGTGGGAAAATTGTTAAATGGAATTGGTATAGTTATTGAAGTATATTAGGGTTACCTATATATTATTGTGATACTAGGATTAGAGTTAGCAGCCACATATATATTATTATGTAATGCTAGTGGAATTAGGGCTCTATAGTTTATTTCCTTTATTTATATTTTTCATGTACAACCTCATAACCCTCCTATATAAAGAGCTCTCTTGTTTAGTTTCTGTAATGAATTCAGTCTAATACAATATAGTCTTTTGGGTTTTTTCCGTTTTCTCTCTTCTCTTTCTCTTTTGTCTTTTTTATATTATTCCACCAAATCTAACATAGTATTAGAGCCTCTCATTTCTTGGTCTGATTATTCTCTAGTTTAATTTACCTTGACTGATTCTAGTTCAACAAGTTTACACCTTCATTCCCTCTAATTTTCTTCTGCTTTCTCTGCTTCCTGCCGCAGCACGTCTTTTCCTCTACTTTTTTCAGTTGCTTCACGCCTGTTCTTTCCAGCGTTGCACTTTGCTTCTTTCTTTCCCTACTCTCTGCTTTTGCACCGCAATTTCTTTTTTCTTTCTTCTTTTTATTTCTTTTGCCGCTGCTCTGCTTTTCCAAGTCGTTTCTTTTCCTGTTGCATCTGCTCTGCTCTTTTTTTTTTTTTTTTCTTTTTCCTGGTCAACCGCTGCTCCCAGCCTTTCCCTGTTTTGTCTTCTGTTCAGCCGTAGTGCCTTCTCTCTGTTCCTCTAATTCCCAAGCTGCAGCCCCTTTTCTCTCTCTATTCCGCAGCATGTCTTTTTTCATCTTGATCAGTGACCATCCTCAGTCGTAAGACCCATCGTTGCCGTCGTCTTCTTGCACGTAGCATTGCTGAAAAAGGGTTCTAATACCCTTATTCGTATCAGAGGAGCGCACAGTCGCCCCAAGCTGTTTCACCTCTGTTTTGCTGCTATAAGCATCCCCATCAAATAGTCCCCCGCCCCCAGCTGTTTCCTCTGGTCCACGCCGTTCCGCCTCAGCAAGCAGTGGTTCCGTCTCAGTTACAGCCACAGCCACAGCCGCAGCCCCATATCAGGTCCCATCGTCTTAGCAGCCGCAGTACTGATTCCGTCTTAGCAGCAATTCATCCCTAACATACTTCACCATCACCATTCTGCCCAACACGTGGCCTCGACATTCTCATCATCGTCTGTTCCACCGTCTCAACAAGCCACAACACTGGTTTTGTCTCAGCCACCATGTCCGCTTGGGTTACATCTCCATTTCAGTCACAACGCTACCAAGTCAGCCACCAAGTCAACCAGTCCACATTCAAACTTTGTTTGCAAACTCAAGTTGGTTTACCTCCCACCTTGAGTTTGAGAGGGGGTGTTAGAAGTATATTAGGGTTACCTATATATTATTGTGATACTAGGGTTAGAGCTAGCTGCACATATATATTATTGTGTAATGCTAGTGGGATTAGAGCTCTATAGTTTATTTCCTTTATTTATACTTTCTATGTACAACCTCATAACCCTCCTATATAAGGAGCTCTCTTGTTTAGTTTCTGTAATGAATTCAGTCTAATACAATGTAGTCTTTTGAGTTTTTCCGTTTTCTCTCTTTTGTCTCTTTTATGTTATTCCACCAAGTCTAACAATAGTGACATCGTAACGTGTCTCTTTAATAATATTTTATTATGTGTGATATAAATTTTTTTTTTAATGAAATGTAGTACATGTCATTGAAAAAACAAATTATTATGTAGTGTATCAAACTCACTAAAAAATATCTGTTCATGGTGGTAGTATTGGTACTCAAATTTGAGAATTCATATAGGACAGGCGAATCTTCTAAAATACTTAAATTCGAGCATGATACTGTCATGTGAGATCTTTCTTCCATGCCTTTTTTTTTTCTCAAAGTAAATTATTGGTCCAACATACTCACATGTCTACTTCTACATTTTATTAATGTGACGAAGAAGCCGAAAAATTCATGCAACAATGAGATAGAAAAGAAGTCTAAAATTAAAGTTAAATTGCCTTATGAAAGTAGTTGAGAATATTTCTAAAAACCATTTTGAATTCAGTCACTTCAACATATTCGTACTCAATTTTTCTTTTTTTATGTTTTTTTTTTTTTATTTTCTTAATTTCATTAGAATTAGTACAGAAGTTATGATTTCTTAGCCACATTAATAATTTCTTATCTTTATTAATATAATGTAATAAATATTTTATTTTTCACATCTCATTAATGGGTCGGTCAGTTCATTCCATCTTGAATATTGAATTGTTTGTATCTATTGTTCATGTTAAGAGTGATCGAGTGCCAGGTTGAAATGTTACACCCACCTGCGTTTTGACTCACATGGCTGGCATTATAATTGAGTGCCCAGTCTATATTCTAAGATTGCGGCCTATCTTTCTTGTTTTTCAAGCACTACTTCACTTAGCTCATGGCTATGTCCCATTTTAATGATTCAACGATGTGTCCAACAATTACAATGTGCTAATGCAATCTTTTTAAAATTATAGGATATAAGCAAAAATGGAGCTAGGGGTAGGCTCTAAATCCTTCAAAATTTGACTTAAAAAAAAAAAACTACATATAAAATTTAGTCTTTTTTTATTTTTGAGAAGAAACGATGAAGACATTTTATTAAGACTGAATCAAGAAACAATTGTGGATCCTCCAACCAAACTAAAACTGAATCAATAAACTGAGCATGTCTGACTAATATATGGATAGAGTCATTGGCTTAACGTGAGCCTTTAATAGAGCTTAACGTAAGCTAAGCTCGAATAGCTTGATATTTTATATAGTATTAGACTATTTTTGGAGTAATGAGTCGAATTCGAATCGAACTTAATAAATTTTCGAGTCTCAAAATATCTTCAAACTTGACTTGTTAATTTTACGAATTAATCTTAAATAAGTCTCTAACCCAGTCAAGTTCAAACAACTCAATTCGTTTTATAATAGTTTGATATTTTATATAGTATTAGACTACTTTTAGATTAACGAGTCGAATTCGAGCCAAACTTAATAAACTTATGAGTCTCAAAATATTTTCAAACTTGTTAATTTTACGAATTGATCTTAAATAAGTTTCTAACCGGGTCAAGATCAAATAACTCGATTCGTTTTACAACCTTACCTCTACGATCAATTAGTAGTCCACTAATGACATGGACTTTCTTGTCACTATCACCAAAGGCTAAGACCAGCCTAAACCCACTTTAACCCTTTTGTTGTGTATAGCAATTTGGGGCCCCAACTGTTGCTTAAAATCAATGAAATCCAAAAAACTATGATAAAGAAAAAATAAACAAAATATTGAAGCTTTGACTACTTTTTTAAGCTTTTTAGTGAGCTCAATCACAAAAAACGTGGATTCTCTAGGGATTTCTTGTTTTTTCATCGTCCAGTTTCTAAATGCATGTCTGTGTCTTCTAATAAAGAGAATTGTTCACTTTTGTCGGCAATTAAAGTTTATGATTATACTCGATCACCCAAAAAAAGAATGAGAAACACATGATGCATCTCCTCTTCATCATGATAAATATGGGATTCATTCTCTTCCTAGAAATCTCAACTGTTCAATCACAGCTTAGTGCACCTTTTCAGCAGGGTTTGATTGACTGCAAATGTAACATTTCCTAGCCATCTGACCTGGTCCAGCTCCTCGGCTATCCCTCGACAGTAGAGAAATTATTGGGTGCCTCTGAGACACCAATTCATCAAACTCATTTGATGCCACCACCCAATCATAATAGGATGTGTGGACTCTTTCTTGAAAAGCATAAGTTTATTTTTTTTGGTTGCAAACTATAATAAGCAACTGTAAAAAAAAATAAAAAAATTTTGTGGGTTAGTGGTTTGCGAAAAAAAAGTTACTAAATTTTTAATAAAAGAGTGTTGTGATGCCTAGCACCAAATATTTTTTTCGCGAAAGTACTCCTTAAGGTCGCGTATTCAAACCTTTCATCTAGACAGTAGATGTATAGTAGGGAGTTGTCTGTATGCTTAAACATTTATACCCAATCATGCAACCAAAGAGTTTGGTTGGTTGGTTGGTGGGTCAAAAAAACCCTTGGTCTAACTATTGTTCAATTTAAGAAATAGTTGTAAGAATGACAAAGAGACAGATTTAAGACAAGAGACCTCTTCTTCACCCTCATCCACTGAAATAAGCCTCCCCTAGACACGTTTAAAACTCATGATAGGTGAGGTGAGTTCTTGTCGAGGTCGCCATTTGTTTTTAAATTTTTATTTATTTTATTAAATGAATTGTAATTAACATATTTCAAATAAAAATATTATGTGTGTTAAAATAAGAAATATACATGTCAATAGAGAATTAGATTAACATTATTTTATTTTTCAAACATATAACTTTATTAAATTATCATGTTAAATATTAATTATTTAATATAAAATTATTTTATTATTTTATTTTATATAATGACATCGCTGTCTTCACCCTACTGCATAATAACTCATCTCCAACTGGGCATCGTAAGTGTATTCCATAGAAAAGTAGCTAGTGAGTCAAGTGTGCCGTCCTGTGCTGGTCTTGCTTTAGAATTGTGAGCAATTGAGGGTTTTGCAAGCCGGCACCGACTAATGCGAGCTGACTCACAAACAGAGAGCGTCTGGTTTTAGGTCCCTTTTTGCACTTGTGGTCCAAATTAAAACACCATAACTCACAGACAACAAAAGAACCGATTCAATCCTTTTATAGATTTTTATGTTTATTCAATCCTCCAATTTTTGGGTACAACAAGATCTTCAAGATTTCCTAACCATTTACAGCAGCAGCCTGACAAAGAAGACAGCTGTAGTTTTGAATTGTGTAAAGACGGTCTCCGTTTTTCTTCTGTACTCCAAACCTTGGAAATTAGCATATTTGTCTTAAAAGAAGTTCCATGAGATCTCTCTCCAAATGTGTAAATTCCACTGGATTACAATATTGTGCAGAAACAATTATATTAAAATTTATATAGTTGGATCATATACTTACATGAAAAGATCACAATGATCTATCAATTCATTAGATATTAAAAAAATTAATAAACAACTCTCAATACCCGACTCATTTTTTTTTCTAATAATAACTATTTCCTCATAAGTTCAAACTTAAAAGACAAATACTTTTATATAGGTAGATTATTACATATGAAACAAAAATGGGTCAAATATTTTTTTTCGAGACCCTCATAACCAATGATGAAACTCACAAATTATCCTTTTTCAAATCGTATAGGTTTTCAACCGGATGATCAATAATCTAATTAAATTCATAACAACGGCCTAACATACAATCCCATTACACTTGCAAGCATTTGATTTGTGATCATTACAATTTAATGGCACATATGGGTTTACTTCAAATAATTTTTAGTCAAATTGATTCGTCTGTTAAATGTTTGTTAAAACACTTGTAACAGAGTACTTTTGTCTTAAGTTGTGTAGTTCAAATAAAAGAACTTTTGGCTTTTGTTTAAGATAAATTATCATTAGTCGGCTTAGCTGGTACATTAAAGAAAAAAGAAAACCAATAAATTTCTTTAAAACAAGGAGCACATTTTCATTGGTGGATATTTAAAATGATTTTAAAAAACAAATTTCCCTCTCTTTTTCTATTGGTTTCATTCTCTGGTTGGACTCTTTACCTCTCAATTCTCAAAAGAAATAAAGTAGGTTTCTTGGCAGCCACTCCAGAGGGGCCGTAGATGTATAAGTACACACCTTCCAATTCCATGGAGGAGGCATGTTACATTTAAATTCTTCACATTCAAGCCATCTCTTTGATTTCTTTTCACTTCTTGATTCTTTTATTCTTTAAAGGGTATTCAAAAATTTAGTTCTTATTGTTCAATCTTCTTCTCTTGCTACATATATATATATATATATATATATAGTATTGAAATTATATTTAACATCATATAGTTTCAAATCCTTATTCAAAGTTTTCCAATTTCTTTGTTTGGATATAATTTTTCAGTCTTCTCTTTCATAAAAACCCACTCTTGGGGACCTTTGAAACTGCAGAGAGAAAGAGAAAGAGAAAAATGGCTGAAACAGCTAAGTATAGAGTGGAGAATGAATTGGGTTGTGGTTTTGTGGGAGCATTTTTTCACCGGTGGAGCTTCCAGCCAAGAAGAACATCGGCAGCTCGGCTTCCCTCAAACAGCAACCACAGCACACTCAAGAAGCCCACCATTCATTATTCTAAAAGCCGGCGAAGCAGCTCCGGTGAGAGAGCATTTCTAGACTCCTCTAAATCAGTTAAAATTCTGCCAAAACTAGATGAAAAACCCATTGCAGAGCCAACCTTGGTTGATCCAAGGCCTTCAAATTCTCTTCAACAAAATCCAGGCAGAAGACCTTCAGATGCTACAAGAAGCTCAACTTCATCCTCCAACAGTTCAGTCCTAACAAAAGTGTCACAAGCCCCTGACTTAGCCAACAGCAGAAGGCTAAGGAGGGAGCCAACTTTCACATCCGGCGAGCTGAGTATGACTTTATTTGATTCCCAGCAATCCAATTCCAGTGGAAATCTTTACAGAGGTTCCTCTGGTAATGTAATGCTTTTAGGCCACTTGGGTAACTTGAAGCAGCAGGGGACTAAAAGTTCATCAGTGAACAATCTTCCCAACACTTCCATTAAGGCTCTTGATTACCATCATAGAACTATTATGGGAAACATTGTGAGGAAGCCAAGTAGTGAAAGCCCAAAATTAGGAAACATCTTTCGCGGTTGGATGAGTAAATTAGATCCTGAGGAATTGAAATCAAAGGGAAATGAAGAGTACAAGCAAGGCAGATTCGAAGAGGCGTTGGCTCTTTACAATAAAGCAATTTCTCTTGATTCCAATAGGGCATCATGTCATAGCAACAAGAGTGCAGCTTTGATTGGATTAGGCCGTCTTATAGATGCAGTTCTTGCCTGCAGAGAGGCAATTCGGATTGAGCCTTCTTATCAGAGAGCTCATCATCGTCTGGCAACGCTATATTTAAGGTGTGAAATTAACTCAAAAGAGCCTAATCCTCTGTTTTAATCATAGAGAAGTTATAGGAAAAGAAATGAAGATTTCAAGTTCTATTTTTAGCCTTAGTTTTTATATATAACTATGTTTTATTGTGTCACAGACTGGGAGAAGCAGATAAAGCATTGGATCACTACAAACAGTCGGGCCCCAAGACAGATTCTAAGGACATTGCCAGAGCTCAAGCTCTTAAAACACACCTCACCGGGTGCAGGAAAGCCCGGGAACTAAGAGACTGGAACACATTGCTAAAGGAGAGCCAGTATGCGATATCCTCTGCTGCAGATTCAGCTCCACAGGTAAACTTCCTTTGTCCAACCCCTTCTTTTTTTTAAGATGTTTTGCATTCTCTCCATAGTTATTTAGCTTATCCTACTTACACTAATTATTCTTGGTTTTGTATACAAAGATCTACGCGATGCTAGTGGAGGCCTTGTTGAAGCTCCATAGGCACCAAGAAGCCTGCAACACCTTTCAGAAGGGACCAAATTTTGACATTGATTCATGTATTAGTTTATTTGACACTGCCGGTGGTGTTTATCTATTAATAATCCGAGCAGAGGTTTACATGATTGCTGGCAGGTTAGTAAAAAATAGTTCTATAGTTTTGTTATAAAGTGATCTTGATGTTTTCTATTTGTCACATGTAATTACATTGTAGGCAATTTATACAAGCAACAACATTTGGTTTGCCACTTTGGAACTGTTTGAATTGGCCTAATCTCCAATAGTGACTGGAAATATTATAATTGTCCAAGATTTTCATATAAAATTATCATGGTTTGATAGGTTTGAGGATGCTGTGGCTGCGGCTCAGTGTGCAGCTCAACTCGATGCAAACAATGAGGTAAACAGGGTAGTGAGGAGGACACGAGCTGTGGCATCAGCTAGATCAAATGGTAACCAGCTCTTCATGGCCTCAAAATTCTCAGAGGCGTGTGTTGTGTATAGTGAAGGACTAGAGCATGATTTGTACAACTCTATTTTGCTATGCAACCGGGCAGCTTGTCGATCTAAGTTAGGTCAATTCGAGAAAGCTATTGAGGATTGCACTGCAGCCCTTAGTGTTAGGCCCTCTTACAGCAAGGCCAGATTGAGGAGGGCTGATTGCAATGCCAAGGTAACTCACTAGAAGTGACATTTTAGTGACACTTCTGATTTTAATTTTTACGGATTGTTTGTGTATGATTTTGTTTGTATAGCTAAACATAACAGATTTTCTCTGCCGATTTCTCTTATTGACTCGTTACTTGTTCTATGTGATTAGCTGGAAAGGTGGGAGGCTGCCATTCAAGACTATGAAGTGCTGATACAAGAAACACCGGGAGATGAAGAGGTTGGCAGGGCCTTGTTTGAGGTACAGGTGCAGTGCAAGAAGCAGCGTGGTGAAGACATTGAGGACATGAAATTTGGTTCAAACTTGGTGTTCATCTCTAGCAATGAACGCTTTAGACACTTTGTAACAGCACCAGGTAAGCAATAATTTTTCTGGGTTTTGATAATTTCCAAACAAAATGTCTATCATTGTACTTTTTGTTTGTTTGCTTTTGTTTAGAAAGGGAAATTGAATGATTGAATAAATTCATCCTTCTAATTGACAGGAATGTCTGTTGTGCTCTTCTGCAACAAAAAGTGCCACAAGCAAGTGTTGCAGCTCATGGAGCAAGTCTGCAAGAGTTTCCCATCTGTCTACTTCCTCAAGGTTGGTTCATCCATGAACATTGTTCATTCAGGCCCATTTCCTAAGACTAAAACTTGAAATGAAAATCAAATTTAAATCTTAAAAAATATATTAAAAAAAGGATGCCAAATTTAGTACTTAAAACCAGATTAATTAAGTAGTGCAGAATGGAAGGATATAGGAAGGGTGCTCTTTAAAGTTTGTAAAGGTAACCCAATAATGTTGGGGGATAAGGTGTCTAGGAATAGTGGCTTGTGAAATTAGACATGTTGTTGAGGTATTAATATATATATATATATATATATATGTATATTAGTGACAAAAACAAAACTTTACACTTTAGAAAATGTCATGTATAACCGATTTTTCTTAATAAATTCTCACTCCTAAACCCAAACAAGTGGACGCATATGTGTTTATTATAATAAATCCCGTTATCTTGTATCTAGAAACAAGAAAATCAGTGAAAAAATTTATTATGTATAGCATCATCATTAAAACAGGCCTAACGAATAGTACTATCCCTCAGGTTCTATTGCTTTTTCATAGTTGGTTCATCAGATAATGAAATAAGTTAAAATGATTTCCCCATATGATTTCATTATGAGCTTTTTATAGTAATTTCTTGTACATTTTCATTGGTAAATTCAGGTGGAGATTGAAGACCATCCCTACCTAGCAAAATCAGAAGGTTTAAGCGCTATTCCAACCTTCAAGATATACAAGAATGGATCAAAAATCAAAGAAATTCCAGGCAACAACCGTGAATTGTTAGAAAGCGCAGTCAAATTGTACAGCAGCTAAAGAAAAAACTAGACAGAATCAAAGCTGAAAATTTCTGCTTATACAGAGAAAAATTCTACACTTTCTAAGAGAAAGCCCACCAAGGGAGAGGAAAAATTAAATCAGAAATGGCCAGTTGTGCTGGTGGACTTTGCCGGCATATTTCTCAAAGCAGAAAGAGTTTAAAGAAAGCAACAATGTAGCTTTATGAATTAGATTAACAAAAGAAATTACAGGGGAGTTCTTTTGTGTTTAATTATACAATATATATATATATATGTATGTATATATAGTGCTTTGTTCTGATTCTTCCTACCCCATTTCTTTCTCAACGGTTCAACAGACAAATGAAAATTGCTAGTGGATTGCTTAGTGGGTTGGTTAAGATAGAGCCCACTAATTATACTTGTTATAGTGTGAGTAGAGATTATGATTGGCGAGGCTTGTTTTGAATAAGATTTCACTTCCCTTGGTCTGGTAATGATTAAATATTATTCTCTTTTTATACAAAATTATTGGTTATATACTGTCTTGTTAGATCCTAAGATCATGCTTTGGTTGGTGTAAAATCCATAATTAAGAATTCTCCAGTTTCTATTTTAGAAGTGCAACAATTGCAAATTACTGTTGCTTTTGCAATAGAATAAAAAATAAGTAGTAATGTGATACAAAGAAATTCAATAATCATTATAAATAATATATATTTTAAATAAGAGTATCAGCATGACATGTTTAAAACTAATTTCAATGATTATAAATTTTCTGCCAACTACCTTAATGCTAGATTTTTATTTTTTCCCATTCGCACTGTATATACGACAATTAGGTACACCCATAAAATGTATGGAGCAATGGCCATGACAATTAGAACCCCTAAAACTTTTTTTCCTCCCAAAACAATAAGATAAAAAATACTTATAAATGCAAAGAAAGCCCTAAGACATACAATCATTTTGGGATAGATGTTCTTAGTCAAAAAGGAAGAGTCTTGCCAACAAACGTCCAAACCTGTAGAAAGGGCATGTTGGTAGGCAGAGTTTCACTTTATGAAGACGTGTGGTGCAAAGAAAGGAAGGAGGAGAGAATGTGACTACTTCTCTTTTATATCGGTTGAGTGTGAATGATATAATCGGAATATGAAATACTACAAATTTGCTATTAACAATTTGTAGTTAAGTTTTTGAGTCATAATATTATAAGATTTTCATATTGTTGGGATAGTAAAACAGGTTTGAAATGTATGCGAATTATGTATATTAAAATACCTAACTCACTCACACACACACATATTTATATATATAAAATTGTAAAAAATAAATATTTATTTTATTATAAATTATTAAATAAAATAATAAATTTGAGTATAATTGAACTGGGCGGATATAAAATAACATATTATGTGAATTGAAAGGCCTTCTCTTATACTTGACCCGTTGACATCCTTACTGAAACCTCCTATATCTATATGTTTATATGCACCACAATTTCATGCAAGACAGGCAACCCAGTAGAAGATTTGTTTGAACATATAACTATTGGATTCAAATAGTACCATATAGTCTGACAGTTCAATTGGGGTGGTGGCGCAGTTGGCTAGCGCGTAGGTCTCATAGCTCCTGAGTTATCCTGAGGTCGAGAGTTCGAGCCTCTCTCACCCCATATATTTTTATTTTATCAAATATATCATTTAGAGTTCATTCATGCTATGGATGTGTATGAATAAGAGGAATGGTTACTCCACGTTGTGTAATATAGCTGCTGGACCAAAAAGAAAGTATATATGATCATTGATCACACCTAATTAAAGGTCATTTTTACATAATTCAATGATAAAAATACATTCGGACCAAGGTCATTCGAGATGATAAAATCCTTTCCATTTTCCATTTTAAGGACGGTTAAGAAAAATCTTGGGAGATTTTTTTCTTGGAATTGAAAAAATTTTACATGCAAAATTTCTTTCCTATTTTTTTTTTTTTAAAAAAAAGGAAGATGAGAGGGGGGGAATTTTTTCTCAAATTGAAAAAAATTTACTTGAACAATTTTTTTTCTCAAAGAGAAAGATGATAAGGGAAATTTTTCTTTTTATCAAAGCAGAGATGATAGGAAAAAGAAATAAGGAGGAGAAATAACAAATTTGTATTTCCTTTTTGTATTCTAAAATTTTTCTTATTTACCAAACAAAACTTAAATAAAAAATATTTAGCAAGAAAACATGAAAATTCATTAAATAAATGGCAATATAAATTTTCTTAGGAAACAAACAAAGCTTAAAAGAGAAATTTTTAACAAGAAACCATCAAAATCCATAAAATAAATGAATTGCACTGAGACCAATAAATAATTTTTTTGAAGCCATGGGACAATACTTATAGGCACAATTACTATCTAAGTCATTGAAACATACAAATATTAACAACCAATTATGATTATTTAAGAAGCACGGATATTGATACGAGATATAGATACAACACAAATACGCAAACACTTTATTTAAAAAAGAAGAAGATACTGACACCTTAGTGTCCTACTTTTTATATATAACAAGTTGAATATATATAATTTTTTTATTTTTTATATGACTATATAATAAAAATCTAATATTATCTTGATTAAAATTTGATTTAAAATACACAAATCACAAAAATATTATTAATATATTAACATGATAAAGTCATTAAATAAAAGTTCAATAATCTTTTCATATAATCATCAATATACATGATCCAAGTTCTAAACAAATTTACTAACGATTACATAAAACGTATATGTGTTTGTGTATGTATATGTATATATATAACAAAAAAAAAAAAAAACTAAGGTGAAAAAGAGGAAAATATTCAAGAAAAAATAGAAAACATGTTCGAAAAAAAATTGAACAATTTTATTTTTGTATGTCAACACGTATCTGAAAAATGTCGACATGGCCCATAGGCTTAAAACTAAACGTGACTCCTTGCTCTCTAATGTTTCTTAGTCTCTTACTCATCTCTACAAATCACGTAATCCTAAAACACCAATCTCTGATTATTCAACTCTCCTGAAAGTCTTTTTATAAAGCATTGGTCAAGTTTTTTGTTGGATAAAATTTGATTTTTTTTCCCTTCATTTTCCCCCTCTATTTTAGTTTCCCCAAAATTTGAAAAAAAAAATATACATGTAAAGTTTTGGCCAATTTCAAATTAGTTTACTCTAAAATTTTGGTTTAATCCAATTTTTATCATTTTTCAATCCAAAATCTTAACCCACCCCAAGATTTTCATCTTAATTCCATCATTTCTCATTCCAAAATTTTGGCCTATCTCTTTAATTCCTAAAGTTTAACCATTGAAATTTGATTGGTATTGATATTTTTTTCAAAAAAATTGCCCTTAATCTATATTTTGGATGCTTAAGGAAATTTTCTTTGTCATTTATTTGATAAATCTTGATGTTTTCTTACTAAAATTTTCTTCTTTAATTTTTTTTGGTTGTTAAGAAAATTTCTATTGCCATTTATTTGATGGGTTTTCATTTTTTTTTTTTGCTAAAATTTTGTCATTTTACTTTGTTTGGTAGCTAAGAAAGGAAAAGAAAATACAAACTTGTTATTTCTTTCCTTGTCATCTTCATCTTTGAGAAGAAAAAAAAAAATTCATGTAAAATTTATCTAATTAAAAAAAAAATTCTCCCAAAAATATTTTTAGCTTCTGTTAAATATTTCTCCTAGCTCCTCCCTTGCTTAAATTGTCCATGCTACCTTTGCGAGGGGGGTTGTATCTTCCCTTTTCACAAACTCAACCATGTGCTAAAAGTTCTACAAGTATCGAAAAGACACTTCATGTGCAAAAAGTTTATAAGGGCATGTATGGGATATATTTGTTCTTTAAATAAAAAGGTGGAGAAATAGTTGAATAAAATTTTTAGTATCTTAATTATTATGTATTGTTCATTGTCATTTGATGGAGAAGGTATTTATAGGTTCAATATAGCAAATAAACTCCTTTCAATTTTTTTAAACGTTTAGTAAATAAATTTTAGTAATATAAAAAGTTATATTTATTTTTAAAATTTGAATAAAATCAAACTAAAATGAAGGTTAATTTTTTTAATATTCAGATAACTTAATTATAATGGATTTAATTTGACCTAGGTTGAATATAGTAATACGAAAGCTCGTATTTTTTTGTTTAGAAAATACTAAAAAATTGAATAAAGTTATATTAAAAGAGGGTTAATTTCAGTTTGAAAATTTTTTAAAAGCCTCCAATCAAGGATGAGGAACTTTCTCATTCTTTTTCCCAAATAAAGATGAGATCCATTATTTGTGATGGAACCAGTTTTGGTGTGATGGCCTCTCTAATTCAAAATTATTTGAAGTTTTTTGGTATCTTAAGATTCATTAACTATCTCATCATAATGCCATTCTCTAGGCAATCGAGGAAATGAAAGCTTTATTAAGTCAAATTTATAGGTTTAATTAAGTGGTTTGAATGACAAACAAAACAGACACAATTATCAACCACCATTATTACATGCACCAAATGTTTTTTTTTTTTCCTTACCATGATTTTGTTTCCGCCAAAGTTCTTAGTTCTCGAGTGATATTTCGTGTTTTTTTTTTATAAAAAAGTTATGATTTTGAGTCTCTTAAAATAGAAGTATGTAAAGGAATGTATATTTTCCCGTGACCTATGTAATATCCCGACCCAGGATACCGGGTCATATGGCACGCATTACGAGGTAATGAAAAAGTTGTGTAAAGGTATTTACACTAAAGAGAAAAATTGATTAATTAAATAATTAATTAATGTATGATATTAGAATATATTTAATTGTTGAAATTAAATATAAATAAACACACATATGCACACATTATGGTGTATTGTGTGTGTATATTATAAAATGTGTATAAATATGTATATATATATATATACATGTATACAAGGGAGGATATATATGTATATAAATTGTATATATATATGAACAGTAGGTGAATAGTGTAGTGTGTGTTTCTCCACATGTAAGTGTGTGTATTATATTATATGTATATATATATGTGAAATATCTTACAAAAATTTAATGTAAAGTAGAAAAGAGAAAAAAAACAAAATTGATGAGAAGTGAGGGGCTAGTGTAGGGCTACAATTCAGAATGTAGAGAGAGAGATAGATAGCTGTAGAGAGAGAGAGAGAACATGAAGAGAGAGAGAGAGGTCGGCTACCTTGCTTTAAAAGCCAAACATGCAAAGCATGTTGTTCTCTCACGAAAGAAACCAAAAGAAGGGAACTGAAGGAGAAGAAGAGGAAAGAAATTAGAGCAAGAAAGAGGAGGAAACCGAGAGAAGGAAGGTGAGAAAGCTAAATCTTCCATTTTTCTCTCTCTAAAATTTCTCCATATATAACTAATTTAAAGCTTTCATTTTATGTGTATGATATATAAAACATATTTAGACTTGTTTAGCTATGGATTTTGAGCTTCAAACCACCTAAAAACACCTAACCCAAGAACGACAGCCATTGAAGACCTTGCCCATGGCAGGTCTGAACCGAGTTCCTTTAAACTTGTCTTGGCTTATCAAGACTTCAAGAAGAAGTTATGAGGGTTATAAAAATCATCAGCCGCGATCAAAAGGCTCAAGAAATCGACCCCATGTGGTGAGTTGCAGGCTACGGGTTTGGAACCCAAGCCTCTAAACTCTGTATTAAATTTACCTTTACAAATGGGGAATGGAATCCCATGAATAGAGGATTAAAACAAGACAAATTTTATGAAAAACCATCGAGAAATATGCATGAACCATAGAAATAACAGTTCGGGTTATCCACCTCAAAACCGAACACATGCGAGAGTTTTAAACTCCAAAACGAATGCCAATCTACTCGTTTGTGTCTTAGGATTAAATTGGGACCAAAACAGTAGTGAATGGCTGAGTAGAAATGCACGAAATAGAAGAAAAAGGGAGACTGAAACTAGGGTTTTTCAGTCGGTGGAGTGGGGAAGATGAAGACGAGTCAACTCGTTTTTTAAAATGGGGCTGAGTTGACTCGGACAGGTGGCAGCCTCTGGGCTTGCCACCGATTTATTGAAACGCCACCGTTTTGATTGTCGGTTAAATTAAAAAAGACCTAGGGCTGACGTCATGATGACGTCAGCCACACGTAATAAACCGGATAGACCGGTTGGGTAGCCACTGAACCAGACCGGTTCACTTATATGTTAATTGAACCCTTTGGTTTATTTAATTAATTAAAAATAAAATAAACCAACACTTTCTATAATTACGCATTGGCCCCAACTGTTTTTGGGAATTCTACTGTGGCCCAGATTTTGGGAATTTTGTACAAATACACCCCTGGGAAAATATTTAAATAATTAAATAATTAATTTAATTATTTAATAAATGAAGTTAAATTACTATTTTGCCCTTGTGGCATAAATAGAGCAAACGGAGTCCAAATTTAACAAATAAATAGTGTAATTTTACTATTTTGGACATTCTGAGATCAATGGTAGGGTCCGTTTTACGAGACGGAGCCCGAAAAAATAAATACACGTAAGGGGTAAATGACCAAAATACCTCTGGCCCAAACTTTACAAGTTATTAGTGTATTCTTACTATCTCGGACCTTCTGAGTCCAATGGTGAGGTCCACAACACGAAATGGAGTCCCGAAAAATAAAGATACGTAAAGGGGTAAAAAGACCCAAAATACCCCTGGTACCCCTAAAGCCGAAATGAGATCAGAAAGGGTCTAAATTGACTTTCTTTGACATCCCGGACTCAAAAATGGAGTCCAAATTACGAAACAGAGTACAGAAAAATTTGACACGTAAAAACGATAAATGACCATTTTGCCCTTTTACATATAACAGTCCGAATTAAATGATTGGAAAGCCTAAATCGACTTTCTTCGACACTCCGGACTCAATGGTAGAATTTATTTGACCAAAAGAAATGTCTAAAATAAAAAGACATAAAATTTGATGAATAGCATCTGTTAGATGACTATGAACTGAAACAATGCCAAAGTATTAATACTAAGGCAAGTACGAGAAATGAAATACGAAAAGACACGACACGTAAACATGTCAAATAAATAACTTTAAATTAAAGTTAATGGAACTCCCAGAAGAGTATAAATTGAAATAAATTCAATTTCTAACACATTAAATTATGTCATAGGTTACAAGTACGAGTTAAATTAAGTACCTAGGAAATTGTGAAATCGTTTTAGGATCTAATACGATTTAAGCATAAGTTAAGGAATATCGAGATGATATTGCAATGAATGTGAAGTTGATGAGGTGTTTATGAATTGTTCTTAGGAACTACAAGGAAGTGGGAAAGCGCATTTTAGCCCTAACCCTAAAGAATCAAGGTGAGTAACCCTGTGTTTGAATTGGAGATTTAACTCCATGGATTTGAAAAAGTTTTAAGTTCGAAAATGTGAAGTATTTGAAGTTTCAAATTCAGTATTTACATGATACAACTTTTAATTGTACTGTTTTATAACTCTATATGACATGCTCAGTGATTGGTATTTATCATAGTTTTCTTAAAACATATTTCAGCATGTCTAAAGTTTTAAATGCCAAATTATGTTAAATATCCTGAATTTGATAGTTACAAGTAATTGAAGTCCAATTGTAGAAAATTATACATTTCATGTTTTAAATACTCATGAAAGTATCTATTGAAGAAGTTATGTGATAAATGTTTTACAAGATAAAATGGTACTAAGTACCACCCTATGTGATGTTGAAATCCTTCGGGATTCAACGGTAAATGCCCGGTAGCAGGATCTAATCCCCCAGACAAATGAGATCGACAGTATTGGCAGTAAAATGGGAGTCTGGTTCGAAACAGATTCCACCTAATTAAAGAGAAAAGATGACAAGTGATTTTGGAAATGGAAGCAGGTTTTACCTTCATTTTCAAATACATATTGATGTGATTTAAGTTATATACTTATCTGATGAAGTACGAGTTTTGCTTGGATACTTTAAATGTTTTCAAGCCATTTGAAATGCATATGTTTTGAGTTATATACTCTATTTATCGAAGTACGAGTTTAGCTTGAATACTTTAAATGTTTCAAAGTTATCTGTTTTAAGAATGCATGTACCTTGTATTCTAAATTGTATAAGCAATTGGCAGTGAAAGTTTTACAACTTTTATGTACTAAAAACCACTGCTAATTGAAAACCCCATGACGAACACTGGAATTGCTCACAAGCTTAGATTAGCTTACCCGGACTTTGTTCGGACCCCCCTTTCAGGTGATGCAACAAACAGGGCCTTAAGGACATTGGCGATGAGTTTGGCTGTTTTTGGAAAGATATGTTTAAGTAGTTTTTCTTGAAGAATCTATAAACATTAGCAGTACGTTTTGTATTAGTAAACAATGTAAGGATGTGTAATAAGCCCTAAGGGCAACCGAATATGTATTATATTAATGTACGAAGTCTTTAAGTTTTAGTTATACTCTGAATGTGTAACCATGTATGCTATGTATGGAAACAGCAGTATCGGACGGACGTGCCTAATTTAAAAATGAGAAAAGAAAAGAAAAAGTTTTTCACGCTTCCGCAACCATGTGTAGCACATCTATTCGATACCGCTGCAGATGCGAGTCTTGTCTCGGGGCCTTCGGGTCTCGGGGCGGCGATCGCGATCCGATAATCCGCAGAGGGTGGGTTTCGGGTCGTGACAACCTAGATACCAATTACGGGTTGGATTTTTTTTGTAAAGTTGTATTTATTCTTTTCGTTGAAAAAAAATGATTTTGTTCTTGTGAATACAGGAAAACAAAATGAAAAACAGACACTAGGTGGGGAGAGAGAGAAAGAGAGAGATTTAGTGTTTTGGATGAATTGTGAAAAAGTGTAGTTTAAAAAAAATATAATTTGAAAAAGTGCAGTTTGAACTAAGCTGTGAATATTTCGATAAATTTATTTGAAATGGACTTAATGATATTGTAGTATTTGAATGAGTTGTTAAAATTACTAAATGTGTTTATAGACCAAAAAAACAAGCATTTTTAAAATAGGAGTTTAGGCACTTTTTCGAAACAGACATTTGGACTTGAAAGTGTCTAAATGGATGTTTCGAAAACATCCAAACAAATATTCAAATATACCAAAAAAAAACGATTTAGATTCCAAGACACTTATTTCAATAATGCTACTATCCATCCAAACACACCTTTCATTGATTAATGTTAATACATATGCAATTGAGTTGAATTTAACTTTTGTAGATCTAAAAATTACATAAATAGTTCAATAGTTAGGGCAACATTTGGAATTTCACAAAGTGAATTGGGGACTTATTAAGAAATTCTAAAAAATAATCATCAAGATGGATGGGAATTTAGAGTTCAATGTTTGGGAGATAATTAGAAAATTTTTGAAAGAAGAAAATATGTAATGTAAAATATAATGAGGACAGAAAAATTGAAAAAAAAATTCATGAGAATCATATTGCTTGTAAGCTTTTCTCAACTTTTAAAGGAAGTTTGTCATAAATTTTTTTCCAGAATTTTCAAAATGATTCAGAAAATGTCTCCGAACATTTACACTAAAATTTCTAAGAAGTTTTGTCCCAATCAATTTCTAAAACAAGCTCCTGCCCTTAAAATAAGTCTTTTGGCAACTATGGTTGGAGTTTATAACATGTCATGCATGCATGTAAATTTATTATATCAAACTCTCAATCCTTCTACAGCTCTAAACTCATGAAGCTCTAGGTAGCATGCATACATACATATATACGTATATACAATGACGGATGCAGGAGGACAAGTGAGAGTCAGATCCTCTCAAAATTTTTGATATTATATTTTTTATTCCTAATTTTATTAGAATATTTAACAAAAAAATACTTGTCCTCCGCCCAAATTTTAATATTGTATTGTTTTATTCTTAATTTTATTAAAATATTTTAACAAGATAAGATTTGCCTTTTTTTAACTTTTTAAATATATTCATATGAATTTTTTTAAATTTTAATATCTTTAGTTGACTTTTAAACTAAAACTTTTAGATTCGCCACTACACATATATATATATAAATTCAAGAAGCTCTAAATTGGGTAATTACCAATTCAAAGATGCATAGGTATCTGAATTAGAGAGAGAAGGTACATCAACACATCCCAAAATTATGTAACTTCTCCAATTCAAAACATAGGTTTCCTTGTTGAAATTGAGACAACATGGTACATTAATACATCACAAAAATGTACATATATGGCACCAAAAATATTTTCAATTGAACTTAAATGAAAGAAAGAAAAGCTGTACACATGTTATACATTTTCAAATCAAAGCACAGGTAAGATAACAAATGTAACCTAGAAAAAAGGTAGCTTCATCAGGATTTCTCACACAACCCAGAACATTAATAAAAACAAAACAAAAAAAATAAAAATCAAACATTAGAAATTTAATACTATGAATTGAAAATTTGGAACCCAAAACGTGTGGCAAAACAGCAATCACCTTGATCATTTTTCTATCTCTTCCAACTCCGACTCCTTGATAATGAATCTCTTATATCACCAACAACCCATGTTTCCTTTGCTATATCAGATGAAAATTTGTAAAAATCAGTATCATATCTCATCACCACCAGGTTTTCTTTCTTGTTACTCTTCTGATCTTCTTCCACCGCCAACTTTGCTTTCTTTTCTTCTTCCTTTTCTCTCACTTGATCTTCATCTTCTTCTTCTTCTTCTTCTTCGTCTTCTTCTCTCTCTTCCAACCAGCTTTTTGCAGGAGCAGACCGACAACGCATGAGTAACAGTGCATTTGACGGTGGAGCACATGGTACTGCATCAACACACTCGTCACCATTAGACCTATTATGATCTCTCGCTTTACTCTCTTTTTTGGTAAGCCCATTGTTTTGGTTTTCTTGAAGAACCATGAACCATTTTGAGAAGACAGTTCTTGAATTCTCATTCCCATCATTTCCCTCCATATCTACTCTGTTTCCATGATAGTTGTCTTCTTCATCATCATCATCCTCTTCATCTTCTGAAGTGATGTCTGATGTGGGAAATGAGCCGAAGCATCGAAAGTCAAATTTAATACTTCGTAAGCATGTTAAGAATTGCATTATATCTTTCTTGAATCCGAGAGCTTCGACCCAATTGAGTCTCTTCTTCTGTTTTCTGTTGTTGTGAAGCTTCTCAATATCTTCCATTACAGATTGCCAATTCTTGCATGAACTGGCTTTGGGCCTGACTTTGATCTGTCCGGCGCAGGTGACTTTGGGGGACGTGGGTTCAGAAATATCCACGCCCATTGGCTTGGATTTGGCCCACAAGAGAGGGCTGCCTTGGCCGCCACCACCGCCACCTCTGTTGCTAGCTTTCTTTAGGTGGCGGTGGTGGTGGTTTTGGTGGCGCTTGTTAGGTTCTGAAGGTCTTGCAGGGCTGCAGATTGGCTTTGGCATTAAGGTTAGATGGGCTCTAGAAGGAAAACACACTAACAAATCTGCTGAAGGAGGTCCTCTGCCTTCTCTTCCTTTCATGGTGTCTTCTCTGTTTGGCTATTTCTCTGATTTCTTTGCTTCAGAACTTGTGCATATTGAGCTGAATGAATTATCTTTGGATTTTTTTAGGTGTTTTTGGATGGATTTTAAAAGAAAGGCGGAGGAGGGGGTGGGATTGACAACTTTCCTCTGTTACTTTTCTTCTGTGTCCTCTTTACCATCTGTTGGTTTCATTTTTCTAACACTCCTTTTTGCTCTCTTTGAAATGGGGATCACAAGTGAACTTCTTTCCTCGCCTTTACTTTTTTTTAATATTCTTGCTTGCCAAACAAATTAGATAAAAGAAAAGAAAGAAGAAAAAGTTGATGCCCACGAGCCTTGTTTCATGATCCAATCATGCCCTCAACTTGGGAGCCCATGCCAATTACTCATGCTCTCTAGTGCTTTTCACGTCATTGTTCGATGTAGAGTGGTTATCCCTCCCTCACTCCAGATAATGTTATAAATCGGTGATGTCACTGGATAACTTCTCGTTGCCTATAGATTCTTCAAACACCCTTGACATAAAACAATAGAAGCTGAGGGTAGGGATTATCTCATTGCTAATTAGTATGAGGCTGCCATCCATCTAATGACAAAGCTGGTTAGAATAATATGATGGCTTGGTAAACAACAATAAAAACTTGGAGGATGGATATTTCAGTAATTTGCAAGGTGATTAATCTACATCCAATAAATTATTATTATTATTATTTTTTTTGGGAATGAGAGAAAAGGCATACCAAGAAAAAAAAAAAAGGGGTTTATTAAAGTGAATAAAGCTCATGATGAAGGGAGTAGTAAGAGCAGTACAGTAAGTAGAGTAGTAATGCATTGGAGAGCATATAGCGAGAAGGAGAATGGCCCCCCACTCACTATACGTTGCGTTAGGATTTAGACTTCTCTGCTTTTGTTTGGGACCTTCCATGAAGGGTATCAAGAATACCCTGTCCTCTATATATATATGCATTATATTTTACGAGTGTGAGTGTGTGTGTGTGTGTGAGTAAGGGGGGGAGGAGAGAGGGACGAGAACCGAGAGAGGGAGTGGAGGAGAGTAGGATGAGAGAGAAGACACGAATGAAGAGAGAAGGAGAGAGAGAGAGAGTGAGAGAAGAGCGAGGAGAGGAGAGGAGAGAGAGAGAGAGAGACTAATCTGAAGTGGAGAGTTATCTCTTGTTCTTTTGCTTTCTGAAAGCTAGATTATGTCTTCTTTACTTGTTTAGGTATACTATATGTTGATTATTATTAGTGGCATCCAAATAAATTGCAAATTTCAATTTGGCTGAGCTCCTACAATTAGCTCAAATCAATAAAAATTTTCCCAATAAGTTGTATACAATATTAAAGTGCATAATATACTTCTATAAAAGCCTGAATGCTGCCAAAGCTACTTCAGTTTTTCCTATAAAGAAACAGGCAATTTTCTGTTAACTCATCCTCCAAATTGTTTTGCACACAGACACTGTGCTTGTTTGGCAGGACGGCCGAACCTTAAAAATGTTAGCCGCCCCCTCATCCCCCCTTAATTTATAAGTAAAACTCATAGTCACTTTGGAATTTTCACGGGTTGGTCCTGCAATTTCATTGAGGGCACACATACAGTGGTGCTTCTCTCTGCAGCGGGCTTAAGCAGGCCATTAAGCCATGTCGAAACTAAAGTTAACTCTCTCTCTCTCTCTCTCTCTCTCACACACACACACATATAGGCAATCCTACCTTCCATTCAAGAGTTAAGCATGATTAGTAATGTATTAAATGTCATGACGATTATTGGCCTTTTACGCAGGACAGGAGCCGAGGCATCACTATTAATCCTACCTCAGGAATGACAAGAAAGGAATGCCTATAGAGTTTGCCAAACTAGGCTTTAATTTTACTGTTGAGCTTTAAGAAAAAGGCTCAAAAAGCATATGGGCCAAGCAAGAAAAAGCCTAAAATTAGGTGAATATATACTTTATGTTAAACATTAAATTATCATTGCAGTGGGAGTCCTGTGTTTTTTTTTAATGAAAATTATTATCATTGAGACATGTAGGGTGGGGAGAAGATGGTTGGAAGTGGAGAAATTGAGTTTTAGGTAGGAGTGAATGCATGATGTGAAGAGTGAACACTCAAAAGAGATTCCTTCCTATCTTAGGTAGGAGCACTCTTGTCCTGCTGCTGTCCCATCCCATTTGTTTTCCTCCCTCAATCAATAAACAAATATTAGAAGAAAATCATGTGTGTACTCATGCCCTAAACAAGTTTAGTTGGTTAAATGCAAATTAAGTAGGGTCTTTTGATAATGCCCTTAAACAACCCTTTTGAATAAACAAGCAGATTATTGGTTAGCAGTTACTAATCAGTAGATGAAGACAATTCTCAAGTCATTTATATATCTATATATATACATGTATATTGAAGGCTGCAATATCTTCTGAGATGCAGTGGGTGCTAATTCACACTATATTACTCGTACCAAAGTCTGCTTGTCCTGTGAACTGGGTCATTTGACCAAAGTCTGCTTGTCTATTGAAATAGCTAACAAAGTATCTAAATGATGAAGTTCTCATTTGAAGAATACTCTTTTAACTAAAAGTCCATTTTCTTGTTATGACCGACTCTTCATTAGTCCTTTACTGAATTCAAATTTAGGGTTTTTTTTTTACGGATAAAAAAAAATTAGGGTTTCTTCTGAGAGGGTTGTTCTTTCTGTTGAAGAATACTCTTTGAACTAAAAGTCCATTTTCTTGTTGTAACTAACTCTTTATTAATCCTTTATTGAATTCAAATTTAGAGTTGCATCCCATTTTTTACACCTCCTATCATGGGATGTTATTGTAAAAGTGGGATTTATGTTTTCAAAAATAAATTTTAATTTTAAAACGCGAGATACGCTTTGAGCAAACTATTCATTTTAATTTTTTATTATTTAAATTATTATATCTAAACGTATTTTTATAATTTTTAAAAAATTAATTACAAAATTTTTAGAAATATTTTTTAAAAAATTATATCTAAATCACTATTCGAGTGTCATATTTTGAATTTTGTTAACGGGAACAACTATCAAGATAGTTCTAAGATATGCTTATGCAGATGGACCTATTCGGGTTAATAAGTGTAACCCATTAGTCTAACCAGCTTATTTCCCATCACTGATCACGTACTTCCCAGCACTTTGCAAGCATATTCTCATATTTCTTTGCCCCAATAATTATGTTCATTGATGGTCATTTAAGTGTGCAAAGGCAATGCAAAAATCTCAAAGGAGCATTGACTTGCACGCTCATGGGAAAATCATTCAAAACAAAATTTAAGGGTCTGTTTAGAAAATGTTAGAATCGGTTCGGTAGAATACAGATAAATTAATTTTAAATTTTTTAGTATTTGATAAATAATTTTTAACAATATATTAATTTATATATGATTCTATATCTTAAAAAATACTTAAAATCTGAATAAAGTCAAACCAAAGAAGAATTAATTTTCTTAAAAATTAAATAACTTAATAGAAGTGATTCTGACTTGAATTTAGTTTGAAGAGTTCCAAACAGGCCCAAGAGGGAAAAAAATAAATCATTCTTTGGATTGATTCAGTGTCTTCATAAATTCATCAAGATTGATTTCAACTTGGTTTGAACTCCATCTCATGGGCTACTTGAATTACTATTTCTTTACTGAAACTAAAAGCTTTTATGGCAATCAACTCTTGCACTCATGCTCGAGCCCACAAATGATGTGCTATAAACTAGTGTTCATGATGGTCCTTCTTTAAATTGATTTCAAAATGGTTTTCAAAACAGTTCATTTTATTACTATAATTGCTAGTGATGATTACTTCCCTAATGATTATATGCTAAATACTAAATGGTCCCATAATGTTAGATTAAAAGTTGTTTAAGCATTAAAAATAGGACCAAAGTCCTGTCCAAATAATATAAGTGTCTAACTCTCTGACAGAAAACATTAAAAAATAATCATATCATATATTGGTCATTTTGCTTCGTTAGATCCCTCCATAAACATTATTCCAATAAGTGAAAGAAAGGATTGCAAAGATCGTCTCATAATATAAATCCATGATATATTATCCTGGGAAATACAAGTTCAATGGACCATATAATAAATTAATGATTTCTAATATTAATAATTTTTTATCGATCCATTTCATTAATAATAAATAATTAATAATTTTATTACTTAATAATCAATAACTTTTTAAAAAAATTCTTTATAGAATTAATTATTAGATTCGAATAATACACACATATAATGTTTGTGTGTATAATTAAGAAAACTATTGGAACGTTGATTTTTAGTCATAGGAATTGATATTAAGAGTTTTTTTTATAACTTAAATTAGATATACTATATGTTTTTTTGAATAAGAATTATCATCATTGAGAATATTTGTCTTATTTTTATGATGAAAACCGTATACTTGTCAGAAGTTTTTTTGACTAATGAAAATTATTTAAAAAATTAATAATTAACATTTTGTATCTTGCAAGATTATTAATTATTGAAGAGTCTATTATATCAATAATTCTAAATTAATAATTGAAAATTTTATTAATTAAAATTTTTTGAATCTCTCGAGATTATTAATTATTGAAAAGTCTATTATATCAACAAATCTATATGTGATAGGATATCATTGTACTAAATAATTACATAATTTAAAGTATTACTAATAATATAGTACAACATCAATGCTATATATTTTGAGATACAAATTTGAGAGGTGTTTTTTAAATAAATTTTTCAATCTCATTTGGTTTTATATTTATTTTTTCAAACTCATGTTACTTTTGAATGCAATTTTTTGAAAAGACTATTCAAAAAAAATTTATATAAAAAACATTTTTTAAAGAAATGCTTTTATAGACATCATTCAAAGTAGGGCTGTAAACGGACCGGATTTGGACCGAATCAGAGTCGATATGAATCCGATCCGTTTAATAAGAAATCCGATTCAATCCGTTAATCCGACAGATCATGCGAATGTTAATCTGTTAATAACCGAATATCCGATCTGTTAATCCGGTCCGATCTGTTTAAAAGACACTTATTCGATAATGAACTCTTTTTGACATAAGACTTACATAAAAAAGAAAGGTACTTTTCAAAATATGTATTTTGGTTTTAAAATAGATATTTATTCCATAATGCTAACTTAAATTTAACTAAGAAAGAGGCATCTCCTCAAAAAAACACTACTTTGTTGAAAATAAAAATAAAATTGCCTGGGACTAGAAAATTTGTTTAAAAAACATGTGTGAAAGATTTAAAAAAAAAAAAAAAAAACTCCATTTAGGTGACCCATCTTATTCATACATTTAGGGAAGCCATTCATACTTTGTTGAACCCATATGGTATTAAGGTTGTAAGAGCCTCCACGAGGTATTTTCTTGTCCGATGTGGTTGGATATATGACAAATGATAATAAAAATTAATCTCCAAGTTACACAGGAGATTTGTCTTCAGCTTTCAAAAAAAATAAAAATAAAGTTGGATGGGTTTCAAATCTTAAGCCCATCACTGTTTTGGGCCAGGACTATCAATCTGACCGACGATCTGATCAGACTCTCGGCGTCTTCTTGAGTCGATGACGATTTGGATTACATAAAACAGGAAAACCCTTCAAAGCTGCTGGTTTAGGGCAACTGGATCAAACAAGCGCAAGAGGAGAGAGATTGGAAACGAGGGAGAGAGAATCGCATTTCTGTAAATCTTTGAAGCTACTTTCACAGGCAAGTATTCATCTCTGCAATCTCTCATACTGTGATTGATATTTATATGTAACACATCGACAAAACCCTCCAAAATGACTCTATACATCTGCAGAAGTCTCATCTCACGCTCTCTCAAGAACCCTTCTTATCTACACAGACCTCACATCTCCTTCTCTTTCTCTCTCTTCTTCTTCTCTTCCTCTCGAGAAGCGCATCCCAGTCACACCGTTGCTGTCGCCGATTACTTGATTGAGAGACATCAATTTTCTCCCGAAACCGCTTCCAAAGTCTCCTCCGTCGTAGCTTATCTCAAAAACCCGGAAAAATCCGATTCAGTATTATCATTTCTCAAAGAAACTGGTTTTTCGAAGATCCATCTTGAGCAAGTCATCAAAAGCGTGCCTCAAGTTCTCTCGGCAAATCTTGACCACAACATCAAACCCAAAATCAAGATTTTCCATGATTCGGGCTTCTCTCCCACTGACATTGTCGAAATCATCTCAGCTGACCCATGGATTCTAACACGGAGTGCCAATCGCCTTGGCCCATCAATTTTGGCATTGAAGAATGTTTTGGGATCGAATGTAGATGTGTCTAGGATCTTAAAAGTCTCCGGGTGGTTTTTGAAACAAGATTTGGAGAAAACTATGAAACCCAATATAGAATTTATGATGAGTTGTGGAATTAGTTCGTCCCAGATAACAAAATTCGTCTATAATTTCCCGAGATTTTTATTGCATAAACCGGAGAGTGTTAAGGAATTTGTTAAGAAGGTTGATGAGATGGGCTTTAATAGGAAGTCCGGGATGTTTCTTCATGCTATTCGTGCTGTTAGTTCAATGACTGCAGAAAATTGGGAACATAAGTTGGAGCTTTTTAGGAATTTAGGGTTTTCAGAAGATGACATTTTGTCAGTGTTTAGGAGGGTACCTCAGGTGTTTGCTGTGTCAGAGAGGAAAATTAAGGAGGCTACAAAGGTTCTTCTTAGCACGGGCAAATATGATATATCATTTATTATAAGCCACGCAGAGTTGCTTATTTGCAGTGTTGAACAGAGGCTTAAACCACGTCTAAGGGTATTGGAGATTTTGGAAAGAAAGAAATTACTTCTCAGAAAGCTTAGTATTACTACAGCATGCAAGATCTCGGATAAGAAATTCTTTGAGAAGTATGTGTTCCCTTATTCAAAAGAAGTTGGCAAAGTATTTACTGTTAACAAGGGCTCATAAACAACAAAATACGTTCTGTTGGTTGAGAATCTGCATATATCCTAATGATGTTATATAAGATCTTTGACATCTTGTGGCCTTTCATGATTTAATGTTCATAACTAGGACCAATACCAGATAATGGCCTTTAAGTCGGAATTTTTCAAGAGAGCAATTGATGGGTGTCTCAGAGCATGGCTGGTAAGTAGATACTTTTTTGCACTAGATATTCACAAATTTTTCCTGTATCTATCTTGTCGAATATTCTGAGGAGCGCAGATTAATTGTCCAGGGGGGTTGTCTCATATCAAGTGAGTTGAAATATGTTCTTAATTTTCCTTTCTTGTTTCAATTGAGGCATCATGTTGAATTCCATTGTGGCGTCATATTGGCTGATCCAGCTTTCCAGCTTATTTTGTGTATCAGGCCATGACTATTAGTTCCTAGACCTGTAGCCATGATTTTTTTCTTCATTTCTATGTTTAGTTTTGTATATCATGTATTCTGATACTACACAATATGTGTGCATATCAGCACAGATATACCAATAAAACCATGATTTAGGGAAATAAAAAGTTACCCATGGCATGCTTCTAGTCATAGTAGATTCTGACTTTGATTCTATAGCCTTTGTAATCGTCCTTCTTCAGCACTTGGTTGTGTGAAATTCTGTTTCAACCTTTGGACTGGATTTGACTAGAGCAATGCACTAAAATAAGAAAAGAAGTTCGCACAACAGCTTAAAGGAAAGAAGAGTTGAAAAGTTCTAATCTTTCTGCAGAGAACCAACTTCTCCTTTAAGTATTTCCAATGGCACAAGCTGAGTTTATTTTGGTGGTAGGTGTTGAATGTCAAATTGAATCCCTGTTCTGGTTCTCAGTCTGTTTGCTTTTTCTTAACGTGATTAATGCTTTTCTAGGTTTGGTTTCTTCTATATAAGATGCAAATTTGTTTCCTTGCATCTGATGTTTAAATTACTGACCGTAATCATTCCTTCAATAGTTTGATTCAAAAGAAATGAAGGAACTTACCTGGGAACAATTTGATGGGTTACGATACTCATGGAAATCTACCCAGGGATGGCCATGGCGATCATTCATGTACACCAGTACTTACACATCTATAGGTATTTTACTTGAAGTCGTGAACTCGTAGAATTCAGTAATGCACATCTGTATGATGACTCAGTTTCTCAAATAAATGAATAGTAAGCAGTGATACCTGTAAATTTGATACTTCAAAAGCTGGGTAAGCACGGTTCTTTTGAGTAGTAATCTAGTTGGAGCTCCTAGCATGATTAGGCTATTACCATGCATCATATATCACAATCTCAGTGCTCCAGATTTTGTCATTATGACTCCCAAGGATTCAAATAATGTATTGTATGTCTTAGTTGTATTTGTGAATTCTTTTTCTTATATCTGTCATGTAGTTATGGCATCTTGCTTTCTATCAGTCAACAGTTACTCAGAATACAATTAGCATTTAGCAAGAACATTCGAGTTGATTACATTTTAATCCGCTTAACATGATAAAGAGATAAAAGGTTTTTTCGTCCATCTCTGTTAAATTTACTCATTCTTTCAATGGGGTGAAGTCCTAAAATTGGACATTTTAATCCAGCTTCCACCGTTCAATTTCAAGCATGGGAGTCCTGAAAATGAAGATTTTAATCCCATAGAATTAAACTCTTTCACCATGACATTTGCTAAGTGCCCCCGTTGCTTTGGATTTCTTACTCTACAATGGCCAAGGTTGTCTTACATCACCAGAAGTACATTTTTTATAACATATATATATTTCAACCCTTCATTCTAGTTTCATCATTTCAAAATGGAATTCCTTCAAGGAGCTCCTGTAGTTCAGCTAATGTACCATTAAAATGCTTCCATGTGTAATGATGAGTGTGTTGGCTTCCTTCTGTAACAGGGCCTTGAGTAATAGATGTCCGTATCCATCATTTACAAGGATATGACTCGATGCCCTCGGCATAATTACAGGATCGTGATTGCTGCTTGCCGTCTTGCCTCTTCTCAAGGATGCGCAAAGCAGGAACTCGTCCTAAGCAGCAGGAAAAAACCTTATTTGAATATTGGCTTATGTTCTTGCTGATATCAAGAGGGTGCTGGATTAACTTTGTTAAAATTTTAGTTTAGGAATCAGACAAAAATGATTGATTGTTTTTACTGGGTTGGGAACTGGAAAAAGAATTGTGCGCCGTTGATTATGTAACGTGTTGCCCTTTTCTGCCTCTAGTGAATTTGGTATGGCATGTCATCCTGATTCTATTTGGTGAATTATGTACCATATAATTTCTATATGGGGTAGTTAAGACAAGAAACTGTCAGTAACGCCCTTGTTTGAGATCATTCAATAATTTCTCATGGAAGTTAAAGGACAAAACAGCTCTAAAGTCGAAGGTTATGAAAATAACAATGGTGATGATGAGGCATAATTTCCATTGTCATATTGGGAAGTCCCAACGAAAATTGTCCATTTGTGCACAGATTAAAGCTAGAAGTCCGAGAAGTGGCAAGCCTTTTTTTATTTCCCTCCCTTTCTTTCCTTTTCATGTATGATTTTTCTTCTTTTCTTTGACTAGGAACAAGAAGAACTGAATCACAAAGTAGAAGAAAATCTTACTTCAACTTTGTATAATTCCATTTGTACAGTCCGATAGAATGCCCACTTCAATGCTCTCAAATCGCAGCAAATTTAACTAAACAGAGAAAAGCATATGTACATAAATACGATACAGCAGAAGCTCCAGTAGCCAGCTAGAACCAGAAAATGAATTAAGAAACATATAGAAAAACTGTGATATTCTTGATAACGCTCTCCAAGCAGATAAGCACCACCGTTACCACCACCACCAACAACACGAGGCGGCTTTGGAAACACTTCATTTCCAGTATTTTACAGCCATTAGCAGCTTCACAATTCCCCAGCACAGTCTAGAAGGAGTTCATTTCCAGGAGGTAACTCCGATTCTTGAGCAGCTTCTCCATGGCCTCTTCATACACCCCTCCATGGAATGCCCCAAAAGCCAAACCCGCGTCGCCATTTTGCTCATCCGCCTCCGATTCTGTGACGCCGTTGGCGGGCCTCACCACCACGAGGGTCGCACCCTCCATCCGGACCCCACCGGCGAGCTCCAGCCCCGGCCCTTGTCTCACCTTCATCCTCACCGCCGGCACCGTCGTTCGGTTGTTTCTCCACCACACCGCACCACCCACTAACGCGCGGCTCCTCCTCGTCCTCGCCACTTTCTCTAAACTCTCTCAACCCTTCCTTATCCATCACCACCATCCCTTCCCCATCTCGGTCCCTCACCACCAACCTCTCCAGCTCTCTGTGCTCTCTCACCACCTCCCTCAACATGTAATGCCTCGCAGACGCCGCTATCAACGCACTTATCGTCCACACCACCCTCATCTTCAATCCTCCTCCGCCGCCCAAATCCACCTCTGCCCCGCCGTCCCCAATAGAGCGAAACCCGAGGATCACGCAGCTCTTCAAGGTCTTCCCGAACTCCGCCTTCCACCTGATCAACCCTCCTTTCTCCAACCGCAAATCTCCAGAAGGTAACTCGATCTCCAGTTCCCTTATTCTCTCAAATCCACGGAGAATTTGGGTCGGAGAGTTCTGCGATCGGGTCGGGCTTTGGAGGAGTTTGGGAGACACAAGGTTATGGAGCGACTTGAAGATTGATCTGAAGAAGCTCACGAGGAAGGAGTCTTCGTCGTCACCCTCATCGTCGTCGGAGGATCCGGAGGCAGAGATGACCCGGTCTACCTTGAGTAAAAGGGTGTCTGCTTGCGGGACGAGCGAGTTGAAACGCTTGGAGACGGCTCCGCATCGAATTAGGGTTTTGATGTCTGATAACTGGTTGAAGATGAGAAGGACCAGCGAGTCCGGTATTCGATCGAAGCCGTCTGTTTGGTGCGACTGGAGAGCTGAAACAGAAAGCATATTGGTCTTGGGGGGCCGGAGAGTTGCCTCCTGGTATATTATTTTCAGCCGAATTTAATGAAGCATTCAATTCTGCTATCTGTGCTTTTCTTCTGATCGATCGGATGAGGTGAAAAGAAGACCAGAGAAGCCTTTGAGCGTTGACTTATGGCTTGTGGGGCCCTACGGCCGTCTTTGAATGGGAACCGTTTGATTTTAATAAAAGGTCGTTTGAGACCCATATCAGGCAGGTAGTGACTGAGTTTTTCATTGAAGAAACACAGCGGCATGTTTGTGTATCACGGGTTCGTTTCTTTTTGGATACAGTTTTGGATAATGTTGGAATCACAATAATTTCATGGAATTTATGATATTATACGCTACAATCTTGCCAACCACCTATCTTCCTCTTTTTATTTTTCCTTTTTTTTTATTTTTTATTTTTTAGTCATAAACTTAGTACCGTGATATCTTCTAATATTTTATTAAGATTGTCAATTAATTAAATTTTGACCTAAATTTAGCTTAATATAATATAAAAAATTTAATTTAATTTAATGATTTGATCTGAGGTGGTCAAGTGCCACGTTGTTTAGTGAGAACAACTATTTTTAAAAATTTAATAAAGTTGAGTCTTTCTAACCAGAAATATCTATGTAAATGTTTGTGTTGGAAAAATAATGGGTTTGAGCATAATAAATAGTTAACTTTGAGTTAAAATTAAAGTGGGTCCCACAAATTAATTTTAATGGGTCCACATGGGAATGTGTTCTCCTCCATGAGGAGATGAAGATTAAATATTGGGTTGCTCAAAACTATTAAGGGGTGAATAAGAAATTGCCTCCAAACATCACTACTTGGAAATGGTAACAAAAGCTTGAAGCTTGTGCAAAAAACTTGTGTCTCACATATGATGAGTTCAAGGCTTTTTATTAGTATATATACACCTGCCTTGGAGTGAGGTTTGGGCCCCAAGAGGCACCCCAGTTTTGTGGAAGAGGGAGGATCTAAACAAATGCTTAGATCACCACACGCGCGCATGCGCCGCCGCCCCGCACCGAGCCAGGCCGGGCTTGGGGTTCTGGGCTTGGGCTTGAGCTTGTTGTGTATATATCTTTTTGGAGAAAATTTATTTAAAATTTTCCAACCAGAAAACGCAGTCATTTTAAACTTGCGTTAAGTTACCATTCGGATTCCGAAACGCTATGGTTTTGCGTCATGCGTATGGTTACCGTTAGGAGTCCAAAACGCAGTCGTTTTGCAACATGCGTACGGTTACCGTTGGGAGTCCTAAACGCCGTCATTTTGCGATGGTGTTGGTTTGACTGAACAGTTATCTTTCCTGTGTCTGTTCGCCATGAACAGACACAACTGAACCTTCTTGACTATACCAAACAGTCATGAAGAAGCCTACAAATACCAAACCTTCATTCCATCCGAAAATCGCATTCTCTCTCTCTGCATAAGTCAAGTTCGAGTGTTGATACAGTTGTGTTCGTAGGGTTCTAAAGATTAAAGTGCTGTTTCTTTAGAACTGAAATCCGTTCTATCTTGGGAGACGATTGCTCATCACCTTGAGCACTGAGAGGGAGCAAATTCGTCTTAAGGAAATTGTGAATTTCACAAGGCTTGGATTTAATTTTGTTCAAACTTCAATAACAGTAAGTTATACAGTGGTTATTTATTCTGTTTCAAGTTCTGTATCAGTGTTTATACATTCTGCTTTGTTTAATTCGATTAACAATATACATATATATAGATATATATATATATTTGTTTCAGTATAATACAGGCCTAACAGTTTATACAATCTTTATGTATATTAGAAATATGTACAATCTTTTGTTATTTTTTAAAATGAAAATAATTAAAATTTTAATAATTCTGTAATGGGCCCTAAAACTTTTGGCTTAGAAATTTATTATATCAAAGATGTTAGAAGTCACAAAAATGTCATTTAAGTGTTTAAGAAAATGTCAAATGTTACCACTCGGGATATGGCCGAATGATAAAGACGTTGAAGATAAAATTGAGTGTCTCAAATTCGAATTCACTCTGTGTCGATTGTTGGCAATTAAAGTTTAAAGGGTGAGTCCGATTTTTACTAAGAGTAAAACTTAGTATGGTGCGTGTAACTTGACCCATGATATCATCTCACCTATTCATAAAAAAAATGTCAAATTAATGTTCCATGCATTGTTTAATTAGTGTTTGGATTGGATGTGTCCTAGCTGCCATGCAAACTAATCTTGGATAGAGATTAGAGGTTTGACAACATCTCATAGACTAGCCATGAACCTTGACCTTTTAGCAATTGGCAGCCCCAGCATATATATATATATATATATATATATATATATATATATTAACAGGCAAGGGAGGCTTCGATGAGGATTATCTTGCCTCGTCATGACCTTCATTTTTATATAGATTCATGTAAGTGCCCTATTTTATACCAATGGTTGGATCTGAAATGATCACAACCCAACAATGAAATGAGAGACCGAAACATTCAATGCCTTGACTAACTATTCTCAATTGTTGCAATTTTTCCTCCTTTCTTTGTGACTTGCTTGAAACTAGACTCTTGGCTAAGATGAAGTTAACGTTGTTGTTGAAGTATTTTCAAAATAAAGATTAAAGGTGTTTGGGAAGCTAATTTTGTGTTGGAAATTGAAAAGAAGAAAAAATTTCGAGAAGTTCACTCTACGACGCTAAGGAAGGAGTTTTTAATTTTTGATTGTCAATCAACACTCAAACGAGTGCCGCAGACTGATTGGCATGCAAAAATGAGAGATTTTTTTTATCTCCAAGTACTGATAGGTACTTACGAAGTGCCACTCGGCACTCAAATAGTAATGTTTGTTTTTTAATTTAAACTATATTTCACCAATACTCACTTCTTCGGGACAAAAGTGTGAAAGAATGAATACTAATTATCTGCAAAGAGTCACCAACAATTATATATAATCAAGAATGTAAGAACAATATATACAACTTTAAGATTGATCCTGGATGAAAATTTCCTTTTTATAAGTTCAGCAACTCTTCTCTGTTTGATTTTTTTGTTTTTAAAAACAAACTTACTACAATTCTATTATTCTGCAAAAATAGAATTGTAGTCTCATAACTTATTATATTCAAGTTCTATTTTCATAAGTTCAATAAGTAAATTGACTATATAGATTTCATTGAATATTGAGTAAAAGTTTGTGAGGTTTTCATTTCAGTTGCATGTACACTATTTATATAACTTGATAGGATTAAATATTGTATTTATGAAAGTGTTCCATACACACCTTGAAGCACAATCTTGTTGCAGTGCAGTTCCTACCTACAACCATCAACATTTCTTGGCCGACCAAATTTGAAGTGACCTATAAGAAGTAAGGGAAACACTGTGAAAAACATAGAAATAACTTTTGTTTTATTATCCATTTAAGACGTAAGTTATCCGCTAATTACTCATTATTATTAAAAAAAAAAAATCAAACTCATGTTTTATTAGGTTCTCCTCTTAGTAATTGACCAAGTAAACAGTCTAATTATAGTTTTTCTTTTTCTTTGGGAAAAGATGGGCTCCCTTGTTGATTGGAATTTCCCACTTCAGCCAATCCTCTCTCTTTTCTGAACCTCTCATTGATTGTCTATGCCACCATCTCTTCCCCATGCAAACCTCTATCCTCCATCGCCCTCACCACCCTCCCCCTTCTGAGCACCGCTCCCCAGCATTCCATGGAGGAGCGGCTCCCATCTCCCACCAATGGAAGCCATGACACCACCTTATTGCCTCAAAACCAGACCCAAACCCAATCCATTTCACCTCCACGGACATCTCAGTCTGCCTTTCGCCCTGGAACATATGTTGTCCAAGTCCCCAAAGATCAAATATATCGCGTTCCACCGCCGGAACATGCTCTGCTAGCTGAACGCCACCGCAAACCTCCTCGCCAAAGAAGGTCTTGTTGCACTTGCTTCTTCGGTATCTTCGCCATTGTTGCTGCCATCGCCATCATTCTTGGCCTAATAGGAGGCACTACCTCCATTTTTCTAAGGCATAACAGTCCTACATTCCACATTGAGCATGTCCTCGTCAAGAACCCAACTCTTCCTCCTGATCAACAACACCATTCTGAGTATGATATCACATTGAAATCCAACAATCCCAATGATAATGCACGCATTTCCTACAACCATGGCGGCGATGCCACCCTCTCTTTCAGACAACAAGAAATAGCTGTTGGAACATATCCAACTTTTGATCAAGGCCCCAAGAATTCAACAGTGTTTAGGTTGATCCTCCATGGCTCAAACAATGTGTTGCCTCAACAGATAAATAAGAGCATGCAAAGCACAAATTCAAGAGTACATGTTTCTTTATCTCTAGTGATGAATGCCCCAGTTAGAGTGAAGATTGGGGCATTGAAAATTGGGACAGCAAAGATTGCTGTCACGTGCAATTTGACAGTAGATTCTTTGGCAAAAGTTACCCATGTCCTGTCTCAAGAATGTCATACAAAAGAGTGACCCTAAATAAGATATGGGCAAAGGCAGCAATGGTGTATGGGTTGTGGAAGTAACACTTCGGTCACTCATGAATATTGAAATTTTGCGACCTAATTAATGTGTATAAGTCACAGGAATACATGATGAGTGACCTGCGACTGATCCTAACAATTTTCGTGGTTGTAGAGGTAATGGTGGTAAATTTTAATTTTGACCCTTTCTTGTCTTCCAGAGGGGATCAAATCTGGCTTGGAGACATTTTGTTTATCATCCCTCTTACCTTAAATCCAGACCCAAGTTTTGTAGCTTTTCTATTTGTCCTTTTTTAGACTAATGTACAAATATTTCCCACAATGATGTACATCTGAAATTTGTTATCCTATTAGCCTCTCTCTCTCTCTCTCTCTCTCACACACACACACACACACACACACACACACATGGAATGTGATTGTCTGACTTGTAATTTTGTTCTGAGGAAATGTTAAATTATGTAGAGCTTGACCATTTTGGTAAATATATGCAATGGTTGTATCAATTGTAACCCATGATTAGTGGGAGAATATCAAGAAATTAGTAGTAAAGTATGACGCAGGGGATTAATTACAACATTATTGGGTTGTGGAATTAATATGGAATGGCTGTATTATGATTTCCTATAATTGAAAATAATGACTGTAACACAATTTCATATGATAAAGAGAGAAACACTCTTGTCCCCAATGAATTTAGAGATCTAAATATTGGTCTTATGCCTTGTTCTGATTTTAGCCACTAACATTTAAATGGAAGAAATATAATCACTACTAAATAAATAAAATATAAATTTAAAATCAGTAGTTTGGAATTTGGATTCATGAGATATCTATATATAGATATATATATATATATATATAAAAGATTTAGACACTAAAATGTGCTTTATTGAAAAATTTCATTGACTATGAACCGTAAGGTGATAGCAATGTATATATGTGCTAAACGAAGATCACATAGCATTTACAAAAGTCTGTATAATATTTATCTTTTTTTCTAGCTCCTTTAGTGCTAAAAAGTCCTCTCTTTTCAATAATTATGGGACAAGTTGATGCAGAACAAATGGTCGAAGAATTCATGAAGAAATACGAGCAAAGGAAGTTTAAATATCCCAAGTTAAATTGCTTTGTGGCAATGATTAAACATATCCAAAATCCCATAATTTTGACCCGCGATGGTCCAACAGACAAACCTTGCTGTTTTGCTTTAATCAAAGTTAGATTTTGGTTAAATTTAACCAGTTTATGCTTTCAATTGCACGTTTTTTTCATTTAAGAAAGTAGTAATTTTTAAAAAAACTTTAATTAAGTTGTCGTTTGCAGAGAGTATCTTCCTTGCCTATCTAATTTTTAATTTTTGGCACAATTTCAATTTGCCCCAATTTAGATTTTTTTTTTTTTGTTGAAATTTTCTATTCTTTACTAGTTTCAATTGGATTTACTTCATATTGATAGTTTCCTATCTCTATAAATATAATGTAAAAAACCTCTAATATTCAGTTTTCATTAATAACATTTCAGATTTTGCTTTTGAAAATTTGTTTTACTTGTGTTTGATTATGCTTAAATATAAAGATTAGATAACAAGCATCCACTCTTAACTATGACCACCGTACTAGGGAGGAGAGCGTGCTTTGATGCAACGAAAAAAAATTATCGGTCTCACCCTAAGTCCAACAAAATATTCAAATTTGAATAGAAGTCTCGTAAGAAAAATTATATCTGCACATCAGTGTAAAGTAATTAATTCATTATACTTCGAAGTCATGAAGCTTTTTAAAATTCCAGTTGTAACAGAAGTATCATGCACTATATAAACCCTTTTTTAAATTAGTCAATCGCAACACCTTTTCTCCTTTGCATGTATCATAGACCAAGTTGAAATCTTAGGTAGGTTGACCACGGGAAAAATTATGTGATGTAACATTAATAGGTAAGATTTCTCAGATTAATAGGATGCAAATGTAGGACATGCCACAGCAATTAAGGAATTGTTCTCTAAGATCGTTAAGTTAAAATTCAGCGAATGTCATTATCTTTTAAAGTCAATTTTAATCAAGTTTCTTATTAGTGAACGGTAAAACTGGTCTTCAGAAATAATTAATCTGAAAAATCAAATACCAAATTATAAAAACAAATATATAGAACGTACTAACTTAGATGGATTTCGGGTACAAGAGTGATATATTAATGGTTGTGTTGTCAAAACATAAAACCACTCAAAAGCAACTTTGAGCACATAAAATCACCATTTTAAAGAACATTGCCCCATTAATATGCAAAACAGCTGTCATCAAATCCGACCCATGTGTTTTGAGAGTGCATCTATAGAGAAATTACATAACCTTCCATCTGACGGTTGAAACGAATGAATAATTGCTCGCATCTGTAAGATGTTGAGCAAACTTCTTTGAGTAATCTTCTTCCAAAAAAAAACCTTCTTTGGATAATTCTAGAAATCGAGTAATTTTTTTTTTTTTGTAAGTATAAACTAATCTTGAGATTTAGTAAACTTTAAGTACAGGACTAAACAAAGTAAAAAAAATATCTTTTATAAGTGAATTTTTTTTTAAAATTTTAATAGGCTTTCTATGAGACAAATTATTTTAACTCATATTATTTTTTATATTTAAACAGTGATAATCATTCTCAATAGATTGACATATGACTATAAACCGTGAAGAAATAAAGAAGAGAAAGGAATTTATATATATTTTTGTGTGTTTAAAACTGTACAATATGATATTTATTTATAGATACAATATGAAATACAATGTGAGAGTGTAGACGATGTGGGACAAAGTGGAAATAGATCTATGAGTAATCTAGAGTATTCTAACAAACCGAACACGTCTTATTAGTTAATTTTGTTAAACATATTGACCGGTTAACGAAGACAAGTAGTCAAGCTTCAATATATTTTGAGACTTGTTAATTTATTGATCTCGTTTCAAATTTCGCTTATTAAGTCAAAAATAGTCTAATACTATATAAAAAAATCAAGTTACTCGAGTTCAGCTCGCAATCGATTTAAAAAATTAACTAGTCAAACTTGAATACAATTTGAAACTCATCTATTTTAGTGTGCCAGACTTGAAAACTCACTACTCAGCTCGACTTATCTCATTTATAACCCTAGCATTATTTACAAAAGAATGCATAAGCGGAGGAGGGCAAAACACCTTCCCAAGTAGGATAAATTATCTAATAAGACCATCACACCAGATCATTATGTAATTGTGTCTCATAAACTTTTAAATATTTCGTAAATTAGAGGAACTACAGTTGACTCTATTATAATTGATATTAAATTAATAATCTCTAATAATTAATAAATTTTTAAGGAACCAATTTGATTTCATGGTGGATAATTAATATTTTTTTTCACAAAAACTTTTTATAAAATTAATTATTAGAGAAATTAAAATAGTTATACATGTACATATATATCTCATTTGTTACAGTTTTTTGATATTTATATTTATTAATTTTACATAACTAAAATCAAAAATACTTGTAAATGAAAAAAATTATAATACCAGAACACATAATTTTTCATATTTATTAATTAGAAGAGAGTTGACTGTAACTGTCTCATAAATTTAAAAATTGTGAAGCGTATAGGAGATCGCAATGACATAGTGTGACAATCTCACCAAAAAAATTACTCCCCCGAGTAGGGCCCAAGTCAGGCACAAATGTGTGCCAGCCCATTAACACCAGCATTGGTTAATATATGCTGTTTCAAGCAAGCCTGATCACAAGAAGGGGAAGAACCAAGGAGCAAGTTTTATCCCAGGTTAGCTTTCCCAAAACATAAAACTTGAGCTGATAGTAATCTCATAACTATTTATTTTATGGCAATTCAAATCATGCACTTGTTTTTGTTCTTTGAGATTGTCTCATTTTTCAATGAAAAGCTATATCTGCTTTGATCGTACAACTATATAGTAAACAATGCCTTAGCCCCAGATTATGCTTCCTCCAAAGAGTCTATAAACCCATTAATAAAATGTAAAAAGCAATTTACTTGAGTACTCGTACACACACATATATACACAATCTATCTCATAGATTTGTGCAGCAATCCTGTAATTCCGACACCCTAGTTGTCTGTTCCCTTAAACAAGGTCATGAATCACATGGGAAGAAGTGTTAAGCACACCCCACGATAGACAAGCTCACTGCAAAAATTTTTCATTATTTCTATGATAATGCAGCTGAGCTCAACCATCTACTGCCGGGACCATCTTCATAGAGTCACACCTGTATATAAATATATCTTCTGAGTAACTCAATGATGAAGATTTTACAGTGCCATCTTTAACGAGCAAAAGATCCGACATATCAAAGCCAAAGTTATTTCCCATGCTATATAATATCTTAATTAGTAATGGATGCAGAGTATTCTATGTTGGGCATGGGTCTAGTGTTTCACACCATGAGCTAAATTTCAACCTCTGAATGCAAAGTTTTTATAACTTCTCTTCTTCCTTTTTTTATGAGGGTGGATTTTGGTGCAACAATGAACTTGTTTCATTGTAATTTAATGGTCATGAGTTAAGTTAATAACAACAGATTTTTGCTTTATCACATAAAATTGCATATATCTAACTATTCTCAAATTTTACAATAGTGACATTATGGGACTATTCCTTTTTTGATACATCGCCGGGGGGGGGGGGGGGGAGAGAATCTAACTACTACTTAACTTATATATTATTATGAAAAATCAAATTTACATCAACTGTGTAGAGAACGGATACTCACATCACCTTAATAGAATCTTGGTCCTAGACTAACCCTTTTTTTATTTTAAGAACTCGTCTTTACCTGGGTATGGTTTGTTAGGAGCAGGAGGGATAAAATTACTAGAAAACATTTCTAAGCTGGCTCAAAAATCCACTTTATAGGAGATCTGAAAATGATATTCAAACCCCATGGTCATGAATAATTTGAGTTGTACTGAAGGCCTGTTCATGATATTTAGTGTGGTTAAAATGCTTGTCGTGGGGAAGTGCCCTTCTTCTCCAATTATTGGAGTTCATAAGGACTTAGTTTATTTTAAGGCACCATTGATGGGATTGAATCTATTGAAAGCTAGCATTCTTTACTAAAAATTTATTCATTTATTTCGATGCATAGCACTTGGGCAAGTAATTAAGTATCAGTCACATTAATTAAATATATGTGCCACTTGTTAATGTGATTAATATTCATTGACTCGAATGCATTGCACTCAAAACTAATGAATAACAACTTTATTCTTTACATTTCTAAAAAGCAATGAAGGTTTTTTTTTTTCTCATGACATGGAAGCATATTGGAGTCTCCATTTAATATCAATGTCTCTACTTCACATCAAGCACTTTAAGTGGAATCCAACTCTTCTTCAACCATGGATTTTCTCTACCAAGAAGTGGGTTTCCCTTTCACCACCTAACTCTCCCAAAATAATAATTAAACTAGAAATCAAATCCATTATAAAAAAGGTTTGAGATTCTTTTCATCTTTTGAGGTGGGTTCTCCCAAATCTAGCTCCCCAATGGTCTACTGATCTTTCTTCTGTTTTTGAGCAATGGCCTTGTTTAGCGTCTAATATCATATGTTTGTATAGATCTCTTGTTCTTTCTTAAGGGTTAACAGGATCACTCATTAACCAATAACTTCATTTGTGCCTCTTAACTTGCAGAATGGACTCTTAATTAATTAGCTGTATTAGTTGGAACGTATAATGACTTCAAAGTCACGTGCCTCCTACCCTGTGTGTGTGAAGATTTTAATTTGGCCCATGGTTTTTGGCTTTGACAAGGATGAAGATAGATAATTTGTATTGGAAGATAGTATCAATCAGACTAAAATATAAGACGTCATAATGAGAGTACTGACTTAAACATAAATCAGTTTTCATTCATGACTAATAATTACTTGAGTTAGTGACTTAACCATAAAAAGATTATAATTATGTGTTATTGAAAATAAAACAGCTCATTTAAACGAGTTCTAACTCGGTTAGTACTGCTTTGTCATCCCGAAAGCTTTAAATCCGGGCGGAACGTGTGGGTGGCGGCCGGTGCAGTACTAGGTAGATTTTTGAGAGTCTCCCCTTAACTTGGATCAAAAAAGAAGATAAGACAATCTATTATAGTTAGAAACATGTATATTCTGCCAACTATTGATCTTTAATCACTCTGAAAGATAACAAAATATGTTGACAGAATACATTGGTTGGCATTTGGATTAATTGTATACATGAAGCATTCTCTCCAGAGTAGAAAAACCTATGTAGTTGGAAACAAATGTGCAAAAATATTATGTTGATTCAAGCATTTCTTTCAACGAGTAATCCATGTAAATAAGAGCATCTCCATTGAAGTGACTAAAAAATTAATTCATTAGTTGCTACTTAGACATATGAGTTGTTCATATATCATAAGCTAATGGACATGTTATTCCTTTTCCTATCTTAGTTTCAGACTGTTATATCTCTTTCTCTTTCTCTTTCTCTTTTCTCTTTCTCTAATATATCACATAAATATTAATGATTTTTTTTTTTTTTTTTTGACATTGTGGACCTGTCAAAAGATTAACTATAATTAATATTGTACTTAACAATTGACGACAGAAGTCTATGTTTAACATTTAACATAACTTGTCTAATATTGAAATAGTTCTTTTCCTCATTAACTAACATCTGACACTAATCCATATTATACCAACATCTCCACTAACTTCATTACATATTTATGTAACTAGAGATGTGGTATTCCATAAACATTGTTTAGTAATTAAGATTTTAAAGCTCTTAATGACTTGAACTTTTATTTTATTTTGCATTTTTTGGACTAATCCACGTGAGCATAGTTCTGTTTGTCTCTGTCATGACAAGGGTGAAAATGTTTTGTGTCCCATCAACAGTGATTTCTCTGTGTATACCAACTAGCACGAGGGTGGGCTGCAGTGTAGCGTCCACCCGGTAGGACTCGTATCGCCGCTAAAAGAAGATAGTTGCTACCATAATTTCAAAAAGGACACAAGGTGGGGGTGCCGTACACCATAACTAAGAAAAGAAGTGGCATGCATGTCTTAATCTCATGCCAAAATTTGAAAGATGAATTGACAGCATCCATTCTTTTGAGAAGTTTACCTAACAGTTGGTTCAAAAAATGGGGGTTTTTTTTTTTTCGTGATGGAAGTGATTAGTTTTGGTTTTTACGAATAGCTTTCTTGATTTGTTTGCTCGGGCATCATTTTGTTCCGAAGTCGAGAAAACTTTTGTTGCCTTTTGGAAGCAAAAGCAAAATATATAAATGCTTTGTTTCTTGCTCTTAGAAATTGGAATAATATTAAAAAAAAAATTGAATGAGATCGATATAGTAATGTTACAATGCACCATTTTAAACTATCATGCCATAACTTGTTTTCTTTTAGAACGGCATATATATAATAAAATATTATTAAAAATATATATTGCCACATAGAGCTCCGGTCATCAGAGAATAAGCTAAAATGATCAAAACTGAAATTCCATTTAATTTTTCAGTAGTTGTCGATGTCAATTCTCTAAATATACTATCATTTTAGAATTTTTCATTAGAAAATACAAAAAATAGTGTGTGAAGTAAATTTGTTTTTTTGTCTATATGTTCTTTAAACGATTTCCTGTTAACACTTGGAAACATGTAAAACAATTAAATTCATTCCATATCTGTTGTGGGTCAAAATGCTTTTCGTAGCATTCATTTGTACTTGCACACTGCACTGATCATTTAATTTTCTTTTTATTACCATGATCATATATACTCAGAAATTATTTAATTTTTTTTGAAATTATAAAATTATCTATTTTGCTTTTTCTATTGACTTCAATCTATAAAAAAAAAAAAAAAAAGAGAAAGAAAAAAAAGGTACATATTCCAAGCCACCCCACATTAAATTTTCAGGGGATGGGATGAATTTTTTTCTATGTATTATTTGTTAGCGCATCTAATATCTTGATAGTAACGATTTTTTCCATTCCACCAGACGTTGTAAAAAGTTCATAACCTGTAAAAAAAAAAAATCAATTAAAATTAAAAAAGTGCAAAAAAATAAATAAATGATTAAATAAAACAGTACACAAAAGTAAGAAATTGCATGTAATGTTCTTGCCTCTAATGGTTCTTGCAAAGAATAAGAGGCATTTGTTTCCTTTGGACCTTTGGACACAAGAACTCCAAACCCCTGTCCTCTATTGCGCAAAACCTATTTATTGTACATATACAAATCAGATATTCAGGTATTTGCTTTATTAAAACAATTTATCAAAAGAAATATTGTACAAAACACTTTTGAAAAAAATTACCTTAAATGCATCCTCATCACTTCGGTCATCTCCAATGTAGATGGGCAAAACATCATTAGAATTGGCATACCCTAAAAAGAGGTAACAAACAAAAAATACTTAGAGAATGATAAAACTATATTAAGTTCAATGCTATATTAGTACTCTGATGAAAAATTTAAGCAGGCTGTTCTTGTTGTGTGTGTGTGTGTATGTGTGTATATGACCTAGAGTAAAAACTCACCAAGTGACTCTAACAAGAATTCAAGGGCCTTTCCCTTGTCCCATTTGATGGATGGGCGGACCTCTAAAACCTGTTTCAAACAGATGGTCAGGCACATTTCACCTGTAGCAACATCACTAAAACAATGGACCATTTAAAATATATTAGATCAATAACTGAATGCCAAACAGTACCTTCCTCCCTTGAGTCAATCTAAGCTTTGGGTAATCATTGATCACTGATTTAACTAGCTCAGCTAAAGCAGTCCACCTCTGAAAAATCCAAGTTACATCAGTTCTTCAACTACTATGTACATGCATATACATATATATATATATATATATGTAAGAGACAAAAACAAATTAAAGAAATGGGTTAAATTTGTACCTTTTCATCAACGCAGCGAAAGTGTACGGATACACAGAACTTGTTGTTTTCCACCTTAGCTCCTGGAATAGATTTAGTTTTCTCCATCAAAGCTTTGTAGACCTGAAGATTATTAATGAAGTTAACAAATTAGAGATCCATGCATATTTATTTTATTTACTATATTTCATTAATAGAAAACAAACAAACCTCATCAATCATGGGTAAAAATTCTGTGGCGGGTTGGAAGAGAACGGCTTCATGATTACCCTGAACAATCATAAAATTAACACAAAAAATAGAAATTAAAATCACAAATAATGGAGTTTAGATAAAATTATGGTATTATTATGATAATAATACATTACTGCTCACTTTTTTGTATTGCCGACCTTTGGCTGGTCCCTTGATGTCCATGCCATGGCTGCCAGCATAATAAAGCTCTGATAATCTTACAAAGCTATACACCTTTTCAGAAGAAAAAAAAAACATAAATATTAATCATATACAATGAAGCCTAAAAGCTAAGCAACAATTATATGTATATGTGTGTGTGTGTGTGTGTGTGTGTGTGTGGGCATTATGTAGAAAATGTACCTTATCTCTGCACCTTCCGGTGACTATGGCTGTGGGGAAATACTTAGCAACGTCCCTAACAGCATCTCTCATCTGATTTTTACAAAAGCATACAAAAAAAAGTAAGAAGTTAGTTATTTGAATCAATGAAAATGTCAAGAAAGTTGAATCAAACAGAAAAGAACAGAACAGGAAACAAACTTCATTCGTCATGAAAGCTTGATCTGGGTCTTCGACAATAGGCGAGAGGGTACCATCGTAATCCAGAAAGATTACTATTTGCTTCCCCTTGGAGGCATTTGTTATCTGCTCGAACATGCTCAAAGCTGACGGATGATGAAGCTGATTTAAAGAAAATTCAAGAAAAATATATATATAAGTCATATATATTTATGTATATATATGATGTATTAATGTCTAATAAAATTGTGAATGGGGCTTTGATACATACAATCCAAGAATTTTGGTCTTCATTTTCAGAGAGAGTAGCGGCGGATTTATGAGTTGGAGAAGAAGCTCTCATGGAGTCAACCCATGCATTGATTCTGGCACCTCCCCCACCAGTTTCAAGTTTCTTCAAGCACTTCTTCCTTGAAATGGTGATGTGCCCACCGGGTGCAGCCGGCGGCTTCGGCACCGCTGGTGAGAATAGAGCCGAGTTTGACACGGCCACCGTTATCGTCATGCCAATGCCTGATTTTGTATCGGAAACCACCACATTCTGGTTAATCATTTCCTCTTTTTCTTCAAATCAAATCCCCTGCATGGTACCAAAAAAGTGATTAAAACTTGGAATCCAAAGCAGACCCATTAGAGGAATTGAGATATGAATGTTAATTACCCGAAAGTTTTGGAAGTTTGAGAAACAGAGCAGTGAGAGAAAGAACAATGAAGAGAAAACAGAGGTCTCTGTGTCCACACAAAGTGGCGCAATGCAATGAGCTCTGAAGTTTATGACTAAAAAAACACAGAGATTAAAACCTAGAAAGTAGAAGAACGAAGCGCACTAAGTCACAAAGTCACGAGAAGGCGAGTTGTCAATTTATAAGTAGCTTCACAGCACCAATGGACGAAGCATCGCCCCCCCTTTGGCACCCGCTTTACTAAGGTAATTGTGAATTCCTCTTAACACTTTTTTGGATTCATTCAATGCTTGTTTGGCATACACGAAAAAGCTAATTAACTCATTAGTTAGTTATTACTTTAATTTCAAAAAGTGTAATGATACGGTTTATCGAATAATATTTTAATTATAATTTTTTTTAAATCTAAATAGAAAGATAAAATATATTCATAAATTAATTTAATAAACTAAATCGCTATACAAAATATTTTCTTTTTAAAAAATATTCTAATACTTGAGTAATTTTCATAAATCAGTGAGTCTGAATGATCGATGAATTGACTTTAAAGACGTATCGTAAGTTCGGAAGTCCCGAATTCAATTCATCAAACTTATTACAAATGGAGTTTTCGAACAACTTTATTGGTAGAATTAGTCTAACAAAGTGAGGATACCATTTTCTTTCTTAAATCAAAAAAATAAATGTCAGTAAATAAGCACAATCAACAAATTTCTTTTGTGTTATGTGTAGGTTAAAGATAAGACAATGCTACCGTAATCTTAAGTATATATAAGATAATGTGTTTTAACTATTTAATAACTTATAAATTAGAAATAAAATAATTAAAATAAATAAAAACTCAATTTTAAAATCATTCTATAGTTAAAATACTAAATCTCATATGAGTTCGAGCTTACGATTGCATTGCACTTAAAATATGAGATACTAACTATTCTCACACTACATTATATGATGTAACGAAGTGATCCTCATATCAAACACTTTCTTTTTTCTTTTTAAAAGCTTGATTAATAACTAGGAGTAATGGTTTAAATCTTTACTAGTTCTTTCTTTTCTTATCCCTTACAGAACTTCAATCCTACTTTTTCTTTTGAGAATGAGTGATAATACCATTGTCCACATCGGCCCTACCAAGTACTTTCTCTACACACCGAGGTAGTCCTTCTATCTATAGATCGATTTTCTTAAACTTGGAGGAACTTAGATTTTTAGTTAAGATTTATGATATTGTTATAAAAATACTCCACTAATTAAGCTAATTAATATTCTCCATGAAGAAGTATTTCCATTTTAATTTTCATATCTCTTTGGGTTAATATTTTAAGTTTTGATAATAAAAATAAGGGTAAATTACACTGACCTTTTATAAAATTTCTGAAATTATACTGATCTCTTCTATTTTATATGACAATATACAAATACCTTTTACTTGTCAGTTTTTTTTTTTCAATTTTGACTAATTTTTTCTAACTTTGTTTGAAGATTTTTCTATTTTTTATTTAAAAACAAATTTAAGGTAAATAATTTATTTTTATTTTTATTTTATATAAAAATAACTTTTAAAATTTTTACCAATATTTATTTGAAAAATGAAAAAAGAAATTGAAAAAAAAAATGAAATAAATAATTTTGTCTTTTTGAAACAAGAATTTACTGAAAAAATATATTTATATATTATTAGATAAAATAAAAAAATTGATATAATAATTATAAATTTCAAGTAAGTCTATATAATTTATCTTAAAAAATAATTATATTTGAAAATATATAATGATAAAAAGAGATCAAGGAAAACCTGCCCCATAACTGTTCCATTTCAAATCAAGGGGCCATTTCACAAAAATGGTTTTATATGAAGTACTATGATCCTATGGGTGCATTGAATGCCTTTTCTAAATTGGTGCACATACTGTAGACGCATCTTTCCCTTCGTTTTGTGCTGTTCTGCAATCAAAACTACCCAAGTGGACGGTGTTAAAAATTTTTGAATGGGTTGGGGTCACATTTCATCCTTCCATTAATGTTATAATAGGTGTGTCATGACACATTTTTTATCAAAAGATATGATAGATTAGGATTAAAATAACATATTATAACATATTGTTACGTGATGATTTAATTTTATTAAAAAATATTTTTCTAATTTGAGTGATATTACACATCATAATCGTTTTTCTTGTTCTATTCTTTTCACTTATAAATAAAAAGTTATGAGATTTATATATATTTATTATTATAATAAATTTCACTTTTTAAGCAATATAATTATGAGTACATAACATTGTTTCTCCCTGTATATCTTTTGTTTTCTTCCTACGTTAATTAATTTTGCGTAGGAAAAAAATATCGCAATGAGTAGTTATATCAAATGTATTAATAATTTATGCTTCTTTTTTTCAAGGTTTTCTTTTTATGAATTTTTTGAAACTTAGACATTAAGAGATAAGGTTTACTGTAATTTATGTTCATGTATGTAAGACCTACTTACTTGTGTTGAGCATTCATTTGAAAAATTAAATTCTTTATACATAACAATTTCTAAATAAAAATCAAGGGATTGGTTTTTTTCAATAACCATAAAAACCAAAATTAGATGAAACAAGAATTCAACTATAGGTATATATTTGGTATATCTACCAAAAGATGTTACTAGAAATCTCAGCTTGCACGATGTTACAATTGTTGCACTTTGTTTAAAAGTCAGAAGCAATCACAGACTCAATAATGTGGTCCTCCAACTCTAATTATACATCAAATGCTCATTATATATATATATATATATATATATATATAGATCAAATACTCCCATTGTCAACCTTAACAAATTTTGAAACTGTCATAGCAACATTCAGATACATATATAAAGAATATATAATTATCCGATCGATGTTAGCGCAATAATAAAATTGTTCTATTGTAACATGATGGTCACAAATCTAAGTTGTAAAAATAGTCTCTCTATTTAAAAATAAGATTACTCATTAGATCTCGCAGTATTCAAGAGTCTCGTGTTAGGTAGTGTAGATCATGATAAGTATTGGATAATCCTTCAACCACGAATTTTTTTTTAGGGTATTTTTAGTATTTCACATCATTGTTATGTTGCCCTAATGTTATGTAATTATAATTAAGAGTTGCATCTCATTGTAATTTGTAACTTTTTCAGTATCATAGTAAAATTGCATCAGTCGTGGACGTAACTTTATTTTAAAATAAATTATGTAAAATTTTGTGTTTCTGTATATACGTATAATTTTAGACTTGTCTTTTTGTGTATATGTATGATTTTAAATTCATCTTTATTTTTTTTTATTTATTTTCATGTCTCATTAATTTTAATTGAGTGATTATATTCTAAACATCTTGTAATATTGAGAGTACCGTGGACTGGATCAACCATTTATTTTTATACAATTATATGGACTCAATATATGAATATAATAGTCTCACTTTAGTGTCAATAATGTGAGTTGAGAATTGAACCTGGACATGTGTGGTTGAACACTCAACAATCAAACCTATTTTATGTGCTATTTCAACGATTTCTGTCAGAGGAAGGTAGTTCGAATCTTCGGTTCACAAGTCTTATTAATTAATTAGCAGAAAATTAATGTAATGGTAAGCAATGCTTTACACCGCCCCTTGAAAAAGTTATAGAAACTAGCGGCTCCAAACCTAACCTGTAGCTTGAAAACCAGCAGCGTACTTGGTTGATTCGTCCCTTCAAATTTTAACATTAAACATCTGCATCTGTGGTATTCTTAAATGATTTGGTATATATCATGTGTTAATATTTTTTTTTAATAATGTTTTTTTATATATATTATATCTTACTTAAAAAATATATAACATATTATATATGATAAAATATTATTAAATTGATACATTATTAAGTTATTATACTGATTCATTCAAAAATTTCCCCTGAGATAATTAGACCATATTAACTCACGCTTTGCTTTTTCCTATTCCTTTTTTTTTCTTTTTTCTTTTTTGATAACATGGAACCCTCCTAAGGACTTAGTTTAATGGCAGCCAGGACCTTCGATCGAATGATACCCTTAGAAGGTAAACTTCGGATGCACCAAACCGCCCATAAGCCCTGTGCATCAAGTAAATCACAAACTTGCTGCAACTGAAGGAGTCAAACCCACACCAATGACTTTTATACCTCCCGAGACTCTTACCCTTACCAGGTGAGCTTAGTCCGGATGGGCTCCTATTCTTTTCTTTCTCATGCCACTTTCTGGCCTTTCACTAGGCAATTAAATTTTATATAATAATATTACTTTTCACAAGATGATGTCCTTATCATTATTATCTAGAATTTTCCATTTTTTAATTATGTACAATGTTTTATGTCCCTCCCATTTAGTCAACATGTAACCACCATTGTTCTTGTAACCGTGTCTATTTTCTCACAAGATATAAGACCTACTCTCACTCGTGTGAATAATCTTGTGAGTGTCAAATGAATTTTTTTACAAAAAATTAGACATTAAAATATTATTCTTTTCACAAAAGGTGAGTCCTTCCATTCAAAAGGCCCACCAATGAATGCACTCTTGTGAAAAGAGTCCATCTTGATGAGGAAGTGAGGTACAGATAGCAGTGAAGCGTAAAACATTTCTCTTTATTAATGATTTTGTATGTTTTGTAATCTTCTATTTTTTCCCGTGAGTGAATTCTGAAAATTAGAGAAGGGGGGGGGGGGGGGGGGGGAGGGGCATCACTTTATCAGCATTTCGCAGTGTTCACACATTCAAAATTGAATCAAATCTTCCCTGGTTCAGGAAAAAAATAATAATAAAGAAAGAAAAAAGTACTAGAATCAGGATTCTCTGTTTGTTGTGGTCAGAATGTTCTTGAAATGAATAAAATTATTGGAAAAATATATATTGTTTTTGTTTTCTATCTTTCTAAGGTACATTGCACGTTCAATGATAGTCGTCCACAAGATGAAACCGACCAGGAGGGTTTTCTCAGAATATTTGAGCAACTAAACTCCATTAAAAACTCGTCTTTAATTCTTTGCTAACATTTTCATTGAAGAAAAAGCTAGCTTAGCTTGAGATTCGTTGTGGGTCGTCAGCCAAGTTCATTTATGATCACATGTTGAAATCTCTGTTCATATCTGGGGAATCTCTTTTGATGTTCCTTCTACTAATTTGCCTCCCTTGTACAGTCAAAATCGGTGGCCATGAAGATGCTCTAGAACTACCTAGCTAGTGATAATTCTAGAGGGAGAAAGTGGGATGAGACAGAGAGAGAGAGAGAGAGAGGGTATTGTTATATATATACAATGCTTCAAAGTTCATGCAAGCGAAGATTGTCAAAAAGAGAGAGTTAGGCAAATCAAAGGGAGATGATTAAAGAAGAGATGAATTATTTGATTCAAGGTTAATCAGACGTAAAATGGAATAACTTTCTGATTAAGAAACCTTCATGAGGTTTAAGAGAACTAGTCGACCAGAAAAACAACCCGAATCTAGAAAGTCAAAGTTTTCCACGTGGCAACATGGGCATCTCTTGTGTCACCATGTCAGCATTTTTAGCACGTGACAATTACAATGGAGGATGCCGGTGGTAAATGCCGAGAATTTATTCTATGCTCCTCCTTGTCTTACAATTTTTTTTATTTTTTATTATGTGATAGTGTTATTAAATCAAAATTGTGGTGGAGAAGGGTGGAATCTGATTGGTAATAGATACAAAGAAGTCTCTGGTGACTTTTCACCACGGGTTGTGGGGCCTCGTATAGGAGCACGGGTCCAAAAGAAAACGGCCACGATGAGTTTGATTTGTTGACTTTTATGGTCATTAACACTACCAAATTTTGATTTTCTGCTCTTGCTAGTGGCTCTCGCAGACCAAAAGTTATTTCATGAGCACGTGCATGAGATTTTTTATAATTTTAATTATATAATAAATTTTATAAGAGTAATTATGAAAATTCATACATACTTTATATAAATATTTAAAATATTAAGTATTACACTATTAGATTTTTTGGCAAAACTGTTTTTCTCTTCTTCCACCGTTAGTTATTAGTAAGATGATAATATCATCCAATAAAATGTAATTGATTTTCATAAATTTTAAAATTATTTTAATTTTATTAAAAGTAATATATATGTATATATATAAAGATTTTAAATTTATAAGAGAGAATTATATTGCATTAAATGCGTTCAATTAAATAATTTCTCCTCTCCAACTCCCGGGACATAAAATTATAATATTTTTTTCACCTCAATTTGAATTGGAAAACCAAAATTCATTGCTTAATTCAATTGACAATTAGAGCTTAAAGGATAGACGTGACTGTCAAAGAAAGAGAGACTTAATTTGATGCGCTGTAAACTAGTTCGGATATCCCTAACTCATCCATAAAAATAAAAAGAGGTCCATAATTAATGCATTCAAACTGCTTGGAAATAAATCAAAAAAAAAAGATTATCATGGTTTCTCATAAAATGTGATAAGGATAATTTTGAGATAATGATAGAATAGAATTATTGTGATTTTGAATTATAGTGCCAACACATAATTGATATCACAATGAGGTTAGATTTTTCAATTTTCATTGCTAATTCTCCAATATTCGCCAATGAGTCATTGACTAAAGGCATATTAGGGAATCCAAGAAACAGGCCAGTTGTGGTTAAAATTAACTCATTATTATGTTGATTTATGTTCATTGACATTGCTCTACTTCATTAAACTTTGTGCTTGTAGATAATATATATCAACCAAGTTTACTTTTATTTTATTTTTATATTGTTTGTACTAGTATAAATTATAATAATGATTTCTCCATTTTTCTTGATTGTGAAAATATACTTGTAACGTGGAGGAAAAAACGAAAATCCCCACATGTCCAAGTAGGGCATCAAAAAGGAACCACATGTCCAATTAAAGGATATTTGAAAGCATGAAAAGTTTATAATCTTAACCAAAGTAAGAATGGGAGAGTTTCAGATTTGAAGAATAAGATTCCTTAAAATTAATTATTGTAAAATAAAATTTGAAAAATATAATTAATTTATTATTTGGTGTTTCATAAAAATTATGCAAAATTAATTCTAACCATTAATTTTTCTTTTTAACCCTTATAGTAAGTAATGTGTTAGTAGTGGGTTCATGAGTAAAAGTTATAATGAGTCAAACTTATTTTGAGAAACGGTTTTTTTTTTTTTGTAGTTTTTCTGAAACTTGATTTTGAAATCAAAATTTTGTAAGCCTCATTACAAAACTCGGTTCTAAAAAAAAATAGACAAATATTTTAAAAGTTGATTTCACACTTCTACATAGTCCAAAATTCACGGTTTAGGTGGAAGTAAACACTTCAAACAAACTCTAAGTCTCAACATACATTCAACAAAAAAAGTAATTTTTTTACATTTTCAGGTTACTACCATCGTTCCAAACGAACTCTTAGAAATTGTGTAGTCAATCAATATCTAATCAGTTGACAATTAGTAAGAATATGAATCCAAATCAAAATAATCTACATTGTGCTGCAAAGCCCAGGTAAGGAGAAGGATATCTTATCATATCCTGCCCTTGCAGCAACGTTTGGGTCACGAATCAAGATTTTGGCCACTTGCCGTGGCAATGGCATATCTGTAGGTTCCAAGTTTAGAACAACGGAAAAAACTGCCAAAATAACTAGATTTTGTAGCTTTCGGTTAAAAATGCCAAATTGGCCCCCCACCACAACCACTAGGAATGAGAAAAAAACGCAGACGCTTATGTGGGGCCCACCTTCATTCCAGATATGACGTGTCATCTTTGCCTGGCGATGATTCATCTGGGCCCACTAATCATGCCCGCGCAAAGTGCTCCACCCACTTAGTCCCACCACCCCCCACTTATTTCTTTCTCCCCCACCTTTCCAAAATCCGAATATCCTCTCCTCCTTTTCTAGATTTCTCTTGAATTAAATATATGGACTACATAATTCCAAACATTATATATATATATGTGTGTGTGTGTGTGTGTGTGTGGGCGTGATGATAATTTCTAGAGGTAATGTTAAAAGTGGAATGTTATTATGGTGTGCGTGGAGCATCTTGTACAGAGTAGTCCCAATGTGAGGGGTCCTTACACTTGGTTCAAGATTATGGTCTCATGTGTGAGATTTTTGGTGAAATAATTCGACAAGACGATCACGTTATTTCATTATTAAATTGTGTCGGTGTCAACGACTAGCTTGAACTCGTCAATAATTTCTTTCTGTACTCTTAGACAGACATCGTGATGAGTCTCGGTCTCATTGATAATATCTCTATACTACCTTTCTAATAGTGAAGGACATGCATTGGTGACTTGTGAACTGTCATAAGACTCAAAAAAATGTCAGGATTTGCCTCAATGCTAAAACGGTAAATGATTGTCTCACTAATATCGACTATTGCAACAACTTTTTTTTATATATATTTAGAAAATAAAAGTACAATGCACAATATTGCAATCTGGGTTTTAAAGTCATCATCATTCAGTTAACATGTGATCTATCAATAGGATCAACTCATTAGCCTATAAGGTGCTCAGATTTGCATTTTAGGGAATCTCCCACCTCAAAAATTGGTGGAAGAATTGAAGGACAAAAGGTTTACTGTTGTATTGTATATAACCAAAGTTTTTAATAGTTAAGAGACATCTTGTATTTGATTTTACTAAAAATTGTCACGATTTTAAAAAATTTCAGAGTGAAATTAAGTGGTATTATATTGATTTCAGTCATAGAAAAAAGGAAGACGATTAGATTTGATTAGATTATGTTTAGTTTATCTTTTTTCAATCTCATGTAGGTCTTCTTTTTCAGCTTTTTATTATTTATTTTATAAAAAAAAAACCCCTATAGTTTGAAGCTTAATTAGATGAATTCAAGCAACATAATTATTGATACAATATGGTGTATCGTCCAAAGTTAGGCAAAAATAACATATTAACTTCCCTCCTTATCACGTCCTTAAAGTTTCTTGTATCTTCGTTAGTGCTTGGGGCACCAACGAAGACTATACAAAAAAAAAATGATGATGCACTTGGCCCAAGTCTAGTGCCATCAACTGACACCATCTGTCTCTTCTCAGAGGAAACGTCGCTTTTTCAAGCCTGCTATAATATCAGCGTGAAAGAGTTAGTACGGTTCAAATTACACACAACCCAACAATTGATTCGCCTTCAAAAATTGATAGTGTATAAATATATATATATATATTTGATTTCTTAATATCAAAATTTTATTTATTTTTATATCATTATATATAAAAAAAAAATATTTATTTTTTAAAATCTCTCTCTTTTTCTATGGAATAAGTTTTTCATTCATACCCTTATTTAAAATTACTAATGAGAACAAGTTTGTTAGTATGAAATTTTTTTTTTTTTTTTGATGACGGGGACCTAAGGACGCATGTCTATTAACAGGACATTCGGTTCTGTATGTTACTCCTAGGAGATAAAACTTCAGATGCATCAAATCGTTCAATAATCGAATGCATCGGATAAATCGTGAACTCGCGTAAGGACGAAAAGTCGAACCCTGGCCAGCAAGACGATTGCCTTGGAGGCTCTCACCCCTTTCTACTTGCGCTACGTCTTACTAGGCTTTTTTTTTTTTTTTTGAGACCTCGTTGAATGAAAAAAAAATATAGTGAGACTAACGTTTTATTACTATTTTACTAAACTATTTTTTCATTGAGTGGGTCCTATTCCTAGTCAAAAACTTAAAATCATGATTAAAGTGAGTAGATATGTCGAAGCCAAGTTGACAATCATTGAATAATTGAACACTCTGAACATTTCTCCAATCTAGAGAGTGAAAGCCCATTTGGCTTTATAAAGATAACCAGGATTTGATTTGATCAGGGACTTGCCCTTGATTTGATTTGATCCCATTAGCCCTTGTGGTGACTAGACTGACAGAGTGAGAGTTTAAATGTGATTTGTTTTGCACCATTTGAAGAGAGGAATTTCACGTGCTTTGTTACAAATTGAAAGGGGACTTTTTCCCTTGGAAAAAGACACGCGCATAGAGTATATATATAGGCATATATGGCCAATATAAAAGGCTCTCTTATTCCGCATGATTTGTGAAAAATGAGTAGGAGACAACTTTATATGTATTGTGTAGAGGACTAATTTACACGTTGCATATATATCACTATATATAGATACATACACGTATATATATAGGAGCTATGAATTGTATAAGATAAATATAGTATATGTCAGAATCATGTATTTTAATTCAAAATTATTATTGAACTCTTTTATTTTTAGGTTTGAGTCTAACTCGAATTTATTATTTTTAATAACTTTGTTATTTTTGTTATTATTTCATTTTTCAAGTAGAATAGGATTTTTAATATTTATATATATGGTTGTAAGTTTTAGATAGAGACATTTTTTATTTTTTATAATTAATATAAGGTCATATCCATCTTATCACATTTAGTGTTGCATCAAGTGGTCACGCCTCCCTCCCATCAAAAAATACTTAATTTTTTTTATTTAGAAATTATCTCAATAAATTTTTTATATTTTCAAAAGGGTTTCTACCCCTGAATTCTAATTATTATATTTTTGCCTTTTTTAAATCAATGGCAAGATATCAATGATTCTTTTACAAGTTGCCCTATCAAAAGTAAAAACATGCGTCGCTTTCTTACGCACCCACTCTAGTTAGAAATGGCCTGTTTGGATACCAATTCAAAATATGTTTCACTCATTCTCAAAAATGAAAAAACAGTTTGGATACCAACTCTGAATTTTACTCCCAATACAACTCCCAAAAGCTGTTTCGAATCTTCTTGTAGAACTTGGGCTTAACCAATTTACCCAGAACGTAAGCTCTCGATCTAAACACGAAATTCAAAGAAAAGACAGAGAAGAGAACAAAGAAACCAAGAACAAAAGCGAGAAAAAAGCAGCAGCGAGAGCAACCTTTGCGGGACCCTTCGTCTTCGAGAAGCCCTTCTTTTTCGATGACATCGCATTCCTTCCAAGGCTTCTGGCCCTTCCGGTTGTGTCGTCCAGCAGATCTGTCGTCAGGTGAGATCTTGCGAGATCCGGGCTTGAGAGATCCTGAAAACCAGTTGGAGGACTCCCGAGAGTGGCGGCCCACGAAGGAGTGAGAGTGGGGTGGTGAGCCCGTCGGGCTTAGCACTGGCGAGGAGTGGAACGACGTCGTGGTCTTCTCCCCATCGTGGGAGTCACGCGACAGGCTCTGGACAAAGTACATCGGCCGTCTAGGCGACCTCGTCGGCAACGATGGTGCGAGGCTTGTCACCTGAGGAAGGGTTTGATCCGGCTGTCAGCCGAGGAAAAACCGAGAGGGAGTGAGAATGGAATGACCTGACAGCTATTTTACAGTTCGGAAGAAGTTCGGGAGAAAAAGAAAACAAAATAAAAAAACAAAATTTTTATTTTTATCAAAGTATAGAGAAAAAAAAAAAAAAAAGAAGAAGAAAAAAGAGGTCATTATTCTTGTTTGAATGTTCAGTAAAATAAATAAATAAATAAATTATAAAAAAATTATTTGATAATTATATTTTTTTATATTTAAAATTTTTAACACTGATAATTATAAATACGTTTTGTATTTTAAAATAATTTATTAAATAAATTTTATTTTCTCTTTAAATTTTAATTTCTGAAGAGTTTAAATAAATTAATTTTAATTTCTATTTTATCCAAACACATTTTCACAGTTTTTAACTCAGAAACTGAATTCTGATTAGTATAATCAAACGCATTTTCGCAGTTTTCAAAAAATCAATTACAAAATTTTGAAACACATTTCAAAAACATTTTTCTGAAAATCATATCTAAATCACTATCCAGACGCAGCCAGAGTATTTGGCTCTTTCCTTGAAATCATGATTTAGACCCCCAATCGGGATTTTGGTAGTGTTTGGGAGACTTTCACAAAATCAAGTTTTGTAAGTATGACTCATTAAATCCCAGTTGTAAAATAGAATTTTAGAGAAAAAAATTAGAAAAACATATTTTTCAAAATAAGTTTAGTTTTTTACAACTTTTTCTCATGAACTCACACCACTTGCACATTACTCAATATATAAAATACAAAAAATTAAAAATAAATTCACAATTTGAATCACTTTAACATAATTTTTACTAAATATTCAAATAATAAATTGATTATATTCTTCCAAATCTATTCTCTAATAATTAAATCTTTATAAACAATTCTCTAAAGGATGAAATTCTCCCAAACGAACTCTTAGAAAGACTTAAACCAATTAAAAACTAAAAAATCGGGCCAAGTCTTCCAAGAAAATCATACATATTAATGGACCAATGTTCCATGTATTAAGCATTAATTCCTCCATGGTTCTCATCTTCTTCAGAATAATTCCATGTATCAAAATAAATTTCAATAAAAATTTGGTTCCCATTATAGGTTGACCAATGAAAGTTTCAATTTGGTCCACTTGGAAACTTTTTATCACAAGTGGTTCGTTAAATGTATTTTGTAAAATATATATATATATATATATATATATATATATTCAACATTCATATCTTATCAAATAAGAGATTGGTCCATCTATCTTTTTTATCAATTTGGTCCACTTGGAAACTTTTTATCACAAGTGGTTCGTTAAATGTATTTTGTAAGATATATATATATATATATATATATATATATATATTCAACATTCATATCTTATCAAATAAGAGATTGGTCTATCTATCTTTTTTATCATATGATTTTTTAGGATTAGGAATATAACGTATAGTTAGTAATATTCGATACAGGATGAAAAAAATAATACAACTTTTGTTCTTGAAAATTTCGACATAAAAAAATGAAAATGAAAAAAATTACAAATTTGAATTTTTATTAATATTAGTTTTTTTTTAATAAAGTATATTCAATCATCTAGTGAATCATGCCATTGAAAAAATAATAAAAATAATAAATAAAATATCATATGGTACCATTGTGACTGATATGATCATATATTATTACCAGGCTTTAAATTTTAATATTGTCAACAATGAATATAAGAAAGTTAAGATGGCCGATAGCGATATATTCAGTGGTAAATCTACATATACTTCGGGGGTTATGGTCTCTCAAAGTTTTGAAAATTATATTTTTAACCCCTTTTTATTATAGAACTTTTTTAAAATTTAGGATTCCCTCCTCCCAAATTTTTATAAGAAACTTTCTTAAAATTTAACTTTAGACTTTTACCCCTCCTCTGAACTCCATGGTTACGATCAATGACCGGTGATGTTATCGTAGTTATACACCACTTAGAGAATTAATATTTTGTACGGATGAAGATAAATTGAGTGAGCAAGGTAATTTTTTTTAAATAAATTAAGTATAATAAAGTATTTTTTACATGTATTATACGTGATGCTGCACTTTTTGACTCGCAACACGTAAGGGCTCCGTGACCTGTAGAACACTCAGAAAGATGATCAGAGGACCACCGGATTGGCTCCGGCGGTAGCCGCTCCGATGCTTAAGTGAGTAAGGGAATTGAAAGACTGTATTGAAAGTCAAAGAATGAGCATGAAATCGATAGCGTACCTCTAGGGTTTAATATATAGGCCGAAGCTTTCCTAAGTTGATTAGGATTCGACGCCATGAATATAGGGATATGATCATCGGAGATTGCAGTTACCTTGTGGGCATTAAGTCGTGGATGGAGATAATCATAAATGGTAGTTTCCGTATTGGAGACTACTTCCTTATCCTCTGCCCGGAATCCGCTAAGGCGGAGATAATCATAAATGGTAGTTTCCGTGCTGGAGACTGTTACCATATTCTCTGCTCGGAATCCGCTGAGGCGGTGACGAGATCTGAAGCTCTGGTCTGGACCCTGTGATCAGTTCTGGATATATTTGTTTGGTCACTTCCGACCTTATGTGATGATCTGGATGTCATAGGCTGAACGAGAATCATGCTAGCTGAACATAAATCGGACTGTGGTCATACGTGTCAAGTGTTGATTGGCCTGTCTTTTTATGGTATATCAGTTACTCCCCCCCCAAGTCCTAGTTTGATGTAAGTAACTAGGGCTAAGAGAGTTATGTGTCTCGCTTTTTCACCTTCCAAGACAATCGTTGGGGCGCCATTTATTGTGTAGTCGGCGATTAAGTCTTTTCAAGGTCACAATCATACTGGGCGGACAGTTGGTTTTCTCGAGATCATCATTGTTCTGAACCGTCATGGCGTTTGGGCTTGGTGGGTCCCTTCTGATATCGTGTTTATAAATACGGGATGAGATTTTTGAAATGACCTTTCCCTCGACATTTTTACTGTGCTAGAAGATTTCATCCGCCATTGTTGGTTCGTGCGATCTTGAAGAATACAGATCCCCTAAGTGAAAACAGGTTCGACTGATTTTTCCCCCTCTCTTGCTTCTTTCTTCTTGAGTTTGAGAATAATGTCTGTTCCTTCGGAATCTCGAATTGTGAATGAGGGAGTAGGAGACCATTCTGAGGCGGCTGGTCCGTCTGTTGTAGGAGATGTAGGTAACCCTGCTTTTGAAATTATTGAGGAGAGGCCTGTTGATCCTCCCCCTAGTCCAGGGGTTAGAATAGTCGATGCTTTCGAAGAGCCCCGAGACAGGGCCGGGGAGACCTCTGGTAGGTCTTCTCATAGAGAAGAGGGTGAGAGTGCCGTCACTCAAAGCCTCTTGGATGAATGGAGGGTGAAATTTGAATTTCCCCCCAATGTGACTTGCAGAGTTCCAAGACCCATGGACCGTCCCCAAGATGTTAAAGCCGGGGAGATTTGCGTTTTCCTTGCCTGGTTTGAAATGGGCTTAAGGCTTCCATTGCCGGATTTAGTCAGGCAATTCTTTTGCTGGTTCAAGCTCTGCCCTGCCGACCTGAATCTCAATAGCTGGCGGCATCTTCTAGGATTTATGGTGCTGGGGCATCTGAACAAAGTGGAGGTGTCTCTGGACTTGATCCGTAGCAATATGGATCTGAAGTTCAAGCAGGCAGAAGGCCTGTATTATATGTCCTTCGAGAAGGGGTTCCGACCCCTGTCTTCCGTTCCTACTTCCAACAAGACGTGGAAGAAGTGGTACTTCTTCGTTGGAGGAGGATGGGAGCATACGGACTTTCAGGCCGGAGAGATCTCGTCGTTTCCTTGTGTTACGGGCCATAGGGGTGAGACTTATTCTCTTGGGTTTACTTTAGCTTTGCTTATATCCTCAGAACTGACAAACTTGGTATTTTTCATTTCGTTTGTGCAGTCAAGAGTGCTCGGAAGAGGCCCAAGTTTACTAAGGCTCTGCAGGATCAGTACCGGGTTTTGCTTTCAACTTCTAACCGGGCTCATACTGTTATCGTCACTCCGGACCAAGTGATGGCCACCCGTAGCGCAGAGTTGAAGAGGAGGCTAGCCTCGAGGTGGGAAGTGCCGAAGCCTCAAGTGGTGGGGGAGTCTTCCTCCCCAGCTGAGCCTGATGCTCCTTTAGAAGTGAAGAGAAGGAGATTGATCTCTGGTTCCCCTGAGCCCTCCCCTGCCGAGGCTGAGGAAGCCGAGCCTGCCATTCCTGTATCGGCTGTTCCTCCTGGTCCGAGCAAGAGGTCTAGGAAGGGGAAAGCTCCTGCCGCTCCTTCTGAGCCATTTGTTGAGCCGGATTATCAAATTGCCAAGAAGGCATTTGATCGAATATGGGCTCAGGGCCCACATCGGTACAGAGGGGATGATCCCTCCAAACTGATGACTGAGATGATGACTCTCCAGATGAAGGTAACTTCTGAAGCCTTTCCTTGGCCTTTTGTTTGCTCATTTGTTTCGTTCTAATTTATCTGTCTTGCTTTATACAGAGCATGCATAGTTTAGCTGCTCTGATGGTGACCCCCATGGGCCTTGAGGAGGCCGAGAAGCTAAGGACAGAGGTGGACGAGATGAGACTGGAGCTCGGAACAGCCCGTTCCAAAATTCAATCTGCTGAAGAGAGTCTGGAGAGAGCTACCACCAGCCTTAAGGTGGCAGAGTCTGAGAGGGATATATTTGCTCGGACGGTTGAGAGGCTTGAGGCGGAGCTGGTTGGTCTCCGTAGTTCCATTGACCAGAGGGTTCAGGAGGCAGTTGGTCAAGCCAAAGCTGAGGCTGAGATGGAATTAAAAGAGGAAGTTGATCAGATGGGTGATGACCTGATCCTGCTCGGCTTTGAGAATTTCCGAACTAGATTCCAACTTCAGTTCCCGGACTTTGACGTGTCATCAATCGTTCCTCCTGAACCCACCTCATCTCGTCCTGATCCGGATAAGACTGCTGGGGCTCGTGCCCTTAATTTGGAAGAGGATGCAGGCCCCTCTGGGAAATCCTGAGGCTTTTATAGGCTTTTGCCCCCTTTTTTTTTTTTTTTTTGATGTAGTGAATACATTTTCCCTTCTGATCAATAAGATTGACTTTTCTTCAGATTCTGCTTGTATTTTTTCTTCTTATGAATTTTGTTGCAAGTGCGGCTGCTCTGAACCCTTTGCATGCTAGATCAAATAGTTGCTTTCTTAATCTTCAATACTTGTCATGGAATAGTGAATATAGATCTGCCTTATTAAAATAAGAAGAGAAAGTAGATATAGCCAGATGGATAGAGCCTGACAGAGCGGGAGTGGGCCCCTGTAGAGTTCTGAGATAGACTGCTCTGAATTAAGAGTCGGTGAGGTTAACCGAGCAGCTTGTGCTCGTTATTATGATGCTCGGTATGCTGAGTACTCGGGATTGGGATATATCCGATCTGCTTGGTCTTTGTTACGTGTCTTGACCTGTTATGAAATAGTTAAGACCAGTAGGTCTGAATGGGGGTCTATTTACTTTAGACTTTGTTCCCCTCTTTATTAATTTGGGAGCTTTAGTACTGGACTGCGGTCTATGTCTTGAGAATTCTGCACTCTGTCTCTTGGTATATTGAAGAGGCTTATTTAATGCACCGCTTAGTCATTTGACCGTCGTTTGGGTTTTCAAGGCCACTCTCTTTTTCACCGTTGCGACGGTTCAGTTGGGTGGCTTTTTGGATTCCAAGAGTCTATATATATGGAAACGGGGCATACGGTTGTGCTCAACCCTTTTGCTCCCCGATTTGCTCGTGAGAGAAACCTCATATGCTGCCGGAATTTCTCCCATTCGTCCGGAGATGATGGAAGATTCCTTGCCTGAGTTAGGAATAATGAGCCTGTGGCCGAGAGTTAACCTCCCCCTTTTTTCAGTCTCCAAGGAAGGATTGAAGGAGGTCCAAGTCTTCTTGTTTCCTCTGGCATCCGGTCGAGATTTCTCCGATTGGTGGTGGCCCCTCCCTGATTCAACCGAGGCCTGGGGTGTTGGTGATGAAGACGAAGGTGAGTTGCCTTCCCTTCCTCACGCTCTGTTAGAGACCCTTGCACTAAGTGGCTGGGGTGAAACAGACGGTGTGAAGAAGAAGATTGAAGGTAGACTACCTTCCCCCCCATGCGTCTTGGCAGAGACCCTTGCTTTACTCCTCTGAGGAGTCATGCCGATTACAAAGGTGGAGAATGAATAGTCTCCTGAGGCTCAGAGCCCTCATCATCCGTTGGTCGTGGGACCAGTGATAGTGATGATGAAATGGCCTGGGCACTACTTGATGCAGATTGGGGTTCAGGGTTCCTTCCTTTCAAATGGAGCCGATGAAGGCGGTTTTGAAGGTTTTGGATCTTGTGCCCCTTTATCATCCCAGGAGAAGAGCCATTATGTTGCCAAGCGTAGCTTCTGTAATAGCTTCTGTAATAGCTTCTGTAATAGCTTCTGTAATAGCTTCTGTAGTAGCTTCTGTAATAGCTTCTTGGTACTGATGTAAATCTTTTTGAGTTATTAATAAAGTTGAATTTTTTCTTTTCTGAGCTGATACTTTCTGTGAATGTGCTCTTTTGAAACTTAAGCATCTTCTAATGTGTTGCCGATTGTTCTGAAAACAAATCAAAAACTTTGAAAAATGCCAGAATCGAAGTACTTCACCTTTGGTTGAAACCATGGTGCTGATTTATTTGACAGATAAGTCAAATAATGTAAGTGTCAGATCCGAGGTATTCCGTTCTAGTAAACTTTAGTTGACAGGTGCTCGGAATTTCTGCCTTTGGATAGACTGGATTACAGAACCCGCTAGTTGGGGATGGTCCAGGCTCTGAGGGCCTGTGCATTAATAGATGGACCAAGTCATAAGACTTGTGCATTAATAGATGGACCAGGCTCTAGAGGCCTGTGCATTAATAGATGGACCAAGTCATAAGACTTGTGCATTAATAGATGGACCAGGCTCTGGAGGCCTGTGCATTAATAGATGGACCAAGTCATAAGACTTGTGCATTAATAGATGGACCAGGCTCTGGAGGCCTGTGCATTAATAGATGGACCAAGTCATAAGACTTGTGCATTAATAGATGGACCAAGTCATAAGACTTGTGCATTAATAGATGGACCAAGTCATAAGACTTGTGCATTAATAGATGGACCAGGCTCTGGAGGCCCGTGCATTAATAGATGGACCAGGCTCTGGAGGCCTGTGCATTAATAGATGGACCAGGCTCTGGAGGCCTGTGCATTAATAGATGGACCAAGTCATAAGACTTGTGCATTAATAGATGGACCAGGCTCTGGAGGCCTGTGCATTAATAGATGGACCAAGTCATAAGACTTGTGCATTAATAGATGGACCAAGTCATAAGACTTGTGCATTAATAGATGGACCAGGCTCTAGAGGCCCGTGCATTAATAGATGGACCAGGCTCTGGAGGCCTGTGCATTAATAGATGGACCAAGTCATAAGACTTGTGCATTAATAGATGGACCAGGCTCTGGAGGCCCGTGCATTAATAGATGGACCAGGCTCTGGAGGCCTGTGCATGAATAGTCTTAAGGAAGTATATAAAAAAAAAAAAAAATTTTTATTGATAATACTTCCGCAAGTGTTCTACGTTCCATGGCCTAGGAACAGGTTTCCCAGTCGTGTCTTCAAGCCAGTAAGTGGTAGGTCGAACGACCTTCGTCACTTTGTAGGGGCCCTCCCAATTTGGTGACAATTTTCCCATGGTGGGATCCTTGGTGTTCTGAAAGACTCTTCTTAAGACGAAGTCTCCAACTTGGAAGCTGACTGTCTTGAGTCCTATCCTGGATTTATTGACCATTCTTTGTTGGTAGGCTTCCATCCTGATGCTGGCTTGATCCCTTCTCTCCTCGAGCAAATCCAAGTTCTCCATCAGCTGCTGATCATTGGATTCTTGCTCAAAGGCCTCAGTCCTCAGGGTTGGCATACCGATTTCAACCGGAATTACTGCTTCTGTCCCATAGGCTAATGAGAAGGGTGTTTCAGAGGTGGGAGTTCTTCTGGTTGTACGGTAGGCCCAAAGGACTCCTGGGAGCTCTTCTGCCCACTTCCCTTTGGCTTGTTCCAGCCTTTTCTTTAACCCATCAAGGATTGTTCGGTTGGTGACCTCTGCCTGCCCATTTGCTTGTGGATGGCCTGGAGAGGCAAAGTGCTGCCTGATGTTGAGATTTTCGCAGAATGCCTTGAAGCCTTTACCAGTAAATTGTGTCCCATTATCCGAGATAATTACACGTGGTATGCCAAACCTGCAGACAATATTCTTCCAGGTGAAGCTTTCGACTTCCTTTTCTGTAATATGCGTTAAAGGCTCGGCTTCGGCCCATTTAGAGAAGTAGTCGATAGCCACCAGGAGGTACTTCCTGTTTGGAGATGCTCGTGGTAACGGGCCCACAATGTCCATTCCCCATTGAGCAAAGGGCCAGGGGCTAGGAATCGGGATGAGCTCGTGCTGAGGCTGGTGTTGGTACGAGGCGAATCTCTGACATTTGTCACACTTCCGAACATACTCTTTAGCCTGTTTCAGCATGCCGGGCCAGTAGTAGCCTTGTGATAGAGCTCGGTGGGCTATAGTTCTGCCCCCATTGTGATTCCCGCAAATTCCCTCGTGAATTTCAGCCAAAACGTATTGTGACTCGTCTGGAGCCAAACATTTTAACAGAGGTTGAGAATATGACCTCCTGTAAAGTTTGTTGTTCAAGATCAGGTACCGAGCCGCTCTGATTCGGATTCTCCTGGCTTTGTTTTTATCCTCTGGGAGGAGCCCGGATCTTAGATACTGGAGGATTGGGGTCATCCAGCTCTGGGACTGTTCATCAACTTGAGCAACTGATGCTCCCTTAATGCTGGATCCTGGCTGAAAAGAGATTTTAACGGTGGAGTCTGTTTCAGACTTGAGGCGGGAGGCCATGTTAGCCAGAGCATCTGCTCTGCAGTTCTGACTTCTCTCAATCTTCTGGATAGTGAAAGTCTGGAAAGAATGCTTTAAATGGTTCACCAGTTCGGAGTACCGAAGCATCCTGTCATCCTTAATGGCAAACTCTCCCAAAACTTGGCTTACTACCAGTTGGGAGTCAGAGAAGACATCGAGGTTCTAAGCCTCGCATTCCAGGGCAAGCTTCATCCCTAAGATTAGGGCCTCATATTCAGCTTCATTATTAGAAGCTTTAAATCCCAGGCTGACTGCTTTTTCCGACGTAAGACCATCAGGGGACTGTAGCACCAGTCCTACCCCTGATCCTTGATCGGTTGACGATCCATCAATATATAGCAGCCAGGTTCCTGTAGTTTCGGCGATTTGTGCTTTGTTCTGCAGTGCCGGGGTGAACTCGGCTACAAAATCGGCTAAGGCCTGCCCTTTGATGGAGTTTCGGGGTACATATGCTATGTCAAACTCCCCTAGCTCCACAGACCACTTGACCAATCTTTCCGATACCTCGGGTTTCCTCAGTATTGACTTTAGAGGATAAGCAGTTGGAATCTCAATTGGATGGGCCTGGAAGTAAGGTCGGAGCTTTCGGGCTGATACGACCAAGGCATAGGCCAGCTTCTCTACTTCTGGGTATCTTCTTTCCGTGTCGAGTAGTGCCCTACTGACGTAGAATATAGGCCTCTGTACTCCTTTGTCCTGTCTGATTAGTGCGGAACTGACCGCGTTCTCAGAGACTGCTAGGTACAGGAGCAGCTTTTCTCCCTGTACAGGTTTTGACAGGAGCTCTGGAGAGGCTAAATACTCCTTTAGTTCTTGGAAGGAATGCTCGCATTCTTCTGTCCATTGCAAAGCCTTGCCGCCCTTTAGAGCTTTGAAGAAAGGTAGGCAGCGATCGGTGGACTTGGATATAAATCTGCTCAATGCGGCGACTCTGCCGTTCAGTGCCTGAATCTCCTTTCTGGTCTTTGGCGACTTCAGTCCAATCAGGGCTTGGATCTGAGTGGGATCTGCTTCGATACCTCTTTGAGAGACGATGTACCCCAAGAATTTTCCCTTCGTAACTCCGAAGGTACATTTCGAGGGGTTGAGCTTCATCTTGTGCTGTCTGAGGATATCGAAGGTCTGGGCTAAATGCTGGAGGTGGCTGCCTTTCTGGAGGCTCTTTACCAGCATGTCGTCGATGTATACCTCCATGGTGCTGCCAAGCAGTGGGCTGAACATCTTGTTCACCAACCGTTGGTAAGTGGCTCCAGCATTCTTTAAACCGAAAGGCATCACTCTGTAGCAATAGAGTCCTCTTTCGGTTATGAAGGCGGTCTTTTCCTGATCTGGAGGGTACATCTGGATCTGGTTGTATCCAGAGTAGGCGTCCATGAAACTCATAAGCTCATGCCCTGCAGTGGCGTCAACCAGTTGATCTATTCTTGGTAGTGGGAAGCTGTCCTTGGGACATGCTTTGTTAAGGTCTGTATAGTCGACACAGACTCTCCACTTGCCGTTCTTCTTCTTGACGAGCACAGTGTTGGCTAACCACTCGGGATAAAAAACTTCCCGTATCATCCTGGCGTCCAGCAACCTCTGGACTTCTTCGTTTATAACCCGATGCCGTTCGGGAGCGATCGGTCTTCTCTTCTGTCTGACCGGGGGGTGGTCTGGATCTACCATTAGTTTGTGAGTTATCAGATTAGGATCTATTCCCTCCATGTCCCTAGTCTCCCAAGCAAAGATAGAGAGGTTGTTCTTCAGAAACCTGACTATCTTTTCCCGCTCGGCGGGGGCAAGGTCTGGACCGATATACAAATAACGCCCCTCTGCTCCTGAACTGACCAGTATCTTGATGGGCTCGCCAACAGGCTTGGCTTGACTATCACGCCCCCTTGGGCTCAGGGGTTCTTCAACGCCGGATGGGCAATCTTCCACCTCGGGAGTGTGAGTGAAAACCGGATCTGCACGGTCCCGAGTGTACTGTAATTGCTATTTTGGGGCTGTCTCCTTGAGGGCAATAGCGTGACATTCTCGTGAGGTTGGCTGACATCCTCGGACCGAGTGCACGCTTTGATTGTGGACGTACTTCAGACACTGATGAAAGGTTGAAGTGACCGCCCCTATCTGGTGTAACCAGGGTCTCCCAATGATGACGTTGTATGGAGACTTCATGTTCAACACCATGTACTCTGAGATGGTGGTCTTCTGCCCTTCACCTTCCCCAATAGTGGTAGGAAGGTCAACTCTCCCCAGGGGGGTGCTAAGGCTGCCATCAAAAGCTGCCATTACGGCAGTGGTGGGCTTGACGCTGTCCTGGTCTATGCCCATCCGCTTAAGCGGTTCGTAGAATAGGATATTGACTGAGCTGCCAGTGTCGACTAGGACTCTTCTAGTTTCGAAGTTGGCGATTCTGAGGGTGATAACAAGGGCATCACTGTGAGGGCAGTGTACCCCTGCTAGATCTTGCTCGGTGAACTGGATCTCTGGCCCTGTCTTGAGCCTCTTTTCGACGTTGGAGACCTGCAATATGTTTGGGGCGGTTCTGGCCTCCCGAGCATATCTTTTTCTCGCCCTGTTGGACATTCCTGTAACAGGGGAGTCAGCATGGAGGACGTAGATAACATGGTTGTTCTGCCTCTGAGGCTCGTTTCGTCCTTCCCGCTGCTCTTGCCTCTGTTCGGGCCTCTGATCTGGCCGCTGCTGAGGCTTGTCTTCTTGGGGGTTCTGCCTTCCGTCTTGTTTGACGAACTCCCGAAGACGTCCCTTCTTTATGAGCTGTTCTATCTCATATCGGAGGGTCCTGCAAGTGTTAGTAGTATGCCCATGATCTTTATGGAAATTGCAATACTTACTTTGGTCCCGCAGGCTGGGATCTCCTTTGATCGGCTCTGGCCACCTCAGGTTCTCCCGATCTCGGATCTGCCGGAGTACCTGGTTCGGAGTGGTGTTCAAAGGCGTGAAGTTGGTGAACTCCCTTGGTGCGGAGTTGTACACAGCTCTGGGAGCTGTTTTCTTATCTGGGCTTCTGACCCTCTTTTTGTTGGAGTCTCTTCTGTGATCCTCCTTCTTATGGTCCTCCCGCTTCGGATTATCCCTTTGGGTCTGATCCTTGCCCTTCTGGGCTGATCGGTTGGCTTCTTCAAGGTTGATGTATTTTTTGGCCCGATCCATCAATGCTGCCATATCAGCCGGGGGGCTTTTTGTCAAGGAGTCTCTGAAGCCACCTTGGGCAAGCCCGGCAGTAAGGGCCGCAACAAGGAATTTCGGGCTGCAATCCGTGATCTCAGTGAGCTCAGTGTTGAAGCGGGCGATGTAGGCCCGAAGGGATTCCTCCCTAGTCTGCCTAACGTTCAGCAGGAATTCTGGTCCCCTTCTGAGCCTCCTGCTGGTCATAAACCTATCCAAGAACTGTCTACCGAGCTCGTAAAAGCTGGCAATGGAGTTCGGAGGGAGGTTGTGGAACCACTTCAGAGCCGTTCCCTTCAAGCTGGTAATGAACGTTCGGCACATGAAAGCATCTGAGGCTCCGTGAAGGGCCATCGTATGCTGGTAATGAGATAGGTGATCTCCTGGATCTCCAGATCCGTCGTAGAGAGTGAATTTGGGCACTACGAACTTTCTAGGCCTCTCTTCAGACATGATGGCGTGGGTAAACGGAGTGGCTAGTCTTCCGAGCAGCCTGGCCAGTTCGTCCTGCTCTGGAGGGTTCTGAGGTCCTCTTAAACCGATTGTCCGGTCCATAGACTCGGCAATCTCCTCTTCCCTTCGCGGGTCTCTGAGTCTGACATCTTGTGAACCCTGCCTGACAGCCTCGGCTTCAGGGTAATAGGGTGGAGTGCGCCCTTCGGATGGAGGAGGAACCCGAACCGGTGGGGCTGGCGCTGCATGATAAGGTTCCTGTGGTGCCGGGGGTGCTCCCGAAACCCTAGGAGTTGGGGCTCGGGTAGTACTCCGGTAATGTACGTCGGGGACAAAAGCGGATGTTCCCCAGCCAGGGACTGTTGATGGCTGTGGATCTCGGCCAGCGTGAGCAACGCCTGAGGGGTGCCCAGGCTGGTTAGCGGGGGTCTGCCCGCGAATTTCTTCATTCCCCGTGGCAACCGGGGGTTGTGTTCCTGCAACGAAGTTGACCGGCGGGCTAGGAGAAGCCGCCGCTTGGTTCTGCGTGAGCGTTGCCAGCGTCCTGGTAATGGCTAGCAGCTGCTCCTGCACCAGTTCATTGTGTCGTTTTATTGCTTCGATCTCTTGTCGCATAGGGTTGGCCGCTGGTCCTCTTGTGCGTGGAGCAGACGGCTGACGCTGAGCGTTTTGCGAACTCTGAGTATTCTGTCGGGGTCGGAGATTTGGTGCCATGGTTTTCTGGTAGGGAAAAAGATGAGTTTATGAATAAAGCACGTAGAGATTAGTCGTTCCCACAGACGGCGCCAAACTGATGCTGCACTTTTTGACTCGCAACACGTAAGGGCTCCGTGACCTGTAGAACACTCAGAAAGATGATCAGAGGACCACCGGATTGGCTCCGGCGGTAGCCGCTCCGATGCTTAAGTGAGTAAGGGAATTGAAAGACTGTATTGAAAGTCAAAGAATGAGCATGAAATCGATAGCGTACCTCTAGGGTTTAATATATAGGCCGAAGCTTTCCTAAGTTGATTAGGATTCGACGCCATGAATATAGGGATATGATCATCGGAGATTGCAGTTACCTTGTGGGCATTAAGTCGTGGATGGAGATAATCATAAATGGTAGTTTCCGTATTGGAGACTACTTCCTTATCCTCTGCCCGGAATCCGCTAAGGCGGAGATAATCATAAATGGTAGTTTCCGTGCTGGAGACTGTTACCATATTCTCTGCTCGGAATCCGCTGAGGCGGTGACGAGATCTGAAGCTCTGGTTTGGACCCTGTGATCAGTTCTGGATATATTTGTTTGGTCACTTCCGACTTTATGTGATGATCTGGATGTCATAGGCTGAACGAGAATCATGCTAGCTGAACATAAATCGGACTGTGGTCATACGTGTCAAGTGTTGATTGGCCTGTCTTTTTATGGTATATCAATACGGTTTGAATTTTTTTTTCTTTAAAAAAGGTATTTTTTTATTCTAAATATAGATTGATGACCAGTGAGGAGAGAGGTCAGGGGACATGACCGTACATATATATATATATTGTTGCATATATATTGGAGTGTGCAATATGAATTTCGGAATACAAATTATACAATGTGTAGCACCTTTGTTTCATGCAACACATGTGTGTGTGTGTGTGTGTATATATATATATATATTGTTGCATATATATTGGAGTGTGCAATATGAATTTCGGAATACAAATTAGACAATGTGTAACACCTTTGTTTCGTGCAACACATGTTCATCACTAATCGACGTAGACTATAATTTTTCATGTTAAATGCAAACTTTTAGTTGTATGAAATCATTCAGTGATTTGAAAATTGATTGGGCATGCACGAGTTGGGTTCTTGTTCTTCAATTATTAGAGGATTTGGGACTCAACTCGTGTGTAGTGTTTTTTCTCTCAATTTTTCTTAAAATATATTAAATGCATGTCATATTATTTATCAACTTATGCATGATATGGTATGAATTTAAGGCTACATTAAAGAAAATTAAAGAAAAAAATATCCCGATCCAAAAATTTGATGGATAAGACTCAAGTTCATGAAATTGAATCTAATACATAGAAATGATAATTTGCCTCACTCCGTTCCGTCCCATTCCTAATGGGACGAGTGAGACCGTCACACAAAAAGATATATATACAAATTCTTAAATTTGAAGAAAATTATTCAGTGAGATTATCACACTATGTCACTATTTAATATAGTATGACGGTGCCTCACAAATTCTTTAAACCTCTTAAATTAGTGGTACTCCTAGATTAGGAGAAATTCCAGTCAGACCGTCACACAATGTTACTATCCAATGTAGTGTGACGACGAATCATAAACTCTTGAAATCTCTTAAATTAATATTAGAAGGATTAGTTTCCATAAATTACGGGAAATTTTAAAGTTGTGTGAGACATCGTCACCCCATATTAAATCGTGACATAATGTGACAATTTTGTCAGATAATTTCTTCTAAACTAGAGGGCACTTGTATAATATTTTAGTAGGCTTAATTGTCAAATATTATTTTCATTTTCTCAAGACATTTTTAGTATGACATTTGGCATATATCTCTGAGCCTGGCATGGATGGCCCAGTCCATTAATAGCAACTTCAATAAAGCCCAGTTAATCCCTCTTCTCTTCTTCTTCTTCCTCTTCATACATATATATATATATATATATTTTTTCCCCATTTCTAAGAGAAATCCAGTCAATCTAGACTCTAGAGAGGAAAACTTGGAACAATTTCTGGCATTAAGGTTGAAAAAATATATGTCATTATATAATTTTTTATGTAATTATTTTCTACTTCCTTCCAAAATATTTTTTTATTTCTTTTTTCACCCAACACAACTCTTAAGAGTGTCATATTCTAGTAAAAAAAATTATTTTATGATTACACAATACTCTCATACTAAATGGTTGGTGAGACAGTTAGTGTTGGCTAATAAGATATAAAGTCTGCTGAATGGATAATTATATATTATATTACATATCATATACAAATATATTTATTCTATATCACATATATATTATATTTGTCATTATATCTACACCATCGGATTATTTTGATCTCCAACATTGGATTTTATAAAATTAATAAAAGGAAAATAGAAAAAATATTAAAAGGTCTCTAAAATAATTTTTTCAGGTCAAAAAATTTATAATATATTTTTTATATCTAAAAAATTTTAAAAATAAACTTGTAATACAAAAATGTCCAATTATTAATTTCTATCTTAACACCGTTATAAAAATTATTGATTATACTAAAATAGCCTTCAAGATACATTTTAGAAGAAAAAAAATACTAAAAAAGTATATAAAATAACTTTTTCAATCTAAAAAAATCATAATATTTTATGAAGTGAAAATTATTGAACTTTTTTTGTACTAAAGGTTTCTATTTTGATATTTTAGATATAAAAAAATATATCAAAAGCCCTAATTAATTATCCATTTCTTTTTTAAATGTAACCCTACGCTCTAGCCCTTAAGGCCTCTTTAAAACCAAAGAAAAAAATATGTTATTCATAATCCATTCAGCCACTTTATATTTCATCTATCTTGTTATATAGCTATCTTTTTGTTTATTTTAAGTTTTCATAAATTACTTAATAGGAGGTTATGGTGTTAAACAACAGGATTATAAATGAGTTAAGTCGAGTTAATTTAGAATAAGTTTCTGATTGAGTCGATTATGAATCAAGTTCAAATAAGTTGATTTTTTAAATATAGAATTAAATTATTTATTATCTTATTAAGTCAAATTCAAATTAAAATTAATAAATTAAAAGTTTTAAAATATATTTAAATTTAACTTATTTATTAAATGAATCGGATTTGAATAAGTTTGAATTGCATCCCTCTCAATGAAGGCAACTTAAGCATTGCATGAAATAAGGTCGTGTTCGGTTGGGTTTACTGGCCGTATTCAATGATTTTTCAAATTTAAAATAATTTTTTATTTATTTGTTAAATGTTTTGGATCGACAGGTGAATCTCACTTAATGAATTTGCCTGACTTGGACAGACACTCTTATAGGTCGATTTAAGTCTGGGTAGATTTCAGGCCCGGCCCAACCCAACCCAATCCTCATGAAATGAGTCGGGCCAACTTTCATAAAAAAAAAAAACACAAAATACGGTAATATCCTGGTGGCATAAACGGAAGCCCAGATTCCAGAAAAACATAGTTAAACAGAAGATTACCAATCCGGAGACCGTAGATTCCGCGGAACGGCGGAAGAAAAGGGGGCGACACTATTCTCCGGCTGCGCGTTTTGTCTTTTCTTTATTTCAGATATATTATTTTTTATATTTAATTTTCAGATCAGACGACAATCCAGAGAGAAACGGAAAGGGAAAGACCTTGGCCTCCGGTGGTCTCGTATCCTTAAACGCCTCGTTAAATGATCAAATCAACCATTATTCAACGGGGTGTTTAAGCCATTAATCATTTGGATTTTCCTTTCCAATTCCGTTATTTTCTTTTTTAATTGATTTCCGTAGATAGTTTTAAGAACAACACAAATTTGCGATTCGGAGTTAACATGGAGAATATAATCGGCAAGCTTCGGAGCTTGGACACCTACCCTAAGATCAATGAAGATTTCTACAGCAGAACCCTCTCCGGCGGCCTCATCACCCTCGCCTCCTCCATCTTCATGCTCTTGCTTTTCATATCTGAGCTCAGTTTGTCCCCTCCCCTCTCCTCTCCCTCTATATGCACATACATGTTTATCAATATGTACCTGTATGTATTTGTTTGTATTAGGTTTTTTGATTTTTTGTTCTAATGTTTTAACGGATCGTTTGTTGGAACTTGGAACTACTTAGATTTGAATCTAATATATTCCGTCAATTGTATCTTCGACCGTTATACGAAAATTTTAACATTTTTTTCCTCAGTGGAATCAGTTTGCTCACATTACATTTTGTACAGTGTTCTGTATTACTTCATTTAGGCAATAATCGGTGATTTGCTTTAGTATGTAATGTTCAGACAAACATAATTGAGATGTTTGTTAAAGGGTTGTATATACATTCTCTTTGAGTATGTGCGATGGTTGGGGAGTAATGTTTAAGCTGGGGTTAATTTTGAGGGTACTTTTCTTTTGGGCTAAAAGAGCTCACCTTTCGAGTGTGGGTTCTTTAGTGGATTTTTTGGGGTCCTTTAGACCCATTTTGTAAAGGCTTCCTTTTGTAATATGGGTTCCCCCGGGTGCATTTGAATATATAAAAAAAATTATTAGTTTTGGAATTTATCTTTAAATGTTTATGAACATTGAAAAAGAAATATTTAGAACCAAAATTTCAAGTATGGGTGTGCTTTCCTGCTAGGTTCTATGCTTTGGATGTCCCAGAAGCAAATTATTTCAGGAAAAATTAAAATTTTAAATTTACACATTAGAGATAAGTGTTGTTATCTTGAATAATCTGTTGCTAGAGTTAGTATAGTCAGTTGGATAAGAGATGTGAGGTGCCAAGGTATTCTTCAGTTTTGTCTACTGAAGATAATTTTTTCTAAGTGGTGAATACTGCAATGGGACTAAGGTAACAATTTTGTTAACAGAACTCTTTGGAAGCTTAATCACATAGAACCATTTAAGCAACAAAAAAAAAAAAAAATGAGAGTGTGCAAGGTTTTTGTGGAAAGTTGAACAATTGGTTTTGTCAATGTTTCCCCTACAGTTGTCCTTTCTTAAACCTTTTGGTGATAATATTGTGACCTGAACATTTTCTCCTAGAAATCATTCGTGATCTCTCCAATTTTTTGTTATATTTGGTGCTATAGGAGTTGTTCATGACGTCACGTTTTTATATGAAATTGTCTAATTTGTGAGAACTGTTAGCAGCCGTGGCATGGTAATTCTTGCAATATTGCATATATAAGAGTATATAGTTCTAATGGTGCAAACTTCTAAGATGGCTCAAGTATCAACATAAATCACATTTCTTGGTAGATAAAGTAATCAGAGCAGGTTTGTGATTTTTGTAGTTGTATTCAAGGATCGTTCATTTAGCTTTGGACTTTGAAATTGGAAAATATTGTTTTATGTGATGTAGCAATGGGACTACAAATCATCTGTTTCCCTAGTTTGTTAGAAAATATATATTTGACTTGTCATGAATGAATAGTCGAACAACATTTGGGTGGGAAGCATAGCCTTTTTTAGGCGGTTGGGAGGAGGGTGTGGGAAGGATTGAAGAACTTATTTTCGAGTGCTTCGGTCTTGTTTTGGATTTCCTTGTAGAGGAAGTGATTGTGGTTTGTGAAGTTTTTGTTCAATGTGACAGCGCACATATATAATTGAAAGGAAGAAAGATTTTATGGTTGCTGTGCTTACATTGGACCATGCTAATGTGAATGGGTCGCGATCACTATTTAACAGCATCAAGTGACACAGGTTCAAGTGTTAGAAAAACATTAGAATAGACCCATATTTGTAGGATTATGTTCCCGTTTTGGATTATCTTATTGTACAAGTAGACTCTCATTAGAATTATAATGCTTTATGATTTTAATCTTGTTTTTTTGTAGTTGCCTTTACATCTTGTTGTAAGGTTTCTCAAGATTTTAATTTCTAATTTTTTTTTTTTTTTCTTGTGGATCTTCTCTTTACTTTTCTAGCTTTCTTCCACTAACAATGTGCATGCTGCTTTTTAGTCATTAATTTATTCCTATCCATTAACTTAAGTATTTCTGCTTCGACACAGGATTATATCTTCATGCTGTAACTGAGACAAAGCTAGTAGTTGATACTTCGAGAGGAGAAACCCTACACATCAATGTAACATTATTCTCTTCTTCTGTAGAATGTTTTAGCAGTACTTCTCAATTGCAGTATACTTCTTTGCACTTTCACCTTTCAAGACCCCCTCTGCCCCTAAAAAATATCTATCTATCGTTCTTGATTTGATTACTGCTGCTTTGATAATATTTATATATACGAACCCAAAGGATGTATTTTTGTTGTAGTCTCACAATCCAAAGTTTTCATACAAATTGATAATTTCTTCTGTTAAAAGTATCCATTTGTGTGTTTTACCTCAATAGTCCACTTGACTAATTGATACATAACCTCATTGTATTTGGAAGTGCAGTTTGATGTGACTTTTCCCGCCCTTCCATGTTCCATACTCAGTCTCGATGCCATGGATATCAGTGGAGAGCAACATCTCGATGTCGTATGTATTGCTGGGAGATTTATTTCCAATTATTATATTGTTAATCTCAAAATTTGTGCACATCATCATCTCTACATGTGCGCGTGTGTGTGGTTACCACATGGTTGTCTCCCAAATACACTCTACTCTTGCCATGCAGGTCTTCCTTCTTCCTAAAACTATTTTCTGTAATATTTGTTTTTCAATATTGGAGTTTTCACGATGGTGATCCTTATCCTATTATCTTACCCAAGATACAACAAATTATGGGTTTACCAATGCCCACCTGGCATTTGTATGCATTTGTACTGTTCAAATTGCATAACTAACAAGGTTGGAAGTATAATGATATTGGAAGAAATTTGGAGGCATGGCAAGAAAAAGGTGAATTTAGGCAGGTACCCATGAAATATTGGTGGGAACATCCCGCCACAATGCTGAACTTAATGCATCTGACGGTTTGCCAGTCTTAAGTTGAGTAACATATAATTTTATGACTACTTGCAGAAACATGATATTATCAAGAAAAGGATTGATGCTCATGGTAATGTAATAGAAACAAGGCAAGATGGTATTGGTTCTCCCAAGGTTAGTTATAGATGTTTCTTGAAGTTCAACAATTGCTTAGATATCTGATACTCTTTACACCTCTATCTAGAGGTGCTGATGGCTGAAAAGGTTAGAGATGTTTTCATAATGTTAAAGAATGAACCTTTTTTTTTTCTGTGGCATTGTTTATGGGCTGGACTTCCTCTAAACTACTCAGAATTTTTATGTTGATTTATAAGGAACTATATTTTACCTTTCATATTTTTCTAACTTTTATCTTAATGATTATGTTCTATAATTGACAGATTGAGAAGCCATTACAGAGACATGGTGGGAGGCTTGAACATAACGAGACATATTGTGGTTCATGTTACGGTGCAGAAGGGGTATCCATTTCCAGCATGCTGTGATGATGTGATGTTTAATATATAATGTTGAAGCTTGTAAAAATAATATGTAGCATAATGCCTTATGGATTTTAGAATAGTTATTAGACTACTAATGTTATATGGAATAGAATGTCGGGCAGGTCAAGAAATAACATGTTAATAAAATGAGTGTAATCGAAATGAGGGTGTTGCGATGCATGTGTGGTAAGACAAGAATAGATATAATTAAAAATAAATACATTAAAATGAGAAAAAATCGGTTAAGGTGAAGGAAGAGTGATATGGATCGCATTGAGGGTCATGTTGGGGGGGGGGGGGGGGGGGACCAAAATTAATTTTGGTAAAATTAGCTAAAAAAGACATGATAATGTGTGGTCTCACTGCGGGAATGGTGTTAAACAGATTAGAATAGCGAGAAAGAATTCATGCAGCCGACCCAAACAATTGGGATAAGGCTTTGTTGAGTTGAGTGCCTTATGAATTTCCCATTTGATTGAATTCTTCTGGACTCCCTAGTGGCTTTTCAGGGGGCTCTTGGAATTAGAAATTTTTTTAGAAATGAGGAATCCGTGGTTTCTGGGTTAAAAGAGATGTCTCTTCAAACTCTTCTTTTGTGCTCCCCTAACCTTTTCTGAGTTGCTTTTTTTTTTTTTCCTTCCCTCTCTCTGTCCTCTTTTTTTTTTTTTTTTTTTTGGGGGGGGGGGGGGGGGGGTTGTGTTGAAATTATGGATTATTAGCCTCTCATGAGCTTGGGAAGGCAGTGAGCCAATCGATCCAACTTCCAAGTCAAGAAAGCTTTTTGTTAACAAATCAGAGTTTGCCTGAGCCTTCATTTTCTTTATAATGTTTTTCTCTTTTTCCTATTTAGACGTGTATCAATTTTTCTCCTATTTTCCATTTGAACTTGACTCAAGATTTACTAGAAGTGCATTCTTTTTATTTTCCCCTAATTTTTTAATCTGCTCTTTGCTTGCGATTAACATGGTGTACTGTGGTGAAATTAAGGACAAATTGTATGAATTGTCTTATCCATAATCTTTTAGGTGTAGCTCCATATAGTTTTTGCAATTTTTTGGTGCTATTTTGGAAATCTGTAATGAGTCTATCCAAATAAGCGTACTGTCGTACCCTCGTGTACCACATTTTAAAGTGTGGTGTATCGAGTCTCCATTTTGGTTCCACATACCAAAGTGATCCGTTTTCCAAGTGACAAAGGAGCAACCTTTTCCTCTTATTTCTTCTTTTTTTTTTTTTTTGGGGGGGGGGGGGGGGGGGGGGGGGGATGTTGGCCTCTTAATTCATGACAGTGGAGAAAACTATGCTAAGTGAGTTATTGTTCAAGAAGGAACAATGATAGGAGAAAACATGGTTAACTATTGCTACAATCATTTGAATAATTTTATTTGATTTCCTTTTAAATAGCTCTTGCTGATTTAACTTAGGAATCATGTTTTTATCAAATTTGTTTTTCTTAGTTCCTCTGGTATTGGTTTCCATTAGATGATACTGCTTTGCTGATTCAACTTATTCAGTTAATAAAGTTTCCTTCTACTTTTGCTTATGGCTTTTGCTCCTTATTTTGCAGTCAGATGATGATTGTTGTAACTCATGTGAAGACGTCCGAGAAGCATATCGAAAGAAAGGCTGGGCAATGTCAAATCCAGATTTGATTGATCAGGTCTGTTAGTGTGGTGTTGTTTCCACCTCCCCCTCCCTCTCTTTCTTCCTGTTTTACTAGTCTTATATGTATTCTTAAATTAAACTCTATTTTTAGTAAAAAGATGCTTCAAGCAAGATACATAGCCTGGATATTTTATACTTCATTGTTACAATGCTGTGAACTCAAGGTTGTTAAAATCGGATCCAACCTTGGAATGAATCGTTGGGGTGGCTTGAAGGATCGGGATCACAGGGTTAGATCGAGGATCATAAGATCCTACAAATGAGGAAATGAGGGCTAACAAAATATGTCTAAACAAAGAATTCTTTAGAATAGACATAAAAAATCAAAAATGCAAAAAAAATAAATGTGAGAAATGCTATGACAAACGTGTGGATTATGTACCCAAAAAGCACGAAAAATGAAAATTGAATAGAATGAAGCCTGTAAAACATATAGAGTGATATCATAACAGTAAATTGAAAAATCTTATGAGCTATCATCATAACTGTTCTATTAATTATAGCATAGCAACTTCAGTTGCTAAGAATTTACCAACTCTGTGCAACTGAGACAGCTTCATTCTCGTAATCTTAGCAATTTCGATAAGTAGAGAAATTTGTTCCCCAAATATAGTGTCAATAGAGAGAGAGAGGAGAGGAGGAAAAGGAAAGAGAAGAGTCATTCCTAGCTGAGGGAGGGAAAGTAAAGTTATAAAGTGAGAATTGAAGCTTCGCAGAGCAGCCATTCCAGCAAGGAGAGGAACTGAGGAAGACCAAATCTGTTCTCTATTTCTCTTGGCCTAATGATTTGTTTTAGGGCTTAAAATTGGGTGGGCTGGCCTCTCTTTGGAGATGGATGGGTAGGCCTAAACAACCCTACTTTAGAAATGCCCAAGAGAAAACAGACAGGTGCAAAAAATTGGATTGGAAGGATCGTTTCCTGGATCATGATCCTACTATTCCGATTGAAGTGCAACTGTATTTATAATTACTGCCATCGATGAAATGTCGGAAAAAAAACTATAGCAATATCACCTTCTTCCTTTTTCGTCGCTTTCTGCCTTACATGTTCTATTTCACAAATATAAAGGAGTCAAGGTTAACTTATCTGGGTGTTAGAATTACTGTCCTTACAGGCCCTTAATAACTTTTTTTAGGGGTCATGTTTTATTTAGTTATCACACAAACACATATTTGATTCCACATAATTTCAGCAAAGATGTTTACTAGAAAAGTACATTCACCTTTTCTATTTAATGGAAGGAGCAAACAACCTTTTGCTAAGACATGACTATAAGGGAGTTCAGGAATATCCAAGTCATTGATCGGCCTTATGACCCCACACACACCAAAAAAAGGGCCCAGTGATTGGCTACTTACTGTATTGCCTACCTTATGGACATGTCATCATAGTTGTCAAAACGTGTATCGGAAAGCATATTGTGTATCGTAGATACGTGTAATTTTTTTAAAAAATATATTTATAAATATATATATACACATATAATATATATATATATATATGAATATATATATATATATAATGTTTAAAATGATAGAAATAACATCTCAATTTATTTGTCATACAAATTAGATATATAAATTATTATTATTTATTCAATTATTAAAAATCGAAGTTGTACCATGCATAGTCGTCTCATTTTTCAAATATATTGTATCATGTTATATATAGTGTTATATAAATACAATGTATAAAATGTGATTAAAATAATAAAAATTATATTTTAACTCATTTGTAAAAAAATAACTTAAATTTCATGCAATACAAGAATCAAGATTTATAAATACTACGAATTTCAAATTGAAATTAAATAATCCATCCAATATAGTTCATCAAGACAAAATTTAAATTTATTCATTTTTATAATTCATCCTATTTTCATTTTAATATCCAATTTCAATGGCATCGATATCATTGTTACCATCATTATATGCCAACAATTTTTCACTTTTTTTTTTAATCTCGTGTGTGCTCACTCATCATCCACTTCTTCCCAAAATACTTATTTTCCTTCATTTTTATTTGTGGAGACATCTGTAGACATTACAAAGGATCAATATAAAACCAAACAAACAAAAAATGTTTCCTATGTATATAACAAAACAATAAAAAAGAGGTCAAAATGATGTCGTTTAACCTAATTTTTCATATATTGTGCATCGTGTGTATCGAAACGTATCGTAGGATACATATTGCGTATCGTAAGATACAATGCAAAAAAATACAATTATAAGATACGTATTATTTTATGTCCATATCGAAACGTATCGTAAGATACTAATAACTATGCTTGTCATATATAAGGCCTTCCTATGCATGAATAAACTAGATATTTAATGTACACTATCTTAGAGAAGAGTTTTTGCATTTAGGATGGTGAGTTATTTGAAGTTTCTGCAATTGAGCATAGCCCAAGTTCATTGTTGTTTAGTTGCAAATTGCTTGTGTGTTTGTTTATTTCTGACTCTGGTCATAAAATTCACAGAACTTTTTTGAATCACACTTTCCACTTACTTTAATTGGGGTTGGTCTTATGATCTGCTTTATTGAGTTATAAACACACTGACCAACTGAAAGCACCAAAGCTGAGAATGCTTGGTCATATAAAAAATTGATTTGAAGCCTACATGGACCGAGGTCTTAATTATTAAACTTCACTTACTAATTTTGTTTTCCATGACATCCCTCTCTCTCTCTCTCCCACACCACCCCCACCCAAAATGCTATCCGTATACTGTTGTACTGTGACTATAGTCATGTGACAAGTTATAATGTTTGGTGCACACCTGTAATCGTGCTTTTTTTTTTTTTGATATGTAAATCACACACACTTTGCCTCTTAAGTGGACTTGAACTCTCGACCTCCCATATAGGGAGATGCAGGAGGTATCAACCAAGCTAGAACTGCGTGTATTTTTTATGCAAGTTGTACTTGATGAGATGATTACTTTTGGCTCTTTATTTATTCCTTTCGTGGTCTAATGTGCTTTGGGCATAAAGCCAAAATGTCTTTGATGAATTTGATTATTGTTTTGATGGTCATATGTTACATCTTGGTTTGCTAATTCTTAAGGTTTTAGCTGTAATGTTACTACTAATTTAAATTGACCATTATTTATGTCTTGTTATTGTTGGACATATGTATTGGGACATTTTGTCATGAATTTGAACATATTATATTTTGGGTTTTAATTATTTTATGTTTGGCATTCAGTGCAAAAGAGAAGGTTTTCTACAAAGGATCAAAGATGAAGAAGGTGAAGGGTGTAATATATATGGGTTCTTGGAAGTTAATAAGGTGGCCGGAAATTTTCATTTCGCTCCTGGAAAAAGTTTTCAACAATCAAATGTTCATGTGCACGATCTACTAGCATTTCAAAAGGATAGTTTTAATGTAAGATGTGACCCTGCTGCCTTGAGTTCTGATTTTGGATGTAAAATATTAAATATTATCATATAATATGCTTTGTGACAAATGAAGCTCTCCATTTTTTAATCTGTTTTTCCTTTTCCCATCCTATTAGCTTGAAGGAGCACTTGAATTAATTCATATATATTTGATACAGATAAGTCACAAGATCAGTAGATTAGCATTTGGAGACTACTTCCCTGGTGTTGTAAATCCTCTTGATGGGTATTTTTTTTCATTTGACTCGGTCATTTAATGTGCTGTATTTGAATCGTCGTCCTCAGTTGTTTATGACATAATTTGTATCTGCGCATCTTCTTTCTCACTGCTTCAACTTGCAGTGTGCAATGGACACAGGAAACACCAAGTGGGATGTATCAATATTTTTTAAAGGTTAGTATTCTAGATGAATATGTATGTACTCATTCTATGTCACTTTCTTTGCATGCTCTTCTCTGCTAATGGAAGCATGGGCATTATTATCTCTAGAGTATCAATATATTAGAATCTCTTTAACTCCAGGATAAATGCATTATTTGGGTTTTTTTATGGTGTTTTTTTTCTCTGGTTTCGGGGTTCAAATGACAAAAGCATAAGGTGTATGATGCTTTTGCTATGCTAAGCAGAAGTTACGAGGCCTGGCATGAAGTTTTTACCTTTTAGATTTTTATTTCTCAAACAGATAGTTGTTAAAACCATAGTTAGCAGAACCAGACTGGACCGGCTGGTTGAACCGGGAATCGGACCTCCTGGCCGGTTTGGTATTTAAATTGGATCGTTTTTTACTACTAAACCGGATTGAACCAGTCAATTTTTGACTGAACCGGATGAATCAACTGCAAATGAACCGGGATTTCAGCTGAACCGTGCAATGCATTTACGCTTTACGAAGGGGCTGTGCGTGATTTACATCCTGTGCAGACTGTGCGGTGGATGTTTTACGAAGGAACATTTATTAATTATATTAGTAGGAACTGTGGAACATTTATTACAGAACTCCACTTAAGAAATAGAACATCAGATCATTTATTAAGAGTTCTATGTAAAAATTGTTGCCAGAGAGAGTTGAACACAGCCATTATTTGTAGAAAGAAACTCCTTACCCTCTTGGCCAATGTTCTTTTGGTAAAATTTTATACCAAATATAACATATATTGAAGTAAAACATTAATTATCTAATATAATATATTATTAAATAGATTAATTATAAAATCGGTTGAATCAGTTGAAACAGTGAACCATGTACCAGCCCCCCTTCACCGGTTCGTTGTCCAGTTCGGTTCTAAACGAGCTTGAGCCTAACCTGAGTAATGATGAGAATTATGCAATATCTTTATAATTTTATACATATTAATGATATCATATATAATATATTTAAAAAATAAGAAATATATAAGCTTGTTAAAAGAGAGAATATACATAGGTTTGAACCCTAATCTATAAGTTGGGAAGGTTTTTAAACACCACCTAGGCTATTAGACTAGGGTTAGCACAGTGTATGAGGCTCCTACCAGTACGAGGTCTGGAGAGGGCTAAACTAATGGGGTTTAATTCTTAACTTTCTTTTTTAATTTATTAATAAATAGTACATTAGGCAAAAAAAATATATATATTGCTGGCTAGCTCAGATTGGGCCCAACCCTTGAAATATTTATTAGGGCCAGACTTGGATTTTGTTATTTTAAGCCTGAGGTCAGGCCAGGCTTGGCCTTTGGTGTGGGCCAACACACTTTCTGGCTTAACCAAATCCAGCCCAGCTTGCCCCATGACCACCCTTATCTGTTTAGTAACAAGCTTAAATTTGAACTCAAGCTTGGTTGAGTTATGATGCTACTAAATGAGTTGAAAGAGCTTTTTGTGAGCTGAGCTCAAGAAGCTTAGTGCATTTTGTAACCCCCATGAAGCAGAACAACATTATAGTAAATTCTTTAATAATTAATGATTATGGGAGGCATGGAAGTTATTAGTTAATTGAATTTTCAAGGATTAAATTTTCTTCAATTTTAATTAATTAAATTTACAACTTCTATAAAAAAAAAAAAAGTATATAATAATAATAATAAAAAAAGCAATGCACTTTTTTTTTTTCCTTAAAATTTTAAAGTATTTCTTAGAGAATGTAGATCTTATATTTATTAACTGTACTGTAAGGCAAAACTGATTGGAAAATCTTGGTATTCTTTAAATACTTATTTACCAAGATTGTGCTTGGCTGATGGGTTTCAGGAGGATAGTATTAGAATTGTTTTTCTAGGGAAAAGATGATGGGATTCTAACATTCTTATGAGAATTTGAAAAAGGAATTTTAGTAGTCAAAAATACACATAAAATCCCTTGAGACATTTTTTTTTTGTATGTAAGACATGTTATTTTGAATTATTTAAAACAATCAAATTGAGAGCGTTAGTTTATTGAGTTCTTCTGGTGTCAAAAACCAATCTCTCCCTCAATCTCCTACATTCTCTCAATGGGACCACTTTTAGGTTAAACATGGATGATAAAGAAAGTATGGACATCATATTTTCTATTGAGATCAAGTGTGTGTTTGGGCAAGCGTTCCAGCCCCAAACGGGGCTCAAATAAGAAATACCTGAGATTTAATATACTTATTGTCTTATCCAAGCAGTAGATATTTGAATTTAGTTAAATCCTTCCAATTCAAATATCTCAGGCATTATAAAAAAATTCATCCAAACGCATGTTGGTGACATGGGCAGCTCACCCTACTTATTTGATCAACTGTGTTTTTGGTTGGTTGTAGTAGAACCTGTATGAGTGTTTTTTTTTTGTTTTTTTTTTATTTTGTGTGTGTGTTTGCATTTCTATATTTATCCTCATTCCATTAACTAATATGGTGCGATATTCTTCATTGTTAGTTGTTAAATATTAGAATTATATTTATCCACCATGGAACCAAGCTAGTTCCTCCAAAGCTTATCAATTATCAGAATTATTAGTTTACATTTACTACATAAATATTTGTCGTGAACCACAAAAAGAACGCATGTAACCAAAAAAAGAAATAATGGAAAGTTTTTTTTTTTTTAAAGAAAAAAAAATCCTCCTTTATTCAATTTTATTAGCAATGGTTACAAACTTATTAATAGGTGAAGAGGTGTTCAAACAAATGGAGGATCGTGTAGTTTGGTTCAGACTTCAATAATTTTACCATATAAGCTGTTGACGTCCTTTTGATTTGGATATTAATGAAAATGATATTTTTCCTTTTTTAAGTTCAAAATGTAAATGAGAATGAAACAATAGATTTGCCCTGAATTTCAGATCTTGTGGATATTTACAGAATTCACAGTCTATTCTGCAGGTGGTTCCTACTGTATACACAGATGTTAGTGGACACACTATCCAGTCAAACCAGGTCCTATTATCACATCATTGTTGTCATCCTCTGGCTTTTGTTCTATCTTTATTGAACATGACATGAGATGCCCTAGTATTTGTTCCATGCAGTTCTCTGTGACTGAACATTTTAGGAGTGCAGAAGCAGGTCGCCTTCAGTCCCTTCCTGGAGTTTTCTTCTTTTATGACCTTTCACCAATCAAGGTGCATTCCTTTGGTCCTTTGTTCTCATAAATGAGTTCCATATCTTATTAAAATGACAAGTCTTCAAAATATTGATGATGCTGGTTGGGTAATTATGTCATCACCATGTGTGCCTGGAACAAACTGTGAGAGATATGTGGGATATGCATAATTATGCTCATCCTCTATTATTGCTGATTCCAGGTAACTTTCACAGAGGAACATGTTTCATTCTTACACTTCCTAACTAACGTTTGTGCTATAGTCGGAGGTAATATCCCTTTATCTTCAATAAAGTAGAATAAAATGGAAGGAAATTTGTCATAGGGCTCTATTATTTCTTAGTGTATATTTTTTTACGTTGCTTCTTCACTTATGTTGAGTTCCTATTCCATTTTATTTCTTTTATTAATTAAATTTAAGATTTCTGCCACCTTTCCTCTGTATCACATTTGACATTACCATCTGGGAGGGCCGTCCATGTCATGGAACAATTGATTTGTGCAGATACTATTGTGGGATGCCATGCCATTGCATGCTATAATTATCTGAATGCCCCACACCTCTCTCTATAACCTGATTATATATGCTTTGTAGATTTTTGTTACATTCATATCAATATTTGAGCATATTATTGGATTATTTCCATTGTTTGATAGTTCTGAATATGTTCGCATTAACTCATCACTCATATAACATGGAACACTTTGTTGGAAGGTTCAGAGACCTATGTCTCTGATCTTCTCTACTGTACACAAGTGATGGCGTTCCTTCCAATATTTTGATTGGGTAGACTGAATAGTATTCTTGCAATTGTGTTCAGGTGTTTTCACTGTGGCGGGGATATTAGATACGTTCATATACCATGGCCAAAAGGCAATCAAGAAGAAGATGGAAATTGGTAAATTTAGTTGATAATCAATCCACTTGGCAAATGTTGCTGATGTGTTTTGTTGGTTGCCATTAAATTGGCTTTCAGGAGAGAACCAATTTCAAGAGGAGAAACGATGAAAGGGACTCTCCCAGCAGGGTTGGCGGGCTGCTTTTAATAACTTCTAAATTTTTTTCATGATTTGTTAACATCAATGACAGATTTATTTTCTAGTTTGTTATTAACATCTTACAGTGCCGCAGTTGCGTAGATTTATTAGTGTCCTGTATTTGCAATATTGACGTATACATGAAAACTCGTGGAAATTTATTGACAAGAAATTAAAAAAAAAAAAAAAAAAAGGGAAATTCCTCTAGGTTGAGATTTGATCCAGAAATTATTCTGCATGGGAATCTTCAGGTCATCATTAACACTTCCATTCACACATCTTTTTTGCTCCTGATCGAATAGTGTTTTGGAAGAAATTGGCAAAAGAAATCTTACACAAAAGTGATATGATATTATGTGTGCGTGGTAGATTCTGGATGGGCGAGGGACTTTTTCCAGGGTCTTTTTCTTCCTTTCGGTCGTGGCAGTGACTGTGTGAACACGTCCTGGCACACGTTGAGAAGGAAGAAAAAGAAGAGAGAGAGAGAGAGAGAGAGAGAGAGAGACAAAAAAAAAGTGGTGGCCGCAAAATTGTGTCTTGGAAGATTTGCCATGATAGGTATCTATGCGCATGCTATAGAGTAGGTAAGAATAGAAAAGTGTTCGGTTTTGAATTTCTTTCCAAAATTAAACGAAGCTTCCATTTTTTTAAAGACTTAACGGTTAAGTTTAGGAGGTGAAAATTCAAAACAGAGACTTATCTAGAATACCTACATATTTATGTAGTATGTGTAAACTAATACATATATTGTCTAACTAATGTGTGTGTGTGTGTGTATTATGTAAATATTTATATAATAACTAATAGTCAAAGCAGGATGAGGAGTAAAATTGTAGTATAATGATACATGACTTAAGATATATATATATATATATATATAATTTTTCTACAACCAAAAAGATTCTTGTTTATTACAGAAACAGCTGGTGGATTTAATTGAGTCCCTGAATTCACACTGAAATAGGAAAAATGTATTGTTATTTGATGGTGGAAAAGATGCGAGCTCGATGGTATCTCCGATAATGGGGGCTTTTTTTGGTATATAGAGAAAAAATCCTGTGTGGATGTTGCCTATTTTGGAGCTCTCTCTTTTTCTTTTCTTTTTTATTAGAATTAATCCAACGTGATAGGTTGGTATACACTCAGATTTGATTCTGAAAAGGCTGACTAGCCCACAACTTGGTCCTATACTGGGGCTGGATAGTGACAAGAAGCGCTGCTCAACTTTTGAAGCTAGAAAAAGAGTCGCACATGGTTTGGTTTGGTTGTTAGCGGCCTTGAAACGGCCAAGACATGGGGGTGCCCTGTCATGGGCACCCTTTGACATGAGATAGAGCCAAGTTTGGTGGACACTCGTGGCATTAGCATCTGATAAACCTTTAGTGTGGCTGGTGACAGTTTGTGCAAGTAACAGTGCATGAAAAGCCAAGGTATGGCACTTTGAGCACAGTTGACTATTTCAAAAGACTAACCTATCGGGTGGATAGACACTGCACCCCGTCCTTGTAAACCTCAAATCTCAGGACACCCCAGTGCCCATCCAAAGAAGTTGTAACTGAGAAAGTTGGTGAAGAAGTTTTTAGAAACAGAGAACAAAAGAAAATGAACTGTAGTAGTAAGGATAAGAAGGGGAACAAAGTCATTAATATTTCCAAGAAATAAAAATTCTTGTATATCCAGTGAATACACCATCATACACGTATATTATCAATCGTAAGAGCTTTATAACATTTTTTGCAAAATTTTCCGCATTCGTTCATTATAATGATGACTACAAAAATATTGAATCCTCCACTCCAATGGAATTCCCAGTAGAGATTCCGGCAATGCAAAATCTTTAATGAAATTACCCTCCAGATGAAGGGTGCTCTTTCAGTCTCTCTCTCTCTCTCTCTCTCTCTCTCTCTATATATATATATATATCATGAGCTTCACCCAAACAAGGATGGCCCTTTTTGAAAAAGAAAAAGCATTGGCTCAAAAAGGAGATTAGGTAGATCTCTGAAACTTTGTTTAATACGCATGGTTTTCTAAATGACTTTCATAAATAAAAATCAACTAAAATTTGAGATTCAGAATGGTCTAAAAACCCAATTTACACAGAGAGAGAGAGAGAGAGAGAGAGAGAGAGAATATACTGTTAACAAGCACGATGAAAATTTCCTCCATATAGCAAATGTTTTAGAATCTACTTTCTTTTGAGTTTTCACCATCCATGTCAACATTGTTGTGTTGTTCATCACAAACCCAACAGGAGTGAGAATCATAGAAGCAATTACAAACATTGATATATATATATATATATATATATATATATATAAATATAAAATAGCAACAACTCCAACATTAACAGAAATGAATTACACTAACAAAAATAGACATGAATTACACTAACGAATATAGATACAGAGAAGAAGATGCAAACAATTAAGTCATCCTCCCCTGGTCTTGGCCAATAAAACCGGCTGACCATGGTGCTAACACACTAAAATTAAACCCAAAACACTCCTAACAACACAACGCCCTGCAATTGCCAAAAACTCCAATTGCAGTAGCCTACACCAAATACATACACACACACATATATAAATACATGGTTGTTAAACTGAAAGTAGAGAAGCCCAATCGATCTCAGACGGATACTTCTGCAACATGTAATTCTCCGAACACACATCCCAAGTTGCCTCGTCTTCCGTGAACCCTGCAAATGTAAGACCCGACAACGGCGACGATCCTGCAGACCCATCACTCTCGGTCATCACCGGAGAAGATGAGCCCGTCTCTACTGTCGCCGCAGCCCCCGTGTCCTCTGAAACTGCCTCCTCCTTTGGCTGCGGTGGTGCTGCAGCTGCTGTTCGTGCTTTCGGTTTCTTCTTGGCGTCGATACTCTTCCCTTGAGCCAAGCTCTGACAAATTGCTTGGAGCTTTGCGTCAATGGATGAGTGCAAGGGCTTGTAATCGCCCAAGTCAACGCCTATGTGGGACCCTTCGTGGCGGAGCTGGGGGAAGTTGAGCCTCGCGAAGTCGCCTCGGAGCTTGTAGGCGGCCCTGTCGTAGGCCAGCGCTGCTTCCTCGGCGGTATCGAAGGTACCCAGCCAGAGTCGGGTTCGGTTCTTGGGTAATCGGATCTCGGCTACCCACTTTCCCCAGTGCCGCTGTCTCACCCCTCTGTAAAGCTTGTTGGGCTTCGGTGGAGAACCCACTTGCTTCATAGGGATGGGCTTTGGGCCGAGGAAGTTTTGGATATGTTGCTTGTGGAATGAAGTGACCATCTGTGGCTGGATCTGGGCTTGGATCTGGTGGATCTGAGATGGGGTAAGATGATTGAGCCCGATACAGCCCGATTGCTCAAACCCAAAGGCGTCATGGGTCGAGAACCCTTGGGAAAAGAAATAGGGAGTCGACGTGGAGCAACCATCTGGGTTCATATTGGGCTGGGTGGAAATTGGAGGAAACTCAGGAAAGAAATAGCAAGAATTGGAGGGTGAACCAGAAGGTGTTGAAGAAGAAGAATAAGAAGAGAGAGATTGGATTGAAGTTAAGGTAGAAGTTGGAGAAGCACTTTTCATAAAAGGTTCAAGTGCTTCCATGAGCTCACCACCCCCAAAGGGTTCTGAGGAAAGAGATGATGCATTACTCCATAAATCCATAGCTGCTGCCATTTTTTCTCTAATCAACCTGTTTCTTTACCAAATTTGAAGAACTAAGTGCTATTTTCAAATCAAAAAAAGAAAAATAAAAATCCCACAAAAAGGATCAAAAGAGGATTTGAAATAAAGAACTCTCTTCAGTCCAAGATCTGAAAAAAAAAAAAACCAACCTTGAGGGACACAAAAAATACCCTCTTTGGTGATTTTATAAAACAAGAAAAACAAAAACAACTAAAACACCTACTGATGAATTGAAAACAAAACCCAAAAGATTAAAAAAAAAACTGGATCTCGATTCTGAAAACACCTGGCTTTCGAGAAATCCTTCTAAGTCTGCTTTTTGTCCAATTTGAAAGAAAATCCGCAAAAAACAAACCCAAAAATCAATAAACCTGAAAGACAGATGATTTACAGAAAGGGATACAGAGAAGCGGGATGTTACAGAAGGGGGAAGGGAAAATCAAGAAATCAAGAAACACAAACTCAGATCTGAATCACTCTTTCTTTTTCTGCTTTGTTTTTCTCTGAATCTCTCAACCTCGCTTTGAATTTGATCTTATCTCTTCAGCAGCTGCTTTGCCCTCCGTTTTATAACTGCTTTTGGCCCCCCGCTTTCACTCTCATAACCACATCGGTAATCACGCTTTCTCTCTCTAATCTCCCACTTGTCTATTTAATTCCCGCATTATCTATCTACCCGGTCAGCTCCTTCTCTTCGTGACGTAAGACTTCTTCAATGAATGCGCTCCACCCATTAAGACACTGACGCGTGTCCCTCTGACGGACACCTGTCCATTCCTTAACCGGCAGATGTCCGTAGTATTGGAGCTTCCGTGCCTTAATTCGTCCGCAAGCATATTGACCATTTAGTATGCGTTCACACTATCTTTTTGGATTATTCGGTAACTTAATTCTTTTTTTTTTTCTTCCTTTTGGGCTCTGTTACCTCAAAAAACACAAAAACTATTCTATATTTATCATATACGTATCTATTTATATTATCTATTACTATTATAATAGATAAGATTTTCATTTTTCATAATTGGTTTTTGGACGGTCCTATTTTTTTTTTTTACATTATTATTTTAAGTTTGTTTGGATTAATGATAAAAAATATATTATTTAAATTAAGTAATTAAATAATTAAACAAATAATTAATAAATATTTAAAGAATTAAGTTTTTTAGTTTAATTTAAATTGCAGTTTAATAAAAAAATTATATCTAATAAGTTCATATTTAAATTCTATCTAAATAATTTTAAAATCAATTAAATTGTGATTAAATCTCAAAATATATTAAGTTGTGATTGGATCATCCATTTAAACATAACTTAAATCGTTTACGTGTGAGTTTAATAATAATACTTTTTTATTTCGTAATTATATTACAATTACATCGCCATATTATTGTCAAGTGAGTCATGTGTATCTCACGTACAACAATTATATTACTGTCATATTAGTCTTTTACTATAATTATAAATGAATAATTATGATATTTAAAGGTATCGTCTCAAAAAAGCAAAAAAAAATGTTAGATCATTGTTCGGAGAAATTGTAGGAGGAATTTTTTTTTTCAAATTAAAGAGAAAGAAATACATAATTATAAAAATATAAATCATAAACCATTACTAATAAATAGGACATACATAAGACACGCAAATGAGTAATGTATGTATATATAATGCTTTTGTATTATGCTATATATAGTATAATAATGATAATTATAATAAAATGAAAATGTTAATAAAATAAGAAGTTGGTCAGGCGAAGAGCCTGAGCTGGTGCAGCAAGTGACGACAGTTGGGGGCGGTTGTAACTTCATCTATTTTGGGCTTTTGACCTATTGCTAGTGCTATAGGTTCTATGAATAGAATATGATATCCATAGCAGTGCCACTTCCATAACCAAGGTGTCATTAGTGTTTAGAATTATGCTTGATTGAGGTCACTTATTAGTGATTACCACAAATTTTATATAAATTTTAAAAGTGATAATTTACAATTACTAAAAATAATAAAAATACACATCTCAATGGGTCATTTTTGCTATTTACAATTATTAAAAAATTAAATATTATTATAATTTATCTTTCTCAATAAAAAAAATCACAAATAAACTGATAAAAGATAAATCCCACCGTGTAAGAAAAATAAACTATTTTTATTTTAAATAAAATAAAAATATTTGAATTGCCAGAAGCTTTTGAAAACTTGTGACAACTGTGTTGCACTCATCTTTGTCATTATTATTCAGATTAAATATAAATATTATTTTTATCTTATATTTTATTAAAAATTTTATCTATTAACGTAATTGTTTAACGTGTTAATAAATTTAGTCTTTTAGTATTAATGAATTCAATATTTTAATATTAGTCATGTTAAATAAATTTAAGAGACTTAATTAATTAACATTAAAATATTTAATTAATTAACATTTAAACAATCATATCAGCATATAAAAACATTTGATAAAACACTATGATAAGAATAAGATTAGTAATATATTAATTAGGAGCATAATTACATGGATTATGATTATACAAGGATAGCTGGAGGAATGAAAGCCGTTGGATGTCTTTTTTTTGAGTGGCAGGGATGAGCCGGTGAATGGTGGGTAGAGAAAAGGACGGCAGGACAAGAGCGTAAGTTTGAAAAATCTTTAACTTAACTATGGTTAGTTAACCGTAGTTTGATTTCGGCGGAGGTTTCGGCGGACACAAATGGGTCTCACGTGGGCATTGTGCGTGGGACAGGCACTTTATTTGCGGCGCCAGCCGCTGGAGAAGAACCTGGTATTTTACTAGACCCACGAGCATTAGGTAGCGTCTTTAACTCAGCTCAACATCCGCTTGGAAAGACTGCCTTACATGTTTCATCTTCTACAAGAGTACACATCACGCTCCTTGAACCGCGTTCCTTTGGATTATTGGACGAATCATTTTGTTTTATCTCACGAAAAACAGAATTAAGAGTCCTGTTAATTCAGTTGACCGAATTTATCAATGCAATTTTGGAATAATTTTAGGGGATAGCTATTGGCCCTCCATAAAGTAACAAAAAGTTCTTCTACACTCCTAAATTTGTTTTTGATTTAGAGTGTGAGAAAATGTTTGAAAAGTGCCAATAGCCATTCTCTAATTTTTTAGCACGTGTGGCTTCAACATTTTGTTTTTCTATTTTTTTGAAAAAATAATTGATTTATTTTTTCAAATATATTTTTATGTGTTCCAAAAAAATTCAACTAACAGATAAATTGACTTTTTCGAGATGAAAATATTTATTTTTTTATATATATATTTTTTATTCGAGTTATTATACATACATAATATTTAAAATTATAATTAAAAAAGAAAAAAATTCTACTGACACCATAACTGTATTAAAACTTTGATTGGTTAAATATATTTTTTAAAAACAATTTTTACAAATATAAATTTAAAAAAAAAGAGAATGCTAAAAAAAAAAAATAGTGTTTAAATATTTATTGGTCATTAATTTGGTGGTTGAGGCAATTTTTTAACAATGTGGCACACCATTTATCTCACCAAAAAATTCTAAATAACTGCGGGTCTATTTCACCTAAAATTATATACTTATTATATCACTATATGGGTTAAATATGTGCATCCAATTATCAGTATACAATGCCGATTCAAGATAATTTGAGATTTAAAATAATAATTTTAATTAAGGATTGTTTTATTTTTCTTTTCATTTTTAAAAATGTAAGAAGAATAAATACTTAATAAAACTTTAATTTATATATAATGTATATAGTAACATAAAAGTGTAATATTGTTTCAATAGAAGATATATAGATGTTAAATAAAATTTTAATAATATAAGTTTTATTTAATAAAAATACTCTAATAATAAAGTTCACAAAAATATAAATAAAGTAATACAAAATAACTATTTATATCTTTTTTATATAGACTTATACTTATAGAATTTTATTTTTTTTCTCAAGAATTTATGAGCCTTCTTTTTTATGTAACATTTTATTACACATTTAAAATATCTGTAGGCATATTGATGGAATAGAGTAAGAGGATTTGAATGCAAGCAATATCACAAGGTAAGCCCACCACAGGGGGACCTCACCCATTGTAAATCCCAACTTATGAGAAAAATAACTCTTCTTATTTATGACAATTAAAATTTAGTCATAATTTTAACTTATATTTAAGATTCAATCATGCTCATAGTTTGATTTTTTTTAAAAAAAGTCATATTTTGTATTTAAATTAGAAAAATAACATAAATATTATAAATATATTAACTTTTTCTATCTGACATTTTATAAAACAAAAATATTCTTTCAAAACTGTACTCTTATTTTACTTATGTATATTCAGACAGACAAGTGATTCCTCTAACCCTAACCCTAACCCTTGCCGTCACACAATCCCACTAACCAACCGTCGTCGTCGTCGTCGCCGTCGCCGCCTCGCCTTCAACAGGCAAGTCTTTCTCTCTCCCTTTCTTATCACTGGCTTTTACCCCCTCTCTCACTCACTTACACACATGAAGACTTGTGTATTTTGTATACTATTTTTTTGACCTTCTATAAAAAAGAAAATGAAGTTGTGAAAAAAGAAAGAAAAAAAAAAAAAAGAACCTTTGATTTTTGTGATTATCTTAGGTTATTTGTGTTTTTATGTAATTATACACGCCACACATATATACTTGCATACGCTCCTACCGAAAGAGAACAATAATGAGTTCATCATATTTTTATTTTACTTTATTTGTGTAAGTTAATTATTCAATGTTATAAAATTTACACCCAACGGTATGAAAATTATACATTAAATTTGAAATAGTTACACAAAAAATTACGAGAGTTGCATCTTACTTATTTTGTATAAGTAAAATATTCCGTATTATAAAAATTGCACCAAACATTTTTACAACTATTTTAAACTTATAACTTACTATAATCTCTTGGTGCAACTATTTCAAAATAACTCTTTTTATTTATGACCTTTTTAATTTTATTTGAAATAAAATGTTCAGATTCATTTATGGTGTACCTACATACATTTAATATCGGACCAGAGGGAACACATTGTACCTGGTCCTTACGTTATTGAATTTTTTCTTCCTTTATTAGTTTAATTAATTTTTAGTACAATCATATATCTTAGTGAATGTAAATTTTTAGAGAATGAGCCTAAAAACAACAGTAAAATTATTTTATTATATTTAAAAGTCAATTTTATTGAAGTGAAAGCCTAACTCATCCGGTTCCTTAAAATAATCATGGCGTTAAGGAGAGGGGTCAGAAAGCTTGGAACTTGAATGAGACGATGTTAGACAATCTAACACCCCTCTTGACCTCCTTAAAATCATGGCGTTAAGAAGAGGGGTCAGAAGGCTTGGAGCTTGAATGAGACGATGTGCGATAATCTAACACTCCCTTGGACGGCAGAGGCCTGAAGCTTGGAGTTTACGTGTGTCGCTATAGGCAAGCTCAAACCTGATTCTGATACCATATTGAAATGAAGGCTTAGCCTATGCAGCTTCTTAAAACCACGACATTAAGAGAAAGCCTTATAACCAGAACAGAAGAGCTTGAATGTAGCGATGTGGGACAATCCAACAAATTTAAATTGAGAAAATAGAATTTTTACTTGCAAATATAAATTTATGTGCATTTATTATTTTATATTTCAAATAACATGATAATATATAATTAATTACATATTATTTTCATAATTTAATGTGCAACTAATATATTATTGTTATTGCATTTGAGATGCATTGTCGTTTGGATAAAAAAAAGGTTGAAAAAGACAGCTTTTCTACCAAAACACACCAAAAGAAGTGATTAGCTTATCGCAAAACTCATTTTTTATGAAAGGTATTCATGGAATTGAGGGAGCAACTTGTGGTATCTGTGTGTGTGTGTGTGTATATATATATATATATATATATATATATATATTATTTGAGATTATACTCTTAACAATAAGTTGCTACTTTTCTTTTAAATGTACATAATTTTTAAAAAATTAATATTAATGTGTTTTAATTATTTGATGACTTATGAATTAGAGATAAAATAGTTCAAATAAAAAAAATTAATTTTGAGACTATTTAATAATTAAAATATTTTATCTCGTATGAATTTCAACTAATAAAAAACATTACCCAAAAAAAGAAATGTAACTGCATTTGTAATAATATAAATGAACAATAATAATATGCATGTTGTGTATGTGAGCTGCATTGAATATTATATATAGATATATATATATATATGTATGTATATCATATCTTATATACACTATAACATAATATTTTATATACAAATTCCATATTAAGATTTATAGAAGCATACATTAAATAATTAATAGATTCAAATCTAATCCATTTACCAGCCTAATCATACCACATAGTTTCTAATATCAACTTGGTTTGATTCAATAATGAAATACTTTAAAATTATATATAAAAAAATTTTAAATTGGTTCCGTTCAACTCAAATAAATCCTCGCAATTAACCCGATTAAGAATCACTCAAGATTACTTCATTAATAATTCTTGACCAAACTTGGGCAATTGATATTAACTTCTTTCAATTTTTTAAATGTAACCTTGAATGTATTAAATGTAACATTTTATTTCATGAGACTTTGCTATCCGATCATATATATATATATATATATATATATATGAAATCATTCATGTATTTTACGCTATAATAAAATCATTCATGTATTTTACGCTCTTATCTCATATATATGCAATGAAATATATAATAAATGGACAAAATTTTAACAGTGGCAAAAGTCAGCGACAGAACCCTTCGTTTCACATGTCACCCATAATAATATGTTGAAAAATGTAATACTAAAGAGGATTAATTTCATGCAAGCCCTCACATTTATGGTGTTACCTACATTCATTTAATACCAGAGGGGACACATTGTACATAAACCGTGGTCCAAATGTTATTGCTTTTTTTTTTTTTAATTCATTTGACTAAGTTTCATTTTTCATTATAGTTATACATCTTAGTCAATGATGATTTTTCTTAATTGCACCACGTGTCAATATATTAAAATGGGACATTTCTTTGCCGATAAAGATTTTTTTTAATGATCAGTTAGGAGGTAGGCCAACTTATGTACATTAAATTAAGTCTCTTTACCCGTGATAATTAAGCACACCCTTTAAACTTTAGCTACCAACGATCGATGTAAAGAAAATTTGAATTCGAAATACTTAAATTTTATCCTCAACATCATGCAGCCATAATCTCGGGTGGTCTTTATCAACAAAGATTATCATCTATAATATGGTATTAGTGGAAAAAAAATCAAATAAAAATAAAAAAGTAATGTTATTCTTATTAAAAAGATTATTTCAAAAAAAAAAAAAATCGAATGAGCAAAGATATTTCATCGTACGTGAATGCCTACTAAAATTTAAAAATCTTCCTTTTTTCACCTTAATATGACGTTTTCACTTTATTTTATCCCATATTACAAGTATATAAATTTGGAATCTATTTTACACTAATTGACTAATATAAATATAGGTAACTTCTTTCATTTAAATTTTAAATATTAAAAATAATGTGTTAATCATGTCGATATAGACATGTGACATGTTTAATAGATAAGTGATGTTCAAGTTGAAAAATTTGACATAATTAATTAATAATTAATATGATGTTCGAATTGACATATATTTTTAAATATGTATGTCTTGATATAATATGAATATGAAATGGACACTCCTATTGTAGATATATCAACCGGTCGGCATTAATGATGATAATAATTCTAAAAATTTGTCTATATTTATTTATAATTTTGTTGTAGAAATATCAAAATTATAAAATTAAATCTATCATTTTGAAAAAACCAAATTGCTTACTTCAACAAAAATTTCTCATTTGTCAACAATCCGTCACTTTTAGGAGAATTTGTAACAAATTGTCACAACATAAAGAAAGTTAGTGTAATTAGTTAAATAATAAAGTTATTGTATGTAATTATCAGAAACAATAGAATATATCAATTTAATTTACTCTTTGTTTATTTTTAGAAAAAGACTTAGTAACACTTTCTAAGGCAAAAAACTCAGTAAAAATTGATTAATGCTAAAAGTATTATAAAACGTTTTTGTGGTTTGCTGTTTCTTATAAAAATCTAACAACTAGTTTGTCTAGGAAGAAAAAAAAATAGAAGCAAAATAATTAAAAATTTGTATAGATCATATATATACAATAAAGATTTACAAGCAATTAGAAATTTGGGTAAGTTATTTTCATTAGGTATCATAAATGGTGTTTATCTCATTTGATGATAATTTTTCTTCTTTGGGTATGATTCGTTCGGACTGTGAAATTCATATCTGATAATTTTAATTTTATTCTTTTGAATGTAAATTTATTCGTCATTTTGCTAATGTTGTAGTTCTTGAGTTAGCTCGCCATACTAGATATATTGATTCTATTTTTGTATGATCGGAGCATCATCCTCCTTTCATTATAACATTCCTTCGGATTGATATTTCTAGTTCTTAATCTAATATTATTATTACTTTTATCAATGAAAAAAAAAAGAACATACTCATGCTGAAATATCAAATTTATGGGCAAATTGATTTTTTAACCACACTCAACTTGATACTTTTTGTTCTTCCTAGACTTAATTTATCTAACTCATTTTATAACAAAAAACATAATAATATAATAAATATTTTTTATTTTTAATTTTTTATTTAACTTAACCAAGGTTGGGCCATGGCTTAAATGCAATTCCTAAGACTTATTATAAGGTTGGGTAATGTTCAACAATTTTCCCCCTTTTTTCTAATATTTAAATTCAAAATTTGGCTTAGATATACTTGATATTTTGCTTTAGTGTAAAATTTCTAGTTAAGTTTTTATTTTATGGGTAGGTTTTGGATTTTAATAAAAACCAACATAATAAATTACATCTCTATAAGGCTTAATTTTTCATATTTTTATAATTTTATAGAAAAAAATGATTTATATATAGATACATTTTATGCAAAAAAAAAAATATTAAAATTTCCATACTTTCTATGCCAAATTGTGTAACCATGCCTTTGTGTTGTTTAATTTAATTTAATTTTTGGTTGGAAGGTGACACCTCAAACTTAAAAGGATGCTGGCCTATTGTAAAGCCCAATTTAGTGGCTTTATTCAAAAGACTTTAGGTTAGATTGGTGCCCCACTTGAACCATAAAAGACCTACAACTATATATATATATATATATATATATATATAGAAACTAGAAAGTGAATTTCGTGTGAAATATATTTTATTTTTTCACAGTTTCAATATATATATATATATATATATATATATATATATTGTGAGAGTGAAAGGTGGAAAATGTAGTTCCTTTCACAGTTTCAATATATATATATATATATATATATATATATATGTGTGTGTGTGTGTGTGTGTGTGTGTGTGTGTGTGTGTTGGCGAAAGTGAAAGGTGGAAATGTAATTCCTTTGATGATATTTTGAGCGGGCAGTGGCCAATAATTTTTGTGAAGAAGCAATTATTGTCATTTTCAAAACAAGAGTTAGATTCATGTCATTGTATATAAATATATGTGGGACATTACAATTGATTTGGTAAAGATTTCAAATTTGGCTTTTACACGACATTGCACATGACTTCAATTTTTTGATATTTTCCTCCATCTCTTCTTTTGTTGGACTTTTCTCAGTATATAAAATTTACCTTTATTTGGGTTGTTTGTTTTGTGGCTAAATCGTCATTTCTCTCATAACTAAGATTAGGCCATAACTGATTTGGATCATGCTACTTATCCAATGTCCAATCTCATAATCTCATTTGATTATTAACGGATCATATTAGTAACCAATTCATATCTATTTCATTTAATTAAAAAAGTTATTGAATTTAAATTGGATTAAATTTTTTGTACTAGATTTGAATAAACCCATAGGATTTGAAAGCTTTATAATCTATTGACAATCCCAAGTACAATCATTGTTAGACTAACATGGATTAATTTCTAATCCCCATAAACTCTATATTTTGTATTTTAATGTATTAGCATATCACTTGATAGTGATTCCAAGTGCTGCACGTGATTATTTTTTTGTTTTGTTTTGTTTCGTCGGTCCCTTTTGTAGGCGATGATTTTTCTGTTTGGTTTGAAAGATTCTTTTTTGTTGGATAATTGTTCGTCTCTATGATTTTCCATCGAATCAAGCTAGCATCGGCTTGCTTCACTTGGGTTTTACCCAAGCTTAACACAAACTTGGTTTGGTCAAAGATTTCAAAATTATACTTAAACCCTACATACAAAAAGTTCCGCTAAGTGACAATTACGATTATTAGATCGTAACTCATTCTCTATTTCATGAACTATTATTCTCTGAGTTTATCGCATAGTGTGACGACTTTTATGATTTCTATTACAGTAATAGTATGAAATTAAGATTTGTGACCTTGAGACGTATTTGAAAGCAGTAGGATGAAATTAGGATTTGTGACCTTAAGGCGTGTTTGAAACACCGTCTTTAAGGTATTAATTGCCCCCAATCAAATTGAGTTTACTACTGAGTTGAGGCAATATTATCTCGAGGGTACAACAAAGTTAACAATTTCTACGGACAGTAATTTTGAAGATATTTCTTCCTAACTTTTTACTGAATATTTGATTTGCAAAAGCAAAAAGAGATGAAAGAGAAGGAAAATGAATATTGATTGAATTGATTCATTTTGGATTGACTGGATTTCGAATTTTTTAGATGGAATCCTAAACAGTACACAACTCTTCAATAAAATATTTTTTCAAACAGTCATGTTACTTTGTTTAAATTGTAATTTGGCATCTTTTCATTTAAAATATTATTTTTTTTAAGGAAATAACTAATATGAGTTTTTACTCATTATATCTCGCTTGATGCAATCAATCTTTAATATTATAATCTATTTTCAATATAAAATTCAACAATTTCAGTACATTTCACTTGCATGAATTACACATTTTGAGTGATGCGACAAGTCCGATGTTCATAACTGGGCAAATTGACCTTCATCTAAAAAGCTTCATCATTTAGTGATTTCTGAATTGAAGCAAGCAAGCAATTATGGGTCATTTTCATGGTTTACGTACGACATTAGTCATTCAATTTGGTCAAAGATCTCAATTCAGACTTTGATCCACATTTTTCAAATTATTTTTTTCTCGCACTGCAGGAATATTGTTTTCATCTGGGGTAGAATTTTCCTTGATAGATCCATTTGTGACATGTAGCTACTACATGAAGACCTTGGAATTTCGAATCCCAATAATAGACTTAAGCTGGCTGGCTGGCTGGCACTGGCACCCCCACACCACAGAAATCCGAACATTACACATTGTCAAGTGTTTGTTATGAATTTATTTGGATTCATGATAATCTGATTGTGATATGAGATGATTCAAAAAAAATAATAATAATAATAATGTGATTCGATTTTGTAGTCATTCCATCCAAATGAAGAATTGGTTTTCATCCATACGAAGTCCGTTCAAATGAAAGAAGTTTTTTTATTCGGACGCATCTAGAGTTTTCTGCACCAACTTGTTTCGCATTTGATAATTTTATTACGTAAGGAGAATTGTTTTGTAAGCCATCATTAAATGTGACAAATTACTCTATCTCGTGCCTTTTTTATATAATTTTTGTTTAATTATTTTATTTGAAATTGATTCATGGTGTGATTTGGTTGCTTTCACTCAACATACATGTATGTGTGTGGAGAAACCAATTACAATCAGGTACACAAATCTTTAATCCTGCTTGTTTATAGGAATAAATTGTAAAGCATGAAAATTGTCTCAGAAGTCTTACCCATTGGAGAAAAAGGGAATCATAGGAGGAAATATCAAGGAATCTATCAAAGAGAATAGGAGCTCACTTTGTATCAAGAAACATCCCTAACAGCCTCCATTAATATGTCCAAGACCAGGATAAAGAACTTTAAAAGGCATAGCATGCTTCCCAACCATTACAATAAATAGAAACCTAAAATAAAGAAGAAGGTGAAAGAGAAGGAGAAAAAGTAAAATAAGAGAGAGAGAGAGAATCAGAACACGCTTGCCGAGTTGCAGGGCAGCCTAGAGCGACCATAAGTTTTAACTTCACCGGTCAAAAACCAACCACAACCATTCCACATAATCTATTTCTAATGTAGGTCCAATGGGTCCAGACTCCAGACTGCAGACCCAACACCAGCAGACTGTGCTTATAAGACTATTCATTCAAAGTTTCAAACATCATTTTTTCCCTGTTCAAAATTTGAATTGTGATTGTCAAATCGACACAACTAGTCGACTTAATCATTAACTAATTGACTATAATAAGAACTAATCGACTGATTAGGTTAACTGATTTGTCTTGAAAATTTGAAGTTCATTTAGTTAAGAACAATCAATCGACTAGTTCTATTTGTACACTATTTTACTTTTAAAAAATAGTCGATTGATATTTTCTTTAAGTCGACTGATTTGGATAGTACATTCAAGCAATATATCAAAATGGTTACTCAGTCGACTGGTTCCATAGATCATTCGACTGGTTATGTTTATACACTGATTTTGCTTTTGAAAGACAATCGACTAATTTTTCTTGGAGGTCGATTGATTTAAGCAGTGACTCTTTAAACTATTTTGTAAAACATCATTCAATCGACTAATTTCATGATTCAGTTGACTGGTTTGATCAGTGTAAAAGTAAATCATTAAGAATCAGTCAACTGATTTCATGAATTGATCGACTAGTTTAGACAAGTGTCTTTTAACTTATTTTCTTAGTATACTTTTATCGATCGTAAAAAATACAAGTTATTGAGAGTTTCTTTAATAACTTAAGTTGAAATATTATATATCTTTTTTTTATGAAAAATTAAAATATCATTAAAAAATTTTACATAAAATATTCTTTTGGCACCAAAAGTCATTTGCATATAAGAAATATTGAACACTAAATATTAAAAATTTAATAATTAATAAATTTTCTATTACCTATACTTATTATTTATAAGAAGATTGATTGTAATAAGTACTAACAATGACTCAATATTGAATTTCCTTTATCAGATTTGGGCAACTACTCCCCCTCGACAGGTAGACATCACTGCTCATGACATTGAACACTAAATAATGGCTAGCCGCAGATAGAATGGGGAAAAAATTAGAGGAAGCCAGTAGTTTAAATAGAGGAAAAACAAATCCAAATCAAACACTTTATTGGTCCCATGACTAGTCTTCTGTTCATGACATTCATACACTGGATAAGAAAATTCTTTAATGAAATTGAAAATTCTTCATTGAAACATTTTCATTGAATTGGAAGTAATTAAATTATTTAAATTATTCTAAAATCAACTGTAACACTCAAACATATATCAACAATTTATATCAAAATTCACACACATTTTGCAAATTATTACAGCGTTTGTTGAACTTCATATGTTAGGTAAAGTTTGTTGACAATATTTGTACAAACTCTACAAAAATCAATCATATGAAGTAGAAGAAACTTGAAGTCAAATTTAATTCACATAAGTCATTGTATTTTTCCAAAAAAAATTGGGAACACTAAGCTTCATCCTTCTGTATAAACAAAAGATAATATAATTAAAATTAATACACAGCTCAGGATCTCACATGATGTTGGGGAGGTCTTCTACGATTAACTTCATAAATCTGTTAGGGGTAATGTGTTTGGTACAAGCATAGCTGATATTAACAGAACCAGAGTAGAAACATAAGCAAGTAGAACATAAGATTCCTTGGCAAGAGAGCAATTGCTGACCATTACTTCTTCTCCATTTCTTCTGAAAGTGGCAACAACAAAACCAGGGTCATTCCTAGGCCTTCCATGTCATGGCTGGCACAGTTACCTCTCGGGTCCCGTCTGAGTGAGTGTGATCACAAAATTCATGTGTGTGCGCACTGAAAACAATCCTGCAGATGAAAAAGGAACGTACTAGGTTACATACAAATAAATCTCTCTCCATTTACTCCCCCATTAAAATAGTGGGCTTCATCTAAAAGTCATTTGAAGAAAATATAGATATATATGTGTGTGTGTGTGTGTGTGTTTTGCTTCGTTTAGATGAGTTTAATGGCCACACGTCTGAGTGTGTTCAACTATGAAGAATTTAAAATATATTAAAATAGAATGCCCCATAAGAAGAAAGTGGCATTGAGACTCTTATATTCAGGTGGACTATTAGGTAAATCATATACTTACCTTTATTCTCTCACTAAGACAATTCCTCTAGTTCTACTAGGTTTAACCCCCTGAGATCATCTATCTCCCAGATCAGTGAACCATGCTCCTTATAGAAGGTAAACTCCCTGATGTCAAGGGTTGATGAAGAAAAGGTACACCATCTGCCATAGGACACTTTTTTGAAAGTTGAAGGATGTGACTATATGCAAAAAAAGCAGGCATGAACTCCAATCTAATTCAGCAAAAATGCAAAACTCACACTCATGCACCTCTTACCAAAGTGGATAGCGGAGCCTGACATAGTAAATGCTTCAGCATTCTATAAAAAAGGGGTAGTCTCATTACATGGAGCTCCCATCATTGTGAGGTCTGCGGAGGGTTAGATGCATGCAGCCAGAGATGATGTTTCTGCGACTTAACCCGTGACTCCCAGTCACAATGGAGCAACCTTACCATTACACATTCTATCTGGCCAATAAATCAGGATTCATTTGCTTGCTCTTAGTGGTGGCGTAAAAGGAATGATGTGAACAACATATTAAACCTTGATATGATCATAGGTTTTGTTTTACATAACAAAAAAAGGATGGCAGCTTTTAGAAACATTAGAAAAAAGTAAAATTTTTCTACCAAATTTCTGCAAATTTTAAGATATACCCATAGAGGTGTTAAAAACTCTTTAAGAAAAAAAAGAAGAGAAAAAATGCACATGGACCAAGGCAATCATGATAACCTAGGAAAGAAATTTCTTAGCTATGCATATATTGTAGCAAAACTCAAAAAGTTTGCATATTATTCTCGAAGTCTAACCCATTACAACAAATAAATGAGTGATGAACCAACAAAAAAAACTAATGAAGCAGCAGACTTCCCATTACCATCTGTCTCAAAAGAGATCAAAAGAAAAGAAAAAAAAAAGCTCTTGTTTGATGTATGTGTTTCCATGGGTACAATACAAGTATATACTTTGTGAAAATGATTACGTTGATGCAAATAAGTTAGAATATTTTAATTCCTACATCAAACAATATATTGCAAACATATTCTATAACTGAGAATATAAGGTAGATTGTATCAAATCTCAAGGAAGATTATATGACATTATATTATATATTTCAAACCATAATACTGAAACAAGGCCATGGCGAACATAAGAAAAGTTTTGACAATTAGCAAAGTTGTCTTAATTAACATGCTCTTGTGAATCCAACCCAACAAATCCTTAGATTCTAGCTACCCAGGATGGTTATACACTATTTTTTTTGCAATTCGAATCTAGGATATTCCATCCTTTTCAAACACCTAAGACCATGTTCTTATTGGTTTTCCAGTGGTCCTTGTGGCACCTTCGATTTCAATAAACTCTTGCTAAGAACTAGTAAGGAAGTTGTGATACAAGATTAGGGAAACAAAAGAAGAAATTGCCTAGTGCATGGAAAATTGGAAATCAAAGGCATAAAAACATTATCACTATCTATAGGAATGGGAATCCTCCCTCATGTAAATATTGTTTAATATCTTCCAAAAAGCTTCAATTCTCTACCTGATCACAAGAAGAAGAAGAGGGGGGCCAAAAAAGAGGTATAACAAGATATGAACTGGTTCTGCAGCAGGGAAAATGGTGAAGTGTTCACGTAGGAAACTTTTCTTTCGGGCTCTCTCTTCCCAGAGGGGCCAAAATGCCTACCTACCATAAATTCAAAGAAGAATCTTCTCATGATTACAGAGTAAGACAAGACTAAGTTGCAAGACTTACAGTTATTTCCAACTAAAAACTGGGAAGTTCATCAATCAACAAAGGAATTATAAACTGCATGTGTGGCAAAGAAGAAGCCTCTCAATGAATGAAAAATTAAAAATTCCAGGATATATGGAATATGCTCCTGAAGGGAGAAGGCAAGTAAGATAAGTTTCCATTGATTTAAGAACACAGTTACCTTGGCCTAAGTGCTTGAAAGATGTATTCAGTAGCATTTGGAGGGAGAGTGTACAGAGACTCATATGGCGCCATCCCAACAAGTCCCCTGAAGAAAAAAGTTCAGTACAAGTTAAGAACCAGCACTATCAGTGCCTGCCCATACTGCTGAATCAGTGGTATGGGCAATGCATGTTAAATTGAACTTCAAGACTGACAATGCAGATAAATTGGTGGATGCAAAGGCCCACTTTCGGTGGCACGGCAATGCATGTTAAATTGAACTTCATGACCAACAATGCAGATAAATGGGTGTATACTGTATGCAAAGGTCCAAAAGTGTCAGGATTTCACAGGGCAAAGATAATAAAAAAGTTTAGGCAGATCATTCCCCCACAGCTTGCTAGATACTTTTTTCTTGGGAACGGCAATGATCAACAAACAAGCAGAGATAAAAAGATAATTATTACTCTATCTCAACCATAACCCAACATCAATGATTTATTTGAGAAGATTATACATTTTTTCATTCTTTCACTGGAGTATGTGTTTTGTTGGAGAGTTGGGATAGAACGGAAAAAAAAAAAAGGGAAAAGAAAAAGACTACTTAAGATTTGTTTGATTAAAGGCTCATTTGAGAACATTCATAAAAAAGAGACGACGTCAATCCTTTTTGTAGGATGAATAATCAGAGCGGATGAAGTTCAAATACCTTCAAGAGTAATCTTAAGGCTACTGAATGAACTAAACTACTCGAATGAAATTTCTTTCTGGGATAAATAAGCAAAATCTAACTCCTAGTTTCAAGCTGTTAATCTTGGAAGAAGATCTCAAGCAACTCTTTAATCAGCTTCATTAAAGCCCATGAAGACCGGGGAAGGGGGAGGGGGGAGATTTTATACCCCACCATAACTTGAGTTTTTCCCAGCTTACCAATCAAAATAAGAAAGAAATATGTGAAGTTACATCATATTTAATTAGGTGATCTGGTTATAGAAGAGGTGAAAACAGGTTTGCCAATACAATCCAACATAGATAACTAAAGAAACTTCTATGTAGGATTAAGATGCACGGGAGATGAATTGCACCTACCTATTCTCTGGTGTTTTTGAACTCTTATGTGAATAGTTAAGTCCACTGGACGTACTACTTCCCCAACAGTTGTTGTTTGCTGTCTGGTGCAATGGAAAGTGAAGTAAGAGGACAGGACCAGACCCAGATGACATGGCATTTTCTCTCCACCCAAAGTCACCGGAAGCCAACCTTGTTTTGCTCACCTCATTTATCACTTCAGTTGTTTCTTTACTTTCCGTTCGCAAATCTACGCTTTCTCTCTCAATTACCTTTTCAACACTAAAACGTAGCTTATTGTTGCCACAGAGCAGTGCCACAGTATTAAGTGAGACAAAGCTAATGTTACTAATTTCAAAGGCACCGCAACCAGCAGAGTCCAATCCGGGAAAACTTCTGGAGATCCGATTAACAGATCTTGCATTTAGCCCACTGCATTCTCCAATATCCCTATCTCCGAGAATAACATGAAATGGAAGGTCAAGAAAGGGACCCAACAACCTGTGAAACTGCTGGAGTACAGATGACCACTTATTTCTCTCCAACTCTGATCCTCTAGCGGAAACATCTCCTAGTACGAGCAGCATATCAGGCTTCAAGATTTCAAATGATTTCTGGTTCAAATTTTAGTAGGCACAAAAGGATCAGATTATGAAATTTCAATCAAAGAATAATTGAAGCATAGACAACGCATGAAGATGACATATCGTTGAGAAGAAGAGGAGGAAGAAATTTTCCTTGTTATTAAAAGGCGAATTTTAAAGTTTTCTTTGACAACTGAAATAACAAAAACTCTCATGATCAATCTTATAATTTCTGTCTCTGTATATATATCCCAACTGCTCTACCTTGTCTAAAAAAAATTCCCAACTGCTCCATATAACCTTACTTGAATATTGGCTTTGAGTAATGTAGTACTCTAAAATATCCAATTACTGCACAGACTCAAGGTCGTTGGGTCAGCAATTCTCAACCATGGATTTAAGTTCATTAAACTAATTTGTGATAAAACACTTCTTCATCAAAAACATAATGAGAAAACTATATGTAGAGAAACCAGCTTCTCAATCCAAAAATTTCAAGGTGCAAGTGTTACCATGCATGTTTGCTTCATCTTCTGCTCTCCGTTTCTGTCACATACCAGGGGAATTTTTAATTGGAAAAGGTATGAAAAAGATAGAGCAGGGAAGAGATACAGTCACTTGATTGAGTTAATATCCATCTTATTCTTTTTTAAATTCAAAACCAACCCTTATTTGTTTTTCTTTGGTAAGTATGCCATAAACGTACTAACTTTTTTTTTATAGGTAAGTGGCCCTTGGGGTGAGAGCTGAACCAGGGACCTTGGGATATTACGCGAGCCTCTTCCCAACTCATCCAACCCCAGGGTTATAACGATACTTCCTTTAAGTAATAGTACACAACTGCAGTATATCACATTTGATATCAAAGAGAACCAACCAAATAACCCTAGCTTTTGTAAGATTCAACTGAAATTACAAAGATATCAGGGGAAAAATAATTCCATCCCAAGGAAATAACCTTCTTCTTGGGAATGATTCTTGTGTCACTTAAAATAAAGGTGGCCGACCATTTCTTTTCTTTGTGAAAATTAGTGGAACTCCTTTTCTTTGAAGAATCAACTTCAGCAATAACTGCTTTTCATAATTAATCCAAAATGATGAACTTGAATTTAACAAAATTATAATTCAAACACAACTATTTGTTTGCCATAGCAGTCATTCTACACTGAAGAAATACTTGATACTCCTCAATAGTGAAATCTATAACTTCCATGAACCTAGATTTCAGCTTTTTTTTTCTTGGTTCATGCACATTGTATCCGAAATATATTTTAGCCATCTTCATCTATTTTATTCATCTATAACTTCCATGAACCTAGATTTCAGTTTTTTTTCTTGATTCATGTTGTTGAATCCAAAATATATTTAGCCAATTCTTTCTTCTTTCTCTTTAGGTATTATCTTAAAAAAATTTAACCAATTTCTCTTGTTGTAAAAAAACACTTCTGGTAAAGCCAACAAATTAAATAGTGAACGGCTTCACTTCACAACTATAGCAGGATTGAATGCATCCTCATGGAATTCTTGCATCCCCTGACACCAATCAACAATTCCTTAAATGATCACCCTCCAACAACACAACCCCACTCTTCTCCAACTTCAAACACTTCAGCAAGAGCAAAGTTCTCATTTCTCAATCCTATTTAGTTATGGTTTATTCTGCTAAGAAATAACAAGAAGAGCCCCCCTCCCCCACCAAAAAGAGTCATACTGCCTCCAATCTGAAGTTCTCTTGAATTTTAGTTGATTTTAGCCATTTAGCTTAAAATGAACGGATTGTCATGTGTTAAATGTACCATTGCAAGGGGAAAATGGAAAAAGAAATTTTAAAAAAATCCAACCGAAAAAAAAAAAAAAAATGATGTTTACAATTCTAAAGCAATCAAATACCTAATTCACCAATTTTGGCAAAAACCCTAAACCCAAAATTGCATGGAAAAAAACATACCTTAAAGAACTTGGACAAGTAATGATCTCTGAAGTAGAGGTTTCTGTAACCACCTTCGGATCCCAACAAGAGCAGGTCTGCAACCATCATCACCTTCAGATCGTCCGGATGATAATCGTTCAAGTGTTCCTCCTCGTGACCCGCGTCGGGTACCACCTCGCAGGAGGGGATCGACACCCTGTCTTCGTAGACCATCAGGACGCCGACGATGATCAGAGGCAACACTTGTCTCCAAGATACTGCCATCACTTGCGGCGGCGTTCGAAATCAACGATGGTGATTGTTAGAGAAGAAGAGTACAAAACTACCTCAGTATTTGTGCTGGAAATGTCGAGTTTATTCAGGGGTTGAAGGAAATAGACAGTGAACGGAAATCTAGGGTTTTGCTGTGTTGGATGTGCGTTTTCGCCATTGTTGTTGGCCTTCGACCTGCATTGTATTGTAATGCTACAATTGCAATTTGCACATTCTGTCATCTGGGTTAATTAGATTTATCATTAATTATTGTTGATTGCTATGATTTTATGTACTGCTACTTGCTTTTTTAGAATCACAACTATTATTTTGAAATTTTGCAGGACTTGTAATTTATCTCAAGATCACAGAGAATAAATTCCTTCGCTGGATTCGAATATTGTGTAGGAAATTTTTTCTTTTATTTATTTATTTATTTATTTTTGACATAAACTAAACCATTGTTACAACGATCTTCCACTTATGTCATCAACTACAATATATCATAATTTTTTCAAAATTCTATTAATCCGAATCAATCAACTGCAATGTCAGTTTCTTTGTATATTGATACGAATAATCAAATTTGAATTGTAATTTCACAGGCTAATCTTTAGATTAAACATTTTTTTCTTGAATTAATCATATAAATTCCTAGAATTTGAGTAATGTCACCCTCACATTAGACTTTTTTAAAAAAATTGAATTGTTATTAATCAAGTTTCATTAATTTGATTTTGTGTTCGATTAGATGAGTGATAAAAAATATGATTTAAAAAAAAAGTAAAGTTTGAAAAAATATAATTTGAATTAAATTATAAGTATTTGAATAAATATGTTTTGAGACATACTTAAATAATATATTATAATATTTTGATGAATTATTAAAAATGTTGAATATATTATAAAAATAAAAAATAAGTGTTTTTTAAACAAAATTTTAGAAAAAGTCATCCAATGTCACTTTTTTAAGACGTGTTTGAACTTGAAAATGTCTTCGAAAATATTAAAACAAATATTCAAAATTGCTATTGTTTGAATGAAGACAAGAAAATTCTAAAGAAGTCGACAAGTAATAAAATTAAAATAAAATTAAGCATTCATTTTTAAATTTGAATTATTGAAATCTGAGGTGATTACTGTTGGATTGTCTCACATCGCCCGTCTCTAATTCCTCTTATCTATATATAAGGGCCCTCTCACCCTCTCATTAACACCTGAGTTGTTTTAAGGAGCTAAATGAGCTGGGCCTCCTATCTTACATCACCTGTCTCTAGCTCCTCTAGTTTATATATAAGGGTCATCTCTCCCTCTCCCTAATACTCGGATTCTCTCCCTTTCCTTAACACTCGAGTTTTAAGGAGCTAATTTAAAGTTGGGCCTCCAATTTCAACCATCACTAGAATTATTTTTGTGAAATAAACACAAATTGATGTCCATTCAATGTGTGAATTGAAGTGAAAAAGGAATCAAACACCTCATTCGGTCCAAAATTGGCTGCATATTCTAGCATTGATGTTTACTAATCTATGTATTGTAGCAGTGAATACCCAACGAATGAAAATATATTTGGACCAATTCGTCAGCTGTGATGTATGGGTGCATTTTGTTCCATTCTTCTGAAGGCATCTTTAAAAAGTTGGTACATTTGAGTGATAATGGCAAAATTGAGAGGAGGAGAGAGATTTACACTTCATTGTTCTTCTAGAATTTTCGGTGTCCCATCCTACTGAACAAACCAACTTAATAATTACAGTCTAAGCCATTTCAATCAAGAGAATTTTGGTCAATCATCCATGTTAAAAGGCAAACTACGTGAACTAGGCTTTCATTACCACGTGTCAAAAAAAAATTAAATGTATACAATTTTATTTTAATAAATAAAAAAATTATTTTTTTTTTTACTTAAACAGATGATCTTTCAATTAGAATGAAACAACCTCTTAATATATAATAATAAAATTCAACATGATTCAAAAACTTAAAATCGTAGTATATTAAATTTTTTTTTCCTCAGTGTCCATAAATCAAATTATTATTATTTTATATATATATATATATATATATATACACACACACACGAAGAAAATCCTATCTATGAAATAGGACCGGACAATGTTTCAACGCATTCAAATCTGTGGTCTAAATTCTACAAACCTATTAAATTAAAAGATCATATCAAAATAGATCAGTAAATTGAATTTTGAAACACTTACGATGGTAACAATCATGTGAGATAGAAATCTCTATCTTCTGAGAGCTGGCTTTGATACTACTTGTAACATTCTAAGTCCGTTGTCTTAATAATTTTTAAAAAATTTTACAATATTATGCCTCAAAAGTTTAAGCTTAAGTTGTTAGTAGTAAGACTTATACTAGTTTATATACTAATCAAACTATTTTCACCTAATTGATGTGAGACAGAAGTATCACATTCCAACCCTTGATTCAAATCTATTTTTACTCAAACTTAAACCCAAATCAATGTAATACCATTTGCAAACTCAAATTACTGTTTAAAAGCAAATTTAAAACTTTTGGGATAGGATGAGAATTTTTTCACATGATTCGAATAAAACTACTCTCACCTAATCAAACTACTAGTTTATATACTAATCAAACTATTTACACCCAATCGATGTTAGATAGGAGTATCACATTTCAACTCTTGATTCAAATCTATTTTTATTCAAACTTAAACCCAAATCAATGTAATACCATTTACAAACTCAAATCACTGTTCAGAGATAAATTTAGAACCTTTGGGACAAGATGAGAATTTTTTCAGATGATTTGAGTAAAAATTAAGTGATTATTATAGAACTTAAAATTCAAATGAAATTTTTACTTAAATTTGAAAGTAAAAATTTGAACGACTACTTTCAAATTTGAGTAATTATTAGAGATGGCCGTACATAGTCTAAATTCAACTTATTTGTCTCTCCATCTCTATGAAGGGTCAAATGGATCTAGCGACAGGCAACATCAAGGAAAAAAATACTGACTATATGAAGAATATATAACCAAAAATATAAATGCTCAGTTTCTTTCACAAATTGTAATGTATTAAATTTTGGATAATGAATAAATCAAGGTGTCAAAGCCTTGCAGTTTCTTGACACCTTAGAAAATAACAGTTGGGATGTCATGTTCAATTAGTTTTTAGTCTTTGTAATGTTTTAATTTTTATGTGCACTGCATGTGAAGTTACCAAAGATTATATTTCTAATTGCTGTGGAAAAAAAAAAAGTAGACGATGGTCTGTTTGGGTGCTGCAATTATTGAGGACCAGAAAGAAAATTTGAATTTTACTGTTCTTGATTTGGATAACTGAGTTTTCAAAGTAAGAAAAGAATAGTTGCATTCTCAATTTGTAGTCACAAACTACAAAGGGAAGAATGCACAAAGAGAATCCAAGGCAGCTGTAATTTTCTGTATCATTGTCCATCTTTTCTCTCTTTAGAGTGCCCATTCAAGAAATCAATTTTTGCCTGTCCTCCTTAATAGGAAGGTTTATGTTACAATAACTACTTTATAAGCCTACCCAACTACATTAAATTGTAGACCTTCAGAGCAAAAAACTCAACAACTATCCAACAAATTATCCAATAACCAGAGGGGGATATAAGAGGTGCTAGTGGGGGCCATCTCTCCAAAAAAAAAAAAAAAAAGTAAATGGAAATTTGATTTTACCCCTTATTTTTTATAGATTTTTTTTTTAAAAAAAAATAAGGAATTCCCCCCCTCCCCCAATATTTCATTTTTTTTATAAGAGACCTTTTTAAAAAATTTTATCTTTATTTTTTTGCCCTCCTAAAGTAATGGTCTGGACGTGCTATTGTCAACAACTACACAAGAGCCTTGCAAATATTAGACCTCCTAAAGAATCCCAATAACTACATGCCAACTAAACGGCAAATATGAACCCTGTAATTATAGCTTGATGAAGTTCATGACCGGGAAAGAGAAATCAACAACATTCTCATAGTAGAAAACCGAAAGTATAACTCATAACGTTTTCGTCAAAAAAAGTCATGAATTACTAAGTAAGTTAGTCTCAGTTAACTTCTAACTCTTCCACTTGAACTCAGCTTTCATGATATATATATATATATATATATATATATAAATGTTTCCAAAACGTATTAAAAGGTCTGAGAAGACTTGATCACATTGTATAGCATGACTATAGAATAAAATATAAGAATAATGACAAGCACAAACAGTGTGTGCATGAAGAATGAGCAATGGTTGAAATCAGCACCCTTAAGAATGGGACCACTGTTCTCAAATCCCTCTGGACCATCCAAATTTGGCACTATATATAATACCCATACCAAAATTAAAAATCTTATCTTCCAAAAATAAAACTTTCTAAAAGGAACAAAGTTCATCCATTGAGATTGAATATCATAACTTTCCTCCACTTGTTGTCTGATGATGATGTTACCTTTAGCTGCACCATTGCTAGCTCTAATGACCAAATGCTCAGACAGCCAATTTTGCACATCGAGAATACCCAGTATAGTGAATAAAAGACCTTAGACGCTTGCCCAAGCAATTGCCCTGCATGGCTCAGCCAAGAACAGTGACATTAAATGAGCAAGCAAAAGTCATTAAAGTTATCTGATCATGCTCCAACTGCTTAAGATTGGGAAATTGTTTTAGAATTGGCCTTCTTTTTCTTTTTTCTTTTTTTGAGAACAATGACGGAGAACTATTTTATTTTAAGTGTGTTTACGTACGGTATGTGATTCAAATTTTGACCTATCGATAAAAAAGAGAGATTAACCGTCTCATCTCAGTGTGTTTTCAATACAATTAGCCTTCTTATAATACATTAAGGAAATTTCTATAATGCTTACATGGTGCAAGTAACATTATGACAGCTTAAATACACGACTTTGAGTTAAATATAATGACAATGAGCTTTCTTCTTTGTATATATTAAGATTCAATCAAAATATTAACCATATATTAATAAAGCTTGCCATGGGCCAGTAAGTGGGTGTTTGAAGGGGTGTTTGCCCTGTCCAAATTGGGATTTTGAGACCAAAATGTGATTTTGGTCAAAATGGTAGGTGTTTGGCATTTTGTTTACTTTCAAAATCTAGTTTTGGTTGTATTCACAAAATGGAGTTTTGGAAATGCTAAAAAAAAACTATTTAAAAAAAATAGTTTTAGTGGCCATTTGACTGAGTTGTGTACAAAAATTGTTTGAGTTAAATACCTATTTAAAAATGTTAATTGAGTTAATTTATTGAATGTTTGGATGAATATACTTTATAAGTAATTATATTGTCAGAAATAATATGCTTTAAAATTAAGTGCGATTTGAGCCACAAAACAACCAATCAAACGGGATAGTCTTTTACAAATATTATTCCTAAGCACGCCGGTTACACATTACCTGTATATATAATATAAAGAATAAAAGAAAAAATTCACAAGCCAAATACTCAAAATAAGAAACTGATTGTGTTATAATTAACTTTTCATAATTTATTATCAAATAATTAATTCTCTAGAATTTGAAGCTCTCCCAAATGTGTCATAATCAAAGGATATAAATTACCACCCTAAGAGCAACCTCTTAATAGTTTTCATCTCCAAAAATATCAACTTGCAGTAGGTCAGCACAAAACCCATACATGGGCCTCGCTAGTCCAAGACATACCTCAACAATCCCACAATATCCATGAAGCCACTGATGGATGTATATGGTTAGTAGTCTTATGCATATCTCACACTCACAGCATGCTTCAGAATAGGGGAGGATATTCAGTTGGCGGATCCAAAGATTATATTTAGGGGCCGACAGTGTAAATATCAAAATTTAGAAGAATTTTTTTGTGAATATAAAAAACTCTGGGTGAGGGGAAGTCCTAATTTTTTAAAAAATTCTAACAAAATATAGGAAAAAATACAATTGTCAAACGGGGGGCGGGGGCATGATCCTCTTCGTCCCCCTACCTCCCTTCCAAAATTGTAAAAATTTAATTTTTTAAAGGGTAAATTACTTATTTTCATTTTATATAAAAAAATTTAAAATCTTAATCAATATTTATTTGAAAATATAAGAGGAAATTGAAAAAAAATTGTCAAAATTGAAACAATGTAAAAAAAAAATCACGACAGGTACAGATTTATCATTTTAAAAAGAAAATTTGGCTGAAGGGCAGTATTTGTATTTTGTCAAGTAAAGTAAGGAAAGACATTGTAATTTTATAAATCTCAGGGAGATAAGTGTAATTATTAGAAATTTCATGAGAGGTTAGTGTAATTTACCTTTTTTTTAATCATTATTTTCAATGAAATTTCTTTTTTTTAAAAAAAGAGTAGCTGCCCTCCCAAAAAAAAATTCATACTTCTACAAGAGTCTTGTTCAAATTCCAATTCTTCCATTTCTGACTCCCCCAAGTCAATAGTTTGGATCCTCCACTGCTTTAGAGTCAATTGTACAATGCTTCTTCCTTGACAATTAACATTGGTAATTTGACTACTAAAGTAGTAAAAGCTGATTTTGGACAAATTTCTTCACCTCAAATCTCATGGCCTCAAATGTCAGCAACATTTAAAATCTCAACTTTGCCTAACCACACAAAAATATTATCTATGAAGTTATAATAAATTAAATAGTTCTCTTATATTATGTCTAATCAGCTTGTCAATTTGACTTACTGAATCGGATTGAATAATATTACTGATTCAACTAGTTGATAAGCTGAAGACACATGAAAATACTAGCCAAGAAATTATAATAAATTACATGATGCATTATGTCTTGTTGACTTGCCAACTCAGCTTACCTATTCGAGTTAAATAGAATTATCTTTCTTAAAACCATCAAAAGAAAATTAATTTTTAATTCAAGCGCATCGAAAAATTAGCTATGAACTTGCAATAAATTAATGAATTGTCATTATATCTAGTCAACTTGTAATTCGGATTAGAGTTTCAGACAAGCATGTTATTGCTCTTATAAAAAATGCTCGACTTCCTCCTTGCAACCACAAATAATGGAGTGCACGCATCAATTATAACTGTTAAAGTGACGATAAAATTTGAATCTAAAACTTTTGCCTTTTCCGGTCTCATGTCAAACTTTAAACTACTCTGAAGTGATTTGGAAGCTTTCATGGTTCCAAAAACCCTACTTCTTGCTTTGATTCCAATTACTCTAAATGTTGAAAGCATTAGATATATCAGTACAAATGGTAAAAATTATCACGTGAAATTTGCTTTTGGCTAGGAAGGATACGTGAGAAAGTTGATGGAAAAGAAGAAAGGAATTTAATGAGTTCACCTACACATGCAAAAAAGAAGATAATTAGAACTTAGACTGACACTTTGAAGTTATCAACAACTCTGCACGTTGCTTTGAATTCATGAGAACCAAACTCACAGCAAACACCTTGTGTGCACTCCTAATATGAGCTCCCTAGCCCTAGGGAAAGGACCACTACTCTCAAAGTCTAGGTGCTACGAATACTATAAACTTGCAAACATTCAGCCAGTAAGTCAAGTAAATGTATGCCCAAGATTTGATGTACAGTCAATGAGACATTACCACAAATGGCCGGCTTAGATCTCATTCGTGTCAAATTTATATTATATTTTGGCATTGTTTTAGTATAAAAATACTCGATTTTGACAATTTTTTTTAATTTTTTATTACTATTTTCTATAATTTTTTTATAAAAAAAATTGGAACTGCCCCAAATTTTTTTCATATTTCTATAAAAGACTCCCTCTAAATTCTAATTTTTATATTTTAACAGCCCAACTTAATGGTCTAGGTCACCACCGACTACCACATTATTTGGACTTTATTCTTTATAGTATTTTTTGAACCTAGGTCTTAGATAATATAACACTACTCTTTAGCTTTAAAGGGATAGATAACATCAAATAGACTATGTAGAATCATAAGATAGCTCCAATCCAAAACCAATAATTATATGTACTAGTGCTATGTTGGTCAAGTTGTATGAATTGGTCATGAGATAGCTCAATTGATAGAGATTAAAAATGGGATCAAAGAGGGCCTGGTTTGGCCAGAGGAAAAAAAATTGTTAAAAAGTAAAAATACTAGAAAGTAAAGGGAAGGAAAAGAAAGTGAAAAGAAAATATAAATTCCTATATCTTTTTGATTATTGATGAACAATTTTTAACATAAACTAAAGTTGAGATAACAATAAAAAAGAAAGAAGAAGATAAGAAAAAAAAATGGGTGATAAGATCTAAATAGATAAGGAAATTCATAGTGGAGAATAGAATTGAAAAAAAAAAAAACAAAGAAGTGACCCCCTAAGAAATTCAAAGTCAATGATACCAAAATTAGATAAGGAATGTATTTAAATTCAAATAAAAAATAAAAAACTAACCAAAAATAATATCAATAAGTGATGAAACAAATAAAAAAAAGTCAATCCAATAACATTAAAGAATAATAAATAAAAGGGATAAATTAGTTGTTGAAAAATATATAAAAAATGACACGTAATCCATAATTTATTTTACAATAAGAAAAAGAAAAAAATGTCATTTACAACAAAAACGTAACTAACTGGATTAACTAATAATAAAGTCGCTAATATAAGGGTTGAAGACCAATTAACTCTAATTTTTATCCTCAAAACAAGGAAAAATTGATTTTATGTGAAAAAAACGTCATACGGTGACGTGGTGTGACGGTTTCATAGAATAATTTCTTCTATACAGGATCCTATTTGCCATGCAAATGCGCAAGTTTGATTCCCCCTCTTCTCCTTCTTGTATAAAAAAATAGGGTTATCTTTTCCATCTTGTCCTACCTTGCATACTCTAGCTAGAGATTGCAACGGGGTGAGTTTGGAGGCAAGAACCCCTTCTCCAATCCTGGCTCACAAAGCAAAAGAAAAAAAAAATTTGAACCCAAAACTCATGATAAGTGGGGCAGGTCCCCATTTAATTTTAAACTTTTTTATTTAGTTATTTTATTAAATTAATTATATTTAACAAATTTCAAACAAGACATTACATGTATTAAAATAAGTAATTATGCATATCAATAGAAATTAGAATGATATTATTATTATTTTTAAATGTCTAAATCTATCAAATTTATCTAAACTTCAAATGTAGAATTAAACCCATCCCGAACTCTAACGATGATGACAAAACTTTTTTCAAACATGTCCCATGAGTGGTTAGGTATGGCGGATTTTCAATGAATCGAGTTAAATTGACATCCCTCCCTATACTCCGTTATGCCTTTTTTATATAAAGATGGGAGATGAGAATCAAAATCACATCAATTGCGTAAAAAATATGCGCTTGACCACTTGGATAGGACTTTAGCCCTTGCATATTCCGCTACTCTTTAATCTCAATAATTTTATTCATTTCAATCCAATCATCTAGGAACAATTAAAAAACAAAAATTAACTTGAAAACCTAATTTTCTGCTTAAGGCTATAAACACTATGACCGTGTAAAACAAAAATTAATATAACAATTACATGCATTTTTCTATCAGCAACATTTATATCAGAGATAATTTATCAAAACTATACAATTTTATGCAGAAAAGAAAACCCAAACGTAAAATTATATATATAAACACACAAACAAACAAAAAAATGTATAACAAAAATAGTGTAGGTGAGAGAAATGTGTTGGTTTACAATCACACTTCTTGTCTTTTGGGTGCAAAATAATTTACTGCTCATTGTTCTATAAATACCATTCCACACCAATGTTCTTTGAAACGGAAATAGCACTTTGAACAAAAAAAAATTAAATTCAAAGGAACAATTTTCAAGTGTGTTGCACATTTCTCATTAAGCACATCACAACTTAAACAAATGAGCCACCGAAGTTGATGGGCTCATCAAAATCAAACCCTGTCATATCACTGATTAGAAGTGATCTTTTATGTTCTCATTTTGTACTCTTAAATTCATTTTTGATAAATTACATAAATTTTTTCTGAGATTTTTTATAATTATAGAGAATTTTCTTGAGATTTTTGAAATGACACTGACCTCTTTTATTTTTACTGATAAATTACAAAAACCTTCAATTAGTCTTATATTTTTAAAATGACAAAAATGCCAATTTCATTTTTTTTTTTTGTATTTTTCCAATTTTGACCCTTTTTCTAACTTTTTTTTTAAGAATTTTCTTATTTTATTAAAAAAGTGTATTTAAAATAAATAACTTGTATTTTTTTTAGTTAAAGAAGATCTTAATTAATATTTTTTTGAAAATGGAAAAAAAAAGTTTAAAAAATTGGTCAAAATTGAAAAAATGTAAAAAAAAATAATAATAAATAAAAAGGGTGTTTTTGTCATTTAAAAAAAATAAGACTAGAGCATTGTAATTTGTTAGTAAAAAGAGGAGAGGTCTCTGTAATTATAAAAAACTTCAAAAAAGTCAATATAATTTATCTACTTATATTTTGAAATTCACACTCCAATAAAAATAGTTATGAACTTTATTGTTTATTATTTTATTTTTTTACTTATTATGACCGTTTATATACTTTTTGAATATGTGTGATTGTATACTGCCATTTATGAACGTTTAATATTATTTTCTTATAGGCAAGTGGTAAAAAAAAAAAAAACACCAGAACCTTGGGAGTAAAATTCAGAATATTTGACCGAGCATTTCGGACGCTTAAAATAGTTTTTGGGACAAAAGTTCTTTCGTCCCAAAAGCTATTTTGAGTGTTTAGAAAGCTCTCCCAAATGGAGGCTTAGTTTATCGGGTCACTTCAACTGATGTTTGCTACTGTCCTTGGAGAGGTCTTCTTTGGATGCCAACCGATTTAACTCAGTTGAGTTCTAAGTGTACCTAAATCCTTGGTAGGGGACTCTAGGGCTTACCATCCAATGTCCTTTTTAGGGTTTGTATTTAATATACGCTTACCAACCTGAATGCTACCACCAAACATTTTTGGTAGTTTAGTCATGCACCTATTCACTCTCTGCTTACAGATTGCTACCCTACAACCCCTTCTTAAGTTCAACCTAACCCTCATGGTATATATATATATATAAAAATTTGAAATATCACATTTTTCTATACAACGATGTGGGAGAAGGAAATTGAACTCACATAAAATACGTGAAAAATAAAAACTTGCACCCAATGGCGGTCCTCGGAAGTGGCTCCAAAACTTTGAGAAAAAAAATTTCTACTAATTTTTTGTTATAATTTAAAAATTGTCTCCTCAAAAATTTTATTACTTTTATAACAATCCTGTTATATATATTAATTGCCCCCCTAACATTTAATCTCTCGGTCTGCCATTGAGAAGTGTAATATTATTGATATTCCTTTATGATCTTTATATTCTTATGTTTTCTACCAATAAAACAATACAAAAATTAGGAAGGTGCAATAAAAGTGCAGCCACAATAACAAAGTATGTTGTCAGAATATAGAATATAGCAATATTTTAGAATATTCTGATTTTATACTTTATTTTGATTCTTTGTATATTGTCTTTCCTTTTTGCTTGGCCGCCTTTTACCTACAAATAGACCCTATATTGTACAGTTATAATACACAGAAATATATACAATATTTCCACATTCTTTTCTTTTCTCTATTTTTTTCGTGGTATCAAAGCCACAACCTTGTGGCCTGTAGGATTTTTTCATTCTTCCGGCGAATTTACGGTGCTCTCTCTTGTGACAGTAGCAGCTATTTGGAGTTCTTTTCAGCCATTCTTTTGCAATCCAATTTGGAACAATAAGTTCAGAAACAGATTCGCAAGGTACGGGACTTCCTCTCGTGAAAGACACTCCGCCGTTTCCTACCCCACGAGCCACCACGCGCCGTCACTCCTCTCTGCCTTCCTCGATTTTGCACTGTTCCAGCCACTTTTTCACCGAGGCACCACCACCATTAGAAAGCCCATTCAGAGAGGAGTCCAACGCCACCAAAATGGCCGCCATCAGACTACTCACGCGCCTCCGCCTTTTCTGTCGCACTCCCCACGCGCCTCACGCGCAAGCCTTGCTCTGCCCCACACACCTTATGCGCCTGTACTCTCAGATTTGCAACGCCACGTCAGCCCTAGTCCACATCATTGCCACGTCAGCCTTAGTTCCACTTTAGCTTCCGCCGCCACGTCATCATTGACCGTTGACCATTGACTTTGATCTTTAACCGTTGGTCGTTGACTTTGACCATTGACTTTTTACATATCAGGTGCTTTATACTCAGTTTTCCATCCTGATTTCCTTTTTGCAATCTATTTGTGCATTTGAAGCTTCGATATGTCTCAATCTGCATCGAATCTCGATTCAATTGTCCGTCCTATTAACGTCATGTTGGATGGATCCAATTATAGTATGTGGGCTCAGAATAGGGAGGTTTTCTTGAAAGGATGCCGCTTATGGCGTTATGTGACTGGCGCCATTTCTGAACCAACACAAAAGGAAAGTGAAAAAGAAGAGGCGTTTGTATCTCGTCTGGAAGAATGGGACAGTACTAACTACAAAATTCTGTCTTGGTTCATCAACACCTCTATTTCATCCATCAATAGTCTCCTTCCAAGACTTGGGAATGCTAAGGTTGCTTAGGATTTTCTGACCAAAAGATACAACTGCACCTATGATGCTTCTTTGGAGTTTCAATTAGAAGCTAAACTTTATCAAATGCGTCAAGAACCAGGTCAGTCTATTGCTGATTTTTATTCTCAGACTAATCATCTTTGGGAACAATTATCTGTTGCAGATCCGAAGTTAGCATGTTCTAAATACATTCAACTGTTTGCTGCCTAGCTTGATCGACGAAAGTTTATGCACTTTATGATGGCTCTTCGCAATGATTTTGAATCTACTCGAGCCTTTCTTCTTCATCGTCAACCACTTCCGACTTTAGAGGCTGCGGTTTCTGAACTCATCTCTGAAGAAACTCGTTGTTCCACTATGAAGATGCAACCATCTGATATGGTTCTTCCCACTGCTTCTCATGGTACTTCACCATCTTCTACTGAACGTTCATCATCCTAATCCAACTCCAGGAATCGTCATTGCAGGTGGTGTAAATTCCCTAGTCATACCATCGATGAATGTCACAAGTTCAAGTATTATAAGCAGCAACAAGCTTCCCAACAAACAGCTGCAGTTACTTTACCTACTCCTTTCTAATAGACAGCTGTGTTTGCTTCCTCTACTTCCTCTGCACCCGAGTCTTCGTCTCCATCCACTTCTCTCACTACAGCTAACGTCAAGGACTTAATTCACCAGGTTTTGTCCCAATCCTCCACTGCCTTATCCATCACCCCAGATAAATCTCAGTAGTTTATAGACTCTGTTTGCTGTAACCATATGACATCTGATTCCACCATCTTCTCTCATAAAACTGCTCTTTCTCCTAATCCTGCAATATACACTGCCAATGGTTCTCATATATCTGTTAGTCACGTAGGGTCTATTTCGACCTCTAATTTATCTGTCAGTGAAACTTACCTTGTGCCTCAGTTATCCTTAAATCTTTTTCTGTTGGACAACTTTGTGAGTTAGGTCTTGACCTTGAAATTCTCTAACAAATGTGTTGATGTACAGGATTCACGGACTGGGTCAGCTGTTTGAGACATGCCGTAAAGTTGGACAGTCTTTTCGAGCTCACATCTCTGTAGATTCCTTTTTCAACAAACACTTTCATGGCCGCCATCACAGTTACTTCCAGTTTGTGGCACTCTTAGTTGGGTCATGCCTCACTTCCACGTGTCCAGTTCTTGGCTTCTCAGGGTCATTTAGGTCTAGTTAAATTTTCAGTCTTTTGATTGTGTCATGTCATCTTGGAAAACAAGCACATTTATCCTTTAATAAAAGTGACTCTTTTTCGCTGCACCTTTTGACTTAGTTCATTTTGATATTTGGGGTCCTGCCCCGACATCGACTGAGGGGAGATCTAGTTATTTTGTTATCTTTATGGATGATTACAATCGTTATACTTGGATTTATCTTTTGCAACATAAGGTCTGAACTCACCACTGTCTACCAGAATTTTCACAAAATGGTGCAAACTCAATTTTTCTTGTACCATTAAAAATTTTCGTTCAGATAATACAATGGAATACAAGGATAAGCCATTTCTTGCCCTTTTACAACACAATGGGACAGTCTCTCACCATTCTTGTCCATACACCTTACAACAAAATGGTCGAGCAGAACGTAAACATCGCCACATTCTGGATACAGTAAGAGCACTTCTCATCTCTACCTCTCTTCTAGAACGTTTTTGGGGAGAAATTACCTTTACTGTTGTCTACACCATCAATCGTGTTCCCTCACCCACCATACATAATAAAACTCCGTTTGAGCTTCTTCCATGGTACGGTCCCTAACTACTCCTTGCTTCGAGTTTTTGGTTGTGTTTGTTTTGTCACTCTTCCCTCACACGAACGCACTAAACTTGAGCCTCGATCCCAACTCTGTTGTCTTCTTGGTTATGGTCTCACTCAAAAAGGTTATCGTTGTTATGATCCCATAGCCAACCGTCTTCGTATTTCTCGTCAAGTAGAGTTTTGGGAACATAAGATGTTTACGAGTATTTCTTCTTTTCCGCAGTCTTCTATCAGTTATGCTCCTATCTTTACTGACCCTCTCTATTGCTTTAATTCCTGACTCCTCTGCAGAGATGCCAAGCTCCTCAGATGTTCCTTTTTCGCCTGTTTCGGAGTCATCTAACACGTTTGTTAATACTCCTGATCCATCAACTACCTCCGAGCCTTTACAGGTACTTGCACTTCGTCAATCCACTAGAGTAAGAGCTCATCCTTCTCATCTTTAAGACTTTCATTGTTATTATGCTCTTACTACTCTTCACGAACCTCACAGTTATCGTGAGGCTAATCTTGACCCTCTTTGGCAGAAAGCTATGTCTGATGAACTAGAAGCTCTCACTAAAACTCATACTTGGGACCTGGTGGATTTACCTCCTAGCAAGTCTGCAGTTGGATGTAAGTGGGTCTACAAAATCAAGACTCGGTCAGATGGATCAGTAGAACGATACAAAGCTTGTCTTGTTGCCAAGGGTTTCTCTCAAGAGTATGGTATTAACTATGAGGAGACTTTTGCCCCTATTACTCGTCTTACCTCTATCTGCTTCTTTGCTTGTCGTTGCTGCTTGTGCTGTTATTGGCAACTATTTCAGATGGATGTCAAAAATGCATTCTTGAATGGTGATCTTGACGAGGAAGTTTATATGAATCCTCCCCTTGGTTATGCCCATCCTTCTCACACAGTTTGTCGTCTTTCAGCGTGCTCTCTACGGTCTCAAACAAGCTTCCCCAAGCCTAGGTTTGATAAAATTAGTTGTGTTGTTGCTCAACAAGGGTTTACCCCTAGTGCCTATGACTCAACTCTTTTTCCTTCGGACCACTGGTGCTGGTAGTATTCTTATTCTTTTTTATGTTGATGACATGATCATTACTGGCGATGATCTCTCTGGTATTTGAGATCTTCAGCACTTCTTGAGTTAGAATTTTAAGATGAAGGACTTGGGGTAGCTTAACTTACTTTCTAGGTCTTGAGGTTACATCTAGGATCAGATAGGTTATTATCTCTCTCAAGCTAAGTATGCATCTGACCTGCTTTCTAAATCCAACTTGACTGACTAGCAAAACATGCACTTCTCCGCTTGATCCTAATGTTCGGTTACTTGCTAATGATGGTGAATCTCTTCCTGATGCTACTTTGTATCGACAACGGGTCAGGTAGTCTCATCTATCTCATTGTTACCCGATCAGACATTTCCTATGCAGTTCATCTGGTTAGCCAGTTTATGAGTGCCCTCTCTCTCTACTAACTATGCTGATGTTCTTCGCATCTTACGGTATGTCAAGGGAACTTTGTTTCATGGCCTTCACTTTTCCTCTCGTTCATCTCTTGCTCTCTGCTCCTATTCTGACGCTGACTGGGCTTGGTGATACTACCGATCGTCGCTCTACCACGGGGTACTATTTTCTTACTCGGCACCTCTTTCATTTCTTGGCGTAGTAAGAAGTAGACTGTTATTGCCCTGCTCTAGTACTGAGGCTGAGTACCGTGCCCTTGCTAACATTACAACTGAACTTTTGTGGTTACGATGGCTTTTGATCGATATGGGTGCTCCTCAGACGACTAGTTCGCCTCTTTATTGTGATAATCGTAGCGTCATCCAGATTACTCACAATGATGTCTTTCATGAGCATACCAAGCATATTGAAATTGATTGTCACTTCATTCAGCACCACCTTCAGCACGGCACCTTGCATCTTCAGTCTGTCTCGTCTGAAAATTAACTTGTCGATATTTTCACAAAATCTCATCCTCCCGGTCGGCTACGTGATCTTGTTTCCAAACTCCAATTGACTTCGTCATCTCGAGTTTGAAGGGGGATGTTAGAATATAGAATATAGCAATATTCTAGAATATTCATATTCTAGAATATTCTAATTTTATACTTTATTTTGATTCTTTGTATATTGTCTTTCCTTTTTGCTTGACCTCCTTTTACCTATAAATAAGCCATATATTATACAGTTATAATACACAGAAATATATACAATATTTTCACATTCTTTTCTTTTCTTTTCTCTATTTTCTTCAAATGTAGTAAATAGATTTAGGGTGGGGTCGTCAATATATCTTAACAAATGAAAACTACAATTACAAAATTATTAACAGGCTTCACTATGTTAAGCCACCTTTTTTTTTCGTACTGAAATTTTTCACAATACATTTTCGATTTCAAGCTTCACATGAAAGGCCCGTTTGTTTGGGCGTTTGGTGGACAACTTATGCGATTTGAAAACCTAAACTGCACTTAATAGATTTTAAATGTGTTTGGTAAAAAAGTAAATAACACTTATTGGTCATGTTTTTTGACTTGAACCGTGAGGCTCGTATAAGCTGGTCATCTCAATTTAATGAAAATCACAGTAAAAGACGATTACGGTAACAATCTAGATCATGAAGTTAGGGAGGGGGAAACAGAGGCGGTCCTAGTAATGCTTTAAGGAGTGTTGTGCCCCTCCTCCAAAGTTTTAAAATTTATATTTTTTATGATTTTTTTAAAAAAATATTAGGATTTGTTCTCCTTAATTTTTTATATTTCTATAAAAAAAAAAAAAAAAAAACTCTCTTAAATTTCTAATTTTAGATTGTCGTGTTCCCTAACTTCATGATCTAGAATTGTCACGGAGAGCAAAAACATAAAAGTTTAAATTTAAGAGGGTTTTTTTTATAGAAATAAGAAAAATCTTGGGGACGATCTTAATTTTTCAAAAATCTCGACGGAAAAATAAAGTTAAAAGATTTAATTTTCAAATTTTTGCCCCCTAAGCATGCCATAGTTCCGCCCTCGGGTGGTCGAAGAAGTTAGGAAATTAACTGTACTTTTTTCAAATATTATGGTCATGCCATTGTGCAATTCGTTTTCTCCTATATTATTTTCCAAAATTTCTTTTGTATCCTTATATATATATATATATATATATATATATATATATATATAAACAGATTGATTTGATCACAGATTACACCTTGTTTTTTGTTAGTATGTAATTGCTTACCTATTTTTTAGCTTATTAGTTACATATTTTTTAGGTGATATTGCTTATCCTATTAACAAGCATTACCAATCATTTCCCACGTGCACATATTTTGTTGCTGTTGAATTCTAACTTCTAAGACCTTGAGAACTCTTGGTTATGGGCTTCAAACAAAATTTGCAATTCATGAAATTTCTAATGCATTAAGCTATATGTTACTAATGAAGGTGTAGTTTCACAACATACAAGTTACCTTATCTACTGTTAATTAATTAAGTGTAATACTTCTTGTATTATAAAGAGTATTTTTTATAATTTATTCATATATTTAATTAAATATACTTATATTATTAAATATTTTATATAGTAAATGATATGTATCTACTATATAATCACTTATCAGATATATTCATCCAAATATTAACAATTTATTTAATTTTTTTCAATTTACACTTCTACGTTATCGTTTAATCTCTTTCAACTGTCTAACTTTAAACAACACTTTTACATAGTTCAATTAAACAGGCACGAAGTCACGGCCGAATTACATGTGACGATCAGATGAAATTTCTCATATGACCAGCGTTCGTTCACAACAGAAACATTGTCGTTACGTGAAAGAATTGCACAATCCCTTATATCATTCAACGTTACTTTTTTCAAACACAGAATTTAATATAGTGTCACATTATTTGTGATATAAAATTTAAGATAAAAATTTAGAAAACATTATTGTTTCAATAAATAATTTATAGCAAAAAGCTGTTCAATAAATAATTGTACTATTTATGAATCTTATTCAATTGAATTAATAATTTTATAAAAATTTAAATAGTAACATTGTTGCTTCTATAAATCATTTATAGTAAAAAGTAGTTCAATAAATAATTGTACTATTTATGAATTTTATTCAATTGAATTAATAATTGTGTAATTATGCTTGTTTATTTCTTCATGTAACACCACCTCTAACATCGTCGTCGCCTATACCGTGGTCTCTCGATCTGGTATACTTCAACAGCCGTCACCTCCTGCGCCGTGTCTCTCGATCTGATATCTGTGATGAAGTCGTCAACGATGACAATCTGTAGATTGCTACGATGAGGCATTGAGATGTTGCTCTCACCGGAGAATGGTTGATATATATATATATATATATGTGTGTGTGTGTGTGTGTGTGTGTGCCTTTAATGAGATCCCATTGCCGTCAGTTGAAGGTTTGCTAGAGAATTGAGAGGGCACTGTTGATGTTCAAGTAGAGCAAATATCATAAGAAGCCTTCGATTGGGTCCCCCAATAACCATCAAATCCGATTTTCCTTACGTTCGATCTATGATCTGATTCAACACACTCCCATGATATGATTTTTTGATTTATATATGGAGGATTTTTTTATAGTCCTATTACTCTGCTCTCTCTGTCCTATTGTGTATGATTGCAATGGCTACTGACCTAATTCCACCTATCACATTCTCACTGGGAAAATAAAACTAATGCGTATGGACTATTTAATAAATAATTTTATTGATAGAATAAATTTATCTAGATAGATGTATAACAAAAAATTTCTCTTGAAAAAGCACGATTTCGGATAGAGGATTCTCGAACAGAGAATTTTCAAATAGTGATGTACAGAACAAAATTTCTATGTTTAAAAACACAATTTTTTTTTTTTTTTTTTACAAAATTCCATATGCAACATGAATCTTGTTTAATAAATATCGATTTTTAGAGTTTTAAATATATAATTTTTTATTGAAAAAACTATATTTATATATTATAAGTTATTTAAATTTAAAATCTATTTGAAAAAATTGTGATGATGTGGTAACATTAGGCGTGTTGTTGACTCCAAAAGATGTGGACATTTCAAATGTTTACAATAGAGGGGTATTTTTGTTAATAAAATACTTTAAAGACTTTTTTAGTTAAAATATTTTAGGTTAGACGTTATGCTATTTAAGTAATTTATGAAAGACTTATTACCGAATCTCTGGATTAAAATGGACAATGTTATTAAGAGTTCATTTGTTATATGTCATATAATTTTTTTAAAATTGCATTTTTATTTGTTTTAAATACTTTAATCTTGAAATAAAATATAATATCTAAAAGATCTAAAATATAAAAGGCTCATTGGCATATATAAACAAGTTCTGATAGTATTGTCCTTTATAAATAATTATAGGAATCTTGTAAATATGGATTTTGAGAAAGACAAACCCAAATTATATAAGAAACATCAACAAATCATTGCATAACTCACTTGGAGGACTTGAAATCATAATCTCTCTTGTTGAGAGAAATGTGAGATACCACTCGAATTACGTCTCTTTCAACTTGACTTTCATTTGAAATGCATATCTAGTTATTGGAGTGAATTTAGAAAAATTTTGTTAAAAACTTATTGTAAGTAATTCTTTTGAAACAATGACGAGAGAGGGAGAAAATGAGTTTTTAATATTTTAGGAGAAAATATTAAAAAGTACCTATAATAAAATATTCAATCCAAAAAATCCATGATTATTTTTTTTCTATCTAAAAAATCTTAATAAGAAACTTTTATTACAAATAAGTCTAATTGTTAACTTTCATCTTAATAACGTTAAAAAATATTATTAACTAGGCTAAAATAACCTTCAAAATATAAATATATATATATATATATATTTTTTAAAAATACTAAAAATTATATAAAATAAATTTCTCAATTCAAAAAAATTATAATATTTTATGAAGTGAATTTTTTTTTTTTTAGGCCTTCTAGATAAATAAAAAAATGTTATGTATTTTTTTTGAATTGAAGAATTTATTTTATAAATTATTTAGTATGTTGAAATGTATCTTGAATGTAATTTTAGTCTAATTAATAATTGATATACCATAAAGAGCAGGCCAATCAGCACGTGACACGTATGACCATAATCCATCTCATGCTCGGCCAACACGGTTCTCACTCAGCCAATGACTAAAAGCTCAAGCATCCAGATTATCACAAAAGGTCGGAAGTAACCGAACATATGCCTTCAGAGCACATATATCCGGACAAGGGTCTTAGAACTGATCACAGGGTCCAGACTAACATTCCAAACCTCGTCAACCGCCTTAGCGGATGCCGAGCAGGGAATAAGGAAGCAGTCTTCAACAAGGAAACTACCATTTATGGTTATCTCTATGCGATACTCAACAAGGTAACTGCAATCTCCGATGATCAAATCCCTACAATCATGGCTCCGAATCCTAATTAACTTAGGAAGGCCACGGTCTATAAAAATAAACCCTAAAGGTATGCTTTATTTTCATGCTCATTCTTTGGCTTTCAATTCAGTCTTTCAATTCCTTTTACTTACTTAAGCATCGGAGCGGCTACCGTCGGAGCCAACCCGGTGGACCTCTGATTGTCTTTCTGAGTGTTCTACAGGTCATGGAGCCCACACTTATTGCGAGTCAAAAAGTGCGCATCAATAATATATTTAAACGGTATTAAAATAAAAGTTTACTGTTTGACTTTTTTGTAGTAATTGTTTTTTGGATCTTTTAAATAGAAAAAAATAATTATAAACTTTTTGAATACAAAATTTTATTTTAGGAATTTTTTATTATTTTTTCCTATATTTTATATTTTTATATTAATTTTTTATACTATCTTATAAAAAAAAATCTTGAATAGGAGTTGTTATTATTGTATCATATTGTTTCGTAAAATAAACTAATCATTTATTTTCATGTAGAGGAAGAATACTTTTGATTTTTTGTCCCACTAAATGTAGAAAGGGGTTGTTGACTTGACAGGCAATTAATGTTTTTTTAACAGAGCATGAGTCATGTCATATGGCATTTCTAACTATTTAACATTATGTCCATCAATCACAACTGGAACTTCTCGTTCCTTCATCATTTACTTTTTCTTCAATTCATCCTTCTCTTTAACTATACTCTTCAATTTTCTTCTGAAAAAATAAAAAATCCCATTTTTATACATTTTAATTCTTATTATTTTTTATTTTATTTTTCATGTTTCCAAGATTAAAAATGATGGATATTTTAGGACGAGTAGTATTGAAATATGAATGTTTGATCTCCACCCAGTTGTGTTATTAGGTTCTCATCTCAAATCATTGTATAAAGAAATGAAGAGAATTTTAAAATGCATGTATTTTTTGTCTTTTTTTTTTAATGAATTCAAAAATTTTAGAATATAAAAAGTTATTTTTGGCATAATCTTTTTAGATGTGATTTTTTAAAAATATTTTTTGAAAATGTCATGCCAAATGTATTTTTTGTAAGTATTTTGATTTTATTTTTATTTTTAATAATAAATTTTTTATTTAAAAAATAACCAAAGCTCGATATTTTTTTTTTGTTTTTAATACAAGCAACAGCAGAGTGGAATATTCATTCTACATAAGTGGATTATGTGCATACACTGTCGTAGAGTGAGAATCATCTCGGATGGGACCTCAGTCCTAGCCGAAACTCGAGTTTTATGAATTTATTTCACAACTCTGTTTCAATATTATCTTTTATTACAAGCGATGTAAGAAAGAAAAAATCATAAATAATATATGTATATACAATGACTCAGAATCATAATTGTATACAGGAGAGATGAATATTTTCATCTTGGATAGACGAGCTTGCCTAACTTTACTTTAATAATTTTTTTTTTTTGGATATAACAATGAGGGAGGGGAAAATCTATCTAATATAATCTAAGATCATGTTTGTTACACATGAATGAAATTATCATTTCATAAAATGAAATAAAAAATGATAAAGAATAGAATATGAATTATTTACCTGTATCAAATGAATATTTAGAATAATTTTTAATGAAATATTTATTTTATGAAATAGACACTCTTAATCATACTAAATTAAAATAAAAATAAATTAAATTAAAATAAATATTTTGATAATATATATTCTGCCGTATGAAATATACCATAAGCATACGTGTATAAAAAGTCGAATAAGAGATATATGTACGGAAAAATCTATCTAAATTCAATAGATTAAAATAATTATTATCTATTGAATTTTTAGATAATTCATGTTTTTGCTAAATCTTCATTTTAAAGATAGACATTTATAATCTTTAAATGATGGATTAAAAAATTAAATAATTATCAAAGGCCTAATGACGGTACAAATAAATATCCTTCGAGTAGCCATCAAGTGGGGACCACTGGGACCCCACCCAATCTTTTACCGTGATGTCCTGATCCAGAAGCAGAGATTAGTTTGGCATAGAGGTTTTATGTATGCATGATTTACACTGAAACTCAACTGACAGATAAGCAAAATTGGGCTGTGATGAAATATCAACCATATCCTTTGTCCTTATCCGTAACCTTCCCGATTCTTATAGGTTATTTCGTCAATTTTAAAAAAAATATATATGTAAATAAGCACAACGTTAAGGGTATTTCAGTCGCTTGATGCAATAATTATTTCCTAGAAAGGATAGATAAAAATTGTAAATTAAAAAGTGACCCCATTATTTCCTATATAAACCCATCACCACGCCCCCTCTTCCCTCACATTCGCTTTTGCCCTCTGCTCTGCTCGCCCCAACCCTTTCTCACACTCTCTCTCTAAAAGCATACCCCGGATGTATCTATCTGTTTTCTCTCTCTAGATTCGGTGCTCCTGAGAGGTAAACTTCTCTCTCCTATTTCGAGAAGTTATTATTATTATTTTCATGGCCTTTGAAATTAAATTTGTTGCAAGAGAAACTTGTGTTATTGCGGTGACATGGACAATTGCTAGCACTATACGCGGATCGAAAACACTATGAGATGAGTTTGACTATTTGTTCAATTCGCCTGTTTTGTTAATCTCTCTTGTGTGGTGGTGATGATGCTGAAAGCTTGAAACCTTGTTCGATCTGTTCTGGATTATGCGTGAATTAATAATTAGTTGTGATTAGATATAGGTCTTATCATCTTATGCATGGATTAATTGATTGATTTGAGGGTTTCAACTGGATTGAAGAACGATTCTCTGGTGTTTATCATAAAGAAATGCTGGGGGTTGGCCGGCCCTAAGCTTCTTTGTTTTGAGTTTGATCAGGATTAGGTTTTTGGGTGCTAATCAGTGATAACCTGCTGGTTGTTGGCAGATATTTGGATATTGCTTGATTAGAGATAGTTGTAGTGTGTAATAAATGTGGTCAGCTCTGTCTTGATTCATGAGAGAATTGGTGGTTCAATTCCCTTATTGGATCGGGTAGGTTTGTGCTCAATCATTTTGTTACTCGCATATGTTAGTGTATTGATTTGTTTGTGGGTGAAGTCATTCTACTTTAGCATTAACTATAGTTGCTGATTCTTAATCATCTACTTTTGCAATGTAGATGTACTAGGGTGAGCCTGTCCAGTGCTTGGGCAGTAAAATTAATTTACGGTATTTTTTTTTAAAAAAAAAGCATCAGAAATTGGTTTGGGAGTTGGGATTGGACATTAAGAATTAGGTCTCAATGAGACCCTTTATGAAGGTTTCACTAGTTCATATATAATACATTACATATTGGATCTTGTTTATATATATTGGTTTGATTTGTCATTCAATGAGCACTCATAGATTGGCTCACATATGGTTATGTATTTGAGGATGCTTGAAAGTTTGTTACCCCTTGTAAATTTTTGGTGATGGTAAATTTCTAACTTTTTGACGAGGGTTTCCAAGATTTTACTCTTGTCCTGCAGCTTAAGGTGTCCTCTGATGTTATGAGCTTTTATGTTAGTTTTATGGATTTTGATTAAAATGTTAATTCTGATACATCATTGCCCTTTATTTTATATGATTTTTGTTTACTGTTAATTCTAACTGGGTTGTTCAACATTTTTAAAGTTATTGGGTCTATATAAATTTTTTTTTTTTGGGGTAATGTGTGAAGAAAGAGTTTCACATTGTATAAATAATTTTTTTTTGGGATCAATATTGTATAAATAATGTGAAATATAAGGATTAATATATATTGTTGGATCCCAAACCTAATGGCTTAATCTTTTGGGTTAAGTTGGGTTCTAACATATATCTCAAGACTGTTTGTGGCATTACAACATGTGATATCAAAGATAAGGAAGATCTTGAACCTCGGCAATATGTGGGCTCAAAAAATAGAAGGTGGAGTTGAACCATAAGGTGGTTCAGACATAAAGGGTTGTCAAGGGCTGTAGACTGTAGTGCTATAGTAGTGTGGTGGTTCACATGTGAAGGGGGAGATTGTTGAGGTCATATGTGAAGAAAGAATCCCACATTAGATAAGTAATGGGTAATATAGAAATTGATATATATGGTTGTATCCAAGACCTAGTTGATTAAGCTTTTGGGTCAACTTGGGTTCCGACATATATATCAGGACTTGTTTATGACCAGTTGACCACCCAACAATTGGTCCTAAACTCTTGCTTCCATTATTTAAAGGGAACCGTAACTGAGTTTTGTATTAGATAAACGTCTTTTGTTTTTGTGTTTATATCCATGTATCTACAAAAGAGTGGAGTTGGAGGGTTGTGCAGATATTTTTCTTTTTCTTTTTTGGGTATTTTTCTTGTTGTGGTTTATGCAGTTTGTATATGTTTTCTTAGGTTTTTATTTACAAGACTGGAGTGTGATGCCTACGCGTAGAACTTAACTAGTTCTGATGGTGACTTGAAATGCTCTATTATCCTTCCTTTTAGATCTAATAGATGGATTTTCTGAACTTGATTGCAGAAACCATCATGCTTTCAGTATTCTATTGAACACTTCAAAGGTCTGAGGGCTTTTACATTTTCCTACAAATGTTGGCATGCCATGTGCATTTTCTGCTAGAAAGAAACCACATAGAGTAAGAGACCGACTTATTTGGATATACAGTTTAGTTTTTATGCATTTATATAGGAAATGGGTTCTAAAGGAAGGTTGTCATTTGATCTTAATGAACTCCCTATCGAGGAGGATGATGAGAGCAGTGGTGTTTCCTATTTCCAGCCTCAAAGGGCAGTTCCTTCTTCAAATGCCCATACTTCTGACTTATTCTCAACATCGACTGGTCCCCAAGGAATTGTAAATAACCATGCTTTCTCCCATGCATCTTCTGTTTCGGGCTTTCAGCCTTTTATTAGGCCAAAAGGTGTCCAGGGATCTGAAGTTTGTGCTGAACAGAAGAGGGCAGGGGATAAGAGCTCCAACATTGCCTCATCATCTAAGGCGAGTGACAATGAGGGTGCAAAGGCAGCAACACAGCAAGATATGGGTTCTGCAGATGATCATGCTATAGAAAAGGAAGAGGGGGAATGGTCTGATGCAGAGGGCTGTGCTAGTGCATGCAGAAGCAGTGGTATGCATGGAGGGTCCGCTTCTGGTTGTGGTAAAGATTCACAGGAGCAAGGAATGACTAATATGATGGATGGTTGCAATTCTGTTGTGGCTGCTGAGAATGTTTCTCGAAATGATGGAAGTATCAAGGTTGAAAACAGTGATAGTGTTTCATTAAGATTGGATCTAGACACCAATGGTCGAAAAAGCAGTATTAGCCAAAATTCAGAAGGTAATGACAAACATGATATATCCATGGATGATCACGAAAGAGAAGTTAGAGGAGTTGAAGCAAGTCATGCACTAAAGTCTAATCCTGGAAAGCAGCCTAATAAGCTTGCCCAGCACAAGGAAGCAATGCTGGGAAAGAAACGTAAGTAGGCAGACCATGTTTCTTAATTTGGAAGATGTCAAGCAAGCTGGACCTATCAAAATTTCAGCTCCGAGAAGGCAGAACTTTCCAGCACCTATTACCACTCGTATTGTGAAAGAAGCACGCACTGTTCCTCCCCCCACTGAACACATTGGAGAAAAGCAGAATCAGCTGATGATCAAGGATCCAAATCAGGCTGATTTATCATGTAATGAGGGATTCACTTGTGTGGAATCTAATGACCCTAAATCTGAAGGTAATGGTGATATTAATTCAGGACTTCTAGCTAGGCCTAGGAGGCTGAATAGTGTGACAGATCTTGCTGCAGAGATTCCAAGACAGAGTTCATGGAAGCAGGCCACAGAATTAAGGCAGCTCAAGAATTCTCAGGGGTCTACTGGGAAGCCTGCTCTTATCAGTCAAAGCTCCATGGATTCAAAGCTAGGAACCAAAAAACTTCCTTCCAGGAAGCAAACTGCAATCGGCACTCAATATCAAGATACATCAGTGGAACGTCTCTTGCGGGAGGTGACCAATGAAAAATTCTGGCATCATCCAGGTATTAAAATTATTATTCCTTATGTGAGCTTATAATTCTGACTGTTATGCTTGAGTTTTTTTGTGATATATTTTCCTTGATTTTTCCATTTTTTAATGCTACCATGTTCATTCTGTTATGATGGTTGATGGAAAGTTTAATCTCCTTTTTTTTTTGGGTTTTTTTTTTTTTGGGGGGGGGGGGGTGTGGGGGGATAGCAGATTTGATTTTTGTTTGAGCCTTTAGGTCTGCCGAGTTTTGTTTTAGGCTATTTTTTATTTTTTTATGTGAGAATATATTTGACTAATAAGTAATAACTATGTTGCGTCATTTTTATCTATCGGAAAAAAAAGCTGTGTTGCCTTATTGTCATTGAGTTCAACTCATTTTGAGAATGTAATTAGCCTTTAAAGTTTCAATTTCAGACTGCTTCTGTCCTCATCTTGACCGTTACAACCTTTGATTAAGACAAGTTTGGATTATTCTATATTTGAAGATTCTGGCTACTGATTTTAAAAGAAATGGACACAGAGATAAGAGTTACATGGGGTCAGAATTTTTGTCACTGTATTGTCACCTACTATTCTGGACTTCTATGAATCAAATGTATTCCAGGGAAAGTAAATTTACTATTACTGCCAATAGCTTGTCGTCCAAAAGTTCTAGTGATTTCAGAATGTTAAATTTTCTTTCTTTATTTATTTTGAAATATATGCATCATCTGCATCTTGTATGATGTGATTCTTTATCTACATATAATATGATAATATTATTCTCAGTGTAATGGTGCCTGGACGTGAAGTATTGCTGTAGTTCTATGTACTTGAAATTTTACCACTTGTCTTTATCCTAGGTTTTGCTATTTAAATTGTGTAGCGGCTACCATAATGTGGAACAGTATGTGTACTAGGATTCAATTCATTGAATTATTTTTTTAAAATGTGATTATGTTTGCTCAGGCCTACAGGCCCTACACATAACCTCCACGCCAGTTGTTTCATGCTAACAACCATCCAACCATTTGAAGAGCCTCTTGGATGGATGAATACAGTTCTCATGCTGAAAAATTAGAGTAATTGCACTGTAGGCATAAATTTTGTTTCAGGGATCTTTCATGTTAATATAGTCTTTTGACTCTTTTATTTAATTGTTTGATAAATTGTTAAATATAACTATGTAATATAATATAGTCTGTTATAGTCAGATTTAGTTGTATTTAATTCTTTTTATCTGAAACTATGTATATTGTTTATTTGTTTTTCATTCCCTGACGTGTGATGTCTAAGAAAATTCATAACTCTTATATGCTAGCAAAAGAAGCTCCATTGGAAATTTATTTTTGGCATTTATTCTTCTTTTGTTTTTGTTTTGGTTAGCAGCTTTTTAATCATGTGAATTATTTTGAAGGGTTTATATTATTACCCATTTTAAGCGTGATCAAGCACCTAAACCGAAGTGGTAATCATTGTATTATAATTTTGCGATTGTGGTCTTTATATGAGGATTTTATTGCTTCATTCATCCATATTTTTTCTGTTTTACGACTTATCAAAACAATAATAATAATTTTGCTGTTTCACCATCTTATTTATTCCATTTTGTCTTTCTGAGAGCAAGCCCTTCTATTTTCTTACATAATATGATAATTCAAATTTTCTGTATATCAGAGGAAGCTGAACTCCAATGTGTTCCTGGTCGGTTTGAATCTGTAGAAGAGTATGTTAGAGTATTTGAGCCCTTGCTTTTTGAGGAATGCCGAGCTCAGCTTTACAGCACTTGGGAGGAGTCGACTGAAACAATTTCTAGAGATGTACATGTAATGGTCCGTGTAAAGAGCCTTGAAAGACGAGAAAGAGGTACTCTTACCTTTTACAATATGTCATATTTTTGTATTAATAAAATAATATAGTGTAAATTAAGAAATTTTACAAACAATGGAACTTCTATAACAATGAAAATAGATAAACTGTAAGTAGTAAAGAATTTTGTTAATAGAACACACAAAAAATTTAACTAAACTAAATTGGAAAATATCACCGTAATTTAACATGGTAGTGGCATGAGACGCAAAGATCGATAACATTCTTTAAGACTCTTCAGGGTTTGATAACACTAATGTAGTCTCACTGTTTGCTTTAATTTAAAATCACCAAGTACCTACTAACACACGGTAACTATGTGCACAATCAATCTCATATAAATGCTAGTTAATTCACATATAACCATTCCCAATAAAATATGCAGAACTTCTACCAAAAAAAAAAAAGGCCTTTTTCTCAAAATAATTTATAATTTATTTTTATTAAAATCTTACAACACCTCATTTATTTAGTATTTCATAATGTAAGTTGGTATTGGATTAATTAGTGTATTGATATTTTGACAACAATCCAGCCATTCTAATGATACTCTCATTTTCAACTTTATGGTGTTTATTCTTTGAATCTTTTCTGGTTTTCTCTCATTTGGCTATAAGCGTTGTGATGTTTCTAGAACTCCTGGTAATCTAAGTGAAATGGTGTTTGGAATGTCATCTTTTTGTTTGTTTATTCAATTTATAGTTGGGGTCATAATGTATATTTTTTTTATTAATTTTGGGTAAGTAAGAGGACTCATGAAAGAAAATCATATTTTTTGTTTTTCAGCTTTGTGATTCTTAAGGTTTTTTGAGCTTGATGTTTTTTTCCTTTTGGGGTTTCTGTTGTTTCCTCTTAGGATGGTACGACGTGATAGTTCTTCCAACAAATGAGTGCAAATGGACATTCAAGGAGGGTGATGTTGCAGTTCTCTCATCCCCCAGGCCCGGAACAGGTTTGTTATGATTTTTGAGTATGGAATTTTTGCTTGTCTGGATTTCTGTACAATTATTAATTGTTTTGTGCTTAAATATACGAATCTTAACTCATATTACATCAAGGAGTCAGATCCAAGAGGAACAATACCTCTACAATTGACGATGATGAGGAGCCTGAGGTCAGCGGACATTTGGCTGGTACTGTTAGAAGACACATACCCATTGATACTCGTGATCCTCCTGGGGCAATCCTTCATTTTTATGTCGGGGACTCTTATGATCCCAACAGGTCACTTGAAGTTCCCTAACTTTTTGTCCAGTTTTTGATGGTTACATATACTACATTACTAAACTTTGTAATTATAATTATTAATTTCATGATCACCTATCCATTCTGTTGATATGAACCCCTCCCTTTTTCCTTATTATAATTTTTGCAGGGTTGACAATGATCATATTCTAAAGAAGCTTCATCCGAAAGGCATTTGGTTTCTAACTGTGCTTGGTTCCCTCACAACTACCCAAAGGGAATATGTTGCCTTGCATGCATTTCGTCGCCTCAATTTGCAGGTGACTGCTGAAATTAAGTTTTTGAATTTAATAATACTTTCTATTAGGTTCTGAATGCTTGTATGATAACAAATTAATATACTGTTCTCTTTTGCAGATGCAAAGTGCAATACTTCAGCCTAGTCCAGAACACTTCCCAAAATATGAAGAGCAGCCTCCCTGGTATGCCTGAATGTTTTACACAAAACTTTGTTGCTTACCTACATAGGACATTCAATGGACCCCAGCTTGCAGCAATTCAGTGGGCTGCCATGCATACAGCTGCTGGTACAAGTAGTGGGATGACAAAGCGGCAAGATCCATGGCCTTTTACTCTAGTTCAAGGGCCTCCGGGAACAGGAAAAACTCACACAGTCTGGGGAATGCTAAATGTCATCCATCTTGTTCAGTATCAGCACTACTACAATGCACTGCTTAAGAAACTTGCACCTGAAAGCTATAAGCAAGTTAATGAGAGCAACTCAGACAATGTCATCACTGGATCCGATTGATGCAGTTCTCCAGAATATGGATCAGAATCTCTTTCGCACTCTTCCAAAACTTTGCCCAAAACCCAGAATGCTTGTCTGTGCTCCGTCTAATGCTGCAACTGATGAACTGCTAGCACGTGTTCTTGATCGTGGGTTCATTGATGGTGAGATGAAAGTTTACCGACCTGATGTGGCCCGAGTTGGGGTTGATTCACAAACACGTGCTTCCCAGGCAGTTTCTGTTGAGCGTAGAACTGAACAGCTTTTAGTCAAGAGTAGGGATGACATTTTTGGAATGATGCATCAGTTAAGAGGTCGTGAAACTCAATTGTCACAGCAGATAGCTTGTCTACAAAGAGAACTCAATGTTGCAGCTGCTGCTTGTCATGCCCAAGGATCTGTTGGTGTTGACCCGGATGTTCTTGCGGCTTGGGACCAAAAGCGAGACACTTTGCTGCAAACTCTTGCAGCAGTGGTTGAGGCCAGGGATAAAGTTCTGGTGGAAATGTCTCGCCTTCTTATTTTAGAAGGCAGGTTCCGTGCTGGTAGCAGCTTCAATATGGAGGAAGCTCGAGCTAATCTTGAGGCAAGTTTTGCCAATGAGGCAGAGATTGTTTTCACTACTGTCTCAAGCAGCGGTCGTAAGTTGTTCTCCCGTCTTACTCATGGTTTTGACATGGTTGTGATTGATGAGGCAGCCCAAGCCAGCGAAGTTGCTGCTCTTCCTCCCCTTTCTCTTGGTGCAGCACGCTGTGTTCTCGTTGGAGATCCCCAGCAGCTTCCTGCAACTGTTATTAGCAAGGCAGCTGGAACCTTGTTATACAGTAGAAGCCTCTTTGAGAGATTTCAGCTAGCAGGATGCCCAACGATGTTGTTATCTGTGCAGTATAGGATGCATCCTCAGATCCGAGATTTTCCTTCTAGGTTCTTCTATGAAGGACGCCTTACTGACAGTGAAAGTGTTACTAATTTACCTGACGAAACATACTATAAGGACCCTTTATTGAGGCCTTACATGTTCTATGATATTACTCATGGTCGGGAATCTCACCGAGGTGGATCCCTCTCATATCAGAACACACATGAAGCACAGTTTTGTCTCCGTTTGTACGAGCACCTTCAGAAAACTTTGAAATCTTTGGGCACGGGAAAATCTTCTGTAGGCATAATCACACCATACAAGCTGCAACTGAAATGTCTTCAACGGGAGTTTGAGGATGTGCTAAATTCTGAAGAAGGGAAGGATGTGTATATAAATACTGTGGATGCTTTCCAAGGCCAAGAACGTGATGTCATTATAATGTCTTGTGTCCGTGCTTCCAATCATGGGGTGGGCTTTGTCGCAGATATCCGCCGGATGAATGTTGCTCTAACTCGTGCAAGAAGGGCTCTTTGGGTATGGGTTTTCTTTAATTTTTCTTCATCACGTGTATAGCTTCTTGTGCACACATGCACTCATGAAAAAGTTGCTTCATAATGTGTTCATGTTGCAATTATTGAGCTTGATGTTATAACAGGTGATGGGGAATGCCAATGCTCTGATGCAGTCTGACGATTGGGCTGCATTGATTGCTGATGCCAAAGCGAGAAACTGTTACCTGGACATGGATTCTCTCCCTAAAGATTTCCTGGTACCGAAGGCACCCGCTTATGCTTCATTGCCTAGCAAGGTCTCCTCTAACACGAGGGCTTTGAGATCTGGGGTAAGGCGTAGATCCTTTGATAAGCATATAGATTCCAGGTCAGGAACACTGTCAGAAGATGATGAGAAGTCAAATGCATTAATAATTTCTAGGAATGGGAATTACCGGCCCTTCAGGCCACCAATGGAGAACTCCTTGGATGATTTTGATCAGTCTGGTGATAAATCCCAAGATGCCTGGCAACATGGCATTCAGAAGAAGCAAAGTTCAGCCGGGATTGTGAAGAAGAGAGACTTGTAGCAGTTGCCTGATCTCTGCAAATTCTCTCGTGCTTTCTGGGAAGGTTCAAACCATTGAAAGTTTGAAATATCTTGATACTACCTCCTAGTTCCAAGAGCTCTTGGAGCATTAGCGCCTTATGCTGATCTCTTGAGCCAAACACAACCTAGTTGGAACAAGTTGAAGTGAACTGAAAAGATTAGGAAACATATGTTTTGAGGAGGCAGACTTAGCTGGTAGGTTTGGTGGACAATTGACCACTGCTTAACAGATTGCTATGACTTCACCCAAGGTGCATCCTGCCTCGGTAGATTGTGTGGAAGCAAGACCCTAATCCACGGCTTGCAGCAGTTAAAAGTTTAGAAATTCATTTTCATTGCAAATGTTGACATGTAGTCTGGTGGCGACTAAAAAATCAGAACTCACGGGTTCATTGCATGTTTTGAATGCAAAACAACTAGGGAAATAAATGGGGGTCATGAACTGAAGTTTTGAATTTTGGATCTGTTAGCTGCATCTTTTGAAGATTCTGGCTCTGAGTTAGCATCTCATTTGGAGTGGATTGCATTGATTGACCTGGAGCGGGGAAAGCTTCTCTCTTCTCATAACTAACTGGCCCCTGGATCTTTCCAATTCAAAAGTTGATACAATAATTGTGTACATTCTTGGAACGTGCAAATATACTTGTGGATGTTATATGGAGGAGGAATATTTTTAAAACGTGGTAGGCTTAATCTTTGTTCTTTCCTTTATTTGAAAGGGACATAAGATGTGAAACCGTGGGTATATTGAAGTCAGCATTTTGTATAGAAATGGAAGAGAGAGAAGCAATCTGTAGAAAGAAATTTTTTTTTGACGTTGATGGACTTGTTTAGCACAGAGCTTTAGTTGTGGAATGATAGGAATTAATTCTTTCTGATGCCTTTCAGCTTATTATTATTTTTTATTTTTGTGGAAAGTTACATTTTGTTTAGTTACTTTTAGTGCTGTTATCTTTTTTTGATGGACTATCCCGGATGATTTTGAATGTGTAAGTGCTACGTGCAGGTCTGCTCGAGCTTGTGAATTAACTATAGATTAAACAGGAAACTGCACCTAACTCATTTGATGTCATATTGCAATTTCCAAGTTGGAGTAGGTCTACAATGGTAGCATGTGTGGTTATAAAGGTTGTGACTTGTGCACTCAAATTTATAAAAATATTATCTTATAAAAAAAAATTGTTTTAAAGGGAAAGGGGAGTTTGTAAATATGTTTTTTTTTTCATTATTTTTGTTTACTATGTTTTTGAGAATAAGAATAAAGAGAGTTTTAAAAATACCGGTGATTTTGTGTCTTTTCTGTTTGGGTATTTTTTTTTTTTAAAGAAATTTGAAATATACGTGTCTTCTTAAAAAAAAAAAAAAAGGACATCGTATATTATTACCACATGCATAAAATTTATTCTGCCAGCATTAGTTTATGTTTACTTCAATTTATTTATTGCATTTAATACATTTTGAGGCATTCATTAAATTCTTAAATTGATTAGTAAATTTTTTTTTATTAGTAGTAGATTTTTTTTTTTTTTTTTTTTATATTAGTGGCGGATATAGGAGAGACAAGTTGGAACAATGACTCTTCTTTAAAAATTTTTATTTCTAATTTTATTAGAATATTTAAAAAAAAATTAGGACTTACTCTTTCAAATATTTTATATATTCATATAATTTTTTTAAATTTTAATACTTTCAATTTGATTTCCTAACTTAAATTTTTGAATTTGTCATTCTTTAAGATGAAATTTCAAAACCGTATCACAACTTTTTTATTAAGCATAATTTAGATTAAACTGATAAATTTAATTTATTTTTTATTAAGTTGGTCAAATTTATTATAAATATCTAATTTTATTTTTATTAAACACTTCAAACAATACTTTTATATAATTACTTAATTCAATCAATTGCTTAATTAAAACCATCAGTATTTTTTCAGAGCACTTAGTCCATTCATTTTGGCCACGAGGGGAGGGGGGAAGAAGGTGAAAGATGATGATCCAGTATATGTATTTGAATCTTATGCTATTACCACATGCAATTTTATAGCCTTTGACTTAGTTTTTTTTTCTTCTTTCTCTTCTACCTAGCCTTATCTCATAATAATAATAATAATGGGGTTGTCATGTGTCATGACCTGGACTCCAGAGTTGGGATTGTCATGTGTCATGACCTGGACTACAAGTTGGATGACAAAAGTCCAGCTATGTATGGTAAGTTCAAAGGAAGTCTTAGCTAATCATTTTGACCAATATGCTTTGATTACATCGCAATTTTTGGCTCTTCCTTCTTTGGGCATTTGTTTTTAGCATCTGTATTGATTACAATATAATAGTTATGTGACACGTGTGAGGGTATATAAGTCATAACCCTAATATGTGTACAAGAAATTTCATTTTGTTAATTGAGTGGTTAATTATTTCCTCATCAATATCATCCTCTAGACTTGTCAGCGGAGGCAAATAATTTATTTAACTGTTTTATTTTTATTTTTAAAGGAAATCAGTATTTAAATTTTATTTGATTAATTTACTTTTTATTTATAAAATAATTCAGATAATTCATGAACCTGTAAGTGTGATGAATTAAATTCAAGATTTTCAATTTTATTACATATTTTTTAAGTCAACTCACTCATCACCCGGATTCAAAAAATGGGCAAAGTAATTTATGAGGAGTAGGTATTATTGTTAAGGATGATTTAGAGCATATATGTTGGGCATTACCTAGGCTGATATAATGGTAAGTATTTAGTACCTGCAATTAGGAATGGACAATGGGCGGAAGGTACCTTTTTCCTATCCCCGACCCTGACCTCGTTTATATTCTCCCTTCTCCGACCCTGTCCTAGTCCCGTCTCGTTAGAAGTTTACTCCAACCCCAACTCCATCCCACCTCGATTCCTTAAATCAAAACTCTGAATTGCTTACAAATTAACATATAAATTCATTTTTTTCCCTTGTAATACAAGAAATAACCTTCTAGCAAATTATCCTAACCAAAACATAACAACTCATAAGTCTCCAATTCAACAATTTCAAACCTAAAAACAACTAGGTTACTTTGACTCTTATACGGAGGGACGTGTAGTTTATTTCTTCTTTTCAATTTTGGTTGGAACTTTATTTTTATAGTATTTTTAGTTTATTAAGTTATTGGGTCTTTCAGAGTTCAGAATTGAGAGTTCTCGTAGACTTGTAAAGTAATAAAATTATATAATACACCTTCTGTTGTTAAAAAAAAAACTTATAATTTTTTTAAAAAAATAAAGATTATAAAATAAAATACATAAATATGAGTTTGTGATCCTACTTGAGAGGACCAATGGAAGGGGGAGGCATCCGACCCATGCACTTTAAAGAGTTGGAATTTTTCGGATTATGGGACAAGAGAGGCTTGTCTTTTATGTTTATATGCTTCTTGTATGTGTTAGTTGTAAGGTCACATTCACACTTTCCCTCCTATCCTTTTTGTTTAACTTATTTCCTTATTTTGCATCTCTAATTTGTTTCATTACTCTCCACCTAATTCTATAAAGATAGAGTCCAAATTGAATCACACATGAGAGAGAATTGATATGAGTTTTTCAATTTTATTTAGAATTGCAAGTCCTGCCATGAATGAGTTGATTTGAAAGAGATGTCATAAATTGAATGGTCTCGAATTCAAACTTTGAAATATTGATTTCAATCCATCACACTTGAGCTCATAAGATTTTCAGACTAGACTAGTCTAGTTTAGTAGAGTTGAGATACCACTTTTTTTTTTTATTTTTGAAAAAAAAAACACACTAAAAATTGATAAGAGTTTTAGCCAATGCCATAATGTTGTTAATGTTATGAGTTCGTCATGACTTGTTGATGTATCCCATCAGCTTTGAGAAAATCATAGAGACACCCACTGCATTTTCAATAATTTTCACTTGATCGCCATAATTTAAAGATCAACAAATACATCCTTCGTGTGTAAACATTTATTTTGTATCTAAATCTAATTTTTAACACATGAAAGAGTATTTTGTTGGCATTTAAATTACACAAGGTCAAATAAAAATGAATAAAATTATGAAGGATGTTTATGTAATTTATCATTTTTTTATAAAGCTACTAGAAGAGTGAGGGTTCAATCTTTTGCCTTCTACTAATGAGAGAACTCGAATACAATCATGCGAAATAGAAATTTGGGAAATATGACATTATTGAAAGTATTAACTTATCTCCCAATGAGGCATTGAAATAGTTTGTGCATGGGCCATTTTTCATTCTTCAATATGAACTCTTCCCTGTTTTAGCATTTCCCAAGATAGGTTTTGTTAGAACAATTTCAATGCATGTGTCATTTGATGTGTTATTTTCAAAATTTAGCTATAATTTGAATTGTCAAAAAATAGGCATTTAATGTCTTATTTGCCATCAAGAGTAATTAGTATCATTTAATGTCATTCATAAAATACAGTTTGTACATGTCACAGAGAGGTGGGACCCATACTATTTTATCAAATAAATGTCAAATGAAGGTAATGTCTACACTATTTTATCAAGAAAAAATAATTATTATGCTAAAAAAAAAATAATATTTTAATATTAAAATATAATTGTCAAAACTTAATAGTTTTATATTATAACAATACCTAGAATATAAATTTGACATAAATTAAATGACACTCATGCATACTTTCTTAGACTAACCAATGAAAGAAGTAGTACAAATAGCATTATTGAAACTAAATTCGCCTCAAGTTTTGGCCTTTGATATGGAACATGTTTTAGGTACTAAAAGTCGAAAAACACCCTTCACTTAATGCATATTTATGACCTCTCTTTAAAATCCTTCTTTCTTTCTTTCTGGAGGTTTAAACTTAGAAACAATAAAAATAGTCCAAACCCTAAAACAACTCCATGCATTCTAAGGAAGTTTAAAAAATGACCAGTATCTCAATTAAACAAAGATATTATATAAAGAGCTATATCTCATGTTGATTTATTTATTTTATATAATCAAACTCACATTAAAGAAGCGGACCCTTACACGGTTATACCATTCAAATAGGATTTCAATAATCACATGCTATTTTTGATCATCCAAAATGATGAAGGGTGCTTTTCGACATTTCACAAAGGAGAGGATTTTTCTTATAAAATAAAAGGAAGGTCTGTTTATACAATACAAATGATTTATAATTCATGTCTTTCTACTCAGGTAATACCATACACTCATATGAAATGTGATTCATCACCATAGATATTACTAGCGGGTCTCACATAATATGAGTGTATAAACACAAAAACATAGACATTTAAATATGGGTTATACTTAACTCCAAACTCAGTATGATGAATTTCTCTTATCTGGTTACATTTCTCAATCACAATCTACCACATATGTAATGCACACATATTTTTTGATTTATTTAATTTTTTTTTTAGTTAAAACTAAATAATCATATTATATATATGTTAGTGTATGTGTGACTTACTAAAATTCTGATATGTACATGAATAGAAGAGGTTCGTCTTACCTGATTTGGAACCAAGCATTGTCTTTTAAATATTATTCAAAAATTCATGTGGTATCCATATACGCATATGAATATGATAAGATCGTTAGTTGAACTCATAATGATAAGTTTCATCTCATATTCCCATGTAGTATTCATATATTCACATAAATTAAAATAGACCCGCTAATAGCAATCCTCCCCATCTAAGCACATGGGCACACAAACAGGGCCATGAGATATAAACTGACCTATAAAAGATGGACACATTTAGGTATGTTTGTTTAGGTTTTCAAACACAAATTTTTAATTTCCAAAACTCAGGATACGTGTTTGACAAGTTTTTAATTTTAATTTTTTATAATTTAGATTATCATATTCAAATACATTTTTACAGTATTTAAAACATTAATTACAAAATTTTTTAAAATATTATATCTGAATCGCTAGCCGAACACAATTAATCTCCAGATAGATGTGTCCTAAAGTTTCCATCTAAACTTTTTTTTATTGATTTGTGCATTATTTGTTTAATGACTATTTTAACCTCTTGTCCCAATAATAAGCCTTGAGCTTAATCTCCGGTTTTCCCTCACATGGTTTGCGCCATTGCCTGTGAACAGATCCGATATATATTCGTTCACGAAGAATCAAAATCCATTCCAAACCTCTCCATCTCTGGATACCCTTTTGACGGTTGACCCGTTTCCCATGGTTTTTGGCCGTTGAGATCTCCGAAAATATCGTCTCTTTCTTGAACCACAGAGGAGGGAAGCTCCAGTTCTTTTATCGATCAGTCAGGTTGGCTGCTCATTTTAGCTTTCATTATCTTCATCTTGTTACTTTGCGCCCGTGTGTGTGTATACATATACATATATATATATATATAGATATAGAAATATATGATATGACGTGCAGTATCTTTGAGAAACCCAGTTATAGATTTCTAATTTTAGGGTGTCGCCTGATTAGAATTATTTGGTAGACAGGGACTATTTGAATTAATTTTGAAATTATCGTTTGGTACGCCATAGTTGATACGGATCCATTTACGAGTCGCTTGTGTCTTATATTTATGAGAGCTATGTAGGGTAATTGAATTTAAAGCAAAAGATAGGTGTATTTGTCACATTGAATTAATTAAGTGTATATACATATAAACATTCATATTCATATATCTGTCTCGGAATTTGTTTAAGATTAAAAAAGTGAAGCTTGATCTATTGACCAAATGGTTATGGCACAAGATATATATATATATATATATATTATTATTTACTATGAGCTCAAACAAGGGTTCCTTTAGACCTTTACCTTTATACTATTTTTACATACCAAGAAGATACAAGTACAATTAGTCTTGGAATCTTTTGAAACGCTAGTGTTGGAGTGGCTGTTTGAGTATTTCTTTAATTACCGCTTCTCCACACATGAGTGCCTACTGGTTCGTTAAAAATGATATTATCCTCAGCCATCTCATCATCTTGGTTATCTTGTTTAATAATTATAGACATTATATGATTCTAGAAGGTATCGTGTTGCATACACCACAGCCAATTTTTTGATCTTGGATAGACTCAACTATGGTGCCAGAATGAGTTAAAGGTTAAAACCTTGTTTACAAGAACATGGTGCCGATTGTTAATGATGAAATAATTTTCTTGGAGACCACCTAAATTTTCTTGGAACCATAGATGGAGGAATTGGGTGTGAGTAGGGTAGTTGAATAATGGAAAGGCCCCAAGAATCATTCTAATTCTATTTGAGCTGTGTGCTATGAAGTAATGTGCTATAGAATCTGAGAGATTGGAGTTTTGTTATTTGTGTGGTTAAAATATCAGAGTACCAAAATAATAGAGCATATCTTCGTGTTGCAAAGATGAAGGGAGAGGGTGTTGAATAAACTCTTGTCTAATGTGAACGGCAGTAATCAGAGGAGACCCTTGAGTGATAAGGGGAATCATCTTAGTTTGTTGTTTGTCCAATTGGTTTAGTGGTCCTTTGTGTGTGTGTGTATTGGTTGGTTGGTTAGCTGTTTGCAGCAAATGGAACTCTAGTGACCTCTCTTATAAGTTTTGAGGGGTGGAGGGTTGACTTGGGTTTGCAAACTTGTAGGCTGTATCAAATGAGAAATGATCGAGAGTTCCAGCAATGTAATTATTGTCATTCTTACAATCTCCCTGAGTAAGACACTGGTTAGAGAGCAAGAGAGAGAGATTTGTACATATAGAAACTGAAATTTAAAGGGATCTCTTATAAAAATATGAAATTTTTTTGGGTGGCAATTCCTAGTTTTCATAAAAATTTCTATAGAAAAGAAGGATGAAAAATCAAATTTCTAAATTTTTTTTTTTTTTTTGGGGGGGGTCCTCCTCGTATCCGCCATTGTCCTTGAGTAAGCTGCTGGTAGAGATAGAGTTTTGTACACAAAGTATCTTCTCATCTCCAAAAAGCGTTCATATTTTTAATATGTTGGAACTGGACTGGTGGTCATCCCCTTATTAAGAAAAGTAATTCGATGATGTTGGATTTTGAAAGTACAAATTTACAATATGTCCATCTTTGCAATTTAAAGACTAAGTTTGATAGGACAATAAGGGTTTATGTTTTACTCTCAAGAGTTACTATTGACAGCTATGAAATGCCTCTTTCCTTGGTTTTATTCTCTCTCTCTCTCTCTGATAAGTAAATATATTTTCTCTTCTTATGGTTTCTATCGGTGTCGCTTTGCTAGATTTTTTTTAAATATAATTTTACTTGCTAAAAAACTTATAAATAATTATTTATTGATTTTTCTGGCAAGTACTAAAATTATTTTTAAGTATCCATTGTCAACCTACAGGAAGACTTCATTGGAAGCTATGAGTGCGGATTTAAAAAATTCCACTTCAAATGGCTGTGAAAATCTTTTGATATCTGAAGAGCAGCAGGAAAAGGTATCGTGTCTCTCTAGTATATCCACAAGTACTTCCATTCTATTTTATAGCATAATGTTGGGGGAACATAAATGCTGCTATTAGAGGGGAAAATGAAAGCTCTACTCCAAGATATAATATCCATGTTTGCAGATTAATGAGGTGAGAAGGTTGGTTGGGCCTTTGCCAGATAAGTTGTCTGTTTACTGTTCTGATGCATCAATCTCTAGACATTTAAGGGCACGGAACTGGAATGTCAAGAAGGCAACTAAGATGCTAAAAGAGACCTTGAAATGGAGATTGGCATACAAGCCAGAAGAGATTCGCTGGGTAACCATTCATCTTCTATTAATTTGTTCATAATCTTTAAGTCAAATTCCTTAATTGATTGCTTGCTGCACTATGCTTGGCATAAGTTCTAATTTTGTAACTAGGCTTTAGCTTTCCAACAATGCCTATCTTACTTTTATATGGTTGAGTCCAAAATCATTCAAAAGCATCCTTATAAAGGTCAGCCTGCACTCAACTACCAGCCTTAATTATTTAAAGATAAATTCAAAGCAAAGTGCTGTCCCATTGGTCCGGAATTCTATGAGAGGTGGACTGGGTGCAACTTTATTTGCATGAAGTGTTTGCCCTCAATTTGAACATGTGTTCTCGTACTTGAGAGTGCAAAGATTTTACCATTAAGATTAATTATCAGGCTGAATAGATTTGAGAATCTTACAGGAACCTAAACCAATTATAATCAAATACATTTGTTAACTAGGAAGGCCCACCAAGTCCCATTAAGCAAGGGAACTGGCTGGTCAGGGTTCATTTTTGCCATCTCTAGCTGCATTTTTTTTTTCCTCAAATATGTTTTTGTAATTTGTTTCCCCTTTCAATGTAGGATGAAGTTGCTCGTGAGGCTGAAACGGGGAAAATTTATAGGTCGAACTACGTAGATAAGCATGGGAGAACAGTTCTTGTCATGAGACCTAGTTGCCAGGTTTCATCTGACAATTCCTCCTACCTCTATACACGTGTTGTGTAGTGCATCTGTCATTTTGTTATTCTTACATGAAGGGATGCTCTTTGATCCTCATGCAATACAGTATCTTACTTGTTAAATAAATGAACCATTTGTAGCCCAAACACTACATCATATAGTGAAGTATAACTGACTTTCTGTTTGGCCCATCAGTTTTATTTTTTTCTCCATTTTCACCTCTCTTCAAAAATAAAATAAAGAGAGAAAAAGGAAAGTAAAAAAAAATCCACATGATTCACTTCACCAGATGTGGTGGAAATATATCAGTTGAATGGTTTGGATCATGCATATCAACCACACAGTCAATGTGAGTGAGGAACTCATTGCATATCTTGCACTTGGTTTTAACAGAGATGTACTTGGTACATATATTATATTTGATCCAATAAGAATCTATTGGTGTTTATAGATTTGTTTTATATCACAACTTCCAGACTCACAACTCAAAGAGCTTTGCCTCTTCTTGGTTTGCCTTGACAACTTCTTCAAGTTTATGTTTGACTGCAGAACTCAAAGTCGACGAGAGCACAAATTAGGTATTTGGTGTATTGCATGGAGAATGCTATTTTAAATCTGCCACAGAATCAGGAACAGATGATCTGGCTGATTGATTTCCATGGTTTCAATTTGTCAAATATCTCAGTCAAGGTGACACGGGAAACAGCCCATGTTTTACAAGACCATTATCCTGAGAGGCTAGGTGTCGCAATTCTATACAACCCGCCCAAGTTCTTCGAACCATTCTGGACGGTACGCTCATTTTGACCTTGTTTTCCTTTGTTCTTTTATGTGGTACCTATTAACTTTTAGCATAGAATCATCTTTTAGGAATCTTGAGCATGCATTATGAAGTATATATCTTTGTTTTAAACTGCACACTGGGGGATAAATAGGCTTACATGAGACGATAACTAGTGCCTATAAGTGGAAGTGTGCAATGAATGGCATATGGCAGAAGTTTTGGGCCAACAGTGATAGGAGATCTCCTAGTTCTAGATTAGAAGGAAGGGTTTTAGTTCTCAACAAGATTGTGGGGTATTGCACATTTCCTTTGAATTTCAAACATTTTTAAAATTCTCCACTGGTAAAATATGTTTTGGTAATTCTGATAAAGTTAGTCTAACTTTGGTTCAAGTATAACCACCAAAATAGATTTATAATTGAAGTTCTAATCATCAATTGAAAGTTTATAATGATTATACAATCTATATCATTTTTCTGGGAATTGATAAGTTAACATTGATGCAAAGGAAGTCTGCTGATGAAATATCATATGTTTACAATTATTATGTCATCATACTTCTGACTGGGGTATCTCCTGGGTAATTCTGACCATTATGTTGGGAACTTGTTCATTTATACTGTTTTTAAAATTCCTATGTGGCTATTTATGAATTCCAATTATAATATAATACACTTATAAAAAAATGATATTATAATATTGATCTGTATTGAAATTATAGTTGTCTTGTGCCTTGCTGTGAGTTTTGTTCACCAGTTTGCCCTTAATGTTGTAAAATTGTATACTTGCAGGTGGTAAAGCCATTTTTAGAGCCCAAGACAGCCAACAAAGTCAAGTTTGTTTACTCAGATGATCCAAATACTAAGAATATAATGGAGGACCTATTTGACATGGACCAGATTGAGTCTGCATTTGGTGGAAAAGATGCTGCAGGTTTTGACATTAATAAGTATGCTGAAAGGATGAGAGAAGATGATAAAAGGATGCCCTCTTTTTGGGAAAAAGGGAATGCTCTTGCAGCAGCCCCTCAACCAGTCCTCACTACTACCACCTGTTTCAATCCTACAAATTTAGCCTCTGATTCTGATGCCTCAGATGAGAAAGCAGATAAATCACCGTCTGATGGGGTCGATGTAGAAGCACTCTCTCCAGATAATGATTTGCCGGTACCTAATGATAGCAGCAATGCTGCTGCTGCTAGAGATGTAAACTAGTATGAAGGAGCCTGGAACTAAGTCAAATTGTGGTAATGGACTGTGACCTACATTGATTTAGCCTTGCTAACTGTTTGAAGTCTTAGAAGCACCAATTCAACCCGTCTTATTTTGTAAGCATTCTAGACACCAGTTTTTTTGGATGAGAAATTGTCTAGTGTGTACTGCATGTTGAGTTTAAACAGGCATGATACAAGAGTTTCATGTCTTAGAATCTTTCTCATCTCTCTTTCTCAGGTTGACATTCATTTTGTTTTTTCGTTCACGCGTGGGGGCACATGCAAAGTAGGCTGATCACAATCTAAAGATGCTCGGTGCCGGTGCTCTCTCGCCCTAATGCTTTTTCATATTGTCTTCCTTGTACTGTTACTATTTGACATTAAAGAGCCCTTTGTGCATGTTGTATTGTCTGTCTCAATGAAGTTCTGAATTTTTCCTTAAGAAGAACAACAATAATTTTGAAAGACTGAAAAATAATTAGACAAGTAGTAGTAAGATTTTTTCTCTCCCACCATTGTATAAAAAAAGATGTATAGAGAGAAGGAAGGAGAAATGAAGAGAGGTTATGGAATAGAAGCTAACAGAATAGTGTTACATTGTTTAAGACTTGGGCCCAGAAGTATTACACAAAGAGGAGTACTTTCATCACTTGCTTGGGATCTTTGCGATTCCATAGGAAATGTGTGCACATGACCCGCATAACATCATGTTACATCATTTGGAAAGCATTTTTCTACCAAAGTCTTAGGACACTAACATTAATTGGCATACGATTCTTACAAACAAAAAAAAAGGGGGGGTAGGTCCATCGGCCCACCAACTCTTTCTTTAGCAAATCCCTATTTCTAACGTAAAAGTGGATATAAGAATGATTTGTTTTATTATAAATGTAAACATTGACCTAAATTTAACCTTCAAATTAAGTTAAAAACATATGATGTAATACCAATTAGCACAAAATCATTGTGTTTGAAGAGGAAAACTCAACCGAGGTGCCAAATCGAGCAACCAAAGTAATCATAGTTTGTCAACTGGATAGAAAATCAGACAACTCATCCAAATAACATATTTTTGATTGGTTTGATCAATGAACCAGGTTCATACAAAAAAATTTCACAAATCTATCTTCTGGATATAGAAAGCTACATAGCAAAAAAGACAACCAAAATGTTTACCATTATGTTCTAAAAGTATTTATCATAAATTTATGATGGAAACCTGTTAATCACAACTTCATTTACTGTGATTTGTTAGATCAAACTATGAATACAAGGCTCCACAAAGCCTTCCTAGCTAAACAAACAGTAATGCTAGGGACACCGCCATTGAAAATTATCTTCTCACATAGGTGGGTCCCATGGTGGGCGCATGAATGGTGGAAAATGACCTGATTGATTCATTGAAACCATCAATGCTACTACCATATTATGCCATAATATGAGCTTCCCCTTGGTGAATTCATCAAGGGCAACATTAAATTGCAAGTCCAAAAAAACTAATTCCAGTTTCCATCATGTGATTAAATTTCACAATCTAATCTCAAACATCTATCCTTACAAGAACATAACTACCCTTCATTGATGCATACAAAAGTTACATAGTAACAGTAGGCAGTCTTATGATCTACTACTAAGAACTGTATCAATATGTTTCACAAAACTTGGTTATGTAGAACTACAACTTTCCAACTTGAACACGGCACCAATAGGTGTATGCAGATTGCAAATGCAGTGGAAAGCAAGACCCTGCAAAACAATATAAGTGTGAACATGAATAAGAGTGAACAGGGCCAAAAACGTTCTGACTGCTCATCCAAGACCGTAGATTCAGCTGGGGGCTAATTCTGACTCATATTAAGTTGTACATATCTATATCGAAGCAAACAATATAGAAGACAGGGCAGGGTAAAATATAAAGTAGGTATTGAGTGGGATGAGGGATTTCCCTCTCATTTAACAGTCATTGCTGGAAAGGGCCTTGTTGCTCATCCCTTCCCTAGGCTGGTTACAGCCCGAGTCCTCTATATTATCAATTAAAAAAAATGAATGGAAAAGATTAAACTGGGGAGGTATAGGCAGAAGAAAACGAATCAGAAAATTACCTATTCTCGATAAAATCACTGAAACATCTCATCTAACTTCTGCCTGTACAAAGCCAAACCCTGCATTTTGTAGTTGGGGGGGGGAGGGGGGGGGGAATTGAAAAGGTGTTATTGTCCATATGAAATAGAAAATTCCAGAAAATTTTCCATTCAAAAAGAAGAAGAAGAAGAAAGAATCACTAGAAGTCACCAGTTTGTAATTGCTTTTCAAGGATCCCATATAAAATCTCAACATTATCACAAAAGACCATCCAAGGGAACTATAAGTTCAAGGACCTAATCCAACAGTTTAAAGCAATATCCCAAGGCCATAGAGAACAAGTAAAATTTTAACAACTTTTTGTATCAAACAAAATCATTTCTGAACAGAAAAACACACTGGTTCAGTTGATTACCTCATTTAATAAGCTCGAATCTTTTTTCTTTTTCACAAGTAATCTTTTAATAAGCATATATTAACCTTTTACAGCTGCATGATGGCAGCTTAAAAATAATGTCATTTTTTCATGTCAGTCTGAAGAAGAATTATTTCTTAAAAAACACAGATAATATGTTTCCGACACTCTATTTAAAAAAACAGAAGCACATGTACCAGTATAATCATAACCATTCAAAGCCACTTTAGCCTTTTTTTTTTTCCAGGAAGGTTTTTGTTCCAACAAATGGTGAGAAAATATTTGTCATATTGAACTCACTAAAGGTCCATTTGTGCAATGTAAATGGACTTAATAGTAATAAACTCATTCAGTAAAAAGAAATCAAGGGAGAAAACTAGAAGGGTTCTTAATTCTTAGTCATAAAAAATCCAAATAACAGATATTTTATTATTTTATATACATGCAAAGGCAGTAATCTCAGGTAGTATGTGATGCATAATATCTTTACATGGAATATGTGACTCAGCATTAACAACTAAACTATTCTCCACTGAATCTAAGCCACTCTGAGACTTACATTCAGGGCATTCCACCATACGGTGGACGGATGTGATGCATACACAAGTCAAAACTTCGCTTTTCTGACACTAAACCTAATGTTTTTCATTTGGTTATCAAGAACGTGGAGGGAAAAAAAGAGAGGAAAATTTGGATTGAGAAACATATCTAACTCAATGTTTTACGGTTCCAAGTTTCTCCTTTCTCTCTCTCTCTCTCTTTCTCCTCTCTTTCTTCTTGACAACCAAATGGACAGAGAAGGCAATTTCAGACAACTAAATAAAGAAAACACTTCAAACTTCAAAGAACTTTAATAACAGTAGACTGCATCTTTTATGCTATGCTCACGAGTGCATGTGTATAAAGTAATTACAAAGAAAAGTAATATAACAGTACTAAGAATATCCAAATACCACATGACACGAAGTTGAATACCTTAGTATAAGCATAAACCCCTGGCTCAGTAGGTCCCACAGGACTTCCCCTCCTCATAAACTTTCCTTCTTGAGTATGTAAAGCATAGGTATCCCAGTTGATAGTTCCAAGCTAATAACCTGATGAAAATAAGACATGGATTTTGCCAATTATAAACAAACTAGAGACCACGGAGCAGGTAAACATCCCAATAAGGTTAAAGCCTCACCTCCTGGGAAGTTAATTTGTCTAGATACATAATGATAGACCTCAACGAATTCCCATGGGCAGCAATCATTACATTTTTTCCAGATAGAAGTTGGGGTTCAATCTACAACATGATATTTCCAAAGTCAGACAATAATGCAAAAAAGAACTAGATAAACAAAATAAGCACCTAATCATGCTTACCTGTTCTTTAAAGTAAGCAACAGCTCTCTCAGCACACATTTTCAAACTCTCGCCATTAGGAGGAGGAATGTCATAACTACGACGCCACTCATGAACTTGTTCCTTTCCATATCTATCTGCCGTTTCCTGCTTATTAAGACCCTGCAGTTCCCCATACCTAAAGAGAAGAACAGTCATACACAGGGAAACAATTTAGTGGGGATAATAGGCAAGAGGAATAGCCAAAGAAGCAGAAACAGAGAAATTATTACATTCTTTCATTCAGTTGCCAAGCTGTTAAAACCGGAATGCATTGCCTTTTGGTTTCTTCACTGAAAATTTTACTCCATGCCTTTGCCTGTTCACTCTCATTATGCATAACGATTGGCACCTGGAAGCAGTTTAATAGTTATTAGGGTAGCAGATGGAGATGGATTTGAAGTTTGAGCAGAGTCTTCAGTGGTATCAAAACTAACAGAATTTTCTCAAACAAGCATAATTTAGATTCTTGAAGTTACAGATTTTACAATACCAAAAAATTTAGATCACTTGAAAAAAGAGTAGAACAGACTGTACAGCTTGGTAGTGCATTTGTTTGAGGTATGCAAACAGGATTAGTTTTGTTGCTCGTACATATTACTTCTGCTCTCAGAAGGAACGAAAAATTAAAGAAAGATTGATCAAAGTTGAACATCAGGTGCAAATATCATCTACTGAGATCAGCTCCCAAGATTAATTGTGAATGGTCTGTTCTAAGAATGATTCAAATGTTTGCACAAATTACCTTCTTGCGACGGTGCTGTGTCATGGCAAGCATAGCAGTCATCTGTGCACGAATCAGAGCAGATGTATAAATCATGTCAACAGGTATGTTGCCAATTCTCCTGCCAGCTTCAATTGCCTCTTCCACACCCTTCTTAGTTAAGGGCACGTCAACACAACCTGTGAACAAGTTCTTTTCATTCCACAAAGACTCACCATGGCGAATTAGAATCAAAGCTGCTTCACCTGAGAAGGTAAAAAAACAAAAGAGCAGTTAGAAAAAATCTCAAAAGAACCAATTTACTCTCCAGTTATGTGTAAGTACTAAAAAAATTAAAAGCAGCTCGAAACATATTGGTTATGTGAAGGAAGAAAAATATTAACTTCACGAAGATGTGAAACTCAGTATAATGATTGCCATATGATCAAGCACAAACAATTTTTTACTTTTTTTTTTGATTAGTGATCAAGCACAAACAATCACCATGAATTTGTCTATTTTTATTATTTCATAGTCGACATGAAATTAGAAAGAGACTGTCTTACTTGATTTCTTTCGGGAATCATTGGTGGTGTTATTTGATGGGGATGAAACCGGGTCGAAAACTGAAGTTTGAGAAGTTGAGGCTTCAATTACACATATATTCCTCTCTCTAGAGCAATAACTTCCTCTTCTCAATTGTCCAAAGTTGACCTTGATACTATTTGAGATCAATCTCATGGAAACATTCCCAAACTCCTGGTGAAAATCAGAGTGATTGACATATCCGTGTGGTTGAAGAGTCCCAACGGCTTGGTGAAATGCTGTAGCAGCCATTCTGAAAATCAACAAAACCACAAGTAATGAAGTGAGTTTATTTATTAAAAAATGGGGTACCTTCCATTTGACAAAGAACACAGAGCATAGAGACAGTGGCATATATTTCACTGCTGTAGAAGGAATAGAGAGAGATACAAAGAACAGCTTGTGTGTATTTCTGTTGTCCAAAACAGGGGCAAAAGGAAAAAAAAAATAAAGGGAAAAAAGAAGAATTCAAATTACTGTGAATTAAACAACTCATAATCATATAATTAGGGTTTTTATGCATCCTGAAAAGTGAATAATTATTCAATCAATAGCCACTTAAAATTAAACATAGATAATCCCACAAACTTTTAATTGCACCCACGAAGTTAAATTACGTACAAGGAGACGACAAGCTGATTAATCTCATCAAACATTTTCTTTTCCTAATAATTCCATCATTAGCTACTGTTGAGAATGTTAGAAAGCAAAAAAGAAAAGAGGAGGTTACAAATCAATTATAACTCACCAATTATATACTTAATTTTATTTTTAAAAAAATTTAGATCTAACTTGAAGGTTTTCCCCATAGCCAACATTTACTGATTTAAATACATGCGTATGCAATCCTATACGTATATAGTATTACATATATACACATACGTATACAATCCAAGAAGCTCAAACTAAAAGTTAACCAAATGGGTATTCCAGAACATCAATAAAAAGACGGAACCCATATACCAAAAAACAACCAAAATATTGAAAAACATGAAAACATATATTAACAAACACACCACAGAAATCAGAAATGACAGAAAAATAGAAGAACCAATCTTACGCAATCAAGAGAGAGAAAAGAAAAACAACAAACAAACGGAAGAGAAATCAAGAGTTCGAAGTAGAGAGAGATCTTACATTATTTATAGGCCAAAATCGATGATCGATTGCTGGGGTCAGGGGTCACGAAGAAACTGAGGCTGAGTAGAAAAATGCAGGGTTTTTGGGCAGAATTTATTAAAAGAAAGAAGTTGGCGGAGAAGATGATGAAAAACAAAGCGATGCCAGTCTACAGAAAGAAGTTACATGTCTATTTGAACAGACAAAATCCAGAGAGAGATTGTATAGAAGAAATCGTTGTCTTCAAAAGGGAAGCAAATTATGCCAAATTTCGTTCCTCACAGTTGGCAAATTAGTACCGGAACAGACGAAAATGTGGTGGCGTCGCTCTCTCTCTCTCTCTCTCATATTTTATACTTGTCTACCGCAATGTAGTGGTAGGTTTGACATTTTCCTTCTCTTCACTTTTCTTGTTACTGTTTTAACTTTCCATTTTGCTTAAATGACATTTAAGCAACCCTAAGCATCTTTCCCAAACTCGTCTAAATTACTGTGCTCCAGTCGTATCTCATGTCTCTGCTTATATTAAAGAAGTTACCATAATTCTCTCTAGAACAAGTTATTAGTTTTTGATTTTCAGTGAGTGATGGAAATCATTGATAAGTTTTTGAGGAGGTCCATTGAATTTTATGATTATTAATCCCATTATATGTGTTTTAAGGTGTTTCATATTCATAAAGACTATTTTATATAATTTTTTTCCATACAACAACGACGGATTAAAGAATTTTATTTAGGTTTGTGTGTGCATATATGTTAAGTTTCGAATTTAGATCACATATGTAGAATGAAAGAAATTTAGGTTACATTTGTAAAATGAAAAGATTTTATCATCTCAAATAAAAATCGGTCTTGATGGGAATAAAACTAAGAATTTAGTCGAGATAGGACAAACTTTGTTTTTAATATTAGATCATGAATTTTAAAATTAAATAGATATAAAATTTTAATATTAATTAATAATATTATTAGTAAATAACTAACATTATTAATATAAATAAATTTACAAATTAGACAACAAGTCTAATAAAAAATAGACGCCATAAAAAAATTAGATTATATTAAAAAATAAAAAATTACATAGTTTCGTTAAAGGAGTCAAATTGAAATTAAAACAAAAGTAAAGTGTGAAAACTTAAAATTTTGAGGGGACAAAAATATAAATAAGAGGGATATATTTAAAAATCTTTGAAAATATATAAGAAAAGTTTTGTAATTTAAAAAAAAAAAATTGATGGGGGGTAATTGACTCCTGGGCTCCTATGACTCTTTTGTAATTATCAAAATAATAATAAATAAATAAGACTCCTTGCTTTAGCCCAAAAAAAAAAAACACCCATTTCACATCTCACCAATGGAAAAATAATTTACTTTAGTGGAGGAGAAGTAAGATTTAGAGTAATGTTAAGTATAATTATTATTAATGTGAATGCACCGTCTAAATTACATATTAATGTGTAATTATTGAACGTAAAATATAATTACAGACCACATACATTACATAGTTGCATTAATCATAACAACTATACGTAGATAATCTCAAATATATTTGACACTCAATTGATCAATAATTATCTAAGAGTGTAAGACATATCTTAGAAAACTTTTACAATTCGATGCACTATCATTATGCAACTTTCGTATTACATCATAATTATTTTCGAAATTCTAAGAAACTTATGGATTAGAAGCTAGAACTGTGAGTTCTTTAGAAGTTTATCCCGCATCTAATCTTTTTTGTAGATGAAAGTTTGTTGATACATAGGAGACATGGGATATTATTATATGGATTTGTATTAAATGTAATAAGACAATTAAGTCAACCTATCCTAAACAAACTTGCCCACAACTTTTCACTGGCCAATTTTTAGGAATTAGTCACATCCATCAATACTTATTTAATAAATGGTAGTGTTTGGGCTCCAACAGTTGTTGACATCTAATTAAGGGTAATGTTGTTTTAAATTTAATGATGACAATTCTTTTAAAAGGGGAGCTTTATTAAGCTTTATTAAAATTAGTAATTATTAATTTATAATTAAATATATGTAATCTGTCATTTTCATTTTTAAGCTTGAAATTTTAGGTCAAGTCTTCATTGAATGGTATTTTATGTCTCTTTTTATAAAAGATATTACATAGTGTTTGTAATAACAAGGCTCTTGTGACGGTTTATAATAAAAGGTATGGAAATTTTAGAAAATAAAACAAAATTAAAAAAAAATAAAAAAAATTCATTATTTTGTGTAGACATATTGCATATCCCACATCTTTTTTGCTTTAGTTGTTATGCATTGGATATAAGTAGGTGTTTAGGGTTATTTTTTCAACTGCAAAAAAAAAAAAAAAAATTCATTGGGCAAATGCAATTTTTTAGGGTTTGAGAAAAAAAATTACAAAAATAGTTTTAAAAATTTGGCTAAATGATTTAGTATATTTCTAAGACAATTTTTTTTTATAAATGGAAATACAGAAACCTTTTTTTAAAAAAAAACAAAGGTACCAAACAGACATTAAGTCAAAGTTGATGGTGTTTGGTAGAGGGAAAAGTTCAAAACAACCCTTCATGAAGTTGTAGGGACCTAACCCACCTCCAAACCAACTAGCCCTAAACAAGAAATAAAAAAGATAATGTTATTATAAGTTTAAGTTCATATAATATATAGTATTTGAATCATTACATGAATTCAGAATTAGGCAGAAAATCTTGATAAAGATGAACAAAATTTTTGCTAAATATTCGATCATAAATTTAAAAATTAAGTATAAAAAATTAATATTGTTTGACAATATTTTTGATATGTAATTAAATTTTTTGATACAAAGGAAATTATAAATTTGTTGACATAAAGGAACTTATAAATTAAACAAAAAATTCAATCAAAGAAATAAAAAAACCCAAAACCCTTAAACTATACAAAAAAAATTCTAAAAACTTGATAAAAATTTCATTGAAGAGTGAAATTAAAATTAAAACTGGGATAAAGTGTGAAAAGTTTTAAATTACAGGGGGTGGGCACAAATTTAAATTAAAAGGTGAATTTAATTTTTTTTTAACAAAAAGAGTACAAAAAATTCCAAATAAAAAAAAAATTGAAAGGAGGTAATTGGCCCCTAAATTTCATGTGGCCTTGTGACTTGTCCATGTTCGAAATTATAGATAAAATAATTAAGATATATGAAAATTCAATTTTAAAATTATTTAATGATTAAAGCAAAGCAACTCTTCAATTTGTGCCATTAACACCAACTACCAGCGCCTCCTTTTCGTGTTTGATTTCACGTTTTTCTTTTATTTTCTGTGTTCGTGGACCAACACCACCACCAACCACCTAACTATGTCATTTTCGACAGCTTTATTCTAGTGTTGACACGTGTTGCAACTTACTAACCAAGAAGGAAGGTGTCTTTTAAGAATATGCTCTAGCGTTAGCATTGTTCTTCTTTGCTTCTTTGGAGAACCGTTGGAATTAGTTGACCCCAAATCATTGACTTGCAGCCTTTCTTATGTGTTTCACCATCGATGAATATGCTACTTATAAAATTAAAGAAATATGGGTTAAGTGAATGAGTTCATCTAATGTATTGTGTGATTAATATATATTTTTAAAATTAAAAAATAAATTCTATGAAAACAGTTATTAGACTAACCAATGTTATATAAAACATATTATTGAACTAAGTAAGAAACATGTTAATAAAATAAGTGTATCTGAAATGAATACGGACAAATGCACTAAGAGGAATCCAAGCAAGGCTAGCTTCGGAGGCTTGAATTCCAACGACAATGGCAGATGGATAGTGGGTTTTTTGGGTCTATAGGTGTGAGTAAGCTCACGTCTCTTGGCTGAACTAATAGGGGATTAGAGAGGGGCTCAGAATCCTCGTCTCTTTGAATGTCTCAAGTTGTGATTGAATCGGACTGTGAAGGGAATCAGTGTGCCGACCTCATTGCTAATATGGGGGTCAAGCAAAGTGACAAGATTGTGGTCATGGGCTCACCACCGCCCCCTCCCCCCCCCCCCCCCCCCCCGCCGGGGAGTTTGGCCAGCATGTTAATGGCGGCGGACGCCAGTGGTGTGTCCTTTCTAAGACCACCCCCTTGAGGCTTGGTCTTTTTACTCTTTTTCTTCCCGTGTCAAAAAAAAAAAACCCTTGAAAAATGCCTAAACCTCAGAGAAGGCTCGACCTCCAAGAGAGTTATCCTATGATGGGTCTCGCACGCACCAGTTCCTCAACACTGGCCTCCTTGCTAATAGGATAATTCCACAAGACATGGAATCAGGTATAAAACAAAATTGGGCTGGGTTGTGGTTTATGGAAAGTACCATCTACTCTGCAAAACATGGAATCTGGTATAAACTAAATTTTATTCATGATTTATTTCTTTCTTCACTCAGGTTCTCCAAAATCTTTCCATGGAGAAGAATACTAATAAGCAAGATCACTAAGAACGGCTAAAAGACAAAATCTCAACCGAGGCCCTGCAAGCCACATGCCGAGCCTCCCAAAGCAAGGGTGAGGCCCACAGCTCAATATTTAAGGCAAAGCATTGCTCTTGCAGCCTTTCATGTTAAGAGCTGTGGAGATTCACACAAACCTACACACCCATTCCGCTGAATTCAGCATATATAATCATGCAGACATGGTGTTATACTTTCAATGAAGGATATAGATCATAAAGGAAATGAAAAATTCCAAGACAACAAGTGACATGATACACTTAGTACACCGAAAGGCACGGTTGCATTTAAAATAAATATGATAAAAGTTCAGTCATCACAGTGCAAAATTAACAATGTCTTCTAAGACTTTCAAGAAGCATAACCATCCAAACACATAAAATACGACTAAGGATGCCAAGCAAATTAATATTCAGAAACATAAGAGGGCTTACACCTACTTTACTCTTCCAACTCCTGGTATTGCTGGAGCAGCTGGGTGCACCCAGACATTACCTGATCCCTCATAAATCCCATTGAATTAGCAAAGCGGGCATCCGAAACAATGCCATTGTTGCGGGTGAGGATCACACGTGCACGATCACGTCCTGGATCAGCTGATGCACAGTCACTCAGGGGGCTGCTAACAAGCACAGCATCACAGAGCTGGTCTTCATGGTCTTCTTTAACCATGATCTTGTATGTTCCTGTTGAGTCTGTTGTTCCCTCAACACTGTACAAGAGTTTCTGAGAATTCCTGTCCTTGCATTCCAACCTAACCTTGGCACCTGTTTAACAAGGATTTAAAAAATAGTAGTTAAACAAATCAACTCCCTAGGGCCCTAAAAAAAATCCCATTAATTTCACTTTCTTGATAATTGTAATGAAGTGGGTGAAGTATGTTATCATTTCCATCCTACCGGGTGTTATGAAGACACAACCATAAAGGTTTTGCACTTTCAGTGGTGACTCTAATGATCTCTAAAGTAACAATTTGCACTTTGATTGATCTAGGTCATGTAGGTGTGTACATGTCATGTTTAGGACACTTTTCCTTACTGATAATTGGCATGTGGGGCAATTGTCAACATAACCTGTGTAAAATCCACTCCTAGAAAATTCAATAATAATGTGAAGAAAAAGATGGGTTTTATTCACCCCAAGGGCCACATACCAATTCACAAAAGGAAAAAAAGAGAGGAGGTTTTGCCATTTGTTTTATAACTACCATGAAATAGTCTCATAAGACTAACAAACTTGTTATAAAAACTTCGGTCACACCTCAATCAAGAAAAGTCAACAATGATTTAAAAATTTTGAAATAATTGTTTTAGGCTACTATTCCAAGGTAGCTTGAATTGATTGGGGTGTTGCCAATCTTTTGGTAAGAAGCTTGTTACCCCAATTAATAATTAGTGACAAATATATATATATATGGTGAATAGATTAGACTCATACACAAACACATTATGAGACTATGTATGCAAGGCATAACATTTGCAATGAATATGATACACTATGTTCCAATACTTATGGGACATGATTAACTGTGCCAATACCCAAGGATTCCGCATGTTGGACCAGATTTTTTTTTTCCATTGTCAGGTTTCTTTCAATCAATTTATATTCTGTCATTTAAATGTCACCATGTGTGACATACTATAAGCGAGCAGTAGCACCTTACCTCACATAATCTCTCTCTCTCTCTCTCTGAGATATTGGTGGTGATGAAAGTAGGGGATTTATGTGACACAATTTGAATGGTAAGAATGTGAAGGGAACATAAAGGACCACCTCACGGGTAATTCATATTTGATCTTGGAGGATATTTTATTTGTATAATTTTTATTAAGGACTTTATTATTCTATCTTTAGGATTTTCTTTAGAAGTCAATTCTTTTTTCTTGATAGATAAATCACACACACTTTGCCTCCAATATTATTTTTTTTTTCCTTTTCTATTCCCTTACGTGCAGATTCCTAAGGTTGCTCTACATCAGAATGGCTTTTATTTTTTTATAAAAAAAAAAAAAAGTAGATGAGAATTTATTATTTTATCTTTATCTAAAAAGAGCAGAGGCAATTCAAAAAGAACATAAGATTACATGAAAAATTGGCAGGCCTTATATAGTAGAAAAGATCTACAATATTAATCAATGGTCAATGAATATCTAAGTCTAATGGCATACTCCCTATGCAGCCCACAATATGGGAGAATAAGATTGCCAGCTCTGGTAGACCTGTTTCCCCCAATTGATTGGCAATTAACCATACATCATCTCTTTATGATGTGCATATGTATTTCTATACTTCTATATAAAGCTTACGCTTTTTTTTGGTATCACTATATTCTTTCAATATTACCCGTAGTCAGACCAACCAGAAAGCAAAACAAACTGATGATAAGCGATCAATCGGCTGGTAGATTTTCTATTTCCTGCTGGTTCCTTTCTCTGGAAGATTAGTTCAATTGGACATTTACAGGGGTTCACGGGCATGTCAATGACCAATTTAGAGACGGCCTTAGGGGGGAATTAAGGGAGGCTAATGAAAAATGGGGCAGTTCTTGGTGTGTGGGAGGGGATTTCAATGTAGTGAGAGCTCTAGAAGAGAGGAGGGGGCATCACAGGATAACCAGATACATGAGGGAGTTCAATGACTTCATAAATGATATGGAGTTGCTTAGGGCTTTAGAGAGGCTATTTTCTGAGGAGGAGACTGTGGGTAAGTCTTGTGAAAGGGGTAAAGCTGCTGGGCCCTGATAGCTTCTCGTTGGCCTTCTTCCAGCATTGTTGGTCAATGGTGACGAGGGAGGTACTTGGCCAAGGATCAAAATATCGTTTCGATGAATAGTTTCGATCTGTCCGGAAACGGAAATGTTTCTGAAACATAATGGAAATGGAGAAAAAATTGGAAACATGTGGAAACATAACTTAAAATTTATTTATTTATACAAATAAGCCTATTTATTGAATATTTGTGCATATTTAAGGACATATACATCATATTCATGATAAATGACACTAATTCATGATAAATGACATAATAGATATATACTATGTAATATCCACGAATCAGATAATTTGACACAAGTTATATATAAAATAAAAGGTAAAACAAATAGCGATTTAAACCTATTACAATTAGTAACTTAGTATTAAAATAGTTGTTTCTCTACACTTTATTTCCCCTACTACTTTTCTATTATTTTAGGAAAATAATAAAAATATCTTCTTGTAATTTTGAGTCTTAATCCTTGAAAAATAAATGGATATTATTTTTTACTAACTTCTAGAATTATTGCTGATACAAAAGAAATGTTTCTTCTAATTCGGTATGTTTCCACTAGTTTCGGTATGTTTTCACGGAAACAATTTTGTTTCCATGGAAACATGTGAATTTCGATATTCCAATAGTGTTTCGTTTCGGTTCTCTAAGGAACGGAAACGATTCGGCCAGTTTCGATAGGAAAAGAAACGAAATTTTGATCCTTGGTATTGGCATTCTTTGACTATTTTTATCAACAGGGATCTATGGAAAAGAATTTAAATGTCTCTTTCATTGCGCTGGTTCCTAAAAAGGGGGAAGCAGAAGACATTAAGGATTTTAGGCTGATAAGTTCTACAAAATTCTAGCTAAAGCTATAGCTCTCCGTCTGAGATTGATGGTGGGGGCAGTGGTGTCGGAATCCCAAAATGCTTTTGTAGGGGATCGACAAATTCTTGATGCGTCTCTTATTGCCAACGAATGTGTGGAATCTCGGATTCGAAGCAGGGAAGCAGGCCTAATTTGCAAGCTAGATATTGAGAAAGCCTACAATCATATCAATTAGGGCTTCCTTTTGTATGTGATGGAGAGGATGGGCTTCGGTCAAAAGATGGAGGGGATGGAAGGAGACGTGCATATCCACAGTCAGCTTCTCTGTGTTAGTAAATGGGTCATCAGCTGGCTTTTTTCGGAGTTCTGGAGGGTACAAGGAGATCCCCTATCCCCTTTCTTATTTATCCTAGTGATGGAGTCCCTCAACTTGATGTTGGATAGAGCGATAGAAGTGGGCATGATTCAGGGCTTTACGATTGGTAATTGAGGAGGACGTAGAGTGGAGGTCTCCCATATCTTATTTGCCGATGACACAATTGTTTTTGCGGTGCAAAGAAAACTCAGCTTCAGTTTGTGAGATGCATCCTGAAATTCTTAAAGGTGGTTTCTGGGTTGAAAATCAACCTGTGGAAGAGTGCTCTCATTCCGGTTGGGGAGGTGGATAGGGCGGAGGAACTGGCATGTAATTTGGATTGTCAATTGGGATTTTTACCTACAGTCTATTATGGGTTTGCCTTTGGGAGCGGGTGTGAGATACAAAAGGGTTTGGGATGTGGTGGTGGACCATTTCCAAAAAAAAGTTTAGCAGGGCGGAAGAAGAATTATTTGTCCAAAGGGGAGAAACTCACTCTTATTCAGAGCACATTGTCAAGCCTCCCCCCCCCCCGCCCCCCCCCAAAAACTTACTTTATGTCTTTATATCTTATTTTAGCTTCTGTTGAGAACCCTGTGCCTTGCTCGATAGCGAAGGGTTGGGAATAAAAAATCTTAGGATGTTCAATCGGGCTTTGTTGGGCAAATGGATGTGAAGATTTGCAATTGAAAATCAAGCTTGGTGGAGAAGAGTTATAGAGGCTAAGTATGGTTGTTTTGGGGGCGAATGGCTCTCGAAGGAGGTGGAAGGCACTTATGGACGAGGTTTGTGGAAGAGTTTGAGGAAAGGATGGGCTGATTTTTGGAGACATGTAGCTTTTGCAATAAGGGTCGGGGGAGAAAACTAAGTTTTGGTCAGATGTGTAGATGTGGGCTTCCGAGGTTACTCTCAAGGAAAAGGTTCCCTTTATTTTCTAAGTAACTTCTAACAAGGAGACGTGGGTGGCTGATTTTGTTCATCGTCAAGAGAGAGAGGTATGTTGGACCCCACTCTTTAGAAGGCCTTTCCATGATTGGGAAGTGGAGGAGTTGTTTCGGTCGTTGGAGATTTTGTAAAAATTCAAGTTCCTTCCACACCATAGGGACAAGATCAGATGGTTCCTGGGAAGGAGGGGGAAGTTCTCAATTAAGTCCTTCTATAAGATTCTATTGAGGAGAGGTGATTCGAACTTCCCATGGCAAAGCATGGAAGACAAAGGCACCATTGAAGATGGCTTTCTTCGGGTGGGCAGTGACTTGGGAGGCCATTTTGACTAGTGACAATCTTTAAAAAAAAAAAGGTTTTCAATTGGCTAATAGGTGCGTAATGTGCAAAAAGAGGAAGAATCAGTGAATCACCTTTTGCTCCATTGTGAGGTAACAAGAGATATGTAGCCGTGCATCTTTGCTTTGTTTGGTTGCTTAAGGGAGGAGAGGAAGGTCCACCTAGTGGCTTGGAGGAAGATTTGTGCCCCGCTTGATAGCAGAGGGTTGGGAATAAAAAACCTTGGAATGTTCAATCGTGCTTTGTTGGGCAAATGGATGTGGAGATTTGCAATCGAAAATCAAGCTTGGTGGAGAAGAGTTATAGAGGCTAAGTATGGTTGTTTGGGGGGCCAATGGCTCTCGAAGGAGGTTGAAGGCACTTACGGGCTAGGTTTGTGGAAGAGTTTGAGGAAAGGGGGGGGCTAATTTTTGGAGACATGTAGCTTTTGCAGTAGGGTTGGGGGAGAAAATTAAGTTTTAGTTGGACATGTGGGCTTCCAAGGTTACTCTCACGGAAAAGTTCCCCTTTCTTTTCCAAGTAACTTCTAACAAGGAGGCGTGGGTGGCTGATTTTGTTTATCATCAAGGGAGAGAGGTATGTTGGATCCCACTCTTTAGAAGGCCTTTCCATGATTGGGAAGTGGAGGAGTTGTTTCGGTTGATGGAGATTTTGCAGAAATTCAAGTTCCTTCCACATTATAGGGACAAGATCAGATGGGTTCCTAGGAAGGGGCAGGGAAGGGAGTTCTCAAGTTAAGTCCTTCTACAAGACTCTATCGAGGAGAGGTGATTCGAACTTCCCATGGCCAAGCATAAGGAAGACAAAGGCACCATTGGAGGTGGCTTTCTTCGGGTGGGCAGCAACTTCGAAGGCCATTTTGAAGGGTGACAATCTTAAAAAAGGGCTATTCAAATGGACAATAAATGCGTAATGTGCAAAAGGGAGGAGGAATCATTGAATCACCTTTTGCAGTGCGTCTTTACTTTGTTTGGTTGCTTATGGGTCATGCTAAGGACAGTTTTTGAGTGCTTGGCTACTTTGAGGAGTGGGTGCAAAATCCGACACATTTGGAAGGCTTGGGATGTCATTCCTCTTTGTATTTTTTGGAACATTTGGAAAGAAAGAAATAGGAGAATTTTTGAGAGGGTGGAAATCCCCCTGTATAGGGTTAAGAGCATTTGTACTCTTTGTATGTATGGGTTAAAGGTTCTCATAATCCTTCGCCAGGAGATCTGGTAGATTTCTTTAATGCCTTGAAACTTCACTAAGTTGAGCACCTTCTATTATAGTTTCTCTCTTTTGTACACAGGAGCACCCCCCTTGGGCACCTTCTATTATAGTTATTCATTACTTATCAAAAAAATAATAATAATAAGGTGCTCGTGCATAACATGTGCCACCTCTAGTATATTTTTAACTATTGTGTTTAGGCCTAAGGGATGACTTTTTTCAGTTAGTTAAGTATTGTTTGTTATGCTCTAAGTAGTTTCCACTTGAAAGAATTCTAAGAAATAAAAAACAATTGAATGATAATAGGGATAAATGAATGTTGAGAAAAAGAAAAACACGCACATAGTGTACGCCTCGTGTCCTTCTCTAGCCTATAGTAGAGAGAAGACACATGCAATGTGCATGCTCCTTGCCCCATTATATCCCTCCCTTTATAGTCCAATTATTCTCATGAAATATAATATCAATGAGATTGTGATGTCATTGGATATATATATATATATCTTCAAAACCTCAACATATTCATTTGACGTTATTTTTTTACAACATTTTATAGTTTTATGGCTTGTGCAACCCCCCGCCCCCCCAAAAACAAAAAAAAAAACCAAAAAAAAAAAGAATAAAAAGAAAATCAATATGTATCAATACATTCATCGACAATATGATATACTACCTAAATTTTTGGGGGGGCCACAATGTGATATTTTATACCACTTCTTCCCATTAGCTTGGGATAGTTGGTTCACTCGTCACATTACCGTCTACAATTCCAAGTGCCATCGGGTAATCAAAACAGATAGCAAATGTACTAAGACCATCCCCAAAGGGAGGTAGCAAATGACACTTGCTACCCTATAAGCAAATTTGCTACCTTCATTTGCTAATTTGAAATTTGACACTCCAATAGAAGTAGCAAATTTTATTATTTTTTGTCTTTTATTTACTTGTGATTGTTTATGCACCTTCATGGTAGTATACTATTGTTTACATAGATTTCATAAATTTTATATTTTTTTCTTTTAACTATTTTCCCAATACCACTCCCTCTTAGTAGGAAATTGAAGATTCATGTCGAGATCAATAAAAAAACTACTAGAACAAGGAAATAGTAGTGAGATATCTCAATTGATACAAACAATACTATGTAGGCATTTAACCTTTTATAAACAAAGCGATGAAAAAAATAACAGTTACGACCATTGAGATTTTAGAATATTATCATTGAAAAACAATTACTAACCTTTATGATTGTTGAATAAATGGAGCCTACATTATTTTAACCAAAAGAAATCAAGTATTGTGCAAAATTAGACCATCACCAACCGACACAACAAAGGATACGGTTGCGCAAAGATTGCCATGCCACACAGACCAATCTATCTCCAACCAATAGTTGCTCTGTTTAATTCCACACAAGAATTGATTTTTTTTTATTAAAATAATGTGGGACCCGTTTATTCAATGATCTAATTGTTTTCTTGGTTTAAAGTAATCGTTAATTTTCTTTAACAAGTAACATTTTCAAATCTCAATAGTCATAATTTTACTCCACCACTTTGTCTATAAACAACTCAATGCCCCATAATATTATTTTCTTGTTTTACTATTTTTTTTTTTTTCAATCTTGATATGAATCCTCAATTTTCTGCTTGGCAAATTGCCTGAGAGGCCAACATCTCCCATTCATTGTTGGTCGTCGGGACTAGAGAAATCATATCCACCCAAAACTGACCATCTATAGTAGGGATTATGGAGTTGAGAATATAGTAGGGATTATGTAGTTGAGGAGGTTGTGAAAATGAGAAATGTGAGAGAATGAAAGATGAAGTGATTGAATTTAAAAAGAAAAAAAGGGATGAAAATTCAAATTTTAAATTGCAACAGTCTTAAATTGGCATAATAGTTATAAATAAAAATATTATAAGATTAATTGTTTTTTTTATAAAATCAAAATTTATGTAAAGACAATCCACGGTCCATAAACAGTCATAAAAGCGGCATAATCAGTCATAACAGGTAAAAGATAAAAATAAATAAATAAATCAATCAATAAAGATTTCTACTTGCATTGCAAGTGACAAATCTCAAAATTAACAAATGAAAGTTGCAAATTTGGATGTAGGGTAGTAAAGGAGACATTTGGAAATCACATTTGCAACCTCTTTCGGAGATGCCCATAATCATGGAAAAGTTGCCGTGTTTGTCAAACATAGCACATTTATAGTTTCTATGGTGCGTTGGTTGAAGAAGGATTGATCCTATGTTGCACAAAAACTGTGCAGTATGGTCCTTATAGTCGAAATAGGTCCTCACTTAAATAGACACTACAGATATACCACATACAGCTAGAGGCAGGGGTGGATCTGGATGCAAGCAAGTGGCGCAGTAGATCGACAATATATATATATATATATATATGAAAATACACCATAGTCCTTATCTAGAAAGAACCCTAGGTTAGATTTACAAGATCTCCCTCGGCGCATATTAGATCCTACTCTATTTCCGTGACTCACAGACAAATTCTATAGATCAATCAAGTAAGGAACAATGTAATGCAGACAAATAAAAAACAAAAATGAAGAAAAGTGATCGGAAGAGTATACCGGGAATGTAGGGGGTTTCAGATGTCTCGAACCCGGCTCGGCAAGTATCGCAGTACACCCGACCCTGCACCATGAATGGATTCACGGCGGGACGGGCCGCGCTAACGAGCGCCGGGAGTACACAGAGAGCCAACAGCAATATCATTCTGGCCATGGTTGTTTCGCGTTCTAGAGAGAGAGATCTGCAGCTACAAATGAAGGATAAGGGGAGCAGACGAAGTAAAGTGAAGTAAGAACGGAGGGAAAGAAATGAATGGAAAAGGAAATGCGGGAAGTGTTTTGATGTGCACTCGATACGTACAGACATTTGTATTTACCTAGATCTATCCATTCGTGGCATGACACGACATTTATAGTAGGGGAAATTTAAGTACCTTTTATGACGTGGGGAATTCAATTGGAGCAGTGTAGAATTGCAGAGAACAAAATCATGACGACTGTATAGTAATTGATTTATTGATGTGGTTTGTGTACAGCTGGCGACTGGGAGTGTCGGTGATCACATGGGGCGACTCGGATTCGGGGAGGCTGCATTTAGCGACAACCGTCTACAGATCACCCGCTGGTCGGAGCTAATGGTGGTTGAGCGCAATACTAATTCTAAGTTCAACGCAGCTGTAAGCAAATTAGGCTCCACTTTATGATGCAATTGGTTTTATATATATATATATATATATTCATATGAATAACTATATTATATACTTTTATTTATATTGTACTCTAAAACTTAATTTACTAATATCTATTTTAAAAAAAAGAATATAAATACTTAATTATAAGAGTTTTATTTAATATTTACATATCTTTTGTTAAAAAAAATAATTAAATTTTATATTATAAAAGTACATAAAATATATATATATATATAAGAAACAAAGTAAAAAATTATATTAATATTAAAAAATTACTTATTTAGAATAATCATTTTATCGCTTTAAACTTCCAATTATATAAAATCGATCTCGGTGAAATTAATTATTTCTCTATAATTTTACACTGCTCCAATTTTTTGTGTTATTTCTCTGTAACTATTTTAATCAAAGTTGCATATATATTGTTAATTCACATAATGATCATGCCAGGGCAGCAATTGAATATGAACTATCATCAGATATAGAGTTAAGATCCTTTCCTATTCTTCTATATGCTTTAGCTATCATAATTATATATAGCATAGAAATAGATGGATTGCACTAACTAAAATCTTTGAAAATGCAAGTATGTCGAGTGATATGGTTATTATAATTTTGATATAGAAAGATGGTGGCAAGTAACATAGATCTTTCTCATTTGTTTTTATATCATTCTTGTATTGTAAAAGGCGAAAACAGATTCTTCAGTGACTGCTGATTATGGAGGAAACTCAGATTGGAGAAATCAGAATCCATCTGTATTCAGAATGAAGATCGTCAAAACCTTAAAGGGTGAATTCCAAGTAACCAATGGTTATGGCCCGGACAAGGCGCCACAAGTAATGAGGGTATGAAATTCAATGTGTTATGGTGCAATGAAATCAACAAAAACCATTACAACATTAATTCCATTTTTGATTATGAAATATCATATCTACAAGTCCCTCTAATCTAGAAAAGAATTGATTTTTATGCGTCATCATCAAAGAAGCATGTATAATATAAGGTTTCCTATGAATCACAGGATCATTGGAACATGATGATGCAGTTTTTGGCTCGTCGAGGACTTGATCGTCGCTTTGAATAAACCTGAAAATAAATAAGATCAAAAAGCCACCGGGGAGGGCTCCGGTGGGTTGCCGCTCCGATGGTTAAATGAGATGAACTAGAAAATCTCACTTGATGTAGTAATATCTTCTTTTTTCTTTGTTAATCACAATCCGATCCTTAGTACATACCTTTTTCAGGGTATTTATAAATTGATGGAGCTTTGTTTTTAGTGCCATGCGGTGGAGGCAATTTCATCATGAGATCTTTATGTCACTGTTCGTCACTGATTGTACAGCGATGTAGGGCTAGGACTTTATTTAGTCTTTAGGCAGAGCTAGACTGCGCCGTCTGTCAGGCAGCAATAATTTCATCATGACGACCTACGTCATAATATTTTTGTAAATGGTTGTCCCATTAATACGACGTCGGTATTCCGATGTACTGTGGAAGCGACGTCGGTGGGCTTAAGAGATAACTTAGATTATTGTTGAATGTGCCGAGATGATATAATCTTGGTATACTTATTTGACAAGTTTGTATAATCCAAGCTAGACACGTGTCGGGTCATGAGTGGGAGTATATTTTTGGTACATCAGAACAGTTACATTGTTGAAGATGACTTCAGATTCATGTCTCAGAATGGCCTCAATGCAGTGAGAATTCCAGTTGGGTTGTGGATAAAATATGACCAGACACCACCCAAACCTTTTGTTGGTGGATCCTTACAAGCTTTAGACAATGCTTTCACATTGGCACAGTAAGTATCCTCAGGCATTTTATGCTTTCTAAAAGCACATTCTTGTTTCCCTAACAATATATAATGTCAAATGCATGCACTAATACATGTTCAACAATATTGTGATGATCAATTATGTATAAGGAGAAGAATTTGATATTAAAAATTTATGGAAGAGCGAAAATAAATAAATAAATAAGGTATTTATTTTGAAAGAATTATGGGTAAAGAAAGAGTAAGCTATATATTTTCTGGTTAATGTTGCAGAAAACACAATATGAAGGTCATAGTGGACCTGCATGCAGTTCCAGGATCGCAAAATGGCAACGAACAGAGTGGAACTAGAGATGGATATTTGGAATGGGGAGATTCTAACAAAGACGAAACAGTTTCAGTCATAGACTTCCTAGCAGAAAGGTTAGAGAAATCACCCTCATCATACTAGGCTCAAAGTATCTAATTATACTATAACATGAAATGATATTGGCTCTTGCAGACTATAAATACAGAGAGCATGTCCCAGTTGGATCCATAACCATAAGAACTGTGCATTCATACAAATCATAAGGAATAATTACTACAAACAACTGGACGCGGTGTGTTTACGTGTAGGTATTGTCGTCACCCAAGCCTTGCAGCAATCGAGTTGATGAATGAGCCTGATGCATCAGGTGTCACTTTTGATAATTTAAGAAAGTATTACAAAGCTGGTTGTGATGCAGTAAGGAAGCAGACTTCAAGTGCTTATGTGATCCTTTCCAATAGACTGGGAAAGGCTAGCAATACTGAGTTCCCTTTCACTTGCCGGTGACCTTAATCGCTCTGTCATTGATGTGCATTACTACGACCTATTTTCGAAGGAATTTGAGAAGATGAATGTACAAGAAAATATAGATTATATTTACAACAAAAGATCAGCACAATTGCAGGAGGTGACCTCAACCAATGGTGTTCTAAGCTTTGTTGGTAAGTACAAGTTATTTGCCTATTTTCATTTGGACTTTAAGAATTATTGTGCAGCTCCAAAACAGATGGCGATCAATCAAAACATTAGAGAACCAAACAAGTCTAGTGTTGTGAGTAGGCGGTTCAACTGTTAAATGAACAAAGTAATCGCCATTTGAATTTAATATTAGACTAATTCTAATAAGTAAAAATCATTTTAATCATCCGAAAACAAAATTTTAGCAGGTATTGCAGTACCAAAAAAACTATATTTTGATGTTTCTATTCTAACGATAAAATGTTATTTTTGGATAAAAAAAAAAAGTACCATCAAATCTGGACCATTAATATCTTGCAATATGAAGCGTTAATATAGATAGAAGCTATCAAAACAAAAGTTATATTTCGTAGAATTTTTTATTTTAGTCAAATTTTGATAAGTATGAAAACTACTATTGGAGTAGAAGTTTTTAGCCAACATATCAAAATTTAGCTTTAGTAACTCCTTTAATTTTACCGTTGAAGTTGCTCTTAGAATAGTGATTCAATACCCAAATAAAACTCAATACTCATGTATAGTCGGATCCATCATTGCGAGTCCCACTAACAGAGTCTAGTCCATATGAAAGTTGGACACCATTTGAACATTAATATTTAAATATTACTCTTAATGTAAACCAAACTAGAAAACTTAAGAATAATAAAGGTCTAATTCGACATAAGGAAGCCCGATAGTGCTTGATGAAAAATTTTCTATTATATTGCTATGTCTACATAAAAAAAACAAGACATGAATAGTTAATTTGTAACTACTAGTTATATTGTTATAAATTTTATTACTAGGGTATTTTCGATTAGGTCAGAACTTTATTATTAGACTTTCATTTAACATCTACATCTTTTGTATTGGAACAATTTTACAATGTTATATTACTATATATATATATATATATATATATACATATATCTATCTATCAAAAAACATTTACTTTTTATATATTTCTCAGAATTTTATTTATACTTAAATTAATCGAAACTCTTATATTATGAATTGTTTCATTATTATTTTAATTTATTTTTTATTAAAAAATTATTCTTATTGCATCTCAAAAAGCGAAAAGAAAAATAAAAAAACTTCACTTAAAATTGTCCTTTTAGGACTCAACTAAGATCTCAATATTCCAATTAAAAAAATATACTGGCAATGCTTCTCATGATTTAGCAGTCTGAATGGTTCTTTGTCTGTAAATTTGATGAAAAAATGCAGGGGAATGGACAGCAGAGTGGTCAGTTAAGGGAAAAACAGCAATGAAAGATTACCAGAAATTTGGCAAGGCTCAACTAGATGTCCTATGGAAAGGCCATGTTTGGATGGGCTTATTGGTCATACAAGAATGTTAACCATCACTGGAGTCTCAAATGGATGATTGAAAGTAACTACATCAAGCTTTAATTACTATTATTTCACTTTAATCCAAATAATTACTGCTTGCTTGATTTTGTTCATTTTGCTCCGTAAGCTTATGGCATGAGAAGACTGTTATTGATATTATACATGTTTACATTGCAGCATGGCATGCGCAATGTCACTTCATTTTTGCTCATTTACATTGTTTATCATTCAAACACATTAAAAAAAAACAGTTTTTTTTTGCGTGGTTGTCATGATTTTATCCAGATTTTTAATGACTCGTTTGTGACTCCAGTTAACCCAAAAAAATAGGCTACGGGCTCCGCTCTTGAAAAAATCTTTTTGACCCGGTTTTATTTCAGATATTTTTGCAATTCCAATAACCTATTGATATGAGCATAACCTCATCCGAACAGAAAAAAGCTTCTCCATTCGAATGTACATGAGAATTTCAGTGTAGATTTGTTTTGGTCTTGCCAATTTCGTTCACTTGCTAGTTTTGTTAATCTCATACGTATATAAAAGTGCTATTGTTTTAGGGCTGAAGTATTGTGAGAGTGAAGTGGTTTTGTCAGCCGCCTTTGGATATAAAGGATATTTTAGGTTTGTAAGTGATTAATTCTTGTAATCACTTTGATATATAGTGAATTGATCATTATTGTTTCTAGATGTAGACATCCTGTCGAACAATGTATATCTTGTATTTTCTTTGTGTGTTCTTGCTTATTTATTTTGTTTGAGATGATTCACTATGTGATTTGGATACTTTCACACAACAGTTCTGATATATGAATCTTCGGTTACTACATGTCTGGAAATGATTAGATTCCCTCAATTCCGAGTCACAATGAAACAATATTATTAGTGGTGTTATAAAATATTTTACTTAGGCTCCGTTTGGTTAAAAAGAAACAAATTCTAGAAAGTAAAGTGAAACAAAAGAAAATGAAAAAAAAAATTCAACATCTGTTTGGTTACGAAGGAAAAATTAAGAAAAAGAAATTATTATTTGAAAAATATTAAAATAAAAAGAAAATAATTTTTTTTTCTCTAAAATACATCAATATATATATATATATATATATTTATATATCTACACAAGATTTGCATGTGTAGTGTGTGTATTTATAGTCTTGTGTGTATATACACACAAGATTCAATACGTTTCAATTCAAATAACCCAAACTAACAATAAGATAAGAGAACTTTTCTACGTAAATATGAACTCTTTTAATAGTTTAATTGAATAATAAAATAACTATTTTTATGAGAAAAAAAAAATTCTGCAATTTTTACTTGAAATGAAATCTATGTTTTTAGAAAAATCATACAATAACGTGTATCTGATTTTTATAAAAAAATTTCCTCTTTCTTACTAACTAAGATCTTAACTAATTTTAAAATTTTTACTTTCTATTACTTTTCATCTAATCAAATGAAGCCTTAAAGAAAACTATACCTGACTCAACCATACTTGAAGCCCAAAACTGCAAGCATGTGTGTGTATTTGGGTTCAACACAATTTAGAAAATGTGATTAAACTCAGATCGACACAAAACCAATTGCAAGCTTGCAATTCAGCCCCCCTTTGCATCACCATCTTTGTAAGAAAAAAACATTTATACATATATTGTTGTTGTATGATTAGCATTGTGATTTTCATGTATAAGTAAATGTGACAACTGATGATCATAATTTTGCTAGTTTATTGTACTGTTTTATTCAAATGTGTTTGGATTTAAATTTTTTTCTTCTAAAGTCTAAGTCAATTGTTAGGATCAATGATTTTTATCTCTACCAGTTCCGTCTTTTCTTATGAAGAGTTCCGTCTTTTCTTATGAAGACTGAACTATACTCTTACATATAAAAATTGTTGAGTCAAAATTGAATTACTGAATTCAAGAGTTTTAAATTGAAAGAATTACAATAAAATAAAATTACAGAATATCTTAAATTCATGCATATAAAATAAAGCAATTAAATTAACATGCATAAATGACAGAAAAAAATAAGTTTGGATTGAGCTGGCCTGTAAGGCGTGTAATCACTGCCCTAAAGCTGGTGTGCCTCCCTACGTAAAGGTTCCAATGATCACAGACAAGTCCAAGATACAACCCGGATTTTGCTCACAGCTCATCTCCTCAGAATTCACGTCCACTGAGAGACAGATGAACCGTCTAGAATCAAAGTTGCCCACATAAAAATAATATGAAAATACAGAGAGATTGAATGGAAGAAGTTGGATGGAAGAGATTAAAAGTTCTTGCTGTGTGTTGTGGAAGAATAGATAAGCCTCTATTTATAGGCATTCTCTGTATCTTCCATCAACAAAATATCTCAAAAAATCTCCACACATGGCAGAAAAGTCAGCAATAAAGAATATCACAAAATCAGCAACCAAAATAAAAAATCAAGAAGAAGGTAAAACTAATTTTGAAACTTTCAAAGATATAAAAAATATAACAATCCTCCACAAGTTTCAAAACTTATAAAACTCATAAAACATATATATAATTTACATATATATATATATGTATAGGAAAGTTTGGGCAACTATTATACTGTGTAATAGGTGTAGGTGTCTTCCGGACTAGAACCTCACTTAGTGTTGACAGTCTCTTTCTGAAGGATCATAGTGAACTAAGTCTTGAACTAGACCCTTTGAGTCAGAGTTCAACAAGTCACACACACAGTGCTGATATTAGACATGATTCGCGGGTTAGTGTTATTAAAGGCCATGCATTTGATCTTGATTTTCATGAGAGTTTCTAAAGAATAGCTCAATTCTCATAGTCGCGGCCTCACGACAACTCTCACTTAAGTAAGTCCTCCAAGGGTACATGTGACCTGTACCTCGCAAGAGTGGTCATGTCTTTGCCTCATTCAGGGTAAACCCTTCCTAAATGTCACATAACACAGCACACTGCCATAGGGATGAGCAGGAGCATTTTATTAAGCGGCTCCTTATATAAAGTGCTGGATATATAAGTCACGTAATATGAATTGTTGCTACCTATTGAACCTCCTTCATGGGGTCCCCAATCACAGAGGTTGGGTTACTTTCCTAAGTGACTTCCTTGTGAGCTTAGGCCCATCTCCCCTCGACAAATCTAGGACTACACTCCTAGTTAGACCCTTCGGGTCAATTATTGATCAACAAATATTTATTTTGTTTAATTTATCGGAACAATAATTTCATGAATCCATCGAGTAAATATGATCCCTTTCTCATATGGGCTCATCATGTAAATATGTCAATTTATTTTAATCGAGGTAATACGGACCTATTTAAATGAAATTGGTCCATAATTTTTCTTTACAATTGATTTAAGGACTTATCATATAACTATAGTCCAATAGGCTACATTAAAGTATTTTGGAATCATCAAATAAGTTTCGTCCAACATCCAGCTAGCAAAACCATTCATACTAGCAGCCAATAGCCTTACAACTAAGAATCACACCTCATGTGACCAGTAACCTGCTACTAGGAACTATATGCTTAATAGTAGTCAGTATTCTTATTAATACGAAAAACCACTCATGTGGCTAGTAGTCTTGCATTTACTAGGAACCACTATTGTAAATTATTTGAGAATATTTTAATAGATATTTTCTCACACTATTTAATGATTCATATCTTAATTTCATTGTGGTTAATAGTCTCTTAACTATAAGGAACCACAAATATAAGTTGTAGCCAATAGTCTATTAGCTACTAGGAACTACTTTAATTTAATATAAATATGACTAGTAATCTTCAATTTATTAGGAACCACTATTTTAAAATTTTTAATTTTATTTTTAATACACTTCCACTCCCTCATAAAAATTATGTATAGATTTTCTTTTTCTAGTTTCCCAAAACATGTATTACTCAAAAATAATAATCACATCAATTATTTTCCTCCTAAATATTTATTCAAAATCATATATTACTTTTAAGTATTTAAATATTTCTCAAGCTATTATTTTAAGATCACATAATATTTAATTTACTTATACATTTTACATTCTTGTTCTTTAGCCACAAGTATTTTAAGTTTCTCTACATAAATTTTAATGTCTGTGTATGTTATTTAATTCTATGTTGAACAAAAGAAACTCTATCAAATGATTTCAAATTTATGCCTCTCTTGTCAAAATATTCACATGGTGAATTTTTAAATTGACAAGTTAAGCTTGAAAAGATAAAGATAATCCTCTTGTTGCATACACAGTATTAGACAAGTAAATTATCCCACCGTCATTATTATTATTTTTAAATATATAATTTTTTTAAATAGATATGGTGTTGGAATTGCACCATATGAGCCGTTCATACCTAGTTTACATATGATTATTACTTGTAGAGGAGTAACTAATAGTATAACTATGAAAGTATAAACTAAAGATAATTTCACACCTTTTATCCTAATTTTCAAACTTAATCACTGGTGATCATGCTTATATTACACAACATAGATTCTCACCCATTCAATTTTCTTTATATGATTTTTGTTCTTAATGAAACTCAGAAACAGGGAAGTGCTGAATCATAAAAATTTTGTAACCCTTGTTATGATCTACCCTCATAGAACTTATCTCATATTCAACCATTAAGCTCAACATGCAAGCTCGTATATGTTTAATAATGTTCGTGTATTGATAGATATTTATTGGGGAACACAAAGTAGTCTAATTGAACTAATGACTTAAAAAGCTAAGTCCAATTACTTAATAACAGTAAAATAAATTTCATTTTCCCAAATCCCATTAATTAAGAATATCTCAACAACTCCTACAAAAGAGAAAAAATATGTATTTGACTTGTAAATAATAACTTAATCCCACAATTTAATATTTTATTAGGATTTGTTACTATTTTTAGAAGCTATTTTGTAGGAGTAAACTATGTATGTAATTCACCGAGTGTCCTCCTAATTATCAGGTATTTTATAAAATAGATACATATTATAATATTTTGGCATCCCACCTCTTATCAAAACTGTTATCATTTTTTATATTATATTATATTATTTTAAATTTTATTTTATATAGCAAAATTAAGTTATTAGATATAATGTGATAAATTTGAATGGTTAACAGAAAGATATATCAAATCTATACATCAAATATAATTACACATTTCATTTAAATAACGTGGGGCTGTCAATTTCATTTTTTTAATGCTTTGCACAAAACACTCTCACCTCTTATAATCGTGAAGCATCGCTTCATATATATATATATATATGTATGTATTGACAAAAAAAATATATATATTATATACATATATTCTAATATATGAAAACAGTAGCCTAATATATATAAACTGTTATATTAGATATATATCAACTGTTATCGAATATATATATATATATATATATGTAAGGAAGATTTCAAAATTAATATGGGATAACAATAAGTATGCGAACACTTCTGACTTGCAAAGTCACTATAATTCGAGGGTTAGGCCTTTTCATATTCCAATAATTTCATAGGGTAATCGTAAATAATATATGGTTTATCTAATATTAGCCAATAGTGTAATAATATTCGTTAAGTCTCTGTCTCTGTCTCTCTAAATATATATATATATATATATATATATATATTTATATGGAAGGTTTGTATGTATGTAAATAATATATGCATGATTCTATTTGCAAATATTAGGTAAACATGAACTTAGTGTTTTAATTAATCTGTTATTCTTTTATATGGCTTATAACAGCTTTAGATTGTTGAGTCAAAATTGAACTACTGTATTCAAGAGTTTTAAATTGAAAGAATTACAATGGAATAAAATTACAGAATAGCTTAAATTCATGCATATAAAATAAAGCAATTAAATTAATATGCGTAAATGACAGCAAAAAAATAAGTTTGGAGTGAGTTGGCCTGTAAGGCGTGTAATCACTGTCCTAAAGTTGTTGTGCCTCTCTACATGAAGGTTCCAATGGTCACAGACAACTCCAAGATACAACCCAGATTTTGCTCACATCTAATCTTCTCAGAGTTCACGTCCAATGAGAGAAGGATGAACCAGTCTAGAATCAAAGTTGCCCACACAAAAATAATATGAAAAATATAGAGAGGTTGAATGGAAGAAGTTGGATGGAAGAGATTAAAAGCTCTTGCTGTGTGTTGTGGAAGAATAGATAAGCCTTTATTTATAGGCATTCTCTATATCTTCTACCAACAAAATATCCCAAAAAATCTTCACACATGACAAAAAATCAGCAATAAAGAATATCACAAAATCAATAACCAAAATAAAAAATCAGGAAGAAATTAAAACGAATCAGCAAGTTTTCTCACAAAGACTTGAACTATACTCTTACATATAAAAATGAGTACGTAATGACACTTAACCACTTTCGGCATCCCTTAAAGTAACTTATGGTTTGAGATGGGAACACTGAACCACACGTATTATCAGGTTAGTTTATATTTGTGTACGAGTCTCCTAAGCTAATTTCTTCTTTATATGAATCATTTTTTGAATAAAGTTTTTCTTGAATTTGCATCAATATGAGAATTACTCACCTAAATAAGATAATAAATCTCTAAAATTCAAAACTGAATATTATTAATAACAATTGAATAATAGAGACCAATTACATTATATTTATAGAGTTAGAAAACTACTACTTCGAATAAGCAACTACTAATTTCTATACAATTTCTAATTGAATTAGGAAATTAGGGAAAAGAAAAAACAAAAAAATTCAGAATAGATTAAATTGAGACATTTTTTGCAAATTTAAAACTAGATAAATTACTCAGAAGAAAATAACTACAAATGACATCCCATTTCAAATTTCTATGGGAAATAATTGAAAAGTAAAACTTACCATAAATGATAAAAAAATATATAATTGAAGATTTAAACAAATGAATTTAGCCAAAATCTAATATGTTAAGTTTGTTGAGCCATCTCAACTGAGAATATGATAGTTTTAAATAATAAGACATTAAATCATTGTTGATATTTTAAACAATTATAGAATGTTTTGCTAATAATTTACTGATAAGTTATTTGAAATGTAAATTTTAATATAAAAGTTTAAGGGGTCACTTTCAAGTTTGATATTAGATCTATTAATTAATTATTTCTTCTTTCATAATTATAATTATTAATAATAAGTATATATCTTAATCACTGCTCTTTTTATATATATATATATATATATATATATATATATAAATTTAATTCTTAGATAACAAGCGGGATTTTGTTTCCCGAATTAGCCTCCCTCACTTGGAGTATCAGTACAGCGCCTCTCTGTGCTTTTTATTCTGAAGCATCACAACAAAACTTCAACAATTAAAGTGAGAACGAAGACCAAGAGAAAGAGAAGAGAGGAAGTCGCTGGAGAAGGCACATTTATTCATTGTTAAAGAAAACCACGTTTTGCTTTCTTTCATTTCTGTGTTTTTGGATAAAAAAATATGAGATTTAATCAATCTTCGCCAATATTTGACTCAAATTCGGAGACCCATTTCATCCCAGAGAATCGATGCTCTGATCTCTTGATTTATTTGTGTTCTTGCTCAGAAACTTCAGGCTTTGTTTAATCTTGTCCCCTTACTGTGCTTAAATCTTGGCCCCAAAAGTTTGGGAATCGAAGTATCGATTCATGGGTAATTGTTGTGTGACACCATTTGATCAATCAGAGAAGAAAAAGGTAAAACTTCAGTCACACCCTTTTGTTTTTTATTATGGAGCAAATGTTACTCCTACAATGGTTGAAGTTATTCAGGTGAAGATTTTTATCTTATTTGGATATTGATATTAAATTGGTGCTTTAATCTGCAGATGATTTCCAATTTTATCATTTTGATTAATTTGATTTGCTTAATATCATGAATATGATCTGCATATGATTTTCCAATAAGCTGTTATAAAGAAGACATTCTTCTCTCAGATTGTTACTCCCCTGTTTCTTATTCACAAAAATAAAAATAAAACTAATCATCTGGCAAAACAATTGTATTATTCATGCAACACTAGGAGCAGGACTTTCGATTAAATGGAGAAACAGCTTCAAACTGTCAATGGCACGAAATAAATTAAAATAATTCACTCGAATTTTCGATAAATTGATACAACCCGAAAAGGTAAAAAAAAAAAAAATTGACCCGTTTTGCTTTTGTTTTTATCCTGTTCGTCTCTTCTTCTTTTGTAACTCCAGTATTGTTTTTCTAGGTTTTCTTCTCACAAGAAGATAACTGTCTTTGTGTGCTGTTATTAGTTGTAAAAGGAATTTTGAGTTTGTGAATGTTTTAATCTTGTAAATTTTTTTTTTTTATACATAATAAACTGATCATGAAGATCATTTTCCTGAACCACGTGTCTTCTTTGTGATCTTTTTGGTTTATTTTTTTTATTTGATATCTATTTATTATATGTTTTTATTGCTTTCATGCAACAATAATGACATGAACGCCTTTCTTTTCCAAATCTCCTTCGTCATGGAAGCAAAAAAACAACCAGAGTTTGAAACCAGAATCTGTCAAATGCGTTTGTCCGAGTAATCTGCAGAAGATTATGTCAATCAGTTCTAAAAGAGTACAGTTAGGCCACCACATTATAGCTTACGGAAAACCCAATTTTCCAAGGCCTAAAGACTTCAAGCATCTGACCAGAAAACGCAATTTTGAAACGCGTTTTCATCATGATAAAGCAAAGTTTCTAAGACCACAAATCCTACAACTGCCAAGTTCTCGTATACGTCGTGGATAGTCTGTTGGCCTGACTTGGAGGTTGTATAATCATTTCAATGACTTCTTCTCTATATAATGCTAGCTGAATTCTGTCTTGTTAAAAAAATGGCAATCAACTTCTACATGAAACTGCTGTTAGCTTTCTACTGCTTTTCATGGCTTTTCTCTCTAACAATTGCTCAGAGTGACGACCCAAATTTGCCATTCAAAGCAGTGAATCTTGGTGGCTGGCTTGTTGCAGAGGGTTGGATGAAACCATCTCTCTTCCAGAACATTCCGAATAGTGATCTTCTGGTATGCTTATCTGCTTCATAATAAATTTTTAAATTCTGTTTCGAGCTTCATACATTTACTCTATGTTAATCTTACATATGTTCAATTGTTAGAAAGAATAGAACGGAAAAGAGATATTTTTTTACATTATTTTCATAAAAATACATGCATCTCATTCTTTGACTGGACAATGATTCGGGACCATAAAATAATTTCTCATTTTCAATTTAGGATGGCAATTTAACTCAAAATTTCATGTCGCCCTTGCCCCAATGTGACAGGCACGGAAGGGTTGATCGGGAACATGTCAAATTTGAGGGAAACAATAAACCCTAACTCAGGTTTGGGGTGGAGTTAGGAAGGGTTTAATTGACTCCCATTTACACATTGAATTTACCAAACTTCCCATGCTAGTTTATGTAATATTAAAAAAAACTTAAATGTTTCATTTGAGTGTAATTTATAACTCAAGTGTTTGGTCTTAAGACAGAACAGATGTTTTGTTTTTTTTAAGAAAAAAGGTTATGGGCTTAATTTAACCTTTTAGGCCAACCTAGCTCTTCTGAACCTTTTGTGTTGTCATTCTTACTCTTCGTTGTATATTCTACTTGGTAATAAAGATTTTAAACTTACGTTACCTACCAAAAATAAAGGGATAGAAATAATCATCACTTAGTTTGAAGGGATATAGGTCACAAGAAATTATCAATTTTCAGTTTGTAGATAGTACCAAACTATTGCGAGTGAGATTACAAATATACAAGTAATGGATCTTAAAAGCCATTAAACTAGAAGATGATCATAGCAGTATTAAAAAAATAAAAAAAAAAACTACAATCATTTTCTTCATAGGTACAGTACTCGTCAGTATAATTTTAATCTTGTATTTTCTTCTATTTTTAATGTTTCCTCCCTAACAAGAACCGTTCTGTAGTTCATGTTACGAAACAAAAGAGGAATAAGTAATGAATTTTGTACTTTATAGGATGGAACTCAGGTGCAATTCAAGTCCACAATGCTTAATAAATACATCTCCACAGAAAATGGTGGTGGAACGATTTTGGTTGCCAACCGCGCAAGTGCCTCTGGTTGGGAAACATTCAGGGTAGGTTCTTACTGTTGTTATTTCATTTCTCATTCATTAACAGCATATAACTATATATAGCAACCCTTTTTCCATGTTTGGATCTTGTTAAAACATGAGCTCACCTTTATCTGCAGTTGTGGAGGGTTAATGAGTCTAGCTTCAACTTGAGAGTGTTTAACAAACAGTTCGTTGGACTGGATAATCAAGGTCAGGGAAGCAATGTGGTTGCAGTCTCTAAAGCACCCAAAGCATTAGAAACATTTCAGATTGTGAGGAAAGATGATGATCCAAATCGAGTATGCATCAAAGCGCCCAATGGGTTTTTTCTGCAGGTATTTCACATTTTCTTTAGCAATCAAATTAATAACACCCAACACTATATAATGACGATCATGCCAGGTAGAAATTGAATAAACTCTCATCATGTACAGAGTTAAGACCATATCTCACATTCTTTTATATGCTTTAACTATCATTATTAAACAAAAAAAAACTAGCTCTGTACACGAGGCTCCTGCCACTAAGTGGAGGTGGCAAGTGACATAGATCTTTCTCACTTGTTTTTATATCTTTCTTGTATTGTAAAAGGCGAAATCAGAGTCTTTAGTGACTGCTGATTATGGAGGCAGCTTGGATTGGGGAGATCAAAATCCATCTGTATTCAGAATGGAGATTGTCAGGACCTTAAAAGGAGAATTCCAAGTAACCAATGGTTATGGCCCAAACAAGGCGCCACAAATAATGAGGGTAAGAAATTTATTATATTATGCTACCATTGAAACAATGAAAACCATTATGACAATTCCATACATGATTATCAAAAATCACATCTGCAAGTCCCTCTAATCTATAAAAGAATTGATTTTTGAGCATTATCATCAAACGAGCATGTATAGTAAAAGATTTCCTTGACTCACAGGATCATTGGAACAGTTACATTGTTGAAGATGACTTCATATTCATGTCTCAGAATGGCCTCAATGCAGTGAGAATTCCAGTTGGGTGGTGGATAAAATATGATCAGACACCACCCAAGCCTTTTGTTGGTGGCTCCTTACAAGCTTTAGACAATGCTTTCACATGGGCACAGTAAGCATCTTTAAGCATTTTATGCATTCTACAACCACATTCTTCTTTACTGTCAAGCTAAATGCATGTAATAATGTGTTGAACAGTATTGTGATGATTAATTATGTATAACAGGAAGAATTTGTAATTAAAAGTTCATGAAAGAGCAACAAAAAAGTATTTCTTTTAAAAGTATAATGGGTAAAGAGTAAGCTTCTTTTTCTGGTTGATGTTGCAGAAAACACAATATGAAGGTCATAGTGGACCTGCATGCAGTTCCAGGATCGCAAAATGGCAACGAACACAGTGGAACTAGAGATGGATATTTGGAATGGGGAGACTCTAACATAGATGAAACAGTTTCAGTCATAGACTTCGTAGCAGAAAGGTTAGAGGAATCACCGTCATCATATTTGGCTCAAGAGTACCTAATTATACTATAACATGACATGATATTGGCTCTTGTAGAATACAAGTACAGAGAGCATGTCCATGTATTGAAAGCCATAAGAACTGTGCATTCATAATTTCATACAAATCATAAGAAAAAATTACTACAAACAACTGAACATGGTGTGTTTACTTATAGGTATTCTCGTTACTCAAGCCTTGCTGCAATTGAGTTCATGAATGAGCCCGATGCATCTGGTGTCACTATTGACAATTTAAGCAAGTATTATAAAGCAGCTTATGATGCAGTAAGGAAGCACACTTCAAGTGCTTATGTGATCCTTTCCAATAGATTGGGAGATGCTAGAAGCAACGAGTTCCTTTCACTTGCCAACGGCCTTGATCGCTCTGTCATTGATGTGCATTACTACAACCTATTTTCGGAAGAATTTGAGAAGATGAATGTACAAGAAAATATTGATTACATTTATAACAAACGATCGGCGCAATTGCAGGAGGTGACCTCAACCAATGGTGTTCTAAGCTTTGTTGGTAAGTTCAAGTTATTTTCCTATTCATTTGGACTATAGGAATTCTTTTGCAGCTCCAAAACAGATTAAAAAAATTTCAAGAACCAAAAAATTGTAGTGTTGTGAAAAATATAATTAAATGCAGAATTCTTGTGACTATGGTGATGATTCAAATAACATCGCATTAATCCACTTAAAAAATACTGCCAACACCTCTGATGATTTAAATTTAGTAGTCTGAATGGTTAATTGTCTGTTAATTTGATGACAAAATGCAGGGGAATGGACAGCAGAGTGGTTAGTTAAGGAACAAACAACAATTGAAGATTACCAAAAATTTGCCAAGGCGCAACTAGATGTCTATGGGAAGGCCACGTTTGGATGGGCTTATTGGTCATACAAGAATGTTAACAATCACTGGAGTCTCAAGTGGATGATTGAAAACAACTACATCAGGCTTTAATTACTATTATTGCACTTTAATCCTCACACCTTTGTTAGCAAACCAAATAATTAATGCCTGAATATGCTCATTTTGCTCCATAAGCTTATGACATGAGAATAATATTATTGATATAATACTAGAAATTGAAGTATGATGTTTATGTTTACATTATTTATCATTCAAATACATTTTAAAAGGCAATTCCATTGTATAAAACTTTAGTTATTGCATGTCTAGAAAGGGTTAGATGATACTGATCTCTACGTCACGATGAAACAATGTTACCATTATGTCAATATAACGCAGACTTAACCATACTTGTGCCCAAATATGAAAGCATGTGATATATTTGGGTTCAACCCAATTTAGAAAATGTTATTGAAGTCAGTTCATCAACCCCAAACTTAATTATCCATGACTATTTATCCGTTTTATAAGTTAATCCATCATATCCCCAAACAAACAGGTCATTAAATTTTGGCTATAAATTCTTTTCTTTCTCATTTTTTAAACATTTTCCTTCATTTTTATTTTCTTTTTTTTTTTTTTATTTTTCTTTTATTTTTTTTAGCTATGCTTCTCTATGTAATAGCACATTCATTAAAAAGAAAGCGCGACAGATCTAATGGCTACAATCATTCAATAATGTTGATTGTTGGCTTCATAACATAACTTAGCATGGAAGTCCCATACATTGAAACCGCTTGTAATGAAGTGGTATAGTGAGAGATCGGATGCAGAGAGGTATTGGCAATTGCCATCACGAGTGACAATTTAGACATCGTTTGGCCCCGCGGGTAGTGTGCCATTTGGGTGGGCTAAACTAAACTCAACCCGAGTTTTTCTGAAATTTTTAGGGTTTGTGTTTTATTTTTATTTTTTATTTTGGGTTAAGCTTGGGCAAAAAAATTTTAGTTTGATATAAATTATGATTGAACTTTAGTTGAGACTTTGAAAATCCAAGCCCAATCCGAATTATTATCTTTTTCATACTTTAATTATCTACATTTAAATTAATAAGAATTCCTTTCAAAAATTATTATTTACATTTCTATAATTTTAAAAACTTATTGACCTTTAATATTTTTTAAAAAATTAAATTATGTTGAACAAATTATTTTAACAATTTTTTTGTTTCTTTTAGAAAGAGAAATTATTGAAATTTTTAATGTATAATCAAAATAGAAAAAAAGATAACAATTTATTAAAGAAATTATAAATAAAATCTAAAAATTGGTATTAATAATCTGGCTCAGGTTGGATCCAATCGTAATAAATTTTAATTCGGGTTAGACTCGAGTTGATTGTTCGAGTTCAAAATCGGGTTCGAATTGATTATTTTAAAACTTAAATTGAACTTAAACATGACTTAACATAAGTTCAATGGCCTGAGTTGTACCCCTACCCGCAGGTGAAGGAATCAATTCACGGCCACACCTGTCGTTATGGACCCACTACAAATTCCTCCACTCGCTTATTGCACCTGCCGAATTGCCCCTTCCCCATTTCACCAAACACCCACTTAACCCGATATGTTGGACTCGTGTACTCAGCCTATTTTGAGACCAATTTGTAGAGGTGGAACTACAATCCCCCAAAATTTTGTAAAAAAAAAAAATATTTGTAAATTTTTCTTCTATTTTTGAAAATAAAAACAATTTTTTTTTTCAAAATATGCAACAAAAAAAAAAATACATGTAACTTCTCTTCTAATTATTAGAATAAAAGAATTTTCCCTTCAAATTTTACCCCCTAACTTGAAAAAAAAAATTTCCTTCCAAAATTTTCCCAAAAAAAAACTTTAACCCTCCTAATTTTTTTTTTTCTAACCCTGCCCTTGCGAGTTTTGAAATGTTTTATAAATTTCAATAAAGTTTGAGATGGGATAAGGATTAAGGCATCCTATCCCATCCTACTCGAGAAAAATCTTCATATTACATTATCAATGTTAAAAATGAAATCCTTTAGTCTCATGTAATTTGATAAAATTGTATTTTAATAAAAATAATAATTATTAATTTTTACTTTTTATTTTAACACAGGTAATACCAATAAAATCTTAATAATTAAATCGAGGACTGTATTTTCATCCCTAGTTGTCATCCCCAATAATGCGCTTGTTCTCTCTCTCTCTCTCTCTCTCTCTCTATATATATATATATATATATATATGTTGTGAGCACTAACCTTTCACACCACAAATGGTACTCAGGAAACAAACTCAAGTGGAATCCATTGCAGATGAAAAGGCAATGTATAGCCTTTTAGCAGGCATGATTAAGTTTGTGTCAATGCCGTTGTTGGGAAACATCATTATTACAAGTGAAAATTGATTTGAAATCCTCCCACTTCTTTTTCCAACTTTACTTGTATCAAAGTGGAGTTATTACTGTCAACAAACATCATGTTTCATAAGCTTTTTTTAATTTTTTTTCTGTCGTACCCACAAAAAGAAAAAGGCAATCTAGCATGCATTTTGAGTAGTAATTATAGATAAAAAAAACAAAAATGTATTACTTAGCTTTTAAGCTTTCACACAGAATTTACCAAATTTTACATATGCATTTTCCTTTTTCATAATTGTTGTCTGAAGTGAAGAAAATAAACATTAAACTATAATATGGTACTGTTTTTCCTCTCTTGCAGAGTTAACTAATACACAAAATGGAAGGAGGATAACCAAAAAGTAACTCCACTTTACTATCACAAAGGGGCGAAGTTTTTGCCAGAGAGAGGATCCTCAAGTATCACTCTCAATCTTGAAAATTTGGACAACAATTTTTTTTGTAGTTCTTTTTTCTCTAAGAAAAAAAAAGTTAAAAATAATTTTTGAATGACAAAGAAAAAGTATTTCAATAAAGGCGGCTTTTGAGAAAGATGAAAGATCATTCTCAAAACCCAAATATTATCATAAATTTTTTATTATTACTATTAGGATAAATTACATGAAATTACACTGTTTTTAAAGGCTTTTTTTTTTATATAAAAATTAATTTAAAGTAACTAACTTATTTTCATTTTATAGAAAATAAAATTTACTGTTTTAATCAATATTTATTTGAAAATAAATAAAAATGAAAGTGACAGTGACAGTTTTGTCATTTGAAAAAAATGACTTAGGCGGTTATTTGTAATTTGTCAGGTAACTAGAGGAGATTAGTGTAATTTAAAAAAAATATATAAAAAATTAGTGTAATTGTTAGAAATTTTTTAAAAGATCAATGTAATTTATTATTATTTTTATTTTTATTATTATATAAAAGTCTTAAATAGTTATGTCATGGCTTGAACAGAGTGGAACTATAAGGGGTTGAAAGTTAATGATTAAGTGAAGATATTATGATGGTGCCTAAAGATATTCGAGAAATACTATCGTTAGTCAAGACATGATTGATATATGCAATTCACACGCTAATATCATGTGGGCACGAAATGGACAAGTCTATCACGTCGCGATTTTTCAATTGTCTTGAGTGATGATTTGCTCGTGATAATTTATGATTGTTGTATGAATGACTTTTGGTCATTTAAATGCCCACTTGCAATTATACGTATTTCCTAAGCAACCACATTGTTCAATCCCCTTTTGGCAATTTTTCCTGTTTGATTAGTCCCAATTCTTCTTTTCTTAGAGAAAGGGATGCCCGTAGATGTAGACATTTTCACCTTCAATTAACCTGTTCTCATGAGCTTGTTCCACTGTCTTAAGATGGACCACCACTTGGAATGGGTCCAATTGACACTGATCTATCATCTCATATAATGGCACACATCAGTTACAATGATGCTACACAAAGAAAGAAATAAAGAAATAAAGATCGACAATAACAACAGAGAGAGAAAAAAAAAAAAAGTGAAAAGAAAATCATCTTGAATCTTAGAGTAACATATGTTTGACCTTGTTTTCAAATAAAAATCACGATTCGAAAGGAATAATCTATTAGTGAAATGGAAATTTGAAGAGGGGGGAGGCAAATAGGAGGCCAAACGGGGCTTTAAGTACTTGTTCCATTAGTGAAATGGAAATTTGAAGAGGGGGGGAGGCAGAGAATGGGGTTGTACCAAATTAAATAGCTGAATGCATCATTATTTGTGACTTGTTTGGGAGCTTTATATTTTATCTTCTAATTTTAATCATTACATTGCATTTTGAAGGTTGAATAAAAGGGGTTAAAATTGCAATGGAGTGGTCCTATGAGTTAGGTTCCTATAATAAAAAGAATTCATCACTTTCGGTTCTTTAGAAACGCAACCTCAATTTTGGAATCCTTTTAATTGAGTGTTCTCTCTCACTCTCTCTCTCTCTTTTCTCTCTCACACACACAGCTCTGCACTTCACACATATAAAAAGAATACGTCACTTTTATTGCTTTCCATGCCTCTCTCTCTCTCTTCTCTCTCTCACACACACACAGACACACACACACTCGAAAGCTAGCTCTCTCCACTTCATTTTCCCTTGCACACTTTCTGTGACTATCATGGGTGCTGTAACTTTATTCTTATTGTTTAAGTAGTGTGAGTCTTGTTGTATTGAAGCGATAAAATTAAATAGTAAATTGATCTGAAATTAAAAAAATTAAATAAAATACATAGAAGACATAAGATATATGATTTAACAATATGTCTATATTCATAAATAACGATGATCGATTTACTAAGTATCAAAAAAGTTATAAGAATAAAACACTCAAAAACCTAAAATTTTCTTTATATCCAATGATGGTCACACAAAGTTTGTTATCTTCTCATAAGAAAGAATCTTAAAAACAACATTCTTATATATGCAGGTTACAAAATAAGATACTAAACGAGTAAAAGATACTCAAACAAAACGGTTAAAAAAATATCATGTCACATCAAGTCATCAACGAGTCATAAAAAATTCGGATAAAATTTATGACAACTACTCAACAAGCTTAAGGTGTGGTATACTTTTCTTGGTATTTATAGTTTCATAATCTCTAAGAATTAGATGAAGCAATATTTCTGCTACTAATTTACATTGCATTTGGATTGAAGGAGTTGAAAGAAGAAGAAAGGACAAGAAAAGGAAGGAAAACTTATTTTATATTATGTTTTAAAAATGAGAAATGAGTGAAAATAAGAGGGAGTTAAAAGCCCAATTTTATCTTCTTCTAAAAAGAGATAGAGGAAAATAATTAGGAGTTAGTGATTACTCGTTTTGCTTTTCTTTTTTAAAAAAAGAAGAACTCTTATTTAACTCTTCTACTCAAGTAATTAAACATTCAATTTCTTTCATTTTTTTTCTTCTATCTTTCCCAAACAAGTTGAGAGAATTGTACTATCATTTCCTCTTATCTCTGTTTATTACTTTACTAGTTAAAAATTACCTTACATATGCTTTTCTCATCTCCTCTCCTCTCTCTCATAATTATGTTTTTTTCTTTTCTTTATAATTAATGCTATTGTCTCCCCCTTCTTATTTGCCTATTTGTTGCAAGTTCATCATTTCTTTGAAAATTACACAAAAAAACAAAAAAGTCATATTATCGTATTTACCTCCTTTATAATAATTTTTTTTACTTCTCTCCAATAATATATTTTAAGAGTAATGTTTCACTTTTCAAAATTATATCTCAAATGATGTGACATTGATATGACATTAGATTACTATTAATACTTGAAATCATGTAATTAATGTGATTTTTACACATCAATATCACATTATTTGAGATAAAAATTTAAGAAGCATAACATTTTAAAAGCATTATAAATACAGTATATTAATTAACAAATCATTATTTTCAGAAAGAAAACACAACAATTAATATTCACAATTACTATACACTGATAAATACTACTTGCAGGGAAGGAACCCCATATTATGGCAATGACTTCAGACACTAATAACAATCAGTTATGAATTGGAGTTCTTTTTGTATCAGAGACATTTAAGTGATTGGAACCCCATAAATCATGGTCGGTTAGCTGTGGGACTTGAAATGCATGATAAGAGACTTATTTAAATCTTGATTAACTATTATTGATTTGTTTTCTTTAGATTTTCAGATGAATCTTGACAGAATTAAGGATTCAAAAATATTGGATTAATTACTCGGGATTGTGGCTAGTAGAAACGTTGATAATAAAATTAAAGCGTCTTGAGTTTTAGTCTTTTCTGCGCCGATCATTAATAATTAAAATTTAAAGGATGATCTTGACTTTCACGGAAAGGGAGACTTAATCCGTGTTAACAGCTATACAACAATTGTGTATTAGCCAATTACTTTCTTAGTCTTACTTTCCTATTCTTTTGGATTTCCTTGTATAGCCAATTACTTTTTTAGTCCTTTGCCTACTGTTTTGCTTTCCTTGTAAACACTACATGAAATATATAAAATATATCATCTTCTTCGTCTCTTCATATGAAGGAGGATACCAAAACTTGCTGCTTTAATTTTATTAATCCGGCCCCTAATTGATTCATCAAAAAAAATAAAAAAATATTGGATTATAAAGTTAGACATTCTTTTTATCATGTGAACACTAAATATGTATATATATATATATATATGTATGTGTGTGTGTGTGTGTACACACACATATAAGAGAGCATAAAAGCAATAAAACTATAAATATAGGAGATAGATGGCAGAAACAACCATTTTAACTATGAAAGTAACAATTTCTATTGATTTATTTCTATGATATACTTGATTTGCTTCTTTCATAGCGTTATTTATTTTAGGTACTGTTTGATAAAAAAATTTAATAAATAAAAAGTAATTTTTTGAAATTAATTTATTTTTCTTAAAAACAAAAGATGAAAATCAGAAGTGCATTTAACAATCATCTCTTAAAAAAAATTAATTAAAAAGTTTTTCTCTTTTTTTTTTTCTTAAGCAAAGAAATACTTGAAAAAATTATATCAAACAGTTTAATTGTTCTATATCACCTTTAAAAAAAATTACTGAATATTTTTTACTTGGATTCATCAAAAAGAAAAATGACTCCTTTAGCAATCCCTCATCTAACATGTTTGGGTCTCACAAGTGTAATATTTTTTTTTTTTTTGCCAACAAAAAATATATTATATAATTAATATTTTACAAGTTCACAAAGAATGTAAATTAAAATTAATCATTTTAAACTGTAAAAATAATAGTTTTTTAATTAAAAATATTGAATCAAAATAAATTTTTCCTTGGACCTAGAGGGCAACGGTCCAATATCAATTTTGACATATATGGGCAGATACACATTTCTATTGTTTAATTATTTCCAAAATTTCCCAAACATTTGGTACCAAGTGGGCAGACAAGGGCTTGGGGTCGGTGGGGCCCTCAGTATAATTGATGCAGTGCCAATGTATAAACAAGTCTTCAAAATAACTCACCATACCAGCGGATCTAATCACTGTTCCTGCTGGTCATATGAGGTTTTCCACTGTGTCTTTATTTTTTTATTTATTTTTTGCAATATATACTATTGTAATTTTTTTTAATGTGAAAATTAAATTTTTGCTTTCAGGTTATTTTCTAGTAATGCAAGTAATTATGCTCGAGAACCTAGATTTAGCTATGATTAGGACTATAAATGAATTCAATCTAGTTGAGTCTGAGTTTTAAATTATTTAGAACTTGTTTGCTTTATATTTTTTTGACTGGTTTAATTAGAAAATTTGATTAAATTACTTTTAAAATTTAAAATCAGTGTTTGAATAACCCAAATTGTTGATTATTTTAAAAAATTGATTAGATAATAATCAGACATGATCCTGTTTTAGTTTTAAGTGAGATAGAAAAAAATTAATTATTGATAAAAATTATTTTTTTAGTACATGATTCTAAACAAAAATGTTTAAGTTTTAATTACTTATTTAATAATTTTTTTATCTCAATAATCAACAATAGTTTCAATAATCTAAACCAAATGCCACCTTAAACTTGTTAAAATAGATAAGTTTTGAATTATAATCAAATTTGATTTATTTTTATCATGAATCGATTTCTAAAACCGCTAACTGAAGTTTAATTTTAAACCGAGTTCAAATTACTAAATTTTTTTTATAGTATTAAAGTATTTATGAATAAATTAAGTCAAATCAAGTTTAATAAATTAATAAATTTGCAAGTATTATTTATTTATCTTACGAACTGATTTCTAAAATTCGGAGAGAATTAGATGAGTGACTCTAAAATTGAGATATAAATAAAGATAAAATGTTGTGACCCTAAAATTGAGGTATAAATGAAGATAAAATCTTGGATTGGTAAGTAACATGTTATATTTATTGGTGTAATTGGACCTAACGAAGAGCCAAAAGCATTAATAAAAGGTCTTGGTCGCTCTTGCTAAAGTTGGAATCTCAAAATCGCATTGAAAAGGAAGGAACGCTGACGTGGAATTCACAGAAAGGAACGGTCCAGATTCGCTCATTCCTATCGGCCTCCCCATTTATCTTCCCAACATTTCCCCTGCCTCCATCCTCTCTCGCCCTCCTTTATAGTTTATACTTCCCCCACTCTCCCTCTGCCCACAAACCTTCTCTCTCTCTCTCTCTCTAGAAAGTTTCTCTCCGGCCGGCGTTAGAGAGAGAACATGTTGCTGGGGAAGCGGCCCCGTCCTCCGATGAAGAGGACCACCAGCATGACGGAGTTCACCTTGGATCTAAGCAACATGGAGATCCCTCCTCAGTCGTCTGATCCTCGCAACCCTTTCACCGGTGGCCCACTCAGACCAACCGACGGATTCTTGTCTGCCACCGTTTCACCCAGAAACCATCGCCGGAGTTCCGCCGATTTCGTCGAGACTGCTCACTTCTTGAGGACCTGCGCCCTCTGTAAACGCCGTTTGGTTCCTGGTCGCGACATCTACATGTATAGGTAATCTCCCTCTACAAAACTACATGCATATATACCTGCATATATATATATATATAGGGTTGAGCTATTGTAGCTTACAGTTTTTAGAACTCATTCAATTCCTCTGGGTACTGTTAAATCATTGGATTCTCGGAAATTGAAGTTGGAAAGATTTTCTTGGTGATTTCTTTTCTGATTTTTGTTTGGAAGTAGAAAAATTGTACTACATGTTTTAATTTGTTTAATCTGGGTCCATCAACTATAGAAAAGGCTCAAACTTTCTCTGACTTCGACTGCACGAGGCCAACTTTGTGGCTGTGGGTGTATACATAGATACATATAAACACACACACACACATAGTAACTACTTGATGTATTAATAAACTTTTTTGTTGGGTTGTAATTTCAGAGGTGATAGCGCGTTTTGCAGTTTAGAGTGTAGGCAACGACAAATGAATCAAGACGAGAGAAAAGAAAAGTGCTCCTTGGCATCAAAGAAAGAAGCTGCATCAAACACAGCAGGATCCAAAGGCGTCACCGCCAAAGGCGATACTGTGACCGCCCTGTAGATTTTTAGATTCAAATCAATTTAACCCACTTAAGCATCAAACTACACATGCATATATATATATATGTATGTATGTATGTATGTATGTATTTGCAGATGTGGGTATTGGTGCAGTAATCTTTGTATGCTAATGGGCAAGTTTTGCAAGTGTTATTTCATGCAGATCCGACAAATACAACCTGAAATCTGTACTTGCTTCCTACTTTCTTTTCCTTCATGTTCCTCTGGGCGATAATGGAAGAAAATTATTTAGTTTTCCAAGATTCGCTTTTCTTGAATCCAATAAATTTTTTTATGTGATTAATGTTTTTTTACTTCGTTTTTTGAGGAAATCAATGCGCTGTGTCTATAATTTGAGTGGCATGGTTATGGTTTCTAAGAGATTCCCATCTTCATCTTATGATACTTCCTGTTCCTCTGATTTGATGCATGACAGCACTAGATGCACACTAAAAAAAATTAAGGGCAAATAAATAATACTCCTTTCGTTCTGAATTAAAAGTCTTTTATTTTATTTTGAGATGTCTCATAATAAAAGTTCTGTTTAAAAAATTAATATATAAATAATTGTAAAATTTTTAAATTACCCTCATAAATTTAATGTGAGTGAAAGTTAGTTTTGTAAATTTATCTTCTTAATCAAATGTAAAAACATTAAATGATTGTCCAAAATAAAAAATTAGTTTTCTCAAAATGGACTATTAATTTGGGACGGAGAGAGTAATAATTTCGTACATCAATTATATATAACAGTGATTTTTTTCCCTTTAACTCAATTTTTATTTTTCTGTGTTTCAATCCTGGATCAAAATGTTTTATTATAATTTTTTTTACGTCAAGCGAGATATGAGAGACGTTTAAAGTAAAATTTAAGTATTTTAAATTAATTTTTTTTCCAATTGTTTGACAAATAAAATTTAAAGAATGAGTTTAATCCACGTGGAGCCAAATAAACAGCTGACCCCTAATCTGATCATTTAAAATATAATTTATAATTTTTTGCATCATTTTACTACATGAAGAAGAATTTCAATGACTTTATTTTATTTAGTTTTACTTCTCTCTTGAGATGAGAAAAAGTAGAGAGATCACTTAGCCAATTTCTTAGCTCTAAATCTTTTTAGACAGTTAAAGATAATTAATTAGAGTAGTGTTTGGTTTATATTATTTTTAAGAGATGATTATCAAATGTATTTTTAATTTTTAAGAAAAATTGAAAATTATTATTATTATTTAGTAAAAATCCATTTAAAACAGGACCATCCTATCCTCACTCTTCATATGGTTATTTGAGCTCCAAAAAATACCATTGTAATAATTAGAAAAATAATATTTCGAAGCTCGACATTTCCCAAAAAAAATATATTACCAAATAGAAACTTAGACTATATTTGGTTTGGATTTTTAAAATTGAAAACTTATTTAATCACTTTTATAAATTAAATTAGGTAAAATAATCTAAACCAAACACACACTTAATCTATATTTTCATGCTGGATTATTTGAAGCATAACTGCTTTAATATTTTCTTTGAAAATAATAATAATGCTGGTAATTTTCGTCAAAAAACAATATTGGTAACACATTGTTTTTTTTATTTACTCAAAAAAAAAAAAAAATACTTGGCAGGTTCGTATAATGAGATTCTTTGAGTCATCATTTTCTTTTATATATTTAAAATCTTAAAAAAGTAATTGGGAATGCCAATAGCTTGGACTTATATAAATTGTATATTTTTCTCTTTTTTCTTTTATTATATTTTTGTGGGTGGGGTCAGAGGAATCTTGTCCTAGTCAGCCTTGCATGGAGTGGGTCCCTTTGCTCACGCTATAAACAACAGAAGTAACTGACTGAATCAACAGAAAAACTCATTTTATTGGGATTATATCTTTTGCACTGGAAAGTATTACTTTTCTTATAATAATAATAATTTTTATAACAGTAATGAGATGTTTCCAAATTTTATATTTAAAATATAATAAATTTTAAATTAAATAATAATTTAAATTTTAAATTAAATATTAGCATCATTTATAAAAAAGAAGAAAAAAAAAGTCATTGTAGAAGAATAGGCTTGTTTTAGCATTTTGAGTGTTGTGGTAAAAAAACGTCATTTTAATAATAATTTTAGATAAATTATACTGAATTCTTTTGAGATTTTTGATAATTATAAAAATATTTCTTAAAAATTTTAAAATAGTGCGACTTATCTTATTTTTACTGGCAAATTACAAAAACTTTTCTTTTAGTCTTAATTTTTTCAAATTGACAAAAGTGTTCCTTTCAATTATTTTTTTCATTTTTTACTATTTTTCTAACCTTTTTTTTTTTAAAGAATTTCTTTATTTTATATATAAAAATAAATAAATTTAAGATAACTAACTTATATTTTTTCAGCCAAATAATATTTTTAATTAATTTTTATTTGAAAATTAAAAATAAAAACTTTAAAAAAATAATAATGAAAGTGCAATTTTGTAATGCTTGTAATTGTCATAAATTTTAGAAAAGATTAGTGTAATTTCTCCTAATAATTTTTTACTTTTTTGATAATAATTTCTAATTTTTTTTATCCATTTACTTGTAGTCAATAATTTCACTAGCAGTTATTTTACTACAATTAACTCCCTAATAATTTATAATCTTAGAAGATTTAATTAATATAAATATTAATTATCATACTTTTATTTTTGATAAGATTTTTAATATTAAAATCAGGCATGTATACAATGTTGTAACATTGATGAACTTTTTCTAAAAATATATATTATATTAATTTAAAATATACGAAACCTTTTAATTGATTTCTATTATTAAAAAATTAATGTTGAAATAATTTTTATATAATTTAGATACTTAAACATATGTTATTTGTATTTTAAGAACTAATACTATACAAAAATTTGATAAATTCATTAGTTATTAAATAATAAAAATATTAATAACTCACACCACAAATTGTGGTCCACATTGAAGTTAGTTTTTTTTAAAAAATTATTAATAATAGAAATTATTAACTCTATTTTTTTATTATTACTAATTATAAATAAGTTAACAAAAATTTATTGACTTGGAGGGTCCACAGAAATAAATGCCAGTGTCCCCACTTTTATGTTTTGAGGCCCTAAAGCTATCTTTATTTTTTATATTTTTGTGCATTCGTCTCACGCGAGTGCCCCTGCACGTATCAGTCACCGTTCCTTCCCGGTGTGATTTGGAATGGCAGCCAAACAAGTTTGAGGCATATTTGAAGTGAGGTGGTTATTTTTTAACTTCGATTTTGTTTATATTTTTTACTCTTAATTTTATTTTATTCCGTTTAGAGATTTATTTAGACTCTGACTCTTTTTATATTATCTGATTTTATTTCGTCTTGTTTCGAATTGCGATGTATATATATTTTTAAGTAAATTAAAACTTTTATTTTAATAAATAAATTAATTTTTTTTGCCAAAATAATTAATACAAAAAAAATTATATGAGTATGATATGAAAATTTATAAAATTAATTTTATATAGTATTATTTATTGATAAATATAACGTATATAAAAATAAATAAAAAAAACTTAATATATAAACAGGACGGGATGATCATCTATCGAACTCGTCTTGAACATGACAAAATTTTAAAAATCACACCCAACCCCATGTATGCCTGATGAAAAGGTGTTGATCTGGTGTGTGTGGCCCATGTTATTGGCATGGGAACCCTATTCATGTGCTGACAAGTGGAACAAGAGCAGTCATGTAAAATAACAGTACACATAGAATTATACATTCAACACTGAATTTTTTTTTGTTTGTCAAATAGATGAGATATTCAAACAGTCAAAGCTAGAATAATTTTTTTTTTAAGGTAGAATTATTGTCTCGTAGGATCATATAACGCTTAGATTACTAGTCTTGATTGATGACTGATCTAAAAGATACAAATAATAGAAATCAAATATGTGAACTCAAAAATATAAGTCTTTACAAACGACTCTTACATCACTCCACTAACCTTCTCTCTTACTTCACTCAACGAGCCCTTTCATTTGGGTCAAGGAAATTAAAAGAAAAGGAAAGGAAGGAGATACTTATTCTAAAAATAGGGAAAGAACAGGAAGGAGATACTTATTCGAAAAATAGGGAAAGAACAGGAAGGAAAAGAGAGGGAGGTTTTCTTAATTCCTAATTTATCAATTTTTCTCTCATTTAAAAAGTGGAAAGAAACAAAAGAAAATGATAATAAAATTAGTAATTATCCATTTTGTTGCTATTTTTTGAAATAGGTGAATCATATTTTATCCTTTTTATTCACTGAATAAAACACCACACCACATCTCATTTTTATTTATCTTTTTTAAAGTAAGATGAAAAGATTATAGTATTTTTTTTTCTTACTAGTTATCCAAGCATAAAATAGAGATTACACTGTCATTTTCTCTCCTCTCTCTCATAATTTATGTTATCTTTTTTCTCTAACTTCCCTCCAATTAATCCAAGCTCAATATAAGTTATTTTTTGAATAAATTTTCCTCCAAATCAAATAAATGAGATAAAAAATATTTTATCATTTGTTGGGGTAAATTACACCGACCTCTCATAAGGTTTCTGACAATTAGACTAAATTTTCCTAAGATTTCAAGAATTGTACTGACTTTTTTTATTTTTACTTACAAATTAAAGTACCCTCCAGAAAAAAAAAAAAATTCAAAATGACAAAAGTATCTTTGTTATGTTTTTGACCTTTTTCATTTATTCATTTTGACTAATTTTTCTAACTTTTTTAAAAAGATTTTTTCATTTTATATAAAAATAAATTTAAGATAAATAACTTATTTTCATTTTATACCGAATAAATTTAATGTTTGAACCCATATTTATTTTTTATAATGAAAAAAAAAGTTTAAAAAATGGTCAAATTTAACAAGTGTGAAAAAAAAACTATGAAAGGCGCAATTTATCACTTTGAAAAAAAAATTGATTAGAGGAGAGTATTTGTAATTTGTCAGTAAAAATAAAGGAAACCAGTGTTATTTCAAAAATCTTATGAGATGTTAATGTTCTTGTCAGAAACTTTAGAACAAATTAGTGTAATTTATTATCTTTTTAATCATTTTTTAATTAATTACTATTTTTGCATATTATTTTCAATAACCAAACATGGCATAAACACCGAAGTCAACAATGTTAAAAGCTTAAGTAAAAAAAATGCAAAATAGGCCAACATGATGGTGCAAATATATATATATATATATATATATAAAGAATATTTGGGCACTAAATCAACCAAATTACCTTTTTACAACATGATAATATCTTCAACAGAGCAAGGAGACATTGGATGATATGTGTTTAGATTCTCAATTTGGCCAACTGGAGGAGATAATTGATGGGATCGAATAATATCATATGCTTCAATTAGAGTTTTTCTTTTGTCATCTATTCCCATGTAACCATAAAACAAGTCTTTCTTTTTCAATTATTATTATTATTATGTACTTGCGTATAATATATTCTATTATTCTCACCAAATCACCATTGTCCATGTATACGTGTTTGCATATGTCACCCACTTTTTTTTTCTTCGCAACACACACACACACACATATATATATATATATATACACTTTTTATATTTATGCACTCCCAATCATACATCATAAATTAAAGTGTATGATTGCATTTAGTCTCACCCAAAATAAAAATGAAAACATAGGGCTCCACATCAATCTCATCTTATTTTTTAATGTTTTACTGATTAGATGATGAAATTTATTTAATTTGTATAATAATTAACTATGTTGAGAAATTTAAAAATTACTAATTATTAATTTTTTAAAATAAGTTTATCAGTAAAATATTTTCACAGGTATAAAATTATTTTTTAGCATAAAAATATGATATATACATATTTTCAAGGATGATAATTTTTTCATAAAATAGATATTATATCTAATTTAAATTAAAAAGACCTTAATCACCTTTATCACTAAAAAATAATAATATAATTAGTAATTTTTATATTTCTATTCTAATAAATAATACAATAAAAGAATTTTTTTTGAAAAAAATACTAATTTTAAGTAATATATTATAGAATTATTAATTATTAATATAGAGAGTGGACCGTATTCAACATTGGAAAGAATCTCATCTCATCATTATTATAAAAAATGTAATAAAATTTTACCCTAACTGCTAGCGACTTGATGCAATCCTTCCTCTTCCTCTTCTTTTTTTTTTTTTTGCTTTTGCTTTGTTTTTGCGGTGGCAGACTTAAGGGGGATGATTAAGGGGCCATCATACTACCCCCAAGATTTGAGAAAAAATGTATTTTTTTCCACTTGAATTTTATTATAGTTTAGAATTTTTTGATGTTTTTATAATAGTTCTCTCTCTATATATTTTTTTTTGCCCTCTTCTGAAACTTTTCAATCCATCCTTAATTTTCTAAGTTTGGACCTATATTTAATGATATGATACTAAAGTTGTATTTGGTTTATTGGCCACACTTACTGTTTTTTACAAGTTTAAAATAGTCTCTCTTTTTTTATTTATTGGGTGTTTGGTTTGACGGATGATCTAAACTTAATAAATTCGAATTTAACTTAAAACAGAATTTTTTTTTAAACTAACTTAGTAAAACTTTTTTAAAATGTAGCCAATGACATTTTTAATAGCTCTTCCAAATACTGTAATATCATTTAAGTATTTATCAAATATATTAATCTAAATATTCAATAACTTTACTCGAATAGCACTCTTCCATAACTACTTATTACAACCGCTACTTAACATAAACTGCATTTTTTTCTTAACTCATCCAAAAGAGCACTAAAGACATGTTTGGATGGGTGGTGGCGTTTTCAAAACGGATATTTTGGAAGTTCAAATTAGACTTTTTATATATTTGAATATTTATTTCGACGTTTTCGAAATGCTTGTTTGAGTGTTTTCAAATTCAAATGCCCATTTTGAAAAAGTATCAGTGAGGGACTTTTTCTAAACTCATGTTTCGAAAACACTCATTTTCTATTTATATAACACATTCATCACTTTTAATAGCTTCGTTCAAACATTACAATATCATTCAAACCTAGTTTCAAATTACATTCATCCAAACATTCACAACTTAATTCAAATAAAACTTTTTTCAAACTGCATTTTTCTCAAATCACACTTTTTTTAAACCACACTTTTTTTAAACCACACTTTTTTACTATTCATCCAAATGAGAAATATATAAGACAAGAGGCAAAGTGCATCTCATAATTATCCATAATTGTTTGTTCATTTTTTTAACACCAAAAAAACATTTAGTGACGATGTTTTATAAAGTGGTACCATGCTTAGATTTAAACATTTTTCGCAGTCCGAACTGAATCGCACATGAATACTCAAATGTATGAGCTAAAGTCTCACCATAAAACCCTCCCACTATACTTTTTTTTTCGCTCTAACACAACCCCAAAGAAGAAATGTGGATACTGAAGTTCTATGATTCATGATATAACAGCAGTGCATAAAATCATGTATGTACTGCCATGGAAAATATATTAATGTTGTTGTGTTGCTTTCTAGGCCCGTTGTACTTGTTTTGGAGGGGGTTTCAACCAATGCATTCTGCCGTGGATGAGGAAACAATGAGCACAATAATTAGTTAGTGAGTTGTACTTAAAAGAGTATTATTTTACAAAATTCTATAAAACTTTTAGTGAAAGTTACTGTGCTCTCAATTTCATACAGTAAAACAGTTGGACAATCATCTTCTTAAGAAAACCATTAATTAAAAACCCACTTACCCCAGTGGCGATGTGTCTGTCTACTTCCATACTTAATCAATGCACTTATTAGTTAATTAATAGTGGTTTAATCAATGGTAGCTTTGTTTTAAAGAATTTTCCGGGGTGTCATATAACTGACTCACAAGATTCTTATTTTTTTAGGACAAAATATGTCTATTTAGAATATGATATGTTTTTTTTATTATATTTGTAATAATATTCATATATATATATATATATATATATATATACACATACACAAACAAAAAATATCATTGAATTCAAGTCATTATAAAAATAAAAATCCCAATAATGTATGTATGTATTTTTTTATTTGATATATAATTTTTTGATACTTTGATATTTTATATTGAAAGCTATACTCGTACTATCTAATTCGCAATTTACTAGGGAGAACAAATTATAGTAACTGATGAGAAAAACTCTCTTCCATAAATCCCAAGTTTAATGTAAGCTAAATCGCTGCGATACAAACTGAGTTAATTTTATTGGTAAAAGATTACATAAAGCTTGTTCATGTATGCGAAATAGAACTTTTATTTGTTTTTTTTTAAAAAAGAAAAAATTGGATTCATCAAAACTGTTTGAATTTCCAAACGTTATCTCCATTTAATAAATAAAAGTGTTATTTGCACAAATGAACCAACTTTTTATACCCTTCATAGGTTTTCAATACCTTATCTATTAACCTTTCCTTCTTAAGGAGAAAGTTGTAAAAATTCCGTGCACATATGAAAACATAACTTCTTCAAAATTTAAATTTTCATTCTTCAAAATTATTTCAATCTCCATAGTTTATTTTCATTTATTGGATAAAATTCATGAATGGATATTTGTTTTTTCGAGTGGTGCAAATACACACTCCTCACGCAATTAACAAAGGATTCAATTCTCCCAACCTCACTATTGTATATAAAAAAAGTTCATTCATATAACTAAGATGACGTTTTTATTTTTATCTTTGTCTGTATTCTCAAAACGATGTATCACTATATAAGTTTTTTTGTAAATTACATTATGTAAGACTCATAAGTACTACATAATTCTATATCACATTAAAAATACAAATTGAGAATACATGACATTTTTCTTTTTCTTTATTTTTTTTGAGCCAACATTTTTCTTTTTTTAATGGAGAAGAGAAGAGAAGCTCTGTTTTTATGTGAATGGACTTTCTTTTTAGCCTTGGACTTTCCTAATCCACCTTATTAATTTCCGTTGTCATCAATTTTTTTTTCTTTTATGTGTGGCCTACTAATATCCCATTCTACCAACTATCAATCAATGCACTTCAATGAAAATAATTAATCAATAAAGAAGAAAAAGCTGTCAAAATGATAAATAATGATGCTATATATAATAAATATTTTTAGTAGAGTTTTTTCTTTCTAAGCACAGAGATGACATCTACTATAATAAATAGGGTAAATTATTTTTAAACATTTTTTAAAGTTTATGACAATTATATTAATTTTTCATATTTTACCTGAAAATATATAGGTACCTTCTTTCTGATAATTTTTTTTTCTTTAAAATGACCAATTATCATTTTTATTTATTTGTTTTTGCATTTTTTTAATTTTGACCAATTTTAAAGTTTTTTTTTTATTTAAAAGAAAATTTAAGGTAAATAATTTATTTTTATTTTATATAAAAATAAATTTAAAATTTTTATCAATATTTATTTGAAAAAAAAATTAGTCAAAATTTTAAAAATTGAAGAAAAAAAATATAAAATGGATAGTTTTGTCATTTTGAATAAAAAAAATCAACTAAAGAAATGTATTTGTTTATTATCACGTAAAGTAAGGAAGGTCAGTGTAATTTCATAAATCTCAAGAGAGGTCAGTATAATTGTATAAACCTCAAAGGGAGGTTAATATAATTTACCCTAATAAATATACAAATGTGAGACACACTTATGTTTAAAAGTTAAAAAATTTATAAAAACCCGTCATGTATATTATTTTTCTAATATTTATGCTCTATATCATTAGCATTTTGAAGTTTCTTGAGCCATGGTGCAATGGAAGATGATAACATTTCTTTAAGTCTATTGAATGCAATGTCACATTAAATACTCAATGGAACAATAATTGTGTATGATATTTAATGTTTGTCGACCAATTGCATGTTGTCATATAAGTATTTTTGTGGGCCTTTAAAGAGAAAAATTGCATATAATAATGCAAGTTGATTACCTTAGTCATACAATTATTTGAATTTTCAAAATTATGAAATAATAATTTGCTAATATGAAATGGATCTGTATTCCCCCTATGAAACTTTTATCATTTTTTGGGGGATCTTTTTATGTAATTTAATGTTTTTGAGTTTTGTTTCTTCGATTAGATTTTTTATATTAATTTATAAGTTTCTTTCATTTATCAAATTTATTATTTTAATCTTAGAATTTATTATCCAATGTCAAGAATTGCTCTCCTCAATCCGTTTGTGAGTACGGTATGCTGTTGACTGTAACATATATAAAGAATGTTAGGTGTATAATTATTATCATTGATAAATATCTATTGTTTTCTTTTTAAAAAAATTATTTAATATTTTTACAATTAAGTATACTTCACATAGTATCATTACTTTAAAAGGTTTCAAGCATAGTTATTAAACCCGATTTGGATATTGATTCAGTAGAGAGACTGTGTCAATTGGTCATCGGTTCATTCAGTGAGTCAACTGATTGGATTAATTATATTATTAAAATATTTTAAAACATTAAATATATATTTTAAAATATATTCTAAATTAAATCAAAATAGATAAAGAATAAAATATGAATGTAACATTTAAAAAAACATATTATTATATTATCATACCTAATAAATTAATATTGAACAAAAAAAATTATAATATTCTATGAATTTCAATATTGTCATTCTTTATTTCAACTATCAAATTATAGTTAAAGTATCAAATTTATAACTAAAATTCATATTAAATATTACATAAGCATGATAATAAAATGTAAAAACACCTAATGAATATATTAAATATATATTTTACGGTATTTTAATATTATTCATGAGGATAAATCACTTAAAATCTTAATTATTAAGTCATTTTTAGTAATTATTTACAACTCAATCAGTTCATACAACTTTATTTGGTTCACTAGATTAACTATAAAATTCAGTTAGGTTAACCAGTTTTTTCGGGTTCACATTATTAAGTAATTCAATAACAAAACCGGATTGGTCTGGCCTTGGACTCACCGGATTTACCCACTCAGCCAGGCCGATTTTAATAACATTGGTTGCAATCTGTCTTTTAATTTTGGATTCAGAGTAAGGCCTACTCAAGAGAATTATAGGTCGTGGGTCAATTAAACCAAGCATCATATATTTTAGAAAGTTTTTTAATTTTGTTTCATAAAATCCTAATAGTATTTGGGATATTTTATGGATAGTCCTACTTATATTTGAAGTAAGTTGGTTAATTTTTAGTTAGAGTAAATATTTTAATTAGAGTGAGATTAGGATAAATTTTATATATATATATATATATATAGAGAGTAAATTTACTTTAACATTGAGACAAGGTTTTGCACGATAGTATGGCTGCCTAATTGCCGTAATAACCAAAAAAGCAAGCTTTAACTTTCACTAAAACCCGAAAGTTTAATTAAAGGAAGACGTGAGTTTTGTGCCGAACACCCTATTTGGTTTAATCTCTTTTTCTGTAACTTTCACTCTATTAGTAACAAACTGTACTGAAACGGCATCACGGCCGTGTGTTTGGATGTATTTTTGAATGGGTCTAATATGTTACGGGTTAATGTGTTATTTCAATAATATTATGATACATATAACCAATTTTTCACTAAAAAAAGGGAACCATATTACATATGACAGAATATCATTAGATAAGTATATTACCATCTCACTATATCAGACTCGTTCAAAAACTTTTCCTAAGCTGGGTGAAAGTGATGTAAATACATCAAAGCGTATGATTTATTAATAAAAATAGTATGTATAATAGGTTTTTATTTAATAATTTTTGTTCACTTATAGACATAATTAAACAACTGATCTCACAAATATTTATTAAAATATATTTAGTTCTAAATTAAGTAGGAGAAACTTCCTCATTTTCAAACGTGTCTTAACATATGTGACACAATAAGATTGTCATATGTATCTAAGTAGGAAAATATTCCTACTACTTGATTTGGTGCCAAATAGTGTCCATTTTATTATAGTTTACTTATAATCTTATGTCATAATGTTACTAGAGAAATGCTTGTTATACATAATTTAATCGTCTATTTTTTTTCACTTGCTGATTTGTCAATATTATTTTTAAAATTAATTCTTTTATTTATATTCAGAGAAGAGTTACAATAATCTTTTTTAAATTTAGCAAGTGAATAAATCAGGCATGGGCAAAGCCAAGTATGTGTGTGTGTGTGTGTATATATATATATTGTGAAACAAATCAAATTTTTTAGATTACTTTTTTTAAAAGTGACCCCACTAAAATTAGAGGGAAAAAAGTGAATGAAGTCAATTTTGTACATTTGGGGAATAAAATAAGTTAAAGAAAATCAATAGAATTTATTCTAATTTTGTTTACTATACAACTCTAAAAATTTAAGAACTCCTTTTGAAATTGTGTGTATATATATATATATATATATATATATTCCCAAACCGAATATTATTCAAACTTTAATACATATCTTCTACTGTTACCCCAATGAGCAAAAAACATTTTTCAACTGAAAGCCAACCAAAATAGTATCAGACCTAAAAGTGGTATCAAATTATGAATCCAAAATAATTAAACCATAGTTTTATTTTTCTAGAACTAGAACTTTTGAAGAGGGCAACCTCCAACAAATTTCCTTATGTTTCACAAATTAACATAACAGAAAATCACGAAACCTTATCATCTTGCAGACTTGATTCATCTGTTTTCTATCTTAATTTTATTTTAGAAAATTTAATGCATATTTTTTAGCATGACAATAAAGTATTGAATGACCCTATTTACCTATTTAGCTGGATAGTATTACTCTTATATAATATAATGTTGTATGGAGGGCAACACACATAAACCCATTATTTTTGGTGACTAATGTTATGTTTGGTTTGGTTTAACTTATTTTAGTTTATTTAATCAGAAAAAAATGATTAAATTAATTTTTATTTTGAAAATTTTAGTTTGGTTAATCAAGTAAAAATAATTAGTTTATAATTAATTATATAAAAAATCAATTAAATCATAATCAACTTTCATGCTATTATTTTTAAACAACTTCATGGTTATAGATAAGAATTTGAAATTCAAAAATTGACTACTTTTCTTATATCATTAACCAAATATTATCTTTTATCACATTATTTAAATATTAATCAATAATCATTTGTGCAATTATCGTAACCAGTTTAAAAAATCTAAACCAAACCAAACCTAAGAATTCTCCTAACCACAGGTTATTTGACGTAATCCTATAAGATAAATTTTGAATACACGTAATCACATCGTAAAACATATGTATTTAATAAGTCTGGATGTTTTCACGTCGGGATATTTTCACGTCCGTGTGAACGTGATATGTTAGACAACCAAATCACCTGACAAAAAAGCAGTATGTTCAAGCTACCAAACACCAATCTTGTCATGATAACTAGAGAAAAAGCTACCAACCTTCTGGTTTATTTGGCCATTGCAATGCCCAATGTGTCCATATGGTGCCCCCTGACTTGGTGAAAATGCTCCACCCCACACAACTCAGATCACACACATCATATAGAATTTATATATGAAAAATCGTTAATCATATCTGAGGCAAACAGAGCCTCAAGCAAGTTTGTAGAATCCTAGTTTGGTGTTTGTTTAGTAGGAAATAATGAAGAGGATTTTGTAGTTTTCCGCTCAAATAATTTTCCATTAATATTCTCAAGGGAAAAACTGATGGAAAAGGACACAAACCCACTGGGGCCTCACAAGTCACAAAAATTTGCAACTGTCTCCAACTTTACACCTAAACGCCTCAATTGGCAGGTTTGTCGTCGACGTCAACCACTCCTTTCATGTTGTTTTCTGGTTCCTACTTGTTTGGATACGGCCCACCATTTTCGATGCCCTTTCAAATTTTAAGGAGTTCTTTCTACTAATTTTTCAATATATATATATATATGTTTCTTCACCAAGCAGGCCCTACAAACAATTAAACCCTTGAAACACAAGCTAAATACATTGCAGCCATTAATGGTTGCTTGAATACACGAGTAACCTTGAGATATTATCAGACAAATGATTAATTAGTTTTCTATTGCAGCCATTAAAGATTGCTTGAATTTATTAAAAATGAACCCACTTAATAGGGCCTATATGTACGAGTCTTTTTGAACCAATTGAATCATTGGAAGTTCAATTGTTATTTGACAGTTGTCTTGAAAAACTTGCCATTCATGCTCAACTTCAACATATTCATACTCGGAAGTCAGAATCATTATTTATGTTCGATCCAAAATGAAGTGGGAAACAAAAACCACTGCTTTGTTATGAAGTAGTAGTTTTTTTGGGCTAATTTCTTTTATTTTAGCCTTAAAAAAATGTTTTCGATACTTTAGGAATATTTTGTTTGATTAATAACGTCACATGGAAATTTAGCTTTTGGTGCCTCCTATACATGTAGTTGTATGATTCTAATTTCTAAATAATTTTTTCCTTGTTAGTAAATTTTTTATTTTCTTATTATTTTTGTTTTTGACAAAGATTATGATTAGTTCTTTAGTCATTATGGCAGAATAGGTTTATCAGTAATAATTTTATGACCATTACAAAAATTTGACACTTTTAGCGACCCCTAAAAGATCTAAAGGGTGTTGTTAATAGGTTTAGTAACGCATACAAAAGCGTTACTAATAGTTCAGCGGGAAAAGAACTTGTACAGTGTTATCCAAACGTTACTAATAATATCAATTAGTGACACTTTTTGGTGTTGCTGATACTTAATCCACTGCATTGATAAAGAATAAAAGTAAAAAAACGTTGCTAAATATGTATTATCTATGATGTCTCCATAATGTTGCTAATATTTCCTATTTGAGATGCCATAAGATGTCGCTAATAAATTCAGTTTACCCAATATATTGGCAATGCTACAACCATGTTGGTAATAATTCAATTTTGGCACCGGGAATACTAAACTCGAGACCCAACTAATATAGAGTTACATTTACAAATTACAATTGAAACATACTAAGCTTGATTTTAAACTTGAGGTTCATGATAAAAAAAGTGGTCCATGAGCCAAGCCACATGCGACAATGAGTGAATGTCGTTGCGCCACCAAGAACAATGCAATAGTAGGGGCAACTACCACATCTTTGTGCAGTGCTGCAATAAAATAGCTATCTACTCTTGGAAGCATGAATGCACTTGACACCAAAATTAAATTCACAAAGCAACCTTGCCCACAAAAGTGAGAAGAAGAAGCCAACTGCTAGCTTGGAGTGTTCGAGACATCATATCATATACTTGGGGACCATTTTTGTGAGAAATTAGGTGTGATTCCATGCAAAGGAAAATGTGGAATCATCCATCAAATTTATGATTACAAGGGCCCTTCTACCTAAATAATGCACCCCAACCCAGGACACATGAGAAATGGAGGCTACTGAAGGCTGAAGCACATATGAGGCTACAGTTGAAGGATCTTTTGGCCTACTAGATGGCCTTTAGTATCCCAGTATGTGATCTAAGAATACACACACACACGTAAAAAAAAAAAAAGTGTTTAATTATATTAATAGAGTCTTATTTCAAATTATTCTCATTTTCAACTTAGTATATGTTTACATAAAAACATAAATATTTTTTTGTATTGCGTATTTTAAAATTTTGTAAATTCTTTTACTTGAGTTCTATTTCAAATTTTCTACTGCTCAATATTTTTTTAATTTTATAAGAACTTTATTGATTTTAACATCTTTATCTTTCTTACTGAAATACTATTACAATTTTTTATTATAAAAATATATATATCAAAAATAAAGATATTGAAATGTTTTTATATATTTATTAGAATTTTATTTAATTATATTAAATAAATATGTAAATAAAACTCTAATATAATTATAAATATATTAGAGTGACAATTCTAAATTAGGCTTAAAGCCCTCTGTTTTTATAGATGTAAATAAAACTCTAATATAAATTATAAATAAATATGTATTTTATTTAAATTTATTTTTCTTGCATCTCAAAAATGAGAAGAATTTTTATTTTTAAAGAAAATGTCTAATTTAAAATTGTCACTATAAACCTTAAATTATCTTGAGAATTGTTCACAAGGTTCCTTATGTATTTCTCCTTCCCCCTTTTGTTGAGGTGTTAATAATATTTACATTGACCTATAAAAAAAAAATTTGAGAGCCCCCTTCTTGACGAACTGTATTGGAATGGCAACAATGTGGGTTTAGGGTGGGAGTACCTAAACCCTTTCCCGTCCCGAACCTGTATCTAATCTTACTATTTTCTTCGGTCCTATCCCATCCCATTTATTTTCTTTACAAATTCATTCCATCAGGGGTGGGGCATTTTGTGAGTCACTATGGCACATAGAGTCCAGGACAATGAGATTATTTCATTCTAACGTTGACCATCTTATAATTAATATTTAATAAATTAATAATCTCTAATTATTAATAAAATTTTAAGCAACTGATTTGATTCTATGGTGAATAATTAATAATTTTATTACTTAATAATTAATATATCTTTCGTAAAAATTCTTTATAATATTAATTATTAGAGAGAATATAGTTACATATGTACGCGTGTGTGTATATATATATATATATATCTCATTTATGACATGTTTTGATAATTATTTTATTAATTTTACATAATTGAAGTCAAAAGTATTGTAAATAAAAAAAAATATAATATTAGAAAATACAACTTCTTTACTCGAATAGACATTAGGAGTTTCTTATGTGATAAGTTGAGTATTATATGTATTTTTTAAAAAAAAACTAAAATGACATTGAAAAATTACATAAAAGATTTTATTTTTATACCAAAAATTATTTACATGTAAAAACACTTATTGGTTAATGAAAATATAAGAAAACTTAATAATTAATAAATTTTTAATCTTTCATGTCTATTAATAATAAGAGAGTTGGATGTATCTTACAAAAATGTTAAGACTTGTTCGGGCCTGCATTGGGTGTCCCAAAACCCAAAATGTGAAGCCCATCAAGGATGGCCTGTTAACTAGACGTTCCAAAACCCAGGATCTCCCCTAAACGCCAGCCGCAGCTCAAACCTGCTTGGCCCATCTGGGGATTTGGCCCACTATTTCATTGTACTCACTTCCTAATTGTCTCTCATTTAGCAAGATGCATTGTTAAACAAAAGAGATTTTCAAAATAAAATATTTAATTTTCATAAAAAAAAAATACCCATTAAAGGACATACAGTTGTATAGCAAATGCAAGTCGGATTACTGTTTTTGATAATTTAAATTGGCTTAATAGATAAGGAAGTTCGAACAATAAGGTACTACATAATCTTAATTCTGAAGAGTCCGGGCGGTGAGAGAGTTTGCTAGAAGGACATATGGTAAATTCGGAAGTCATGAGTTCAATTTATCACTTTTATAGCTCTTGAGATTTCCTGACTATCTCATAGACATGGATTCGATTAATCTAGCAAAAATTGGAAAAAAAAAAAAATCTCAATGCTAAAACTGAACAAACATTGGGCCAGTGTGAAACTGTCTGGAAATCATCTAGTGGGTAACAAACCTAACTCCTGGCCCAACATTACCCTCTAATTCCCTCAGCGAGGGCCCAGAAAGCTCACAGTTGGGCTGGGCCTCAAGTTATATATAAAATAAAAAATAATAATATCTTATTATGTTAAAGACTAGCCTAATATGAATCTCTCTCCCTCTTTGAGCGTAGAACTTGTTGAAATGAAACACTTAAAAATTTTGAAAAGTTGGGGAGATAAAAGTAGAGATAATTACATATTAATAGAGGATTAGATAGAATCAACCATATTTCCAATTCAAAAAGATCGGTTTGTTGAATCTGAATGGAGATATTTTAGGGACATCTAAACAGAAATTAACAAGATAAAAGGAAAACCAGTTCAACTTTTTTTTTCCCCCTTTTCATCGAGTCTTTCCAGCAAGCATTAATTGGTTTTCCTCTATCTGCATTATTGTTTTCTCTCTCTAGCTAGAGAAGATGGTGAAGAACTTGTGGCTTGTTGGATGCATCTTGACTACGTGGACTGTGGTGGCTGTGAGCAGTCAGGCACCGGCACCGGCTCCGGCAGCGGATGTGGACTGTTCCAGTCTGATATACAACATGGCAGACTGTCTATCATTTCTGTCGGACGGTAGCAACGACACGAAGCCCGATGACTCTTGTTGTTCTGGATTTAAATCTGTGCTGGATATTGATGCAGACTGCATATGTGAAGGCCTTAAGAGCAGTGCTAGCTTAGGTCTTGAGTTGAACATGACCCAGGCAATGGCTCTTCCCTCTGCTTGTGGAATTTCAGCTCCTTCCCTAAGTAGTTGTTTGGGTTAGTCATTTAATCTCTCTCTCTCTCTCTCTCTCTCTCTCTCTCTCTATACACACACGTGTGTATATATAGGTATGTATATATGGTTGTATTTTTAATATTGTGATTTTGAGATATTTGATCAATGATTGATTTTTTTTTTTTGGCTAATATGAGTGCAGTCTCCTTGGCCCCTGGAGCTCCTCCTGCTGCATGCTCCTGGTATATGTTTGATTTTATTTTATTTTTAGATTAATTGATGCTTTAGTTTAATAATGATACAAAAAGTTTATGTTTACATTGGGATGAGCCAGTTATGGTCATTGATCTTTGCCTTAATTAGCATCTATAATACATAGTCTTCTTTATGGAGATATTATTTAGTATTGATGCACTAGTTTGAATAATGATACAAAAGTTCTTGTTTACATTGGAATGAGCCAGTTGGTCATTCATCTTTGTATTAACATCTATAATCAGAAGCCTTTTATTAAAAAATTATTTGGTGGAATCATCACTTTCTCTTCATTATCATCACAAACTCTATCACTTTTTTAAAATTATAAGATTCTATCATAAAAAAGACCGTGACTGTAGATACACTAATATCAGATAATGGTGTGCCAGAATAAAAAAATTCTATATAAAGGAAGGGCACATTTTTAAAATTTTGGAAGGGTCAATTGCCCCCCCCCCCCCCAAAAATCATTCCACATAAACTTCTTATAGTTCATGAATTTAGTTTGTTTGTTTTCTCTCTTGTAAATAGGGTTAGCAGGATTAGTTGAAGGCCTAAAGCGATAATTTCACATGAAACTTTTGTATTTTTAATATTAATGTAATTTTTTTATTTAATATTATTCTTATAAAATGCTAGTAAACATATAAAAAAAATATACCTAAATGTTTTCAATGTTTCATTTCATATATATATATATATATATATATATTATATTTTATAATATAAAATTATAATACTTTTCTAATAAGAGAGGTGTATGTTTTGAATAAAATCTTAATAATAGAGTTTCTATACAAACAAACAATTTTAATAGAATCTATTAAAATATAAATTAGGAAATACAAAAGTATGAAAATAATACATATAAGACTCTTTTAATATAATTAGATGTTTTTTTCCTTATGAGATCTTATTTGTGGAGTTAGATTTTTATTAATCTTTAATTTCTAATTTAGATTATTCTATAACACATAAAATTTGAGGCATTTTTTATTAGTCAGACTTAAATCGTTTGCGCTTAATGTTAGAGCCATTCTGTTGGTAAAAATGTTGAGTCAAGTTAAAATCTAATGGCTGATATGAATCTTTTGCAAGCAACAGTGAATTAGAAGCATGATTAAGCCTATATTAAAATCTTTTCGTGATAATAATAGTGATTAATTTGTGTTTATCTTGGAAAAGAAGATATTAATTCTCCAGGAAAAACTTAACCATTTTTTATTATGTTTCTGCAGTTAGTCCTCCATCAAAGAATGCTCCCGCACCAAAAACCAAATCTCCAGCACCAAAGGCGCCAACCATCACATCAGCAGCAGCACCGGTTTCTCCAGTTTCAGCACCAGTTCCGGGACCCTCTCCGGCGAAATCCAGAGCTTATACCATATCTATTTCCCTTTCAGTGCTCTTTGCTGTGGTTGCTGCTTCAGTCTTTTTCTTAGTGTAAGCTATGAGTTAAAAATATGATTAGGGATTTTTCTTTGTTTTCATTAGAGGCTTGTTATTTGGTATTTTGGCATTAGGTTCTCTATGTTAGATAGCATTTTTATTGGTTTTGTTTTGTGAATTTTTTTTATTGGTAATGATTTGAGTTCTTAGAATAATTTTGGGCATAATAATTGATTTCTACGTATTCTGTTTATATTGTTTCAAATATATTTGTTATCAGTGGGTTGGATCCAAATCACTCTAGTACGTTTTGAACCTGAAAAAAGTCATTAAATATGATTTAGCCGTCCAACCAAACATGACCTAAGTAAGGAGAAAAAAAAAGAAGTCTTATAAGGATGGGTTTAAAGCTTGAGACCCTTCCTCAATCCCGTCGAACAAGAAAAAACTCTTGAACTCATTTAAACTGCATAATGAAATCGGCGTTGGAATATTTATTTAATTATTAAAATTTTATTAAATTAAATATAATTAACACATTAGATCATTTAAAATAAGAAAAATGCCTATTAATAGAGAATTAGAACATATTTTTCTTTTTAAAAATATATAATATATCTAATTCGTTTAAACTTTCAATATGAGACTAAAAAATATTATCATAAATATTGACTATGAAACAAAAAATTTATTTATTATTTTATTTAATATAAACGGACCAGGTGGGGATAGGATGTCGTCATTCCAAACCTCTTCCAAATCTTATCAATTTTTCCCAAACCAGTCCTATTAACAAGGTATGACAGGATTTTCATCTGGGTTGGATTAAATTGTTATCCCTGGTTTATATTTGTGATTAGAATAATGTTATGCTTAGTATCTATGCTTAGTCCTGTTACTGTTGTGGTGAGGGCAACCACAACAACTGCATTAAATTCGAACATTGCATCATATTCTCCAAAGACAAAGTTTGGTTCTGACGTTTGTTGTGTTGCACCAAATCCTTAATACTTCCTTCACCTCATCTGCTTCATATTCTCACGCTGTATAGTCATATGATCAGAGAGGTCACAAGTTATAAAATTTAGGTGAACCAATAAAGTTACTCTTGGATTTTAAGGTAAGGAACTGCAATTTGAAGTTAGGTTGAATTAGAGGCCCAACAGTGGTGAGGGCTAGAAGCTTTCGAGGCCACAAATATGAAAATTCAAGAAAATGAAAGCAGACCACAAAGATTTAAGCTAGGGCTCCTAACTTTTCAGTCTCAGTATTCAATTGTTTTCGTTAGCTTTTAATGTGCTTTCGCATTCTTTCCAGCAAGTTCAAGCTGTCCTAGACTCCTAGTTGGGGGCTGTTTGGATGTTGGATGATAGTATAAATATGTCCTACCAGCCAAATGTGTTTTAACTTTTTTTCTTGCGCAGAATTTGGAAGGAAAATTTTTTTTTTCCTCAAAATTACAGATAACCTACTTTGCTCCACCCTTTAATCCACTGTTAGATGATAGAATCATCATGTGATGTCCGGGAAACCCGATACTTAGCTATGCCACCGTTTAGTGATGGGATGACATGTGTGCTATGTACGATCAGTGAGACATAATCTATGTACCAGCCCATAATTGGATGATGGTATAGTCACGTGGTGCTCTCATGACACCCAATACTTCTTTTTTTGGGAGAAAAAAAATTCGTAAATGTGTCTGGTACAGAGAGATGACAATGTACCTATCTAATAATATTCTACCATATGTAATATGATTCATTTTTTCTAATAAAACATAATACATATAACAGAATATTATTAAAAATGTGATACGTGATGTATCAATCCCGTAAAAAATTAACTTGCTAGGAGAAGCCCTTAAAACCAGAAAAGGTAGGACCAGTCATGAATAAACCATGGGCCAGGCTACGGGCCTTTGATTAACCGGTGGCAGATGTTCCAATTTGGATGTAAGCTAGGTACTATTTGTAATGGATGAGTCATGTATTAGAATAAGGTAACCAAATATCTATCGGAAGGTAAACTGCATGTAGTGGACAAATGGCTCATAAATATGCAATGGGCCAAAGCCGAATTTAGTATCAAATGGTAGCCACTAGCTGTAAAACAAATCAAATTACTTGAGCTGATTCATAATCACAACTCATAATATAATCAAGTTAAACTTATTAATTTACGAAATTCGAATCAAACTTAATACAATAAGTTAACAACTACTATAATATTATAAAATCAAATAAAAAATTAAATTACTCGGGTTTAGCTTATGATTAACCTTAATTAAAGTCTCATAAATTAAAAAAAACGAAAAAAGAAAAGCATCTCTAATTCACATTCTTCATTTTCATATTTATTTTGGCATCTTCTTTAAATTTGAAGATAATGGGTTCTATGTTTTCACTTCAATCATACCAATCTTTAAATTACTAATATTTTATTTAAATAAATAAAAAATCACATTCCAATCTTCATATTTTGGTATTTTCAATTCATCATATTCAAATTTATCTTCATTTTGAAATGCAAAGTGCATGAATAGTGATTTAAAAATCATCTTCAGAATTTTTTCAACCTTCAAATTTGAAGATCGTACAAATGAGAGCATCTCAGTCCAAAACGAACCTTCATTTTCATCTTCATTTTGTTATATTTTTCAAATTTGAAGATAATGGATCCTCATTTTTACATCTTCACTCTAATCATATCAATTTTTAAATTACTATTCATTCTTCAAATCTCACTTTTAAGAATATCATTTGTATCCAAAATGCAATTACTTAACATATATTTATCCAAAATTCAATTATTATTATTATTTTTTTGTTAAAACTCCATGATATATCTAAGAAATTTTAAATTAAAATACATTAAAATTAATAAATTAAATTAAAATAATAATTATTTATTTTAAAACTAATAATTTATAGATAAATTAATCTAAAATTTCAAATATTTTTTTAAATAATATAAAAACAATTAATTATTAGTTTGGAGTTACTATAAAAATGATCAGGGGAAGGGGATGAATAATATGCACAAATAGTAGTTTGAAAACATCTTCAATTTTTTTTTCAATCTTTAAATTTAAAGATCAGAAATGAATGTTATCTTCATAACTTCAAATTTGAAGATGATAAGATGGATTAGAGTTGTATTTTTTCATGCCTATTATCAAATCTGAAGTTTTTGAAAATGGCTGCTCAGAGATGCCTCTGAAGGGTCTTCTTCATATAACTTCCAATTTAAATATGATATGAAGATGTAGAGTTGTGTTTTTCTATTTCTATTTTCAAATTTGAGATTTTCAAGGTGGATCAGAGATTGCTCAAGGAAACCATCCCTTGTCTTAATCCAAATTTAACCCATGAATTTCAAAAACTCTAAAAAAGAAGTCAATGTTGTTTTGTGAACCCCCAACCTCCAAACAATTAATGCTAAAGGCAAAATGTAGACAACTAATAAAAAAAGACTTATGAGAGAGAGTGAAGAAAGGCATGGACAGACCTAACTCCCAACCATATCCCATCACCTATTCACATTAATACCTCTCATGTTATTAGTATCATCAGTCACCTGTCCCCTGCACAATTCATTATCAAAATCCATAATTGACCTCTTTAATTCTCTCATAAAGACCAGTCAAAAGTTCTATGTATCAAATTACATCAATCAAAGTGAATATTTTTATATTTATTCATAAAGAAAAAAGTATATTACATGAATCCTCTCCTTTGATCACACTAATCATAAAATAGGGAAAAGGTTGGTCGACTACACCACCCAACTCTCAGTCAGAACACACCAACCCCCTCGCGCTTGTACAATCAATATGATGTAAAGCAAAAATTCTACAACACTTTGTGGTTATGCTGTCATTCTACCCTAATTTTTCACATTGTACAATAATTTGAAAAATTTTATTGTAAAAAAAAAGTTGATTTTATATGATAACTTATTGTCATGGGTTTATAGTGTGGATAATAGTATTCAGAAGCCTTTTTTCTTTTTATTTTGATTTTAAACAATGACGTGGGAAGGAAAGAATCGAATTCATACTAACTGCTTAAAGTGAGTACTTGCACCAATTGATTATGACCTCAGTCATCAAATTTTGGCTTTTCTTTAATTGGGTTTCGAGATTTGAGAGACGGGTAAGGGAAGGGGAACAAGGTTTTGACAAATGTTGTAAAATGAAAAAAAAATATTTGAGTTTGACTTGCTATCGACTTGGTTAAAAACTCATTTGAAATTGACTCACGAGATATATAAGTCAATTTTGAATATATTTTAAAGCTCATTAATTTATTAAACTCGGTTTGAACTCGTCTCGATAAGCTAATAAGTAGTCTAGTATTAATGTAGCACGAAAATGTAAAAGAAAATCAAACATGTCGAATTTCTTGTAAATCAAGTGATTCATAAATTACTTATCGAATAAGAGAAGAACTCTCTAATTTCAAAATTAAAATATTATTGATAAATTATATAATAATAACTGAATAGATCATATTTATAAGACTAAGAGACTACTATTTCGAATAGGAATTTGCTAAGTCCTATGCTAAACTTATTAAGAAATCTGAAGAATAGAAAAAAAATAAAAATAAATAAAAATTGAAATTTTATGAAAAATTAGAGACTAGACAAAATAAGAGAAATATAGTCACAAACGGAACATCGTTTGAAATTTTCTAGACAAAGTAGTTGCAAATCTAAAACTTATTATAAATGATAAAAAAAAAATTTAATTAAAGGCCTAAACTAAAGAATTTGATCGAAATTTAACATAAGCTATGGGCAAAGCCTATAGGTATTATTTATCTCACATTTTAAGTCAAAGTAGAGTCTCAATTCTAAAAAACGTGATCAACAATTCTACGTTTAATAGTACTTTTACTTGGAATGAGACTCAAAACACTTACATTGTTGTAACAACTTGTTATACATCAAATATTTTATAAAAAAATTAAGTTATTCGAATTTGGATAACGATCATCTCGATTAGTACTCATTCGAGATTAATCCAAAAAATAAACAAGAAAAATTTGATCACAAATACAAACTTGTTTATTTCAGTAATCTAAATTTAAATAACCCCAATTTAGCTCTTATTCACAACTCATTTATAACCCTAAGTTTTGAGTTTTATATATTAATAATTGCTGGAAGCAAGAGTTTTCTACTGTTTATCTTTACAAATATTTATACATTTACACATGTAGGTCCACTTATCCTAAGCTCTACTCAATGAACCCCTGTGAGTACAGGGTACAAATTAGAATAATCTATAGTAGGGATAATTAATAGAAAACTTTAGCATTGCCAATAATAATTTAATTTAATTAATTACTTTTACATACAGTTAACTCACTTCATAATTAATATTTAATAAATTAATAATCTTTAATAATTAATATATTTTTAAAAAATATACTTGGTTCGTGGATAATTAATAATTTTATTATTTAATAATTAATATATTTTTTTCATAAAAAATTATGGTATGAGAAAACACTTCTTTATTTGAAATAAACTTTGAAAGATTTTTATGACACAAGTTGAATATTATATATATATATATTTATGAAAAATTAAAATATAACTAAAAAGTTACATATATTTTTGTACTGAAAATCGTTTACATGTAAGAAATATTTATTAGTTATTGTAAGTATTAATTACATGTAAGCCATGGCAGCATCCCCTAAGTATGAGACAACTTAAATCACAAGGGTCGCTGAATGGACGGTAGACTTGTCTCTAAGGTTGTCAAGTCAAACTCAGTGAATGTTACTTTTTTTTGAGATCGGTCCACAAGAAATGTTGTTTCGATTTTAATCGAGTTTCTGCTAATGAACGGTGTGATTGATCTTTTGAATTAATCGATTCAAAAAGTCGAATACTAAATTATTAAAAAAAATATGAAAAAAGTTTAATAATTAATAAATTATAAATTAATTATAAGAGGATGATAGAAAGAGGCAGGGGTAGAGAGAGACAGAGAGGATGTATAGAGAGTGACAGAGAAGGTGGTTGCTGGCAACTACTACAGGTAAACGCGGGGCGCGGGCAGGTACCACGTGGTTGATGTCATTAAAAGTCCGTTAATACTTGAGTACCCAACCAAACCAAACCAAACCAACCCAAACCAAACCAAAGCTACCACCCTCTTAGCTAATGCATTTCAGATTTGAACATCACATTTTGGACTCTGTGCATTCCGCCTTCAGTTCTTGATTCGCAATGCTTCAAAGAGCCCAATCAGATTACAAGAATTTGATCCCTGTTTAAAAACTCTCGAGCTTCTTCTGTTGCTTTTCTCCACGGTCAGTCACTCAATTCTCTCTCTGTCTCTCTCTCTATTCTGTTCATTTGAATGCCAATTGGTCTCCTTTTGGGTGATCGTGTTTAAACTCTGTTTAATTGATTTGGGTATGTTTAATCTGCTGGGAAACTACACTGGTAATGGTTTGAATTTGTTCTGAAACTCCCAAAGCTCGTAGCTTCGGTGGAGAGTTGCAGTTTCTTGACGATTTTTCTTATGATTTGTTTGATTTTGTTTATCTTTACTTCACCTAGTTACAGGAAACTTTATTCAGAATTAGGCTTTAGTCCCAAAATTTCCTGTTCAGAAGACTGTTGAGTAATGATTTGAATGTGTGGAACCCAATTCCAATTTCTCAATAATAATATTCAATCTTAGGCTCTTTTGATTATTTGGTTTCAGGTGGTGAGGCATGTCAGAAGCCCTAAGGAGGTCATTAACAATCGGTGTTGGACGTAGTAATGGGTACATAAATGGAGCAATTCCATTAAGGTCCCCTGCTACGGTATCTGAAGTTGAAGAATTTTGTTATGCTCTTGGGGGAAATAAGCCAATCCATAGTATTTTAATTGCGAACAATGGAATGGCAGCTGTTAAGTTTATACGTAGTATCAGGACATGGACTTATGAAACATTTGGTACAGAAAAGGCAATCTTGTTGGTGGCCATGGCTACTCCGGAGGATATAAGAATAAATGCGGAGCATATCAGAATTGCTGATAAATTTGTAGAAGTTCCTGGTGGGACTAACAATAATAACTATGCCAATGTGCGGCTCATTGTAGAGGTGTGTACATTCAAACCCATAACATATATGAAGTTTCTACTATACTGATAATTGTCAAATTATATGAAAAATACAGCAGGAGAGCAAACAAACTTCGAAAAGGAACACTCTAGGGAGAATAATTTGATCTGGCTCATTTCTTTTCACTTGCTTTTACCATAATATTTGAATTCTATTGTAAATGAGAAGGATTAGTAGTACTGGCAGAGGTTAGTGAAATACAAAACCCAAAGGCTTTGTTGAGTTGAGTTGTTTCCTTTGGGTGGCTGATAGAAGTAGTGAAGGAGTTGCACATTGTTGGAATCTCTCTGGATATGGAAAAAAATATTAAGTAAATATGGGAACAAGTGTAGGTTCTCATTTGAACACAAACCACAATAGAACTCCTTGTATTAAGAGTAATAAAATTCTAATTTTTGGTTACGCAGATGGCGGAGATAACACACGTTGATGCAGTTTGGCCTGGTTGGGGTCATGCATCTGAAAATCCAGAACTCCCTGATGCATTGAATGCAAAAGGAATCATTTTTCTTGGGCCTCCGGCTACATCTATGGGAGCACTGGGAGATAAAATTGGTTCATCATTGATTGCTCAAGCGGCAGAAGTACCCACTCTTGCATGGAGTGGTTCTCATGTAATGTTTTCCTGTTTGTGAATTGTGCCCATTTTTAATTTTGCAACACTTATCACACATCTAATTTAGTAGACTTTTGTTTCTTTAGGTGAAAATTCCTCCAGAAAGCTGTTTAATTACTATTCCAGATGATATCTACCGTGAAGCATGTGTTTATACGACAGAAGAAGCGATTGCTAGTTGTCATGTTGTGGGTTACCCTGCAATGATTAAGGCATCTTGGGGTGGTGGTGGTAAAGGCATAAGAAAGGTTTGCTTCACACATCACTTACTCACTTGTGCCATAGCTGAACTGCTTAATGTATTTCCGTTGTCTATATACGTATTTCGTGGCTAATGTTATAATGAAATTTTCCTTTTTATGCATATGTGAATTGTTGGTTAAAGTGAGACCTGTAGAGTTTTCATGTTTAGGAAAACATGATTTGGGCACTTTTTGTCTTATTTTCTTACTAAGTTAACTACTCCATGTTACCGTTTGAACTTTCTAGGTTTATAATGATGATGAAGTTAGGGCATTGTTCAAGCAAGTTCAAGGTGAAGTTCCTGGCTCACCCATATTTATAATGAAGGTTGCTTCCCAGGTGAGATCATCTACTGCATTCTGATCTGATCTTCGTGCTTCTGAACTAAATACTTCTTATAGAAGGTGCAAGGGTTTATACCATATCATCACCTTACCTATGGTTTCTTGAAAGTAGAGTCGACATCTAGAAGTCCAGTTGCTTTGTGATCAGTATGGCAATGTTGCAGCTCTACATAGTCGTGACTGCAGTGTTCAGAGGCGGCACCAAAAGGTAATTCCTTTATGACATAAGTACACTTCAACAGGAAATGAATGCTTCTTTCTTATTGAAAAATTTACAGCATTTAGAATCATCTTTGAGGAATATTATCACTTGGGTTGGTCATTTATGTTGAACAGATTATTGAGGAGGGTCCAATTACTGTAGCTCCGCTGGAGACAGTGAAAAGGCTGGAGCAAGCAGCTAGAAGATTAGCCAAATGTGTCAATTATGTTGGAGCTGCTACTGTTGAGTATCTGTACAGTATGGAGACTGGGGAGTACTATTTCTTAGAGCTCAACCCTCGGTTGCAGGTTTGTGATGTTGCTTTCAGCATAATGCTGGTCCGTGTTATACACTGCTATTGTTACTATGATTTTAAAACATTATCTATATGAATTGGTTTTGTGCAATTAGTGTCGTTGCAATTGGTGAGAATTACCTATTTGGTGACCATTAATTGGTTGCTAGCTTGAGACAATTGAGTGATTACAGTTATGTTTCTTAATGTTATCACCTGAAGTTGATATAGAGCCATAGTATGTTTACTGGTAATTAGGAGCAATTAAATATCTTTTTAAGGGTTGAAAGGCTTAATACAATCTCTTGCAAGAATTAGGTGCACATGATATATTGAACTGGATTTTTAACACATATATGAGATTCATCTGGGTGTTGTTATTATGTTTAGGACACTCATAAACCTAATGCAGCTGGTGTTGCTTGATCTAGTTATGATTTGATTTTGATATAAATCATTTAATGAGTGCATTGACCAATATTTTCTTGTGTGTATGTTCAGTAATCTTAATACATTTCTTACTAGTTCTTCTAATTTAGGTAGAGCACCCTGTCACTGAGTGGATAGCTGAAGTGAATCTTCCAGCAGCCCAGGTTGCAGTTGGGATTGGTATTCCTCTCTGGCAAATTCCTGGTATGATTTAATTATGTGAAGTTTGTTATTTTTAACACTTTAATTGTCTTTTCACTTTATATTTTTTGTATGCTGTGTTTATGGCTTCTTTAAATAGAAATAAGGCGATTCTATGGCATGGAACATGGTGGAGGCTACGATGCTTGGAGGAGAACATCAGTTGTTGCTACCCCATTTGATTTTGACAAGGCAGAGTCCACAAGGCCAAAAGGTCATTGTGTCGCTGTGCGTGTAACCAGTGAGGATCCTGATGACGGTTTTAAGCCTACTAGTGGGAAAGTACAGGTTGGAGTTGTTAGACTACCCTGGATACTCTAAGAAATCTCACTTTTATTATCTTTTTTTGTGATTTCATGATGAACATGTACTAAGTCAAATGACTCTGTGCAGGAGTTAAATTTTAAAAGCAAGCCAAATGTGTGGGCTTACTTTTCTGTTAAGGTATACTTTGCATTGTAGGATTATCTACATACAAATCCTCAAAGTCCTAAACTTGATAGTGATTGAACGCACTTTGATGATTTGCAGTCTGGAGGAGGCATTCATGAATTCTCAGATTCTCAATTTGGTAAGTGGTAGCTTGATGAGATCCTTGATTAACCAGTTGAATCAGATGATACCGTTGCAACTGCATGAAAAACTGATACTTGTTTTCTATTTGAGTTCTGTAAATTACATTATTTAAAAATAAAATAGCCCAAACTGGCTCCAAAGAGTTCTGCTTCTTTAATATCGAATTCTGTTAGAATGATATCTGGTCCTCACAGGGCTTCATATTGAAAAGAACACCAAACTCAATATTTTATCTGCAGAGGCCTTCTTTGGCTTATCAAAAACCTTTGGAATATGTTTTCACACACACTGGCAAGAGTCCTGTGGAGAGCTTCACTGAAATGTTTCGTGGGTACTTTTTATTTTCCATCTTAATGCACTTTGATCTTGTAAAGTAACTTTTGGTACTTCTCTCTCTCATGTTGTGCTGTTCGATTTTTCAGTTTTCGTGTTTTGTCATTGTCAGAGTGTCATGTCTTAATTTCTAGTGTCATTTGTCCCATGTCTATTAACTTTCTCACACATGCATGACATACGATGATTATACACTGTCGGCAATAAAATAATAAGATGCATAACATCATCCACCACAATTATTTATTGTACGATCTGCCAAAACTGACAAGGTTGAAAAGAAAATAGTGGCTAATATAGCAAAACTAAGCTGACATGAAAGCATACACAATGGTTTGGTGGAAGCTTTCCACCATAATGTTACCCATATATATGTTTGTATATGATTATATTGTTTTCTTATGTCATAAGTTGCAGTTTTTACATAAATTAAGTTTAAGCCTAATAAATTCTGAACTAAATTATAGGAATGATTTGCTTTAATTACTTATATAATGTGATGGGCCTAATTGATGTATATAAATGGTGCGAATGATTTTTTGATTTGTCTCGAAACACAAAGCAGAACAAATGTAAGCAGCTTATACTCGATCCAAGATGTCCAATGCCCCATCTTCCCTCTGCCTAAGCAAGTTCAGGTCTTGGCATGGTTTCATGTTAGAATATATATATATATATATGTATATATTCTTATATACAAGTATATTAAAGAGAGTTTATTTAACTTTCTCATACCTTGAATAGACTTGGGAGATCCTTGTAGCCGTTTTATGCCTTACCAAAGTCTCCTGAACATGTTTCCTCATATAATTGTATTTTTCCTTATTGTTTTTCAAATTCTATTATTTAGTAATTATACAAGTGTGTGCCTGCATGCATGCGTGCCTGCATGTTGTATATATATGTATTGTGTATCTTTTGCCAATTCTAAATTAGGTCATCGAGATGGTTTGTGCTAGTACTTTTGAGCAATGGGTGTTCTCTACTTCTCTTAAAAAAATTTCTACACGTACTTTCTTCCTTCAGGACATGTGTTTGCATTTGGAGAGTCCAGAGCCCTAGCTATTGCAAACATGGTTCTTGGGCTGAAGGAAATTCAAATTCGGGGAGAAATTCGTACCAATGTTGATTACACAATCGATCTATTACATGTAAATCTTTCAGAATTTTGCATTCCATTCCCATTTACTGTTGTTTAATTTGATTATATGTCTTTAGATGTAGAAGCTAACGTATGTAACGCACTTTTTCAGGCTTCAGATTACAGGGACAATAAAATACATACAGGCTGGTTGGACAGTAGAATAGCGATGCGGGTTAGAGCAGAAAGGCCCCTTTGGTATCTCTCCGTGGTTGGAGGTGCTCTTTATGTAAGTACACCTGTTTTGATTGTAATTTTAGGTTTGTAAAGATTTTATATTGCAGAATATATTTTCAGCTACTTTAATTAATGCCACTCACTTTCTTCACCTCAATTTGTCAACCTTAGAAAGCATCTGCTAGCAGTGCAGCCATGGTTTCGGACTATGTTGGTTATCTTGAAAAAGGGCAAATCCCTCCTAAGGTACTGTGCTTCAGACTACCTGTTTTACAACCTGATTTTAGTTCTTTTGTTTAATTTTATTTTATCTATTAAATTGTCTGATCCACAAATTTGCAGCATATATCACTTGTCAACTCTCAAGTTTCTTTAAATATTGAAGGAAGCAAATACACAGTAAGTTCTCTAATGACGTAAATGACACTTGATTGTATGAGCTTTTATTGATATTTGGCTCATGGGGCCATTTATTCTGTCTTGTGGAATGTTGTTCCTTAGATTGATATGGTAAGGGGAGGACCAGGAAGCTACAGATTGAGGATGAACGATTCAGCGATTGAGGCAGAGATACATACCCTACGTGATGGAGGTTTATTGATGCAGGCAATAATTTTTTTCTTTATCTTTTCCTTGAGTATGACTGTGCTAAAGTATGTATATTCATTGTTTGCTTGTGGATTGTATGCGTGGGCCTATACAGGTTATGTTATGTAAATATCTGGCCCATTAATATTTGACATACATGTTACATTATAAGCACATTATAGAATTTTGATTGGTCAATTCAATTTGTCACAGTTGGATGGAAACAGTCATGTTATATATGCAGAGGAAGAAGCAGCTGGTACTCGCCTTCTCATTGATGGAAGGACTTGCTTGCTTCAGGTGCCAACAGTTGTTATCATTCCTAATGCTTACTTTTATTTATGTTGGCTGGGATTTTAGTTACCTATCTTTGTTGTATCCAGAATGATCATGATCCATCTAAGTTAGTGGCAGAGACACCATGCAAGCTGCTACGGTTTTTAGTCTTGGATGGTAGTCATGTCGATGCAGACACACCTTATGCAGAGGTTGAGGTTATGAAGATGTGTATGCCACTTCTTTCACCTGCTTCTGGAGTAATCCAGTTTAAGATGTCTGAAGGTCAAGCAATGCAGGTAAATCATGTTCTACATAGGAAATTTAAGTTTTTTTGTCCTTCATTACTACTAAGAAACAACTTCTTCTGTAGGCTGGTGAGCTTATAGCAAGGCTTGATCTAGATGATCCTTCAGCTGTAAGAAAAACAGAACCGTTCCATGGGAGCTTTCCGATCCTTGGGCCACCAACTGCAATATCTGGAAAAGTTCATCAGAGGTGTGCTGCAAGTTTGAATGCAGCCCAGATGATTCTTTCTGGATATGAGCATAACATAGATGAAGTAAGTATTCTCTTGCTCATCAGCAATCTGAATGGTATCTGTAAATTCCGTGGATTAATGATATATACTGAAATTATGTTCTAATGAGTTTGGTGTGTCAGCCTAGCAAACATAAGAAAACCATATTTGTTCACATTTGGTGGAATTTTCATCTTTAATCTTTTTAAAACTTGATTTCTCTTATCAAAGAGTTGATAATCTATTTTAGGTGGTGCAAAATTTGCTCAGTTGTCTTGACAATCCTGAGCTCCCTTTCCTTCAATGGCAAGAGTGCTTGGCTGTTCTGGCAAATCGACTTCCTAAAGATCTCAGATATGAAGTAAATGTCTGCTTGATGCTTTCCTCTCTCGTTTGCCCTTAAAAATAATTGTTCTATACACATATTCTGTTCTGATTTTCTTTGATTTACATAATACTTTTCAGCTGGAATCAAAACATAGAGACTACGAAGGGATCTCAAGTTTGCAAAACGTAGACTTCCCTGCCAAAAAATTGCGGGGTATTCTTGAGGTTGGTTGATTATTTTGAATTTCTCATTTGCTAAAACTGTTCTTTTTGCTTGAGTGGTAATTCATTTTTAGGGTATTTAATTTTTTTTGCTGCTTCTGCAGGCCCATCTAATCTCATGCCCTGATAATGAAAAAGGAGCCCAAGAAAGGCTTGTTGAACCTTTGATGAGTCTTGTTAAGTCTTATGAGGGAGGAAGAGAGAGTCATGCCCGTGTTATTGTCCAGGCCCTTTTTGAAGAATATTTATCTGTTGAAGAATTATTTAGTGACAACATCCAGGCATGAAACCAAAAATTTATTTAGAATAACACCGTCGATATGTTATCCTCATTATCTGCAGTTACACAAGGCCATTTATTTTCCTTGAAATCTTAAAAAAAATGATTCTTCGGTTAAAGCTTGAATTTAAATTTTATATATCTAAAAATATCTTTAGTTGTTTTTTTTCTCTTCCTCTGTTTGAGCATTCAACATAAGTTTAGTCCTGACTTGACTCTTCTAACTCAACTAGGCCATTTTTGTGCATGTACAAATCACTATGTCTGCACTCCCTTGTTTTACTACAGAAAATGGCTTCTCTAAAGTTCTCTGGAAAGTGCTTGTTCATAAGTTCTCTGGAAAGTGCTTGTTTAGTCATTTCTAATCCTATCTTTCCTGCTTATTTTTCATTTATAAGTTATTCCTTATGACTTCTGAGAGCCTTCTTTGTTGTATTTGCCATATCTTGACTGCCGAACAATCTTTTCTGCAGTCTTGAACAATGGTAAAATTAGAATCTGATCAAGGCATATTATTTAAAATTATGCCATTGGTTAATTTAGTTGAAGCTTTGTTTCTTAGCGCTTTAATTTCTCATGATATTCTTAAGAGCCAAATCTATGAGGAATCTGGTAGATGACTCCACATATAATTTAATGTTTTGCTTGTTTTGTGGGATTCTTCGATTTTAATATCTTCTTCCTTTCCAGGCTGATGTAATTGAACTTCTTCGATTACAATATAAGAAAGATCTCTTGAAAATTGTGGACATTGTGCTTTCTCATCAGGTATTCATGAAGAATTTAGATGTTAAACACTTTCAACTGGCTTGCTGTATTCTGGCCTCAATTGTTGATTATATAGAACAGTTTTTTGCACTGGTACTATTCGTCTGTTGGTTTGCAGGGTGTCAGGAGCAAAAATAAGCTGATCCTACGACTCATGGAACAATTGGTATACCCTAATCCTGCGGCATACAGGGATGAACTAATCCGATTCTCTGCACTCAACCATACAAATTATTCTGAGGTTGGCAGTTCCACTGAGTTTCTCTACTCCAGCATGAGTTTTTAGTATGTGCATGCATGTTTTGGTTCTACATTCATCATCCTTTGAACTTTTTGAGAATCTCTCATAACTCTGTCAAGCAGATGGACTTCTATTTATATAAATAAATATGAATTATGTTTATTATCTCCTAACATCATCTTGTAATTATCATTGGTTTTCCTTTTATCAAGTAATTGTCATTACTAATTCTTTGAAGTAGAATTCTAAAACCCAGTTTATTTTTGCAGTTGGCACTAAAGGCAAGTCAACTGCTAGAACAGACAAAACTGAGTGAACTTCGTTCCAGCATTGCCAGAAGTCTTTCTGAATTAGAGATGTTTACTGAAGATGGTGAAAATATGGATACTCCTAAAAGGAAAAGTGCCATTAATGAACGGATGGAGGATCTTGTGAGTGCTCCTTTAGCAGTTGAAGACGCCTTAGTAGGTCTTTTTGATCACAGTGATCACACCCTTCAAAGGCGGGTTGTGGAAACATATGTTCGTAGACTTTACCAGGTACCATTGTTCAAGCTTCTATAGTTATCTGCTTATCTTACTTTTGGACATTGCTGTCTGACACTTAATATCTGTCATCAGCCCTACCTTATAAAGGGAAGTGTCAGGATGCAGTGGCACAGATCTGGTCTTATTGCTTCATGGGAATTCTTGGAAGAGCATGTTGAGGGAAAGAATGGGTCTGCAGACAGCATATCAGATAAACCATTGGTTGAGAAGCACACTGAGAGGAAATGGGGAGCCATGGTCATCATCAAATCTCTTCAGTTTTTGCCAACGGTGATAAGCGCTGCATTGAGAGAAACAACTCATAATGTTCAAGACACAATACCAAATGGATCTATTGAGCCAGCTAACCATGGTAATATGATGCATATTGCATTGGTGGGCATCAACAACCAGATGAGTTTGCTTCAGGACAGGTATTGTGCTTTTACTTGCATATATGGGTGACCATAGGAAGGCGTGCCCCTGCTAGCTAATGTAGAAATTCATTCCTAGAAAGTGGTAGTCTCTGTAGAAATCTCTTCCCAACAAACAGAAACATATATTTTAGCCCGGATTTTAAGTTGAGTTACCAGTATCTGATTCTGATTAATCTGGTTATATTTGTGTTCGGTTTGTCTTTTTATCCAAACCAATTATGACTGTCTAAGAAGCATGGTCACGGACACAGAACACGCGGACACGGCATTTCTCAAAAAAGTAGGACACGGATACGTTGGGGACGTTGAATATATGTATATATTTTTATATTTTTTATATGACTATAATAAAAATCTAACATTATTTCAATTAAAATTGGCAAAAAAACAAATAAAACATAAAAAATATTATTAAGATATTAAAATAACAAAGCTATTAAATAAAAATTTAAGAACATATTCATTTAATCATGAACATCGATGATTGAAGTTTCAAAACAAATTTATTAATTATTACATAAAACATTTATATATATATATATATATATATGTGTGTGTGTGTGTAAATATATAACCCAAAAAAAAAAAAACTAAGGAGAAGAGAAGAAAAAGGAGGAAAAATCCAAAAAAAAGAAGGAAAGAGAATGTGTCCAAAATGCATACTAATGTGTACTAACATGTTCTAAGGTGTCCATAACATGTCCAAATTCAGAAAAAAAATACAAAATTCGGACACTTTTTTTGTGTGTTCGACACGTGTCCAAAACGTCTTCGACACGGATATGTGATCTAAAATAGAATGTCCGTGCTTCCTAGATGACTGTACCTCGAGGGTAAACAATAATTGAGTTTCTTTCTCCTTTCTTTTACCTGAATCATGCGCCACAGAAATGACTTTTGATGCCATTTCTTTTACTTATGTGGCTGAGGTTTTTTAACTCACATGATTCTGTGAACAATTTGGTGAATAAAATATCTAGTTATAACCTTGCAACCAAATAGAATCTCTGGCTATAACCTTACCCCTTACTAATATTGTCCTTCGACTCTGTGCAGTGGTGATGAGGATCAGGCTCAAGAGAGAATCAACAAATTAGCTAAAATACTCAGAGAGAAAGAAGTAAGCTCCACTCTCCGAACTGCAGGTGTTGGGGTTATTAGCTGTATCATACAGAGGGATGAAGGGCGGGCCCCCATGAGGCACTCCTTTCATTGGTCGGCAGAGAAGCTTCATTATGAGGAAGAGCCTCTGTTGCGTCATCTGGAACCTCCTCTATCCATATACCTTGAATTGGTCTGTAATTCTTTAGTTCCAGCCTTATTCTGTTTTACTTCTACATAGAAATACTAAAATTGATTTCATCGTTCTCCATGAGCTGATATTAAGTTCATTAAGCTTTGTTTTAATCCAGGACAAGCTCAAGGGCTATGAGAATATACAGTATACTCCATCCCGGGACCGTCAATGGCACCTGTACATAGTTGTTGAGAAGCCATCACCAATTCAGAGGATGTTTCTTAGAACGCTTGTAAGGCAGCCTACCTCAAATGAAGGGTTCATGGTGAATCAAGGGCTGCACATGGTAGCAAACAGAGCCCAATGCGCTATGTCTTTTACTTCAAGGAGCATTTTGAGGTCCTTAATGACTGCAATGGAGGAGTTGGAACTTCATGTTCATAATGCTACTATCAAATCCGACCATGCTCATTTGTACCTTTATATCTTACGGGAGCAACAAATAGAAGATCTTGTGCCATACCCCAAGTAATAAAATCTCTTTTCTTGTTCCGTTATTTTTATTTTTCAAAATAAAGTTGGTAAAATTAATTCTATGCTGTCTTACCTTTGAGATATTGTTGCCAGGAGAATTGACATAGATTCTGGGCAAGAAGATGCCGCAGTTGAGATGATCCTGGAAGAGATGGCAGGTGAAATCCATGCATCTGTTGGTGTAAAAATGCATCGTTTAGGTGTTTGTGAGTGGGAAGTGAAGCTTTGGATGGCATCTGCTGGACAAGCCAATGGTGCTTGGAGGGTTGTCGTTGCGAATGTGACTGGTCATACCTACATTGTGCATGTAAGTGTGTATGCAATTTACAATTGTTCAAAGGAAGGTTTTTAACCCACCCATGCTTCAAGTGACTGGCACCCTAAAGGTTGCTTTGCAAAATTAGACTGACATGTGGCAGATAAAGGCATCGGCCCATTTGCTCCATTTGGATCATAAACCATAAGTTTTGATGCTGGGTCATTCATTTTTGGGCCAAGAGGTAAAACTTATGAACATAATAAAGATCCGCGGTTGGATGTTTGGCAGAATTCCATAAATCAGCTGATATGATCTCATTAGCATGATAATTTGGGAGCTTAAATTGTCTCCAATTGAATGGCACAGTTAACATTTCTGTCTTGATAAACATTGGCTTACAACCTTTATGCTGTAAGTCAAAGGTTGTAAGTCACTTTGTAAGCCAGTGAGTTAGCAGTTCACATAATAACCATGCAGGTGAAGCAGAAAAATCTATCATTAGTGATTTCAGTGCTAAAAATCTATGAATATGGGTCAAAATCATAATTTTGGATTATGTTACCTTCAGATATACCGAGAACTGGAGGATGCCAGAAAACAAAGAGTGATCTACCATTCAACCTCTGTCCAGGGCCCTCTGCATGGTGTACCTGTGAATGCACACTACCAGCCTTTGGGAGTTCTTGATCAGAAACGTCTTTTGGCCAGGAAAAGCAACACCACCTACTGCTATGATTTTCCATTGGTGAACATCTTAAACCTTTATTTACTGGGAATTATAGATATATAGCTCAGTATATAATTTCTTGAAGAGGAATCTTTTTTGCAGGCATTTGAAACGGCCTTGGAAAAGTCTTGGGCATCCCAGTTCTCAGTTATTAGCAAAGGCAAGGGTAAAGTTCTCAAAGTCACAGAGCTCATGTTTGCTGACCAGAAAGGTACCTGGGGTACTCCTCTTGTTTCTGTAGAGCGCCAGTCTGGGCTCAACGAAGTTGGCATGGTTGCCTGGTGTATGGAAATGTCTACACCTGAATTCCCTTCCGGAAGGACAATCTTGATAGTGGCAAATGATGTGACCTTTAAAGCAGGGTCTTTTGGTCCGAGAGAGGATGCATTCTTCTTTGCGGTGACCGAACTTGCTTGCACTAAGAAACTGCCTCTAATTTACTTGGCAGCAAACTCGGGGGCCCGTATAGGGGTAGCTGAGGAAGTAAAAGTTTGCTTTAAAGTTGGTTGGTCCGATGAATCAAGCCCTGAGCGTGGTTTTCAGTATGTATATTTGACTCCTGAGGATCATGCTCGCATTGGATCATCTGTGATATCGCATGAGTTAAAGCTGGAAAGTGGAGAAACCCGATGGATAATAGATACTATCGTAGGAAAGGAGGATGGTTTGGGGGTTGAGAACTTGACTGGGAGTGGGGCCATTGCTGGTGCATATTCAAGGGCATACAAGGAAACCTTTACCTTAACATATGTGACAGGCAGAACTGTTGGAATAGGTGCTTATCTTGCTCGTCTTGGGATGCGATGCATACAGAGGCTTGATCAGCCTATTATTCTGACTGGTTTCTCTGCATTAAACAAACTTCTTCGGTCGGGAGGTGTACAGCTCTCACATGCAACTTGGTGGACCTAAAATTATGGCAACCAATGGGGTCGTTCATCTGACAGTCTCAGATGATCTGGAAGGGGTAGCAGCTATTTTAAAGTGGCTAAGCTATGTTCCGCCCTACTCAGGTGGTCCACTTCCCATTTTGTCTCCCTTGGATCCTCCAGAGAGACCAGTTGAGTACTTCCCTGAGAATGCATGTGATCCCCGTGCAGCTATCTGTGGTGCTCTGGATGGCAGCGGGAAATGGCTTGGGGGTATGTTTGATAGAGATAGCTTCATTGAGACACTGGAAGGCTGGGCAAGGACAGTTGTGACAGGAAGGGCAAAGCTTGGAGGAATTCCTGTAGGAATAGTTGCTGTTGAGACTCAAACTATGATGCAAATTATCCCTGCAGACCCCGGGCAGCTTGATTCCCATGAAAGGGTTGTTCCTCAAGCCGGGCAAGTATGGTTTCCTGATTCTGCAACTAAGACAGCTCAAGCATTGATGGATTTCAACAGGGAAGAACTCCCACTTTTTATTCTTGCTAATTGGAGAGGCTTTTCTGGTGGACAGAGGGACCTCTTTGAAGGGATCCTTCAGGCTGGATCGACCATTGTTGAGAATCTTAGAACATACAAACAGCCTGTTTTTGTATACATCCCCATGACGGGTGAGCTCCGTGGTGGGGCATGGGTTGTTGTGGATAGCAGGATCAATTCAGACCATATTGAAATGTATGCAGAGCGGACTGCTAAAGGAAATGTCCTTGAGCCAGAAGGGATGATTGAGATCAAGTTCAGAACAAAAGAGCTGCTGGAGTGCATGGGTAGGCTCGACCAATTGCTGATCAATCTGAAGGCAAAACTTCAGGAAGCCAGGAGCACTGGGGTCCATGCAACTGTTGAATCTTTACAGCAGCAGATCAAAGCCCGGGAGAAGCAGCTTTTGCCAGTGTACACTCAGATAGCTACAAAATTTGCGGAAATGCATGATACTTCCTTGAGGATGGCTGCAAAAGGGGTAATTAGAGAAGTTGTTGACTGGGGTAACTCCCGGTCTTTCTTCTATAAAAGATTGCGCAGGAGAATTATTGAAGGATCATTGGTCAAGACTGTGAGAGATGCTGCTGGTGACCAGCTGTCATACAAATCAGCAATGGACTTGATAAGGAAGTGGTTTTTGGATTCCAGGATTGCGGAAGGCAGAGAAGATGCTTGGTTAAACGATGAAGCTTTCTTCACATGGAAGGATGAACCTAGCAACTATGCAGAAAAACTACAGGAGTTACGCGTACAGAAAGTATTGCTTCAATTATTGAATATTGGCGATTCGACGTTAGATCTTCAAGCACTACCTCAAGGTCTTGCTGCCCTTCTAAGCAAGGTAAACCATCAGATAATCATTTTCTTGCTTTAGAGCTGAATCTTTTCTTATCTCTTGGAACCATGAGGTGATCTTTTGGAATCCAATGCAGGTGGAGCCATCAAGCCGAGAGAAATTGATCAAGGAACTTCAAAAGGTGCTGAATTGATTTAGATAGCTTGTAGTTCACAGGAAAGAATGGTCCCACGATTAGCTTGGGCCATAGTTCCATCATGATGATGATATATACATATATATATATATATATATGTTAATTATCTTCCTTTGCCAGAACTTAGAATCCAATGTGTACAAGCTCTACACCCTACAGTTATAATCCTTTCTGGCGAGATGAAATTAGCACCATTAGTATGAAGAAACTGGAGGGGCTCTTCTGAGCAGTCTTATTGTTTCAGTAAGTGTAAATATTGCCAGTTTGTGAGTTTATTAGGAAAATAGTCTCTAATTATTTGAGAGGTAATTGATTTTAGTTTTTCAGGCTCTGTTTTATTACTTTCTTGTATGGCTGATCAATTCTTTTCTTATATTTCATTTCTTCTATAATAAATCTATAACAAATTACCCCAAAAAAAAAAACTATAACAAGTACTAGTTTTTTTACTCTTGTAGATCCATGAGGCCTCTTTAGTCAGAAATTTGCTAACATTTGCCTCCTGCTCCTCCTACTTAAAATGGCGTGTGCGTGTGTGTGTGTGTGTGTGTGTGTGTGTGTGTATTCCCTTCCTTTGTGAGGTTAGATTTGATAGGCTATTTAGGAACGGCCTTGGTTCTTCATTAGGACAGTTAGTTCAACCTTCAAAATGGAATTTGGCGAGAAATAGAGAGCTAACGTACATGATATTGACAAGTTCATTGGGAGAAAATTTAGGCTTAGCTAACATATAAAATAATGCTTATCATATTTTGATATCACAAAAAGAATACATCACCCTTTTATAATATATCATTAAGTTACAGAGAAAGGATTGACACTTCAATTCTTGTCATATTCTGAAGATCTTGCAAGACATTTATGGTTGCTCTGCCCAAGAGATATGGACATTTATTAGCAGTGAAGAAGAAGAAATGGAAGAACATGTGGATTTCATTCTCTTGGTCATTTGTCTTTCTTCTTGATCCTCTTCTTTTTTTCTTTCTTCTCTCTTTCCTTCCCTTTTTGTTCTTCGCGTTTCTTCTTTTCTTTCTCTTCTTTCCTTCTCATCTCCTCTTGTGCACGATTCTTCTTCTCCTTTTCATTCTCTTCTCTGCTTCTCCTCCCTTCTTTTTCCTTCCTCTCATTTTCCTCTCTCTTCCTTTTCTCCCTCTCTTCCTCCTTCCTCTCCTTCTCTCTTTTCTTCTCTTTCTCTCTCTTCTGTTTCTCCTGTAATTCATCTCTTGTCAATTCTCTTTTGATGTTGAAACACATTTTTGCTTAGAAATCTGCAGCTCTCTTTCTGAAGGTTATTAAATATGAAGTTACGTTTTGTACTTTTGTGGGTTGGGGTGATAAATCGGCCTTCAGAATCCGATGCTTCTTGTTGTTACTCGTTGCCGTCCGGAGGCTATCGGTGGTATTTGTACTGATTACTTGCATTTTTAGGACATGTTCAATGAATTTGATTTAATTCTGGACTCAAATTTATATTAAATTTAAATTAAATTAATTTTTATTTAAATTTAAATTAGTATAATATTGTTTTTAGACATCTTGCATTGTTTAGTGACTAATATTCTAAGGTGCTAAAAAATGTAATTTTTTTTTTTTTAGGATTGAATTTGCAACGTATTTTTGGGACTAGCAAAGTTAGTGTGTAAGTGTAGTATCATCAATCCTGCATTGTCTGGTGATTAAAATTCTAAGATGCTCGTAAGTGTGAATCTTTCTTTCTCAAAAAAATATACAAACACATTTTTGGAACTAACAAAGTCGTGTGTACATGTGGTATCTTGCATTGTTTAGTGACTAAGATATTAAAGTATTCGTAAGTGTGAATTTTTTTTGATAGAGGCAATGATGTGTTATAATTCATGTATTACAATCAATTAAACATAATAATTATAATATTATAAAGTAATTGAAGTTTACATAACCTAACAACAAGAGTTTTTTAAATATAAGTTATGAATAGACAACTTAATTTAGTTCATGATTACATAAAAATAAATACTCGCATTTCATCATAGATTACCCATTCTTGAGCTGGGGTTTAAAAGCAAATCCGTGCGGCGCGCAGAGCTACCATAACCATCCCATTTCATTTTAGTGGTTGGATGGTATTGTGGATTAGCTCAGAGAAAGAAAGCCGTGTGGCTAGTCATCTAATTACAAGACCATAACCACCATTTTCGTACTATATCATGGGATGGCCAAGATGGTACCCTCATATGAGAGAGACGCAAAATACCGTTTTTTTTTTTTTTGGACCTTGGACTACCAAATCAATCCCCGAGGAACCAATCTTAGAACAAGTGCACAATCATGTCAATCCTTGGAAACGCAAGGCTCTGGTTTTGGAAAAAGATAATAAAGAAAGCTATTTTCTCTGTTCTGGTCGCCATGGAAAAAGGTGTGGGGGGATAGAGATGTGAGTGGGCAAACGATACCACAGTAGTGACGTAGATCAGAGATGTGAGTAAGTAATATAGTGAGTGCAACTTTTATATCAAATGCGAAAAAAATTCTCAGGACGAAGTGACAAGAGGACAAGGACAAGGACAATGACAATCTAGAACTAGAGAAAGATTCCAAGAAAGCAGGACAAGAGCTTGAGAGAGATTCCAAGAAAGCGGGACGAGACTGGGCAAGTAGCGTGAGATTCTTAATACGGAAAATCTTAGCTGTATAAGGTTCTCAAGTCAGCTCTCCTAGGTATATTTGTGGAATTACTTAGTTGATTCCTTAATCTTTCATTACCTTGGAGATGGTCATCAATGAAGTAGTTGAGGGGTATTTATACCAATGCCTCACATAACATTCTCTAGACCTCACATGGGAAGTGCTCGGATGCCAACTGTTGCCCACTACCGTTAGTTGTTGTTAGCTGTGAGCAACTATTGCCAATTGTGAGCAACTGTTGTCAATGGTCACCAGTTGTGGCCAACTGTTACCAATTGTCGTACTAGTGTCCAAAATAGGGAGTTAATTAAAAGAATTTCCTAGTTCTATAAGGTTTACAGAGTACCGGACACATATGTGAGATCATCTTTGAAATATTCGTTACATTAGCCACCAAGCTACAAGACCTTGAGGTCCCTGAGTGGGAGGATCAAGGCATGATAGACACGCCATAGTCGCACACTAGGCTTTAGAAGCCTCACAAGGCTTGCCCCCAAGTCCATTAGGTAACTACAAAAGAAAGAGTATTTAAGAGTGGCGTGCCTCTGAGAAACTAACGCACATTAAGAGAAGTAATGCGCTTCTTAGAGACTAACACATACTGAGAGTGGTGTCCTCCTTAGAGACTAACACATACTGAGAGTGGTGTGCTCTTAAGAGACTAACGCACACTAAGTAAGATATGTGACGTGTTTTTAAGAGACTGATACGCACTGAGAGTTCCATTGACTGAATATTAGGTACCCACAAAAGGGGAAAATAAATATGCGAGCAAGAATGAAATTTTTAATTTATACTATTCTTTACTCCCCCTTTATTCCCACCGATTTCCAAGAAAATTTTGATCTCAGATTTTTTAGCATGGGAGAAAAAAATGAGGAACTCTTTAGACCATTCACTGAAAACCCTTTGGTGGGTAAATAATCACTGCTGTGCAGTGATTCTGCAACTCTTTGGGATTCCAGTCATCTCACTTACCAAAATCCATATTTCAACCAATACTGAGTAGGATAAATCTTGATATGATGGTTAAAACTGGAACTATACCATGCTTCCACTAGGTAGATAACTGAAACTTTCTTGTGTCTTCAAAGTTGATTATAATGAAATAAGCTTGTACCTTTTTTTTTTTTTTGTTGTTAAAGGAAGTGGTATTCTAATTTTGCTAGATTAATTGACTTCTTATCCATGAATTAGCCCAAAAACTCCAAGAATCCCCGTAAACATAGTGAATTGAACTCAAGACTTTTAAACTTATGACATGTTCTTCAAGCTAACTTGCCCACCACCAAGCAAGACTTGTATGCATTAAATTGCTTTTTGAGGGCCACATACTTTTCTCTACATGAAATATAAATACAGACCTTGGTCTACAGAAATTTTCAAATGACAATACTGTCAAAACACCAGACACCAGCTCCCAATCAAGCACTAGTGGCTCACTGGCTGAGTGGAAGAACAGTGGGGTTTCACATCATCATGGTCATACACCTCGTACTATCAATTCAATTATTCAAGTGGGAACCCAGCTGTAAATACCCCCCCGTAATGGAAATGTCACTAACTTTGTTTCTTATGAATGATGAATTTATGCATGAATCCTGCAAGTTTATACAGAATGTTCCGCAGTACGAAAGGTAACCTGAAATCCCATCCAGTTCGATTTTGTATATTAATATTTTAGTTACATGAATTATTTTAAAAATACAAAAAAAGGAAGAATTGATAAGAGAGTTTTTTGGATTATGAGTGGCATAGTATCATTCTTCAACTGTTCCATTAGAGCATTTTAACAGGAAGCACTAGCAGATACTTCCAACTACAAACTCATTATTTCACTTGTTTCAATAGTTTACAAAATAAAGAAAAGAAATGAAATGAAAACTTCATGCTCTCATTTGATATACTATTTGTCAAAACACACCATCTGTTTACTTTTATATGTTGAACACAAAATGGATGAAGCAAGAGGAAACGGGAAAACTTGGAGGGTATGAGACTGTAAAACATAAGAGATGAAGTTGGACATCTCCTTATAACAATGTGACAGACAGAAAAGTTAGTCATATTGTGTTAAACCTTGAAAGCGCTGTAATTCGAGAAATAACCTTACTAGGAGATGCTATATCGCACCTTTTCTTGTTTCCGGATTAGGATCCCTGACACTCCACTTAACCATCTTTATGACAGCCACCTCAGCCACTACTTAGCTGGACCCGAGCACCCCTCTTTTTTGGACCCTATACATACCTATGCCATCTCCATTATCTTATTGTGTTTTCTGTTTTCCATTTCACATCTTAAACCTCTTCTGTTGGTTTTGGCGAACAGGTTCCGATGGCCTCTGCTACCGTGAGGAAAATCTTGTCCTCGCCAATAACATTTGTAAAATTGGATGCATGTAGCTTGTCAATCACCACTTGCCCGGGATTCGCCAGAACAAGCTGTGCAGCAACATGATTTGCATAAGGTAATTACATCAAGGCACATACTAATATAGTTTAAATTGTTTCTTAAGGTGTTAATGCTCCTTCCTCGTACAAATTTACAAAGTATACTTGAGAACATATGGCAGTAAAGTTCTAGGGATTTTGTTACCTGAACATCTCTCTTTTGGAGACTCCTGTGTAACTCTTCCAGAGCATGGATGCCGCTGGTGTCAATGTCGGTAACAGCTGGAAAGAACACAACATCATGAGCAAGTTTAAATGCAGAGATGCATACTATAGAATAGCATGCTTACAAGCAGCTATAAGGAATTTCAGTACCGGGTAAAAAACAACTTACGTGACATATCAGCAATCAAAAATTGAATTTTAGGTTGATATGCTGCTTTCAATTGCTCTTCCTCATCAGTCAACCACCTCAATATCCTGCAAGGAAGTTAATTTTGAGACTAGAGCTATTAGAACTTAACCGAATTTGAGAGTTCTTAGTATATCCATGATCCGTCCACAATTTTTCCAAAATAGTGAGCTCTCTTTGAGGAGCAAAAGTATCTTCAATAATAACCGTTGCACAAATTTTATGCACGAAATTTCTAAGCCAAAAATTATAGTAAGAAATTGCCTAGATACACGAATAGTATGTAGAAGGCTTGTTTTCTTTAGATTCAAAAGTTTAGAGAGAGAGAGAGAGAAATGCATTAGAGATAACAAGATAGAAAAGCATCCTTACCTCTCCTTGACATAGTTGGAGTTGGAAAAGTAGATTGCAGAATCAACTCTCACAATCAAAACACCTGGAACCTTGGTTGCTTCTGGATACTGCTGGATGTTCCTGTAGACAGTTGTACTGGGGATTCTCCCGAGAATTGCAGTCCGTGGCCGTGTAACTTGTAGGAGGATTTTAGCAAAGGATATTGAGACCTAACATAACATAAAGCAAAAGTGCATTCAAGTCAATTCACTAATCACTTTTAATTGACTCCTAGGAATTTACAAAAAATAAATATCTCAATCCTTACCGCAATTAAGAGGCCTATCTCAACAGAAACAAAAATCACACCAAAAAAGGCTCCCATGCAAGCAACAAAATCAAATTTATCGATCTTCCATATCAAAATCGCTGCCTCGAAGTCGATTAATCCGATGACTGCTGATATAATGATGGAAGCAAGAATGGCATTTGGGGTGTACTTAAAAAGGGGAGTGATAAATTCCAGGGTTAGAAATACAACGCAGGACATCACAATGTTAGAAACAGCAGTTTGGCAGCCGGCCATGTAATTTACTGCTGAACGAGAGAAGGAACCTGCAAGGGATGAGCAGATATTATGAATAACATAATAATAATCTTTTCAACTTGCATGCACTCTCCATGCATTAATCAGCGAGGGGTCTCATCAGTTTGATTGATATTGCTTCCATATTTAAAATGTGTTATTTATCAAAATTAGATATTGATATATCTCTGTGCTTCCTTCCCACCTGTTGCCACATAGCAGGAGGTCATGGAGCCAACAATATTCATTGTTCCTAGCGCCACCATTTCTTTGTTTCCATCAAGCTGATAGTCCTTCATGGAAGCAAATGTTCTTCCAATTGCTATGGCTTCCTGATAAGTTTCACCCCAACAAAACATATAAAAAAAAAAGAAAAGACATAAAAATCAAAGGAAGAAGAAAAAAAAGCCGGTTCAGATACAAGAAGTAGCAATCAAAATATTGATAATGCAAGGTGCAGAACAAAAACTGGCTTACTGTTAGTGCTATCATAGCAGCCACGACGCCAATCCTAAAACCTTTTAGGGCATATTCACCAGTGAAATATATTTCATTTACAGATGGAGGATTGATTCCTTTCTCTATATGCCTCACCTGCAAACGTTAAAAAAAAAATTACTCTGAAAGTTCATAATATAGGAAAAGGTAAGTAACAAAAAAGAAGTACTTACAATTTGAACACCATGCCTCTCTGCATGAGTAATAAATACAAAAAAGGTGGACACAACAACTGAGATCAATGGAGCAATAGCAGGTACCCAAAACAATTTCTTGTTCTTCTTACCCTGTTCATCAAATCATGTGAGAATCCAGAAATACTTTGCAGTCCTATTATATTTCCAGAAACTCAGATGAATAGGGACTCTTACAATGTACTTAGCAAATAGAAGAAAAGCCAGAAAGGTTGCTCCAATAGCTATTGTCTGCCAGTTCCACTGCAAAATGTTGTGAATATGAGACTCTACAACTTAGGATTGAAAACAGAGGTAGATTTGGGTATGGGGTTCTTGATGTGGCAAGCAAGAGATTACAGCCCCTTAGAGTAGAGAGAGAGAGAGAGAGAGAGAGAGAGGGAGGGAGAGAGCTTACTCCGTGATGGACTGAGCCCCATACTGATTTCATTACAGAAACAATATCAGATTTCTTTGTAAAATTCTTGATGCCAAGAAAACCTTTAAGCTGTTGAAGAGCAATTGTAATGGCCGCTCCACCCATAAAACCAACAATTGCAGCATGGGATAGGAAGTCAATTAAGAAACCCAATCTGATAACAAACAAAACCACCATCATAATATAAAAGAGGACTAAAAGAAACCAGAAGCCTTCAAATGGTTGGAAACAAGAAGATGAACAATGTAAAAGGTAAAAAACATTAAGGATGTCTGTTGTGATTGAGACTTAGAGGTATCCAAGTGAAGGCATGTCTTAAATTACCTGAGACACCCAAGGGTGGCTTGGGTGATCCCAGCAAAAAAAGTAGCCGTAAATGCAAGTCGCCGATATTCAACTGCATTTGTAGTGGGATCAATCTCATTCTGAAGCAAAGTCCCCAACAAAAGAGACACCACAGCCACCGGTCCTATGGCTATATCTCGTGAACTACCCATGAAGGCATAAATCAACGGTGGGACAAAGCTGGAATCTGTAAGAGTTTGTTTGGGGGGGGGGGGGGGGGGGGAGGAAGGAAACATTCTCAGCAAAAAACCTTACAGAGGGTAATAAGGAAATGCAAGCTCTTGATGCAGTAAGACAATGCAAATTCTTGGTAACTAGCATGAGAACTTACACAGCCCATACTGTGGATCCAAATTTGCAAGCTTTGCATACCCGATATCCTGTTTTACAAGTTAATGAATTGTTAGAAATGTTTAAATGTGGGAAAAAAATCTTCTTTTCTTTAAATATATTTAATATTCCTTACACTATCTAATGTACCTGAGGAATGCAGAGGCTAGCAATAGTGAGCCCAGCAATGAGATCCCCTCTAAATTTTGTAAGACTGTAACTTTGTCCCCATTTAAAAATGGGGAAGATAGCCTGTACTGCCTAGAATGAATTTTTGAGACCCAGATTGATCTTTAAAGGGACGCAGAGGGTCATCTGCAAATAACGTTTCTTTCACGATGGCTGTGAACTCTTTGAAGAGGTTTTGCTTAGGGGGAACTCCCACCTTGTGAATGTTAGACAGATTTTGTGTCCGATGTTGTGAGGATGACAAGCTTCTGATATCCATCTCTTTCATTTCTGCCTCCTCGTCAGTGTAATGACCCACCTGAAGACATGGGCAACAGGTTCACCTGTAATGCAGAAAATGAAATAGATTGTTATAATCAGAAAGAACATAACGCTGGTTTCAAGATTAAGCTAATTAATGGAGCAAAAGCTTATAATACTGCACCATAAAAGGATGAATAATGTTACTTTCTACACGCAAAATATGGTTATCATAATGTTCTAATGTTCAAGAACACAGACTCCCATTGAGCTAATAGTTCTTAATTTTGCCAGAGGAAAATCATATTCATCTCAAAAGTTGACTATGATTAGAACCCTGAAATTAACATAATACTATAATTCATTGAAAAGTGATAGTTGTAGAAAGTAAAGCTAGCTAACCGTGAGCAAGTGAACTGAAACCAAGTAAAAAGAGGATTGGATGACTAATGCTTCAAGATTGCAAAGCTTTCTTTGACATTGAATGAGCTTGGGAAGATCATTCTTATATAAATTCCCAAGTAAATTACAGGTCAAACTGTCCAAGCTGGAAGAAAGGATTAACAAAAGCCATAAGGTAATGCACCTGGATCTCTTTCTTGTAATGTACACAATTGATTAAGAACAGTAGAGTTTTAAAATAAGAATAATCAACTCATGGATTATTCAACAATCAGTGATTGCTGTGAGCAAGTGATCATCTCTTCCACGATTGGGCCTCTAGAGCAGAATATAGAGTTTGAGGAGGTGTTGACTTGGTAGACAGGCGACACGTAGAGCATCTATAAATAAAATAATCATATAGCTAGCAACCCTTTTCATTTTCTAATTTCTTGTAGTGTGACTATCAGAGAAGTTCACAAAAAGGATTTCAAACTTTGCTAATAAGGGTGATGTTGCTCAAATCTTCGGAGTTGATTTTAAGTAAAAAGTGGAAATCATCTTGGTCCATCAGAAGTGGCCACTAGTAAGAGCATTTTCAGTTTTAAGTGATGTCTTATGTGAAACATTAGGGTATCTCTAATGTCTTATTAATGGCCCCATTTTGATGTAAACTTCTGTTTTAGTACCCTTGTGGTTGGTTTGCTTTTCACCTGATCAATTCACAGTTTATAGATTGCCAAACAAACAAACTATCTGTTCGATAAAACTACGCAACTTTACAATTTTAGCATAATATGTAATGTAATGTTAAAAAAAAAAAAAGCAACCAAGCATATGGGGCTAAGTAAACAGAGTCATGCAGCTTATGATAATTCCCAAAAAGGAGTATATAATTTTCATAGAAGTCCCAACCCCTTTCAAAAACCCTAAAAGCCAACTTGACTTGATCAATTAAACACACCATATATAATTGTTACATTATTATATCAATAACAAAACTATATTATCTATGTTTGTTCCACCTACATTGTTCCAAAATTAAAAAAAAAAAGTAAATAAAAATGTAAGAGAGAACATAGAAAAAAAAACACATAAAAAATCTTTCAATCTCTTTCAGTACTACTAACATAGTATAATGGAAAGAAAGTTAATAAAATCAATCCAAACCCAGAAATTTAATCAACTTTTCAATAAGTGGGTCTACTACAATTTGCATGTTTTTTTTTAAAGAATAAAGGCCAAAAATAAAGTCCATATCTCACCACCTTGATATGCCTTTCATGAATGCCATTGATAGTGGATGGGATATCTTGACATCTTCAAAAAGGTCCTCCTTTTCATGATTCAACTGTATGCAAGAGGAGGGAAAATTAAGATAATACAAAAAAGTTTAAAAGAATTATTAAAAAAGAAACTTCAATTCAGTTACCATCATCCTTTTTTGTTCGCCAAACCTGATGGTCCTCATCTTTCAGGAATATATATATCTATATATGTATATATGGAAAGAGAATCAGGGAACTGGGGACCCAAATCCGGTCCCGATTCAATGTATCAGAGAAATTTCAGCCACATTTCTAGGTGTTGTTTTATGAGAGATAACTTTTCCAACTGTTATGATAACAACGAGGAAAAAATAAAGGGGCCGTGGCTAAAAGAAAAACAATTTGTGTTTCTCAAACACAAAAGGTAGAAATGCTCTGTTTGGTTGCCGAGAAAATTTAAGATAAACATCTCGGTAATCAAACTGAGGATACGAGAAGATAAACGGACAGACCGTGATGGCTTACACTTTTTTCAGAATCTGCAAAAGACAAGAAAATCTTAAAACATTTTGACAAAAATCTAACATTACTAAGAAACTGAGATTCGTCAGTGGCGCGAGCGGCTGATGATGTTTATCTTTGCCAACCATCGTATACTTTTTGTGCTGCGTTGAATGGTCGTGAGGAAGCGGTATTTACGGATCTGCCATTGTCCGCGTGTTGTGGAAAGGTCAAAGAAACGACTTCGTTCGTGAATCCGGTTCTGTGGGCCCATTAGAGTGGTGACATCATTGCGGACGTTGGGCAAATTGAATCTGGACTTTTAAACATCCAGGTTCACTTAAGGAGTGTTTGGTTTTTCCAAATTTTGTACGCTGAAATTTCCACAGACGAAAGTCTCGATTGAGGGAATTCACTAGGGTCGGTCCTACGATAATCAAGGTGTAGTTTAGGGGAGATGCCGGTCAATCTTTATTTATTTTTTATTTTTTGAAAAACAACAAATATTTTCTTAAAATAACCATCTCTGCGTGTCATGTTGGCCTGTCATTCGTAGCCCATGGCTCCCGAGCATGACACAGCTCGTGAACGTCACCCGACATGGCCCATGGTTTGAGCCCGATACTGTTTGGCCCGACTCGTTTGACCTATTTGCAAAATTCCCCCTTTTTTTATTTTAAAACTATTTTTTTTTACCCCTTTATCCCTCCTACAGTCATATTAATGACTTGTTTCAGAGGTCTTATTAGAAAATTGATGTAATTAATCATTTTTGCACCTCCAAATTAATGGCTAGCTTAAGGGTTTTTTTTTGGATAATTAGCTTGAGGGGCATTTTAAGAAAGTTAATAAAATGAACTATTTTATCCCTCTCAACAATTATATAACGAATAATTTTTAAGGGCATAATTGAATTTCACTTATTAATTTTTTAAAATAATGCAAATCCCATTTCATTTTTCTTCATCAATTTACTCACATTATCTCTATTTTGATGCTAGACGAGAGAATGAATTTGTTAGTATTAGACATATGAGACGGCCTCATGTGCATGAAAGATTGGGAAGATGCAAGACTTTGGCTTTAAAATTGAGGGATGATGTAACTAAAATTTTTTCAAACTTAAATGTAGAATCATCATAAATATATTCATTGTAATAAATTAATCAATAAATGAATAAAAAAATTGACATTGTAATGCAATTAGAAAGACCTACGTAAGGTTTGATCTTGAAATGGTACATATGTAGTCTAGTAATTAAAACAAATGAGATGCAACTATAAAAGAATTCATTTGTAATTGAATTTATTTTTTAATAAAATGTTAATGTTTCTTTTTTATTTTGTTGAAAATTATTATTATTTTGTATTTATTTAATTAAATACTAACTAATGACTATTATGTAACAATTTTGAAAAAAAAAAATTAACTAACATAAAATTTAAAAAAATTAAGCAAAGAAAAAAAACTAACTAACAATTAACAAAATAATATATTATAAAGTTATAACGTCTTAAAAATTAACAACTTAAAAAAAAGTTAAAAAAATATCTAGAGCCTCTCATTATTGGAGTAGGTGATAAACCCCATAAATTGGAGTGAACGAAATCAAAAGGTTCAATAAAACATACTCACTTTAGTAAAAGGTAAAATAACTTGTTTAGCAAGCTGATTTAGCAAATAATTAAAAGACTAATCACTAATTGAACCTAAGAGACCATTAGAAATCAAGGGGCGAAGCCTACTAAAAGAAACATGACCCAGACAAGAGTGTCGTAGGTGAAAAGAATGACTGGATGAGGTGGAAGTTACAAACTGAAACAAAATAATGGGAAGGATATGAAGCGAGGTGAGTTCAAGTATTCTTCCAAATTTTTCATGTCTGTGAGTCATGCTCGTAACAACTAAAGGTTGAAAAATGTAAGTCAAAACCAAGTTTATATAATTGGCCGGCCAATATAAATAAGATTGGGGGTATGGTTAGGAATAAGATAGGTACGTATGAGGAAGTGACAAGGTGGAGTTAGAAACATGTCATATATGACTAAGATTCATTTGTGATCCATTAGCAGTATAAATAGGAAGAGCGCACATGAGAATCAGAGATTTTGGAAGAAAATAGGGTAGAGTTAGAGGTTATGTGATTGAAACATGCAGAATTAAAAAAATGAACATAATTAATGAAGTATGGAAGTGGCAGAAAAAGAACTAAAATTAGTGAGAACTTGTTTTTGAGGATGGCATCAAAATTAGTGACGAGAATGGATGGAGTATGAAAACCCTCAGCAGTGGATTGAGATGCAGATTGACTACTATGATTGCAATGGTTTCTTCAAGAAAAGTTGTACCGGATTGTTTGCTAAAATTGCGAGGACATCATTTAGATAGAAGCTTTTGGCAAAATTTGCACACTCGGATACGGGAAACCCAATAGAATATTACCATACCCGAGACAATATTTGTAGAGTTCATGAATAAATCATATAGGCAGAGTTCTCTTGCGGTCCAAGCAGTCCATAGTATAGATAAAAATTGATACACTCGAGCAAAACTATATTGTCTGATGGCGTGGAAATATGGGGACACGTGGCTTCTGACGTGTTGGTACATATGGCAATTAACATGGCATATGTGACATTTTGTGTTGTTGATGTAGCATGGTTTAGGGCTGACGTGGTAGTCTTTAGGGCTAACGTGGCAACTCAGAGAGGAGAGATTGGCGTGTGGTTGGCGCATGAGGTGCATGCATATGGTTGACAGAATAAAACTTTTCCTAGAGCATGAGGGTGTGTGGGGGCACTTTTTGATGATCGGGCTTCTTGTGTTGGAATCATTCAGTGATGAGGAGTCGATATGTAAACTTGTTTTCGAAGAATGGGACTGGATGTTTTGGTCAGTGACCTATTGAACGTGAGGAGTTGATTTTGATGGTGGTATTGGTCATCATAGTGAAAAAAGACCGAGTGATAGCTTTAATACCATGTTAATTAGAGTTAGAAGAATGAAATGGAGAAAAGTGTAAGAAAAATTTATTAAGCTCTGTTTATCAAACAATTATACAATAGAGACATCTTTATACAGAAGAATCAAAAGTCACCAAAGAAAAAAGATTTGTGTAATGAAAGATTATCGGGAATATTATAATAAAAGTTTATATACGCAATTACATCCAAATTACTATTGCTACAAATTCAAATTACACCCTCCCTATTTTCACCTATTTTATGATAGGTAACTAAAAAAATGGAAAATTGTCCACATTATAATATTGTGCACTCGTAGCTTCAAAACAAATACTGACCTTGGTAAGAAAATGGATGGACGACCACTCTTCCACACAAAGTGACGACACAAAGGCAAGCATTCATGGTGATGATGACGTGAAGGCAAGCATCCATGGTGGTGATATACTCATTTGCTAGCCTCTACGTTTCGCTCAATCAATTTTAGAGAGAGCGACATGGATTTTGCGGTAGTGGACGAAGAATTTTGTTGTTGGAAGAGGGGGGGAGGAACATAGGGATTTTTACATTGACAAAAAGAATGTGCACGGTGAAAAGAGTTATTCATGGAAAAAATCGTCATTATAAAATAAAACTTAATGTTACATCATCTAATTTGGACTTGGTCTCCAATGAATAAAAAGTTAAAAAACTTTTTAAAATTAAAATTTTTAATTTGAACCTTATCTTATCAATACTTGTCATGACCCGAAATCCGGCCCATGCGGATTAAGGGATCGGGATCGGCCGCCGAGGCCTTTTTCAATGATCACAATACTTTCCTCATTCACATTTAATCAAACGCAGAAGAATAAAAAAATTTTTTTCTATTGCGAAAGCGTCAATATACAATTCAACATCAGTCATTCATATATATTCCATAGTGACTACAAAAGTACATGATATAATTTCTCAAAATCTACTGACGTCATATTCGATATACATTCCATAATTACCAAAATAACTACATCATGTCTAGCATAATCCTAATACAAAAAGGTTCATAGCTTTATAAGTTTCGGCTATCCTGACTAAACTTGCTATTTTCTTGCCAATATTTTTACCTAAAATATATTGGATAAAAATCCGTATGAGCTTAACAGCTTGTAAGTATTCCATAACATACCAAGGGTTTCAAAACTACTATATAATTCAATATTGAAATGTCAGTGATCATATATCATATGTTATCTTAAATTATAATAATCAAGATAATGGTATCAAATTCACTTCAATAAATCTCAATTCAATGATAATCATAAATCGATATTTAATAACATAGTTCGATAAATCAAAATCTTAGTTCGATAACATAATTCGATAAATCATAGTTCAATAACATAATTCGATAAATCATATTCAATCATGGTTCATGTTCAATATTCATATTTAAATTCATATATTTCATTTCTATGGCTAGCAAATTAGAACCTCGCTAATTGAGATTGATAGACTAGTTCGATATGCCGTATCACACCGGTTCACCACCAATATACCCCGTGGGTAGGGTTCAATAAGTCACAGCATATTCAATAGTGACCAATCATAGAAGAGTGTTCTATCCAAAGCATCAAAATCATATTCAAATCATATCCAAAATCAATAATCATCAATAGCAGTTTCAATTACTCAATCAAAGTTTCCTTATTTGGTATTTAGTTAAAACAGTTCGAACATTTATAAGAATATCATATAGCATTTGAGTATCTTACGAACACATTTTCTTAAGTCAAAGAAGACAATATAGTTATCAATAGATCATTCAAAATGTATAACAATATAGCTGTTTAACAAAGGTTATAAATAAAAAAATGATATCATATGTCGATACATCATAAATGAGTTCAATATTTATATCTATAATAAAATTCTACTTCAATATGGTATGAAACACTGACCTGAAATCCAAGGCTTTTACCCAAAAATCCTTTCTTTAGTTGAAGGTTCCTATAATCATATTTCAAAGTCTAGTTACATTCTATAATCACTCGATTTAATTATTACTTAAATCTCTTTCTATTCTAGTTACTTTTTCTTCGTATCCTTGTTAAGTCTTAATGGAGCATTAATTTCTAAAACTAGTTAATTTCATACATTAATATTTTAAGCATCTTATTTGGTAAAACAGATTCTACTATTGAGTCCGGAATGTCGAAAAAAGTTGGTTTAGGCTTTTTACGGATTTCAATTTGGACTTCGGTACTAAAAAGGGTAAAACAATCATTCTATACTCTTACAGGTTTTTATTTTTCGGGGTCCTATTTTGAAAAACGGATCCCACCATTGGGTCCAGAATGTTTGAAATAGTTAAAATACACTATTCATATGTTTTATTTGGATATCGGATAATTTTACCATTATTAATTAATTTTATCAATTTAATTAATTAATTTTTATATTAAAAATATATTAATTCCATATATGTGCATATGTGATTGGCATGACACAGTGGTAAGTGCTGCTCTTTTAATTCCCACGGCTTCCAGGTTCAAAACCCAGTTAGCCTCTTGTTTCTTAAATTTTCTTTTACAACTGATTTCTAATTATATAATAAATATATATCATGCCCCTTTGCTTACACATGGGTCAACTTGGCACAGTAGTTAGTGCGCCCCTTTCCATGTCACGGCTTCCAGGTTCAAAACCCAGATGCAGAGCCTCACTCCAATTTTTTTTTCTTTTAATTGAATCAGTTTGAAGCAGCCCAAACAGCAGCCCGTCACTGCGCCCAGCCTACTGCTGCACCCAGCCCAGGCCCGTGACCAGCCCAAGGCCCAACCCGCTTCCCTTCTTCTTCCCCCACGCATTTCCGGCCAAAAATCCAGCAGCTCCGGTCACCTTATCCGGCGATGGTGACCGGACTACTATATTTTTCATCCTTTTTCTTCATTTTTCTTCATCTTTTTAAAGCCTAAATTCACCTCTAATCATCCTAAAATGTGTTTTAAAATATTTAGATAGCATTTTAAGCATCAAAAACATCTTCAAACTCCAAATTTCTTAATCATCAACTTTTCGATAAACCCAAATATTTTCTTCATTTCTCAACCATTTTTCATGCGGTTTATTCCTACATGTTCCATTTTCTTCATAGAATTTAATGATGAAATTTTTTTTAAGCTTTAAGCAAGTTTATGAAAAATCCAGAAATAAATTATTTGAATCTACAGTAAATTTTCTTACCTTCTGTTTTATATTTCTAAATACCCCAGAGACCTTCAGCTTCTATTTTCTTTCATAAAAATTTACACACTTGGTGCATGTTATCTATATTAAATAGCCCAATGGCCGCTCCTTTCTCTCTCTCTTCCTTTCTCTTTCAGCTTTCCTCCTTTCTTGACTTTTTTTCTCTGTTCTATTTAATTTTTCTTTTTCTCGTTTCAGCTTTATATATATATTATACTAAAACGCACACTTCCTCACACAGTAGGCTGCCGACACAACCCACTACCCTTCACACCTTCTTATTCTTTCTTTTTAATTTTCCTTTATAATTATTTTACCTTATATATATATACTAATAATATACACACATACATATCTATATATATATATATGTGCATTCTTATATATTTATTTATTTCTTCCATAAATATATATGCATATTCTTATATACATACATATTATAGCATATTATAACGAACATATATATATATATATATTTATATATATACATATTACGAGTATATATATATATATACACGTATATTTATTTATTAATATATACACAAATATTTTATATATTTATTTGAATATAAATATGTGTACGTATATACGTATTTACGTATACACAGATTTTCGTGTAATGGGTTCTTTAACCGAATGATCTCGGTGTGCTCGGGTTATTTCATAGTCTAAATTAAACTATAAAATTTTAATCTCGTAATACGAGTCAATTTGATATTTTGGATCGGAGTATTACAATACTTATTTTAAAAAAATTTCAATAATTAATTACAAAAAAAAAAAAAAAATTCAACAAAAAAAAACCCATGTGTTGTTATCCAAAACATTAGGGTGCACAATTTTTTAGAGGTTGAAATTCAATTTGTTATGTTGTGTTTGAAATGAAATGCTTGTAAGGTCACAATCTCCAGTCTCCTCCTCAGCTTATCATCATGTGTGAGACCCCTCCACAAAAATTATTATGAACAATTGAAGCAAAAAGAAAAAAAAAAGTAGCTTTATATTACTCAATGAAACAAGGAAATGATCAATATGAGTTATACTTGTAGTCGCGTCACACACTCAAATAGAAAGAATCATTTTCAAATGTGTGGTCACACTCAAAAAGAATGAACCATTCATTTTCATCTTCTCTCCCTTCTAAGGTCACCACATTGTCCCACCTGTGACTGCAAATCAAATTGCATCATACAGTGGGGGCACTTTTTCATCTTCATCCTTTGCAATTTTGTTCAAGTTTAAAAAAAAAATGGAGAACTATAAAAAATAAAATAAAAACAATCACATAAGAGACATAAGATTTACTATTTTACCTAAAAAGTTTATGTCTATAAGTGAAGAATAGCAAAAAAATATCTACTATTAAATGATAAAGATTAATTATAAAAGGAAGTTACCAAACCTCTTTCTCTCTCTCTTTTGAGAATTACTACTTATATTAATTTCAAACCCTAAAAATACAAAATCGAGGTGAAACTGTCAAATCTATGAGTAAGTGTGTGATACACTACAAATTAATGGGTTTTCTCCCTCTAAGTGCCGCCTGACATTACAAGTGATCTTGTCGAAAATTCAAAAACTCCTATGGTCGTGTTTCAATTGGTAGGCTGCGAATAGGGTTTTGGTGCTCTCTGCTCCATGAACTAAGGTTAATAAAAAAACTCTCAACAGAGATGGAAGAAAATTAGGTTGAGTTGGGTGCAAATTGGTACAGAAATGTGGTGATCCACTCCACGTGCAACGGTTTGTTACATATGGTATCAGAGTTGGACTCCAGCCAGATGTGTGAAGTGTTAGTAATATATATATCAGTATTACTGTCAGAACAAAATTTAAATTGAAGAATAGAAACTGAAACTCAATACAAATCAATAGAACAGAAATGAAACACAATAAAAATAGAACCTGTTTGCAGAATACGGAATTGCAGAAATCAGAAACTGATAAAGTCTTGTCCAAGAATTCCCACAATTCTCTTGCAGTATTGAAGGCGCAATACACATTATACAATGTGTTATCCAAGCCATTTAGGATGTAGTTGCGGCACAAGAAATCAACATGTTTCTATGCTTCCACAGCGGCAACCACTTGCCGATCAGTTTCATTTTCCTTCAATGCGTGAGCATCCTCTCGAAAGAAACGGGCCAAATTCAAAGTGGTCAAGTAGAACAACATCTTTTGTTGCCATCTCTTGAAATCTGTCCCATTAAATTTTTTCGGCTTCTCTCCATGACTCACAGTCATTGGCGCCATAACAAGCGTTGGAGGAGGCACCACAGTAGGAGTAGGAGGAGGAGTATTGTCAGTGGCCATTACTGTCAAAATATTTCAGAATCAAATTATGTAATTGCAGGCAAATTCTGAGAATATATTTCTGCATAAACCAGAATTGACATATACAAACTGGATTTTAAGTTCTGTATTTTCTGAATTTCAAGTTCTGAATTTTAGAACTGAACTGAATCTTAAGTTCTGTAGTTTCAAGTTCTGAATTTCAAAACAGTAAAACAGAACTGTAGTTTCTGAATTTCAAGTTCTAAATTTCAGAATTGAATTTTAAGTTCTATATTTCAGAACTGAATTTTGTAGTTTCTGAATTTATTCTGAATTTCAGAACTGAATTTTAAGTTCTGTATTTCAGAACTGAATTTGAAGGTCTGTAAATTTCTGTATTTCAAGTTCTGAATTTAAGAACTAAAGTTTAAGGTCTGTAATACAAGTCTGTAGTTTCTGGTCTTCTAGTTTTGAACTTCAGATCTGTAGTTCCTGGTCTTCCAGTTCTGAATTTCAGAATAGCTACGTAAAATGAAGAAAATAAAGCTGATATATATATATAAATAAATTGTCTTAAGATTGTTAGTAATATATATATATATATATATATATATATTAAAGTTTTAGAGGCCCAACTCCCAATTAGCTCATCCTTAAAACCCAGGTGTTAAGGAGAGGTAGAGAAGGCCCTTATATATAGACCAGAGGAGCTAGAGACGGGCGATGTGGGACACTCCAACACGCCTCCTGGATTACATCGCGTGTCTCAGCGAATCCCAGATGGGCGCGCCCTGACTCCTCTAGCCCAAAGTTAGGCTCTGGCCTGGCTCTGATACCAAATTGAAATTTGGAGGCCCAACTCCCAATTAGCTCATCCTTAAAACCTAGGTGTTAAGAAGAGGTAAAGAGGGCCCTTATATACAGACCAGAGGAGCTAGAGACAGGCGATGTGGGACACTCCAACAATATATATATATATATATATATATATCAGTATTACTGTCAGAAAAGAATTTAAATTGAAGAACAGAAACTGAAACTCAATATAAATCAATAGAACAAAAATGAAACGCAATAAAAATAGAATCTGTTTGCAGAATACGGAATTGCAGAAATCAGAAACTAATCAAGTCTTGTGTTTGACACAATTTCCTTATGACAATTTATTGCCCTCGCAGTGGTGCTTCGAGTTCTTGGTAATATGTCTCACAGGATAAAATGATCTTCAACACAAAGGTAAGCACTTCCAATGTATTCTGTCGAACCAGAACTATGTAGAACTCTCTCTTCAAAATGAATATGAATATGATATGCAAATGAATTGAATTGAATTGATTGAATGCTTATGATCGTGTCCTATTTATAGACTCGCTCATGACTGTTTGGTACAGGCATGAACCTTGGGTCATGTCTGTTTATGGCGAACAGACACATTCGCAGTTTGTGGAGAAAATGTCCATTCAGTCAAACAACGCTTCCAAAACGACAGCGTTTTGGACTCCCAACGGTAACCATACGCACGTCGCAAAACGGCAACGTTTCAGAATTGGAAAATTTTAAATAAATTTTCTCTAAAAAGATATATACAAGCCCAAGCTCGGCCCCGCGGCGGCGCGCGCTTGGTGAACCAAGCATGTGCTAGGTCCTCTCCTTTCCACAAAACTGGGAATGCCCCTTGGGACCCAAACCCTACTCTAAGGTAGGTGTATATATACTCTTTAAAAGCTTTGTTCCCAACCTATGTGGGATACAAGCTTTTTCTTAAGCTTAAAGCTTTTGTTACCATTTTCAAGTGATGACTGTTTGGAGGCAATTTCTCATTCATTCCTTAATGGTTTTGAGCAACCCTAATATATAATCTTCATCTCCTCATGAAAGAGAACACATTCTTATGTGGACCCACCAAAATTAATTTGTAGGACCCACTGTAATTTTAGCTAAAAGATAGCTAATTTAATATACTCAAACCCATTTTTCCAACATAAAGATGGTTGCACGTCCGCCCATGAGGACATTGTGCTTATAGGAGACATCATAATGGGAAAGGATAATGGATCTCATATCGTCTGAAGAAGGAAAATGTGAATGACTTATTAGTAGGATTACAATTCTCCTTAGTACAATGCGTTTTAAAGTCGTGAGTGCAGAAAGTTTAAAGCGGACAATATTATGCCACATTCTATTGTGAACTAATAAAATAATAATTGTATAATGCACCTTTCGTTGGCCAAAAAAAAATCTAACACTTGCTACAAGTAGTGCATATATATATATATTATTGACCTGCTTACTCTAATACTATCTTAACAACTAATTTGTTTAAAAGATAAAGTTAATTAAAAGCAGTACTATAACTTATTTATATCAACAAAGCTACTTGCCCCTTGAGAGTGAAAGTGAATTCCCAAAAATCTCATCTAGCATGGTCTTTGGATGGATTCAGAGCATTGCAATTTTGAAGTGACTCAAAAGTATGCGTGTAATAACTAGCTGAGAGAGAGAAAATGCAGCTTTCGGGTGATAGGACAAGGGCTGCACATGGAGTATGGTATGGGTCAATTAACTGCAACAATTCGGAATCAAAATAGTGGGTCGGCCTTAGAAAGCAGGGTTGGGATTGAGGTGGGGTCTTTATCCAGGAGCACTATGTAAAGTGAGACCAGTTTCTATGGAGGACCTATTTGGATTTTGCTTGCACCATTGGGGACCATTAAACTGGACCAACCTCCTCCATACATGATACATGTACATATTTGGTCAAAAATTTTAGTGGGCTGAAGGCTATCCGAACACGCGTTGGTGCCGATTGATCAACACTTGGAGAGTGAAGAAGCTACATAGACTAGATTTTTAGTGAGACTATTGTCTCGAGGTATTTTTCAATGGGTTTAGACTATCATGTGACAGTATACCTACTAAAACGCTCGGTTGAAACATCACAAAAGAATAAGTGTTCAAAGAATGCGAAGTCATTGGTTCAATACTCCATGGGCTCCCTTTGCGCTACTTTTTTTGCGAGTAAAAATTTTTACAAAATAGTTGTGAAAGGAGGTCCCAATTAACGGTCCAACCACACAACCGAAGTTTGTACAAAATAATAGTGGAAGGAGGCCCCAATTTATGATCCAACCACACAACCGAAGACACAACCGAAGATTACGATTGGTGGGCCGGTTCGAGATCATAAAAAAGGGTGAATCACGGGTCAGTTCATTCAATAATTTTTCATCACCTGGGTCCTGCTAAAGTTTCAAAATCTTCCAAATCCTAACTACAAGAATATATCTGGTTTTAACTGTTGGCATGGTGTCCAAACTGAGTTTGGTAGACAGACCTACAGGTAGTGGCCAATTCTGAAAATTTAGGCTGAGGATGAACGGAAAAATATCTATACTTGATTGAGTTTTAGTGGGTTATGTCAAAATTTTGGAGGTTAATGAATGCTTTATTTTTTTTAACAAAAAAAAGAGAAGATTTTTTGCATAATTTATGTAAGATGTGATGCCCATGATCATGATGGGAAGACTTAGGCAGACCTCAATACAAGTCAAAGGTGCATTCCTTTGAAGACTATGAAGTCTAGATAAACAAAGAAAAAGCTCCCCTGGCCATGCCATGTTGTCACTCATGCGTATATGCAAGTGTGCCCAGCCCTAGTGTGTTTCTCGCCCGGTGCCTCCCCGTTTGGAGAGACTTTATTGCAAGAAAAGCAAGTCCCATTACATGTGGATCCCCAATGTGGTAGGTCTCATTTCCCATCATAGATGGAGTCTCCCCATTTCAAACCAAATGGAGAGAAACCAAATTCATACCCAACATATATACATGCAATTTTTGGCATGGTTGCTGTGAGATTATTGCTTGCCCCAAAAATTTAAGATATTAAAAAATTAACCTCACAATGTATATTAAGATAACACTTTCATTCACGTATGACTCCATGTTGCACGTGGAGAATAAAGAGAATGTGGAGAGATGATATCTTAACGTAACATAGTACAAAAATGAATCATAACGTAAGAAGATAAGTGATTGCAACTCTTACATCCAAAAGATTTTTTATAATCAGAATTCTGCTACTATATTTAAGGTCACCAATTACTTCAAAAGTTAAAGTTGTTAAAAAAATGAATTCAACAATATATATATATATATATATGTAATTAAGTAATAATTGTTATTGAATAATTTACAGGGTCTCTACTTTTAAAGCTTTTATGAAGAAGCAACATCATAAACTTGAATTTTAGCTTCTAACGAGCTCTCCAAACAAACCTTCATCTATTAATTAAGCACTAGTCTAATAACTTTGGCTTGGGAAATCAGAACACTGCATAAAATTGTCACAAAAATATTCTCTCCGTCTCTTTAGGTTCCATTTAAAAAGAAAATTTTAAATTTTATATATCTCTAAGGTTAATAAAAGTTTAACTTTATAAATATACCTCAAATTTTTATGTACCAATAGTATAATCAACTTAGCTAAGATTAATAAAAATCTAATTCTATAAAAAAGACTCCATAAAGGTTCATGAAAAAAAAAATTAATTCTATTAATTGAGCCAATCTATTTAGATAAAAAAGAAAATTATATAAAAACTCTATTATTAAAATTTTATTCAATATATAATTCTCTTTTGTTGAAAAATAATTAAATTTTATATTACAAAATTAAATATAATATATATAGAAAATAAAGTGAAAAATTACACTAATATTAAAATAGGTCTCAGAGTTTTTATTTTATTACTATAGGCTTCCGACTATATACAGCCAACCTTGTTTTTCTGTTGGCGCAGTTAGATAGATCTTTCAAATTATCAAATTTAGATTTTTACCTATAGATATTTCATCTTATCTAATCATTTTTTTAATCTTATCTAATCAGTTCTTTCGGATTACTGGTCAATTTACTCTTTTTACCTTCCAACTTCCAGTTCCAAGAGACTGAATCATTGGGGTACGTATAAGGATAGCTGTGTATATAGATCAGATCGTTCTTGGGCATCCTTGATTCGTTTATCCCATCTTTTCTTGAAGGTGTTATAAATAATTTATTGCTAAGTGACTCTTGACTGAGTTCATAGGGACAGCAACTGTTGTATAATAGACCAGACTCCAATGGCAGTGGAGCACTAACTTTGTTTTGGTGCATTTTGGTTGTCATCAAAACTTAAAGTCACTTTCTTATAGCTTATCCTGTGTATTTATACTTTCTAGAACTACATGGGTTTCACCTTATGAATTATGAGAAGTCAGAAAACCAAATTTAAAATACCTCAAGGTATGGGGTTTGTTTAACTAGATTCAAAAAGAATAAAATTAGAATCAAGAGGTATGAAAAGAGTTTTTGTACAATATGTGCTATAAATTTTCAAGCCTATAGATTTTTGGATTTTGAATTTTAATTGTAGAAGAAGATGATACAAAGACATTTAATAAAGATATGGATTCAAAGATGTTAATTTTTGGAAAAAGAGAATTACTGATGAAATAGACTCAATTAATGTTAACAAAAAAATACCTGAGTTTTAGTTAATTTGTCTCTTCAATGTAAATCTAGGGGATATTGTAAGTGGGTATTTAAAAGAAAGTTCAATATAGATTATTTATGTGAATCTTTAATGTTAGGTTGCAAAAGACTTAAAGATGCTAATTGGTAGCCAAAAGATTTAGTAAAAGAAAGGCATAATTTACTTCGTATGCGTAATTTGCACCCGCATATGTGTTGTATGTGATATAAATCATTTGGTCATCTTTTATTTGATTGAAATGAGAGAGATATAGGATTATACTTATTTCTGACTATTATAAATTCAGTATATAACTATCTAAAAGGTAATATATAAATTTAATTAAAATTTATGAATTTCTAGAAATTGTGCAATTGTTGACCCTTAATTGTCTCTAAATAAAAGGGTCGGGAATCACAAATAATAATAATTTTTCATCTTCACCCTTTTTTCTTTCTCACCAGTTAAATACACAATTTCCTACAAAAGTTATAAGAAAATCTTCAGAATTATTGTGTGAAGATGTTAGTAACGTTTTGGGTAAATTATATTTTTCACCCTTAAATTTTATTTTAATTCTTATCCTTTTAATTGTCAATTTCACATTCCAATTTTTAATTGCATTTGAATTTTATCATTCTGTCACAATTGATCATTTAATGTAGACAAAAAAAAGACTTTCTTTAAATTTATACGTCGTTCGCCTATGATCTTTTTCATTCACATTAAACGGTCAAATGTGACGAAATGATAAAATTGAAATGAGGTTAAAAATTTAAAAGTGAAATTGACAAAATTAAAATAATAGAGATTAAAGTGAGATTCGAAGTAAAATTTTAGAGTGTAATTTGTCTAACTTTTTTATATCACAAAAATGAATTGTTAGAATCCGACAACAAACTCTATCTAGTTTGGACAACTATTATCTTAAAATTATGTGTAACACATCTCAAATTAGGTTGCAAGAATTTTCTTATTTTTAATTAATTACGACGATCACACCCCATGAGAAAACGACTTCATGTGACAATCTCACTTAATAATTTTTTATTAAAAAAAATACTAGTGTCAGTCGCGAAGAAACGTCATTTGAGATTTAATTGGGACGTGTATTACATGCACGCATATGATCTTGCATAATATTAACATATACAATACAAAGACTAATCAAATTATGAGTATCTATCCTCACTACTGATTAATGCTAGTATTTCCCTTTTATTTAATTATGTTCTGCTGCACAACATTAATTAAAAATTACAAGAGATGTAGCTCACCGAAACAGTTTAAAAACTATGGATTCCCTAACATTAATGATACATAACGGAGGTAGCTTAAAAAGATGTAGCCTCACCCAAGCACTTAAAAAACCATTGGTTCATTGCCTACTGAGACCTTCAGCATGGAGGAGCTCCAGTTTGAGATGGAGGACACTAGACGCATGGAGAGACCTCAATGGGTTCTTAATTCTCCTGATCCACCTGGTTTATGGCATGAGCTCATCGGCACCGTAAAAGAGGCTCTTTTTCCTCATGGAAACAAGCTTTCTTCATCATCCACGAAGCAAGATCAATCAAGAGGCATTGTTTCATTCTTGCAAGGCCTGTTTCCAATCATTAGCTGGGGAAGGAATTACAAGGCATCAAAATTTAAGAATGACTTATTGGCAGGTTTAACTCTTGCCAGTCTCAGCATTCCTCAGGTATGTATATGCTCAAGTGACACTTGTATAAATAACATTTCTATGAATACTATATCTAATATGGTGAATGAATGTCTTGCAGAGTATTGGATATGCTAATTTAGCAAAATTAGATCCTCAGTATGGCCTATGTAAGTTGTTAAAATTAGTTTGATTACTCAAATTTTATGAACTGAACTGAACTGAATCAAATAATTCATTAAGGACTGGTAGTTCACATGTTATGAAAGAAACAGATTCATTTACTGAAATTACTCCCCTGCATCCATTTTTGATTTTGTGATTTGGGTCTGTTTTTAATTTAGACACAAGTGTAGTCCCACCTCTGATCTATGCTTTCATGGGGAGTTCAAGAGAGATAGCCATTGGACCGGTAGCTGTGGTTTCATTGCTGCTTTCCTCCATGATTCAGAAAATAGAAGATCCTATAGCTGATCCCATTGCCTACAGAAATCTTGTTTTCACGGTGACTTTTTTCGCCGGTACCTTCCAAGCTGTATTTGGATTATTAAGGTGGTTTTCCTTCTTAACTGGCTTCATTTTTTGGACTTGTATTTATACTTAAGCTGTCCTCCGAAACATGTAATATAATCGACTCAATGATATCGATCTGTAGGTTGGGCTTTCTTGTGGATTTTCTGTCACATGCTGCCATTGTTGGATTTATGGGAGGTGCAGCCATTGTCATTGGTCTTCAACAACTGAAGGGACTACTAGGGATTAGTCATTTCACCAACAAAACTGATGTGGTCTCTGTCTTGAAGGCTGTCTTCAGATCAGTTCACCATCCTGTAAGTATTGCTAACAGATTCATGTTCTAGGAAAATAAACTTACTGAAGAATCATCCATGTGTTTTTCACTTTCACTTTCCCTTTCTTTTTCTCTTTTTCTCTTTTTCCCTTTTTCCCTTTTTTTTTTATACTATTTTTTTTAATGTTCTAATGAATTTCTAACTTTTGGGCCTTTTTTTTTTTTTGACAGTGGTCTCCTCTGAATTTTGTCCTTGGTTGTTCATTCCTTATCTTCATCTTAATAACCAGGTTTATTGTAAGTAGTAGATTTATTGCATCCCTAATTTCAGACTAATTATCCAGTGAGACCATCACTCCATATCACTATCAGATGTGGCATGATTGTTTCTCACAAACTCTACAACTTACCTAAATTCATGAGAAAAATATTTATCATGAATCTGAAAAATTTTAAATTTTTGTTTGAAATAGTAACTTGGGATGACGGTTTCACTAAATAATTTCTAGTATTTTTATCATTTGGGTTATCTTTCCATTTCATTCATGAATCTTCATAACCCTGTCTTAACTGCAGGGCAGAAGGAACAAGAAACTCTTTTGGTTGCCAGCCATTGCTCCTCTTATATCAGTCATTTTGTCCACTTTGATAGTGTATCTGACCAAAGCTGATGAACATGGCGTCAAGATTGTAAAACACTTCAAAGGAGGCTTGAATCCAAGTTCAGCTCATCAATTACAATTCAACGGTCCACATGTTGGACAAGCTGCAAAAACTGGACTAATTTGTGCCATTATTGCTCTTACCGTCTGTCTCCCTCTTCCATCTTCTACACATTATTTTGAAAAATATGATGTAATCTTTCTTATGGAAAATTGAACCATTTGCCTCAGGAAGCCATTGCTGTCGGTCGATCTTTTGCTTCCATTAAAGGCTATCACATTGATGGGAACAAAGAAATGGTAGCTATGGGTTTCACCAACATTGCAGGATCTTTAACCTCTTGCTATGTAGCTACAGGTGAGCTTCTTTGGTAATTTCCTAATCTCTAGCTAATAGTTGTGGTACTAAGTGCATCTATCTGTCTAGCTGACAAAAATAGGTGATTAAATTGGTATACCAAACATTTCTCAGTTATATATATGTGTGTGTTAAAATTTTGATGGGCTTTGGTATAATATTTACAGGTTCATTCTCAAGAACTGCTGTAAATTTCAGCGCAGGCTGTGAAACTCTGGTGTCAAATATAGTTATGGCCATTACAGTGCTTATATCATTGGAATTGCTTACTAAGCTCTTGTACTTTACCCCCATTGCCATCCTTGCCTCAATCATCTTATCAGCTCTTCCTGGACTGATTGACATAAATGAAGCTTACAATATCTGGAAGGTTGACAAGCTAGACTTCCTTGCTTGTATTGGTGCCTTTTTCGGGGTCTTGTTTGCATCGGTGGAGATCGGTCTTCTAGCCGCGGTAATTTTTTTTTAATACAAATATTAAGAATCTAGATTATGAGAATTTATTTCATGAACTTGTCACATACATATGATAGTCTTTATGATTTTCATTGTATAGTAAATCTCACTTGAATCCTACAAAAATATTAACATCATGATTCATAAACGTGGAAAAATTTATTAATCTCGTGACTGGTGGATTTGGTTCCATGATAATTTGGCCACAGTATAATTAGTGGGTCCTTGATTTTTTTGTGTTACCTAGCCTCTAACTCAAGTCAACCATTTTTTATGTTTCCTGTTGTTTGCAACTTGTACCCACTACCACTTTTTGTCTTGCTATGTGGATGGGGAAGGAGCTTGTGAGTGCAGGCTTGACTTTTATATAATGCTGTATAATGTATATAATATTCATATCTCAGCAAGATTCTTCCAAAAATTTCTCAAATAAAAAGGGGTCCTGATTTGGGATCATGGAAAAATTATTCTATGAACTCATCACGTGCAGTGACGGTCTTTAAGATTTTAGCCGTGAATCCCATGTAAGCCTCATATTTTACACTCCTCTTTTTCGTTTCGCGCTTCCGTTGTTCATATTTTGCTCTCGCCTTGATAGAATATAAGTCAAGGAGGAAATTTGTCATTAGTTTCTTGTACTCTTGAGCCGACTCGCCCTAAATCAATTTGGGCATTTTTGTGGTATTTTGATTAGCACTTAGGCTTAGAAAACTCTTCTCTATGTTGGCCGATAGGTACACATTATTTAAGCTTGTTATGGAAGAAGTTGAAAAATGGCCCAGCGGCGTTGGGGTGCCAAAAATCTCATTCTGTGTTTCGATCGGCACTCAAGACCTAGTTTTTGCCTTTTTTTTTTTTTTTTGCATTTTAGAGTTTGGGAATACTATATATTGTATTTTTTCAAAGAGAAAAGTGGGAGAGAGCGATGAGAATAGTCCTGGGACATTTGTGTGAGGATTTTAATACCTCCATTTATATTCTTCATATTTGATAGTGAAATCATTTGTTGTGCCTCGCTTGTAAACATAGGCAACTTGTCGAACTACAAATATTAATTTAGTGTATTTTGTCTTGCTGTTTTGTTTGTTTTTGCATTTCTCTATTTTGTTTCTCACTTTCCTTACACAACACCATAAAATACTGACATCATAGAAACTGTCACACCATGTGAGGAGGTTATGGAATAATTTCTTCTATATATGATGAATCTCTTATAAACAATTACCAAAACAAGTATATAATCTAAATGGGAAGTAGTATTTTTCAATATATTAGCAAGAATTCCTCTATGTTGAAAGAATCTGATTGTTAAATTAAGCTAAGATTTTGTGCACTTCTATGGAACCATTTAAGGTTACACAATTCTGCACCTACTCTTCTATCTCAGATTCCGAATTTTTTTTTGTATATATATATTTGTTTACCACGCAAGTGCACACTAAAGCCACAAAAAAGAAAATTAACTTATAATCCGTAATTATGCCTTCAATAACATAATGGATAATTGCAGGTTGGGATCTCTTTTGGAAAAATAATACTAAATTCCATTAGACCAGGCACAGATGTACTGGGAAGACTTGAAGGAACAAACATCTTCTGTGACATCAATCAATATCCCATGGCCACTAAAATTCCAGGCATCTTGATAATCAGACTCAACTCTGGCTTACTTTGTTTTGCCAATGCCAATTTCATTAGAGAAAGGTATGTTTATTAGTGTGCACACACATGTCATGTGCAGGAGAGAGAGAAGTGCAATTTTATTCAACTCCAAGTTGCCAATGGTAACCTTTTCAGGATAATGAGGTGGGTGACAGAAAAGGATGAAACAGAAGAAAATACAAAGGGAAAGATTCGTTTGGTAATCCTTGACATGTCCAGTAAGTTCAATTATCTTATGGAAAATGCTATATATAACACATTTTCTTAATATATTTTCTAACTTTTAAATACAAATAAATGGTTTCGTATACATTTATTATAATAGATTTCATTACATTGTGTCTTGGAATGAACAAATGCATTGAGAAAATTTGTTATTAAAGCATTACTCTTGTCTTAAAGGGAAATTTTATATACAAATAAGCGGTTTCATGTGCATCACCAATAATTTAATATCACAAATGAGAATGCAAAATTTGGTACAAAGTATTACGCATGAGAAAATATGTTATGTATAATATCACTCTTATCATAAAAATTACTATATAAATCAGATATTCTTAATGTATTTCACATTTATTTATTTTAGTGGATCCCACTATATTATGTCTACAACTTAGAAAATGCATTGAGAATATCCGTGTGTACAATATCACTCTTTATCTTTATCTTATAAACAATGCTACATATAGTGGATTTTCTTCATGTATATTTTTACTCTTAGATACAAATAAGTTGTTTCACATACAATTATTATAATGGACCCCATTATAGTGTGTGAGAAAATACATTAAAAAATTCCACCCCAAGAGTATATGAGAAATTGCATTGAAAAAATCCGTTATGTGAAACATCAGTCTTTATCTTATTGATTCAACATTCATTCAAAACATATTGCTACAACTTTTGACCTCACATAGATTACTTTGATATCTCTTATGACAGATGTGATGAATATTGACACCTCAGGAATCCTCATGCTAGAAGAACTGCATAAGAAATTGGCGTCACAAGGCATAGAAGTAAGGCTATGATCATACTCCCTATTGAAATCTCAATCGTCATTTTGCTTTCTAAGCTCTTAAAAGGATATCTGTTTGTGATTTTGCAGTTAGCTGTGGCCAACCCAAGATGGCAAGTAATTCATAAGTTGAAAGTAGCCAAATTTGTAGATAAAATAGGGAAAGGGTGTGTTTTCCTCACTGTTAGTGAAGCTGTTGATGCATGTTTTGGTTCCAAAATGGTTGATCTTAGCCACTGTTGATGGCTTTTTGTGGGCTTAATCAAATTTCAGTCATATCATAAATCTGACTGACTCGCGAAAGCGTCTATATTTAAAGCATCTGTTTCATTTTATTTGTAAAGTAATGATAGATCTCTCATTTTTTTTTAACAAAAATAGAGTCCACTACTCACGAAACCCACCATAGGATCCCATCAATGGACCTCACCTTTGTCACCTTTGTCAAAAAGATGGGATAAAAGTAGGTTATGGCATGTGAGACATCTTGAAAATATCAAAAGAGGAGATTCAACCTTAATGTTTGCATATTAACTGGAGAGAATGGGTTTGACATATAATAGTATGAAAAAATATTGGGTAATCCTAGACCGATCTACTTCTAACAATGAGATCGATAGTCATATATATATATATATATATATATATATATGAATAATATACTCATACACATGTACTCACTAATTTCACCGTTAGGACTATAGTACTGAAGGAGTATTCAATATTTACTCATGAAGAACGTATTCTAAAATTAACTCGTGAAGAACGTATCCTAAAATTAAGAAATTGGTCAATAATAACAGGATATGTGAGTCTATTGTGATAAAATTGAAATAATATTCGAAATGTGAAATTTCTTGGTATAAAAAAATATTGAAAAGTGAGGAGAAAACCATCTGGTTGTAGTTTGAATGACAATTTTTTCTACTGAGCAGTTGTATACAAATCGAATAAGTCCTCCTAGCTGGATGAGATTCATCACTACTTTTTCACTAGACATCAAAATGGCCATTACTGTGTCATAACACCAGAGAGCTTATATAAATTGTATTTCGTGGCTAAACTCGATGTGTCAGATTGTAATATTACAATATCATTTGGGATGATTTTTTTTTTTATATTTTATTTTTGGGAAAAAAATTAAAAGAGATTGTTTTTACATATGTTAATATTTCTCTTAATTCAATAAAACTTTATTTTAATTATTTGTGCACAATTACATGAATCATGTCTCTTCATTCTCGTTTATTTAAGGTTATCTTTTCGGTTAAATCATATTTTATTAGAATTTGGATTATCTTCGCTCCATTTTTTTTCGGTCTCTTTCATTTCACTTTGTTCTCTCACATAGCATGTGACCCATCTTTAATAGTTAAATTTCTTTGTCTAAATAAAGAATTATTTTAAGGATAATATTTAGTTTTAAACTCGGTAGAAGAAACTTGTTCTTATCCAAATATGTGTTCCAATTACAATGGTCACATATATAATGTATATGTGTTCCAATTACAATGGTCATATTATTTATATAACTTATTAAAATATCAATATTATAATTTTACATCATTTAAAATGTAAATTTTAAAATGCATAATTTAAGAAAGCACCACATTTTTCTTAAAGTAAACCGGCCTTTATAAAAAAAAATAAAAAATAAAAAATAAAATAAAAAGGAAAATCGGAAGGAACCAATACAACCGACCGCAACTAAATCCAATTTTGGAGCGATAGAAAAGGAGACGTCGTTCGTAATCGAAAGCATAGGCCTGTTTGGAAGACGAGAAAATAATGGGGGCGGAAGAGCAGAAACAAGAAACAATTGAGGGGTCAAGGCCCAACCCTAACCCTAATCCCAATCCCATAACGGAGGCCCAGTTCCTCTCTTGGAAACGCCAGAAGGTACTTTCTTTCTTGATATTTTCGCTACATTCTTATGGTTTTCTATTTCCCACTTGTTCCCTTCCTTTTTTTTTTTGGGTAAGTCCCTTCTTGTTGTTTAAATACATCAAATAAGATTTTAACTTGGTTTTGACTTTTGAATTTGTTGTATTTTTTTGATAAGTTCAATTTCTTGTATTTCAATTCGTTATTCAGGATTGCAGTTGAGGAAGTGGGGTGTTATTTTGTCTTTCAATTTATTTGATTCGCCTAATTGATGCTGTGACTACATGTAGCTAATTCTTGGTGATATGTAATTAATGGGTTGTTACTTACCTCAATGTTGTGATTAGAACATTGGTGTTATTAAACTGAAACAAGCACTAGTAGTTGTAGTGATTAAGGAATAAAAAGCAATCTAATTGATGTCCGCTTTTACAAGAATGGAGGACTAAGATTTTCAGTATAATGTTGAAACTAAATTGAAAAATTAAGATTATAAGAAAAGATTTGTTGTGGTAGAACAAGAACAAAAGAAGTGCTCAGGGTTGCAAAAGTCATTTTGGAATTTGATACATCATTCAAGTTCGGGAATTGTGTAAGATTAAGATAATGAACGTTGTTTAGATAATTGATATTATTATACTAAAAATTTAAGAGCCATGAAGCAAATTTGTGCCTTATGTGAGATTATTTCTCTCATTACTCTGGCATTACTGGATTTGTTTGAAGAAAATAGGAAAGATCTTTTTCAGTGTCTTTTTTTTTTTTCAATCACAGGAAGGTATATTATTGAGTTTGAGAGCATTGATATGGTATATTTCTGAAAGCATATGTTGGAATTTTAGACTATTAAAATGGTTTAATTCTACTGAAAGGAGTTGAGACAAATTTTGTTGATGTCTTTGGGGCGTTGTAGTGTAGTTGAATTGTATTGATGAATTATGACCAGATCTAATGGTAAGTTTTTAAATCATACAACAGATTGGGTAATGAAAACCCAATTTTTGTTCTAAATCATAGCAACAGATTGGGTAATGCAAACCAAAATTCCAATATTTGAAATGGAAGTTTTCAACCACAATTTGTTTACTTCAGGAGTTAAGTCTTTAGTTAAGTATGAATTGACTAGTACTTTCAAGATACAGTCATGATTCAAAATGCACGAAGGTTGACTAACTTATTTCTACCTCTACTAGCTCGCCTAACATACATGGTTTTTCAAATTAGGCATTGGGTCTTTGATCAAGAAAAAGAAGGAATGAGTTTACTTTATAACCCCCCCCCCCCCCCATTCTTTCTGCAATTTATATGTGTAAATGGCATGTGTGTGTTTTTTTTTCCACAAGAATGCTTGAACCTCGGAGAATAAAGATGTCAGATATGTTGTGCGACTTCTCCAGTGTTCAGTATTCGTTGTTTGCACAATATTAGAATGTACCACTATTAGAGTTTCTCTAATGCACGTGTCAAATATCATGCCAATTTAAAAATTTGACAAGAAAGTAAAAAAGGTTGGTCCAATGGCATGCCAAAAAATGGCAGTGCCATTTCCTATGCCATATTTGGCATTGGAAGTAGCTAGAGCTATTTCAATGGATTGCAATTGTATGGGAGGTGGGTTCACATTTTGCCATGTTGTGTTAGTCGAGTTTGCAAAATAGAGAAGCTCTAAGGTGGGGTCCACGCTTGAACTATTTCACTTTTTTGTACTAGCTACACTTGTCTCATTTTGGTTGCTAGTTTCCAGCTGTATGGGAGGTAGGGTTTCACAATGTCATATGTTGTGTTAAAAAATAATATTTTAGTAGTAGTCAAAATTTGATATTTTTGTACTGTAGTAATGCCAAAGCATAGAATTGGCATGGATAAAATGACATTTAGCATTGGAGAAGCTCTTATATTGCCAAAATTTGATCCTGAGTAGGCATCTTATATCATGCCATAGTGCTGTGCTTGGCCCAATGAGTTGCCACCCAAATTACTTGAGCATTGAAGTGGTTTGACTTTTTGAATTAAAGAGAATGATACATGACAAGAATTTGGAAGGATAGTTGGTAAGTTAAGAGTTTAAGATATGGAAGGGCATGATAGAATACATGTATGCAGCATAAAGGGGGATACTTAAAAGTAGCACTTTGTTGTGAGTTGGCTTTGATCAACTACAAGCATGAAGTAATTGAGGTTGATGTTGCCACCTAATGTAACTACTTGGGATCTGGTTAAAGATAAGCTTCTTGTTTATACTTGTCCAAAAAAAAAAAAAGCTTATCGTTTTTGTAGGGATTTTGGGAGGTTTAAAGTTCTAGCTTGAAGCTGCCTCCCTTTTTGTAAATGTGCCCTCCTCAGTTGTTTTTTTTAATGAAATTCTTACTTAAAAAAGGATAACCTAATCATGGGATTCTTTGCACAGATTTTTTAGTCATGCTAAAGACAATATCTTATAAGAAGACGCTTGGAACCTTTCTTCTTTTCTTTTCTTTTTTCATTTCTTGTGTAGAAAAAAATGTTGGGCAGCCAATAGAAGCTGCCTCCTTTTTGTAAATGTGTTCACCTCCCCATAGACCTTTTTTTGTTTTTGTTTTGTTTTTTATAATGGAATTCTTACTTAAAAAAGAAGATAAACTAATCATGGGATTCTTTGCACATTTTTTTTTTTAAGTCATGCTAAAGACAATATTTTATAAGAAGACACTTGGAACCCTTTTTCTTTTCTTTTTTTTTCTTATGTAAAAAAAATGTTGGGCAGCCAAGAGAGAAAATGTTTATCATATAATTGTATTTAAAGATGAGGGTGCTATTCTAACATCAAATAATCTTTGAGGAAGAGGATTTCAGCTTCCAAGTAGGTGTTGTATGTACAAAGAGGAGGAAAAGACTGGTAGACCATCTTCTTGTCCATTGCAAGATTGTTAGAGATGCATGGAGTTTGATGTAGTTAGGTGATGTTGGCCAGTATTAGAGAGATTTTTTTTTGTTTTTTTCAGAGTGGAGGTGCAGCCGGATTAGGAAGGAATTGAGGATTTCTCAGGAGGATATCTCCCCTTCGTTTTTTGTGGTGCTTACAGAGGGAGCTGAACAAGAGGACTTTTGAAGGGATTGAGCTATCTCCTCGGTATTTTAAAGACAATTTTTTTTTTTTTGCAGTTACTTTGCTTTTGGATAAAAGGAATGTCCAATTTATTTAGATAGTTTTATAGAATTTTTGGCGATCTTAGACATTGATTGTTGTGGCCTTTTTCCTTCTTCTGTAATTATAGGTTTGCCATGCTCGGGCGCCTTATTTATAATGAATATGTCCTTTATTGATCCAAAAAAAGGAGGTTTAGAAAATTCAATGAAGCTTTATTGGGTAAGGGGTTGTGGAAATTTGCTTGTGAGTTGATTGTCTACTGAGGAGAGTAGTCAATTAGGTAAGTGGTTGTGGGAATTTGCCCATCAAGTTGATTATTTTTTGAGGAGAGTAGTGGAATGGAAATATGGATATGAGTGTTTTTGGGGGGGGGGGGATGAACTACGAGAGAGGTCAGAAGTTGATATAGGTAAGGCCTTTGGGAGGGTATCCGAAAGGGTTGAGGTGACTTCTCCAAGTATGTTGACTTTATTGCTTCCTTTATTCCTTTAGTGCCAAAGAAAGAAAGTGTTGGAAATATAAAGGACTTCCAAAATTAGGGGTCTAATGACTAAGTTTATTTCAGTGAGTCAGAATGCTTTTGTGGGGTGTGTGTGTGTGTGTGTGTGTGTGTGTAGGGATATTAGATACAGTTTTGGTAGCAAATGATTGCATTGATTCCAAAAGGAAGTCTCATAATGAGGGGCTTTGTGCAAGCTAGATATAACTAAAGCTGGAGGATCTGAAGGAGAACAGAAAGCTGGAGGTGTCTGAGTGGGTTATGAAATAAATTAAAGGGGTGAGCAAATACTTGGGGGTCTCTTTTCAAGGGTATGAGGGGGATGTAATGCACTTATTTAGGGAAATAGAGAGAAGGAACAAACATGGGAAGCTAACTGTTAATCCGGAGAAGAAAGAATCAGAGTAAGAAATGTCGGCTAGAAGGTTGAGATGGGAATTGCAAAAGCTAACATGTACAATTAATTATGATGGGAAGAGGGAGGCGATGAAGATGACTGGTGGAGAAGGAAAGGAGCTGATTTCAAGGGGTGCTCGATGTTAAAAATCTTATCATGGAATTTAGGGGTCTAAATGACCTGGATAAGAGATCAGTGGTGAAAGGGGTGTTATCAAAATGGAAACCTTCAATAGTATGTTTGCAGGAGACTAAGGTAGAGGAAGTTAATGCAGCTTTTGTTGGAAGCCTCAGGCATAGTAGATGGGGGGAATGGAGATTTTTGGCTGCACAAGGCAAGTCTGTTGGCATTTTGATGATGTGGGATTTGAGGAGCATTACAGTGATGGACCATTGGGAAGGAAAGTTCTCTTTATCTTGTCATTTCAGGCTACTGTTAGGGGGATTCTCGTGGATATTTTCTGGCCCTATTTTTTTTTTTTTTGGGGGGGGGGTGTTGATTTTTGGAAATCTTTTCAAAAAAGCCCGTACAGTACTTTTGTGTTTACGGGCTAAAGTTTTAGCACAAGAAAGTCGAAGTATATACTTTATTCGATACAAATTCTTTTTTTTTGAGGATCCGCTATGATAATGAGAAAGATTTCTGCATATACGCCCGAATTGGTCAATAATATCAGAATCTGATAAATCAGCCCATACCGGCTTACTAATGGGATGCCCTAATACGTTACAAAATTTCGCTTTAACCAATGATCTAATCAGAGGAATAATTGGAACTATGGTATCGAACTTTTTAATACCATTATCTATTAATAATGAATTTTCTAGCATTTGACTCCGTACCATTGAGGGGTTTAGTCGCACACTTGAAAGATAGCCCAGAAAGCCGAGGGAATGATTGCATAATTGGTTTATAGAGATCTTTCCTGGTTGAGACCACACGTAAAAATGACATTGGCTTCCATTTATTCATCAAAAGAGACGTCCCCTTTGAAGCCAGAATTGATTTTCCTTGATATCTAACGTAATGTATGAAAGGATCCTTGAACAACCATAGGATAGCCCGAAAATCCTTAGCAAAGACTTCTACACAATGTTCTATTTTTTCATAGAAATATATTCGTTCAAGAAGGGCTCCAGAAGATGTTGATCGTAAATGAGAAGACTGGTTACGGAGAAAGACGAAGATAGATTCGTATTCATATAGATGAGAATTATATAGGAAGTTAATGTAGCTTTTGTTGGAAGCCTCTGGGGTAGTAGATGGTTGGAATGGAGATTTTTAGCTGCACGGGGTAAGATTGGTGGCATTTTGATGATGTGGGATTCCAGGAGCATTATAATGTTGGACCATTGGGAAGGAAAGTACTCTTTTATCTTATCATTTTAGGCTGCTATTGGGAGAAAGGGGGGGAGGGAAAATGATGAAAGTCATGAGGGATTTCTTTGCTTTTATCGATCGAAATAACTTGGTGGATCTTCCTTTGGAAGGGGGCAAGTTCACATGGATTAGTGGGAGGGTTTATCTAGTTATTTCTCGTTTGAATAGGGTTTCTTGTGTCTACTGGTTGGGTGGATAAGTTTCCTAGTTGTACCCAGTCTTGTCTTCTTAAGCCTGTATCAAATCATCCTCCTCTCATGTTGGATTGTGGAGGAGTAAAATGGAGGGAAGCCTTTTCCAGGTTTCCGGTTCAAGAATATGTGGTTGAAAGCACTGGGCTTTAGGAACAAGGTGGCTATGTGGTGGCAGGGGTACAGTCTTTCAGGGGGTCCGCCTTTTGTTTTGGCAAAGAAATTGAAACTTCTAAAGAAGACTCGAAGAGATTGAATGAAGAGGAGTTCGGAAATGTTCAAATAAAGAAAGATGAAATCTTAATGGAAATTCAATAGTTTGATATGAGAGAGCAAAGTCAATCCTTGACTGAGGAGGAGAAGATGCGCATGGAAGGTTTAAAAGGAGAATTGGGATGGGTATTAAAACTGGTAGAAATCTCTTGGTGGTAGAAGTTTAGGGTTCTACGAGTAAAGGTGGGAGACAGAGATACCAAAATTTTCATAGGGTGGCTAATTCTCATAAAAGAGGAATATAATTGTTTCAGTTTTATTTAGGGAGAGGAGATTAGAGGAGATGCAGGAAGGAATTGCTGATTTTTACTGTGGCTTATATAAAGAAACCCAAGCTTGGAGACCGAATTTAGAGGGGATGGAGTTTAGTGTTATCTCTAAGGAAGAAGCAACCAAATCGGAAAGACTATTTGAGATGGAAGTGGTTGTGGCTTTGAAGTTTTGCAATGGGGATAAGCCTCTGGGTTCAAATGGTTTTACAAGCATTGTTGGCATTTTACAAGCATTGTTGGGGTGTAATACGAGGGGATGTGATGTGGTGTTTTCTTACTTCTATGAGGTGGGAGCCTTTGAGAGGAGTTTAAATGCCACATTTATAGCTTTAATTTTGAAGAAGGAAGGAGCGGTTAACATAAAGGATTTTAAACATGGTGGGGAGTATATACAAGCTAATGATTGAATTTCTATCTTTGAGATTGCGGGAAGTGATGGGTAAGATTATAACCTTTAGCCAAAATGCCTCTGTGGGAGTGAGGAAAATTATAGATGCAACCTTGATAGCAAACGAGTGTAGTTGATTTTTGATGGAAGAGGGGGGGGGGGGGGATGGGTGGTTTGGTATGTAAGTTGGACATATAAAAAGCTTATGATCATGTCAATTGGGGCATTATTTTATTTATATTGACTAAGATGGGGTTTGGGGGAAGGTGGCAAAGTTGGATGACGTCATGTATTTCGACAGTCTCTTTTTTAGTCCTCTTGAATGGTTCCCCGACTGGTTTTTTTTGCTTATTCCGTGGATTGAGATAAGGGGAATCCTCTCTTCTTTTTTTGTAACAATAATGGAGGCCTAAGAAGCACGGATACGAATACGGAATACAGATACTGATATGACATGGACACGGACTACGGACACGAAGACACGTTATTTCTCGAAAAAGTAAGACACTGGACACGTTAGGGACACGTTGAATATATATGAATTTTTTATATGACTATATAATAAAAACTTATTGTGATTACAATTAAATTTAGTATAAAAACACATAAATCACAAAAATATTATTAAGATATTAAAATAGCAAAGCCATTAAATAAAAATTAAAGGACTTCTTTATTTAATCATCAACATCTATGATTTAAGTGTTTGACACGTGTCTGGAAAGTGTCCGATAGTGTCGGTGTCCGACACTGGACACATGAGCCAAAATAAAGTGTCCGTGTTTCATAGATGGAGGCTATTAGTAGATTGTTGAGTAGAACGATGGTGGGGGTGGGATTTACTATGGAGTATAGGGAAGGTCATCGATGAGTGAGGTTTCTTATCTTTTATTTGCAGATGAGACCATTATCTTTTGTGATGTCGAGGAGAGACAGTTGAGATATTTAAGATGCATTTTGATTTGTTTTTAGGTGGTGTCAGGGTTGAGAGGTCAACTTTAGCAAAATCAAGTTAATTTTGGTTGGGGAAATTGGGGCGATGGTGGTGATGGCGTGGGGTTTGGGACGTGGAATGGGGTCCTTTCCTCCATTGTACTTAGGTTTGCCATTAGGTGCTCCTACAAATTTTGTTGTAGTTTAGGATTATGTTGTGGATAGGTTGGGTGCTCCCACACATTTTGCTGGATTTTGGGATTATGTTGTGGAGAGGTATCATCGGCATTTGGCAAGATGGAAAAGACAATGCTTATCCAAAGGAGGGAAGATCACACTCATCAAGAGTACTTTGAAAAATCTTCTAACGTATTATATCTCATTATTTCTTATGCCCCGCTAAAGTGGGGAAGAAATTGGAAAAAACTTAATGAGATTTTCTTTGGGACAGTAAGGAGGAGGAATAGAAGATTCATCTTGTGGGTTGGGATAAGGTGAAGCATCGACTCATGGGAGGAGTTTTGGTTTTTAAAAATTTGAACAAATTCAACCAAGCTCTTATGGGAAATGTTTGTGACGGTTTGTGATGGAAGACAATGTTTTGTTGAAGGACATAGTGGCTACAAAATATGGGTGTGGGGATAGGGGTTGGTTCACAAAGGAGGCGATGGAGGCATGTGGATGTAAGGTTTGGAAAGCTATTATGAAGGGGAAGGAGAAGTTTTTTAATTATGTTCGTTTTGATGTGGGGGATGGGATGAAGGTGAAATTTTGGGGAGATCCTTGCTGTGGAGATGTTCTGCTGAAAGAAAAATTTCCCATTCTTTTTTATATAGCTACTAACAAGGAAGCTTTGGTAGTCGATTGTGTTTCTTGGGTGGGAGGAAATAACTTGTGGAGCCCTTGTTTCAAAAGAAATTTTTTGATTGGGAAATAGGGGAGGTTAAGGAGTTAATGTTGAATTTTGAGTAGATTTGTGTTAAATGGGGAAAGGAAGGATGGATTGATTTGGAAATTGAACAGTTTCAAAAGTTCACTGTCCTATCTTATTATAAAAATTGGTGAGGAGGAGTTCACATAGAAGAAAATTTGGAGATCTAGAGTTCCAATCAAAGCTGCATTTTTTGCTTGGACGGCGGCAGCTTGGGTTCTATCTTGACCATGGGAAACCTTTGCAAAAAAGGATTTCATCTTCCGAGCCATTGTTGCATGTGCAAAGAGGAGGATGAGTTGGTGGATCATCTTTTTGTGCATTGCAAGATCGCGAGGGACGTGCAGAACATGATGCCTTTCTTTGTTCAGGATGTAGGTGGGTGTTGTCGGGAACGGTGAAGGAGCTTCTTTTGGGTTGGAGATGTTGCTGGATGGGGGAGGATAGGAGAATTGTTTGGTAAATGGCTTTCTTGTGCCTTTTGTAGTGTATTTGGAGGGAAAGAAATAGAAGGTTGTTTTATATTTTTAGGTTAAAGAGGAATACCTTTTGTATTTAGATACCCTTATTGATTTTTTGGGAGATTTTAGGCATTAATTTTTGTAGATGGTCCCCTTTTTGTAAAGTGGTGCCTTTCTCTAGCCATTGTTTATAATATAGTTTACATGCTTAGCAATCAAAAAAGAAGCGAGGTTGGTAAATTTGGTGTCTTACTTAGAGGAAGAGCAATTTGGTCACCTGGTTTTTATTGGGGCTTTAATGATTGGGAGATGAAGGAGATTGTGAATATGACGACAATCTTGTAGCGTTTCAACTTTCAAGCCCAATGAAGGCAGAGAGGATACTATAAGGTGGACAGTGTAAGGTAGCAACAAGTTCTTGGTTAGATTATTTTACAAGGAATTGGCTACTAGGGGTGTTGAGGATTTCTGTTGAAAGTTCATTTGGCATGCAAAAGCACCTGCCAGAGTGACTTGCAAGGCAATTTTGACAATAGACAAATTTCAATAGAGGGGCTTCACATTGGCTAATCATTGTTGCATGTGTAAATAGGAGGAAGAGTTTGTATACCACGTATTTTTGCATTGTATTGTGGAGAGGGATATGTGGAGCTTCCTATTTTCTTTTTTTGGGTGCACTTAGATCATGCTGGCTTTTGTTTGAGAGTTCTTGAGGAGTTGAAGTGGATGTCATGTAAGAAAAAGTATTAGGAGTGATTGGAATTTAGTGCAGCTTTGTCTTGTTTGGGTGTCTCTAGCTCGAAAAAAATGGGAGAATTTTTGAAGGAAAAGAAATGTCCCCTTCTGGATTAAAATATTTTTTTTCTCCAGATTGTTATACTTATGGGTAGTAGAGTCCTACGCTCTTAATGTGGATTCTTTTGTAGAGTTTTTAGAAAGTTCGAGCTCTAAATAGAGCCTCATTCTTTTCGTATATGTGTTTGCCTTCCTTGGGTGGTCTTTTAATATATAGCTATCATTTTTTTTTATTGCAGGGGAGGGTCTCCTTGCTGGAGTTTTCCCTGGCCTACTTTACCTCTAATAAGGAGTTGAGAAGCATTGGTATGGATACGAGGCACAGATATAAGATGACACGAATACATGGACATGACATTTCTCAAAAAAGTAGGATATAGATGTGTCTGGAATACATTGAATATATGTATTTTTTATATTTTTTATATGATCCTATAATTAAAATCTAATATTATTTCAATCAAAATTGGTATAAAAACACAAAAATCATGATAATATTATTAATACCAAAATAGAAAAGTCATGAAATAAAAATTCAAGAATTTCTTCATTTAATTATTAACATTAATGATTTAAGTTTCAAAACAAATTTGTTAACTACTACATACGTATGTATATATAAAGAAAAAAATGGAGGCCTTGAGTCGCTTTTTGTCTCGTGCGGAGGAGGTTGGTTTTATCAAAGGCTTTCAGGTGGGGGTCAGCAGCGGCGGTGGAGTTGATATTTCCCACCTGTTGTTTGCTGACGATTCCATCATTTTTTGTGACCCTTCTATCCGCCAGCTTCGCTTTGTCCGGTGCATTCTTAGTTGCTTTGAAGCTGTGTCCGGCCTGCGGATCAACCTTGCAAAAAGCAGCATTACACCGGTTGGGTCGATTCCTGATTTGGCTTTGTTGGCCAGCACTTTGGGTTGTAAGGTGGGTAGCTTTCCCTTGACTTACTTGGGTCTTCCTTTGGGCGCTTCCCCGCGTTCTATTGGAGTGTGGGATCCTGTAGTTGGAAAATTTCTTAGCAAACTGTCAGGTTGGAAAGCCCAACTCTTGTCTAAGGGAGGCAGACTCACCCTTGTCAAAAGCACCCTTGCCAATCTCATAACCTATTTCATGTCTCTGTTTCCTATTCCAAAAACTATGAGTAGGAGGCTTGAGAAGATCCAGAGAGATTTCTTATGGGGTCATGAAGGAGAGAGTAACAAGATTCACCTAGTTGCTTGGGACAAAATTAAGAAGCCGGTGTCTCAGGGGGGCCTAGGTGTAAAAGACTTAGGTACCTTCAATTCCGCCCTATTAGGGAAATGGTTATGGAGATTTGGAGAAAGAAATGGGGAGCTTTGGAGGGAGATCATCGTTGCTAAGAATGGGTGTGCTTCTGGAGGTTGGTGCTCAGGTAGAGTGGAGGGGTCAAGGGGATGTAGCCCCTGGGGTTACATTAGAGACGGATGGTCGATCTTCACGGTAAGATGCCGTTTTATCCTCGGTAATGGCGGGAGGGTGAAATTCTGGGATGATGACTGGACTGGGGACGGGTCGATGAGGGCGAAATTTCCTAGATTATACAGTCTGGCTAGCAATAAAGAGGCTTGGGCTAGTGAGTACTTGGAGAAAGCTGGGAACAAGCTTATTTGGGCTCCCAGTTTTAGGAGAGATTTTTTTGATTGGGAGCTTCAAGAGGTGGGCTCTTTTCTTTGTCATCTTAACGACTTCCCAGCTAGTGAAGATAGGGAGGATAAGAGAGATTGGCGGCCGGATAAGAAATCCTTCTCTGTTCGATCCTTCTATAAAAGCATGTGCTATTCTGATCACTCCTCTTTTCCTAGGAAGCTCATTTGGTTCTCAAAAGCCCCTCCTAAAGCTTCCTTCTTTGCTTGGGAAGCTTCTTGGAAGGCAATACTTACGGCTTGACAACCTGAAGAAAAGAGGTTTCCCCCTGGCTAGTAGATGCTACCTTTGTAAGAATGAGGAGGAAAGGGTGGATCACTTACTCATTCATTGCCCTGTTTCATGGAGTTGTTGGAATATTATTTTTGCTCTTTTTGGCTTCTCATGGGTAATGCCTCGCATAGTTAAAGATCATTTGTTGGCTTGGGAAGGTTGCAATCTTCCAAAGGATATTAAGAAAGTTTGGAGAATAGCTCCAACTTGCCTCATGTGGAGCATCTGGACCGAAAGGAACAACCGTATTTTTGAAGATCGGGAGCTCATTACTCTTCTCTTTAAAGATGTTTTTTCGCGTCTCTTATTTTTTTGGGCCAAAAAGGCTTTTCCTGTAAATGTCTCTTCTTTTATAGATTTTTTGGATTCTCTAAAATAGATGTAAGCTCTTGGGGTTTTTGCCCCTGATGCCCTTCTTGGGCACCATTATATATACAATCTTTACTTATCCAAAAAAAAAAAAATCCAAAAAAAATATATTAAAAAATGTGTCCAAAATGTTTTTGGGATGTGTCCGAAATTCACAAAAAATGGACACTCTTTCACGTGTTTGAGCTTGTCTATTTCTGACACGTGTTTGACACTGCTATGTGAGGCAAAATAGAATGTCTATGCTTCATAAATAAGGAGGCATATATTGCAGAGTATGTTTGTTTGTTGGTGAGTCAAAATGTGTGGGATCTGTTGTTTATTTGAGCTTTACGAGATTCAGAATAGGAGGGTGTGGATCCTTAATCCCCCCACCCCGCTTTCTCTTCTTTTTTTTGGATCAATAGTAAGAACCAAACCCTTAACCTCACTCCTCCATTTAAGATGCCTTGTTTGAGCAGTTGTATGGGGCTTAGTTAGTTAAAGGATGAAAAACACTTGGATGCAAGATTGATAGGAATTTCAATCTGGGAGTAGACCTTTTTATGAGGGGCAATGTGGTGAGGGCAGTCTTGGTTTCCATGCAAAAGCATTTGGTGAGTGAAAGTGCCTTCCGAGGTTTCTTCTCTAGTTTGGATATTGCTTTCGATGCTATTTTACCGATTGATAACTTATCCAAAGTTTAAGGGAAAAGGCTACCAAGGATGGCATTGTATGTTCTAGAAGAGGAGATATTTAATAATTTTGTAATCCATTTTGAGGTTTCTAGAAATCTTTTGTATGATGTGGATGCATTGGGTCATGCCTAGGTTGGTGGAGGACCTAATTGGTCGGAGTGGTTTGTTCTAACAAGTGGGTAGAGAGGTGTGGCACTCTAGTGGATATTTTTGGGGTCTTTGAGACCTATTTTGTAGAGGTTTCCTCTTTGAAAATACAGGTCTTGCCCCCCACCCCACCCCACACACACACATATACTCTTAGTGAAAAAGGAGGAGATGTCTGTGCATAGGTTGAAGACGTCTGTGAAAACACTTGGTTTTTTGACATTGGAAATGTGTAAGAGCGACAAATTTTTATGTTTTAACTTCTCAAATTGGACAAAAGTTATGAGACAGTCATGATGGACATGACTCCAGTCTCCAGTCTTTGTGGGATGGAGGTAGTAATCATTTTTCACTCTGTGCTGTAATGTGTAAACTTAATATATGCCGGGCAGCGGAGGCCTCACACACACCCAAAAATAATTTCTGGATCTGCCACTGATATTTATGTATTTAATATTTCTTGTTTTGTAGGATGCAGATGCATCAGCTAGAAAAGCTGAAGCAGCTAGGAAACGTGCAGAGGATATAGCTGCAGGAATAGTGCAAATGAATGGTCGGGAGCTTTTCCTTCGTGAACCTTGGGTATTTGACAATGCTCATTACTGAGGTTGGTTTTAGCAGAGGAATGCTTTTTGTTATTAGATTTTTGTATCTATATATCACATTGAAGTTTCACTTTCTAAAAGCACCACAAATCATTCATTGTTTCATGTCAATAGTCAAATAAGTTGGCACTGCATAGCGCTGTTGTAGAATTTGATTTTCTTTATCTCTATTTCGTTTCTTGCAGGTTAATAATCAATCCGAAACTATGGAAGCGGCTACTGCACCAAATAAAGGAAGAATGATTCAAGTCTATCTATGTAACACATATCATGAAAAATTGTCTTGATATATTTGTGTGAAAACCTGGGTGACAGAAATGTTACTGAATTTATCACTGATAAATGAAAGGTAAAATTGACTAAATACTGTCATGTTCCTCTTGGAGGGTTTTAGCTGGGGGTGCACTCTGTGTCATTGAATCTAGACCTTAAATAGTTGCCTAACAACCCTTGAAAGATGTTGCCAGTCATGCCAAGCAGAGAAATCCTGGTCTCCGATATGCATGGCCGGGAAGGCGAGGATGTGCTAAAGAGCCTTTGGCATCTCTTGTAATGTGTTGATGTTAATAATTGTTTCTTTGATATCTTTTCTGAGGTTGATTGCTGTTGTCTTCTTTGCTATTGAAAGGGATGATGGATTTGCAGAGAATATTTGAGATGTCCTCTCTGTTTCTTGTATAGGCAGTGATTAAGAATTGGGAAGGAGGTTTATTGAAACCATTTAAGGTCAGGAATGGAGTGGAGAAGTTGCTGAAGTTCAAATTCAATGATTACTTTACAACTGTCCAAGTAATGTGCATTGGCAGAATACATCAAATTCCAGCTAGGATTTGGTCTCCCTTGGACAACCTATAATTCACTCATAAAATCAAATTTGCTTTCATAAAAGTTGATTCTTACAACATGCAGCAACTCAAAAAAGGACAACTTTTAAGGAATTCTAACCACGTCTCTCATTTGTTAAACAAATTACTATATAAGTCCATCTCTAAGGGATGAAGTAAAACTTTGGAAACCAGACAATTGATGGGTCATGCTGTTAGTTCTCAAATGGGTCATGCTGTTAGCTCTCAAATGGGTCATGTCAGCTTTGACAACTCAACAGATGAAGCAAATCATCCTTCAAATTTTGCTACTTCTTTTCACAGAAAGCAAATTTGCTACTCTGTTGAGAAAGTGGCAATTGTACTTTTCATATAAAAAAAATGTGGGGTCCACATTTGTTTATGTAAAACTCAAAGTAACAATTTTTTAATAAAAAATAAAAGTCTCAAAATCTTAATAGATAAAAGAAAAAAAAATATTAAAATTTGTTATTTCTATTTGGAGTGCCAAATTTTAGAAGTATCAAATGTACGTAGCAAATGATTTGCTATCTTATTTTTTATGAGTCATTTGGATATATTGTGACTTTTGATGAAGGTCATGCCCATTGCTCTCGTTGTTACATTCGACAATATTAGTATAATCCTAACGGGGATAAGAATGTTGAGGGTTTTATTTAAATTCTAATGCAATATGCTCGAATTTATCGGAATATTCTTGTGTAAAATTTCATGATTTTTACTTAATGTTGCTCCAGAAATGTTGACATAAATAGCCTTCACAATTTTTATTTGAGTGAATTATATTAGATAATGTAACAGTTTAAGATAAAAGTAACAAGACAATGACACGAAGCTGAGTTTTAAGATAAAAGTAACCAGATGATCGATAGCTTAGCAACAAGTTTCCAAAGCAACTTTCTAAAGCATCCCACCTCAAAAACTACAACCATAATTAAAGAAGAAGTTCATTAAGGTACGAGAATCCTATAATTAAATAGGTGCAAACTGTAGCCTCCCAGCCGTCCCCAAATCCTTTGAATTCCTGGATGTTTCTCATATTTTCTTGCCAACAATATTACCTGCAGCCATGATGGAGATAATGGGTAGATTATCAGATCAATATATATACACGTGTGTGTGCGTGCTACTGTATTTGAAGACATGAAACATGAGGATGAACATGAATGTCATTTTCATTCGCAATCATGGGTCATTTGATGCGTAGTTACAAGGCAAACTCTGGCTACACGCAATGACCCTCAAATCAATGTATTAGTTAAGCCTGGGTGTTTAGTTACATTTTAAGGATTCATGAAACAAGCATTAAAATTACCTGGCCATTGTTTTTCCATGAAGAGGCGTAGATGGGGATCAACAGGTAGGCCATACTCGGCATACATGGGATCATAGAGGCCATTTTTCATTGACCTGAAACAATAATATTGATTTTCATGATCATGAACTTTTCATGTCATAAATGATATGATCATGTAAAATATAGAAAAAAAAAACAATTTCATAATACCCCATTGAATTCTGTGGATTAATGACATTTAAGTGCTGGTCTCCATTTGCTTGAGAATGACCAGTCTGGTTCACTCCCTGAAAATTCTCAGCCCTCGGAATCCATTCTTGCAGACTAGCTTCCTTCTACCATGTTCAACCACAGTTATTACGACTAAATTATCTTGGAAAATACGAAGTGAAACCTCTATGGTTATAGTATTAAGAACACAAAACATGATAAAGATCAAAGCTTCCAATTTAAAAAGTTAATTGATACCCTTGAATGGCCTAATGACGATGAATCTCCCAAATGTTTGATCCCACACGCACGCTGTTGCTTTCCCTGCACTCCCTGCTAAAATTAGCATTTTTTAAGAACTTAATTTTATAGGAAAAATAATGTCCAGTCACAGATGGAGAGATTAACATTATAATCTCTCTTAAACCTATAATATATAGATATATGTGTGTGTGTGTGTGTGTGTGAAGTAGAGCATACCCTATGACTGTTGTTTGATAAGCCTTCCAATTGATGAGGAACAGTAGGCCCAGTGGCACTACCCCCAGTTCCCTGACAATATCAGTGGTAGGATCTCCAGTTATGAAAAATAAAGAAAATTTATTCCAAAAGACAAAGTTAGAGAAAGATTCATACTTTCTGAGAATTCAAGAATGAGTTCAGTTCAAATGCGTACTGACTAGGATACTGACCAACCATAGCTCCAGTAGCATGTCGAGAAGCCCCTCGACTGAAAAACATATATATATATATATATATATATATTCGTGAGTATGAACATCTGATCAATAACATCAACAAAAAGCAACGGAAACAGTTTTTTTTTTTTTTTTTTTATTTATTAAGAAGATTATTTGGATTGTTTATTTATATCAATACATTGTTAAACTTCCCATACAAAGGAAAATATAAATGAAAATTCAGGTACCTAGTAGAATTAGGAGGTACAGGCATCATTGAAACCTGATTAAATTGATGATCAAATGATTTGTGGGGCCTATATTCAAAAATAAACATAAATAAGAGAGACTTTCCATTTGTATAAATTAAGCATTAATATATATATATATATATATATATAATCGTGAGTATGAGCATGTGGTCAATAACATCAACAAAAGCAAGAGGAAACAGTTTTTTTTTTTAATTTATTTATTCAGAAGATTATTTGGATTGTTTATTTATATATATCAATACATTGTTAAACTTCCCAAACAAAGGAAAATATAAAATGAAAATGCAGGTACCTGGTAGAAATAGGAGGTCCAGGCATCATTGAAACCTGATTACATTGATGATCAAATGATATTTGGGGCCTAAATTCAAAAAATAAACATTAATAAGAGACTTTCCAATTTGTATAAAATAAGCATTAATATATATACATACATATATATATATATATTCGTGAGTATGAGCATGTGATCAATAGCATCAACAAAAGCAATGGAAACAGTTTTTTTTTTTTTTTATTAAGAAGATTATTTGGATTGTTTATTTATATCAATACATTGTTAAACTTCCCAAACAAAGGAAAATATAAAAAGGAAATTCGGGTACCTGGTAGAAACAGGAGGTCCAGGCATCATTGAAACCTGATTAAATTGAGGATCAAATGATATTTGGGGCCTAAATTCAGAAAATAAACATTAATAAGAGAGACTTTCCATTAATACAAATTAAGCATTAATATATTTAATCGTGAGTATGAGCATGTGGTCAATAACATCAACAAAATCAAGGGAAACAGTTTTTATTTATTAAGAAGATTATTTGGATTGTTTATTTATATCAATACATTGTTAAACTTCCCAAACAAAGGAAAATATAAATGAAAATTCAGGTACCTAGTAGAAATAGGAGGTACAGGCATCATTGAAGCCTGATTAAATTGATGATGAGATGATTTTTGGGGCCTAATTCAAAAAATAAAAATTAACAAGAGAGACTGTCCATTTGTTTAAATTAAGCATTAACTTTGCACAAACAAAAAAAAGAAAGATATAACTCAAAATGTTACTTTACCAGTTAAGCACAGAAAGGTCCTGTGACATGGAGATAAGATATGGTTGGTCGAGTGCATTAGGTGCGGTCAGGACTTGAGCATCAAATTGCTGATGATTTCCTTGCAATTGTGCCCGTGGGGGCCTAAATTCAAACAAATAAAAAATTCGATATGTATAGCATTACACTAATAATATTAATAATAATGATTAAGAATTTTCTCACTTATAAATACAAGATGATGAGACTCATATATTTATTATAATGAGTCCCACAACTTTGTGCCCAGTAGAGAAATATTTACCATTTTAAAATATCAATATTAAGGATGCAACATGGGTGAATCAACTCAAATTTTTAGAGTTTAGACTTTATTTTTTATACTTTGGAATGAACTTGGATAAAAGAACTCGATCATGTCTGATCTAAATTAGGGTTAGACTTGGCTTGAGACTTCTATTTTGTATCTTATATTTTTAACCCGAGTCTAAACCTAATATTTTGTATCTTATATTTTTAACTATTAGATTAGTAGAATTGTTTTACAAGCATTGCTATTTACATTTTATAATTTCAAAAACTTGTTGATTTTTAATATTTTTTTCAAATTTAAATAATGTTGAAAGAATTATTTTAATGGCTTTTGGTTTTTTTAGAATGAGAAATTGAGAGAAATTATTGAATCTTCTCGTGTATAATTGAAATATATAAGAAAAATATGACAATTTATTAAAAAAATCTTGAATAAAATTTAAAAATTAAAATTAATAATCTGACTCAGGTTAAATCTGATAGTAATAAATTTTAATTCAGGTTGGACTTGTATTCGGTTGTTCGGGTTTAAGGTCGAATTCTGATCAGGCTCGAATTGACTATTTCAAAACTTTGACTAGAGTTGAACATAACTCAGCCTGAACCCGAGTCCGAACTTGCTCGAGTTGCATCCCTAATCTAGTCAATATGCATGTATAATGCATCATTGCCTATTGAAACAATTGTTAGTCATTGCCTATTGAAACAAGTGTTTAAAAAAAGTGTTAAAAACATATGTAAGGTACCTTGGAGGCAAAGGTGGTTTAGGCCCGCTTGTTAGGGTATTGTTGTTTAGTTACATTATTTGCTGCCAATTGTAGTTCATCAACTTGTCCAATTCGAGAGCTGAAATCAAAGAATTATATAATTATAATTAATTAAAGTATCAACATAATCAAACACACCAAAATTAGCAAACCAGTACTACATTTTCATCCAAATTCCTCAGCCATGGTTAGAAAATTTATAGTAGTTCAAAAAAAAAATTTAAAGTGATGTACCTTGGTCGAGACATTAGTCTCATAATTAGTAAACTGGTTTTCACAGATCAAAGTATCTGGCGATTGGTTGACCTGAGTGGAGCTTCCACCTACACCTTCCACTTGTGCCTGTTCAAGCCGAATATTTAGACGTGGTTTTTTTTTATAACTTCATATCCGACTCTTTGGACCGACTAATTCAGTGGATTAATCTCATCATCTACTAATGGCGGACCCTTAGAACAACATCCCGTATGAAAACATAGAGCGAAAATAGAAAAAGAATTCGAACACGTTAGATTTCTTGAATTCAAGTAACTCAGAAATTACTTACTCAAGAAGAGAAAAATTTTATAAAATTTGTCCGTTAAGAGTCTATAACATTTTATATATATGCTAAAAGATGACTAATTCAAATAAAAAATTACTAACCTATACTAGTCATAATAGAATTAGAAAATTAAAAAATTTGAAAAAAAAATTTAAAATTGAGACTTTTGCAATTGAGCTCGTATTAAGAAACTAGATAACAAAAGAAGAATATAGTAACAAACAACATCTCATTTTAATTTTTTTAAGTAAAGTAATTGACAATCTAAAACTTTTCATAAATAATAAAAATAGCTAATTAAATATTTAAACGAAGAAATTTGTTCAAAAAATAGTCTCGATCATGGCTACGAGGTTATAAGTTTTGTCTGTCTTGTCGATTTAGGTCAAAAGTAAGAGTATTAAGCCCCCAAAGATAGACTTGATAAAATTACTTCTACTAATACTTTGACTCAAAATAAGACTTGTAATGTTTCAATTGTTACGTCATTGGTCCCTACATAATGTTTTTTCTTATTCTAATTTTGCATTTTTATAACAAGATAACGGGACTCGTATGTATATAATTATTATAGCGGATCTAATTTTCAAGTGAAAAAATTTATTATGTATAATATTACTCAAATTGTTAAGAACGGTTAGGCATTATTATAATAGATCATCAAGAGTTCATATATGTGAGCTTACTTACCATAGTAGGAGGGAATGAATTTTGATAGGGCGATTCCGGCTGAAAATACTCATTGCAAAGAGAGTCTACAAGGTCATCCTGTGGTGGCTGATCAGCATACAGTGTGACGCATTCTGACCTATATGTTTTGCAACTTTTAGCTCATGAAATTAACCATGAAAAAGAAAATAATAATCACTGTTGCAACCAACATTTTGATAATGAATTGAACAACCTTTTCTCCAAAAAAAAAAAACATTTTGATAATGAAAAACATGAAGGACAAAAACATATATACGTTCTAATGACTTCTTCAGAAACAACATTCAGCTGGTTTTTGTGGGTCTGATTACTGCTCTCATGTTCTAACTGCACCGGCTGATTTTCTGCAATTGCTGGCATCGATTCCAGCTAGTAATGATGAGAGAATTCATGGCTGTTAGAAATACTCAGTTGGGCTATGAATCATGTTACATGTATCTATATATATATATATATATAGATATAGACATAGATATATAGAGTTAGTGAAAACTGAAGTGAGGTATACTATTATTGGAGTGAAAATTTCAGGTGTCGCGGTTAATGGACGTTTGGAGATGGATTTTCCATTTTGCTTCGGTTCATGATTTGTAGCATTTGAATGTGGAGGATCCAATTTTTCAGACTGTGTGAGGTTCTGATCACAGTTTGCAGGATCCAGATCAAACTGATTGCTTCCAACAAAATTAAACCCTATCTCCAAATAATCCTGGTGAAAATCGAAATGAGAGAGAAAATATCAAAACAAATAAATAAGGAGCAATGCTATGTTTTCCACTTAATTTTTTTTTTACATCTTTTGCTCCCATCTTTGTCCACATCAACATTACTTACCATTTCTATCACTAACATTCAAAGTTTTCCTCTATTTGCCATTTAAGCTGATCAGAGCATAAGATGGAAAAAAAAAAACAGGTGGAAAAAGAACTGTCAACATAAATAACCGATTCTTTCATTACCAAAAATTGGGATAACAGATTCTTTCATTACCAGAACTGTCAACATATAGTAGCTTTATGGAACCATTATGTAATGCTACTTAAAATGCAACATAATCATTCCTCAAAGATGTGTTTGATTTGTTAAATTACAAACTCATTTAAAAACTTAAACTATTAAACATTGTGTAATACATATATATATATATATATATATATATATATATAAAGACACATCAATATACACACACAAATGAACTGTAACTCGAGGGATATGTACTCGAGGAAAGACACATCAATATACACACACACAAATGAAAAGACACATCAATATACACACACACAAATGAACTGTAACTCGAGGGATATGTACTCGAGGGATATATATATATATATATATATATATATATATATATATATATATATATATATGCTTGAAGAAATCATTTGTTACCTGGATTTGCAGAGTTGGAGGATTTCGCTTAGTAGGATTGGTAAGAAAGTTATCCATATCTAAATCCCACCCAAGGTCAGGGAAATCTTCTTGTTGTTCAGATGGGTTGATCTCAACTGGATTCTGATAATCAGTAATATTGTAAGTGCTGTATAAATCAATCAAGAATAAAAAGAATAAGAAAGACATTTGAATAGTATTAGCAGCCAGCATGTGTGTCCCAGGCACGTGAAACACACGTGCACATTAAACACTTTTTTTTTCCATCTCATTTGGTGACCTCATGCCTAAAAGACTAGAGAAAATACCCAACTTCAGCTTATTTTAATATCTTGTGAGTGTCTTTTACATGTTTACAAAGCCAATAATTAATGGTGAAAATTTTCATAAGATAAGTATTTACAAAAAGCTTAATGGGGGTTCAAAGTTTTGAAGGAATGAGCCGTAATTCAGTTTATTTTCTCACATAAGATAGTCTGTCTTTATATATAATTATTAAAATATTAAATTCTATAAACGAGACCCATCTCTTGTAAAAGAGAATAAAACTGAAAGGGACAAGAGAGAAAAAAAGGACTTGAGCGAATTTATATTCCATTTTAGCATCCCGAATTAGAAATTTAAGGATTCAAGTCTGAAGAGGAAAAATGGAGTATAATAAAGTTTTGGGTAGTTTCCGATGGAGAGTCAAATTAATGGACATTAGAACAATCAAATCTTTAACAAAATTTCTTTAGTAAAGATTTTTATAAACCTCGGTTTTGGTTAATTTGGCTTGATTTATAGATTTAGTGAAGAAAAAAAATACAAAGTAAATCATTATTTCATATTTTATTACATAAAGAGGGAAAAGAAAATATGGAGGGAAGTAGGAGAAAGATTGTTTTTACTTCTTCCCTTTTGTTTTGCCTTATTTTTTGATCTATTATAATTTTTTAAATTCTCATCTTATTTAAGAAAGAGAAAAATATGAGGTTTTTTGGCCCGGGACAAAATTTGTAAAACTAAAATCTTAGAAGGTTTCCTTCACTGATTTGGGGCACAGCCCCCTACCTTCCTTGTATATCCTTCACTGATTTGGTAGGATGGATAGTATTAATATCTCTAATAACTCTTTTCCTTACCCATGCAAAAATCTGAATCCACTTCAATTGCCAAAAAAACAAAAAAAAAAAAAAAAAATCTATTTTCTCTGACAAAATCTACCACAAAATAAGTTTTTAATGCTTTTGTAAACTAAATTGAAGAAAAGAATTGTAGGACCCACTGTATTATCCATGGCACTTGGCGGTTTTGCGTGAGGGGGAAAGCTCTTGACTTCAACTGCTGAAATGCTCTTAAGCTTTCCTTGTAAAACCCCTACAATTAATAAGACAGCAACAAAATATTAATCACATTTTGGCCTTTGTTAATGATGGATAAGGTGAGAACTAAGGTCTTCTCCTCAAAGTTTCAGAGGTAAAGAAAAAAGAAAAAAAAAAGAAAAGAAAAGAAATATTTCATACAGATTTTGGACTCAACTAATCAGATTTCAAGCCCCAATAATACATTTGCTACTTTATTTTTGATGAATCATTTAGAGATGCTCTTATACACGTGAAACATAGTTTTTGTGTGATGTGGACCCGCTTAACTCATGCAAGTGAGACCCACTTATAAAAAATGATAAACTCATGCAAATAAATGGTTGTAACTTAACACTATAGGATCAACCCTTAAATAGAATTTTAATCTTGAATTAACATTTTTTATTTAGGCCAATACTACTGTAAATTGAGAGTCAGGAGAGTAGCTTGGCAGCATCCAAACAAATGTGTGTGTGTGTGTATATATATATATATATATATATAAATATATAAATTTAATAAAATATAATTTTAATTATTTAAGATCGATTACATAAATCTTATCTTATCATTATGTCTTTATTTAAGACCAGTTTTTCACTTAGATGACACAACTTTATATCTTTTTTTCTTATCTTCTATATCAAATTTAATTTTAACCAACTCTTATCCTGATATGAACTATGTCCTCATTTGTAGTTAGTGCATATGATTAATTTTTTTTCATTTTATCTTATACAAGTACGTATCTTTTCACAAATGTGCACACATATATATATATATATATAAAGTAATGCTATGATGTAATGTAAAATTAATACAATATTGTCATATCAGTTGTGTAAATACTTTTGATAAAAATCTTAAGTAAGCATAAGCATTATTGATATATAAAAGTTTGTAACTGATGGCATGCAAGCTCACGAAGCAAAGTGAAGTACAACTCTATAATAAAAAAAAAAAAAAAAAGTGTAAGTACAACTCATCAGACGTTACAATCTTTCTAACTTTTGAACTAAAGTAATATACGTGGAAGTTAAGGACATGTCTTACAAAATGAAACCCTGGAGAGCAAGCCCAATGTGAGACTGCATTGTACAAATGAGACAACTGACCAATTTGACTTTTGAAAACGGTTACTATTTAGACTACACTAAAAAGAGGTTAAAGACAAAATTAGATGAACTATCCCATTTAATCAGGCAATATAATATTTAATGTGTGGGAGTCATCAAAAGTATTGAGCATCCTAAGTAACTCCGCCAAAGCTACACAATCTTATAATTTTCATATATTTAAATTTTCTTAGCATGTGAATATATATATATATATATATATAATTTTTGGGACAAAAGAAGTAAACGGAACAATTTAACCGGAATTAGAGAAAATATTATCCTTAAAATTATACTAAATTACGTAATGTATCACTATTAACTTATTTTTTTGAACTCAGAATTACTTGAAAAGAAATTATTTTATGAGTCATTCGCTTATATGTATGTGATGATTTTTATGATTTTAATAATATAAGTGGGTCCTATGTGAACCCCACACAATATTAAAAATTATAAAAACAGTTACATGATGTGACGATGTGATAAGCTTAGGGAATAATTTATCCTAATTTGAGGTGGTGTTTTCTTTCAGATTATGTTTGGAGGTGTTTTAGACTTTTTTATTTTTATTTTTTGGGTGGAGTGTTCTAGTGGCTTGTGTAGTTTCATCTATTGAAGTATCTGTTTGGTTCTTAGAGGGTTTTCCTTTGACCAATTAATAAAATCTCCTATTTTCTCAAAAGAAGGGGAAAAAAAAAAGTTTTCCCGGCTGCCCTATGGAAATGGAGACTAGGTTGGTTGGTCATTTTTTCACATAGAACATGATGCATGTATATGAAGGAATTGCATTCACACAGTTCATTCAATTTCGATGCATGCAATCTCGGATTGCTCTCGTCACCCTCTGCTTGCAAACTTCAAAGAAGAAAAAGGGGAAAAAAAGAACCTACATATATATATATATATATATATGTATGTGAAGAAAGAGAGAGAGTTCAATCTACTCAAAGATCAAGAATTCATCATGAAAAAAAAAACATTGAAAACAAAAAAATCCATCACAAGAAAAGTAAAGAAAAATGTTAAGAGCAGGCTGCTAGTACCTTGAATCCATAGGAAAAAAAAGGTTCATATATATGCAAGGAGGAAACAGTTGAAGAAGTAGATGAATGAAGAACAACTCAAGAGGCACAAAATAAATTTACAAAAGTGAAACTATAAAGGCGAAAAAAGATTTAAATTAAGTACGTACCCTTGTCTTGATCTCTTCCAGAGGAGGACAATGGGAATCACTTTTAGGAGGAGGAGGAGGAAGGTGAGGAAAAAGAGAAACAAAAAAGCTTGGGGGAAAAACGAGCTTGGCATGCTCTCATTATATAGAGAAGGATAAATGAAGATAGACACTTTACATTGGTTTGATTAATATTGGGTAATGACCTTTTTAAATGAGAGCATAAGAATAGAAAAACATAATCACAAAATAGTGGAGGGAAAACAAGAGATTAATGTAATCATCAAAGTTGAAATTTTACCGTAAAATGTTATTTATATTGAAAATATTTATATATGGGTCACAAAAATCCACAATGATACTAATTAGTAAATTTTTGGAATATAGTGTGACATTTTCATTTATATATATTTATGCTTATATTTCACGTTACTGTAGTAAAAAAAAAGGATATAATATGATTGTCTATTTCTAGGAGTAAGTTATGTTCGTTATAAAGCCGACAAAATACGCTTATGTCTGTTGATCAAAAACAAATTAGAAGTGTATGGCTTCCCATTGAGAAAGAAATCCTGTCAAATAACTTTACACGTGCGTCAACCTGTGCTTTGAAAGAATTATTATTGATCGCTTTTTTTTACCTTTTAAATCAGTGTACAATTAAAGTTTATTATATACTAGCACGTGCATTACATTCTTTATTAATTATAAAAAAAATTGTCAATATGGTCGAGGTCGTACAAAGTCATATTTTGTCGTCTTACTCATAAAATCTATATATAGATGTTATATTTTGTCGTTATACTAATATAAAAAAGAAATTATTTTCTCGTAAAGATATTCTAAATTGGGTTGGGTATCTGAAAAATGAAAAGAAAAAAAGTTCATTTTATAATTAATTGTAATAGAATTTATTCAAATATTAAATTTTCTAACTAAGACCCAAGTTTGTTTTGATATTTACAAATATGTAATGATTCCTAGCCCAAATGTTGGTACCCAAACACTCACACGAAGTGGGGCTTATCATCTTGATGGATTCACTCCATGTGAATGCATAGGCACCATTTCAACACCAATATTTGAGCATTATAATATTCCTCGTATTTCTTATGTATTTTTGGTTAGGAGTTGGTTTTTCTACAATTTTTAACGCTATTTATTTGGGAGATCAATATTATATATAAAATTAAAAAAAAAAATCGAAACAAAGTAGTAAAATTTCATCCCAATGAAACTATAAAATTTCACAGTTTCTTAGTGGAACTGTAAAATTTTACAATTTCATAAAAATAGAGAAATTATTCAATTATTACATGTTTTATTCAACTTTTGAGCTATATTTTGGATGATCAAATAGACTTTAAGGTAGTAAAAATCAGTAATTGAATCACAGTGATTGAAAAATTCATTGGTTTTGAAACTGAAAAATTTGACTGTCTCCCAAATAGTTAAATTTTACAATTTCAGTTGCTTTAGTATTTCTAAATTATCAGTCCATCTTCTTCGCCTTTGGGTTTTTATTGAAAAACATATTTAGCAAAGAGTGGAGGGAAAAAAAGAGATTAATGTAATCATGAAAGTTGAAAATTTACCTTAAAATGTTATTTATATTAAAAATATATGGGGCACAAAATCGAAAATGATACTAATTAGTAAATTTTAGGAATATAGTGTGACATTTTCATTTATATATATTTATGCTTGTATTTCACGTTAACATGGTAAAAAAAAATGATAATATGATTGTCTTTTTCTATGAGGAACTTATGTCCGGTAGAAAGCCAACAGAATATGGTCATGTATGTTGGAAAACGAATTAGAAGTACATGACGACTTCCAATTGAGAAGGAAATCTTTTAAGATAACTTCACGCGTGCATCAACCAGTACTTTGGGAGAATTATTATTGATTGCCTTCTCTTACTTGTTAAGTCATTGTACAATTAAGGTTTATTATATACTCGCATGAGCGTTACATTCTTTATTAGTTATAAAAAAAAAACTCGTTAATATGCTCAAGGTCGTATAAAGTCTTATTTTGTCATCTTACTCATAACATCTATATATAGATGTTATATTTTGTCATTTTATGTGTATGAAAAAAATACTTTTCTCGTAAAGATATTCTATATTGAATCGGGGTTTTTGAAAAATGGGAAAACATTCATTATATAGTTAATTACAATAGAATTTATTCAAATATTCATTTTCTAACTAAGAGCTAGGTTTGTTTTGATATTTATAAATCCTCGTGGTACTTTTTCTTGCTTCTAGCTAATATCAAGTGTCTATTTTTCTTCCTGGTATTTCTATTATATTTTTGGTTAGGAGTGTCCCTCCTACAAATTTAACACCATTTTCTTGAAGGTTATATTAATAGTAAAATCATCTAATAAATATTTTTATGAACATTTATGAAATTGTATTTTGTGAAAATCACAGTTTAGAGTTCTTTGATAAAGAGTTCACAATTTACAGTTCTTTGATAAAGAGTTCTTTGAGAGACATATTATAGAACTTCATAAATATTCATAAAAATATTTATATAAAGTAAAACCATCTAATAAATATTTTTGATTCATTTGATAAACAAGTTAATCGTGAACATATTTTAAAACTCTTTAATTTATTAAGTTGAGTTCAGTTTGAGTTTGACTCGATAAGGTACTAAGTACTCTAATTTCATATAAAAAAATCAAGTTATTCCAACTCACCTAGTTATCAGTTTGATTAAAAACTCATTCAAGATCGGTTCGGGACATAAATAAATCAAGTTTAAACATAATTTAAAACTTTTTAATTTTAACAATTTAAACTTGAATGACTCATGCAGCTCGATTAACACATCTTATTTGCAACCCTATGTATTACTCTTTATTTTAATTAAATATTATTTTTTTAAAAAAAAACTTTATACAATATTAATGCCTAAAAGCAACAAAAAAATGAGTGTAAGTACATGTAAGACAGAAAAGAAGTCTTATTGCCAATTACCTTACTAAGAATGGAGTGGTATGTGTGGAACTGTAAAGATAACGGCTATGAGCAACCAAGACTTGAATAAGAAGAGGTTAAGGACTAAATTTGATTCCTAATTCATTTATTATGCATAGATTTTTTTTTTTTGGGAAAGATTATAGTTTATTATACATAGGTACGTCAGCATCCCCATCCCTACTTCCTTATTCCAAACATTTTTTTTAATTAAACGAATGAGTGTGTTATTAATTTATTTTACCAGTGTTTTTTTTTTATTCTGAGCGTCCTGAATATTAATTCTGTAAATAAAATTTAATTTAATTTATAATTGGAAGAGAGAAATAAGCTACATGATCCTCTTGTGGAGGAGTAGAAATAGAACCCATGAACTTCCTCTTAAGAGAAGTCGTGAGTTAGCAATCAAGTTAGCCCCAATTAGCCCGATCCCAAACTTAAAAAAAAAAATGAAAATTGATTGTATTTGAAAATAATACTGAAAATTGTTTTAGAATTTTAGGTTTCGTTTGAATGTGTTTTTAAAAGACTACTCAACAGATGGATGTGATTTTAATATCAAAGTTTAAAAATCGTAAATTTTGACATTTTCTTTGGAAATCAAAAATAAATTCTAAAATGCTATTTCTTCCTCCTTGTTTTATTATTCATGTTGGTAAGTGAGTTGAAGGCCCTTTAGGCCGACTAATCCGAGTTATCAAAAAAAAAAAAGTGAGTTGAAGGCAACCCATGTATACCTTCACAATTGAATTTACTTGGGAACTTTAGTGAAAAGTCCTGAAATATTTTATTAATAAAGATCGAGTCCACGCCTATTTTTTCTAACCCTAAAAGTCCATCAATATGTTGTAACCAAAATACCCCTCCATATTTTTTCAGTTTTTCTCTTCACAAGCTTCAAAATCGTTTCCTCGTGAATTATGGATCTCTTAAAAAAAAAAACTATTTTCAAATTTTAAAATTCAATAACTTAGAAATTAAATGTCCATTTTAAATAAAATTTATATATTTGGACACTAAAAATCAAGATTTATATTGCATATGAATTTTTTTTAATAATCATATATACATTAAAACTTCACTCCAAGAAAATAGTGAAATTTCACTGTTTGTTTAAAACACATTGATCATACCACTGTTTTGTTAAAAACACAAATAAATTTTGTTGTGTCTAATTTTTCTTCTCCATATATACCAACCAAAAACACTAACAATAATACCTTTATCACATAATAAACAAAAAATCAAATGCAAACTAATTATATATTGAACTCTGTACAAAAAAAAAATGATGAAAAGGAACTCCTTCACATGATAAATTATAAAAACACAATCACAAATCATCCCAAAAAATAATGAACTTGTTTTCAATTGATATATATATATATATATATCCATACGGGGCACTGCTCTCACTTTAATTGAGCCTCCCGGTCGCTAGTGGACGTTGTGATTGGTCCCCCGGATTAACTGGCCCGAAAGGTCGGATACCGAATTATCAATCAAAAAAAAAAAAAACACCAATCCAAAATGAAACAGTGAAAGATTTCATTGAGTTGTTTAAAAAAAACTGAAACAAACATACTCAACTTTAAATAGTGAAAATTTCACAGTTCTAATAAAATAATAAACATACTCTACTTCGGACAATGATGGTTGACTACTTTTGATCAAACTAGATTCAACTTACACAAATTGAGAGAAGTAGTAAAATTTTATTATTTTAATGAAACTAGATTCAATTTAATATACAAAATAGTGAAATAGTGAAATTTCACTATCCACCTTGCATCTTCAGTCAGAATTACAACATATTTAAAATAAAAGACAATCAAAAAGTGACTCAACAAATGTAATCAAATATAACCAAAATACAGTGAAATTTCATTTTCTAGGTGAAATAGTGAAATTTCATTATCTTTCCCTTTGGGAAAGTATGCTCTGCATATATTGAAGAATATGTATCCTTTGTAATTTGATTAGGCTTTTCAGCCTTAAGTTTTAAGTTTGTTTAAAGATCATCTGGTCTATTTAGAATTACAAATTCTACGATGCCAGAATTAAAAAAACTCACAGATTTGTTCAAAAAGAAGCTTTAATTAATATTCAAGAGATGCTATGGTACATAAAATTACAAAGATTCAACAAGGCTTTCAAGAAAAAACAATAAAAACATAGGGTCGGGTTGCGGCACTCTAGGCTCGACTCCTTCATAGTGCAAAGAACATCTCCGTCTCCTGCCTTCAATTCTGACTGCCCGGTTGAAAGCTCTTCAGATTCAGAAAAATTGTTTGTCTCCTCACCAATTCCAATTTTTTCCTTCCCTTGCTTGGAGTAGCTTACAATTTGTTACAAAGGAAATACGGAGAAGTGGAAAAAAAGGTTGAGCAGATAGAGAGAGACCAGGCAAGGATGCCTATGGCTAGCATTGAAGCATCCTTGCCAAGCCTCTTTACTTAGAGTACAGAGGGCGGAGGAAGATTGGTAAACCTAAGACAAAGCAAAAAGCAGCCCAACATGTCTCGGCATCGTTCCTCTTCGACCCAATCACTCTTGATATATATATATATATATATATATATATATATATATTTTTTTTTTTTTCTTTATGTCAAAAAGTGAATTTGTTGACAGATCTTTGACAATGTTTTGAAAGTCGGATCTTACTAATCAATCGAACCAGGAACCAATTTTAAAATGGTCCAATTTTTATTGGCAAATCAAAAGTTTTTAAAAACCATCATGATTTGCGAAATCTAGTAAAACCGCCAGGTTAAATCAATCATGGTTCTCATGGATCAGACAGTTCACATAACTTATATAAAACATGGGGAAGCAGAGAAATTAGGCCACGCTCTAATTTTTTGATTTGCTTCGTTCGTTAGATTGGGAGTCCCGACTTCCACGAATATGTTAAGATTCATGCTAATGACCACACACACACACACACACACACACACACACATATATATATATATATATATTTCTGCATCCTGGGCGGAGCCATAAACTTTTTTCGGAAAAAAATTTGAGAGGAAATTTTTTTAGTTGGGATGAGATATTTTAAAGGAAAATTTTTTATTCTTAAAATTAGAGGGAGATTTACATACAATTTTTTTTTCTTGCAAGATGTGGAAGAAAAAAAAAAATTCTCAAAATTAGAGGAGGATTTATATATAAATTGTTTTTGGTTTTTTTACAAAATTTGGGATGGGGTTGAAGCCCCCCATGTGTCTATGTAGTTTTGCCCTAGGTCTATATCGTATTGCTATATCTGATTCTTTCTCTGGTATTTTTATTTTTATTTTTTTGTATTCCTACACCACAATTTTGATTGAAGTAGCATTACATTTAAGCACTAGCATTAACTTGTGTTTGGATTGGATGGTAAAATGGCTTTTGTTAGGGAAAAAGCACAACAATAACAAGGTATGTCTATACTATTTCTTGAAAGTTGAAGCATTTGCATTAATTCTTTTTAGTTTCCAATATTTATCATTCTTTGTAGAATTTGAATGTCGAAATTGTGATATTATATGTGATTTTGATTTTATGAAACTTTACATGTTTTACAATTACTATATGAAGGTGGAAAAAAAATAATTTTTTGTTCATATTTTTGAAATTTTAATTTACTATTATTATTATTATTATTTATTATATAATTATGACTTCATAATTTGATTTTAGGGCCGACTCTAGACAATTAAAGGCCTAAAGTGATAAAAGGAACAACTCTAAATGATGCATTTTAAATATTAATATAATTTTTTATTTTATTATATATATATTATATTTATTTTTTGTTGAATAAAATTTAATTGTTTTCAACAGAGAGAGGTATATATAAAATAAAAGTCTAATAATAGAGTTTTTACATAATTTTTTTTTATCTAAATAGATAATAATAAAATATTAGATTAAAATATGAATAAAAATTTATTAATAGAATTAAGTTTTTTTTTTTATAGTCTTTATGGAGTTTTTTTAATAATGTTCAATTTTTATTAAATTTAGATTTCTAATTTGATTATACTATAAATCTATAAAATTTGAACCTTTTATAGAGCTAGAGTTTTATTAATTTTAAACTTCTAATTTGATTATATTATAAATTTGGTATTTTATCTTTAAGTGGATCCTTAAATGATTATTTTGTTGACTTTATGATTTTTAAACTCAGTTATTTTTTTCAGCTCCTTGTACATTCTAGGTTTTAAAACATTGAACTTTGGGCGAGTTGAATGATGAAGTGAGGAATATCTGGAGGAGTTTGGGGTTTAAAAGGTTCATTGGGCTCTTTCCTATAACTAGTCCGAAGCGAGTGTTTGCGGGCCTATTGCATCATACATGTTCTATGCTATGTCATTGTCCTTCACACACACACACACACACACACACATATATATATATATATATATATCCAAATTAGCTCCTCAATCTTGTTCATTAACTTCCCATTGTTTTTTTGATGTAAGTCGGATATAGTACTTGATAAAAATATATATTTTGTTTCAGAATTATTTTAAGAGTCTATAGTGTACAAGTTTGGACTTATCTCAAATTAGTTATTTTAGATAAAAATATCTATTTTTTTTCTTCTTATTAGGATTTAATATAGGAGTATTGATTTCCTATTCGAAATAGTAGCTTTCTACCATTATAAATATGGTGTAATAAATTTTTATTATTCAGCTTTATCAATAATAATTTAATTTTGAATTTAACGAATTTTTTTCTTGTTAAGTGAATAATTCTTGTGTACATAAATTTTAAGAAATTTAATGTGTTCAATTCATTTTCACATTTATATTTTGTGTTAGTTGGTATCAGAGCGAGAATTCGTTTGGCTGAATTTCAATTAGTAGAGACGGAATTAGAACTCCTTACAACGATATTTGTAAGAGACAATCTATTACTTGTTTGAAGTCTTAGGCATTCCACTCACGATTGTGCTCGCAATCAACTTGATCATGGACATATTTTGTATTTGGAAAGCTATATACAATTATGAAAAGCTTCCTGACTTTGTTCATAATTTTTGTTTTGAAGACTTTCATGATTAGATTTATGATTTGGATTATTGTGTTGATGATATGAGATTTTTATAAAAAAATAATTTTTTTGGCTAAAGATAAACATATTGGATTAGTGAGAATGTGATGATTTGATTTATAGAGACACAAACAATTACAAGATAAAAAGTGAATTTGTTCATCACCAAGAATGATGAGATTGTTGATAGATTTTTGCCAAAAATTTATTTATAGATTTTAAAAGATATATATAGACCAATTTGGAATTATGTTAGAATATTGTCAGAAAATCATAATTCAATTTTCTCAATAGTACCACCATCCAAAAAAGTTCAATTTTGTCTCTAAAAAAAATTAATATTGACTTAAATCATAATCACCAAACACCCTAATTTCAATAAACAATCTTAATCTAAACTAACTTCAGTGGGAATAGTTTGAGAAAAGTAGGGAGGGTGAAATTGTATGCCTAGTTATAATTTTCTATTTTTATGTTCACAAGTCAACTTTCTATGCAAAATGTCAATGCAACTCATGGGAATACATTTTAGAAATTTCAATTTAGTTTATCACGCTAAGCATAAATAAAGAATAAAAAAGTTAGAATGAACATTTCTGAATGATCCATTTTATTCGTACTAAACATAATGTTATCTATTACAAAGACATTCGGATCAATTATACCTCTACAAAAATAAATATAAAAAACATATATTTGAATTTATTTTATTTTAATCGCTTCAAATGAGAAAATGAGCTACACAACAGGGGTAGCCCTCCCCCAACCCATAAATAAGTAACAACTCTAATCAAGGTAGGATACAATTGTATAACTATCTGAAAACTTCACCAACTAGGCTTAGCTAGCACCTTCACTAAAGAGTTTATTTAGCACACATAAACATAGACATTATTCAAGAAAATAAAGAACATAACCAGCCAAAAAGGGAAAAGGAAATAGAGAACAATTACTTTTTGGTAACAATATTGTCATCTAGCTCATAATAATCCAATGATCTTTTCTTATTTTTTCTTAGAAGATTCATAAACCAAATGGCTGATTCTTTTAGATATCTTTTCAAGTCATCCTTGAAATCTATATAGATCAATCCAAAGCGATAGGTGAAGCCATTATCCCATTCAAAAGTGTCCGAGAATGCCCAGACAAAATATCCCTTCACATTAGCTCCCATTCTGCCCAAAAAGTCATACATTAATCATTTTTATTTAATGTCAAATCTACATCTTCACAGTGTGAGAACACATGCACAAGAAAATACAATAAAGCGAGAGAGATGGGGCCGGAGAGCATAGTTGTTAGAATCGTGATCTGAATTGTAAGATCATCCTACAATTCCAAAACTCAAAATTGATTCAAATCGTGCTAAAAATTGTTATAATTTAATTTCAAAACTTACTGGATTGCAGCTTGAAGGAAACGAAGATGCTTATCGATGTAGTCTATCCTAGGCACATCGATGAGTGCTTTTGAAAGTATTAATTTGGCATCATTTGCCTCTCCTACTCCTACAAAATCAATGCGAGCATTTAGAGCAGGATCAATATGATTTATTGTTAGATAAAGATTATTGAGTTGACTATTACCATTCTCTGTAAGGTACACAAGTGGATTTCTATAGGTGTCCTTTACGTACACCAAAAGCTTATAAATTCCTTCTGGATAAATATAAAGCCAATCTGGAGCACCCTGCAACAATAGTTAAGAATATATATGGGATTTCATACTATAGGTCTTGCAAGCCACCGCAAAGCCATTGCATTAATATTGCTTTTTCTATTAGGCTCAACTCAAAAAATAAACCTAGGACTTCAATTAAACTTAGTTCATGGTCTTCTTAAATAAACAATACAAAATATGCTTGATTTAATTTGAAGGCCTTACTTGTGGACCAATGGGGACCTTATCCCGCTCACCTATAAAAGCAAATTATCAGTCATATTTACTAAGTTACATTAAAAAAATCTGCAACTTACAATGCAAGAGTTGGTTTCGAACTTACTTAAAAGGTCAGCCTTAATGTCTGTATTGTAACTTGGCTTTTCTCCTTCGCCCGCATGCGGAGCATCTTTTGCATAACGGGCAGTATAGTAATTAATTCCTATAAAATCACATGATCCTTTTAACATGTTAGACTGTACATGATTGAAGTAGGGAAGTCGCTGTTTTACATTGTGCCGCATGCTTTGCGGGTAGTGACCATTTATCATGGGTTCCAGAAACCTGGAGTACAGATGGAAGAATCAAATTTAGGACTTAGCTACTATTGGGTAAGTTTATTAAGACCTTCAAAATCCACACACAACACAAAAAAGATAACTACTTTAGATGGTCTAATGTGTAACTAAGATGAATAACTATACCAACGATGCATCCTAAGGTTGAACTTGAAAATACACTAATGGAAAGGCTAGATCGTCAAGAGGGTAATGACAGAAAAATGCCCATATTGGGTTTGTATAATTAACTGTAGGTAGTTAGGTATACATTTTAAATTAATTTTTCATTTGAGACAAAATTAGTAGTAAAGAAATATTAACTTAAGAAGGGAAGGCCAAAACCTCTTAACTCATAACTAACTAAACTTACCCCATTAACCAACATGTCAATGGTATTATACTTGATATTCTACTTTTGGAAGTAAGAATGTTTTTTAGTTTCAAGGATCAAAGTTACTGCCTCCTGGAATCATTCTTAGATTAATCCAAAACCATTGTTTATGAATCTATGGCAGACCCAAATTTATTATTTTGATGTTTCTCTTACACCTAATGAAATTTTATGATAATAAATGGACTAACTCAAGCAAGCCTAAAATGCAAAGTTGGTACAACCTCTCTTGTAATAAGACTAGCAATATATAAAGTGAAATAAGACTAGCATTATATAAAGTGTAACCAATATAAGAATAATGATATAATGGTCACCTTATATACAATATTTGATATTTAATACACATTATAAACAAGGAACATGAAATACTCACCATCCCAAGTTGAAATCAAGGGCCCTTTCTGCAGCCTTTATGTCATTAGGATGCTCGGAAAAAGGCTCAAACCAGAGTGTATTTAGCGTAATCCCAATCTTTCCCTTCTGACATGTCTAAACACATTAAGCATTTAATTAGCCACAACCATTTCAAAACTGTCATAGTCAAATAATTGTTATCTAAATTTCATATATATCGAAAGATTTTTGGCAGCATTTTAGACTACTAATAAGAATTAATAAAAAATTATATGGTTGAGAACTATTAAATTATGAAACTAATCATATAGTATAAGATACTCAAGGGGAAACCTGATATTTACTCCTGTACAGTTCGATTACAGCTGCAGTGAGCAAGAAGCAGGTGGTGTGCCACCTGATATGGTTCTGTGCCTGGATTTCCATTTGGGAGAATGTGTATTATTTGAGAAAGAAGGTTCAAGCTCCTACTTCAGGGAGCAGTCGTTATAGGCAAGGAGAGAGTTGTTGTAGTTGTTGTAGATGGAGAAGAACCTCGACCTGGTGGCCAACTTACCATTCCACGTACCCTTCCAGTAGTGTACTGCAATCGGTTCATTAAGGGTGTTCCAATACTTGACCCGATCACCAAATTCCCCAAAGCAAATATTCGCATAATCGCAAAAATCAAGCCTATAAGTAGATATCAACATGGTTTCAGTTTAATTAAAGATATGTCAAAGTGTCTTAAACGTTCAATAACCTTCGAAATTTCCTCATAATTTGGTTTGAAAAAATATAAATTTTTTTTTTTAAAAAAAATTTGCAATGTTATTCTTCATGTCTTAAATTAGCCATGTCCCTTAAATTCATCTTGTCTGAAATCATGACAAAGCAAAACTAGGTTGTAATGTAATAGTTATAGCTGGAATTTGATTCCATTCAATTTATTTGGGTGTAAATTACACTGAAACTCTCTAAATTTCTGACAATTATAAAATCTTCCCTCGACATTTTTGAAATGATACTGTCATCTCCTATGTTTACTGACAACCTCAAATACCCCTTCCATAACACTAGCAGTTTATTTTTTTTCCTTTTCAAAATGACAAGAGTCTCTTTCAGGTTTTATTGCCTTTTTTCAATTTGGGCAAATTTTGACAAAGTGCCCCTTCCAAGAAATACAACACTGCAAATAGAGTTCCATTTGCTACCTAAAGTTGTTTGTAGAATTCCATGGGATCTATTCCACAATAATCCTACCAATTTTTATATGCTCTTACACCACTTAAAACAATTCTCTATAGATATAATATCATTATTAATCATAAAGTACATAGTAGCTAGGCTAGAGGAAAATTGTGTAGTCATTAGCTATTTAAATTAAAACAGAACTTGAATTTAGTGGGATCAAGTGCAATTATGTGAAGATTTTACTAATTGACCAACTAAATGAAGGGATCAAATGTTTAAAATTGAATCACTTACACAATTTGAGAACTTAAGAAACCCCCATACGCATCTTCTAGGGCTTGAGGAAGATCCCAGTGAAAGAGAGTCACAAATGGCTTTATATCTGTGCATATATGACTAGCAGTAACATTTGAGATGAAAATTTTATGCAAGTTCGAACACGAGCTAAACAAAGACGAAAGAATTGAAGTTGAATCATTACCGTTGGCTAGGAGCTCATCTATAAGATTATTATAATACTTGACTCCTTCCTTATTCACACCCCCACATAACCTTCCAGCTGATAATTACAATATTTAGAAGAAAAATAAATTAAAATAAAATAAAATTGTAACAACTTAATAGTTGAAGGGTCAGAGATTTGTTTTAAATAGTTAGGATAGTTTGATCGAATGGTAATTATGGTATAACATGATTGTATATGCCTTACCCACAATATTGGTCTATTGTTCCAAAAACCCTTTCATCATATTCTCTATTACAAAATATGGTCCTGAATTTCCAATCACTTGAATACTATAATAGAACTCATCTTCCATACATAAATGTCTTATGGAAGTGCACTGAGACAGTAACGATCAAAACTTACACGGCAATATTCTAGTCCATGAAATTGCGAATCTGTACGAATCCAGACCCATTTTCTTCATTATACTCACATCTTCCTGCAACATTCATGGTTTTATAGAAAATAATAATAATGATACCATTAGATCACCCAATGTGATTCAAACCAAATGTCTGTACATATAATCAAATGAAAACAAAAAAAGATTGTCCTACACTGTACCTTATATCGATGATAAACATCAACAGTCACGTTTCCATTACTACCGTCAGCGATTTTATCTATCATTTGACAATAAAATATCTCAAAAATTGAACATATAAAACTTGCATGAATCATTAATTCTTAGGGTCGTTTGGGAAGCTTTACACCATTGCTTTTATATTGCATTTGTAAAAGCTAGTTTAGAAAATGTACCCAGCCGTTTGACTACTACGCCCTCAAAACTATTCTAGTATTGATTTTGCTCTTCAAAATAAACAAAAGAATGTTTTGTGAAAAAAATTACAGCGCTACTGCTTTTCTCCAAACGTACTTTAACTATAAAAGCAAAACAGTACGCGCACGTATAGATCTCTAAATCGGTTTGAATTTGAAGAACACCCTACAAATAGGTCTATAACATGCATGTATATATTTATGCATAAATTAGAGAGGTAGCAGATTCGAGGTCGTCAAGTCGAAATTTAGCGGATGTCATTTTTTATTAGGGTCAGTTTATACCGAGTGCTGCCTCGACTTTAATCGAGTCTTTTACTAGTAGACAGTGTGATTGGTCCCTAGATTAGTAGGTTTGAAAAATCGAATACTGGGTTATCAAAAAAAAATTATTTATCATTATCCAGTTATTGGTGTCTTCCTTCCTGGGAGAATTTTGTGAGTCGTCAATATTATCAACTTTTTTCTTTTATTTTTTTAAGGGTTAATTACACCTACCTCTCCTAAGATTTCTAACAATTACAGAAACTATCTCTATAATTTTTGAAATAACATTGTTCTCTTTCTGGTTCATGTGCCAGTGATCATATTATCCCCTATCGTTAATTACAGTTGCTCACAGAAATAAAAATTGATGACATAAGCATAGATTTTTTTTAAAATGTCAATTTTACCCTTACAAATATTACAAGGACAAGATTACCCTCCCCTATTGTTTTAAAATTATAATATTACCCAACTACTTTCTTCCTTCCATTTCTATAAACTCTTTCCCTCTCTAAAAATTTCTCTCTCTAATGGAACTCTCTCTCTCTAAAAGATTCTCACTCTTAATTATTCTCAGTAATTCTTCATTAGAAATATATATAACAAATGTATACATTTATCAATGTATATGATTTCATTTATATATCCATACATTTATCAATGTGTTATCAAGTAAGATCACAAACATTGTGGGATAATTAAAAAAATCCCTTTTCTGTCGCATGCATCTAAACTACCAAGTTGTAGTATGATGTGTGCAACATCCTCAGTGTCATCCATTCCTAATTCATGACTGTGTTTGTTTATTATACCAAAGACTTGGAATTGACTCCCGTTATCATAAAGGGGTTTATTGATATAGCAAAGGTGAAGGGATGAGAATTACAAATTTTAAAATGAATACATTCGTATAACTACATCAATAAATAAATAAAAAGTAATATGATTCACATCGAGCATCGTGTGAATCATACCATCAATACTTTGGTACATTCATAAGGAATGTCAATGGTTCAATTTTCGTTGGTAGCAAGAATGAGAAATTTAAGCCCATTTATGATATGGATAAAAAAGGGTATGGATTAGTAGTGAAACTTGGTTCAGGCCATTGGGTTGGGCCTCCCATTGGCCCAAAGGTCCCACGAGCTCTTAACATTTAAAAAAAAAAACCAAAACAAAAATGAATGCAGGCCATTATTATACTTCAAATTTGGCAAAGTTCTAAATGAATGATAAAATTTTATCTAAGTGACATGTGTTTACTCTCTCTCACACAAAAAGATGTGAATCCGATTCTTTCTCTTCGTATTGTTATATTAATATAAATATATATATATATATATATATTCTTCCATCCCCACCGGCAGAAGAACATTCCGTAGAGATATTCTTATTAAAAAAAAAATAGTATACAAATGTGTATGTTGTTAAATTATTCATTAATCCCGAAACATTGATTTTGGACAGATGAACAAGTGCAAAGTGTGCCGAAAGAACAAGTATACTTGGCACTTTTTCATTGCCTCGAGACCAATACTCCCATATCAGTAAATAATTTCTCATCCTTGCGTGTTGGCTTTTCGTACATTCACTGGCAAATTAAATTGAGAATGCCAAGATGTATACACCTGGACCTTTTGGTACTATCATGCACCAAAATCTTGCCAAACTATGGAGGAGACAAAAGCCACTCATCAGATAAAGCATGAAGAATATATCTACGTGTGTGTGTGTGAGAGAGAGAGAGAGACCAGGGTGTCCCTATGTCCAAAAATCCCAGACACTTGGGCCTTTACCACCTTCTTTAGCAGCACCTTCAGTCTGAAAGAAAATCAATGAACATTAGCACAGTAGCTAGGAAGCTTTCCATTAACTCTACATGAATCTCAACATATATACCTGATAAGGTGATGATCCTGCTCCAAAGATAAAATCAGGTGGGAAATCACGACGGGTAAGGGGATGCGGGGGTAGAGGTGGGGGTGGCATGGAATTCGGGCCATGAACTGAGACTGGAATGCTTTGAATCTCCATTATTTGATTTTTGGCTCTGTACCAAAGCTTCCTTCTATCTTTGAGTTGTTTGATTGGGGAGAAGCAGGCTTCCTCTTATCTTGGGTTATCTAGTGCACGGATGGCTTTGCCTTACACGTGATCCATGTGGGCTTCCCGTGGATAAATCTAAATATATATTATTTTTGTTTTTAGGAGTACATTGTTTGGAAGATGGGAACTATTCCAAGTAGCACGAGACTTCTATTTTGGCCGGTCGTACGAAGGGAGTGAATTTAATCACCTCATTTTCATGTATTTTTATAGATAAATATATATTTATAAAAAGGTAAGTTATACTTTGTAATAGGTAGTTTAGTTTCGATTTTAAATAAGACTCTCCATAATTAATTGAAATAAAACAATTTTTTAATTTATAATTTTATTTCAAATGAGATCGATTGTAAACTATTATTCCAAATTGTTAACAGCAACTACCCATGTGATCGCACATGATTATATTTTATTATCCTATAATTTAATGACTGTAATATGTTAATAACTGTTATTTTTTTAGGGGATGGGGTATGTTGATGCTTTATCAACCTCCTCTTTTTCTTTGTTTTGGTGCTAGCAAGTGATTGGTTTTTAGTTTGGTGCCAACTTAATTAGAATGGAGCTTGTAAACTCTGATTTTTTTTGCACCTTTTCTTTTTTATTGATGTCTTTTGTATATTTGTGCATCCCTTCATCAATAAAATTCTTATTTTCTTTGTTGATAAAAAAAAAAAAAAAAAGAATGCTAATGATTGCTGTTAATAATTTGGGATGACCATTTGATATTAGCTTTAATTGAAATGAAAATATAAATTGAGGGACTGAATTCTTTCAATTGATAATTGACAACCTTATTTAAACAAATTATAAAATATTAAAGTGTAATTAACTCTTTGTAAAACAAGAATACTACCACTAGTGCTTTTACTTCATTTGAATTTCATGAAATGTTGAAATATGAAAGCTAGTAATACTTTTGATTCAAAGGACTTGTTATCCTAAAGTTGTTTTTCCTTCTTACTGTCTTTGTACAGTGGCAGATTTAGACATTGGATATAGTGGCGGATTTAGACATTGGATATAGAAATCGGACAAGAACAAAAAAGAAATATAATTAAAGGAAGTATTTTGTGAAAATATAAAAAAAAATTATGGCCAATTTCTAACTTTTTAAAAAACTTCTATAAAAAATAGGGATAAAAATCAATTTTTTAAAAATTAGGAGAGGGGTGTATCACTCTCTTACAAAGATTGGTTCTACTAGTGGGTCTCACAAATAATAATCCCACTTTATGAAAAGATGATACACCTAAAGTGTTAGGAAGAAATGCGACAAGTAACAATATTGTTTAAAAAATATTAGCCAAAGTAGTTGACAAAAAAATTAATAGCAAAAGTAAGTAGGTTCAAGGCACTTGCTAGTTTATATAATTTAATAATTAATCATTTTTAATAATTAATAATATTATTATCTAACATTAATAATCATTTTATAATATTAATTTTTAAAATAGAAAACTACACGTGTAAATATAAAGATGTTATATAAATTTATTTTAATAATAAAAAAGAGAATAACAGTTAAGAGTTTCTTCTCAATTAAATTAGATATAATAGATTTATTTTTGAAAATTTTCAAAATCCTCAGATACATGTCCTCTTTTATGTTAAAATTGTATGCTTGTGAGAAAGAATAAAAACCATAAAAAAAACTTAATAATTGATTTTTTTTAGTATATTAAGATATTAATTATTAGAGTAGGTTCTACACCAAAGAATAAAACTCGATTGCTTTAATGGCCTCTTTATCTTACTTTTTATGCCTTCTGTTCTCTTCACTTTTTTTTTTTCTTTTTTCTTTTTTTTTTTTTCTTATCAACGAAAGATATATGTACAATGTATAAAGTTGAAAGAAAAAAAAATAAATTACACACTTCTATATAATAAAGGAAGTGAGAATAGAACTCATGACGTCTCATTGTGAGAAGTCATGTGTTACCAACTAGGTTAGTTCCCAGTTAGCCTATTATCTTCACTTAAAAGCTCAAAAAAAAAATATTTTGAAAAACTTTAGGTTATACAAAAAAAAAAAATCAAAAAGTCAATAAAAGCCTTATTAAGAAGTCAATTAAAATTAAAATAAGGGTGTCATTAAAAAAATAAAAAATTAAAATAAGAATAAAGTGTGAAAATTTTTAAACTTAGAAAACAAAAATATAAATTAAAAGGTTTTATTTGACTTTTCTTTTTAAAAAGAATAAAAAAAATTAAAATTAAAAAAATTGGGGGAGGCAGTTGCCCCTATCAAGCCTTACCTAGCCTTGTCCCTGCAGACGGAGTCTCTATATTATGCCCCATTAAAACATAATCACTACTTCAGTTTAACTCATGGTTAAAAAACTAACAAACCATCACATATCCTCATTAGAAAATTTACAATCATAACCTCCTTTATGCAGGGAAAAAACAAAATGACAATCAAAGTACAATTCTTTTTAGGAGTAGTTACACTTGTCTCTTTTGTAATATCTGATTAAAATGAAAGATATTATTAATGCAAGAAATAGATAACAAGATAAACAATTCAAAGACATTAATAATAACAGGTAAAGTGTGCAGAAAGTATCATTACAAACAAGCCTCGTCCCAATTACAAGACCTCTCTTGTCATATTTAATATTACATTGACCTTCCCAGTTATAATGGTCACGAGACTGAACATTAATAAAAAGTATGAATTTACTATTTTATTCTTAGAAATAGTTATAGTGACTTCTCTTATAAATTTTTTAAAAGATAAAAAAAGTTAATGTAATATAAAAGTGTATTTTAGTCATATAATTTTTTTTGTTGAAACACTAATATCGTTAATGATGAATTTTGTACGGAAAGAAAAATTTGTATATTGTTAGTATAATAAAGGAGAGATCAGTATAATTTCAAAAAATATAAGAGAGATTCTAATAATTGTCAAATAATTTGAGAGATGTGAGTATAATTATCGTCTTCTTTTTTTAAAGTAGCCAACTTACCAATTAAGATAGGGATTTAAAGCTTTATTTTCATATCTTAATAATTTTTTTTTTCTTATAAGCGAAAGAAACTTACTAAATTCAGATTTTATTTCCATTTGTGTAATGATTACTGTCTTATCTCTGTACAACCAATCCAAACTTTTTTTTGCATAAAGTTGAAAAAATATTTTCTTGTAACATTTAATATATATATATATATATAAATTTTAAAATATTTACTATTTTTTTAAAAAAACATTCAAGTCTTTTATTTGATACTTGTTTAAATGTAGAATTAAAATTTAGAGTAAATTATAATAATATCATCGAAGATTTCTGACAATTATATTGACTTTCTCCACATTAAAAATATTTACTATTTTTTAATAAAAATATTCAAATCTTTTATTTGATAGTTATTCAAATGTGAAATTATAATTTAGAGTAAATTACATTAACCTCTGGAGATTTTTGACAATTACGTTGACCTCCTCCGAAGTTTATAAAATTACGTACACTAATCTCAAATGTTTTACCTGACAATATATAGATGCCTCATTACAGTCAATTTTTTCTTCAAAATGACAAAATTATCCCTTTTATGTTTTTTTTTTTTTATTTCAATTTTTAAATTTTGACTAATTCTTTTTTTCATTTCCAAATAAATATTGATAAAAATCTTCAATTTATTTTAAAATAAAATAATAAAGAAGTCTTTAATAAAAATTAGAAAATATTGGTCAAAAAATGCAAAAATAAATAAATAAAGTGAGAACTTTTGTCATTTTGAAAAGAAAAAAAAGTTGATTGAAAAGAAGTATTTGTATATTGTCAGGTAAAATAAGAGAAGTAAATGTAAAGTAATTTCAGAAATTTTAGGAGAAATTAGTATAATTCTTAAAAATCTGAAAAAAAAATCAGTATATTTTAAAAAAATGAATTTGTAAATTGTCAAGTAAAATAGGAGAGGTCAATGTAAAGTAATTTAAAAAATCTCAGAAGAAATGAATATAGTTGTCAAAAATTTTAAAAATATTCAATATAATTTATCCTTAAATATAACAATATATCCACACTTTTTATTTATGCATACTCCAAATCTTAAATTCGGATATGTAATATCCGAAATAATTTTATTTCGAATCTTATCCGATCATATCCTATTTCATAAACATGTCTTAAGTTAGAACGTGCATGTGAACAAGTATGAAAATGATGGAAAACGTGTCATCCTGTATGAACTTGTCAAGAACTTAATAATTTTGTTGCTTTTGTTATAATCTCCCAGGACCGCTTGAACATATTTATAATAAAAATTTAAATATTAAATTTTGTTGTCATTTCTTGGGGGACCGCATGTACATATTTCTATCAAAGAGTTAAATAATGTGTCTTTCATATTAGATATTAAGAGATACAGGAAGAAAGTAAAAAATATATTTTAGGAGAGTAAAATTATACTAAATATTATACCATGCATAAATTTAAAAATGACAATATTTAGTTCTAAATTTAATAGGAAAAACTTTCTCTAAACTGGATACGTATCTTAACTACAATCAACCACAAATACAATACACATGTGCTTTTTTTTTATTTTTAGTTAAAACTAAATACAATCCGTGTCTATTTACAAAAGGATGGTGCTTCACTCCAAACCAAGTAAGAAGAATCTCTTCTTACTTATGTACGTGTCACAACTTTAGTGAGCCACAAATGCACTCACATGTATATCGTGTGACTATTTAGTTTTAACAAAAAAAAATTAAAATAAAAAAACACATGTGCATTGTATATGTGATAGACTATGGTTAAAACATACACTCGGGTAGGAGGAATTGGAGCTAATTAGTATTGTCCTTTAAAAATTAAAGAAGTATATAAATTTAAGGACAGTGCTTGACTCTACACTAGGTAAGAGAAACTTCCTCTTACTTACATACGTGTCACAACCTTATTGTGCTACATATGCACTCACATGTATATCGTGTAACTATTTAATTTTAACTAAAAAATAAAATTTAAAAACACATGTGTAATACATATGTGACTGATTGTGATAATAACACATCAATAGGTAAGACGAGATTCCTCCTACCCGATGTGAAACCAAGCATTATCATAAATTTAATATATTTTTTTATAGGTAAGACAACTATTTGTCATTGTTTGTTTCAAAAACTATGTCCACATTTCTACCAAAGAGCTGAAGAATATGTATACATATTAGACATTAATATATATATATATATATGTATAATGTGGTGAAAAATGTGTATGATGAGATCAATGGGTATGATCACCCTTATAGACCATGTAAGATCTAAAACAAAAAAAAAAATGAAATCAACGGTTGCAGTAATAACCACTCCGACGATTAAATCAAAAGAATATTAGAAGGTAAGAAGAGTATTAGAAGGTAAAAACATTGGAGAGAGTGATTACAAGATTGGATTTGGGTTTTAATGCGTACCTTGACTATTTATGTAGAGAATTAGTTGCCATTCCAAGTAGAGTCCTTCCCGGAGTGAAATCAAAACTTCCCATGCTGATATGGCAAGCTCAACTTCTAGTTTCTTTGTTGGAGTCTATTTCTTTATCTTTGATAATCACTGGAATGGAAGCTCTAGAATTAATCAATACACAATATAACTTATCGAGGAATCAATTTGATAAGCAGTGTTTGGAATGTTTCCAAAACTCGCTTCTTTGATAAATAGGTGATTAGTTTAGATGAGGAGACGAGACTCTATATAGGACTATCACATGTATATCTGATAAATATATGTGACAATTTATTCAATTATCATAAATCTTTTTTAAAATTTAAATAACAAGATAAGACATATTCATCAATTTCAAAAATACCATTAACACATCATATGATAAACTAATCCGATAAATCAAACCGATATATTAAATATTTTCTGTGAATAAATGGCATCCAACCTAAGTCAACGCATCAATCTAACTTATTATTGATTTACCTTTGTATAACCAACAATATGAATTTTGTAGATGATACTCGGATACTTGAAGATAAGGCTAGAGTACATAAAACACTTGAAGTTAAACACATTATAACTCTAGCTTGTTAAAAATGGATTTGTCAATACATAATTTGACTCAGTAACTTTCATAAAAAAACAAAACGTGTATTTTTTTACCTATATTTTATTCATTCACAAATAAAACAAATGTGTTGTTAAAATACTGATTAGAATACTATACTGTAAAAATTTACAGCATCTTAAAAATATTGTACTGTAATTTGAATTTTATAAAACTAGTTTTGAAATTGTACTGTAAATTGTATTTGTAAAACTAGTTTTGAAGTTAAAACAATATTAATCTCAGCAGAACAAAAATCAGAAAGTAATAAAATCACACAAAAATTATACTGAAATAAGAAAAGAATGAAAATTTGTAGATCTTACAGAATGTAGAAAGAACCAAATAGACAGGAATGGTGATTGACCAATGTTACTGTATTACACTATGTCCTTAAAACAATATCACCCTCGCGCCGATGCTTTGAGTTTGTAATGACAATTATCTCACAGGATACAGTGGTTACACATAAAGAAGTAGCACTCCAATTTTCTGTGCACAACGAACCAGAACTTGTGTTGAACTCTCTCAATTTACAAACTCACAATGTGTATAAATGAATTCTATAACTTATGAATTAAATAAATGATTGATGATGGCGGACTGAGTTTATATATAGGATCTGGTGACTATTAGAACAATCACCATCTCTAATGCAAACTACATAATAAGACGGTAACCATGACACAAGTGAAAATGATTTTTGATTTTATTAAGTTGAAAAATAATGCTATGTATTTTTTATTCTCATTTTCATTTATATTCTTAACATGAAGTGTTATTAAATTAATAAGTTTTAAAATATGTTCAAATTTTATTATTTATCTTACATGTTCATCTTGAATTTGACTAGATAATGGTATTTATAGTTTATTAGTAAAAATAAAAGAATTCTATGTAATTTCAAAAATTTCATAAGAAATCAACATAGCTTGCATTTTTACTTCATTACAAATTAAGATAAAGAGAAAAAAATAATTTCAAATAATTTCAGATAAGAATCAATTTGATATAAATATCTTAAATAGAATAATTTACAGAAAAGTTTAAAATAGAGTATTTTAATAATTTTAAATGGTCACTCGTGATATGAAAGCAGAAACCTTGTTTTGTAAAGGAAAATACCATGCAAAAGATAAAAATAATAAAGAGGAATATTAAATTTTGTCATTTTTCTTCTGAGGACTGCATGTACATATTACAATCAGAATGTGGCTACGTGTAGATGAAGTTCATGTTTTAGGACTGCATGTACATATTACAATCAGAATGTGGCTACGTGTAGATGAAGTTCATGTTTTATTATTATTATTGTTTTTATCACTTTCTTCCATGACCTTGTACACGTATCGACAGAATATTTATTTCAATGGTCCCTTCTCAATAGGTCATCTCATTAACATTGTTTCAAAAGTGGTCCACCCATCATGGTCCCAATTTTCTTATTCCCTCCTTCGGTTGTCAGGTCGTATAAGGACAATCGAAATTTTATTCGAGTGATATAAATGTTCAATTTTTATATAATTTATGTGTGTTTATATTTTTTTTTTTATATTGTTGTATATGATAATTAGGTGTCATAATCTCATCCTAATTGGTGATCCGTTTAAGGTCTAATGGGATTCGAAAAATGTGTTTTAGGAGAAAATTTTGACCCGACTTATGTCTATTGACTAATAGCACACCGGACTCCAACAGGATAAAGCTAACCAATTGGATCAACTTCAACAAGTAGATAAAGATCAGGATCAAAACAACCATGAAGATGAAGATACACTCACCAAAACAAATCTGAGAAAATAACAACTGATTTGTAAATTTGAATATTTTCAAATGCCAGTAACAAGATAGAGACTATCTAAAATACATCTATATAAATATAGCATATGTGATCCCTCAAACATTAAGAGAGAGGAAAACATTTTCTTTCATTTACCTTCTTTGTTTCTTTATGGTATCAGAGCTATAAAGACATACGTCTCTCATCCATGGCCTCCAATGTATCTTCTGCTAGCAATTCTTCCTCTAACAATTCTTCTACCTCTGCTACAAATTCTATTCTCCCCACCCAACTCCATCATTTTATCACCATCAAACTCACCCGAGACAACTATCTTCTTTGGACAGCTCAGTTAATTCCCTACCTCCGTGGTCAAAATCTCTTTGGTTACCTAGATGGCTCCACTCCCTGCCCACCAATCACTTCTCTTCTCTTCCAACGACTCCACCATTGTTCCTAATCCTGACTATATTCACTGGTCCCAACAAGATCAAAGCATTCTCAGTGCCCTCCTTTCTTCCTTCACCGAATCCCTTCTCACCCAAGTGGTTGGTCTCACAACTTCTCGCGATGTCTGGCTCGCATTAGAGAAAACATTTTCTTCCACTTCCTCAGCCCGAATTCTCAGCATCCATTTTCAACTCTCTACTCTCAAAAAGGCATCCCTCACCATCACCGATTACTTCACTAAAGTAAAACAACTTTCCGACACTCTTTCTGCCATTAGTCATCCCCTTAGCTCCTCAAAAATCACCTCATATCTTCTTGCTAGTCGCCCTCCCTCCTACGACTCCCTTGTTACTTCTATTACCACCCGCTTAGATCCCATTTCCCTTGACGACTTATATGGCTGTCTCCTCACTCATGAAAATCGTCTTGACCAACAAAACACCTTCACTGACTTCCCCTTACCCTTGGCTAATATTGCCACCTCCTACTCTAGTCGCGGTCCTCGTGGTTCTCCTTCCCATCGTAGTGCTCCTCACTATGGCACCTGGTCACGAGGCAGGGGGCGTGCCTTCCACCATTCTCCAACTTACCCAACCTCCCATTCTACCCGATCTCCTTGTCAAATCTGCTCCAAAATTGGCCATACCGCTGCCACTTGTTGGCATCGATTCGACCAGAATTTCCACCCTTCCTCCTCCCCCACTCCTCAAGCCCACATTGCTCACCCCCCCACCTCCTACCACATCTCCTGCAGTCAACTATGATCAAAACTGGTATCCTGACACCGGGGTTACCCACCACATGACATCCAGTCTTCACAACCTTTCACTCAATGCCGATCCCTACACTGGCCCTGATCAAATTCAAGTGGGCAATGGACAAGGTTTGCAAATACTTCACACTGGCTCTTCTCTTCTTCATTCCGCTTCCAAATCTTTCTTTCTCCACAACATCTTACATGCGCCTTGAAATCAAAAAGAATTTATTGTCAGTTTCTCAATTCACAAATGATAATAACGTTTATTTTGAATTTCACCCTTCTTTTTTCTGTGTGAAGGATCAATCCTCGGGCGCTATCCTTCTCCAAGGACCGAGTAACAATGGCCTTTATCCTCTGCATACTCTCATATCTCCATCCACCCGCCCCGTTTCTTACATTGGCGAACGAGTCTCAGTTCCTCAGTGGCATGCACGCCTCGGTCACCCTGCTTTACGCATAGTGAAAGCAATCCTCTCCAAGCATCATCTAGCAGTCACCTCCAATAAAAGCTTTCCCGTTTGTCATGCTTGTCAATTAGGAAAAAGTCATAAATTACCTTTTCATTTGTCACTATCTGTTTCATCCACTCCCTTTGAGTTGCTATTTATGGATGTATGGGGTCCCTCACCCATTGAATCTGTTCAAGGAAATAAATATTATTTTAGCATTGTTGATGATTTCTCTAAATTCATATGGCTATTTCCTATTGATGCAAAATCCAAGGTTGAACATACCTTCATCACTTTCCAACTCCAAATTGAACTCTATTTTAATTGTAAAATCAAAGTTGTTCAAACAGATTTTGGAGGCGAATTCTAGGGGCTTAAAATCGCACCTCCGTAACTCTGGCATCCACCATCGCCTGTCTTGCCCACACACTCACGAACAAAATGGGTCTGTCGAGCGCCGTTATCGCCACATCATCGAGACTGGCCTCACCCTTATAGCCGCTGCTTCTGTTCCAACCCACTACTGGGACGATGCTTTTACCACTGCCACCTATCTCATAAATCGCCTCCCCTCTCCCATCATTCACCACAAAACCCCCCTTGAACTCCTCTTCCACCAAACTCCAGATTATTCCCTCCTCCGTACCTTTGGGTGCGCCTGCTGGCCATATCTTCGCCCATATAACTCCCACAAAATGGACTATCTGCTCCGATCTCTGCGTTTTCCTTGTATACAGCCCCACCCATCGTGGCTATCGCTGCCTGCAACGATCCACCGGCTAGATCTTCATCTCCCGGCACGTCGTTTTTGATGAATCGCGTTTTCCCTTCCAACAGGTGGCTATGCCATCTTCTGATTCGCTCATCTCTTTCCCCCCGCTGCCCTCTTCCCTTCATCTCTCACCGCTCCAATCGCCTCCCGCTCCCTTTGTTTCCTGCACCCCAGCGCCTCTCTCTTCAAATGCCCCTTCTTCAGCTTCATCAGATCCACCGCCCCACTCTTCAAACGACCCACAAACCCACGGCCCAATATCCCACGACCCTGCTACCACCGGCCCACAATCTCACCCAGCGCCCAATTCACCAACCCGAGCCCAACCTTCCCACTCCAACCCACCATCCCACCATGAGCCCACTATTACCCGCCCAAACTCTCACCCTATGACCACCCGTTCTAAAAATCACATACATAAGCCCAAATCTCTTCCCCTTGATATGACTCCCACCCCACAGGCCTTGCTCACTGAGACCACAGACATTGAGCCCACTTCTTTCTCTAATGCCTCAAAAAGTCCACTTTGGCGCCAAGCCATGACTGAGGAATTTCAGGCCTTACTTGACAATGGCACATGGGTCCTCGTTCCTCCCAAGCCCAACATAAATCTGGTCGGCTTTAAGTGGGTTTATCGTATTAAGAAACGGGCTGATGGGTCCATTGAACGTTACAAAGCCCGTTTTGTTGCCAAAGGTTTTCACCAACTACCCGGTATTGACTATGATGACACCTTTAGTCCAGTGGTAAAGCCGACCACCATTCGCACTGTTCTCTCTTTTGCTATGTCACACAATTGGCCCATTCATCAACTCGATGTTAAAAACGCCTTATTACATGGCAACCTCCAAGAAACCGTTTATATGACTCAACCCCCCGGCTTCTCTAATCCATCATGCCCTGATTATGTTTGTCATTTTCACAAATCTCTTTATGGTCTTAAACAAGCCCCTCGAGCTTGGTTCTCACGACTCAGCAACAAACTTGTAGCAATGGGCTTTGTTGTCTCTAAGGCTGACACTTCTTTATTCATTTTTCGGTCACCCCATGCCGTCATCTTTTTTCTCATCTATGTTGATGACATCATCATCACTGGGCCTCACCCATCTCTTTTACAGTCAACCATCACAACTTTCCAACAGGATTTTGCCCTCAAAGATCTTGGACCTCTTCACTATTTTCTCGGTATTAAGGCCCTCCATGATGACCGTGGACTTTTCCTCTCACAACAGAAGTACATTTTTGACATGCTCAAAAAAACAAATATGCTGCATGCCAAACCGGTCAACTCACCCATGTCTACCACAGCCAACTTATCCTTCTTCAAAGGTGATCCGTTAAGTGATCCAACTCTTTATCGCAGCACCGTTGGCTTTCTCCAGTATCTGTCATTCACACGGCCCGACCTCTCTTTTGCCGTCAGCAAAATGTGTCAGTTCATGCAGCGTCCCACGACAGACCACTGGATCGCTGTCAAACGCATTCTTCGTTATCTTCAACAAACCATCCACCATGGCCTTCTCATTCGCCGCACCTCATCTACTGAACTCCATGCCTTCTCTGATGCTGATTGGGCTGGTTGTCCTGACGACCGAAAATCTTGTCAGTGGCTATTGTGTTTACCTTGGTTCTAATCTCATCTCCTAGAGCTCTCGCAAACAACCAACTGTCTCCCGTTCTAAGTACCGAAGCCGAATATCGTGCAGTTGCAAATGCCACTGCTGAAGTTATGTGGCTTCAATCTCTCCTCACCGAACTCGGCATCTCAACTCCAAATCCACTGACTCTCTGGTATGACAATATAGGGGCCACATACCTCACAGCCAATCCTCTTTATCACTCACGCACCAAACATATTCAACTTGACATTCACTTTGTGCGTGATCAGGTTGCCAAACGCCAACTCCACATTCGGTTCATCTCAAGCACAGATCAACTTGCTGACTCCTTCACCAAAGCACTGCCAACTGCTCGCTTCTGCCACCTTCAAGCCAATCTCAATGTCCACGAGCTCCCATTGCGATTGAGGGGGCGTAATAGCACACCGGACTCTCAACAACAGGATAAAGCTAACCAATTGGATCAACCTCAACAAGTAGATAAAGATCAGGATCAAAACAACCATGAAGATGAAGATACACTTACCAAAACAAATCTGAGAAAATAACAACCGATTTGTAAATTTGAATATTTTCAAATGCCTGTAACAAGATAGAGATTATCTAAAATACATCTATATAAATATATCATATGTGATCCCTCAAACATTAAGAGAGAGGAAAACATTTTCTTTCATTTACCTTCTTTGTTTCTTTATTGACGTCTTGGTCTGAATAGAGATTGGATTTCTGTCCGAACGGAAAAGGCTTTTTCATTCAAACATGAGTCAAATTTCCATACCTACTTGATCTGGTTTTAATAGTTTTCTTTCTTCTCAAATATATGTCTTTTCTTCTAGGATTGAAGGAATATATAATGCGAGAGAAGAAATCATTGTAGAAGGGGAGTCACTTTGTGAATCGTCTTTGAATATAAAGGGGCTTTTGGGTATATGAGTGTTTGTGCTCTTTTAATCTCTTCATTACATAGTAAATTGATCATTACTGTTCGTTGATCTAGGCAAATTGTCGGCCGAACCAGGTAAAATTTTGTATTTTTTGTCTTTTTAGGTTTATTAGGTCCACACAGAAGAATGTTAACTCCACAAATCCTTTAATTATTTTGTGCCTAAAATACCATTCTACTATATTTTCCATACATGAGCCGTGAAACCTAGAACACTCCAAAAAAAAAAAAAAAAATTTCAATGGTCCCTTCTCAATAAGTCGTCTCATTAACGTTGTCTCAAAAGTAGTCCACCCATCATGGGTTCCAAATTTTCTTCTTCCTTCATTTGGCTGTCCAGCCATATAAAGACAATCGAGATTTTATTCAAGTGGTGTAAATGTTCATTTTTTTAATATAATTCACGTGTTTGTTTCTTTCTTTTTACATTGTTGTATATGATAATTGGGTGTCATAATTTCATCCTCTCTAGTGATCCATTTACGATCTGATGGGATTTGAAAAATGTGTTTTAGGAAAAAAATTTGACCCGAATTTTGTCTATTGACGTCTCAGTCTGAACAGAGATTGGATTCCTATCCGAACAGAAGAGGCTTCTCCATTCAGACGCAAGTATTCTTTGTCTTTTTACGTTTGTTTAATTTTACACTTCTTTATTTCGTTTGTTGCATCTGTTGCATACTAGTATAATAAAATAAGGACCGTTCGACTGGAAGTCCATATAATAAAGGTAAATTATCATTAGGTCCACACGGAAGAATGTTAACTCCAGAGATCTTTTAATTATTTTGTGCCTAAAACACCATTCTACTATATTTTCCATACTTGAGCTATGAAACCTAGAACACTCCAAAAAAATATTTTACAAAATTTTAAATTTCAATAACTTAAACATTATAAATCTGTTTTTAATAAAATTTATATATTTGGATTCGAAACATCGAGATCCATCAAACAAGATCCATATTGCATATGAAAAATTTGAAAAAAAAAATCACTTCGAATTGTAAAAAATCCTCCCATTGGAAGTGTAAAAATTCATCCTAGCGAAAGTGTAAAATTTTACACTTTATAGTGAAAAACTTCATGATGCCTTCATCCCAGCAATATCCGTAAAAATTCGTCTAGGGACAGTATAAAATTGCACACTTTTTTAGTGAAAAACTTCTTCCCAACGAAAGTGTAAAATCTTATACTTTTAAAAAAAATTGTATGTCAATCATCAATTTTCACAGTCCCAAAAAAACAATAAGAATACGTCTTAGAGAAAGTGTAAAATTTCATTCTTTTAACTGCAAAACTTCTTCCCAATGAAAGGTAAAAACCTTACACTTTCAAAAAAATTACTTGTCAACCATCAATTTTCACAGCACTACTCTAAAACCAAAAGTATGGGTGATCAAGATCGTCGATTTTTCACAAGTGATTCATTCATTTGTTTATCATAACTGGAATCATTCATTATCCCTTTCACCATCTCTAGAACCGTGCCAATACCTTACCTCACCCACTGTTTTTATACAAATGAGAAAGAAAATATGAGCATTGTAAAATTTGATCTTAGTTTGGATGAAAAATACTAGAGAGAGAGAGAGTTCTTGAAAATGACGTCCATATATGAATCTGTTACTGGGAATGTAAAATAAAATTATGAAGAAAACTAACTTAATGTTTTCTTTGGATTAGAGATAAATTCTCAACATTCCATCCTTTTCAACCCACAAACCTAACTAAACTGTATCAAAACAATCAATGAAAGTATGCAAAACAAATATTAATGTGTCATGTCCCACTCTTCTTTATCTACACAACTCACCATGAATTCCCTTTCCAAAATCCATTTATACTATAGATGATTCTTATCAATGGTCAACTATGTGTCAATGGATGTGCACTAATATCTCGTGTTCGCCAGTCTCTAGATCGTCACCTTCCTATGTTTATGATAGTTGACGAAAGAAAAAACTAACACAGTACACAATCCTTGCTATAATACCTTTTGCATCTTTTTTTTTTTTTCCTGAGAGCAGTCGTGGATCCAAGAATTGTGATTAGGAAGAGCTACAGTGTATACATTAGAAATTTAAAAGGGATTCTTATATAAATTTAACTAAATTTTTTTTTTTTTGGTGGGGGGAGCAAATTCTAAATTTTAAGAAATTTTAGTAAAATTATAAGACAAAAGTTTAATTTTCCGAACTTTTGGGACCCCCTTTTGCCACCCCCTAGATCCTTCTCTGCCTACGAGCCCAAACTTCACAGCTATCAATGGAGCTCTCTTTTGCAAGATAGTGGTAGTTTCTGGCCACGAGTAGAGGGCAATGGTGATGCGCCGTTGGTGGTAGATCTGATGTCTATAGTTGTGGGTTGAGGTTTTGGTGGAATCCTATGGTGGCCGTGAGAGGGAGTTGCGTGGAGAATTGGAGAGGGGTCTGTGAGTGTTTAGGTTTGTTTAAAATATATTACGGGTGTAATTGTCATTTATAAACAAATTACAAGTGTTATGTCATCAAGATAGACTTGGCTAAAAATTAGAACAAAAATTGTCCTTCCTCTTTCAATTGAAAATACTGTGGACCTTAAAATAATATGGGAAGAAATATGGTTGGGGGGAGGACTCCAAGAATAAGGGGAGGAACCAAAAAGAAACACGGCAAAGCCCAAACTATGATTGATTGATCCACAATAACATAAAGGTGGGCAATGCCCAAACTATGCCTATAGAATTAGACCAAGCAGAGTGTTCCTGGTAAGGCCCAAAGGAGGTTTTAAAAACTAGACCAGGCAAAGCCACATTACTTCTCAATTACAAATCAACATTTGTGAAGAGAAATTATGTAATTTTTATGTTGGAAATGCTTTTTCAAATAGTTGTAATTTATAGGACTAGTATTTGTTAGTTTAAGTTGATTCAGGTGGATTATGATAGTGACAATTGAAAAGACTCAAGTCATATCTTGCAAGTACAAACAAGTTTGAAAAAGTGTATAGTTTAAGATATCATGTATTACACTTTAAACACATGACTTTAGAATTGTAGTAGTTAAAAATTAGACTTAAAGTTTAAAATGACTTTTAGTGAAGATTAGTTTTGACTATAAGCTAGATATGACATGTGAAAATTAATAAAATAAATTATAATCTTTACTGTATTTTATGACACATGAATATAAATTCCAATAGCTCATTCGTCCGGATGCGTCTTAGCTCTATCTGAACGGCAACGTTGAAAGTTGTGTCATAATAATTTTTCAATAATGCTAGGCTTACTTAAAAACTTTACCAAAAATGTTTACTTTCATGAGTTGTCAGTGTTATATTGGTTGAATATCACATCATGTCATATGATGATGTGATATTCAGCTGATGTGATATTCAGCCAAGACAACACTGTCAACTTATGAAGGTAAACATTTTTAATAAAATATAAAGGTAAGACTAGCATTACTCATAATTTTTAGTGAGTCATATGAAAGAAACCTCAACGCCATCCAAACAGCTGAGCTGTCCAAATGCGTGTGTAATCTGTCCGAACATATGTCCCAGTGGATATGTAGTTTTGAGTGGTCGCAAAATTATTTTTCTTTGTAATATTAGGTCTTGTTACTTTTTATTATATATAGGACATTTACTGTGTCACAAACACCCATATGACAGTTCAGCTATAAGTATAATTTTCCATATCTACAATTAGAAATTCATTTACAATGTCCCATATCTATAAGTAAATTTTCCAATTCTCTGTTCTAATTATTTGAGTGCCTACATACACCCATAAAAGTAACTTTAGATCTAAAACTACCTAATCATAATCCTTCTCACTCAATTCTTCCTTCCTCCTGCATGTTTTTCCCTACCACCTATTTCACTTCTTTTACTGTGAAGTCCCCCACCTCTCTCCAGAAAATTAGTAAAATTTAGTTGTAGTTGTTGATCCATCTCTAAACCCCCCCAGATTATTCGCTCCAGTGGGGGGAATCTCGAATATTGTATTGGGAGACGGTTGCCCAAATGCCACATCAATTTTTTAACATATATTAATTATATATAAATATATGTATTTTACAGTTCAAGATTTTGGCTAATTGAGTTGCAGTTAATTACTCATTATCCTATTTACATCAGTGGTTATCATGTAAAATTTAAATAAGGAGTAATGTTTTGTAATATAATTTTTTTAGTAGTTGAACTAGCACAACAACTCACGTGGATGTGGGGTCCATGTGAGTGTGACAGGTGCAGGACCCTGTACTTATATGAGTTGTTGTGTTACAAAAAAAAAAAAAAAATTGCCACAAAATATTATTCTTAAATACGTAACCTAGTTCCTTTATGAGAGAGTTGATAAAGATTATATTATTCAGGATTAGGGTTCTTACTTATCTATAAGTTTGTGACTGTATCGTGTAAATCCTCTTCCATCTTTCACCATATCCCAGGAGTGTGAGAGTCATGGAGATGTTTGTGATCAATTTAGATGATACGAAAATACTGCATCATGCAAAAGTTGGTATGGGCTTCGAACGGTTCAATGGGCTCTTTCCTGAAGTTAGTCCGAAGAAATTGGTCTTTGCAGCTCTATTATATCATACACATTTCGTGCTACATCATTGTCCCTCAGAATTTTTTTTTTCCAAGTCCAGATTAGCTCCTCAATCTTCTACATCAACTTTGCCAATGTTCCTCACATAAAGGTTGTCCATGAAAACTCATTTTGATAGCAAAAACCATAATTTTGTCTAAATAAAAAGGGACAAGTAATTCTCAGTTTCCTCAATTATCCCAATTTTAAACAAAAAAAGTTTAGTTTTGTCTCCAAAAAATTAATTTTGATTTAAATCATAATCTTAACCAAACACCCTAATTTGAACAATCTTAATCTAAACTGACTTCAGTGGGAATAGTTTGAGAATAGTAGGGAGGGTGAAATTGTGGCATCTAATTACAATTTTCTATTTTTATGTTTACAAATCAAATTTGTATCCTACTCATTAGAACATGTTTTAGAAATCCCTTATCTATTACAAAGGCACATGGAGTATTTAAACAACCTCTACAAAAATAAATATAAAAACCAGACTCGAATTTATTTTATTTTTATTGGTTCAAATGCGACAATGAGCTAAACAACAGGGGTAGCCCTCCCCAAATCCATAAATAAGAAACAACTCTAATGAAGGTAGGATACAACTGTATAGCTATTTGAAACTTCACGAACTAGACTTAGCTAGCACCTTCACTAAAGAGTTTATTTAGCACACATAAACATAGATATTATTCAAGAAAACAAAGAACAATTACTTTTTGGTAACAACATTGTCCAGTTCATTAGACTCCACTGATCTTTTCTTACTTTTTCTTAGAAAATTCATAAACCATAGGGCCGAATCTTTTAGATATCTTGTTAAGTCATCCTTGAAATCTATATATATCATGCCAAAGCGATTAATGTAACCGTCAGTCCATTCAAAAGTGTCCAAGAATGACCAGACAAAGTATCCCTTCACATTAGCTCCCATTCTGCAAAAAATTAAGATCATACATTAATCATTTTTATTAATATTGCAAAAGATATAAAAATCGATTTCAACACGAGAAAGAGAGAGATGTTTTCCTTTGAGAACTTACTGGATCGCATCTCGAAGGAAACGAAGATGGTTTTCAATGTATTCTTTCCTAGTAGTATCGACTAAGGCTTTTGGAAGCGTTAAGTTGACATCATTTTCCTCAGCAACTCCTACAAAATCAATGGGAATAATTTAGAGGAGGATCAATATATCATTTATGGTTACATCTTGTTCAATGCTGGTGAAGAAAGATTATTGAATTGGCTATTACCATTCTCTGTAACATAAACAAGTGGATTTCTATAAGTGTTCTTTATGTACACCAAAAGCTTATAAATTCCTTCTGGATAAACATTGAGCCAGACCGGGCGAGCCTGCAATAATATTTAAGAATATATATGAAAATGTATATTAGAACTATATATTTCTGTGTATTTATTTGGTTATTAAACTTTTACTAATAAATGAAACTCCTAGGCCGCTTTGGATGTTGAAAAGACCTAGAAGATGGATTCTTTTTTATCTTACTGCTTCAAAATGTTGGAATGATTGTTATAGAAACCCAAATTTATTTATTTTGGACATTCCTTTTAACCTGGATTACCAATATTATACTATACATAAGTGGAATATATCTCATAATTGCATGTCTTGCAAGCCACTATGAAGCCATTACATTGATATTCTTTTCTATTAGGATCGACTGAAAAATATGACCTAGTACTTCAATGGAAATTACTTCGTGGTCTTCTAAAATAAACACTAAAAAAGATGGTTGTTTTGATTTGAAGGCGTTACCTTTGGACCGATGGGGACGTTATCCCGCTCCCCTATAAAATCAAATTATCAGTCATTTTTATGAAGTCACATTAAAAAAATTCATAACTTATAATTCAAAAGTTGGTTTCGAACTTACTTAATTGTTCAACTTTAGAGTCCGTAGTGTAACTTGGCTTTTCTCCTACACCAGCATTAGGTGCATCTTTTGCATAACGGGCAGAGTAGTAATTCACTCCTATAAAATCGAATGATCCTTTTAACATCTTAGATTGTGTGTTAGTGAAATGGGGAAGTCGCACATTTACATTGCACCGCATGCTATCGGGGTAGTGACCATTTATCACTGGCTCCAAAAACCTGAAGTACAGATGGAAGAATCAAAGTTAGGACCTAGCTACTATTAGATAAGTTTATTAAGACCTTTGAAAGACACACACACACACACACACAAAAGAGAAAAAAAAAAACTTTAGATGCATAATAAACCTGAAATACAGATGGAAGAATCAAAGTTAGGACCTAGCTAGTATGTGTCCCATGGTTGAACTTGAAAATACAATAATGGAAAGGCTACATCAAGAAGGTAATGATAAAAAAAAATGCCCATATAGGGTTTGTATAATTAACTGTAAGTAGTTGGTCTACTTTTGTTAATTTTTCATTTGAGAGAAAGATGGTAGTCAAGAAATGTTAACTTAAGAAGGGAAGGGCAAAATAAATTTTATTCTTTGTTGACCAAAAAAAAGGGGAAGGCCAAAACCACTAACTCATAAGAAACTAAACTTATCCATTAACCAAAATGTCAATGATATTCTACTTTTGGAAGTAAAATACTTTTTAGACTCATGGAATCATGCTTAGCTTAATCCAAAAACATTGTTAATTTATGAATCTATGTCCGACCCATCTCTATTATTTTGATGTTTCGCTTACACTAAAGAAATTTTATGATACTAGATGGACTAACTCGATCAAGCATGACTAAAATGCAAAGTTGGTCCCACCTATGCCGAACTATAAGAAGAATAAGCAATAGAAGAATAATGATATAGTTGTCACCTTACGTACAATATTTTCTATGTAATACATATTATAAATAAGAAACATGAAATACTCACCATCCCAAGTTGAAATCAAGGGCCCTTTCTGCCGCCTTTTTGTCATTATGGTGCTCGGAAAAAGGCTCAAAATAGTGTGTATTTAATGTAATTCCAATCTTTCCCTTCTGACATGCCTAAACACATCAAACATTTAATTAACCATAACCATTTCAGAACTCTCATACTCAATTAATTTTTATCTAAACTTCACATGTATCAAAAGGTTTTGAGCATTTTAAACTACTAATAAGAAGTAATAAAAAATTATATTGTTGAGAAATATTAAATCATCAAAACTAATATGTGTGTGTGATTTACCTGCCATATATAAATAAATAAATTGTGAAAACTAATCATGCGGTGTAAGATACTCAAAGTAAAACCTGATATTTATTCCGGTAAAGTTCAACAACAGCTGCATGAGCAAGAAGTAGGTGATGTGCCACCCAATATGGTTCTCTGCCTGGATCTCCATTAGTAGAAATATATGCAGGGAGAGTTGTTATATCCTCTGGCGGGAGAGCCAAGGGGACAGTCTTTATAGGCAAGGGGAGAGTTGTTATTTGTTCAGGGAGACTCGTTATAGGGGGAGTTGTTGTAGACGAAGAAGAACCTCGACCTGGTGGAAATTGACCATCCACATACCCACGTGTAGAGTACATCAGTGGTTCATTAACGGTGGTCCAATGCTTCACTCGATCACCAAATTTCCAGAAGCAAAGATTTGCATAATTGCAAAAATCTTCCCTGTAAAGTAAATATCAACATGGGAGCTAAAAAATTTATTAATTAGTCAAAATGATTAATTATTGAGTTTTCTTATATTTTTGTTAACTAAAAGAAACTTTTGGTACAAAAAAAAAGACTTTAAATGTAACTTTTTAATGACATTTTAATATTTCATAAAAATACATATGATATTCATCTCAAGACATAAAGAAACTCATAATATCGTTTTAGTTTTATGTTTCTATGCTTGCTCATGTTGTAATTTAACTGCTACAATGGAGAATTGATTAATATAATTATCTTTACAGGTCATAAATGGAATATATATATATATATATATATATATATAAACAGAACTTGAATTTAGTGGGACCGAGTGCAATTATGTGAAGATTCTAAATGAAAAGATCAAAAGTTTAAAATTGAACCACTTACACAATTTGAGGGCTTAAGAAACCACCATACTCATCTTCTAAAGCCTGAGGAAGATCCCAGTGGAAGAGAGTCACAAATGGCTTTATACCTGTGCATATATGATAGCATTAACATTTGAGATGAAAAATTTATGCAAGTTAACATGTTAATGGAGATGAAAGAATTGAAGTTGAATCATTACCATTGGCTACGAGCTCATCTATAAGATTATTATAGTATTTGATTCCTTCCTTGTTCACTCCCATGCCTAACTTTCCATCTGATAATTACAAATTCAGAAGAGAAAATCAAATCAAATTGCGAGACTTAATATATAGTTGAAGGAGCAGAAATTATGTAATCCATCAAAGATTTGTATTAAATGCTATGGTTATGGTATAATATGATTGTATAGGCCTTACCCACAATATCATTCTGTTGTTCCAAAAACCGTTTGATCATATTCTCTATTACAAAATATGTTTCTGACTTTCCAATCACTTGAATTCTGTGATAGACCTCATCTTCCATACATAAATGTCTCAAGGAAATGCATGAAAAGATCAAAATTAACTTACGTGGCAATATTCTAGACCATGAAATTGAGAATCTGTAGGAATCCAGACCCATTTTCTTCATAATACTCACATCTTCCTGCAACATTGTTTAATATATATATATATATATATATATATATATAGACATACACACACACCATTAGATCATCCAATGTAATTAAAACCCAATGTTTGCACATGGGTTCAAAGTTAAGTGGTCCTAAAATATTGCAGTGTGTGAATATATAATCAAATGGAAACATAAAATTTTGTCCTAAACTGTACCTTATATCGATGATAAAAATCAGCAGTCAGATTTCCATTAGTACCGTCCGCAATTTTATCTATCACATGACAATAAAATATTTCAAAAATTGTTTGGTATAACCTCCAACTGTTTGCTTGCAATAAGATCTAGGAGTATACTACTATGCTACTGGGGTTTTTTGTGACTCAGCTCTCTATTGTAATTGATTGCTTACAGTAATTGGGATTATTTAAGTGAGTTCTTGTAGTTAGGAATCCTCTCTGTTGGATATCTCATTGTTCTTGTTTCTCTTTTGAACTTGTAATGGAGTCTTCCCCTCTCTTTTGGTTAGAATAAAATACTTACCAAAAAACAAAAATATTTCAGAAATTGGATGTATAAAAATTTACACGTGTTATTCTAGGGGTCGTTTGAGAGAGTTTTTGCATCATCACTGCTGTATTTCTATTTTAAACAATGTGTTTGCCTGTTTGGCTAAGTTTTTAAAACTTTAGTGTTGACTTTGCTGTCAAAAGTATAAAGTGCATTAGTTAAAAAAAAAAAGCTATAAAAGGGGCATTTTTGTATATTTGCTGAAGCTTCCACAAACACCCCTTTTACTCATTTTTTCAACACTTATTACAATGATATAAAGTGTTATAACTAGAAAAGAAAAATCAGTATTCGCATGTATTGGTCTATTAATAGGGTGGAATTTAGAAAACACCCAATAAATAGGTCTATAAACACAGAGAAATTATTCGGTTAGTCTGTCACATCACGTCATTGTGTGAGGTGTTTCACATATTTTTTAATTTTTCATGTATTTACAAAAATTTAAAGAATTTGTGAGACACCATTAATGATGCTTTTCAGCACCAGCTCTTCTTTATTGATGTATTTTGTGTATATTCTCCTTTTGCATCAATAAAATTCTTCCTTTCTTTTTCTGATCAAGAAAAAAAAAAATGATGCAGTGTGATGGTTTTATCAGAAAACTACTCATACACACGTGTGTGTGTGTGTATTTATGTTACGTATAAACCAGCTGACAGGTAGCAACTATCTTGTACAACTTTCTTCATACAAGTTATGCATCATTATTCCAGTTTTTGGTATGTCTTATCCTTTCTGGGAAAATTTTGTGGGTAGCTAATACTATCAACCATATTTCTTTTTCTTTTTTCTTTAATCCAATGGCATTGGCTAATCCACATGGTGTAGTCATTCCCCAACCTATATGTTTGCCTATTCTCATGTCTCTCTACTAAGAATTGAACCATGCTCGTCTCTTTACAAAAAAAAAGAGATATAACTGAAGCTAGATAGCTGGTGATATGCCTAATTTTCTTCTTTCAAGAAAAAGCTTTGTAGATAATGAAATTGGGAATGATGTGACACAATATCTATCTACATACATACATACATATATATATATATATATATATTATGAATCATTTCATTATTGCGTGTTGGTTACTTTGTAGAAATGATAATCATAAGGGTAAGTAGTTCACTCACATCTTCTAAGCTTAGGTCGGTTCAGTTATAATTTTGGTATATTCAAGAAATCAAGTTAACATAGGCAGAATTTGATCCCATAATCTTTTACATGGATGGATATTAAAGTGTGCAAACAATCATAGTTATTAGAACCAAGTTGAATTGAACCAACCGGTTCAAAGGTTCACCAGTTGAACAGCGAACCAAGAAAAAAAATTAATTTTAAAGGGGGTTTATAGGTATGGCAAGGGTGAGGGGCCAGAAATTCCCATTGCCTTAATTCCCATATATTTATGTGTGTTGGCTTTTGGTACATTCACTAGCAAACTAAATGGAGAATGCCAGGGGGTATAGAGATGGACTTTATTGTACTATCATGCACAAAAATCTTGCCATAACTGTGGGCCCAAAAGCCACTCATCAATAAAGGATAGAGAAAATTATCCAATGTGAGATTTATTATACTACATTTATGCGCTGTGTGGAGAAATTTTGCCATGAATTATAGGGTTTCAAGAATTCAACTAGTGACATCTTGCTATGGGGGATGTTACTTTTGTATCTTTTAAAATCTCAACATCATATTCAAATGACACGATATTATTGATTTGCTCCATGACAAAACTTTTCACGTGTGTGAGTGTGTGAATGAGAGAGAGAGAGAGAGAGAGAGAGAGAGACCAGGGTGTCTCCATGTCCAAAAATCCCAAATACTTGGGCCTTTACCACCTTCTTTTGCTGCTCCTTCAACCTAAAGAAAATCAATGAACATTAGCATACATGCATATATAGTGTTAGATCATTAGTTACTGTGATAAAAATTTAGCTTAAACTATTAAAGAATAAATCTAATAATATATATCGAACTAACATCACGTGCAACTTTGTCTTGCACGTGAAGAGTAGAGAGAGTACGTGGAGAGTTGCAATAGGATGAATGAGTGCAAACTTTGCAATAAATAAACAGGCAAAAGATTTCAACCCAAAGAACTTTCATAACCAAAACTCTTATACCAGTTACTTTAAAAACCAGCAATATATATCAAGCCAAGACACAGCTGAATGGCCGTACATACTAGGAAGCTTTCCAGTAGCTCAACATGAATGAGATAATATATACATATATAGACTGAGTATCAACATACCTGATAAGCTGAAGTTCCTGCCCCGAAGATGAAATCAGGTGGGAAATCGCGACGGTTAATGGAATTGGAGGGTGGGTGATGAATGGAATTGGAGGCATTAACTGAGAGGGGAATGCTTTGAATCTCCATTGTTGATTTTTGGCAATGCACCAAAGCTTCCTTCTACCTTTGTGTTGTTTAATTTGGGGGTGAGCAGTGCTTCGGCTTATATGGTGCACGGATGGGCTTTTCCTCACACGTGATCCATGTGGGCTTCACTGGACCACAACAAAAAAGTTTAAAAAATGACAATCACTTGTAATTATTATTTTTTTGATAATTTGGAATCTAATTCTTTGAACCGACTAATCCAGAGGACTACTTCTACTGTAGTCGGGCAGCGTCTCGTATAGACTGAATCCAAAAAAAAGTCACATCCACTTAATTAATTTCGATCTAACAACCTCGGAGACAAGCTCCTTAATTGTTATCTACTGTTCACTCGGCTGTCCCTTAGAATTCATGACTTGAAAAATATGGTGGATATTTATAAAACATGATATTACTCACCTTTATCTCTTCCTATGAAAAACAGTCTAGTATCATTATAGCATCGAATAATTATCTAGTGAAATGGTCATTTTACTGTAATTATTAGATGTTCCAAGAACAGAACCAACATAGGGCCCAGGGGACAGAGGAAGGGGGGGGGGTAATTGGAAAATGGTCTCAAAATTTTGGCTTAACCCAATCTTTATCCATTTGTTTTCTCATTTTTCATCCCAAAATTTTAGCCTAACCTATTAACAGTCTTAAATCCTAAAGTATATCTTGGGTTAGGTTTTTCATTGTCATTTATATGATAGGTTTTGATGTTTTCTTGAAATAAATTTCCTTTAATATTTGTTTAGATCCTAAGAAAAAAAAAATTGTCATTTATTTGATGGATTTTAATGTTTTCTTGCTAAAATATTCTCATTTAAGTTTTGTTTAGTAGCTAATAAAATTTAAGAATAAGGATAGAAAATACAAACTTTTTTGAGAAAAAAATTTTCCCCCGTCATCTTCTTCTTCGGGAAGAGAAAAATTTATGTGTAAATATTTTTTCAATTTGAAAAAAAAAAATTTCTCAACTAAATTTTCTCCCAAAAAAATTCTAGTCCCTTTTAATTTTTTTTTTCCTGACTCTACCCTAGAAATGTGGTATAACTATTCTTCACAAATTCAATTCAAAGAGTTTTGAAATTTTGTAAAAGTTTGTCATACCACATCAAATATGAAATAATGGTGTCACTGAATTATTTTTTCATAGCATCGTGTTACTACTACTTATATGTGAGTATTTATTTCAATTTCATTAAGTGTTGAAATATGAGTAGTGGTAGCATTGGATTTTCCCCCCTTTTTACCACCTTTGTGTGCCACTCTCTCACAAAGATAGGTCTCACAATAAAGAATACTATGCAAAAATGACAAAAAGAGATAGGACAAGTAGCATCACAATTTATAAAATACTAGCTAAAGTAGCAAGCTCAAGGCACTTGCTAGTTTATAGATTCTAATTATTAATAAATTAATAATTTTTGAAGAATTAAATTTATTTTATGATAAATAATTAATAATATTATTATTTAAAGTTTAATAAATTTTTTTATAGTCTTAATTATTAGAATAGAAAAATACACATGTAACTACATAGATATTATATAAAAATTATATACAATATTAACTTTAGTTAATTAAAAAATATTAACATTTAAGAGTTTCTTATCAGTTAAATTAGATATAATTATTTTTTTCGAAAATCCTTGAATAGATTTCCTCTTTTATGTTATAATTAATTGTTTGTTTGTGAGAAAGAATAAAAATTAATTAATAAGCTTTGAGTCTCTTAAGATATTATTTTTTTTTTTTTGAGAGAGTAGGTTCTACACCAAATAATAAAACTTTTCATTAAGAAAAATGTCAAGGAATAAAATATATATTATAATCCTATCATAAAGTAAATATTAACCAAACATCATGAAACCAATTTTCTTACTAAACTTAATTGCTTTAATTTTTAGAGTATCTCCAATGCAAATGTTATTTTTTATACCAACGTTATATTTTGACAATACTACGGTATTAAAATGTAATATTTGATAATTCTATTGTAATGGTACATTTAAAAATAAATGCATTTTTGACACAATTACACTATTACAGTGCCACATCATTTAGAATGTAAAATTTAAGAAGCATAACATTTTTCTTTCTCTCAACTAAGTATTGTTCTACAATTTGCATTCAAAAAGAAACTTCATGTATTATTTTAATAGACAATCACATGGCAAGTCAAAATTTAACATATGCTATATTTTGTGCCAAATATGACAGAAGATATATCATTACTATTTTTAACATTCAATTAGCAATTGAGGTTAGCCTAGTTAATCATCCATGCCTCCTCCAAAGAAGAGGTCATGGATTCAAGTTTCACTCTTTGTTAAAAAGATGTGAGCATTATTTATTCTCACTCAACTATAAATTAAATTAGATTATTCTCCCCGGATAATGTGTGAGCTATGGCACTGTATCTCCACGAGTTTAGAATGGGCCATGAACAAATTCAATGTCTACAATGGAACTAGTTCTAGGTTTTTTTTTTCTTTTATTTTTCATTTTTATTTTTAAATTTGAAATCATAACATTTTTTTATAAAAGAGACAGGATATGCAACTCAACCTCTAACAACTTCGACAACTAATTTTTACTTATAATTAAAATTGTATTCCAGTGATATCCAAATTTTAAGGGCTTTGGCTTTAACAACAAAATATGTATAATTTTTTTAATCAAGTTTCATATTTTTTTTTCTTTTAACACAAGGGCGGAAGTACATGGGGGCTGGCCGAGCTCTAGTCCCTCCCACCCTTCCAATTATCAATTTTTTTTTTTATACTATGTAAAATTTTAGTCCTTTTTAAAATTAGTCCATTTCAAAATTTTTGTTCAACTTAATCTTTACTCATTGTTTCTTTCATTTTTCACTCAAAATTTTAGCCCATCCCCAAATTTTTTGGCCCAACTCAATCTTCATTTATCATTTCTTTCATTTTTCATCCCAAAATTTTTGTCCAACCAAGATTTTCTCCAAAAATTTTTAACCCCCCTTTAGTAATTTTCTTGGTTCCACCATTGTTTTAACATATATACAACACATATATATTCTTTCTTTACCAAAAGGAACATAGTATCAAAAAATAGTACGAGATAAAAGAGAATTGCGTACCTCTTAGTTGTAGAGCAAATAAATCAGATTCATATCTTTTGAAAAAAAAATTATTTGGGTAGGGTAGAGTCTCGTACTTATAAGGTCTTGTAAAATAGAGGAAATATGTGCACGTAAAGAAATCAATCACAAAAATTTATGTGATTCGACTCCTGACTTACATCCACAGATAAAGAGAGTTTCACTATTTGTAAAAGAAATACAAAAACCATTGCAGCACACAGATTTTCACTTTCTGCTCTATATTTTTTTATATTTCTTACTCATGCCAGTGAACCACCGCTTATAGGTAAGATAGAGAGAAATCTGGTCAATGCATCGTTGCCATAAATGCAGATTTTAAAGGAGCGAATAGCGGTTTCTTTTTCTTTTTTTTTTTCTACCATAACATTAAATGTGGTAAATATTTATTGATTCCATTATAACCGCATTAATTAGAAGTGGTAGACAGCCATCCCGTTTTTCTAACTTATCTAACACAATCCTACATATTTTAAGACCATTTAGATATATGTTAAATTTTGTCATTGTTTCTTTCGAGATGATATATATATATATATATATATATATATATATATTCTACGAAAAAAGTGTCTAATTGCAAGTAGAAGTTGCAAACAAGTTGAACCCATCATTAAAAAATTAACCATTATTTTTCGTGGGTAAAAAAAAAAAATTTAATCGTACTACTAAAATGACTAATCTATAACAAAAAACAACAAACTATCGCAAGTTTTCATTTTGAGAGATTTAAAATTATAACTTTTATTTTTATAAAAAGATGACTAGATGTTATTTGACTATTAAAAATTTTAATGACTAGTTACATATTTTTTTCAAAAAACAATTGACAAATTCAAAAACTTTAGTTAGGAACTAAAGTGTAAGTATTAAAATTTAGAATAATTAAAATAAATATAAAAAAATTAAAAAATTAAATCTTAGTTTATTAAAATAATATTACAAAATTAATGACAAAAAATGCAATGTCAAAACTTTTGAGAAAGTCATGGCACTCCATAACCACCGGTGCCAAAAAAGTAAAAGTGCCACATTAATACTATTTAATTTTGCCATCATTTCTTTATTTAATTTTCTAATCAATTCTTTGTGAGATGATGTGTACACATTTTTATAAATAATAATGTTAGACTTACTTAAAACTTTATCAAAAGTGTTTATTTTTATGAGTAGACAGTATTCTATTGGCCAGATATCACATCAATGTCACATTATGATATAATATCTAACCAATACAATACTGTCAACTCATAAAAATAAATATTTTTAATAAAATATAAAGATAAAACTAACATTACTCTTTTATAAAAAAAAAGTTAAAAGGTGTATACATAGGGTAAAAGAAGTTAAAAGTTGTATACATATTAAAGACATCTAACTCGCCAGTGATGCCATCACGGGATGGCTGTGAGGGCGCTTAGGGTAAAAAAAGTTAAAAGGTGTATACATATTAAAGACATCTAACTCGCCAGTGATGCCATCACGGGATAGCTGTGAGGGCGCTTAGGGCAGCGAGCAAACATAATGTTCCGAACTTAGATAACAGTTATTGAGTTTTTGAAAATGCTAAATTTTTTTTATAACTCCTTATTTGGTTTTTCTTAGTCAACTAATTTGAAAATTAATTCTGCCATCCATCAATGAGAAATTCTATTAAAGTTGGGATAGTATCCTGTGCAGACTGATTTTTTTTAAAAAAAGTGACATTCATTGAGTTTCTACCTAATGATCTTGAAGGGATAAGTTTCTTAATTACTGTCTACCGCTTACTTGACTAATCTCATTAAAGTTGAATTTTTGAAAATGTTATTGGGTAAAAAATAATTTATTCATTTCGATGCAATTAGACACGAATCAATAATTATTTGACACATTATGTAAAATTAAAAATCGATCTAATATCAAATATAGAATCTAAAATAACTCATACCAATTGTAAAGTAAAAACTAGACCGAATAAATGATGAAAACAGAGGAAAAAAACTTAACAAGAAAAAACTCAACCAAGCTTATTGATTTTGCAACAATCAATAATATTATTTATTAAATTCCAATATCAAAGAACAATAGGTCACTCAAACTTTTGGCCACCGCAATATTAATTTTGTGGCTTACAACTCAATGTGACAGACATTCACACACACACACACACACACACATATATATATATATATATATATAATACTGACTTTAAATTTTATATTGATTAAGACATCTAATTCTATACAAATTAATAATAATATTCGATAAAGTCTCCTAATCCCACTAGCAATTAATTACCTAACTTTTATTTAAGATAAGATTTATTTAAAATATATCAAATACTACTAGAACTCAAAAATAAGAATCTTACTAAAAATTTACTAACTTGATTTAATTGCCAACACATTATTTAAATATGTCAATTATATGTTGCATTAGACATGAACTAATAACTTTTTTTTTTTTAATTTTGACTATTTTTTAAAAGACTTTTTTTCATTTTATATAAAAAATGAATTTAAGATAAATCACTTAAATTTTTTGGTCAAAGAATATGTTAATTAATAATTATTTTTAAAAAAAAGTTAAAAAAGTTTGTCAAAATTTTAAAAATGCAAAAAAATTAAAAAAAAATTAAAAGGACACTTCAATGTCATTTAAAAAATCTCAAGAAATTTTTTGTAACTATCAAACATTTCAAGGAAGATAAGTTTAATTTACCTTTTGTCTACATATTATTTAACAAAAAGTTAAAATAAATGTGTATATGTTAGACATTAAGTTATATTAAAATGGTACACAATGTGAGATGAGTACTGTTTGAAAATTACGCTTTGAGCAACAATTGACACATACACCCACACACACACACACACACATATATATATATATATATTTGTGAAAGAAATTTTGTAAATGAGATAAATGTTCATTGAGCATGGATAGATGGTCCCTGTATAATAAAAAACATCAGGCGTACTTGTAGATGAAACTCCATAAGTCAAAAAAACTTTTATCGTTATTGTAATTTTTGTGTCTTTTTTCATGATCCAATTAATACACGTATTGATAATATATTTATTTCATCATCGGTGTTATTTAATTATATTTTTCAACCCCATTAAGATGGCAATGGGGCAGGTGTAGGCGGCAAACCTTGTTTCCACCTTTTTTCCTATTTTGTCCTAAAAAAAAAAAATTCCTTCAAATTTAAAGTCTTAATTTGTTTTTAAAATTTTATTTATTTACTTATTTATTAAATTAATTACAATTAGCATAGTTCAAACAAAACGTTGTATGTGTTAAATTAAAAAATGCATATGTTAATTGAAAATTAAAATAACATTAATTTCTTTTTCAAACATATAGCTCTATTAAATTTACATAAATTTTTAATGAATAACTAAAAAATATCATTATAAAAATTTATTATGCAGCACAATCCAAATCCGTCCCAAAACTTAACATAATTGTTTTCAAATCTGTCTCATTAAAATAAAAGTATAACATATTTTCAACAGAAAGATTAGGCATATTTGGATGGAGAATGATGTTTTTTTTAAAGGTTTCCATTTTCTTTTTCTCTAAATTCTAGTTCCCGCTACAGAGTAGTCGGCCAGGTCACAATCTCAACATGTTCAACATCCAAAAATGAAAACGTGCTTCACATACGTGAAGAAATAACAAATGTGAAAGGAAAATAAATTAAAGTTGGATTGACTTCAGGAATCAATAATTAGTTTTAGCAGCCATAAACCATTATTGCTATACAGCGACTCATTCATTATGAGCCACATCAGCTATAACAAATTGAAAAAAAAAAATGATTTTTACATCAAATCTAATTAAATTTATAAAAAAAATTCATACATTATAAAGACATACAAAAATTTACCAAATCATACCAATTAGCACAAAAATATGTGTTCTTCGAATAAAATAGAATAGATAAATTTATATAATATATTATTGAAAGAAATTTACATTACTTTCCCCTATTATTTTCAATAATTATAAATAGTAATATTTTTTATTTTTGAAATTGTTTATATGTACTAACTTCCTTTGCCGTTAACCTTTAAAATTAATGATTTTGTTTTATATTAGTATTTTAGATTTTTTAAATTTTAACTTTGAGCGAATTTGGCCTTATATTTAAGATAAATATTTAGTACAATAGTAGTATTAAACTATTATCAATAAAATTACAGACTAGAAATAAAAAGCTATAAAAAAAATCTTAAACATAACAATATTAAAAAAACAATTGAAAACTACCATTATACGGAATTTACTTTTCCTTTGTTTGGGGCATGTTGGATGTTTCAACCATGTAATGCCGAAAGTGAACAAATTATATTGTTTGGATTTATAATAAAAATAAATAAATCAAAATAGCTTGGTTTCGGGGTTTGAAAGAGTAATATTAAATGTCCCTACTTCTATCTCAGCTATCTCACAAAGATTGAGACCCATTACAAGGGTGGTGCTAGAAAAAATATTTAGGGGGGGCTAAAAAAATTTTTTTGGGAGAATTTTTTTTTTTTCAAATTGAAATTTTTTTACATACAAACTTTTTTTTCCCCACATTGATGAAGATAACAAGGGAAGAAATAATGAGTCTATATTTCCTTTTCTTTCTTAGCTATCAAACTATAGCTAAATGAGAAAATTACAGCAAGAAAATGTGAAAATCCATCAAATAAATAACAATAGACATTTTCTTAACAATAAACAAAGCTTAAAGGAGAGACTTTTAGAAAAAAAAATCAAAATCTATCAAATAAATGGTAAAAAAACAATTCTTAAGCATACAAACAAAGATTAAAGGAGAAAATTTTGAAAAAGCATCAATATCCATCAAATTCAATTGTTAAACTGAATTAAGATAGTTAAAGGCTAGAACTCAGTCAAAGAAATGAGAGAAAAGGAACTAAAATGAAAATTTTGGGTGTGCTAAAATTTTGGATTGAAAAGATGATAGAAATAATAGATGAAAATTGAATTGAGCCAAAACTTTTGGATGAGCTAAATTGAAATTGTCCAAAATATTACATGTACAATTTTTTTTTATCATATTTTAGGACCCCTTCATGCCTTTGCCACTGACCCACTGGTAGGCCCATGCATGTTAAATTTCACTCCTTATGAAAAAGGCGGGATGAAAGTAAAATAAAAGTAATTGTACATGCAAACATTATTGAGGTTTGAAAACATAACATGGCTGGATTAGTCCAATTAATTATTCATGTCTCCTTCTAATGAAAAGTTATAAGTTCAAGTTTCACCTTCTACTAAGAAATATGAGATACTTATAAGTTTATTGTAATACAAAAATTGTAACATCCATCACATGTATAAAAAATATAAAAACATGGCCGTACCCTACTCTTGGTGGATTTATTTATCGTGGGGGTTAGCATTGAAGGTTTACTTTTTCTTTTTTTCTAAATTCTAGTTCCCACTATACAGTAGTCGCGCGGCCAGGTCACAATGTCAACATGTTCAACATCCAAAAATGAAAACGTGCTTCACATACGTGAAGAAATAACAAATGTGAAAGGAAAATAAATTAAAGTTGAATTGAATTCATGAATCAATTACTTGTTTGTGGTCCTATCTTCCTCAATAATTAGGTTAGCTGCCATAAACCATTATTGCCTATACAGCGACTCATTCATTATGAGCCACATCAGCTATAACAAATTGAAAAAAAAAATTATTTTTACATCAAATCTAATTTAATTTATAAAAAAATTCATACATTATAAAGACATACAAAAATTTACCAAATCATGCCAATTAGAACAAAAATATTGTGTTCTTCGAATAAAATAGAATAGATAAATTGATATAATTTATTATTGAAAGAAATTTACATTACTTTCTCCTATTATTTTTAATAATTATAAATATTAATACTTTTTGTTTTTGAAATTGTTTATATGTACTAACTTCCTTTGCCGTTAACCTTTAAAATTAATGATTTTGTTTTATATTAGCATTTTAGATTTTTTTAATTTTAACTTTGAGCGAATTTGGCCTAATATTTAAGATAAATATTTAGTATGACAGTAGTATTAAACTATTATTAATAAAATTACAGACTAGAAATAAAAAGCTTATAAAAAATCTTAAACATAACAATATTAAAAAAACAAGTGAAAACTACCAGTTATACGGAATTTATTATCCTCTGTTTAGGGCATGTTGGATGTTTCAACCGTGTGATGCGGAAAGTGAACAAATTATATTGTTTAGGATATGTTACTTTTATTTTATAAAATATAGGACGATATTTGATTCTAAATCAACTATGAAAAGCTTCTTTTTATTTGGGTAAATGTTGCAATTTTAATATATCACTTATGCTATTACTTGTTTCATACGAAGAGAAATGCTAACATAATGGAAACTCGCAATCTGATTGGCCGTGCATTACACATGCTAATCAAGTCACACGTGAGAGTCACTCGTGACTAACGCTAACATTCATCTTCACATGAGTATTTAGTTTTAACTAAAAAGTTAAAAATTAAATTAAGTAAAATATACATAAACACAATAAATTTATTTAAAACACATCCGGACAAGAGAATGTTCTTCTTATTCAATTTAGAGCCAAGTATTATTCTAAAATATATTTAACATGTTGTGAGTGAAACATCTTATATGTCGTTAACACTAAATATTAAAGTAAAAGGAAGGAAGATTTTTTATGCGGAGGGCGAAGAACCATTTTTATAAGACGTTCTGAATGGGAAATGAAGATTGTAGAGTTTGAACACCATGAAACATCATTACAATACAATTTTGACTGTGAATGTCTGTGAAGCCCACCACTTAAATTGATCATTTTGTCGTTGGATGCAGAGGAAGATCCTAAATGTTCAACATTTTATTTTATTTTATTTTGAGTGTGAATGGGAAATGAAGATTGTAGAGTTTGAACACCATGATACATCATTACAATACAATTTTGAGTGTGAATGTCTGTGAAGCCCGCCACTTAAATTGATCATTTTGTCGTTGGATGCAGAGGAAGATCCCAAATGTTCAACATTTTATTTTATTTTATTTTTGAATAATTCAGAGCATTTCTAATTTAATTGGGTCTGAATTACCTCGTATTTAGCGAGTCGAGAACTAATTTCTGAGACCCAAAAACCTGAATGTTTAACATTAATATAAGAAAGATGCTACAATACATAAAATGTGAGAAATAGAATTATCTATAATCGGTCAGAATATAAAGTCAATAAAGCAATCGCTTCATACCTTACTTAGAGAATGTCTAACATTTTATATATTTATAGTATAATCAAATTAAAAGTTTAAAATTAATAAAAGTTCAACTCTACAAAAATGTCCTAAAATTATTTAACATATATTTATCCAAACTTCAATTATTTATCACTTTTTTTGGTTAAAAACTTCATGATATATTCACAAAATATCTTGATAATAAATAATAATTAAAAAAAAATTCTTCATACGTTAATTTTAAATTTTTATTTAAATAATATAAAAAATAATTAATTATTAGTTTAAGGTATTATAAAAATAGTTAGTGGATGAATAGTGAATGAATAGGTGATGAATAGTGAACCTTCAAATATGAAGATCAAAATTGAAAATACTATTCATTCCTTCGTATCTGATGTCAATATGAAAATGGGTTGGAAAGTCCTTTTTCCTTCCCCACCTTCAAATTTGAAGATTTGAAGGTGGGTTGGAGATGGTCTTAGAGGCACACTCAATTATTCTACTGTTAAAAAACTGAATTATGGTGGCAAGTTATAAGTCTTTTTTTTCACATTGAGTGTTCAAAGCCTTTGACTTAGATTAATTCGACTCAGATTAATTCTACTCAAGGCTACACTGAAACTATCCCAATACACCAGCAAGTCAGGGGAGCGCAAAATTAGAATGGGCGACCTCCGAGTTTACAATACGCTTCTCATTCACTCCCGTTACATCCCTAGGGGTGGCGAGTTATAAGTCTGCTATCTTAAAAATGCGTTATATAGGCAAATAGTAAAATTTTTTTTTTTTGAAACTGTAAAATTTCATTATTTGTCTCAAAAAGTGTTCTAATTTAACGATTCTTAACAATTGATTGACAAAAAGTATAATAAAAAAAATTTCTTAGTAAAATAAGTAAGATATTCCAATTTTTTTTGTTTAGTAGTAATTTAATTTTTACATTTTATAAAACAATGAAATTTAACTATTTCATAGCGATACTATGAAATTTAATTGGAATGAAATTTCATTGTTTTGTAAAAAAAAAATTAAAAATTTTAATATGCAATTTGGGTTTTGTTTTATAAATCTTGGTTTTTAGAGTGTAAATATATAAATTTTATTAAAAATAGATATATAATTTTTAAATTATAGAATTTTAAAATTTGAAAACATTTTCTCGGAACACTTCTTGAATTTACTGAAGAAAGTTACATATGGAAGTTTTATATAGTAAGAAGTATTTTAGTCACATAAATATTAAGAGACTTTTTGGATTTAAAAAAAATGAACTTGTATCTTATCCTAACTAACAACATATTTGTGAATTTTTAATCGAAAAACTCTATTTTGTAATAAATAAATTAGGTGAAGATGAAAAACCAACACCCTGTATGTTTGGATAAGGCAAAGAATAGGTATGGTGATATTCAGATCATACAGAAGAAGAAAAGAACAAAATTAATTACAAACGTTATTAAATGGATTTTGTTGCTTTTGTCGTCAATCCTTTCCTTCCCTCTTCTCTCGAAGAGAAATTATTCAGTCTAACTGTCATTACATATCATTGTCTAATTTAAAATAACAGCTTCTCACAAATATTTGTACTTTTTTTAAATTATAAAAAAATATTTTACTTAAATATAGGATGAATAGTAAAATTTGGAAGAGACAATCACTCCACCACGTCCGAAAATGACTGATGTGACGCTCCCATGCAATAATTTCTCCTCCCAGGGGGACCGCCTGCTCTGTATATATTCCTACCAAATATATGAAAATGGAAAATTTAAAGCACGTCGGGACATATTTGCAATACAAAGACCAGAACATGTGTTCTTGTCAAAATGGTCCATCCCTTTAAGATAAATATTTGTCCTTCGTTGAAAAACCTGTAATTGATGTCCTGAAAAGGAAATAACACTTTAAATATATAACTTAGATAAGGATCTCTTTGGTTTATTTATTTATTTTTCTTTTGATTAAATTATAATGACATTTTTTAAATTTTTGAAAATTATAAAAATATTTTTTGAGATTTTTTAAAATTATTCTTTTCTTTCTTATTTTTACTGACAAATTACACATAATTTTCATTTTATCTAATTTTCTTTTAAAATGACAAAAATACTCTTTTCTTTTCTTTTTTTACATTTTTTCAGTTTTGACTAAATTTTCTAACTTTTTAAAAGTTATTTCTATATAAAAATAAATTTAAAATAAATAAATTATTTTTTATTTTTGATCAAAAATGTTTTAATCGATATTTATTTGAAAATAGAAAAAAACTTTTAACAAATTGGTCAAAACTAAAAAAAAATGCAAAAATAAAATAAAATAAAAAGGGGCATTTTTGTTATTTAAGAAAAAAAAGAGTTCGAGAGGAGGTATTTATAGTTTGTTTATAAAAGTAACGGAAGATAATATAATTTCAAAAACTTCAGGTAAAGTCTTTGTAATTATCAAAAAAATTAAGGGAGATCGATATAATTTAACCATATTTTTTAATTTCATGCAACGTAGATATATTATGCATCTGTTATTAAATAATTAAGTAATATATAGGACCGTGATCATATTCAAGTAATGCAAGGACTCATTTTCCATGTAATTGATATGAGTTCGATTCATTCTCTCTCATCATGTATCTAAAAATAATGATTAAAAAATAAATTATGTGACATACATACAAGATATTTTTTTAAAAAAATACAAATAAAAAAAAAAAAAAAAACAGAAATGGTGTTCCTTAAATTCACACTTTCAAGACTTCCCTTAAATTCAGAGATATTTGAACTTTTAGCATCTTCTTGTGACATTTTCGGTATTTTATTTTTACTTTTGGATGTTTCGTGGGATAACCAAAAAGTTCTTACATTATCCCAACCAGGGAATTCCTATATTGTGTTTGGGTATAATATCTTGTGTGCAATTTTTACATTTTCTTCTTGTGACATTTTTCAGTATTTTATTTTTACCTTTGGATGTTTCTTGGGATAACCAAAAGGTTCTTACACTATCCCAACCATGGAATTCCTAGATTGTGTTTGGGCATAATATCTTGTGTGCAATTTTTACATTTTCTTCAATTTTGTACTGTAAAAATATATTATCCATTAAATCCATTTAAATTTGGAATTTCTGTATACATGTAAATTATTAGATTTTATTTATTTTATTAAATTAATTACAATTAACAAATTTTAAACAAACTATTATATATATCAAAATAAGAAATATGTATATCTATAATTTTCCTAAATTTTTAATGTGAAATTTTTTCCTATAACTAAAGTAACAAGTCAATGATTCATATGTATTCCGTTGATCATTTAAAAATTTGCCAACTTTACAAAATTCCAATTTGGATTAGTCATTCAAATTTGAACAGTAAAAAAGTTGGCCATAAAGTCATAAATTTGATCAAATGAAATAAAAGAGAATTGATTTTGTGTTTTATATTTTTTGATAATTTGGTGAAAATTTGGCCAAATTTTTAAAATTCTCAAATTCAGCGTAAAGTCAAAAAAATAAGAATTCAAATTTTAAATCGATATCAATACTCTTTTTTTTTTTTAAGCCAACGGAAAGGGTATTAGACATTTACTATTTTAATAGTCCACAAAAATCTCTTACTTCTGTATCGTGAAAAATTTAACAACTTGACTATCAACTATTATAGAAATAAAATCTAATTGAAAACTGAGATGAAATATAAACTACACATTACTCCTAGTAGATAGAGTGCAAGTAAAACTCATAACCTCTACGATAAGAAAGGTCATAAGTTTCCAATTAGGATAATTCTAATTCAATACTCACATTATGATAAAAATAAATAAATAAAAAAAGCTTGGTTTCAGGGTTTGAAAGAGTAATATTAAATGTCCCACTTCTATCTCAACTATCTCACAAAGATTGGGACCCATTACAAGGGTGGTGCCTAGAAAAAATATTTAGGTGGGGCTAAAAAAATTTTGGGAGAAATTTTTTTTTCAAATTGAAAATTTTTTACATGCAAACTTTTTCTTCCCCACATTGATGAAGATAACAAGGGAAGAAATAATGAGTCCATATCTTACTTAGAGAATGTCTAAAATTTTATGTATTTATAGTATAATCAAATTAGAAGTTTAAAATTAATAAAAGTTCAACTCTACAAAAACGTCTTAAAAATGCCCGTTTAGATGTTTCCATATCCAAATATCCATTTACAAAAAGTGACAATGATGAACTTTTTTCAAATTCTTATTTCAAGAGTACTTATTTTTTTATTTATATAACACATTCAGCATTTTTAACAGCTCTCTAAATACTACAATATCATTTAAGTTGTTTGAAATATATTTATCTTAATATTCATTACTTAACTCAGGCCACATTTTTTTTACCCGTTAAGAACACTCTCATGAACTTTTTTTTTGAGAAAGTATCTATTTTTTTTTTTTGGAGGAAAGATCATTCACATGAACTTAAACATGTGAATAGATGTGACCTGACATCAAAATACTCACAGTAGTCTCACGCTAATGTAAATATACATGCACAAACACCTATGTAAGAAAGTCGTAACCAGAAGTGATAGCAGCAGGTGAGAAGTGATAACTAATGTAACCTTATCGATTCTTTTTTTCAACGCTCTGTTTCTCAAAAGCGGTCCACCCACCCATGTGCTGCTGCTTAAGCACATTGATGGATAAAAAAACCAATATCGTTTGAACGCTTGGACTCTCATGAGTTCTATTGTACTTTAGTGGTTGAAAAAAAAAAACTACAAAAAAAATAATAATAATAAATATCACCATTGCTACATATAGTGAAGACAGATATTAAGATCATGAAGTCAAATATAGCATTAATAAAATCATAATGTCATGGTTTCTGTCTTATCTCTATGCAACCACTCCAAACCAGAAAAAGAAAATGCCTTTTACATTAGAACCGTCTTTGGTAGGTTCTTCTCCACAACAACTTTGTTGCTTTTGTCATCAATTTTTTGGGGACCGGCGACCAAAAATTTAAAACACGTGAATGTACAGGGGAAACGGAGATCAAAGGTGCGTGTGAGTTTGCCCTAATGGTCCACCCAATAGGAAAAAAAAATACTCATTTTGTAATTCAATAAAAAATTATTCAATAATTTCGATGACTATATGATATATTCCCTCCATCCCGAATTTATAGTCTCTTTTAAGAAAATTAACTTTTCATTTTGGACAATCATTTAATACTTTTACACTTGATTAAGAGAATAAATTTATAAAACTAACATTCATTCAAATTAAGTAGTACATTCACATTAAATTTGTGAGAGTAATTTAAAAATTTCACAATTATTTATACATTAATTTTTTAAACAGAATTCTTATTATGGGACATCTCAAAATGGAATAAGAGAATTTTAATTCGGGACAGAAAGAGTATCATATATGCATTTATAATATACTGTTACAAGTGTAACTTAACATCTTAGCCTTAATTATATACAATATTGATATAAGGTGATACTGAAATTTTTTTATCCTAATATTGATTTTGTGGAGGACTTGTTAAAAACCGTTTATAAATTTCGGGGTCTTTACTAGAATAAAAGTTATAATGTTTATAATTGAAACAAGGGTTAAAAGTTATAAATGGTAAGAGTTTTATTTATGCTTTTTTAAATTTGTTTCCTCTTATTTAGTTTATAACACATTGATGTAGGATAGCATTACAAAACTTTGGCTCTACTATTGATTTTGTGATGGGCTTCTCAAAGAAAATTTATAGATTTGAAGTACTTTTAACAAGTGAAAGAAATGATGTAATGTTTATAAATGGTACTAATTTTTTTTTTTGTTAAAAAAAAAATGAGAGAGGACTTTTCACCCCGTGTTGCTCAATCTCTCTGAAATCATGATATAAGATTGATTTTTCAATTATAAAGAGAATTCGAGAAACTTCATAAATTTTATCCACAATATTCTTTTCTTCTAATTCTGTGGGTAACATGATATATGTGTTAATTTGTTGTGTTTAGAAAAAATGTGAAGAATTAGTTTTCATATTAAATTTTGTGAACTCAAAAATTATGTTTTTTCATATATATATATTTTTTTTGAAGCAGCAAAGAAGAACCTTATTGATGAATAAAAGCACAAGGAGTACAAGATAAATATAAATAAAGGAAGGAAGAAAGACAAGATCGGCTCTATATATTATATTTACAAATATAAAATTTAATTATTCTCAATAAGGGAGAGGTAAGTGTTGAATAAAACTCTAATAATACAATTTTTACATAATTGTTTTTATCTAACTAGATAGCAATAAAATATTATAGCACAATATGAATAAAACTCTATTAATAGCATTAAGTTTCTTATTGTGTAGTCTTTATGAGGCATTTATTGTAAAGTTAGATTTTTATTAAACTTTCACTTTTAATGTCCCGCCTCGAGCCTCACAGACCCGTGAGTAACCTTGTAAATTAATATCAAATCTAATAAATAATTCTTATATATTTCAAACCACCTTGTGATATGTATATTCTCACTTAAGTTTTTTCATAACATAAATATTCATTCACATTTCCATACATATAACCTAACAAGGTTTCTATACATAAATTTTAAAAGTGTATTCATCCTATGATGACTAAGTTAAAATAATACTAGTCTCATTGAGGTTTTCGAGCCTTCACATAAAAATATAAAGACCATAAAGCCTTTTACATTCCTAAAATAATAAAAGACCAAAATAAAAATTGTGAATTTAATTACATCTCAAAAATAAACATAAGAGTCCCAAAAGAGATGTGGCCTCCTACTCAATGCCATCAATGCGCCAGCTCCTTGCCGTTACCTGCATCTGGTAGGAGTCAAAACAACAACCCTAATAAAGATTCTAAAATACGAAAAGTTAAGGCAGTGCAAAGTGTAGGTATTTAACAAAACTAGATCTACAAAAAATTTCAAGAAATTTGAAAAGGAAATGAAAAGCCTCAAATTTACTTTTTGTTCTTGAAATTCTAATTTTTCAATTGGTAGAAATTCTTCTTATACTTGAATCCTTATGGTGTGATGTGTTTACAAGGCTTGAAGATTCATGAATGCCCAAGAAACTTCCTAACCATAACTTTTTCCTTATCTATAGAGAGTTTGGAAGAGAAGGGAGAGTGAATTTTATGCTCAAATTGCTTTTCAGCTCGCAACTTAAATATTCTGTCGCACGTTCGTTCGAACAAACCAACATTTCGTTTGAACGAATATCAAACAAAATTTACAAGAGATTGTTTTCATTTTATTACTCATGAATCATTACTCCATTTATGTTGTTTAAATTCTTTCCACATCATTATTACATTCGTGAAGTTTATTATCATGCAGAAGTAATATTATTATTTATTTATTTATTTTTCAGTTTTAGGAAACATTACATCTAATCTCGAGCTTCAATCCTTGGCCCCGAAACCTAAGAAATGATTTACACCGTTTACTTTATTTAACAAAATTAAATCTACAAAGAATTTTAAAAAATTTGAAAAGGAAATGACAAGCCTCAAATTTACTTTTCGTTCTTGAAATTCTAATTTTTCAATTGGTAGAAATTCTTCTTATACTTGAATCCTTATGGTGTGATGTGTTTACAAAGCTTGAAGATTCATGAATGCCCAAGAAACTTCCTAACCATAACTTTTTCCTTATCTAGAGAGAGTTTAGAAGAGAAGAGAAAGTGAATTTTATGCTCAAATTGCTTTTCAGCTCCCAACTTAAAATATTCTATCGCATGTTCGTTTGAACAAACGAACATTTCGTTTGAACGAATATCAAACAAAATTTACAATAGATTGTTTTCCATTTATCACTCATGAATCATTACTCCATATTATGTTGTTTAAATTCTTTTCACATTATTATTACATTCGTGAAGTTTATTATCATGCAAAAGTAATATTATTATTTATTTATTTATTTTTCAATTTTAAGAAGCATTACATCTAATTTCATTATACTATAAATATATAAATTTTGGAGCCTTTTTGTTATATTGTTCATTAACCTTAAATTTCTAATTTAATTATATTATAGATACATAAATTTGAAATTCTAAGTGTGATTTAAAAGTGATTGCTCAATTGGTTTTATGGACAAGCCATCCGTAAAAAAAGGAAGATGCAGTGACATCAGAGCAGACCAATAACATCCCAACTAGGTTAGCACATTGAAGACTACCAAATCATTTGCAGCAACCCCCAAAATACAAAACTCAAAGAGCACAATAAGATACAATCATATACATTGCCAATATCCATCTTGTTATTGCTCAAGACTCATAGATCCGAAACCATCAAAGCACTTTGAAATCCTTCCTCCAGCTGCAAAATTTAGAAACTTACACTAAAGATCCAAAATCTAATTGGCTTCATAGTTCAGGTGCGACTCCACTGTATGCTTTGTCCAAAGAGATACGCGAGATGTAATAAGCTCAAGAATAGACTCACAGTTAGGTTGCTTTCTGTTAAAGACAATAGTTTCTAGTTAACCAGATAAACCACATTATAGCAACATGAAGAGAATCCCAGATGTCTAAATTCCTTCCTGCATTACAAAATTGGCACAGCCCCTGATTCTGGCTGTCCAAAGTACCAATTCTAAACAAAAATTAAACTATTTTGATCCTTCCATTCCTAGATAACCAACCAAAAAAATTTAATCTCGGAGGAGCAACATATTCCAAATAACTATTAACGAATCCAGTTTAAGACCCAATTGAGACTCATACCATTAATACGAAACATTAACAGAGAATTTACCCCATGCAGATGCCTTCCAAGTGATTAGGTCGCGGGGGGGGGGGGGGGGGGGGGGGAAGCTTCGAGGTTGATAAGGCTCTCATTCTCCCATACTAATAATGAGCGCCTAAACAAAGAATTCCAACCTTCATCATCTGAAACAGAATTTAACAACTCAGCAATAGATATCTCTTTTTGAACAGCTAAAGAAAAAAGTCTGGGAAACGACTTGTCCAGTGAATCATCCCCCGCCCGGCAACCTTCCAAAAAGAAATATGACTTCCATTTTCCACTGCCAAAGCAATTTTAGAAATAAAGAAAGAGCAAATTGGACACTGATTTGTTCACCATCATTAAAATATCCTTCCGTATTCGATATATCTTAATATCTTATTACTCCTCATACCAACGGGAAGCCAAGAATTCTCAGAAAATTCAAAATTTTCCTCCCAAAGCCCCTCTTTTCAAACCAAATCTCCACCACCATTTTAGAAGAAGACATTTTTATTCATAATAGAAATGTTTGGAATCCCTAACCCACCTCTCGCCTTTGGTTTCAATAAATTGTTCCATTTCATCAGATGTATTTTTCTTTTAGAGTCACATCCACCCCAAAGAAATCTTGCTTGAAAACCTTCCATTTCTTGAGCCACACCAGATGGAATTTTAAGTAGAGACAGGAAGGCTGCTGAGTACAAGACTTTATCAAAGTAAGTCTTCCTCCAAAAGACAGAAATTTCCTTTTCCATAAAGCTAACTTTTTCTTCACTTTATCAATAACCGGGATCCACAATTTCCTTCGATTAAGGCCCAAATACATCAAAGGAAGATTGCCTTTCTTACACCTCAACACATTAGCAAGACCATCACATTCCTGATCCATAACTCCGAGTCGACAAAGTGCACTTTTGAGAAAATTAATTTTTAAACCAGAGCTCACTTGGAAGCACCTAAGAATTCTTTTAATATTTAGGATTTCCTCTCGATCCGCATTACAAAAAACCAAGTATCATCAGTAAACTGAAGGTGTGAAATAGTTAGCTTGTTTTTCCCAACCGGAACCCCTCTAATCAAAGCCCAAATCGATCCTTTGCTCTTTTAAACAACAAATTTATATATGTCGTATTGTTATGAGAGATTTCATCAATTTTCATGGGAAAGTTAGAAATGGTTAATATTTCATTATATGGTAGGAAATTCACTTGGAGTAATTCTATGGAAATTCCAATATATATTTTCTGTGAGAAACGCAATAACTTTGCAAATATTTATATATGTCGTATTGTTTTGTTGAAAAATCATTTAATTATGAAACAAAAATCAATGATAAATATTATAGTGGTAATAGTTTTTTGATTTCTCACTTTTTTAATTAATAGAGAGTTGACAGTAGATTATGTGTGAAAATTATAAATATGTTTTTTTATAAATAATGTAATCAATCTTTTAAAATTTATATCCTTTTTAATTAATAAAAATACATGTAATAACAGGTGAGGTGACTATATATATTATGAAACTTGATATAATTTTATCCTTGATTTTAAGGTGTTCTCACTGACAACTACCTCTTCCCCTGCAATGATAGTAGACAACCAATATATTAACATTAAAATTTTAATATCTTTTCGAACATGCAAAGGATATGTATTAACCTGAACGTACACTGGCTCTGACTTCTCCAAGTTCCAAAAATCAGGGCTTTGTTTTTTTTTTTTTTTGGGGGGGGGGGGGGACAAAAAATCAATTAATTTGACTATAGACTAAGTGTATTTTTGTTAAAATCTTTTATTTTTAAAATTTTAAATTCAATGTTTTTAAAAAAATTATTTAAAATTAGTCGTTAGATAATTATTTTAAATAGTAAAAACTTAGTACCAATAATCAATTTAACTCTAACGTCACTCAAAAACTCAAAATTCAAAATAAGAAAAAATGAAAGTCTTCACTTGGATCATTGGACTTGAGTGAGTCCACCTTGCTTGAATCATCATGAAAGTATTTCGTCTATTTTGATTTTGTTTTGAAACATACTTTTGAGTGAAATCCTTTACCTTAATAGACTTTTATCATTTTCTTGATCAATAATCTTCTTTAATCTAGATAACCAATTTGCATTGTCACTTAAATAAACTATTAGTTCATTGAATAATATTTTATAATTATTAAATTATTGAGATATCATTAGTCTCTGAAACTAACACAAAATAATTAACCAACCGTTGCAAAACTAAATATAACAACCACATATTGAAAGTTCTTTTATTCTTAATGCAACAATGGGCTACACAACTGAGGGTAACCCTTCCCCCAACTCATAAGACTTGACGACTCGAATGAAAGCGGGATACAATATAACTACTCACCAACTTTGGATTCACTAGCTCCTTCATAAACATTTTAAGCGCACACAGACAACATAGACATTATTAATGAAAAGTAAAAAACACAACCCATAAACAGTAATAGAAAATAATTACTTTTTGTTGGGAATGTTTTCCAAGTCATTATAACCCACTGGCCTTTTCTTAGTTTTTGTAAGAAAATTCCTAAACCATTTGGCCGAGTCTTTTGGATACCTTGCTAAGTCATTTTTGTAATCTATATAGATCATGCCAAAACGAACAGTATAGCCCTCGCTCCATTCAAAGTTATCCATAAATGACCAAACAAAGTATCCTTTCACGTTTGCTCCCTCACTGTGAAAAAAAAAATTAAAGTCAAATACAATCATTTTTATTAATACACAAAATTATAAAAATTTAAAATCTACTTCAGACTTGTTGAACACATGCATCAGACTACATTATATATATATATATATATATATATATATATATATATTCGTATAGTGATTTTCCTTGTTGAACTTACTGGATTGCATAACGAAGAAAACGAATATGCTTATCATGGTAGTCTCTTCTGGTCTCATCATGGCGGGCTTCCGAAATTGTTAATGTGGTATCATTTTTCTCGTCAACTCCTAAAAATTAATGAGAAATATTTTAAGTAATATCAATATCTAGTTACGTCTCTTTTTAAAAAAATACAAATGATTGACCTTGCTCGACGTTGATGAAGAAAGCTTATTGAATTGACAATTACCATTCTCTGTAATGTAAATAAGTGGATTATTATACTTCTTCTTTATGCAGTCTAAAAGCTTATAAATTCCTTCTGGACAGATATGAAGCCAACTTGAACCAGCCTGCAACAATATTTATATATAAGAACTAAATATATATATATATATAGACACACACACACACACACACTCATATACATATATGTGCTTATTAAACTTCAAAAAATAATATAGATTCCTCCTACGTTGACTTTTTGTTTGTTCTCAAGTTGGGTCAACTAAGGAAAAATATAATCTACTACTTCAATTCAAATTACTTCGTGATCCTTTATAAGAACCCGATATGTTTATCTATTTTTATTTATCTGCTGATTTATCAGAAATTTTTTAAAATTAAATGATATGTTTTGTCCTTTTATTTGAATATTAAAAAAAAGTTAAGATAATACATATCAGTAAGTAAACGAATCCAGTAAACGAATCCAGTGGATATCTTATTATTCTTATGATAAAAAGTCGAGAAAATGGTAGACTGAATTTGAAGGCCTTACCGGTGGACCAATGGGAACCCCATTCCGCTCCGCTGTAAAAGCCAATTAACATAGTCATTTACAGGAGCTGCCACATTGAAAAATCATAAGTAACAATGCAAGAGTTGGTTTTGAACTTACTTAAAAGCTCAACCTTAGAATCTGTAGTGTAACTCAAATTTCCATCATCACCAACATGAGGTGCATCTTTTGCATAATTGGAAGTGTAGTAGTTTATTCCTATAAAATCAAATGATCCTTTTAACAGCTTAGATTGTTCTCCAGAAAATTTGGGAAGTCGCAATTTGACATTCAATTGCATGCTATGCGGGTAGTCACCATTTATCACAGGATCCAAAAACCTGAAGTACAAAATAAAATCAACTTAGGATCTAGTCATATAAGTTTTATTAAGACCTTGAAAGAAACAGAGGAAGAAAGAAAGAAAATACTACTATAAATAGTTTAATGTGTAACTAAGATGAATAAAAATAGCAAAAATGCATTGAAGGTTTAAATTTAAGAATGATGTAAGGTCAATAAGATAAAGACTACACAAGATTGAGGGTAATCACCAACAAAAAAAATGGCCATTAATCAACAATAAATAATGTGTTTTTTTTTTTTATAGAGCAAAATATAGGATTTGTATAATTAACTATAAGTAGGTAGTATACATTTTTTATTTTTCACTTGAGACACAAATGGTAGTGAAGTTAGGTTAACTTTTCAAAACCCAATTGATGTAGAACAGGTTGTACAAGAATTCAATTTCAAGCACGAAATTACATGTAACGCTAGAATGATCAAAATTGGGAGAAATTTGGTGGGCGGGTTGGAAATGATGTGCTGATCAATACTCATCGTGAAATTCGGTGACGTATGCCGCTTTCGGGCAAATTCATTCGTTTTGGTTTTCAAAAACACGTTTTTGCTATTTTTGGTAATAAATGTGTTGTTTGAGTTCGGGGAGCTACAATTGACTTTTGGAATTGTTCTTTTACCAGATTGCTACTTAAGTTTAGGACTTTTGATTTATTATTTTAATTAGAATATTTATATTTTTGCAGTTTTTGATATTTTTCTTTATTTTAATTATTTCTTTCTTAAAATTACAGTTCTAGTCGAATTAGTAGTTCTAATCCTAGACGAATTAGGTTTTGCAACCTATATAAATGCTCTTTCTTTTCATTGTAAGGTTAACTTTCATTCAATAAAGAATTTTTTTTTTTTTTTTTTTTTTTCTGAGATCTTATTCTCTGAGCTCCTGGATTCAGGTGAGTTACTCTTTTTTATGAATTCAAACAATTTTTTAAGAAGCAGGCGGTGCCCTACTTCTTCATAAGCTTCCGCTACATCACCAACTCATAAAAAACTAAATTTACCTATTAACTCATATTCAATATTAACTCATATTCAAATGTATTATATTTATCACTAATACTCTTTGTCCCAATTTTTGCATCTCAAATAATATGACATTGAGTTATTGATGATATATTAGATAGATTATAAATGTTCTACCAATTATATATTGTCATATCATTTTAAATGTAATTTATGGTACAAGAATTTGGTACTTGTAGCATTATTTTGTATTTATACTACAATTGTACTTTTCAAAAAAATATCGTGACTGTCACATTTATGTGACTTTCATTTGACTTGAATATATTTAGTGAGACTTTCCATGAATAAAGAATTATAGCAGCAATTACATAATATAGCAATCGTGTTTTAAAAATTAAGATTTTTTTTAAATGATAGGTCAAAGTTATATACTCGTGGAATCATGCTTAGCTTAATCCAAAAATGTTGTTGATGAATCTATGTTTGACCCAAATCTATAATTGTTTTTATGTTTCACTTTCCCTAAGAAATTTATGATCAAATGTACTAACTCAAGCAAGCCTAAAATGGCAATTAAGGTTGGTCCTCCCTATTATTGAAATAAGACTAGCACAATATAAAGTGTAACCAATAGAAAATTAATTACATAGTAGTCACCTTATATATATATATATTTATATATATATGTATGTAGACACACACACACACACACACAACATTTTCTATTTAATACACATTATCAACAAAGCACATGGAATACTCACCATCCCAACTTGAAATCTAGGGCCCTTTCTGCGGCCTTTCTGTCATTGGGACACCACTCAGAATAAGGCTCAAACCAGCTTGAATTTAGTACAATCCCAATCTTTCCCTTTTGAGACGTCTAAACGCATTAAAAATTCAATTAATCAAATATTTTTTTTTGGTCTAAACTTCATATTATTAAATAAGTATTGAGCACAGTTGATTACTATAAGAATTAATATAAATTTTTTGAAATTAATCATGTGGTATATATAGGATACTCAAGGAAAAACCTGGTATTTAGTCCTATATGCCTCAACTGTAGCTGCATGACAAAGGAGCATCTTATGTGCCACAATGTATGGTTCTGTGCCTGGATCTCCTTCGGTGCAAATATGTGTATCCAAGGCAGAACCTCGACCTAGTGCTGTGATACTCCTTATAGGCTCTGAGCAAGATGATGTACCTCGACCTGGTGCAAAACTACCTCTCACATACCCACAAACAGCATAAGTCCATGGTTCATTAAAGGTAGCCCAATTTTTCACACGATCACCAAATTCCCAGAAGCAAAGCTCCACAAAATCCACATAATCAGCTCTGTTAAGTACATCAACATGATTTCATTTAGTTAAAGGGTGTCTTAAATGCTCAATAAAGTTACAATGTTTTGTGTTTTGACACAATTAAAAAAAATTTGCAATATAATTTTCATTCCTACATTTCAAGTCTTAGTCACATCTGAAAACTTGACATTGAAAAACTAGGTTATAATAATGTAACAGTTATGCTTGGAATTTGATTAGTTGACTTGTCCAAATTAAAATGCTATATGGTCTTGATACTTTTCCTATATATCTGATTTTAAATTTTAGAAATTTCACACATGACCTCTCTAAGTTTTTTTTTTATACGAACAAAATCTCACGTTTTGAATATTATTCCAGTTTCATCAGTCAGTAAATTCTATGATCCCAACAAGCTTTCCAAAACAAGACTTACGTCTTGTGATGGGTAGCCCAAAATAAATTTGTAATTGGTAAGAATCGAATTAATGACTTGTATTTATAAGACACTTACTTCCGTCTTTTCTTCCATTGAGCAACCCTTGAGGTTAGGACATCTCAAAGTTACAAGTTCTCATAACATACTTCCGTGACCTCTTAGAGTTCGAGGAAAATAAAAAGGACACCCACAATTCAAGAACCACCACTCCTTGACCAACTAATTAAACAAAAGGATCAAAAGATAGAAAATTGAACCGCCACTTACATAATTCGATGGCTTAAGAAACCGCCATACTCATCTTCCAAGGCTTGAGGAAGATCCCAGTGGAAAAGAGTCACAAATGGCTCTATACCTGTGCATAGACATATGATACCATAAACATTCTGAGATTAAAATTTTGATCAAGTTAACAAGCTAATCAATGACAAAGGAGTTGAAGTTGAATCATAACCGTTGGCTAGAAGCTCATCAATAAAATTATTATAGAAGTTGATTCCTTCCTTGTTCACACCCCCACATAACTTTCCACCTATAATTGCGATTTAGAAAAATAAGAAATCCAATTGTTAGAGCTCATAGTTGAAGGATATAATAAATTGTTGATCCATCATATATTTGTATTACATATGCATTAAGATAGTTTGACCAAATTGTTATGGTATAATGGTAATATGATTCATTAGGCCTTATCCACAATTTCCAATCACTTGAATTCTATGATGGAACTCATATTCCATACATAAAAATGTCTTATGAAAATGCATATATATAAGACCGTAAAGATCAAAACTTACATGGCAAAAGTCTAGACCATGAAATTGAGAATCTGTAGGCATCTAGACCCATTTTTTTCATAATACTCACATCTTCCTGCAACATGATTTAAAATAGATATATAATTCAATTCAAATCCAATGTTGTGTATTTATATATATAGACACAGTGTGGTTCAGGTGTCCCCTAAACTGTACCTTAAATCGATGATAAGAATCAATAGCCACCATTCCATTACTACAATCCGTCATTTTACCTGTGGTTTAACAATAAGATATTTCAAAAACTGGGCATATGTATATAATAATTTACAAATGAAATATTTAATTTTGAAACTTTACAGAGCCATCGATTAAATAGTTCATAACTTAATATCACATTTGTATAGTTTTTTTTAATTATAACAACATTCACAACACATCATCATGATCACATAAAAACTATTTTCTCAAATAAATAGGTTTATACAGATGTGTGTATATATTTATGTAACCAGAGAGATAGCAACCATTTTTGTGCAACTTCATACAATTTATTTATTATTATTCCAGCTATTGAACAAATGAATTATAAGTTTTCATTAGGCCAATTGTGATACTGCTAGAGCTGATGAAGCCCTTTCTTTCTTTCTTTTTTGATCAGCCAAGAAAAAATTTAGTGATGAAAAGAGAGTACAAAGGGTACACATAGAACATCAATAAAGAGAGAGAGAGAGAGAGAGAGAGAGAGAGAGAGAGAGGGGGAAAGAGAGTGCTATAAGCATCAGAGTAAGAGAGCAATATCCCAACTAGACTGATGAAGCCCTTTCAACATCCACCAAACTGGTGACACCCTGTTTAATAATTTTTGACAATTATTTTCTAGATAAAGTTTGTATATAAAACACGTTGTGTGTTTTTTTGTGGCACTTCTATGATTTAGTCACAAAACCATTTTATGTAGACATAAAGATAAGAATTGCATCCACCATCCACTATTTGCTGGATCAAATTTACTAAGCCAACCCGTGTAAATTTGTCTGGCAATATATATATATATATATATATAAGTTCCAACTTGCCCAATCTACCTTCCGTGGCCTGTAGTGGAAAAAACAAGTAGTACTAAATTTCTTTATGATAATGTGTATCAAAATTTCACATGTAACATATGTTTCAAATTATGACACTTAGATATCATTACCAAATTTTAATATTTTTTATTGTAGAGTTTTCTGGTACCAAATTTAATATTGAAGCCAAAAAATAGCTACACGAAACAAATATGAATGTGTCTGCATGTGCATTTGAGTGTGTTTGCCTTTGGATACATTCACTAACCCACTAAATGGAGAAGAGTAGTGTTATGTATTCTTAATTTATATTCTCAAATAAATTTATAATATAATGTTTCTTTGAAAATCACATTCCATGAAATTCAAAACCATCATATCCTCAAATTCTAACACATTATATTGAGGATATAGTCAAGAAAACAGAACATTTTCCAATGGAGAATGACAGGATGCATAGAGCTAGCTTTATTGTACTATAATGCACCAATATCTTGCAAAACTATGAAGGGCGCGAAATCCACTCATCGATGGGGTGATATATATATATATATAGAGAGAGAGAGAGAGAGAGAGAGAGAGACCAGGGTGTCTCTGTGTCCAAAAATCCCAAATACTTGGGCCTCTACCACCTTCACATGCTGCACCTTCATACTGAAAGAAAATCGATGAACATTAGCAACTGATGCTTTGTGATAACCCTACATGTATGGATATTGAAAGAATATATATATATATATATGGAGAAATCTGAAGAGACCTGATAAGCAGCTGATGCTGCCCCAAAGATAAAATCATTTGGGAAATCACGGCGGTGAATGGAAGTCGGACCGTGAACTGAGACCGGAATGCTTTGAGTATCCATTACTGATTTTGCTTCTTCTTCTCTTCTTTGGTTTTGTGGGTGATCAAAGCTTCCTCCTGCCTTGGCTTATATAGTGCACATGGATGGGCTTTGCCTCACACGTGATTCATGTGGACTTTATCAACAAGACAAATGCATACAAAAGGAGTCTACTACCAGGAAACTCAGCTACACCAAAACAAGCCATGCAACCTTATATTTACCCCCCAAAAAAAAAATGTTTCAGATCCCTTTCACATTTTGTCCACTCTCTCACATAGTATGGAATTCACCCTCATGTGACAGAGATAGGCACTCGATGGACAAAATGCGATGACCATTAAAACATTGCTGAAAAAAAGCTATCCAGAGAAAAAAATTTTGGATACTCTAAACTGTAAAATCGTTGTTCACATGTAAAACAGTATATTATTTCAACATATGTGATAATTAATCTTATTGTTGGAAGTATCAGTCCGAAACTATGCAATATTTTTCTAGTTATGCAACCTGACTAGACCGCTATCCGTACCATACTTACGGAGAAAAAAAAAACCAGTTTCAAAAAAGATAGAACTAAGAATTTCATAGTTAAAGCTTATATCCCAATTATTTGAAATCATTTACATGAATCATGTCTAATCATATCTACTTGACCTAGTTTTAATAGACGGTAAAAAGGGACTTTCAAGTGATTCTAACCAGTATCTTATATAGTAGGACTTTTTTAACAAATTCAATCAACTTTTTGAATTCAAAAGAAAATAAATTTTTATAAATGTAAAAAAATTATCGTCAAAGCACATTAATTAATAACATGAAATGACAGTCTCAAAGAAATTTCTCATTTGTAAAAGAATGTGAAATCATGGTTGTTTTAGAAATTATTGTGGTGGTTTGATGATAAATCATGGTTGTTTTAGAAATTATGGTTGTAAATATCAATTCTTGTGGTGGTCTGGTGATAAATTATGGTTGTTTTAGAAATTATTCGATGAGATTGTTATATCATGTTATGTTGTAACAATTTTACAAATATAACCACTAAATAATAACATGGTGTTACAATCTCGCTGAATACCTACTCTCTAAATTTGTGTTTTCAATCAGTGTCTTCACAATATTTTTTTTGACAGATTTTATGCATTCACCACCACAAACCTTGGCACAACTTCCTATGTTGTATCTTTATCATTCACTTGGGACAATACTTCTGCAACTCATTAAGGCATCAAAATTTCATGCTTTAACGGTTAAACAAAAGACACCATGAAACTTTCAAATATCACATCTAATAACATACATACAATTTTTATGAGACTTTGATGCATATATCAAGTATTGAATGAGATTTTTATAAAACGAAATTTATATACAAAAAAAAAAAGCCCATAACTTAGAGCATCTCTAATCCACTGCGTTCAAATTCTTTTTCATGTTGATACATTTTTCAAATTTGAAGACGATGAGTCTCAAATTTTCACATTTTTATTCCAATCATTCCGATCCTCAAATCTCTATTCATTCTTCAAATCTTACTTTTCATAATATTATTTATGTCCAAAATAAAATTATTTAACATATATTTATTCAAACTTCAATTATTTATCACTTTTTTTTTGTTAAAAACTTCATGATATATTTAAGAAATATCTTGATAATAAATAATAATTAAAAAAATTCTTCATACTTTAATTTTAAATTTTTATTTAAATAATATAAAAATAATTAATTATTAGTTTAAGGTATTATAAAAATAGTTAGTGGATGAATAGTAAATGAATAGTGAACCTTCAAATATGAAGATCAAAATTAAAAATATTATTCATTCCTTCAAATTTGATGTCAATATAAAAATGGGTTGGAGAGTCCTTTTTCCTTCCCTACCTTCAAATTTGAAGATTTGAAGGTGGGTTGGAGATGGTCTTAGAGGCACACTCAATTGTTCTACTGTTAAAAAACTGAATTATGGTGGCAAGTTATAAGTCTTTTTTTTTCACATGGAGTGTCCAAAGCCTTTGACTCAGACTAATCTCACTCAAGGCTGCACGAAACTATCCCAGTACACCAGTAAGTCAGGGGAGCGGAAAATTAAAATGGGCAACCTCCGAGTTTACGGTACGCCACTCATTCACTCGTGCTACATCCCTAGGGGTGACGAGTTATAAGCCTGCTCTCTTAAAAAAGAGTTATATAGGCAAATAGTAAAATTTAACTTTTTTCTGAAATTGTAAAATTTCATTATTTGTCTCAAAAAGTGTTCTAATTTAAGGATTCTTAACAATTGATTGACATAAAGTATAATAAATTTTTTGTTCTTAGTAAAATAAGTAGGATATTCCAATTTTTTTTGTTTAGCAGTAATTTAATTTTTACATTTTATAAAACAATGAAATTTAACTACTTCGTAGCAATACTATGAAATTTAATTGGAATGAAATTTCATTGTTTTGTAAAAAAAAATTAAAATTTTTAATATGTAATTTGGGTTATGTTTTATAAATCTTGATTTTTAGAATGTAAATATATAAATTTTATTAAAAATAGATATATAATTTATAAGTTATAGGATTTTAAAATTTGAAAACATTTTCTTGTAACACTTCTTGAATTTATCAAAGAAAGTTACTTATGGAGGTTTTATACAGTAAGGAGTATTTTAGTCATATAAATATTAAGAGATTTTTTGGATTTAAAAAAAAAAAAAATGAACTTGTATCTTATCCTAACTAGCAACATATTTGTGAATTTTTAATCAAAAAACCGACACCCTGTATGTTTGGATAAGGCAGAGAATAGATATGGAGAAATTCATATCAAAAGAACAAAATTAATTACAAACGGTATTAAATGGATTTTGTTGCTCTTGTCATCAATCCTTTCCTTCCCTCTTCTTCCGAAAAGAAAGAAGCTATTCAGTGCAACTGTCATTATACATTATTGTCTAATTTAAAATAGTGATCTCTCACAAATATTTATACTTTTTTAAATTACAAAAAATCATGTTACTTAAATATAAGATGAAAAGTAGAATTAGGAAGAGTCAATCACTTCACGTCTGAAAATGATTGAAGTGACGCTCCCATGCAATAAGTTCTCTTCGCGGGGGACCGCCTGTTCTGTATATATTCCTACCAAATATATGAAAATGAAAAATTTAAAGCACGTCTGGACATATTTGCAATACTAAGACCAAAACATGTGTGTTCTTGTCAAAATGGTCCATCCTTTTAAGATAAATATTTGTCCTTAGTTGAAAAATCGTAATTGATGTGACTCATGAACTATAACTTTATATCCTGAAAAAGAAATAACACTTTAAATATATAACTTAGATAAGGATCTCTTTGGTTTGTTTATTTATTTATTTTTCTTTTGATTAAATTATAAAACATGGCCATACCCTACTCTTTTTGGATTTATTTATCGTGGGGTTAGCAGTAAAGGTTTCCTTTTTCTTTTTTCTAAATTCTAGTTCTCACTATACACTAGTCGGCCAGGTCACAATGTCAACATGTTCAACATCCAGAAATGAAAACGTGCTTCACATACGTGAAGAAATAACAAATGTGAAAGGAAAATAAATTAAAGTTGAATTGAATTCATGAATCAATTACTTGTTTGTGGTCCTATCTTCCTCAATAATTAGGTAGCTGCCATAAACCATTATTGCTATACAGCGACTCATTCATTATGAGCCACATCAGCTATAACAAATTGAAAAAAAAAAATTATTTTTACATCAAATCTAATTAAATTTATAAAAAAAATTCATACATTATAAAGACATACAAAAATTTACCAAATCATACCAATTAGCACAAAAATATGTGTTCTTCGAATAAAATAGAATAGATAAATTTATATAATATATTATTGAAATAAAAAGCTATAAAAAAATCTTAAACATAACAATATTAAAAAAACAATTGAAAACTACCATTATACGGAATTTATTTTCCTCTGTTTACGGCATGTTGGATGTTTCAACCACGTAATGCGGAAATTGAACAAATTATATTGTTTGGATATGTTACTTTTATTTTATAAAATATAGGACGATATTTAACTCTAAATCAGATATGAAAAAATTCTTTTTATTTGGGTAATGTTGCTATTACATGTTTCATATGAGGAGAAATGTTAACATAATGGAAACTCGCAATCTGATTGGCCCTACATTACACATGTGAATCAGGTCATGAGAAACAGTCACTCGCGACTAATGCTAACATTCATCTTTACATGAGTATTTAATTTTAACTAAAAATTAAAAGTTAAATTAAATAAAAAATACATAAACACAATAAATTTATTTAAAACACATCCAGACAAGATAATGTTCTTTTTATTTAATTTAGAGTTAAGTATTATTCTAAAATATATTTAACATGTTGTGAGTGAAACATCTTATATGTCGTTAACACTAAATATTAAAGTAAAAGGAAGGACGATTCTTGATGCGGAGGGCGAAGAACCATTTTTATAAGACGTTCTAAATGTGAAATGAAGATTGTAGAGTTTGAACACCATGAAACATCATTACAATAAACTTTTGAGTGTGAATGCCTGGGAGGCCCGCCACTTAAATTGATCATTTTGTCATTGGATGCAGAGGAAGATCCTAAATGTTCAACATTTTATTTTATATTTTGATAATTCAGAGTATTTCCAATTTAATTAGGTTTGAATTATCTCGTATTTAGACAATCGAGAACTAATTTCTGAAACCTTGAAACCTAAATATCCAACATTAATATAAGAAAGATGCTACAATGCGTAAAATGTGGGATATACAATTATTTATGATCGGTCAAAGTATAAAGTTAATAAAGCAATCGCTTTATATCTTACTTAGCAAATGTTTAAAATTTATGTATTTATAATATAATCAAATAAAAATTTAAAACTTAAAATTAATAAAAGCCTAACTCTAAAAAAATGCCCTAAATTTTATGTATTTGTAGTATAATCAAATTAAAAATTAATAAAAACCTAACTCTATAAAAAGAAATAAAAAAAAAGTCCTATAAAAAACTCCATGAAAAAAACTTAATTCTATTAATAAATTCTTATTCATATTGTATTCCAATTTTTATTACTATCTATTTAGATAAAAAAAAAATTATGTAAAAAAATACTAAAAAGTCCCTAAAATAAAATTTTCAATCCAAAAAATCTATAATATATTTTTTATATCTAAAAAATTCAAAAAATAAACTTTTTATACAAAAAGTTTCAATTATTAATTTTCATCTTACCACGATTAAAAAAATTACTGATTAAACTAAAATAGTCCTTCAAGATACATTTTAGAAAAAAAATTACTAAAAAATATATAAAATAACTTCTTTAATCTAAAGAAATCATAACATTTTATAAAGTGAAAAATTTATTTTTTAAGTCTTCTAGATAAATAAAAAATATTATTTTTTTAATTGAAAATTTTATTTTATAAATTATTTAGTATTTTTTAAAATGTGTCTTGAAGGCTATTTTAATTTAATCAGTAATAATTTTTAACAGTGTTAAGATTAAAGTTAACAATTGGACTTTTTTGTATTAAAAGTTTTTATTTTGGGTCTTTTCTATATAAAAAAATATATCATGAACTTTTTAGATTGAAAATTTTATTTTAAGGACTTTTTAGTATTTTTTTCAAAATTTTATTATTAGAATTTCATTCAATATTTAGGTCCCTCTTGTTGGAAAATAATTAAATTTTATAATAGAAAAGTAAATATAATATATAAAAGAAACAAAATAAAAAAGTACATAATATTAAAAAAAATCTCATTTAAAGTTATTACTTTTTTCCTTTAATCATTTAATTATATAAAGTCGGCCTGACCTTTTTAATATTCATCACATTAGCTAAATTTATTGCTTTCTTGACAACTTATCATTTTGCATACCTAACACATAGCCTAACCATTTACGGATTCAAGGTTGGCAAAGGTGCCATTGCCTCTCTCAAAGATCTAAAATTAATATATTTTTATTTTTAATTTGCTAAAAAAATAGAAATTGATTTTTTTCAAGAATATTTTGATTTTTTGTACGGCTTCTGTCTAATTCTAATTTCACCACAGTTTAGTATAATTTGTGGATATACCATTGCACCAACATTGGTGCCCTCCTTGATGTCTATAGCCATTATTCTTTGATCAGAAATTTCTTTCAATTGAATGTCCCAAAATTATATAGGTCCCAATCATATTCTGATGGTGTATAGTGATGGATTATTATACAAAATTTATTAAAAAAATAAAATTAATAATAATAATATTGTTATTATTAACTCATTCACACAGAAATTGTCTTTTATTGTTGGAAACTTCTTAACCATTATATTAGTAACAACTCTCTGGCATTTTCAGACGGAGATTTTTCAGATAAAAAATTTTCGACAAAGAATTTTTAGACAATGGTATGCGGAATAAAATTTCTCTGTTTAAAAACATGAATTTTTTTGACAAAATTTTATATACAATATGGATCTTATTTAATCGATTTAGATTTTTCTGTGTTTTTACATGAATGAGTATTTTTGTTAACAAAATATTGAGAAATTTTTTGAATTAAAATATTTTATGTTATACCTTATACTAATTAAACATTTTGTAGAACCTATGATTGAATCTCCTAAAAAATATCATAGCTTTTTTCTTTATGCAAAAGAGAGTTATCCACAACGCTGGGCCCAACATTGGACTTTTTTGAAAACAACCAACGTTCATTCTATCAAATCTTTTATGCCAGCCCAAACTTTTGTCTCTCTTTTGAAATGATTATGCCACGACGAAACAATTGAATGAAAGGTCACTTTGCCTTGAATGCTCTTTACCAAGTTGCTCCCCTCTTTCCTCTTACCCCAACGAATGATTAATACAGCGGCTAGGCCAGACGCCTAACCAAACTAAGCTACTCAACAAGGTTGGACCCTTGTATTAATTCCACTTGCACTGTAATACTTAAAATGATCTTTTCTCAAATTAATTGAGAGAGATTATTTATTTGGGAGAAGTTATTGGGTAAGATGATTATTTTATATCATTATCAGATGTGATAAGATTTTTTTCACAAATTCAATCAACTTTTTGAATTTATATGAATATTATTTATTAAAAATTTTATAAAAATATCATCACAATACATCGAATAATAACGTTAAGTGATGGTCTTACTAAATAATTTTTCACTTATGAAAGAGTGTGAAACTCATTATTTTATTTTCATTTTGTTTTATTTATTTTTAATTAAAAAAGACAAGTAAAAGTCATATATTTTATATAAGTGCACTAAATAAATTAGGTGAAGATGATAAACCAAACACCCTAGTACGATTATTTTCATTCCACGCTCAATTAAATAAGAAGTAAAATAAAAATTTTCAATCACTCTCCAATGACAAGAAAAAAAAGATAAAAGATGGAAGAGATTACTTGTAACAACTATTATTGGCCCTACCCATATAAATTTTCATAACATATTATCAATCATGTCGATGATAATTTTAGACTATTAAATAAATTTCAAATATATCGATTGTTTTTTTTACTTCTTACATTTATTAGTAATCTTTTTTACTAATATTGATATCTAATAAATTATTAAATTTGTTGAACTCTCTTATTTATCTATATTTTTATAGAAAAGAACAAAATTAATTAATGATGTATTAAATAATTTTGTCGCTTTTGTCATCCATGCTTCCCTCCTTGGGGACCACCTGTGCTGTACATATTCCGGCCAAATAAATGAAAATGGAAAATTTAAAGCACGTGTGGACATATTTGGAATACCAACCAAAACTCCATCACTCCATGTGTTCTTCTCAAAATGGTCCACCCCCTTTAAGATAAGTTTTTCTATTAATATGCAAACTATATCCTGACATGTGCGAAAATTATTTGTCCTTACTCTAAAAATTGTAATTGATGTGACTCATAAATTTTATTCAATAACCCATCTTCAGAAGAAAAAAAAAAACAATAATAATAACACTTTAAATATATTACATGAATCATTTTTGTAAGATTTTTTATAATTATAAATAAAAAAATTAAAAGTTTTGAAATTACACGGTATTTTTTTATTTTTATTGACAAATTACACATAATTCTTTTTCTGTCTAATTTTTTTTTTAAAATAACAAAAAGACCCATTTCATTTTTATTTTTACATTTTGACAAGTTTTTTTAAACTTGTTTTAAAAGTATTTTTTTCATTTTATGAAAAAATAAATTTAAAGTAAATAACTTGTATTATTATTTTTAATCAAGAATACTTTAATCAATATTTATTTAAAAATAAAAAAATAAGTTTAAAACAAATTGGTTAAAACTAAAAAAATGCGAAAAAATAAAATATAATAAAAGAGACAATCTTATCATTTTGAAAAGAAAAAAAAAAAGACTGAATGTGAGGTATTTGTAACTTGCTAGTAAAAATATGAGAGAACAGTGTAATTTCAAAAGTCTCATAAAATGTTTATGTAATTGTTAGAAAATTCAATAGCTATCACTGTAATTTACCCACATTGTTTTTTAATTTATTGCAACATAAATTGGATGCATTCTATGTTATTCATATGTTATTAAATAATTAAATAATATATAGGACTGTAATCATATTCGAGTAATGTGAAGACTCATTTTTAATGTAGTCGATGTGTGTTCTATTATCCCTCTCCCAACCATGAATTGCTACCAAACGTGAAATTCTTAGATTGGAGATAGTATTTTGTGTGGCTAGGAAGCATAATGATTTAATTTAAGAATGGTTATCCATCACGTGACATTATCCTTCAAATCCGTTTATAGAATAGGAAAAATTCTCATCAAGGTATATGTATAATTATTAGATTTTATGTATTTTATTAAATTAATTATAAATAAGTTTTTAAAAATAAACCATTATATATATCAAAATAAAAAAAAATATGTATATCTATAATTTGCTTAAACTTCTAATGTAAATTTTTTGCCTATAATTAATGTAACAAGTCAACAATTCTTATGTATTCCGATTATCATTTAAAAATTTGCCAACTTTACAAAATTCGAATGTGGATTAATTATTCAAATTTGAACATGAAAAAATTGTAGCAGTAAAGGTTTCCTTTTTCCTTTTTCAAAATTCTAGTTCCCACGGTAGAGTAGTCGACCAGGTCAGAATCTCAACATGTGGATCCAAAAATGAGAACATGCTTCACATATTTGTGGGCCATATGTGAAGAAAACAAAAATGTGAAAGAAAATTAACTTTAAGTTGAATTCCATTATGAATCAATTGCTTGTGGGTCGCATCTTCCTCAATAATTAGTAAAGCTGCCAAAAATCATAATTGCTATATAGTGGCACATTCTTCCTGAGCCACATCAGATGCAACAATTTTTATTTTTTTTAAAAAAAAAAAACCCCTGCGGTGTAACCATAGTATTAACAATTGATGTAGAAGAAGCGATTTTTAATTTAATGAATAAATGAGAATGTTTCAACTTCCCTTTTTAAATCAAAGTAGTAGTTGGAATTTTGATGACTTGAAGTGATATGATATGATATGAAAAATGAACGGTCTAATTTAATTTGTGACTCGATACGACTTAAGAATTGTATTTTTAATTTTGTTTAAGTTAGTATTAATAATTTTTTGTTCTACAAATACAAAAAATTATTAATTTTTAATCAAATTAGTAGTTTTTTTTATTAGGATTAATATTATTATTCATTTAAATATGATGTATTTGATTATTATTATTATTATACAATTTTATAAATAATATTTCAATTTTAAAATTAAAAAACTTTTCCCTTATTCCGTGAGTTGTTCTCGTATCACTTAATTTTCAAAAAAATCAATTTGTCCTTTTCTCGTTTCATGCAGCATTGTCTCAGAAAGTCCAATTCTTCGGGTGGTTAGCATAGAATAGCAGAATCGCAGAATCAAGAATCAAGACAGCTAATCATCTTCTCAAGCTTGGGATATTAAGTAATGACTCCAATTGTCTTTGCCATTTTGTGGTAAGGAAATTGAATTTCCCAATCATGCTCTTCTTTTGTGTACGGATGTTTCAAAACTTTAGGCCGAATGCATTGGTTGCTGGGATTTGAATTGGGTTTCTCCTAGCTCTATTAAAGATACTCTTATTTGGTAAGTTACTCCTTCTGCTATTACGTGGTCTCTTTGGCTTCAAAGAAATGACTGCATTTTCAATAATGTCCAATCATTGGGAGTCCTTGAAGGAATTGGCGAAGGCATGGGTGGCTCTTTGGGTCAAAGCAAAGTTAGGGGGATTAGATTATTCGTTAATGACTTGATTTATCATCTCTACAGTATTACTAGGAGCAGTTGACCCTTCATCTCATTTGCAGTTGTCTCGGGTGGTCAAGTTGGACTCCTTGCTTTGGTTTTGAGGTGATTTGTTTTTCCGCTTGATGTTTCTTTGTGAGTGTCTTTCTGCTCCAGGTGTTTCCCTCTTAGGTGGTCTCTTGCTTTTTCTTTGGGGTTGCTTTGTATTTCTGTTTTGGTTTGAGCTTTGTTGGAATTGTTTTCTTTTCTCCTCTTTTTATTTTATGTTGGCATATGATGCGCCCTCATTTGGTGCCAACCTAAGTTGAAATGAGGCCTGGAGTTCTGATGCCCTGCATTTAACCTTATTGATATAGTTTGTTTTGTATTCCTTGTACATTCTTTTACATCAATAAAATTCTCTTTTCGTTGCCAATCAAAAAAACAAAAACATTGGGTCATAGTATAACATCTACTCATATTTTAACGTTACACATGAAATTTAGTTGAATCTAATATAAATATTTAAAAATGAGTAAAAATAACATAATATTACTAAAGTACCAGAATTTTTTTCTAGTAAACTGTGGTATGAAATAATAGGCAAATTATTGCATCACTCATGCATGTGATTCTTATTTTAAAATATTTTTTAAGTTTAATTATTTTTTATTTTTACATTAAATATAATTTAATTTAGAGTTAATTAGTGTTAAGTTCTAAAAAAATATAGTAATTAGTCTAAAGTCCATGCTTTATTTTTATTTTTTTTTTAGTGTAGAGTATTGATGAATTGGCACCAACAAATTTTAAAATATGACATTTTACCCTTAGATCATTTATCATTAAATATGTCTACAATCAAAAACCACTGTCACCGGACCTGATAGCGAGATAGAGATTTCTAAAACATTCCTGATTTCGTCAAAAAGAAAAAAAATTTAGCAGAGTTTATTTGTTTTTTATTTAATCAGAAAAAAAATAAAATCAAACGTAGTCGGTAGTGCTGTGTAAACTAGCATCTAAACCATTGTCTCTTGGAGGGTTGCTTGTTTCTTCACTAGTATTGCCTTTTTAATTCTAACCACTTTGAATTTCCTACTGTGGGGCTAGTCATAGCATAGGAGCTATTCCATTCTCTTTATTTGTGATATACCACAAATAGACGCACCAATCACCTTGAGACACGTGTGCTTACAAAACTGATAAACTCGGTCATACAGAGCAGGTGCAGCCTCCAGGGCATTCTCATACACATATCCTTTAGACCTTATACTCTGTGCAATATTCACTCAGTATTCCGTATGGTTCCGACCTCGTTGTTTCCTTAACGACTGTCGAGCAGGGAATAAGGAAATAGTCTTTAACAAGGAAACTGCTATCTATGATTATCTCTATCTACGGTGCAATGTTCCACAAGGTAACTGCAATCTCCGATAATCACAAATCTCTATTTTCATGCCTCCGAATCCTAATCAACTTAGAAAGGCCACAGTCTATAAATTAAACCCTACAGGTACGCTTTATTTTCATGCTCATTCTTTGGCTTTCAATACAGTCTTTTCAATTCAGTTTACCTACTTAAACATCGGAGCGGCTACCTGCCGGAGCCAATCCGGTGGCCCTTTGATCCTCCTTTTTAAGTGTTCTACAGGTCGTGGACCCCAGATTTATTGCGAGCCAAAAAGTACAGCATCAGTTTGGCGCCGTCTGTGGGAAACGACTAATCTCCAAGTGCTCTATTCACAAATTTATTCTCCTTCTCACCGGAGAACCATGGCCCCAAATCTCCGACCAAGACAAAACGCTCAAAACCCACAAAGCTCTCAACGTCGACCTCCTGTTCCACGAACAAGAGGGCCGACGGTTGATCCCATGCGACAAGAGATTGAATCAATCAAACTACACAACGAACTGGTGCAAGAACAGCTACTTGTCATATCTAGAACTCTGGCAATGCTTACACAAAGTCACGGGACGAGTCCTCCAAACCCACAGGTCAATATTGCTGTGGGAGCACAACCCCCTATTATCACTGAGAACAAAGAGCCCCATGAGGAGGCTCTAATTAACCGGCCTGGGCACCCCCAGAGTGTTGCTCAGGTCTGTAGAGATCCGCAACCATCAGCAGCTCCAGGCTAGGGAACATCAGCCTTCGTCCCTGACATCCATTACCGAAGCACTACTAGAGCCCCAACTCCAAGGGCTTCGGGAGCACACTTGGCACCACAAGAGCCTCATCCCCAAGCAGCACCAATCCCTCCAACTCGGAACCCTCTTCCGTCCGAGGGACGGGCTCAGCCCGACTATCTTGAAACCGAGGCTATAAAGCAAGGTTCACAAGAAGTCCGGCTTAGAGACCCACGGAGGGTCGAAGAAATTACAGAATCTATGGACTGAACAGTAGCTGTGAGAGGTATCCAGAACCATCCAGAGCAGGATGAGTTGGAAAAGCTGCTTGGAAGGCTTGTCACCCCATTCACTCCTGCTATCATAACAAAAGAAAGACCGAGGAAGTTCATTGTGCCAAAATTCACCCTATATGATGGGACTGGCGACCCAAGAGATCATCTATCGCACTACCAGCATACAATGGCCCTTCACGGGGCCTCTGATGCCTTTATGTGCGAACCTTTATTACCAGCTTAAAAGGTACCGCCCTAAAATGGTTCCATCACCTCCCACCGAACTCGGTTACCGGCTTCTATGAGCTCGGTAGGCAGTTCTTGGACAGATTCATGACGAGCAGGAGGCTCAGAAGGGGACCAGAGTTCCTGCTAAATGTCAAACAGACCAAGAAGGAGTCCCTTAGAGCTTACATCGCCCGCTTTAATACCGAACTCACGGAGATAACCGACTGCAGCCCAGGTTTCCTTGTGGCTGTCTTAACTGCTGGTCTAGCTCACGGTGGCTTTAGAGACTCCTTGACAAAGAGCCCTCCAACCGACATGGTGGCGTTAATGGATCGGGCCAGGAAGTATATCAACTTGGAGGAAGCCAACCGCATATCCCAGAAGGGCAAAGAGCAGAGCCAAAGGGACAATCCGAAGAAGGAAGATCATAAAAAAGACGACCACCGAAGAAACCCTAGCAAGAAGAGGGCCAGGAGTCCAGAAAAAAGAACAGCACCCAGGGATGTTTACAATTTTGGACCAAGGGAGTTTACTAACTTTATCCCTTTGAACACTACACTGAACCAGGTACTCCAGCAGATCTGAGATCAGGAAAACCTAAGATGGCCAGAACCGATTAAAGGAGATCCTAGCCTTCGGGACCAAACTAAATATTGTAACTTCCACAAAGATCATGGGCATACAACTAACTCATGCAGGACCCTTCGATATGAGATTGAGCAGCTCATAAAGAAGGGGTGCCTTTGGGAGTTCATCAAGTAAGACGGAAGGCAGAACCCCCACGAAGACAAGCCTCAACAACGGACAGACTAGAGGCCAGAGCAAAGGCAGGAGCAGAGGGAAGGACAAAACGAGCCTCAAAGGCAGAACAACCATGTCATCTACGTCCTCCATGTCGACTCCCCTATTACAGGGATGTCAAACAGGGCGAGAAAGAGGTATGCTCGGGAGGCCAGGGCTGCCCCGAATGTAGTGCAGATCCTCAACGTTGAGAAGAGGCTCAAACCGAAACTGGAGCTCTAATTCACAGAACAGGACCTAGCAGGGGTACACTGTCCTCACAGTGATGCCCTCGTCATCACTCTTAAGATTGCCAACTTCAAGATCAGAAGAGTTCTGGTTGATACTAGCAGCTCTGTCAATATACTGTTCTATGAGCCACTCAAAGAGATGAAGATTGACCACCACAGCATCAAGCCTACCACTGTCGTAATGGCAGCATTTGATGGTAATCTCAGTACCCCATTGGGAAAGATCGACCTACCTACTACTGTAGAGGAAGGTGAAGGGCAGAAAACCAAAAGTCTCCCTACAATGTCATAATTGGGAGACCATGGCTACACCAGATTGGGGCGGTCACCTCAACCTTGCACCAATGTCTGGAGTATATCCACAATCAGAATGTTCATTCTGTTAGAGGGTGCCAGCCAACTTCTCGAGAATGTCACGCCATTGCACTCAAGGAAAAGACTACCAAATAGCAATTACAGTACACTCGGGACTGTGCAGATCCAATTCTCTCTCACACTTTCGAGGAGGAAAGTTGCCCTTCCAGAATCGAAGAACCCCTAAGCCCAAGGGGACGGGACAGCAGGGCCAAACCCATTGGCGAGCCCATCAAAGTATTGGTCAGTTCAGAGTCAGAGGGGCGCTATTTGTACATTGGTCCAGACCTGACACGCGCTGAGCAAGAGAAAATAATCAAGTTTCTGAAAGATAAACTCTTTATGTTTGCGTGGGAGACCAAAGACATGGAGGGTATAGATCCAAACTTGGTAACTCACAAACTAATGGTGGATCCAGATCACCCACCAGTGAGACAGAAAAGAAGGCTGCTAGCCCCAAAGCGGCATCAGATCATAAACGAGGAAATCCAAAGGCTGCTTGAAGCCAAGATGATACGTGAAGTATTCTACCCAGAGTGGCTGGCCAACACCGTCCTGGTCAAGAAGAAAAATGGCAAGTGAAGGGTCTGCGTTGACTATACAGACCTCAATAGAGCTTGCCCCAAAGACAGCTTTCCACTACCAATGATAGACCAGCTGGTTGACGCTACTGCAAGGCACGAACTCATGAGTTTTATGGATGCCTATTCCAAGTATAACCAAATCCAGATGTACCCTCCAGACCAGGAGAAGACAGCCTTCATAACCAAATGAGGTCTCTACTGCTACAGAGTAATGCCATTCAGTTTGAAGAATGCTAGGGCCATATACCAGCGGTTGGTTAACAAGATGTTCAGCTCACTGCTCGGCAATACCACGGAGGTATACATTGATGACATGCTGGTCAAAAGTCTACAAAAAGGTAGTCACCTCCAGCACTTATCCCAGACCTTCGATATCCTAAGACAACACAAGATGAAGCTCAATCTCTCAAAATGTACCTTCGAGGTAACAAACAGAAAATTCTTGGGATACATTGTCTCTCAACGGGGTATCGAAGCGGACCCTACCCAGATCCAAGCTCTAATTGGACTGGAGTCACCAAAAACCAGAAAGGACATTCAAGCACTGAATGGCAGAATTGCGGCACTAAGCAGGTTTATCTCCAAATCTACTGATCGCTGCCTACCCTTCTTCAAAGCTTTAAAGGGCAACAAAGCTTTACAATGGACGGAGGAATGTGAAAAAGCTTTCCAAGGACTGAAGGAGTACCTTGCCTCTCCAGAGCTTCTGTCAAAACCAGTCCAAGGGGAAAAGCTACTCCTTTACCTTGCAGTCTTTGAGAACGCGGTCAACTCCGCACTAGTCAAACAAGACAGGGGAGTCCAGAGGCCCATATTTTACATCAGTAGGGCATTACTCGACACCGAGAAGAGATACCCAGAGGTTGAGAAGCTGGCCTTCGCTCTGGTAATGTCAGCTAGGAAGCTCCGACCGTATTTTCAAGCTTATCCAATTGAAATCCCAACCGCCTATCCCCTAAAGTCAATACTGCAGAAACCTGAGGTTTCAGGAAGACTAGTAAAATGGTCTGTAGAGTTGGGAGAATTCGACATATCATATGTGCCACGGAACTCCATAAAGGGATAAGCCTTGGTAGACTTTCGTTGCTGAGTTCACCCCAGCACTTCAGAACCAAGCGCAGCCCTTTGAAACTTCAGAGATGTGGCAGCTCTACATTGATGGGTCATCAACTGATCAGGGTTCTGGAGTGGGCCTAGTATTACAGTCCCCTGACGGGCTCTTATAAAAAAAAAAAGCAATTAGCTTGGGATTCAGAGCTTCCAACAATGAAGCAGAATATGAAGCCCTAATCCTAGGCATGAAGTTGGCTCTAGAATGCGAGGTTCAGAACCTTGAGGTCTTCTCAGATTTCCAGTTGGTGGTGAGCCAAGTTCTGGGAGAATTCTCTGTTAAAGATGAAAGGATGCTTCGGTATTCCGAATTGGTGAAGCTCTTAAAATCCTCCTTCCAGACGTTTTCCATCCAGAAAATAGAAAGAAGCCAGAACTGCCGAGCAGATGCTTTGGCAAACATGGCATCCTGCCTGATGGCAGAAGGGGAATCTGCAATAAAAATCTCCTACCAGCCAGGACCCAGCATAGAAGAAGCCCAAGTTGCCCAAATTGATGAACAGCCCCAGAACTGGATGACCCCAATCACCCAGCACCTGGAATCGGGGCTCCTCCCAGAAGATAAAAACAAGGTTAGGAGAATCCGAATCAGAGCGGCTCGGTACTTGATCCTGAACAATAGGCTTTACAGAAGGTTTTATTCTCAACCTCTGTTGAAATGCCTAACTCCAGAAGAATCTCAGTACGTCTTGGCTGAAATACAGGAAGGAATTTGCGGAAACCACAATGGGGGCAAAACAATAGCTCACCGAGCTCTAGCACAAGGCTACTACTAGCCTAGTATGCTGAAGCAAGCTAAGGAGTATGCCCAGAAGTGCGACAAATGCCAAAGGTTCGCTCCATATCAACACCAACCTAATCACGAGCTCATCCCGATTACTAATCCTTAGCCCTTTGCTCAGTGGGGGATGGGCATCGTGGGTCCATTACCCAAAGCCCCACCAAACAGGAAGTACCTTTTGGTAGCCATTGACTACTTCTCTAAATGGGCCGAAGCTGAACCTCTTACACATATCACTAAGAAGGAAGTTGAAAACTTCACTTGGAAGAACATTGTGTGCAGGTTCGGGATACCATGTGTGATCATTTTTGATAATGGGACGCAGTTCACTAGCAAAGTCTTTAAGAAATTTTGTGAAAATCTCAACATTAAACAATACTTTCCCTCTCTAGGCCATCCACAAGCAAATGGGCAAGCAGAGGTCACCAACTGAACGATCCTTGATGGATTAAAGAAAAGGTTGGAGCAAGCCAAAGGAAAGTGGGCGGATGAACTCTCTGTGGGTCTTTGGGCCTACAGAATAACCAGAAGAACTCCCACCTCTGAAACTCTCTTCTCACTGGCCTATGGTACAGAAGCAGTAATCCCGTTGAGATCGGTATGCCAACTTTGAGGACTGAAGCCTTCAAGCAAGAATCCAATGATTAGCAACTGACAAAAAATTTGGATTTGCTTGAAGAAAAAAGGGATCAAGCCAGCATCAGGATGGAAGCTTATCAGCAGAGAATGGTCAACAATTCCAAGGTGGGGCTCAAAACGGTCAGCTTTCAAGTTGGAGACTTGGTCTTAAGAAGAGTTTTTCCAAACACCAAGGATCCCACCATGGGAAAGCTGTCACCTAACTGGGAAGGCCCCTACAGAGTGACAAAGGTTGTTAGACCTACCACCTACTGGCTAGAGGACATGGCTGGGAAATCTATTCCTAGGCCTTAGAATATAGAACATTTACTGGAAGTATTATCAATAAAGATTTTTTCTTTTCAATACCTCCACAAAGTGTTCAACTTTAAATGCACAAACCTCCAGAGCCTGGTCCATCTCTAATGCACAGGCCTCCAGAGCCTGGTCCATCTTTAATGCACAGGCCTTAGTGCCTAGTCCATCTCCAATGCACAGGCCTCTAGAGCCTGGTCCAACTTTAAATGCACAGACCTCTAGAGCCTGGTCCAACTTTAAATGCACAGGCCTCCAGAGCCTAGTCCATCTTTAATGTACAGGCCTCAGTGCCTGGTCCATCTCCAATGCACAGGCCTCTAGAGCCTGGTTCATCTTTAATGCACAAGCCTCAATGCCTGGTCCATTTCCAATGCACAAGCCTCTAGAGCCTGGTCTATCTTTAATGCACAGGCCTTAGAGCCTGGTCCATCTTTAATGCACAGGCCTCAGTGTCTGGTCCATCTCCAATGCACAGGCTTCCAGAGCCTGGTCCATCTTTAATGCACAGTCCTCAGTGCCTGGTCCATCTCTAATGCATAGGCCTCCAGAGCTTGGTCCATCTTTAATGCACAGGCCTTAGAGCCTGGTCCATCTTTAATGTACAGGCCTCAATGCCTGGTCCATCTTTAATGCACAGGCCTCCAGTGCCTGGTCCATCCTTAATGCACAGGCCTTCAGAGCCTGGTCCATCTTCAATATGCAGATTCAATGATCCAGTCCATCCAAAGACAGAAGTTCCAAACATCTTCAACCAAAGCCTGACTACTATTTACACAAGTTTCCTAAATCGACATACCTTAGAGCTGATACTTAGATTATTTGGCTTATATACCAACAAGCAACAAATACTACAGTACCGAGCAAGTTTAAAGTACTTTGGTTCAAGGCACAAGTTTTATGTAAGTTTCTTTGATCTACTCTTAGAACATATAGAAGAGTTATTAATCAGGAGTGTTCGGAAGGGCGTTCTAACTCCAAAAGAGCACATCGAAGCATAAGGTACATCAGATTTGAGGAAAAGGAATTCAATTTTTATTGATGATTCATAAAATTTACATCAGTACAAGAAGACTGAAAATAAAACAAGTATACAGAAGCTACAACAAAGACATCACTACGTTTTGAGACATCATGGCTTTCTTCCTCGGATGGCAAAGGGGCCCAAGTTCCAAACCTCCATTACCGCCGTCGCCGGTTTCCATTTGAAAGGAAGGAACCCTGAACCTCAATCTGCATCAAGAAGCACCCAATCCATTTCATCATCACTGTCACTGATCTCAATACCAACGGATGATGAGGGCTCTAGGTCTCAAGAGACCTCCATTCTCCACATTCGTTTCCCTCAAAATCGGCATGACACCCCAACCGATTTGAGCAAGGGTCTCTGCCAAGACACCAAGGGAAGGAGGCATCCCACCTTCGTCTTCATCACTAATGCTCCAAGCCTCGGTTGAATCAAGGAGGGTCCACCTCCAATCAGAGAAGTCTCGGCCGGATGCTAAGATGGACAAGAAAATCTTCACCTCCTCCAATCCTTCCTTGGAGACTGATTCAAAGGGAAGGACAACTCTCGGCCACAGTTTAATCATTTCCAACTCGGACTAAAAATCGTCAATCATCTCTGGGCAAACGGCAAGTTTCTAAAAGACATCCAAATTCTCTCCAACGGAGGAACAATTCGAGAGAAAAAAAGCAAAGAGATTGGGCACACCCGCATGCTCCTCCCTCATATATATAGACCCTCAAAGCCCAAAGGCCACCTACTTGGACCGTCGCAAAGATTAAAGGAGGGGTTGACCTCGAAAACTCAAAAGACAGCTGTGTAAATGAATGACGTGTAAAACCATCCTTTCGGATACCTAAAAGACAAGATGCAAGGCTTCCCTAAGCATACAGTACTAATCAAACAAACAGAGTCTGATCTACCTTAATACAAAGGCCCTCAGTCCAACATACAGACCTTTCAATCTTGGTCATTCCGTTGATCCCTGGCAAACCACGTGTATGACCAAAAACCATCAGTTCGGATGTATCTCAATCCTGGTCTGAATAACTCAAGAGACAAAAGTCTCAATCATTAGAGTGACAGACATAAGACACCAAATTATTATTACAAAACTTGGGTTCGGAATGAACTGCCTCAGAATTCTTCAGAATTTACTCCCAATATATGTGATATAAGATCAATATCAGATCCCTACTTATCTGATTGAAATTTCCTTCCTATCTTATCCAAAGAGGGAGAAGCAATCAGAATTAGTCTACAGTCATTGTTTTATTGCAAATACAACTTGGAAGATAACTGCCGACCGTTAAAAAGTTGGTCTAAAGAGCTCCAGAACAGCCTCACTTGCAACAATTTCTCACATCAACCATAAATTCAAATGACCAACATACTACACGGCAATGCAACATAATGCTACATGGGTCAACTAAACACAAAAGAAAAGGATGAAGACAATTGAGAAAGAAAACCTGTTTCATTCAACAAAAATAGTCTGTTACATTGGAGGTTCAAAAATTATGCAAAATATACATATTCTAAACTTGATCAGCAGAAACAGGCTCAACAGCTGGGGAAGGATCGGCAGGAGCAACATCAACTATCCCGCTCAGAATGGCAACTGCAGTGGGATCGGCAAGGGGAACGTCGATCACCTCGCTCAGAACGGCAACCTCGGGAGGGATAACCCTTGGAGGCACAATTGAGGATACGTCGAAATCAGGAAATTTGGCAAGGAACCTAGATCGGAAGTTGTTGAAGCCAAACATGATCAGGTTGTTGGCCATTCCTTCCAGTTCCATCTTCATTTCCGTCTCGATCTCTAGCTTGGCTTGCTCCACTACGTCCTCAAGCTTTTGGTGATAGAGGTACTGCATGCCGGCCATTTCCCCCTGAAGCCTCTCTGCCTGCTGAACATAAAGATTCGTCTCTAACTCCATGACGGCCAAAGAATTCTGGGACTCCTTCAGCCTCTCCGCAGCTTCGTGAGCCTCAGACTTAGCAGTACCAAGCTGAAGCCTAACCTCGTCCAACTCGGCCTGAAGCTTGTCAACCTCCTCTAAAGGGGGAGAGACCTCCATCAGAGCAGATAGGATATGAAAGGTCTATAGTATACAGAGTAAACAGTTCAATACCCAACTAAAAACACTTGGAAAAAGGGAAAAGAAATGGAGACCCGAAGAACTTACTTTAACTTGAAGAGAAGCCAGATTAGCAAGAAGTTTCTCCGACTTCTGTGGCTTAAGTTTGATTGAGCCTTTGGCCCAAAAGTCCCTCAGAACCTTCTTGGCCGCCTGATTGACAGCACCGGGGGCCACTGAAGATGACGTCCTGCTTGCCCGCTTGTTTGGATGGGGCTGGGGGGACCACGGAAATAGGGGCAGGGTGCCTCCCTCTCCCCCTCAGCAAGTTCAGGAGAGGTCGAAAGTAACTTCCTCCTTTTTGTCTGGAGGGGAGGGTTTATTGGGGAAGAAGCCTCCCCCACTGCCGCAGATGAAGATGGCTCGGTTTCCCACCTAGCCATCAGACCTTTTGTCAGCTCCTCTACACGGCCCCTAGTAGCCATCAACTTATCACGATTAACAATGGAGGAATGGTCTCGGTTGCTGGGCTATAAGAGCTTTTTGTATTGCTTCTGAAGCAAGGGAGAAAAGCTCGGCATCTTCCACACACTCCTATCTGCACAAAAGATACAAAGTTAATCAGCTCGACAATTGATACACAAAACAAAATCAAAACAGCCACGAAAAAAATTAGGTCTCACCCTTTGGCCCAGTGGTTCGAGGGAATGTTGAAAGTTGGTCTTGGAAGTCCTCATATTCCCATCCTCCTTTTATGAAGAAATACCACTTCTTCCAGGTCTTGTTAGAGGAGGGCACGGAAGAAAGGGGTCTGAACCCACTATCAAAACACATATAATAGAGGCCTTTCAATCGCATGTATTTTAGATCCATATTGCTACGGATCAGGTCAAGAGACACGTCAACATCATTCATATGCCCTAACACTATGAAGCTTAGCAGATGTCTCCAACTATTGAGATTAAGGTCTGCAGGACAAAGGTTAAACCAACAGAAGAACTGTTTTACAAGTTCGGGAAGACGGAGTGTCAAGTCCCATTTCAAACCAAGCCAAATAGACACAACTTTCCCCCGCTCTAACATCACGTGGGCAATCCAGAGCGTCCGGGACCCTAAAAGTAATGTTCGATGGGAGATTGAATTTCTCCCACAACTCTTCTAACATACTCTTTGTAATTGCACTCTCACCTTCCTCTCTACGACCAGGTCGACCAGAGGTCTCACCAGCCCTATTTGGGGATTCCTCAAATGCATCAACTATCCTAACCTCCAGACTGGAGGGGGGCTCTACCAATCTATTTTCAGCATTATCAATAGAAGAAAGGTTCATAAGTTGAAGTTGAGAAAGGGTCCTAGAAGAACTGCCTGAACCAGAAGGTGACCCAGGGCCAGACATGGCGGACAAAGAAAAGTAACGAAGCAAAGGAAAGGGAACGTAAAAGGGGATAAAAATCAAACCTGAAATTAAGAAAGGCTACAAACACCGGATATACTCCGACCTTCAAAATGAGTCAACCGGCGATGGCAGAGTCTCTGATACTGTAGAGGCAAGTGCAGAAGAAAGGCGAAAAAAGTCCTTTCCCCCTCTTTATATACATATTCGAAATGTGAGCCCCCAAGCCGATTCGACATGACGGTTGAGGGTAATGATGGCTTTTCAAGTATCGGCTGCGCATTAAATGACCCATTAAACCAACGTCTTGAAAACTGGAGAAACAAAACGTGTGACTCTTCATAAAGCCCATAGCCCTAGTTACGCCCTAACTCTTAACTAGGGCTCGGGAGGAAGTAGCTGATATACCACAAACAGACGCACCAATCACCTTAAGACACGTGTGCTTACAGAACTGATAAACTCGGTCATACAGAGCAGGTGCAGCCTCCAGGGCATTCTCATACACATATCCTCCAAACCTTATACTCTGGGCAATATTCACTCAGTATTCCGTATGATTCCGACCTCGTTGTTTCCTTAACGACTGCCGAGCAGGGAATAAGGAAACAGTCTTCAACAAGGAAACTACTATCTATGATTATCTCTATCTACGGTGCAATGTTCCACAAGGTAACTGCAATCTCCGATGATCACAAATCTCTATTTTCATGCCTCCGAATCCTAATCAACTTAGGAAGGCCACAGTCTATAAATTAAACCCTACAGGTACGCTTTATTTTCATGCTCATTCTTTGGCTTTCAATACAGTCTTTTCAATTCAGTTTACTTACCTAAGCATCGGAGCGGCTACCGCCGGAGCCAATCCGGTGGCCCTCTGATCTCCCTTTTTGAGTGTTCTAGAGGTCGCGAAGCCCAGATTTGTTGCGAGCCGAAAAGTGCAACATCAATTTGTAATTCTCATTTTGCTCTGGTTCTATATCTTGATTCCCCTAACCCTAGTTGGTGCGTTACCTTGGGGAAAGGCACCTTATATTGAGTACCCTATTCAAATCAATCAGATCCCTCAAGAAATCCTAATTCAAAAATACCATCATGGGTTTTAGGTCTTAGCTCCTTCACTTGACAAATTGTTATAAGTAACACAAAATATAGTTATGGGGTTAATTGGTGTGTTTTTTCAATTTTTTTTGAAACTGTAAAATGTGATAGTTTGAAAAATTGTAATTTTTTACAGTTTCACATCTAAATGAGTTTTTAACCAAAATGCTTCTAATATTACGTTTTTGAAAAATTTATATTATCTTGAAAGTGTTTTGAGAATCCAACATGTGGCTCAAAAGTGAAATAAAACTAACAATAATTGAGAATTTTTTCAATTTATACAAAACTGTAAAATTTATAGTTTTGCCGAGATTAATTTTTATAATTTTAGTGTGGTTTTTTTTCTTCCGAATTTAATATTCAATATGGATCTAATTTATTAGATCTCGATGTTTAGAATCCAAGTGTATAAATTTTGCTAGAAATATATTTATAAATTATAAATTATTGAATTTTAAAGTTTTGCAAAAAAAATTTGGGGTTGTTCCATAATTCACGGGATTTTACTGAAAGAATATTTTTAGTACTAAATAATTAAATGACTTTATATATTAATATAGTTAAGCTTAGACTAAATAATAATTTTGATACTTTTGATTGTAAATATCTATAAGGCATCACATTAATATATGAAAGATGCTACAATGTGTAAAATATGGACAATCTACCTATTTCAAAGTATAAAACCAACAAAATAATCGCTTTAGACCCAACTTAAAGAGAATGTCTGTATTTATATCGTAATCAAATTAGAAGCCTAATGTTAATAAAAATCCAACTCTACAAAATACTCTAAATTTATGTATTTATAATATAATCAAATTAGAAATCAAAGATTAATAAAAATCTAATTCTACAAAAAAAAAAAAAAAAAAAAGTCCCATAAAAATTTCATAAAAAAAATTAATTTTATTAATAAAATTTTATTCGTATTCTACACTAATTTTTTTATTACTATCTATGAATTTATTTCACTCTCTGTATGACTGTCCAGTTCCATCGCCCATCCCTTCTCTTTTTTCTCAGGTGCACGACCGCCGATCTGCCATCTCCACCGCCCCTCACCTAACCTCCATTGCCCCTTAACTCTACTTCCGCTTCTGCCCCACTCCACGGCCAAACCCTAAATCCCCCTCTTTTCCTTTCTGTCAATCCTAACAATTCATCTATCTCTTAACCTGTTCTCCCCCCTCTCTCTCTCTATTTGTCACACAAACTGATGTAGAACAGGTTGTGGAAGAATTCAATTATTAGCATAGAATTGCGTGTGAAGCCAAAATGGTCGGAATAACGTGAAATTCGGTGGATGGCTTGGAAACAATGTGTTGTAATCTGCCAAAAGGACAACTCCAAATGACAAAGTATGCCGCTTTTCAAGCAAATTCCTTCGTTTTGGCTTTCAAAAGCGCATTTTTGCTATTTATGGTAATAATGTGTTGTTTGAGTTCAGGGAGTTAAAATTTTTGTTTGGAGTTGTCCTTTTGGTAGATTACTGCTTAAGTTTAGGGTTTTTGATTTATGCTTTTAATTAGAATATTTCTATTTTTTGAATTTTTTGTATTTTTTCTTATTGTAATTATTGTTTTCCTAATCCTAGTCGAATTAGGGTTTGCTACCTATATAAAGGTTGTTCTTTTCATTGTAAGGATTAACTTTTGATTCAATAAAAATATTTTATTTCTGAGATCTTATTCTCTGTACTCGTGGATTCGAGTGTGTTACATTTGTTTATGGATTCGGACGATTTTTCAAGAAAAAGGCGGTATCCTACTTCTTCACAAGTTTTCGCTACGTCACAAATACACACACGCTTCACTCACCACCTTCATTAACTTTTACCATCAACAATGGCGGCCAAACCCTAAAGCCCCTTTGAAGTTATTACGCAGCTTATGGCGTTCACCGATGGTGCCGACAGTAGACTAGGTCTCAGATGAGAGCTTCCAATGGCGATGGCAAAGAAAATCCCTAACTTGGTCACTCGTAGATTTTCTCGATTTTCATCGGTGGTGTCAGGAGTATACTACAAATATACTAAAATGGGATCTATTGGGACTTGACTTGCCCGTCCAACCATATCCTCTTTACTTTGTTTTAATTGATCTACAATATATTGACTTGCCCAATTAATGCTTGATAATTACTCTTTAATCAGAACAAAGAAAGAAAATTCAAAAGAGATGGGAGGCTGGGGGCCTGTAATTATAGCAGTGGTGCCTTTTTGTGTTGTTGATGCCTGGGTTGTTGTTCCAGCTTCCCGGTAAAAGTTGAGCGGTGGAGTTCGGCAACATGCAGACCAACGACGTCTCTATTTTCATCCGCACCATCATCTACTTTGGCCTCATCACCAGCTTCCTCATTGGTATTGGCGTCCACATCACCACCGGCTAATTTATGATCGGTCAACTATATCGCCATCTTTATTTCACTTTGTCAATTTGATTTTGTTGGTTGGAGGGCCGATTTGTTTTCACTATCAATTAGCATATTTGTTTCTTGCATTTCTCTAATATTGATATCCCTTGAACATCTTTTAATAGTTTTTAAGAAATTCTAAGCTAAAGTGACTGAACAGTTTGATTTCTTTGAAAAAATTAAAATATGTATATGCTAAAAAGAGAATTTCAGTCAAGGTAATTTTTTTTATAGAGAAATGCTTCACATATTGGATTTATCATCAACCGTGACTACCGACTCTACACCCACAATGATCTTCCATTATCAAGTAAATTATGTTGGTTATAGTGTTAGCAGGTCAAGAGAGAGAAAGCCATGGAAGATGATTATGGAATGATGGGTTAAAGAAAAACTGGAGGGACAGATATCAGTAGCTAGGTTGTTAAAGAGAGAGAGAGAGGCATCACAAAATTTTGGCATTCAAAGATAAGGGCATTATTGCTATTTTACAACATGTGAGTGAGGGCAAAATTACCATTTCATTAATTATAATGGTAAACTTGTCATTTTAAAAATTATTTATACGGACATCATTATTATCTTTGCTACTAGTGGTTGTTGAGGGAGAGGGGGGAAACTATTTCAAACACTTAAAGCAGAAGGCGAATAGTGTAGATTTAAAAATTATAAAGAAATTTTTTGCAATTATCAAAAATCACAGGAGAAATAAATGTAATTAACCCTTATTATTATTATTATTATTATTGCTATTATTATTATTAACTCATTCACACGAAAATTCTCTTTCATTGTTGAAAACTCCTTAATCATTATATTGGTAGCAACTCTCGCATTTACCTTTTTTCTGTCAGTGCATGTCTTGCGTCATATATGACATTTCTTTTAAAATAAAATAAAATAAAATGACAATTTTATTATCAATATGATTTGGTAATATTAAAACCAAAATAATTGTCCCCCACAATATCATCCCCTGCTAACTAACGAATGTATCTAAAAGGGACCTATTAATTATTCATGAAGGCTAAGCATGCTGGTATCAAAAAAATTATTCTACCAATAAGAATAGAGGTGGTGTACGTTTGCGGTGGAGAAGGATAAGTTTTGGAGAAGAATTATAGTTGAAAAATAGAGCTATTCGCCACAAGAATGGTTTCAGAATTGTGAGCATCATAGCAGAATCTCTCAAATCTGGAGAGATATCATTTTGGTTGAAACAAGACATCCAAACCTATATTGGTGTTTTATAAATAATGTGAGACTGTGAGTATCAAAGTCAGCAATGGCAATATAATTTATTTTTTGAAAGATGTGTGGTTGGGCTCCTCTCCTCTAAAAGATTTGTTTTCCATATTGTTTAGTATTGCCACAGAAAAGGAGGTGAGATTGTCTAGGGTAATAACGCAGGGCAGTGAAGGAAGATATTGGAATATTATCTTCAAAAGGAATATGTTTTTTTTTTTAAAAAAAGAATTGGTGTATATAAAAGGAGAAAAAGAACAGAGGCCCTTACAAACTGAGGCTAGAAGAGGGCATCAACTAGCCAGCCAAAAGAAAATTAAATAAGAAAAATGTTGTTGGAAATGCCATTATGATGGATGACTTAAAGAAGAAATGGAGGATTGGAGGGATTCCATTATGATTGCTTCTACCTTCTCAGTTGAGTTCCTTTTGTTTTGCATTACTCGACCGTTTCTTTCTCTCCATATGGAGTAGGTAGATGCTGCAAAAGCCAACCTCAGAACATTCGTAGAGAAGGAATCATCTTGGCAATTTGATGTCATCCATTATATCTCGGAGATCTAATCCCCTGGAGTTCTAAACACTCCACAAGCCTTCAGAATACATTTCCACACTCTATTGGTAAAGTCACAATTGAATAATAGGTGTTGGGAAGTTTCAGAGTTTGTGTTACAGAAGGGGCATGCGTCATTCTCTAGAACATTCCAGGATTTGAGCTTACTTTTTGTGGTGATGCCATCTTGCAGATTAACCATTCTATGAAGGCAAACTTGGGGACATTTTTCCTAAACCAAATTATTACAAGGCCAGCCCTATTCATTAAAACCCATTAACCACTGTATGAAGGCAAACTTGGGGACATTTTTCCTAAACCAAATTATTACAAGGCCCAACCCTTTTTCCTTAAAACTCAGGTATTAAAGATAGCACAGAGGAGCTTTAAAAGGGCGATGTAAGACATTCCAACACACGACATGGCTAACCGCAACACAAGCCCAATCTGGCTCTGATACCATATTACAAGGCCCAACCCTATTCTTTAAAACCCAAGTGTTAAGGAGAGGGGAAGTGAAGCCTTATAGATAGCACAAAGGAGCTTTAAAGGGCGATGTGAGACATTCTAACATATTAGCAGATTAAGTAGTAATCATTTTATTTTTGTCTCTATTATAACAGATAGTTTTTTCTAGAAGAATAGTTTGTTATTCTTAGTGGCTGAGGTGTACAACCTCTCTGTGAAATGTGGGATAGTTATCCATCATATATAACTTGTACTGTTCATATTTCTTTTTCAATGAGAGAGAATGTTTTTTTCTTCTTCATTCATTCTTCCATTGCAATATGGTATCAGAACATTTCTTCTATCGCGTCTATTTCATCCCTTGTCTAGAAAATGGCACGAGGTGATCAAAATAATAACAACAATCACTTTCAGCCACTCACTTTGTTGTCCTCGGGTAGCACAAGTGCTCCAGAGCAAGTATCCATGGAAAATCTAAGTAGTCTTTTCTTCTTACACAGTGGCGATCATCCAAGCTTGGTGCTCGTTTCACATTCGCTCACTGGTTCTAACTATAACACTTGGAGTCGTGCTATGCTTATGGCACTCAATGCTAAGAATAAACTTGGTTTTGTGGATGGCTCCATTTCACAACCCATTCCTAATGACCCAGCAATTGGACTCTGGTCACCGTGTAATAGTATGGTTACATGTTGGCTTTTGAATGCTATTTCAAAAGAGATTGCAGACATTCTCTTATATCTTAACAGTGCACATGCCGTTTGGACAGATCTGTACGATTGATTTCGTCAAAGTAATGCACCGCGCATTTTTCAGATCAAGCAACAACTTCAGGGTTTGTCACAGGGCTCACTCGATGTTAACACCTATTATACACGATTGAAAATTCTCTAAGATGAACTCACAAATTTCCAGCCAATTCCGGTTTGTCAATGTGGGGGTATGAAGAACTGGATGGATTATCAACAACAAGAATGCATTATGCAGTTTCTGATGGGGTTAAATAAGTCTTATGCTGGAATGCATGGGCAAGTTTTGATGCTCGATCCTTTGCCCTCTGTTGCGAAGGTGTTCAACCTGGTTGTCCAAGAAGAAAGAAAACAAGCTATTGGATCTAGGCAGCTTCTATCATCAGGATCAATGGCTTTCAATATTTCTCAACCTTCATCATCTATTGCAACAGATTCTATTCAGAACAAGCCCAAAGGAGACCGGCTCATCTGTTATTATTGTAGGGCTATGGGTCATACGGTGGACCGTTGCTACAAATTGCATGGATACCCATCTGGCTATAAGTCCAAATCGAAGGCCCAATCCTCAGTTCAACTCAACTCTCTTCAATCCACAAATACGTTGAACCCTCAATCGGAGCAGTCGAGAACCTTCCGTCTTTTCCCTCAGCTGCAACGACTATGGCACCACAAGCATCTTTTAGCTCGCTTTTTACAGACCAAGTACAGTAACTTATTTCTTATCTCTCTTCTCAACTTCAACAGCAGGCTCTTGACACACCTGATTTTCAGCCTGCGAATCCCTCTGTTTCTCACATCTTTGGTAATTATCTCACGCCCGTTTCTTTGTCACATCCTTTTTTAACTCGTGATGCTTGGGTCATTGATACGGGTGCCACTCATGATGTCTGTTGTAATCTCTCACTTTTCTCACATTCTACACTCATTCACAATACCACAGTGACACTCCCTAATGGTCAAACTGTAGAAATTAGCCGAATAGGGTCTGTGAATTTTTCTGACACTTTGAGCTTGCATAATGTGTTGTTTGTGCCTAAGTTTGCCTTCAATCTTCTTAACATTAGTGCTATCACTCTTAGCTTCAATTGTTGTGTTAATTTTCTTACACATTCGTGTGTGATTCAAGACCTCACTCAGGGCTTGATGATTGGGAAGGGTAGAAGGAGACAGAATCTATATCTTCTAGATTTAGGAAATGATCTATGTAATTCAATTTTATCATGTTCTGTAATGTCAAAGAGTGATATTTGGCATTCACGCCTTGGGCATCCATCTTTTGTAAAACTTTAACTTTTACATAATGAATTACATATTCCTCAAGCTTTGTCTCATTTATCTTCGCATTGTAAAACTTGTCATATGGGAAAATAAAAACGACTTCCTTTTGCTTCAAATAATCACATGTCTGCAAATTTTTTTGATCTTGTGCATATTGACATTTTGGGGACCTTTCCATTTTAGTACCCCAGTTGGTCATAGGTACTTCCTCACAATTGTGGATGATTGCACACGTGCAACTTGGGTGTATCTTTTTCGCACAAAGGCTAATGTTATTACTATGTTCGCTGATTTTTTTGCCATGATTTCAACACAAAACAATATTTGCATCAAATTAGTTTGTTCTAATAATGCACTAGAGTTTGCATTTCATGATTTTTTTTGTTCTAAAGGAATAGTTTCTTATCACTCTTGTGTTCAAACACCTGAACAAAATTCAATACTTGAACGCAAACATCAACATCTTCTTAATGTTGCCCGTGCATTACTTTTCCAATCTGGTGTTCCTCTTTGTTATTGAGGTAACTGTATTTTCACTATTGTTTACTTGATTAAGCGCACACCATCTCCCTTATTGACCAACAAAACTTCTTTTGAGCTTCTAAATAACAAAAAACCATCTTATGCTCATCTCTGCACTTTTGGATGCTTGTGCTATGGTTCCACCATTTTCAGCCAACGTCACAAGTTCACACCTAGTGCTAGAGCCTCAGTTTTTCTTGGTTATCCATTTGGATATAAGGGTTACAAGTTACTAGACTTGGAGAGCAATAAGGTATATATTTCTAGGAATGTCATTTTTCATGAGTCCTTGTTTCCCTTTGCTAACTCTGACATTTCTAATGAAGTTGTTGATATGTTTAGTGATCTTATGCTTCACAAATCAATTCCTTCATTCCCAAATCAATTTCCCTCATCCCAAAGTCAACTCAGTCCTTCGAGTTCAACTAACACAGAACACAGTCCCTCACATACTGTCACTCCACCTTCATCTCGTCCCACATGAGTCAACAAACGTCCTGCATATTTTTCTAATTATCAATGTTACTTGGTTGAACATTCTTCATCCACTTCTTTATATCCCATTTCTTTTTTTTTTTTAAGCTACACCAAACTGTCACAACCATTTCGGAGTTTTATTTTAGCCATCACTTCACACACCGAACCCAAAACTTTTTCCCAAGCTACTGAGTTTTAGGTGTGGCGTAATGCTATGGATGTTGAATCAAAAGCTTTGACAAGTAATGGAACTTGGTCTCTCTGCTCACTTGCTCTTGGCAAACACCCTATTGGTTGTAAATGGGTATACAAAGTCAAGTTTCGAGCTGATGGTACAGCGGAACAACATAAAGCCCGCCTTGTGGCTAAGGGATTCACACAACAAGAAGGTATCGATTTCCTTGATACTTTTTCCCCTATAGCGAAACTTGTTATTGTTAAAGTCTTGTTATCCCTTGCTGCAATATATAGCTACTCACTCACTCAACTTGATGTTACTAATGCTTTTCTTTATGGGGACCTCATTGAGGAAGTCTATATAAGTGTTCCTCTTGGGTACACTTGTAATAAAAGGGAGATTCTACCTCCTAACGCTGTTTGTCGATTGCACAAGTCCATCTATGGCTTGAAACAAGCCTCACGACAATGGTTCCACAAATTCTCAAGTGCTTTATTATTTGAAAGTTTTTCTCAATCTGCCAATGATCACTCCTTGTTCACCAAACGGCACGGCAGCTTATTTCTGGCACTCTTAGTCTATGTTGATGATATCATCATCGCAAGCAACAATCAAAGTGTTATTGATCATTTGAAGATTGCTCTTAACAACTGGTTTAAGATGAAGGATCTTGGCCCTCTCAAGTATTTCCTTGGTTTGAAATTGCAAGATCCACAATAGGAATTTCAATTTGCGAAAGGAAATGTACTTTAGAGTTGTTGTCTGAAACAGGTTATTTAGGTTGCAAACCTGTTTCTATTCCCATGAAGCCTAATATGAAATTGTCCCAAGATGATGGTGAGCCACTTCTTGATCCAACTAGCTACAGAAGACTCATTGGTAAGCTGTTGTACCTCACCATTACTCGGCCAAATATCAGCTATGCTGTAAATCGCCTAGGTCAGTTTTTGGCGTCTCTGCGTACCTTCCATAATCAGGCAGCTTTTCGCATATTGCAGTATCTTAAACGAACTCCAGGACAAGGTCTTTTCTTTCCTTCACAAGACACAGTTCATCTCAAAGCCTTTGCTGACTCTGATTGGGCCACCTGTCCTTATACTCGACACTCCACTTCTGGTTTTTGTGTGTTTCTTGGTTCATCTCTTATCTCATGAAAATCCAAGAAACAACACATTGTTTCTCGTTTGTCTGCCGAAGCTGAGTATCGCAGCATGGCTAATGCTACTTGTGAAATCATTTGGCTTCTTAGCCTACTTAAAGATTTGAAGGTTACTCATTTTGGCCTAGCTCTGTTATACTGTGACAACCAAGCTGCTCTTCATATTGCAACGAACCCCGTCTTTTATGAATGCACCAAACACATCGAAGTGGACTACCATATTATTCGAGAGAAGATTCAAGCTAGCCTTCTCAAAACCTTACATGTTACCACTCATCATCAACTTGTTGACATTTTCACAAAGTCTCTTCATCCTTCACAGTTTCACACTCTCTTAGGCAAGATGGGCATTCATAACTTGTATGCTTCATCTTGAGGGAGAGTATTAGCAGATTAATCAGTAGTCCTTTTATTTTTGCCTCTATTATAATAGATAGTTTTTTTCTAATTTTTTCTAGAAGAATAGTTTGTTTTTCTTAGTGGCTGAGGTGTACAACATCTCCATGAAATGTGGGATAGGTGATGTACCAAGGCATCAATCATTTATACTCTGTACTGTTCATATTTCTTTTCCAATGAGAGAGAATGTTTTCTTCTTCTTTCATTCTTCCATTGTAATAATCTGCAACAAAAAGGACTCTGTATGGGTAAAATGGTGTCACTGCTACAACTTAAAAAATCATTGCATCTGGGCAATCAAACCTTCCTCAAATAGCTGTTGGAGTTTGAGAAGTATTCTGAAGGTGAGAAGCAAAGTGCAAGAACTGATAATCTATAAGATTAGGAATGGCCAGTCCATCTTCCTATGGCAGGATAACTGGCATCCCTTGAGCCCCCTTTCTCAAGCTTTTCCCTCTACCCTTTCACCGTCCTCGGCAAAAGTCTCTAGCATTATTCGCAATAGGCAATGGAGATGGCCTCCCCTCCCTAGGCCCATCCTTCAATCCATAAGAGACTCAACCCTAGAAGACTTTCTCCTTAATACTTCTAGCCCAGATACAGTACGCTGGAAGGCCTCTCTTTCAGGACTCGTTAATACCCGCACAACATAGGACCACTTAAGAAAGAAGGCTCCTAAACTCCTATGGCCAAACTCTTTGATTCTCTTAAGACCAATGCCACCTTCTTCTTTGGGAAGGCAAAGATCTTCCCAACTTACCTTAGCACCAGACATTTTAAGGGAGGGGCCAGGCCAAAAGAAGGATTTGAGGATTTGTTTTACTTTCCGAGTCACCTTCTTAGGCAGGATTAGAACCCCACTCCAATAGGATTACACACTATTCAGAACTACTGATATTAGTTGCAGTCTTCTTGCATAAGAGAGGAATTTAGAAGTTCAACTTTTAGCTCTAGTTGTAATCTTTTCAACCAACTATAAGCAATCAATTGCTCTGAGTCTACTAAAAATTAATGGAATACCCAGATATTTGATTGGAATGGAACCAAGTTGCATCCCCGTAGTGGAGCATAAGGCAGCTTTTGTAGCTTGGGAGGTGCTAGAAATCAGCATTGTGCTCTTGTTAGGATTGGGCTTGAGGCCTGAAATAGAAAGGAATTCTTCAAGTGTTGCTTTGAATATTGATATGCTCTCCATCTCAGCAGCTGACAAGAGAAAGAGATCATCTACAAAGATTAAATGAGTTAAGTTGAGCTTGGAGCACTTGGGAAGGTGCTTGAAAGGGCTAGCACTGATTCTCTTTGACAGCAGCATGGTGAAAGCCTCCATGACAAGGGTGAAAAGATAAGGGGAAAGGGGATCCCCTTGCCTCAGCCCCCTCTTGCCTTGAAAGTATCCTTCAGAGCTACGATTTACCATGATTGAGAATTTTGAAGTTGTGATGCAAGCCTTAATCTAATTTATTATCATGGAAGGAAAGTCGAGAACAAGGAGGATGTCCAGCAAAAATTCCCATGAGACAGTGTCATATGCTTTTTGGATGTCAATCTTGATGGCAAACTTTGAGGGAGACTAGTCCTTGTGGTAACCCCGAATTAACTCTTGCATAAGGAGTACATTATCCATGATGGATCTTCCTTCGATAAAGGCTGCCTGGTTAGAACTGACCAGATGAGGGAGAGTTGGTTTAATTCTGTTAGCTAGAACTTTTGCAATACACTTATAGATGGTTGAGCAACATGAAATAGGTCTATAATCTTTCATGGAAGTAGGGGTGCGGGTTTTGGGAATCAAGGTTATTGCAGTGGCATTCCATTAGTTTTGTTTCTCTTTAATAAAGTTTTGCCTACCAAAAAATATTCACACAAAGTATTTAGCCAAAGTTTTGCCTACCAAAAAATATTCACACAAAGTATTTAGCCAACCACTGCAAAAATAAATATAACAACCACATATTGGAAGATATTTTATTCTTAATGGTTCAAATATTACAATGAGCTACACAACAGGGGGTAGCCCTCCCCAACCCATAAGACCAAACAACTCTAATGAAGGTGAGATGCAATTGTATAACTACTCACCAACTAAGACTTGCAAGCACCACATAAATATTTTAAGCACACACAAATAACATAGACATTATTAATGAAAGTAAAGAACACAACCCACAAAAAGTAAAAGAAAATACAGAATAATTACTTTTTGTTGGGAAGGTTGTCCAACTCATTATAAACCACTGGCCTTTTCTTAGATTTTGTAAGAAAATTCCTAAACCATATGGCCGAGTCTTTTGGGTACCTTGTTAGGTCATTTTTGTAATCTATGTAGATCATGCCAAAACGAACAGTGTAACCTTCACTCCATTCAAAGTTGTCCATGAATGACCAGACAAAGTATCCTTTCACATTTGCTCCCTCACTGCCAAAATTAAGGTCATATATAGTCATTTTTATTAATACAAAAAATTATAAGAATTTGAAATCAATGTCACACTTCTTGGAACACATGCATAAGACTATATATGCGCACACACACGGAGAGAAATTTTCTTTAATGAACTTACTGGATTGCATAACGAACAAAACGAAGATGCTTGTCATGGTAGTCTCTTCTGATCTCATCATGGCGGGCTTCTGCAAGCGTTAATGTGTTATCATTTTTCTCATCCACCCCTACAAATCAATGAGGAATATTTAAAGCAATATCAATATCTAGTTAACCTCTCTTTTAAAAAAAATACAAATAATTGACCTTGCTCAACGTTAATGGAGACAAATTATTGAATTGACAATTACCATTCTCTGTAATGTAAACAAGTGGATTATTATACTTCTTCCTTATGCAGTCTAAAAGCTTATAAATTCCTTCTGGACAAATAAGGAGCCAAGTTGAACCAGCCTGCAACAATATTTAAAGATATGAAACTATATATATAATAACAACATATATATATATATGCACCTATTAAAATTTTAAAATCTTATAGATTCCTTCCACATTGATATTTTTTTTTTCAATTTGGGTGAATTAAGGAAAAATAAAATCTACTACTTCAATGCAGACTACTTCATGTTCCTTTTAAATAAATAGTAGAGAAAATGATTGACTGAATTTAAAGCCCTTACCGGTGGACCGATGGGGACCTTATTCCGCTCCGCTATAAAATCCAAGTATCATAGTCATTAATTTTCAGGAATTACGCTAAAAAATCACAAGTATCAAGGCAAGAGTTGGTTTCAAACTTACTTAAAAGCTCAACCTTAGAATCTGTAGTGTAGTTTAACTTTCCATCATCACCAGCGTGAGGTGCATCTTTTGCATAATTGGAAGTGTAGTAGTTTATTCCTATAAAATCAAATGATCCTTTTACCATCTTAGATTGTTCTTCAGAAAATTTTGGAAGTCGTGATTTGAGATGCGATTGCATGCTCTGCGGGTAGTGACCATTTATCACAGGGTCCAAGAACCAGAAGTACATAGTAAAATCAACTTAGGATCTAGTAATATTAATTTTATTAAGACCTCAAAAGAAAAAGAGAAAGAAAGAAAACAAAACTTTAGATAGTTTATTGTGTAACTAAGATGAATAAACATAACAAAATGCATTGAAGGTTTGAATTCGAAAATGATGTAAGGTCAATAAGATAAATACTACAACAAAAGGGTAATCACCCAAAAAAAAATGGCCATTAATCAACAATAAATAATGTGTTTTCTGATAAAGCAAAATATAGGATTTGTAAAATTAACTATTAAGTTGGTAGTATACATTTGAGACATAAATGGTAGTGAAGTCAGGTAAACTTGTCAAAACCTGACTCATAAAAAAACTAAACTTACCTATATTAACTTATATTACATTTATCAGATATACTCTCTCTTTCAGATTTTGATATTAAATTTTGCATCTCAAATTATATGGCATTGAATTATTGATAATGTTCTAAATGCATTATAAATATTCTACCAATTAAATATTACCACATTATTTGGAATGCAATTTTTTATACAAAAATTAGGGACATGTAGTATTACTCTTTATTTATACTACAATTGTACTTTTCAAAAAAAATATATTGTGACTGACGTATTTATGTGACTTTCGTTTGACTTGAATATCTATAAATTTTTGTTAGACTTGCCATGAATAAATACAATAATAGTCCCAAAATTTAGCAATAGTATTTTTAGAAGCAAGAATATTTTTTAAAACTCTAAGGAATAATGCTTAATTTAATCCAAAAAATATTTTTTATGAATCTATATTTGACCCAAATCTATAATTATTTTGATGTTTCACTTTCCCTAAGAAATTTATGATCAAATGGACCAACTCAAGCAAGCCTAGAATGGAAAGGTTGGTCCTACCTATTGTTGAAATAAGACTAGCACAACATAGTGGTCAACTTACATATATACAAAAAAATTTATTTTTCTTTTATATTTTGATATCTGATCCTTCAGAAGGATCAACTAATCCGAAGGACCAATCTATTTCATGCACATTATCAAAAAAGCACATGAAATACTCACCATCCCAACTTGAAATCGAGTGCCCTTTCTGCAGCTTTTCTGTCATTGGGACACCACTCAGAATAAGGCTCAAACCAACTTGAATTTAGCACAATCCCAATCTTCCCCTTCTGAGATGTCTAAACACATTAAAAATTTAATTAGTCAAATAATTTTTTTTCTAAACTTCTTATTATTAAATAAGTATTGAGTGCAATGGACGAGTCCTACGAGAATTAATACATAATTTTTTTAAAAGTAATCATGTGATCTAAGATGCATGCTCATGAGAAAACCTGATATTTACTCCTGTATGCCTCAACTGCAGCTGCATGACAAAGAAGCAAGTTGTGTGCCACAATGTATGGTTCTGTGCCTGGATCTCCGTCGGTACAAATGTGTGTATCCAAGAGAGAACCTCGACCCAATGCTGTGAGACTCCTTAAAGACACTGTTGAATGTGTCGTACCTCGACCTGGTGCAAAACTACCTCTCACATACCCACAAACAGTGTAAGTCCATGGTTCATTACAGGTAGCCCAATGCTTTACACGATCACCGAATTCCCAGAAGCAAAGGTCCGCAAAATCGACATAATCAGCTCTATTAAGTACATCAACATGATTTCATTTAGGTAAAGGTACTTCATAGTGTCTTAAATGCTCAATAAAATGATTTAGAACAAGTGACCGAAAATGTTTTTAAGTCATGGCAAAGCAATAAGTCTCGTTCCAAGTTAAAGTACAAGTAGATATAATTTTGACAAAATCCAATATTTAGGATCAGGACCCCAAAATTTGACTTGGAAGATGTGACAAGCTAAACTCATGGCCAATACTTCTAACCAAATTTTATCATTTAGTCATTCAATTAGACATTTTTATTATTTATGAAAAGTTTTAAATTGTCAATTACTTCAGCTAAGAAATTTTGTAGCTTTTTCTTCTTTTCTTATCCAGTTTCCTATTATGCGCTCAATTGCAAAAAGTCCATAATTTTATTTTTTCCGACTTTCTCTATTTTCTTAGTTTTATTAGGATCAGTATAGGAGTTGAGGTTTTAATCAAATTAGTAGTTTCTTAAATATGATGTAATATATCTTCATTATTTTATCAATAATAGTCATATTTCTAATTTTAGAATTCCAAGAACCACCACTCATTGACCAACAAGTTAAACAAAATGATCAAAAGATAGAAAATTGAACCCCCACTTACATAATTCGATGACTTAAGAAACCGCCGTACTCATCTTCTAAGGCTTGAGGAAGATCCCAGTGGAAAAGAGTCACAAATGGCTCTATACCTGTACATATATACATATGATACCATAAGCATTCTGAGATGAATAGTTTGATCAAGTTAACAAGCAAATCAACAACGAAAGAGTTGAAGTTGAATCATAACCGTTGGCTATAAGCTCATCAATAAAAGTATTATAGAAGTTGATTCCTTCCTTGTTCACACCCCCACATAACTTTCCACCTGATATATAATTGCAATTTAGAAAAATAAAATAAAATAAGAAATCAAATTGTTAGAGCTAATAGTTGTTGATGGATATCATAAATAGTTGATCCATCATTTATTTGTATTAAATGTGCATTAAGATAGTTTGACAAAGTTGTTATGGTATAACGGTAATATGATATTCATTAGGCCTTACCCACAATTTCCAATCACTTGAATTCTATGATGGAACTCATATTCCATACATAAATGTCTTATGAAAATGCATATATATATATAAGACAGTAAAGATCGAAACCTACATGGCAAAAGTCTAGACCATGAAATTGAGAATCTGTAGGCATCTAGACCCATTTTCTTCATAATACTCACATCTTCCTGCAACATGATTTAAAATAGATATATAATGCGATTCAAACCCAATGCTGTGTATAGACAGAGTGTGGTTCAGAGGTAAAGTGGACGTAAAATATTCCAGTTTGTAACATATGGTTTATCCAAGGGTCCAAATGAAATATATAATCAAATGGCAAAATAAAAGTGTCCCCTAAACTGTACCTTAAATCGATGATAAGAATCAATAGCCACCATTCCATTACTACAATCCGTCATTTTACCTGTGGTTTAACAATAAGGTATTTCAAAAACTGGGCTGAAAAAAATTTACAAATGAAATATTTAATTTTCTAACTTTACAGAGCTATCAATTAAATAGTTCATAGCTTAATATCACATTTGTATAGTTATTTTATTTTAACTACAACAGTCACAACACATCATCATGATCACATAAAAACTATTTTCTCAAATAAATAGACTTATACAGATGCGTCTATATATTTATGCTTGTACAAAATTTTTGAATTTTTCCCAAAAATTCATGTACAATAAGCTTTTTCAAATATTTAAGAATTCTGTGGAGTTTATCATGCACCGTCACGTAATGATTTGGTGTGACAGTCTCAGCAAATAATTTAGTGTAAAATTTTTTTAATTTAACAAAAAAATAGTATATTTATTAATAAAGAAGAATTACAGTCAATAACAATGGCTTACCAAGACAATAATTCTGGTGAGAGTGGTGGCCCGTTGGCCTTTACGAGTGTGTATTGAATTTGGCTTTGTTCCCAGGATGATAAAATTCTTACAAAAAGATAACAAATTTATAATTTTGTCACTGGCCCATTTAAAGGACAATCATTCTGTCTTACGGTTCGATGACATGTAACATGTATAGTTACTGTCACAGATGAATTAATTCTTAAAACCATGATTTCAAAGGAATATTGAATATCAATCAGCTCGGATGCATAGAGCTGGCTTTTTTGTACTATAATGCACCAATATCTTGCAAAACTTCTGAATGGCCAAAATCCATTCATCAGAGATAGGATGAAGGAAATTAACCACGGGGTGATATATATATATATATATAGAGAGAGAGAGAGAGAGAGAGACCAGGGTGTCTCTGTGTCCAAAAATCCCAAATACTTGGGCCTCTACCACCTTCAACTGCTGCACCTTCATACTGAAAGAAAAACAATGAACATTAGCAGCTGATGGTTTCTGATAACTCTACATATATATAATATTGAAAAAAAGAAAAAAAAAAATATATATATATATATATGGAGAAATCTCGAGAGACCTGATAAGCAGCTGATGCTGCCCCAAAGATAAAATCATTTGGGAAATCACGACGGTGAAGGGAATTCGGACTGTGAACTGAGACTGAAATGCTTTGAGTATCCATCACTGATTTTGCTTCTTCTTCTCTTCTTTGGTTTTGTGGGTGATCAAAGCTTCCTCCTACCTTGGTTTATATAGTGCATGGATGGGCTTTGCCTCACACGTGATTCATGTGGACTTTAAAAAGAAGACAAATGCATATATATAATATATATTAACCCCCAAAAAAAAAGCATGACACCAATTTTCGTACTAAAATTGACTGCCCTAGTGGTTCTAATCTTGACCTTGAATCTGGTTTAGAATCTTGGGAAATAAAAATATATTATAATTTAATCGGAAAGAGAATAGATCAATTTTCATACTTAAACTGACTGCTCCAATTGTTCTAATCACTTTATGAGTTCATACAATACTTTAATAATTTAGACACCATCATATTGAAAAGATTTTTTTCTCTCTCTCTCATCATTTTTTAGTTAAAAAAATAGAATTTATTGGTCTTAACTTCTTAATAAAAAAACTTTTTATTATAAAATTCAGACGCTTCACGACTAGCAATGATACCGGTGTAAGTTCATCACCTCTTTCTTTTTTTTTTATTAGTAAAAAATAAATAAATTATTGATGAAAAGGTATGTACAAGAGATACCAGCTTGAACATTAATAAAATATATATATATATAAAAGGTATCATGACTCTTAAATTTTAGGGATAATTACACTTACCTCCCCTGAGGTTTCTGATAATTACAGAAACCTCCCTTATAGTTTCTGAAATAACACTGTCCCCCTTCTGGTTTCAATGTCTATAACAGATTCCCCCCTGCCGTTAGTTGACCGTTAGTTGACCGTACAGAGTTTGATGATGTAGGCAATTTTTTTGTCTAAATGCCAATTTTGCCCTTACAAGTTATAATTAAATGACAAAATTACCCTCACTTTAATAATAATTTTTTAAATTAAAAAAAAAAACAAAATTTCTCTTTCCATCTTCTTTCTACAACCCACTTTCTCTCTCTCTACAACTCACTTTCTCTCTTCACGGCCAACCTATCTCTCTCTACAACCCCACCACCTTCACCGACGCTATTCTCTCTCCCTCCCCTTCCTTCCACCCATCACCTCCACCGACGTCACTACCACTGATCCGAAACAGGAGAAAATGAGAGGAATTCGAGAATGAGAAATCAGAGAGACAAAGAGGTCGGCACCGAGATTCCAGCAATTCCAGGCGGTGGTCCGACGAAATGCCCGGCCTTGCTTCGGATTCCAGCAATTCTTCTCTGGTCCCGTTCTCTCCGGAAGTCCAGGACCTCGTCGTCTACCCTCTCCACCACGGCCTTAAACCCCCAATTGCTCGTCTCTCCATCTCGTGGGCTCGTGGCAACTCTCTCTACGTGTCGGTTCTTTGCCAACCTCAACCCGACGGATCTCCTCGGTAAGCTTTTCTTCTCTCTTTGGGTTCTCTTTCTTTGATTTTCTCTGCTTTTGAAATGGATGGGTTCTTTTGAAATGGATGGCTTACAGAGCATCATTCTCGCTCTGTGTTGTATAGGAGATAGGGTTGTAGAGAGAGGAGATGGGTTTTTTTGATAAAATTATAATATTCAAATACATATTCTGCCTTGTACATCTCAACAATACCGTATTCTTGTGGGTCAATTTGTAGAAAATTCATCTAATACTTCACACTAAGTTGTACAAGAATCACTCCCAGTGCTATGTCCAACCAAAAAGCGACCCCCACTGTAAATATTATTGTTATTTTTTTTAAGTTTTTAATCCTCATCTGTGCTTTAGCAGAGAATGATCGGAAAAATTGAGAATCAAATTGAGGATTTTGGGAGATGATTGAAGAAATTGGCAGTGGTCTCACCAGAACAGGGGAGTGTCGCAGTTCAGGGGCAACAGTTGGTCGCTGAGTTGGATTTCGAGGCTGAGACCTCTGAGGTTGAGTTGGTCCGTTTGATTGTTTGTGGTTTTGCAATACAGTTGTTTCAGTCAATGAGATCTGAAGTATTGCTACTGTTATATCTCTGTTATTGGGTGATGTTTGGCTCAATTCACAGGCAGGTTGTGGGGTTCCTCTGTTCTGCCGCTTCCAATTTAGAACAGGGGCTGTCCACGGAGATGTCCTGAATAATTGGTGGGGAGATTTCATAAGTCTTGTGATATAGTGATATATCATCTCATTGCTGCACACGTTTGTATCCAGAGGCCACTAGTTCTCTATTTGAAGGAATGTCTGTTACAGACGTTGTTGTGGAGTGCAATCGTATTGAGTAGACAGAGAAAGAGAGAGATCGGTGTTGTTCTGGGTAGAGAAAATAAGAGAGAGAGGGAAGTGAGATGGAGTGAGAGTGGGAGAGAGAGAGAGAGTTGAGAGAGGAAAAATAAAGAAGAAAAAATAAAAAAAATATTATTAAAATATAAGGGTAATTTGGTAAATGAACTAACTTAGTTAACACCGTTTGGGGACAATTTCTGACAGGGGGGACAGTGTTATTTTTGAAAGTATAGGGGAGGTTTCTGTAATTGTCAGAAACCTCAAGGGAGGTAAGTGTAATTATCCCTAAATTTTATTTCAATAAAATTGACACCCAACAAAAAAAAGATAAACACACCCCAGTATAAATCCAAGAAACAAGTCAATTATTAGAACTACAGGAGATGTTCAATTGGATCAATGCATTGGAGCACTGAATCCATGGATTATTAGAGTACGGAACTACAGAAGAACTCTCAAATATATTCTCTTTTCTGCCATCATCTGTGGAATTAATTATTAGAGTATTGAATCAATGGATTCAATTATTAGAACTACAGAAGAAGTATTCAATTGGATCTTTGGAATTATTGAGCAGGAGGGGGTATTGTCTACAGCCATGCAATAAATGTCTCATTTGACTTCTTGACACATCAAGATAGTGGAGGATTGAAAACTTGCACAGGGGATCCAAAATAATAATCCTACAAATTTGAACCGGATGTTTTTGTTACTTATTTCCATAAGTGTATAAACTTGCAGAGTCGTAAAACTCATTTTTGAGTATTTAACATGTAACTAAAATCACAATAAAACTAATAATAATTAAAAAAATTTTGAATTTTTATAAAACTGTAAAATTATACATTTTAACTAGGATGAAGTTTGTTACTAAGAAACTGTAAATTTTACAGTTTTATTGGAATGAAATTTTACAATTTTGAATCAATTTTTTTAAAAATAAAATTTATAATCAATATGAATCTTATTTGACAAATTTAAACTTTTATAGTCCAAATATACAAATTTTATTGAAAACTTATTTATATTTTTGTGAGTTATTAAATTTTGAAATGTTAAAAACTTTCTCGATAAATGGGCTTCATTCGCCCACCTATACTTGTACTAGATTTATGTAAGGATACTTTAAGTCTCCATTCGCCCACCTATATTTGTGTTAGATTTATGTAAGGATATTTTAAGTCCAAAATGCCAACCCAAGTGTTAAGGAGAGGTAAAGAGGGCCCTTATATATAGACCAGAGGAGTTAGAGACGGGCGATGTGGGACATTTTAACACGCCTCCTAAATTACATCACATGTCACAGCGAAAGCCAGATGGGCATGCCCCGACTCCTCTAGCTCAAAGTTAGAGCTCTAGCCTGCCTCTGATAATATATTGAAATTTGGAGGCCCAACTTTCAATTAACTTGATCCTTAAAACCCAGGTATTAAAGAGAGGTAGAGAAGACCCTTATATATAGATCAGAGAAGGTAGAGACGAACGATGTAAGACACTTCAACAATCCCAAAAAAAATCATAGCTTTTTCTTTATGCAAAAAGAGAGATAACAGAAGCAATTTAAACATCCATATCAGCACTATAAAATTATCCTAAGAATGTGCCCACAACAATAAAAATTAAAAATAAAAAGAAAACCTATTCCAAAGCAATACCAATAGCAATAGCAATAGCTAAAACCCAACGTAGCATTTTTCCTATACTCGACCCAGAAAAGTGCAAAACATCAAAGACATCGTAATATTAATGTTGATGTTATATTTGAAAATATATTTAAAAACCACTATAACATGCCTTGATTATCCAGTTACGTTGGCCGGTATCAAAATTTTAAGCTGGATCCTTTCTCTTGTACTTCAAATGATCTTCTCTCTATTTCAAAATGGAGAGTGATTATTTATTTGAAAAAGTCACTTCATATTATTATTTCATATGATAAGATTCTCTTTCACCCATTAACTTTCCAAAGTCATAAGAAAATTACTCCTTATTAGTTCTAGAAAACTGTTGTCACGGTGTATGGAATAATGACGTGAAGTCATTGTCTTATTGAATACTTTTTCATTCATAAAAGATTGTAAAACTCATTACTTTATTTTTATTTTATCTTATTTTTTAAGATAAATTATACTGATCTTCTCTAAAATTTTTGAAATTACGACAGCCCCCTACTTTCTATGATATTATATAGATATCTCCCTCTAATCAATTTTTTTCCCTTAAAATGACAAAACTATTTCTTTCATTTTTTTTCAACTTTTTTAAATTTTGACTAATTTTTTTTTTATTTTTCAAATAAATATTGATAAAATCTAAATTTATTGTTATATAAAATAAAAATAAGTTATTTATCTTAAATTTATTTTTAAATAAAAAAATTTAAAAAATTAGTCAAAATTAGAAAATTACAAAGATAAAATGAACAATTTTAACATTTTAAAGAAAAAAAATTAATAAGAGAAAGGTATGTATATATATATATAAGTAAAATATGAAAAATTATTGTAATTTTAAAAAACTCAAAAAAAAATAGTATAATTATCATAAATTTAAAAAAAATAATAGTATAATTTATCTTATTTTTTAAGTTAAAATATTTTATATACGGGCATTAAATAACACCCATACCTTGTGTGTTTGGAACAAGGCAGAAAATGTAAGGAAATATTCAATTATACAAAAGAACAGTAGCCTTGATTTGAAAAGAACAATATTAATTAATGAATAGCCTTGTTGCTTTTGTCATCCGTCCTTCCCTCCCTCCCGGGGGAACGTCATGGCTGTAACTGATGTGACTCATGAACTTAATCAATACGTTCATTTATTCTATGCCAACCTAGTTAGGATATGGTGGCTTGGCTACGATTCTTATAGCACTTTCCGATTCTTTTCTCTCCTCTCTTGTGTTGATATTTTTTTATGTACTATTTGTATTCTTTACATTAATATAGGATTTTTTTGTTGATTAAAAAAAAATCCTGTTAGAAAAAGAAAAACAAAATCGGATTAGAATTAGCGTAATAAAATTAGTCAAATAATTCAAATTTGATTTATAATTAGTTCGATTAAAAACTCGTTCAAGATTCACTCACAAAATAATTAAATAAATCATGTTAAAATATTTTTTTTGAGACTTGTTAATTTATTGAGTTTAACTGATTAAATCAAAAGTAATAGTCTTGTACTATATATATATATATATATATATATATATATCAAGCTACTCACGATAAACTCGATTATAGGCTCTTTCAAACACGGCTTAAAAAATTAACAAGACAAACTTTAACATAATTTGAACTTTGTTTATTTTAATAGACCAAATTTGAATAATTCACTACTTGACTCATTTACAATCCTAATTAGAATCTCTTTCAAATATATTTTTTTTAATTATTTATGACGTAAAATGGATGCATACAATATTATGCATCTGTTATTAAATAATATATAGAACCTGTATCATATTCGAGTAATGCGATAATTTACTTTTCACACAATTAGTGTAGGTTTAATTTTCTCTCCGCCACCTTGTATCTAAAAAAATAATTAAATAATAAATTATGAGACATACATATAAGATATTTTTGCAGAAAAAAAAAAAATTACCGAACAGAAACGATGTTCATTAAATCCACACTTTCAAGACTTCCCTTAATTTCAGAGAAATTTCTACATTTAGGATCTATTCGAGACTGATTTCATTTTTACTTTTCGATGGGTAAAAGTTGTGTTGGAAAATAGTCCTGAGAGAATCTTCATTCCACAATCTTCAAATTCATTTTTATATTGACATATTTTTCAAAATTAAAGAAAATAGGTTCCACGTTTTTTATATTATTACTACAACTATACCTATCTTAAAATCAATATTCATGCATCAAATCCCACATTTTAATTTTTTTTTTCAATGAATGTTAAAATTTTAATTGTTATTGAAATCTTTAATGAGGGTGATAGCTTGATAATTTATTTGGCATATAAAAATAATAATTTCGAAATAAATAATTAATAATTAAAATAATAAAATTATTGATAAATTAATTTTGAATTTTAAAGATTTATTTAAATAATAAAAAATTAATTATTAATTTAGAGTATTTGATTTTTACTTTTAAAAGATAATATTTGATTTCGAATCCTACCTTTAACTTTGAAGATAGGTTGGTTGAAGATGCTATTAAACAAATGACTAACTTGGAATTTGATGATTGTTTTAAGATACTCTTAGGCCATGTTTTGTAATGTATATCTATATATATATATACACACACACACATATACATACACACAAAAGTATGTATCATATATATATATACACATTAAAGTTTTAAGACTTAAAAGGAGGTGGCACCATATCTTTGTTAGATCCTGCTTTGGATTCTTGCTGGAGGGTCCTTGATCTGTCGTTGCTGCTTGGAGTTGTTGGCATTTTGGTCAGTTTTGGTTTAGGTGTTGTATTATTGATCCTTGGATTTTTATTCCGGCCTTTTATATTCCCCACATGGATTTATTGGCATATATGATTGGTTCCTGATATTGGTACTAAGTACTGGATATAATATCTTGTGTCGTTTGGTAGCATAATGATTTAGTCTAGGAATGGCCATTCATCACGGTAGGATGGAGACATTTTCTTCAATTTTGTTCCCCTTCAAATTCGATTAAATTTCGAATACGACAAATTTTTGTAATAAGTGTACTTATAATTATTAGAATTTATTTATTTTATTAAATTAATAAACTATTACATATATATATACATATAAATTTTTATATAGACAGTGTTTGCTTTCAAACCAAGGAAGAAGAATCATCTCTTACCTTCCTTTATCAAACGAAAAAAAATTACGGCCAAGAAAGACACTATAAAAATATAGTAACAAAAATTAGAATAAATTATATTAATCTTTTTTAATTTTTTTAACAATTACACCAACATTTTTTGAGATTTTTGAAATTACACTGACCTTTTCTTCAGTTTAATTTTTAAAACAAGTGACAATATTATCCTTTTTATGTTTTTTTTTATATATATTTTGATTAATTTTTTCTACTTTTTTATTTTTAAATAAATATTTATTAAAATCTTATTTGTCTAAAAAATTTAAATTATTTATTTAAAATTTAAATTTATATAATAAGAAAAAAAACCTTTAAAAAATGTTCAAAATTTTAAAAATACAAAAAAATAAAAAAGAACAATTTTGTTATTTTTAAAAAGAAATTGGATCGCAGAAAATATCAGAGTAGTTTTTAAAAAAAATAAGAGAAATTCGTATAATTTTTTAAACTTTAAAAGAAGTTAATGCAATTATTAAAAATTTAAAAAGATAAATATAATTTACTCTGCAAAATAATATTAAAAAAAAAGCATTATGCGTGGGGTCAAAAGATTTTGGATTTAGATTTGGTCCGTGTATGAAAGAAAAAAAAAATGAAGAAAAATATTCAAAATCACGTGGTTTTTTGAAAAAAGAAAAATATAAATTGACCGTACTCCAAACTCTGTTGATAAAGTTTAGTTCCCACCGTAGAGTACTGCTCGGCCAGGTCACAATGAGACAATCTGGGCATGCTGCACATGTTGATCAGAAATTGGAATCTTGCTTTACATATTTGTGGACCACACCATAAAGACAGTTTTTAGTATAATTATAGTAATTTTTTTTAAAATTTTTTTAATAATTATATTAAAATTTATGTAATTATACTTTTATTTTATTTTATCTGATAATATATAATTATCTTTCTATTATTAGTTTTATTTTTAAAATGATAAAATTGTTCATTTTATTTATTTATTTTTATATTTTGACTAATTTATTTTAAATTTTTTTAAAATATTTTTTATTATTTTATTTAAAAATAAATTTAAAGTAAATAACTTAATCTTATTTTTTATAAAAATAAATTTAAGTCTTTTATTCAAATTTATTTGTTAAATGAGAACAAAAATAGTCAAAATTTAAAAAATTGAAGAAAAATATGAAGAATAATTTTGTCATTTAAAAAAAAATTGACAGAATGAAGTATCTTCATATTGTTAAATAAAACAAAAGAGATTAGTATAATTTTAAAATTTTGTCATTTAAAAAATTAATATAATTATCAAAAAAGAATAATATAATTTATCCTAATTATTATTGGTAGACAATTACATAAAGATAATTAAAATAGGAAAGAAAGATTGAATTCAATTGAATGAATCAATTGGTTGTGGATCCCATCTTCCCCAAATTATTAATGGCCCCCATCAATCATAAATGATGTTCGGTGACTCATTCAGCACCAGCAACATGAGCTTGAAGGGAGTGGACCATCTATTTCTTTTAATTATAAAAGTTTCATATACTTTTCAAAAAAAAATTAATTATATTTCTCTAAATGTAAAGTTAATTTTACACTTTACACTTTATTCTTATTTTAGTTTTAATTAAACTATTTTAATGAGATGCTTATTGATTTTATGAGATTTTTTAAATATAATTTAATTATTTTTAAGATTTCTTTTTTTAATTAAACTGTCCACACTTTAATTGATAATTTCAATCAATAGAAAGGTGACATTTGTCCAACAAAGCTCTCGAAAGAGCTGTTAAAAAATATCATTTCAGAATTCACCAAACATGTTTCTTGAAACAGAAAGTTAAAAAATAACTTTCAACATTAAAGTTGAAAAGTAAAAAAAAAAAAAATTGTGATACTGTAATACTATTAATATTCAATTTTAACATGACTAAAATGACTTTTACTATTAAAATTATTCTAATAATGTTAAAAATTAATTTTACCTTGACTTAAATAACCTTTTAACATTAAAGATGCTCTTCTACAAAAGAACAGAAGCCTTCTTTTGTGAAGACATGCAAAAGACCAAATGAATTAAAGGTGTATTAAATAATTTAGTTGTTTTGTCATCCATCCTCCCCTCTTGAGAATTGTATCTATTGTTCTTATACGGAAAAAAAAAAATTAATAGGACTGATATAGTGATATAATAATATATTTTTTTAATAATAGGGCAAATTACACTTACCTCCCCTGAGGTTTCTGATAATTACAGAAACCTCCCCTATAGTTTCTGAAATAACACTGTCCCCCTTCTGGTTTACTGATCTGTAACAGATTCCCCCCTCCCATTAACCGCCGTTAGTTGATTTAACGGAATTCGATGATGTCAGCTTCAAATTTTATTCAAATGCCAACTTTACCCTTACAAATAATGTAAGGACAAAACTACCCTTACAAGTCATAGTTAAATTACCAAACTAGCCTCACTTTAATAATAACTTTTTAATAAAAAAAATGACAACTTCTCTCCCTCTCCATCACAGAAACACAGTAACCCTATCTCTGTAACTATTCCTTCTCCATCACAGGAAATCATCTTTCTCTGTAAACACCACTGCCCTCACAACCACCAAAGCCAATACTACCACTTTGGCCAACTCCAAAACCTCCATGACCACCATGAGGTAAACATCAGGTAAACCTCTCATTTATATGATAAATAAATTATGGAATATTGTCAAAGTATAACTAACAAACTCCACATAAATTGAAATGAACTTAAATATGGGGCTGAACATGTACCATTTCCGGAGCAAAATGTTGTGACTCTTTAACTTTCACCCTGAGATGTTAAAAGGAGAGGCAATATGGTGGGGGAAAAATACCATCCACGATGAGAAAACCAATTTGGTACTCCAAATGCTGCCGGTCAATCAGATAAATTTGCTCAAAAGTTTTATCCATTCCCTGAAAGAACCAAAGCACCAAAAAAATGTATATTCAAAGTTCATCCTCGCCATTACTTTGCTGCAATATCACTTCTTCATTACCTCCATTCCATCACTTCCCATTTTAATCACGAGATGATGGAACGACCCCAAAACACACGTTTAACCCCATCTTCTGCTGCAATCAACTACATTTGCTATATCAACTATACATATCATCCTCTTCTGTTTCGCTTTCCTCATCCTCACTATCTAGTGAGAAATCATCGTCATCATCGTCATCAAGAGATTGACCCATTTGCAGTTGAACATTACGCTTCCTATTCATTTCCTCTCCCATCCAGTCTTCTTCTTCCTCCTCTTCCCTTTCAGAAAATGCTGAAATCCTTACAGCATTAAAGTCAGTTCTCACCATAACAAGTTCGTCCATGATACTATCTAAGTTCTCCTCACCATTAATTTCTTCATCAAAATGCGTAATTGAAAACGTTCCATCATCCCTACCTATGAATTCGCTTCTCCACCGACTCCTGGGCACCAAATCCTCCTCCGAAATCTCCCCATTCTCAACCTCAATCCAAGGAACCCACAAATCTGCATGACGTCCCAACGCCCTGTGCCAATCACCCACAACCACCGTCCCCAAATTCGAATCCCTCGCCCTCCTCAACATCTCTGAAAAATCTGAATCATCTGAAACCAAGAATAACCAATCAATCCCGTGACTCATCGAGTGCCGCACACGCCGCACACATAGAGCTTCGACGGCGTTGCAACGCCCTTACGCTCGAGGATGTCGAGATGCCGCCGTTCACAGTGTTCTCCGATGACCCACTGAGGGAGGTGAATGAAAGCGTGGCGGTTGGCATATGCAGAAATGTCGACGGCTTCGCCGAACTGCTATGCCACTTGTTTCAGGGCCATCGCCGCTTGGTACGGCGGACCGCGAGGGGGCTTGTTGTCTAAATCCCATAGCACTGCCGAAGCGGAGTGATCGGCCGCGCTGGCTTTGATTCTCCATTGGAGTGGATTAAGATAAACCTCCACTTGAACTGAAGCGAAGCCTAGATGCCGATCAGGAAATTTGCCTTGGCAGGGACTCCGGCACGTCTGAAGCGAGGGGCCATGATCTCTGGGTTTGATTCACAAAGACTTAGCGCAACCCCTTCCACCCACCACCACCACCGACGTCACCACCCTTTCCCTCCGTCCACCACCGGAGTGTTCAAGATACAAAAAGGTGCACTGAGAAGTTTGAGAAAGAGTAGTTTTTGCTGTTGCATCGGATCCCATGGACTGGAAGTTTGAGAGAGATGCGTATGAGACAGAGACGATGGAAAGAGAGAAGTAAGATGCGGGTTAGAGGAAAAATGAGAGGAGAGAGAGAGAGAGAGAATGATTGATTTTTTATTAAAATATATTTATTTTATCCATGGGTAATTTCGTAATTTTAAGTTTGCCGTTAACGGAGTTAAAGAGACAAGACTGACAGGGGGGACAGTGTTATTTCAGAAACTATAGGGGAGGTTTCTGTAATTGTCAGAAACCTCAGGGGAGGTAAGTGTAATTATCTCTTAATAATATTATAACATGTGTAATATGACTTATTTTTGTTTAATAAGACATAATATATATAATAAAATATTATTAAAAAAAATACATCATTACGTGATGATCCATATTCAGTGAAGAATACCCGTACTTATACTACTAAAAACGGGTAAAGAATGTGGGCACCAAGTGGGGTTGTCATGATGGTCCACCCACTTTAAGACTAATTTTTCTACTAATCTTCCAATTAAATCCTGTCATGTGTATAAATTTTTCGAGGTGGGTTTGTCGTGATTCAATAATTTAAGTCAAATACCAATAGGCCATGTCTTTGAGGCATTTCTTTCAGTAAAAGTAAGACCTAGATATTTTTTTGGGAAAAAGGTAAGACCCAAGTATAGAAAAATGAGATGGGCTCTATTTCTATGCATAATAAATAAATATCTCCATTTCAACCTAATAATAAAGAAATTCCCAACCCAGTTAAAAGATCCTCTTTAAAAAAAAAAAAAAAAAAACAGAGATTGGATAATAAATCTCTCATAAAATGATTAATTAACACAATGTCTGATATAAAATATTTTAATGCCAAAAGTCCCCAAGTATTTTGTTGATAAAAAATTCCCCCCAATCAAAAACATAGTAAAAAAAGATTTGTCCCCCCTTCCTGTGCCCAACATATGCAATGCCATCACATTTTATTTTTAAAAAAAATTAAAATTAAATAACTTACAATATATAAATTTATTTTTTTAATAAAAAATTATATATTAGGATTCTAAAAATCGAGATCTATCAAACAAAATCCATATTGCAGATAAGATTTTGCCAAAAAAAATCATATTTTTCAATCGAGAAATTTTATCAAAATTCTCTGTCAACAGAACAAAGATTGTTACGTGGACAGAGAAATTTTTCTGTTCTGAGAATGTTTCTCGAACAAAGAAGTATGAGAAATTTCTTAAACAAAAAAAAAAAGATTACATATATTATTAACAATGCATCAAATACATTTTATTCCTTAGAAAAGTACAATTGAATATTAATTATTAATACACTGTTACAGAGTGACAACACTCCAATGGCAACACTCGTAACTTGCAAATATCTTCCACTACCTACTGATCGTTTAAAGTGGCCCCCTAATTATCTCTTTTATTATTATTATTGCTTACATCATACATATATTCATTCCATTGTACAGAAATATTACATATGTTATTAATAATGCATCAAATACTTTTTATTCCTTAAAAAATACAATTAAATATTAATTATTAATTCACTGTTACAAAGTGACAACACTCCAATGGCAACACTCATAACTTGCAAATATCTTCCACAACCTACTGATTGTTTAAAGTGGCCCCCTACTTATCTCTATTATTATTATTATTATTGCTACACCATACATATATTCATTCCATTGCACAAAGTGACAAATTGTAACCTACCACCCATCAAAGCAAAAAATCTCAAAACGGTTGCTTATTTATAAGTTGAATTTAAATGTGTGTGTGTGTGTGAGAGAGAGAGAGAGAGAGTATTTTATAAGGCAATTTTGTGCAGCTAAACAATCTAGAGTCTATAATACAAATCATTGCCACCATTCATGATGTAGAAAGAGAAAGAGAGATAGTGCCCCACTCGAGTCGATACATATGACTCAGGTCACACCATTGTTTCACAACTTCACATTGTCTTGTGTTGCTGAAAAGAATAAAGTCATTAATGGCGGGTTCGGTTGAAGAGAAAGAGAGAGGCGACCTGTCATCTTTTAATTGCTAAAAGGGTGTTTGGGCCATGACGACATTAGGGTTTGAAGATTATGTTGATCCATTGAAGATCTTTTCAGATTGGTTTAGAGATATGAAAGGTGAGAGGGGCGCCATTTGCTTCGATTATGAGATTTGCTTTGATGGGGACGACCTTCAATCTCACAACCAGAACTCCAATTGAGTTCATCATGATCTTAAAAAAATATAAAAATAAGGAACTTCTGAAGTTATAATATTTTGTCATAAATATTAACTTGTAAATACTTATTTTATTGTAAAAGATATTTCATTAATTAACTCTTAAAAAAATTAATCATGCCTTAAAATTTTAAATTTATAGCTTTGAGTACTCTCTCTAAGTATATTTTTCTTTTAATTTCTCTCAATTCAGCATTGAATGCATGTAATTAATATCATGCAATAATTATTAAATAATTAAATAATAAATGATGTAGAAAGCATTCAAGATATTTTGAAAAAAATAAAAGAAGAAATTACTCGAAAGAAGTTGTGTCCCATAAATTCACACTAAGGATTCCTTGAATTCAAAGAAAATTTTACTTCTACACGTTTTTTTAACTCAAATTATGTTTTTTCAAACCACACTTTTATCAATTGAAGCAATTTTTGAAACAATTTTGGATGAGAAATTGCAATTATACAAAATTGAAGCATTTTTATAAATCAACCAACTTAATTGTTTCAATTAAAATTATAAGATCTTATTTGAAATTTTTATAAAATTAAAAGGTTCAAAAATATAATTAACCATTATTTTTAACTACTCTTACATTATCTTAGGACCTGTTTGGACCCGTTTTAAAAATTTATTAGTGAAAAAAATTATATTACTTTCTCATAATATTTTTATTTTTGAAGTTACATGATACTCCTTTTAAGTTAATACACTGATTTTTGTTTTCTGAAATTACACTGATTTTTGTTTTGTCACGAGAAAAGGGACTTAATCTAGTGCATGTAAGTTAGTTCAAAATACTTCTTTACCGATTCATCAAATATATATATATATATATATATATATATAGATTCCTTCTTCCATACAAAATTCATAATTGATGGTGTTGGAATTTTAACCAAATTTTTTTTCTATTACTAAAATATTATTATATATTAGATTGACCTCCCTCATCTTGTCAAAGATTATAGAAAAAATTTCTATAATTATTAAATACCATAAGGGGGTCAGTGTAATTTCTCTAAAGGAAAAACTAGTAAAAAAGTCAGTGTAATATTAGAAATTATGAAAAAAAAAAAGTATATGATTTTTGAAACCATGGAATTCTATATGACACTCTTGCCCCGCATCGATTGGATGAGAATAATATAATTGATATATAAGATATCACAAGTCTTATTATTAGCAATTTAAACTTAAACTTTTGAAATATAACGTTCTGCACCAAATATGACAAAAAAAGTATAATTATGCCTACAAAATATAAGAGATATAATTAAGATGTTGTGAGTGAAACACGTTTTCACTTAACTATTATTTATTTATAGTAAAGTAAAAGGAAGGAAGATTCCTGATGTTGAAGCTGAAGACCATGAAACATCCTTAATTATAAGAGGTTTTGAGTGTGAATTAAGGATTATTGAGTCTGAACACCATGAAACTTTTGAGTGTGAACGTCGTGTGAAATGTTGCCCACCCCGTAAAGTAGATTTTGTTGTGTGTTGAATGTTGAGGGATATCTTAAATGTCCCACAAACATTAATATATTCAAAGATGCTACAATGTGTAAAATGTGAGCAATATTATACCTATTTAGTATTCAACACGTTATGTGATTTCATTACTTTTCAAGATTTTAAATTTTTATTTTTATTTTGCTAAGAAAGATTTAAAATTAGAAATTGTAAGCAAAATTTAAAAAAATAGAAATTGATCCTTTTCCTTTTTTTTTTATTTTTTATAAGACTTTTTTCTAAATTTCTAATTTCACTATCCTAAGCATAATTTTTGAATCTGCCATTATACCAAATTTGATGGTGGTAGCCAAAAAACTTCGATCATAATTTTCTTTCAAATGAATGTCCCAAAATTACAAGTCCCAATCCCATTCGGATGTTGAGTAACACTCGACAATTTTTCTCTTTCAAGAAGGACGGAAATATATGGTTTAGAAGATCTTATTGAATGTTATCATTGAATTTGATTATGAAATGAACAATGCTAAATATAATAAATTTTTTTATCACATTTTTTACTTCTAAACACAAAGTTGGGCGACTCATTAGCTTATAAACTATAGATAAAGTATTTGGGATAAATGAAAACTAAATTCTAACACCATCTAATGATTAAAGCATCATGTTTTGTATGGTCTCAACCTTACAGTAACATTATCTTTAAAAAATAAACTCCTTCATATAAGCATTATATTGGTGACAATGTGAAATGAGTAATGCTAAATATAATAAATTTTTTCATCATAATTTTTTACTCATAGATACAAAGTTATGAGATTCACTAACTTAAGAACTAAAAATAAAATAATTAGGATAAATGAAAATTAAATTTTGATATTATTTAATAATTACAACATCATGTTTTGTATGATCTCAAACTTGTAATAACATTATACTTTAAAAAAAAAAACACGTGAAGATAAGCATTATATTGGTGACAACTGTGGCATCTACTTTTTCATTATCAATGTGATTAGTCAACATTAAAACCAAAATCACCTGGTTTTTTCCACTTTAAGTTGTCCCCCACGACATTATCACTAACTAATGAACCACGTCATTATCACTAACTAATGAATTAATTAAGAAAGGCCAATTGATTATTGATGAAGCCAAAGCATAGCAGTACTTTTTTCTCCATCAAAAAAGAGCTTTTATTCTTTTTAATTAAGCTTTGCAAAAGCAAATCTGAAATCACATCACATGTGAATCTGAGATGGGTTATTAGATGGTGATATGGCTGCGCTTCTTTAACTCACTTGGAGACCACCCTTTGGTAGAATTGTTTTAAAAAGATTGCAGCTTTTTTTGCTTTACAACACATTCGTTTGTAAGTTGAAGGTTATTCAAACGCATCTTATCCACCACAGTCGACCCTTTTGCAAAGTGTGGTCAAGTCATGTCAACTCATGCATAATGTACAATTGATGTTGATTTAGAAGCTGAATCATTCTGAGGAATGTGAGCACTTCAAGTTGCATTCTAAGTGGATGTAGATTTAGTTGGTCATATTTTTTTTGAAACAAAGATCTTATTTTGAATGTCGAGATCCACATCACTCATCACTTTTTTATAATTTAAGTTAAATTTTAGTCAAATAATTTCGTTAAAGTTTTTAATTAGACTTTTTTTTATTATTTATATAATGTTTTAGATTTGAAATTACTTGTCTAATAAATTTCAAATTGAGTTCTATTTGCGGTTACGTTTTTTTTTTTTTTATTTTATCTAGTTTTTTATTTTTTAAAAAAAAACCCTAATTTTATTTATTCTGAATTTTTCTTAGTTTCAAAATTTATTAGTTTCTTATTTGTAATAAGTTTAGTATAGGAATTAACTGATTCCTAATCGGATTGATAGTTTATTAGTCTTATAAATATAATGTATTCAGTCATTATTATACAGTTTATCAACAATATTTCAAATTTAAAATTAGAGAAATTTTTTTGTTGTTGGGTGAGGAGTCTCCAAGTTATATGGCTTGTTTGATTCTCTCAACCTCCTTGATTTACAGTGAAGAGTGGGAATGTTGTAGGTTGGTTTCCTCATATTTTTTCTAAAGTATTGTGGACGTTTTCTTCACCCTCTTGTCTTTTAGTGGTCTTTAAGGAGAATCTATATCATTCTCCTCTTTTCTATGTAGTCTCAGTGGCATTATCTCTCTTCAATAATATTCTATCTCTTCTTGAAAAAAACAATTTCTACATTATTCATCTTACATACAACTTTCAATAATATTTTGGTCTTTTATAAAAACAAATATATAATGTTCATCTGAAAGGATAAAAGATCTTTTAATATTTTTTCAACTAAAAAAAGTACGTTTTTTTTTCACTTTCTCATGTCATAGTTTTTCATACTTAGAACAATTTTTACTTTAATTAATTACGAAAAACTAATAAATATAATTATCAATACACGTCATAAATAAAATATATATTTTATTTCTCTAATAATTAATATTATAAAAAAATTATTAATTAATAAGTAACAAAATTATTAATTATTTATGATAGAACCAAGTTTTTTATTTTTTGATCAACAAAGAAAATAATATTATTGATGCAAGATGAATGTAAAAGAAAGACACAACAGATTACATCAAAAGGTTAAATGCATACAACATAAAAGCTCACAAACTTCGATCCCAACTATGTTGACACTAAATAAGAAGCGAAAGACAACCCACAAATTCATATGGGACAAATCAATCATGAAGCATTCTTTATTATTTCTATTTTTTTATTGACAAAGAAAGAAGAATTTTATTGAGATACAAACATATACATCAATAAAAAAAATAAAAAATAAAAAATAAAAAAATGCTAAAGGCAACAGATAAAGCAGCCCAAGATAAGGTGACTAGGGACCAATAACTACAAAAATCATAAGCAGCATCGATACCCAATTAATCATATAAGAGGGTTGATATGATTAAAGAAACTAATATGATAAATTACAATGATCCTTCATTTGACCCGTTTGTCATAAATTTCACCTTAAAAGAATGAATTGTTCCTAATAGAATTTTTTTTGGCTAATGTCAGTAATTTTATTTATTTTTAAATAACAAATATACTCTTACAACTATGAAATTTTAATTAAAAATAATAATTAACAAATAAGGATAAATCTATAAAGTTACAATCAAACATGTACAAGAAAGAACACTAAAATTAGTCAAATCATGAGTGCTTTCACAAAAGAGACAGTATTTTATCCACCACTACCACCAAAACGTTAAACATGAGTGCCTTCCCGAAAGTTAAGACAAAAGGAGCCCATGTTTTATAGTGAAGCGCTTGGTCGAAATTATATATTGAGTGCTTTCCGGAAAGTTTTTTTTAAAAAAAGGCCCTGTTTCACAGTGAAGCACAGGATGGTTTATTTAGTTTGTGATTTAGAGCTAAACTGTCATTGTCAACTTTATCTTGAAGTGCAAATAGTATGCTCAAGCAGTAGCAGAACCTAACCTTTTGAGTTACGAGACAAAATATAAAAATTTAAATTTAAGAAGATTTTACATAGAAATATGAGCAACTCTTAAATGTAGGAAGATTTTACATAGAAATATGAGCAACTCTTTTCTTTTTATTTTAATTTTTATAAAAAAAATAAGGGTAAAAAATTACAATTCTCAAAATACTTTTTTTTGGGGGGTGCCTCGACTACCTCTAGTTCTGCCAATGTCCTCAAGAAATAGTATGCTCATTCAATGTGCATGACCATGTAATTTTTTGTCCTACTTTATTACATACTAGACTTTTTTTTCTCCTAAACTGTGTCTAATAGAAGAGAAGTTGTATTATGTTGAATAACTATAGATGTATACAGAGGACTCCTTATACAGAGGAGTAATGAAACAAAAATGGAAACTAGACTAAGGAATATTACAGGAATACTATACAACTTTTTTTATAGAAGTGATAGGGTGTTATCATTCATGTATTACAATCAACTCTATTCAACCAATTCAATCAATTTACAAGACTATATAACCTAAGTTTAATACGAGTCTTGGACAAACAACTCAACTCAACTTATAATTAGATGAAAATAAATGCTCGCATCTCTCTAACAGAGAATGAGACTTGAACCCGTAACCTCCCTTTTGGGGAGGCATGGATGGCCAATTGGGCTAACCCAGTTGGTTACTATACAAGATATTCTACATTTTATATTTGTATTTGGGCATTCACCCTCAAACTCAAGGAAGAGTACAAGAGATTAGCTTGAGTTTGGAGATGAGATTGCGCAAGCTGATTATAAGAAGAGAATTGGTTAAAATGTCTACAAGCGGATTATAAGAAGCAATGGAGTCGCGTTGAAGTGACCCCAGAAAAAAAAAATGATGACAGACAAAATGACAACCAATCTATATATGTTTTCTTCATTCATGAAACACAACATTATGAGTAATTCCGAATTGCACTCCTATTGTTACAATAAATAAGAGTGGCAAAGGAGAAAGAGACACCTATGTCTTGTAACAACCATCATCACCATAGGAGTTCTGAAACAATGTCAGCCAAGGAATGATACTCAGCCTCAATACTAAATCGGGCAACAATAATTTGTTTCTTACTGTGCCAATAGATGAGAGAAGTGCTAAGACGAAAATAGTAACTAATAGTAGATCGGTGATTTGTAAGGTTCCCTACTCAATCAGCATCAGTGTAAGCACGACACTGAAGAGAAGACTAAGGAAAAGTGTAGACCATAAAAGAGTATCCCCTTGAAATAGAGAAAGATGTGGAAGAACAGCAAAATGAGCAGAGTGAGGAGCTGTCATAAACTAACTCACTTGATGAATAACATATGAGATATTAGGCGAGTGACAGTAGATTACGTTGTCAACCAATTGTCAATATAACATGGGATCTTAAAGAAGTTCGCCCTCATATGGAGTGAAGCAAGCATTGGGTTCAGTTGAAGTGCCGATGATCTTACTATCTGTCAAATTGGCATATGAGATTAAATCGGAGGCCCACTTGGCCTCTGTTAGGTAATAATCATCAAAAGATAAAGAAATCTCAATGCTAAGAAAATAGCTGAGAGTGTGAAAATCCTTCATCTCAAATTGTTGATAGATAAAGTGTTTGAGCTCCTAAATACAATCAAGATCATCCCAATATTGACCATGTCATCAACATATAACAAGAGAAGAACAATGCTTGGTTTGTGTTATGAATGAATGAGGCTGAGTTGTAGGTATTGTTAATATAGCCAACTTAAATTCTTGATTGAAACAAGAATCTTTCGGTCGACTGATTCTGTAATTAAGTCAACTAAGTTTTCTAATGTTGGCACCATATAACATGTAGTCGGTTGAATCATTTATTAGGTTGACTGAATTCAACAGAATTTGAATCCTTTGAAGGACATAAAACTTTCAATCATATGTTCCTATCTTTTAGGTTGACTGATCTTACAAATTGAAAATTGTTTAAGGCCGTAGCATGGCTCTATCGACTGATTCCAAGTTTAGGTCCAACGAATTTCCCATTTTTGACAAATTTGCCTTAGATTACTCAAGTCAGACAATTGAGTGGTCTTTTAAGTCAACTGATTTTTCAAAATATGACGGGGGTAATTATTTCTTTTTTGAAAAAATCATTTTCACTTGATTTCTAGGGTACCTTAAATTCATTGAGCCTTTCAAATTAATCAAGCATCTCCTAAATCTCTCAAAATTCAAAAATTAAGTTGTACATGACTTCACTTTGAGTTCTTAAAGCTTGAGCACTTCTAATTCAAATGCTATTATTCTATTTTTTTTCGTATTTGTAAGACATCTTTCATATTCTTACCTTTTTGTTAATATGTGTATCATTTATTGAATATAAACTGTCTGCTTCAATTAATACTACTTTCACAAATAAATTATTAGTAACACAATTATGTTTTATTATCATTAAAATTATTAAATTACCCTTTCTTACTTTCAAACCTTTAGGACTAACTTGGCCGAAGAAGATAAAGTCCCTCACACGTGGCTAATGGCATGGCAATTTGGTTGTGGATGCTGATGTGGCAATCTAGGGCTGATGAAAATGTTTATGATTATATTAATAAAGTTTCTTATAGTCTAAACTGTTATAAAATTATTTTAATTTTATTTGTATTTGTATTTGATTTAAAATTTATTTTAAGAAAGGAAAAATCTTCGATTTCAAATTGTTTTTAGTCGGTTAAAGAACAAATTAAAATTTTAATATATATATTTATATGGGTAAAATAGGTTACTGTAAAAGTGAATGAAAAAAAGCATATGGCACGCTGAGAAATTATTAAATGATCATACAACATTGCATTGATCGATCAAATCATGTCAGGCAAAATAATTACTTTTGTACTACTTAAAAGCTTAACATATCCAATCCAACACGAAATCCAAAAGAATCTCACAAAAAGCTACCAAATTTTTAAAGGGATGTGATAGAACGCTATGATAATAGGGTGCTGCAACTGCAAGTTTCTTCGAGCTTTGCTGGAAATGACAAAGAAAACACAGAATCAAAGAAAGGCAGCAACAAAAGCACAGTTTTGACAGTAAAAAAGATTGTGATGTCTCATCAGGCATTTGAAAGGTAAAAGTATTGGCAGTACTCTGAGTGATGGGAAGGGTGAATGGAGTGGATGAGGGAGGTTTTCTATGATGAAATTTATGAAGCAAATTCTTTTAGTAGATACTGAAAGGTGTTGAGATTCTGGTTTTTCTTTATGTATTGATTCAACTTATGTGCAAGTTGGTGAGCAAGTTCTTTTAGTAGATACTGAAAGGTGCTGAGATCCTGGTTTTTCCTTTTGTATTGATTCAACTTATGTACAAGTTGGTGAGCAAGTTCTTTTAGTAGATACTGAAAGGTGTTGAGATTCTGGTTTTTTCTTTATGTATTGATTCAACTTATGTACAAGTTGGTAACTCACCAACTGGTAACATGTTATAGAATTTTGTTTATATGAAAGTTTTTTATTTCAAATTATTCTCAATTTCTATTAGAATAAGCTTGCATAAAAAACATAAATATTTTTTTGCACCGGGTAATTTAAAATTTTGTAAGATTTTTTACTCCAGTTTTATTTCAAATTTTTTATAACTCAATATTATTTAATTATGTAAAAAATTTATTGATATTTAAATCTTTATCTTTCCTATTGAAATACTACTATAATTTTATATTACAAAAATAGATATAAGAAACAAAGGTATTAAAAATATTTTTATATATTTGTTAGAGTTTTATTTATGATTATATTAATAAAAACTTAAAGTAAAACTAATTTAAAAATATTTTAAATTAATATATATTTTATTTAAGATTTATTTTTCTTACATCTTAAAAATAAAAAAGTTTTTCTTAAAATAAAAACCTTATATAGAGTTGTTATTTTGAGTCTTAAATTACCTTGAACTTCCCTGCTTTTAATAATTTCTTGTTCAACAAATGCTGACGTAGCGGGTGCCGAAGAAGACACTTCTTAGGGGTAGTGGAGTCATGATCTTGCCAACTTTAGTGGAAGGGCGTGCTATCTCTTCCCTTTCGTTTTTAGAGACACAGTACAACTTGCATCGTTTCTAGAAAGAATCATCACAATCAAGTTGGCACCAAACTGCAAATCAATCACATCCACCAAAGAGAGAAAAAAGAAAAGATAGAAGACAACACAAGCATAATACAGACAACAATCATGAGCGGCTCAACTAATAAAGCTAATAAAACAATCATGATGTAGAACAGGTTACAACAAAAGAATTTAATTCCTAGCACGGAACCGCGTGCAGCGCCAGAATGGTCGGAATTGTATGAAATTTGGTGGGCGACTTGGAATCGACGCGCTGATCAATAGTCATAGCTTTGCCATGACGCATGCCGTTTTTCGGGCGAATTCCTTCGTTTTGGCCGGCAAAAGTGCGTTTTTACTACTTTTGGTAAAAAATGTGCTGCTTGTTTTATTATGGCTACGGTTGACGTTTGGAGTTGATTTTTAACCAGATTGCTACTTAAGCTTAGGACTTTTGATTTATTATTTTTTTAGAATTTTTCTATTTTTTGGACTTTTTGGTCTTTTTGCTTATTTTAATTATTGCTTTCCTAGTCCTAGTTGAATTAGGGTTTGTTGCCTATATAAAGGCTTTTCTTTTCATTGTAAGATTAACTTTCATATAATAAAGAATTTTATTTTCGAGATCTTATTCTCTGTGCTCGTGGATTCGGGTGTGTTACGTTTGTTCGTGGATTCGGACGATTCTCCAAGAGATAGGCGGTGCCCTGTTTCTTTACAAGCTTCCGCTACGTCAAATCATTTTAAGTCACATGTATAAAAAATGTCTTCAATTTGATGTGTCTATAATTAATGTGGTGAAAACTAGTGATGAAATAAGATAAGATCTGCTTTTCGGAGAATCATTTGAATTCACGAATAAAAGTAATACATTTAAATTCATGAATTTAAAAAATAAGATTTAAAAAAAAAAAATTATTTAATAAAAGTTAATCTTATAATGAAAAGAAAAAGCATTTATATAAGTTACAAAACTTAATTCGTTTAGGACTAAAACTTTTAATTCGACTAAAACTGTAATTTTAGGAAAGAAATAATTAAAATAAGAAAAAATATCAAAAATTTAAAAAATAGAAATATTCTAGTTAAAATAATAAATCAAAGTCCTAAACTTAAGCAACAATCTGGTAAAAGGATAGCTCCAAATGTCAACGGTAGCTCTCTGAACTCAAACAATACATTTATTACTAAAAATAGCAAAAACGCGTTTTTAAATGCCAAAACAAAAGAATTATCCGAAAAGCAGTATATGTCATGGCGAAACGATGAGTATTGATTAGCACATCGTTTCCAAGCCGCCCAATGAATTTTACGCAATTCCGACTATTCTGATGTTTCACGCAATTCCGTGCTAAGATATCAATAATATAATTCAAATAAAAATTTAAGGTTAATAAAAGTCTAACTTCATAAAGAATGCTCCATAAAAGAGTCTAAAAAAAATTCAATTTTATTTATACAATTGTTAACTCTATTATTAGAGTTTATTCACAAACATATACATCTCTCCAATTAAAAAAACTATAATATATATATATGTATATATATATATATAGAGAGAAAATAAAGCAGTAAAAAATTATATTTAAGATTATTTGTTTTAGGTCACAAATTATATTAAGCGGACCTGCCAACAACTCCTATTAAAACACATAAGTACCAGGCAACTCCAACAAGAAATCCTCCATGTCCCAAGACTATCCACACCCACTGAAAGAAACTCGAACAGGGGACTTTATAAACCAAATCAGAGTGAGGCCATCACACCCAAGAACTACATCAGCTGCAAAGCACAATGCACAATCCATAGACTTTGCAACTTACATTAAGATTGCCGTCTCCTAGCCGTAATGCTAGAAGGAGAAAAGTCAGCCAAGTCCATCTTAAACGATGCACTCTTTTTGACTAACTGACTAATTATATCCCATATTCTTTATCACCAAGGTTTTCCATGCAGAACAAATGTTCTAACCATTGAAGGATCTAGGGATAGCATGGCCTCTGTCAGTGCAGCTCAAATTTTATCTGAATTCATACATGACATTTCTTCCAAAAATGACAAAATTAAGCAATCAGTTTTTCATTCTGCATATAATTAGCTAACATTAGAACCAAAATGACATTGTTCTTCCATTTTACTTCAAACTGTCCTTGACACCATCATTCCTACGTAATGAATATAATTAAGAAGGGCCAATTCATGAAGCATACAACTTTTTTCTCTCCATAAAAAATAAGCTTCACATGGCATGTTAGAGTTCGAACGTCATACCATAACATGCCATGCACACACTTTGAATAGATCCCCTTCCTCCATCAGTCTACTCAGAAAAAATAAAAAAGGTTTCATGAAAATTTGGTATTTCCAGCATTTATGACAGAGTGCAACGAAGTGGGTGCAAGAAGCCACTATCTACCACCTTGGAAGGAAAGGAACCAAAGGATTTTCAGAAGGACTGGGAAAGAAGCCGATGATCTTAGTAAAGTAATTCATGATGCTATTCGAATGGCTACCCTGACTTGGAGGGGAATCCCTAACACCTTTTCCAATTGGGAAATCAGTATGAGCTTGGGTTTATCTGATAGAATTTTTACTATGTAATTGTCCTCTGTGTTGAGCTTCTAGTTAATTCCTTGAGCTAGTTAGTTTTCTCCCCTTTGTGGGTTGTACATCCTCCCCTCCCCCCTTTTCTTAAATAGCAAACCTTTTTCAAAAAACAAAATGTGGGTGCAAGACATTGAGAATATAAATAGAAATAGCAGTATTTTTGCTTTACAGGTTCTAAATATTACAAAAACTAGTGTCGATCTTGCAGCAAGAAACGACGTCGTCCGGTCTCATTCCAAATGGATAGCAGTAGGACTTAGGTCTCGTAGTTCGATGCCTGGCTATGTGGTTGTACATGTGAGTTGTTTGATGTGATCTCTGACCGCTCACGTGGCACCATTGTCGCCATATCTGTGCTTTCCATTCCATGCTGATATATAGCATATAAATTAACATGATTTTTGTTCAGTTCTAACACCATAGATATTATCCACAAACTATATGCCAAACACCAAATAAACCAGATACTTTTTTCTAACACTGAAAAATGGGAAGAAAAAAAACATTTAGGGATATAGTAGTATCGTGTTATTGTCATTATAGTTTGAGTATCGTTAAAAGATTTAAGTAAATTTTAGAAAAATAACAAATTACAAGATCGGTAAAATAGATACGGCATCTCACTCGCAAAATTCGTTTAGCAACTTACAAGTAAGATTGATGTAGAGTTTCTATAAACCTGCTTACCAATTTAACACCAAACACAATATCTGGCCTAATAGAAGTTAAAATTTTAACTTTTTTACCAACTTTTTAAAGTAGGTTGAATTCACAAGATCACTTGTATCATCTTTCACTAATTTCAATCTTTCTTCAACTGGAATCAAAATTAAATTGGACTTATCCATTTTAAACATTTTCAAAATAGTCACCAACATACTTTTTCCCATAAAAGTTTGGGGTTGTTTTGGAGAGATCTTTCCTTTTTTTTTTTTGGTTGCTTCTGCATCTACGTCTATTAAAAAAAATTCAAAAAATGTATTTGGTCCTTTAATAAAAGTAATAGAAGATTATTTTTGTATTGGTTTTATTTTTCAAAACATATTAAAGTGTGTTTGTGAAAAAGTAATTTTATAGTGTTCTTTCTCAAATACATTTTTATGAGTTTGGGGAAGCTCTCCCAAAAACTCGGGTTTTCAACTAGTTACATTTGGATTTAACAAATATTGATAAGATCTAATCTCTATGTATACCCACCCATATTGTTAAGCGTAATGGCCTTTGGGGCCTAGGCCGGCTCATCTTGCATCTTGGGCTGGTGTGTTGTAAGCCCTATACTAAGTCCATCGTTTATTATAATGATCATCACACAGAGCTGCTAAATAATATGATATACGCTGGAAGTAAGATGATAACCTGCACCAGAGAAAACAGGGTTGATGCCATGTGATTAGGGTGGAGATCTGTTGATGTAAAGGTATGGTGCCATGCTGGAAAGTTTCCATCTCTTGGATTGCTGATGTGGCATTCTCCCATGCCGCCTTGTGGGTGGTCCACGTCGGAACTGGTTCCATGCAACAATGGGTCATACACTCTGGATGAAACATCCCTGAAATGTGCCCATTTTCGTAATCATCAACAAAACTCTAATCTTAATAGGTAGTGAAGAAGGTAATATATATGTATTGACAGAAAGCCAACTACTACTACTTCTGCTGGAAATACCTGAGTGGAAGTGAGGAATCAGCTGCATCAAAAATTGGGGCATGGTTGTGACCATTGTCCGGTATCCAGTGGAAAAAGTCATGATCAAAGGAGTTTTGCATCCCCTGTTGTTAATTTATGTATATTTCAATTCATGCATATATAATAAAGAAACTAATATGGTAAATTATATACTAATTTCTTTTATAGTTACATAGTGATGGGATCTACGATAATAAATGCATATAAGTCTTTCGTGTTGTCTTTATCAATGAGAAAATCAATTATTTTTACCATTCTCCCTGCTAAAGTAATGACCGGTTGCTAATGGAGAAAGTTTTGCTCATGTCAACAATCTGATTTTTAAAATTAATAAATTTACTCTTATAGTTTTAACATTTCAAACAAAAATAATACTAATAAATAAAGGGTAAATTTATAAAATTGTTATCACCATTAATGGATCAGGCAAACATGTCTGGTGAGAGAGAAGAGTGTAAGTAGTCAAACAAAATAGATATTATAAACAATTTTCAAACATATCAGTATAATTTATCCAAAATAATACTAAGTTAAGAAATAAGAGCAGCTTGTTTACTATTAATTACCTGCATGCAAGAAGTGTTGTAAGAAGATAGATGGTTACTCAACAAATATTTCTGCAAACAAAGCAAGGGTAAATGAAGATTCAAATAAGTGCAGTTGTTTCGTGTTTGGATCGAAGAACAAGTGGTAGATCGAATAAAAGGATGTATATCTCACAAGTCAATGTTCTACACACACACACACACACACATATATATATATATGTACCTTTCTCTCCGTGACACAATTCAAGGTGTTTTCGAGATGTTTCTCGCACGATTCAAGCTCCTCCATGGATGTCATCTTTGATGGATCAGGCTCAAAATACCTGGTTATACAAGTATTTCAAAAGACCAGAAATTATTTAGAATTCCATAATTTAATTTTAGTTTTTTTAAAAAATTTACAAAAAACAAAGCAGAGTAAAGATCAAAGTAAAAATTAAAAAAAAAAAAAAAAAAGATACTCCTTCGGAGTCATCTATTTTAGATGAACATATAACTTGTGATCTGTATTCAAGTCAATTTTTTCTATTATGTAAACAAAACTGTTGTTACGAAAGACTTTGGATTCAATTTTCTGTTTCTATTCATTTAGTGTAAAATCTGCACTCACTAATCTTATTAGGTCAGGGTACATTCTCATTCTGGCTTTATATGTCGTCTTTCTACATATTTTCTGTTTTTCATATACGTACAGATGGAGTTGCACGTGAAAACAAGTATGTATTTGTTTAAATTTTTGGTTAATCTAACAACTGCCTTAAAGAGAAACATGTAGAGTAGCAGACTTATTCCATGCAGTAGGAATTAAAACTCCTTCAAAAAGAATAGTTGTCTAGGTTTTATTTTAGTTGAGTTTGTTATTCTTTTTTTTTTTTTTGGGACTTCTTGATCTCAAGTCAGTTAAACTTTATATTAAAAATTTGCACCATCTGGAACTTTGTCATTTCAAATGAAGAAAGAGTAAGCAAACTTAAGAACCTTATTTTCTCTTCAGCCATCTGAAGTTGTTGTTGCAATCCACCGACTTCCTGTTGAAGTTCCTGAAATACAAAGATTAATTCAACTCAAAATCCTTAGAATTTGTGAAGTTGACATTAAGGTTGCATAAGAAATTCACGAATATATATATATATATATGAGTTAGATCATTTTACCTCAACTTCAGAGTTCACGGCCGTTTGACTGCGTATATATGCGCCATTGGATTAAAGGAATAAAAATAATCAATGAGGAGCTCAAAAATTATATTTATAAGACATTATATCCATGTATTGTAAAAGTTATTCTCTCCAACCTCCTTCAACGAATCTTTCCATTTAAAAATAGTTTTTGAGAATAATGGACATTTATTTTCTGGAATGAAAGAAAAATATGTAGCGCCATACATACATCACTCGTGTGTATATATATATATATATGTATGTATGCATCTGTGTGTGTGAGTGTGTGTGTGAGAGATAGAGAGAGAGAGAGAGGAAAACAAACTTGGTTAGTTGAACAGCAAGGTCATTTTCATTCCTGAGTTGGTCTAGGGTATTGATCAATAACTGCATGAATTTTGTTAAAAATTGTTTCAAATTTATTGAAAAATAAATAAATATAGGATGATTGAAGGTTTGAATGGGTACTGAAACTTTCCACTTGCTGGTAGTGAGTTCAGGTGAACTTTAATTATTGCATGGAAAAAAGGAAGGAGCCAAGTTTATGTACCCACTCAAAAAATGAGATTAACTACATGTCATTACATAAAATGAGGACTAATCTTATTAATAGCAGATTTTTTTCCACTCTTTTTTCACTCTTACATACAAGGTAATAAGCGCTACTATGATAAAATCTATCACAAGAGAGAAAATGGAATAAAAAAATTTGTTATGTTTAGCATTTTCTTAAAATGAATTGAAACTTCCATCAATGGGTGATAATATACATATTTAAACTACGTCCCTCCCATCTACTTAAATTTCTCAAATAGGCCATCTTAAAGAAAAATAGGAGTTATCCCCTTCAAAAAATTTCAGATTTTTATAAAAGACCTTCTAAAATTTTAGCTTTTTTATTTTTACCCCTAATTTTATGGCCTAAATTCGTCACTGTATATATAATGTGATTTTTCATTTTTCTTTCCTTTTAATAGACTTTAAGAAAAAAAAAAGGAGTTTTAACTATTAGGTCACCAGATGGAACAAATTATAACCAAGCATACTATTAATGTAAAGTCATCTCATACCAAACACATGACTTTATTTGAGTGGGTTCTGAATAAAATTCTTAATTAGTGGAGTGAAATTTGATTTAATTTTTTTTGCAGAAATAGAAAATATAAAGACAGAGCAGTATCATGTAAAATATTATCTTACATCTCTATTTTGATGAGCACTATAAACACTGCAAAAAAAAAAAAAAAATTCAAAAAAAATTAAGCATAAAATCACAATCTTGCTGATAAATTAAACAAAGGAACTATAAATAAATTATAGATAAGAATAGAGAATTTGAGTGCATACTGTTCTCGGCTTTTGCTTGGGGAACTTATAGCACTGCTAGAACATAAAAATAGATTATGATTATGATAAAGGCCAATCTACTGTTAAAAAAATAAATAAATAATTTAAGAACTGTGAATTGACTTAAATAAATAAATAATTTAAGTGCATACTTTTCTCTTTCTTGGTGAGAGAGACTTATGAAACGAGTAAACACGTCCTCAATCCTGATTTTTCAATAAATAACATTGAATTATGTTAGACATTGAAATTTGATTGAAGAATAAAAATAGAAAAAAATTATAAAAAAAAAGACAAATTTACCAAGTCAAATGAATGTGAATGTGAAAAAAGAAAAAGAAAAGAGAAAAGAAAACGGGTATTACAACCACACGTGGCTCAAATTTGAATATTTTGAAAAACTTAACATAAATTTTATAGAGGTTGTAAAACGAGTAAAGTTATTTGAGCTCAATTCATGAGTCAGTTCGGTTAAAGATTTATTCGAGATCAGCTCGCAAAATAAATAAGTTAAATTTGAACATATTTTGAGAGTCATTAATTTATTGAACTCGGCTTGAGTTCAATGCATTAAGATTAAAGTAGTCCAATATTATATAAAAAAATCAAGCTATTCAAGCTCGACTTTATCGACTCAATTATAAGTTCACTCGAAATCGGCTCGAAAAATTAACAAGTTGAACTTGAATATAATTTGAAATTTGTTTATTTTAACGAGTTAAGATCGAATCACACACTATTCAGCCCGACTCAACTTATTTACAGTCTTAGTTTCACATAAACACTTAAATTAGAAGAGCAACAACATGGTGCGACCATCACACCAGATTTTTTCGTGTCTATGTGAGAAGAAAAGTTATTTCATGAGTCCGTCAAATTTGTGTGATAATTTTTATAATTTTTGCAATAAAGTAGGTCTCGCATGAATTTTATAAAATATTAAAACCATGGAGATGGTCACACCTTGTGACAGGCAAATAAAATAATTATTCCTGTGAAAGATAGGTGATGTTTGGGCGGGGTTTTCTCGATGACCCACCCACCAAAATAAAAGGGTTTAAGAGGCTGAGTCACTTTTAGCAGGACCCAAACCTGATGCCGCCCATTGCCAGCCCAATACAATTATTGTTGGATGAGAGCTGCTTTGCTAAGTTGAGGTGGTCAGATGTTTGTGACTTTTACGATTTTAATATTTTGTGAGATGTGCGTGTAATCAATTGTATTGTTCAAAGGCCTAAATTATAGAGACTGATGCCACACATGTGACGAGTTTATAAAGTAATTTCTCTTTCATTTTAACTTAAAATAGAGACATGCTTAATTTTATTTGGTATTTTTCTGACTTTTACAAAAACACCGATAAAAAAGAAAACAGATATAACCCTAACTAACAAAATGGTACCCAAAACAAAACAAAATAAAACAAAAGGAAAAAAAATATTCAGAGTGAGCATGATGAAAATACGTAAGTCTCAAAAAAAAAAAAAAATCTTGACCCTAAAATTATTCACAATAATTTAAGAACTTAACAAATACTTTGATTATTTCTTTTTTATCAAATTCAAAACATTTCATGACTAATTTTGAGAAAATATATAATAATTTACGTCCTGAATTCCAAATTTTGCATGGATCACAGAAAGAGTTGGATATGAGTTATCAAATTTTCAATAATAAAATTGGTGAGAAATTCAACAAAAAAAAAATGAACACATCAAAGATGAAGATATATATATATATATATATATATATATAGATAATTGTATCACCTCTTTCTGCCGGAGAAGTGGGTAAGACGGCCGGAGGGAGAGAACATGATAAGAGCAACATCAATGTCACAAAGGATAGAAAGCTCATAAGCCTTCTTAATGAGCCCATTCCTACGCTTTGAAAAAGTAACTTGTCGATTTGTGTTCTTTTCTATTTTCTTTATCTCCAATTTCACACGACCCATTTCAATCCTTTTTTTTTTTTTTATCTATATCTATCAAAACAAAGCAAGAAAAAAATTAAAATTGTTGGAGAGAATCAAATTGCTTTATTTTTTAGAGCCCAAAAAAAAAATATTCAAAATGCACGATAAATAACCATTTCATGGACAACAAGAACCTTTCAAAAAGGGTTGTTAGCTCAGAGAGAGAGATAGAGAGGTGGTTAAAAATGGATGAGAGAAAATGAAATAGGGAGAGAGATTGAAGGAATTAAGAAGGAAGAGGTCCAAGGTTGAGATGGGATTTGATGGTTATTAGATTTATAGAATTACAAGTGGCTTTATTGGGTTCTCTGGAGCCAGCCCATAACATCCCTTTAGAGTCACTATTCTACCGTTTTCAACTTCATGGGCCCTACTCCATGCCCAATATGACCAGATTTTTTAATTAAATAAAAACAAATTCAAACATAGCAATTTTGTCTTGTAAGTTCTTTCTCATCTTTGCCTTTCCAATGACTAGCCAACCCAACTTGCATGCATACTATATATGGATATATAGGATTTAATTTCTTCGGTTTTATTTATCAAATTTTTTAATTATTTTTTGTCATTATTTTGTACGTGTGATAGAAAATAATTAAAAATAATATTTATTGCGGTGAGAATCTGACCTAAAATAAAATGATGAGAAAAAAAAATTAGAAGTGGATAAGGTTTATTTACGGCCGTGAATTTTCTATATTGAACATAACCTTGTTTCTTTGTCAAAGTAATTCTTAGAGCCGTGTTTATCTAGGGCCAATTCAAAAATAAAAATGAGACGAAGATCAGGAATATGCCTTGCGTCCTTCAATACCGGGGTGCATCCAATATGGTGTGGTTGTATTTCTAAGTGGTCGTGTGTTTTGCATCCAAACAAGTAGTATCAGAGTCATCAAATTTCCTAAAATCAAAACTCATCAAATTTCCTTTTGATCACACCAATCTGTAGCTCGCGTCGAGATGATCACAAGGACATAAAGAACAACCCCAGCAGAGCCCACACGCGGCCTCACGTACTGAAAGAATGCATTGATGATAGCGAGTCGTAGGAATGTGTTACCGAGGACTGAAATGTATTTTTGGAGTGATTGAAGAGTCCTAGAATGAATTGCGGCGGTGTGGTCGTGTTGCTTAAGAGTGGTGGATGAGGATGGTCTGTTGCAGCCCTGGCACATGGACCGCTTTGTCCTCAGAGGCTGTGCTTGGACATATTTGAGGTTAGGCCCTTGCGTGGGAGGGGCGGGACTCCAAGCTCAACTTTGGTTCCAAAATTGGAGCCCAAGTGGAATTGATTCTAATTTAGGCATTGTTCCATTGTGATATTTTGGGCTGAACAATTCGGGTTTGGGCTAACTCATTCCAATATGAGGTGGCTCTGGTCCAATGCCAAGCTTTTATTATTTGTTAGAAAATGGTTTTAAAATTGAATCCCAATTTTACTCCAATGCAACTATAAACTCTCAAAGAATTGAATCATATTTTGTAAAAAAAAAAAAACTTCTTCTAATTAAAAAAATAAAATAAAATTTCTTCCTAAAACAATTCTAACCGACCTAGTTTTTTTTTTTCGGGACTCCGCCCTTGCATTATTCTTACTAGGAATATATGCATACGCACACATACATACTAGGAAACTTATGCTTAATAACCCTTATATCCAACAGGATAATATATATAAAATAATTTAATAAATTATACTGATCTTTCTTAAGATTTATGATAATTACATTAATCTCTCTTGAGGTTTTTAAAATTACATTGATTTTTCTTACTTTACCTCGCAATATACAAATACCTCTTTCCAGTTAATTTTTTTTCTTCAAAATGACAACCTTTTTTTTAAAGCGTATTTACACCAAAAACAACAAAAAGGAAAAGGAAAAGTGGAAGAAGAACACATGAAAGTTAAGAAAAATAACAAAACAAAGCTCTTTGAATTTGGTAGCCATAACAACCATTACATTATCAATTGTTCTAAAATGCTTGAGCTAAGGAATGAGAATGAGACTTTTTTTAAAAAAAAATCAGTAAAGCAAAGAGGAATTTTATTGATGAAACAAAGAATGTACAGGGGATACAAATTAGAACATCAATAAAGGTGAAATGTTACAAGTATCATTACTACTACTAAGCCTCATCCTAACTAAGTTGACAGCAAACAAGAAGTCAATTATATGCAAACACCAAACCAAATGGTAAAAAAAAAAACAAGAACAATGAGAGAAGAGAAAACTCCCAACAACCACTCAAATAATATTACAATATTCAGAAAACTAACAATCCTAAATTGTTTGAGCAGATAGAGCAACTCAAACACTCTTCAGCACCAACAGAAAAGACCAATGAAATAAACCACCAATTGCACCACCTGAAGGCAAGAAAGAAAAGACCAGCCAATAGCAAAATAAGAGAGCCAACCATACAAAATTAATTCAGTCTCCCCAAATAACTTGTTGCACAATGAAAATCAAGTCGTTGTATAAGTATGTTGTTTCCTTTCTCTTGGATTTCACCCAAAATGTAGCTTTTGTCTTGATCAAATTAGGAACCAAATCCCACTTAGGATGAACTTTGTTGAAAATGCATTGATTTCTTAGTTTCTACACTGACCAAAAGATTGCAAAAGGAAAAGCTTCTCAGATTATTTTCTTTAAGTTTTTTAACCTATAGTTTTGCCGACAATCAAAAATACTATTTGATAGAATTTGGGGAGAACCCAATATCTCTAAAAATCAGAACTCTAATAATATGTTAGATCAACTTTTGCTCAAAAAATTTAAACTCTTTTAGAAAAAGTGAACTAATAATATATATCAAACTATTTAACATTCACCCTTCCTTTGTCATAAGAGCCACTGTTAGTGGCCTAACCAAAATTAGCTAATTAAAGAGAACAGTAAAGAAATAAAACAACCAGCTTGCACCCTTTCAAACTGCATTCCATGGATCATTCTTTGTAGAGTAATGTTACATACAATTAAAAATTCACCGAATTTATACATCTACTAACATAAATTACTATAATTTTTCTTTAAACCTAAATAAAAAATTAAATTTTGTTCATTAATTTTTAAAATACTTTTAACACATTAGCAGGTGAACAAAAATAAATAATTAAAACCAGTATATGAAACATATCTCATCTTCGTATTGTGGGGGGGGGGGGGGGGGGGCATGAAGTTCTATATGCCCTTGGAAGGAAAAATACAGACTGAAATATTATTACAAAGCTGTAGATGTCCATCAACACCATTATGAATTTATGATCAAACCCATCAACAAAACCCTTACAAGCCCATTCTTCATATTTGCATTTTCCATTAAGTGTACATAACTAAGTGGTAATTAACTTTGCACTTTACAGTGGTGGGATTATCATCTACATGATAGAGCAAGCATTTGGATTTTCATCACTGAACATGGTGGTATACTGCTCTTCTACTGTGCTCAAAGTAGCAATGGCAGTGTCCTCAGTAACCCTGACATAACCAGGAGGTGCCTTCTTGTCATAAACCTGAGTAACATAAGGATGAGCCACCAAATTGTATGGAACATAAGGCCAAAGCTCTGCCTTTTTCCCAGTTGACTGAGCCTTCTTCAGCACTTTTTTGGGCTCAACAAATCCAGTTACAGACACTTTCTGTTGCTTCAAGTTCACATCCACTGATTTCACTCCTGCTCAAGACAAAAGAATTAAAAACTTAATGTTACTAGTCTTTTTTGCTAAACAATTTCTCTCTTTCTATCTCTAGAATAAAGACAACCTATAGGTTACTCAAAGCTACAAGGAAAGAGATCAGCATAAGACAAAAAGCAACCAAGAGAAGAAATTAGAGAAGGAAAAATCAATAGTACCTTTGAGTGAAGAGAGTGCATTCTTGACTTTAAGTTTACAACCTTCACAGTCGATCCTGACTTTGAGGTCTACAGTTTGTATTTGCTTCTTTTTCTTGCCTTTCTTGGCCCCACTTAGTAATTCAGAGAAATAATCTAAAGTGCCTGCAACTCCCATTTTCTCTTCTTCTTCTTCTAATCACAGAGCAAAACCAATTACAACTTAAACAACTAATACAAAAGCTTCAAGGTAAGCTTGAGGCTTGATGGACTCTGGCTGCAGAAAGAAACAAAGCCGATGACAAGTTCTCCCTCTGCAATCACAAGTGGAGAGGTGTTTTAGAATATCTTGATGGCACCTGGTTGGAGAGGTGTTGAACGGTTGATTTGAGGCCACGTAGCAGTAAAAAAATTGAAGCTGGTAGTAGCTTGCAGCACTTAAAATGCCAGGGTTTGTCCATTAGTGGATTGTTTGGTTGATTGGGCGGTGCGACTGTAGAAAAAAAAGAGAGATTAATTGGAAAAAAAAAAAGAGACGACAAACAGGTTTGGCTACTGAGACAGATGGCAGCAATTTAGTAGATGAGAGTATTTTAAGAGCACCAGCTTTCTGTGCTTAAAATTCTTCTTTTCTTGTACCTACCTTTTCTGGATTCAAAATCTCCCAAAATGCCACGACTATGAAAGGGTCTAAAGAGATGTTACCAATAAGAATACAATGATTTGCATGTTGGAATGTGTACGTGTAGATAAGCATTTGGAGTTAAGGATTTCTTGACAGAAATTCATTAATCATTGAGCTAAGAAGAATAGGGTTCACGTATTCTTTGGGTCCACATGAAACACATAGGCAGGTGCATCCACTGCTGTAAGGCCATTTAGAACATTGAGAAGATATTTTTAAGAGTGGCGTGAGACTTGTGATGTGGAATGGGATTCCTACTACGAGAAATGCAACTTGAACAAGATTTTAAATACGAGGGATGAGTATGGAACAGAATTCTTAAAAGTTGACTCTCTCAAGTAGTAGATGAGAAATTATTATCCTTTTTAACGTGCTGGTTAAGGGCATTTATAGTGGTCAGTCCCTAGGCCTCATGTGAGTTTTAGGTTTCCTGTGTCCCACTAATGTCCAAAATAAGAGAAAGTTTGAGGAATATGTTAGTTTTAGAAGATCTAGGAAGCTTCACGCATAAGATGCACGAGACTAGTTGAAGAATCCGTTACTTTAACCACCATGTCACAAGACCCTGAGTATTTCGAACATGGGAGAACATGGCGTGAAAATTATACCATGTCCATGTACCAGGCTTCAGGCGCCTCCCGAGAATTTCTCTCAAATCTTACAGTAACCTATTTAGAAAGGGTGAGTTGAACAAATTTTGAAGACTTTATGAAGTTTTACGAGTTACCCTCGTTCATGAGGGGGAGCATTAACATGGTTCTCCTTACTCATGAACATGAAATAATTGGGAGATAATTATATTTCTGCAAACCTTCGCACTCTTGGAAGTCTCATGTCACTTGAAATTTTCGTGCTTGTGCAAGTGGTGGTTCCAACCGTTCAACTTGTCGCATGGGCCAAGTTGAACGATTTCCATGTGAAAGAGGAAGGTGAACAATTATTCTTACATGAGGCAAGTTGAACAACTTCCACGTGGGAGTGGAAGTTGAATAATTATTGCTGTGTAAACCAAGTAAAACAACTTCCATGTGAGAGAGGAAGCTGAATAGTTATTGCTACGTGAACCAAGTTGAATAACTTTCTATGTGAAAGATGAAGTTGAACGATTATTGTCATATGAGCCAAGTTGAACGGTGTCCACGTGTGAGAGGAAACTAACGTGGGACCTAATACTTGCAATTATTACTCAAAAGTTTATGCTTAAATTGTTAGTAGTAAACTTATGCTATTCTTTAGATATCAATCAAATTTCTTACACCTAACCAATATGAGATAAAGGTATTACAGTAAAAGTTCGCTTAGAGGAGTTTTAAATTTTGGAGAATATATTCTAAAGAATTGATTGTTGAGAAGTGAATTCTAAAAAATATAATCAATTTATTATTTCATAAAATTTATGTAAAAATAATTCTAATTATTTTTACCCTTTATATTATATATATTAAAAAATGTGTAAGTAGTTGGTCCAGAAATAAAAATTATAAAAAATCAACAAATTTTCAGAAACTTGATGTTATAGTTTCTTCAAACTATGATTTTACTTGGGTGTCATAAAATTCCGTTCTAAAAATACGATCAAAATATCTCAAAAAGTTAATTTTACTCTTTTCTGTACATCAAAGTCCATGGTTGGACAAACTCTTAAATATGGATAATAATCAATCTTTTCGTATTATATCTACACAAGTAATATTATCGTCAAACATAAAATTTAAAAATTTAGAATCTAATTAACGTGTGAATTATATGAGCCAATCAAATTACAAATTTTTAAATTTTACAACTAACGACACACTCTTCGTACCCACACACACAAACGCACGTATTGCACGATAACTTGTTGAAGAATTATAGAAAGTAACAATGGAGGACAAGAATTGGCCACTACTGATATGTAGCTTTCCTGGTGCTTATCAAAAATAATACCATATCTAAGGTTTAAGGAGAAGGCCCACAAGACCGAACGCACTTGTCACCCTCGTAGTCGTACACAGATGCAACAGATTGCAACACCACCACCGTTGCTGTCAACATCTCTACCCTCAATGCAGGGCACAAAACAGCAAGATTTTTCAAGATCCTCAGCAATCTTAGGTGAGATGTCGGTGCATATAATTATAATTATTCAACTTTGTGAAAAATTCTTGAATGGGTAAAGTAACGTAGCAACATGTCTTTTTAATAATATTTTAGATATAATATATATGATAAAATATAATTAAAATGACACATTATCACGTAATATATCAGACTTTTGAAAAAATATCTCCAATTTTGTGAATAATATAAAAAGAAATCATTATTTAATAATCTTTACAAATAGATCAACTGAATTAATAGTACCTCTCATAAAACGAAAGTCATGAGTTAAAGTCTCATTCCTTTTATTAGAAAAATATAAACATTACTTTTATTCAATTTTTGAATTACTTTTCAAGATTCATATTTAAGAAGTTTTTAGTTTGTGTAAAATCAATTATGTTTGATTTTAATATAATATGTTAAAATGTTAGGTTGATTGATTGATTGTAATTTATATATTATAATACTTCATGTTTCTTTAATGAAAAAACAAAATAGGATAGATCAAATGAAAAACAAATAAATTATTTCAAAAACTAAAAAAATAAATCAACTAGGATGCAAAAATAAATCAACAGTCCTCTCTCTCTACATATATATATATATATATATATATATATATATAAAACAATTAAGGAGGAGAAAAAAACCATTAGAAACTTCTTGATAGGGGTTGTTGCTGAGTCATATTTGTATTAGGTTGAGGATTATAGGTAAGATTGGCACTCCACTCATGCTCGGAGCTCGATCGAAGGTCAAGACATGTGGTCTGATGGAAAAACAGAAGCCAGAGAAAAGATTATATAATTTTTATGTTGATAATTCTTTTTAAAAAAATTGTAATTTAAAAGACTAATGGCTGTTGAATTTAGTTGAATTGTATTAACTACGTTGTTCTTAAATTAAAGACTTATCAAACATTACAAACAATCCAAGATAATATTATCATACATATCATGCACTACATTTTAGATATGTGACTTTAAGATTATAGAAGTTTAGAATTAAATTCGAATGTTTAGAATGATCATTAGTGAAATTTAATTTTAATTATTTGTTAGATTTGACCTCTAGAAGTCATTAAAATTATTTCTAAACTTATTTTTAATGAATGACCCAAAAGTACAAGAAATAATAGGCTTTCCGTCGTGTTGTATTTATTTTATTTAACTTGATGAATTCATAATCTTAATAATTTAACAACAGATATTTTTATTTTTATTTTTTTTTTAATTTTTGGATAAGAGAGAAACAAAAGAAGGTCAAGACACTAAGACAATATCTGAAGGGAAACAACTAAAATATCAACAAGCATTAGAAGATAGATGCCTAGGAAAGCTCTGTCCTTGAGCACTTGTGTCTATGATTGTTTGACTCCCATATTCCCTAGAAAATCTGTGCAAGCATTTTCCTTATGGGAGAAGACGCAAGTATGGAGCTTCTCGTCGTAGGCCTTACAATCATCATCAACTAGTGACGAGGGTTTCTTAGATTGTAAATCAGTTTAAGATATTAAATTAATTTATTTTATGTCCCTTCCTTATTAATTAAATTAAAAAATTAATATAAATTATTCCACACTATTGATGAATGATTATGTTCCTAATTTTTATATTATTTGAAGTTTAACGTTACCCTCACGAATGCTAAAAACTACACTGAAATACCTATGTAAATCATTGGGATCAATGGTTCAAAAACTGTTGAATAATTTCGACACAAAAAGTCACTCTTTAGCAGAAAGAACAAGTGTCCGCCACAAGTTCAAAGATGTTGAGCCCACATCCAATAATGCAATATTTCTTAATATAATCCAGTTTAACTTATACCAGCACCACATTTAGCTGTCTTTTCAAGCGTTATCACATTTTGGATACCACGAGATTGCAGGAATTGTATTAGCATGAACAAGGCACACTTTTCACTATCTATCTTCAATATATATATATATATATATATATATATATATATATATATATATTACCTGTACTCGATAAGAACAATAAAATTAGTCCTTGTTATCACAGTAATTAGATCGCTAAATCTCCTTTGGTTTGCACCAGTTCTTAGCATAAAATTTAGTGTTTTTTTAGTTCCAAGAAAGATCTAATAATAATGTCAACATATTACAGCTGAAAAAATAAGCAACTATACTATATATAGTAATACTATCAAAGTAAATATATTTACCAAGAGAAGAGGTACTGTAGACCCAAAGTACAAAGTCACCTAAAAAAATTAAATTACTAAAAAGCCAACCCCAATCAATACAATGACCTAGAGACAAAAAGTAAAACTCCCTCGTTAGAATATGTCCCACGTGAAAGGGTAATATAGACATTATTTGGACTTAATGAAATTAGGTATTTATTGACTTTGGAAGAGTTACGCATGGTTACTTAATTAGTAAGATATAATAGGAGAAGTATTTTTCTATTTATCTACTTTTATGGGGAGTAGGATTAGGATTTTTTTTTTATTTTAAGTAGGAATTGTCCTCTCTCTACCCATATATAATTCTAACCAGGATTTCTCATAACATTCTGGCGTACGGAAAGAAAAGGGGTTAAGCGAAAGAAACAATTTTTACAGGCTTTCTTTGAAGGTGATTTTTTATGGCAGATTTCGGTATGTAATTTATTTATTTTATTTCTGCATCAAAGATGATTATGTGATTGTCATAATAGTTGAAGATTTTTATTTAATAAATTAAATTTTATATGTGTTATCAGAGCAAGGTTGAAACTATCATGATTTTTTTTTTAATATTGAGATTGATTTCATTAATATTTTTATGATCTTATATTTAATTACTGCCGCCGCCACTGTCCGTCGGCAACGACGATTCTACCTATGCGGTGGTATTATGCCAGCAAGAAGAGAAATTGTCACGGTTGATTCATACGTAAGTGATGGGTTACAATTGCCTGGTTTGTTAATATAAAGCTTTGTCACGTTTTTCGAGACAAACAAATTTATTCTCTTTATAATTTTATTATGCAAACAAACTGGTCATGCTGGTGGCTGGCCATCTAAAACTCTGCCCTGTATGCTTTACTCACACAATCAAGAAAGAAGTTTCATGTAATTTTATATAGCTATAAGTCCTTCCATTGTTGCAGTGCTTATTCGCAAATATTTGTTGCATTGACGTATACATGGAACGATTTAAAAAAAAAAAAAAAAATTAAGGTTATGATTTATTAAATTGATGTGATAAAAAAAAAAAAAAATCTGTTGAGATAGATGTGGATGGTAGGACTTTGGCATTGATTTGTGTGGCGTCATGATTGTATAGTAATTGCACACGCAACCTCTGGTAAGTTATATTATGGTAATTTACTTGGTAAATTATTAATGGCCGAATTATGTTATGGCCGGAGTCCTAGGTATTTATGGTTTGATTATTGCTGTTATCATCAGTACAGGAACAAACCCCAAGGCCAAATCATATTACCTTTTTGATGATTATGCCCATCTCTCATCTGGTCTCGCTTGACAGAATTTTTGCATGAATATTGAATTCATTGTTCAATATTGCTTGTCTCCACTTATGATGTTAAGGTTATCTATTTTCTGTCATGGGCAAGTAAATTAGTAATGGTGGCTACGTTATGGACTCACTTGTATTGAGTTAATAATTATATTTATACATGCATGGATTAAACTGTCATGGGCTGAATTTTGCATGTAATTAAAGAAAATTAAAAGATTATTTTATTTATTTATTTATTTTTTGCTTGGTTATTTATCAATCAATATTTATATTATGGTTAGCTTGTTGTCACCAAAGTGATCTTGCTAAGAAAAATTATAAATATTGAATTAAATTATGACTTTACAAAATAATTATGGAATGATTATTTGATTATTATGGTTTGACCCAAAGGTGCACCAACTTTCAAATAGTCATTATCACATTTTGGATACCAGTTTAACATGATTTTTGTTCAGTTCTAACACCATAGATATTATCCACAAACTATATGCCAAACACCCAATAAACCAGATACATTTTTCTAACATTGAAAAATGGGAAGAAAAAAAAACATTTATATAGTAGCATCGTGTTATATTATAGTTTGAATATCATCATAAATTTTATAAAAATAACAAATTACAATATCATCTCACTTGCAAAATTCGTTTAACAGCTTGCAAGTAAGATTGATGTGGAATCTCCATAAATCTGCTTACCAATTCAATACCAAACACAATATTTGACATAATAGAAGTTAAAATCTTAAATTTTTCACCAACCTTTTTCACTAATTTCAATCTCTCTTTAACTGGAATCAAAATTAAATTGGACTTGTCCATCTTAAACATTTTCAAAATGTCACCAACATACTTTTTCCGATAAAAATTTGGGGTTGTTTTGGAGAGTTCTTTTCTTTTCTTTTTCTTTTTTTCTTTTTTTTGGTTGCTTCCTGCATTTACGTCTATAAAAAAACTCAAAAAATGTATAGTGTTCTTTCTCAAATACATTTTTATGAGTTTGGAGAAGCTCTCCCAAAAAATCGGGTTTTCAACTAGTTACATTTGGATTTAACAAATATTGATAAGATCTAATCTCTATGTATACCCACCCATATTGCTAAGCATAATGGGCTTTAGGGCCTAGGCCTGCTCATCTTTCATCTTGGGCTGGAGTGTTGTAAGCCATATACTAAGTCCATCGTTTATTATAATGATCCTCACACAGAGCTGCTAAATAATATGATTTGCGCTGGAAGTAAGATGATAACCTGCACCAGAGAAAACAGGGTTGATGCCATGTGATTAGGGTGGAGATCTGTTGATGTAAAGGTATGGTGCCATGCTGGAAAGTTTCCATCTCTTGGATTGCTGATGTGGCATTCTCCCATGCCGCCTTGTGGGTGGTCCACGTCGGAACTGGTTCCATGCAACAATGGGTCATACACTCTGGATGAAACATCCCTGAAATGCGCCCATTTTTGTAATCATCAACAAAACTCTAATCTTAATAGGTAGTGAAGAAGGTAATATATATGTATTGACAGAAAGCCAACTACTACTACTTCTGCTGGAAATACCTGAGTGGAAGTGAGGAAGCAGCTGCATCAAAAATTGGGGCATGGTTGTGACCGTTGTCCGGTATCCAGTGGAAAAAGTCATGATCAAAGGAGTTTTGCATCCCCTGTTGTTAATTTATGTATATTTCAATTCATGCATATATAGTAAAGAAACTAATATGGTAAATTATATACTGATTTCTTTTATAGTTACATAGTGATGGGATCTACGATAATAAATGCATATAGGTCTTTCGTGTTGTCTTTAACATTCTCCCTGCTAAAGTAATGAACGGTTGCTAAGGGAGAAAGTTTTGCTCATGTCAACAATTGGATTTTTAAAATTAATAAATTTACTCTTATAATTTTAACATTTCAAACAAAAATAATACCAATAAATAAAGGGTAAATTTATAAAATTGTTATCACCATTAATGGATCAGGCAAACATGTCTGGTGAGAGAGAAGAGTGTAAGTAGTCAAACAAAATAGATACTATAAACAATTTTCAAAAACATCAGTATAATTTATCCAAAATAATACTAAGTTAAGAAATAAGAGCAGCTTGTTTACTATTAATTACCTGCATGCAAGAAGTGTCGTAAGAAGATAGATGGTTACTCAACAAATATTTCTGCAAACAAAGCAAGGGTAAATGAAGATTCAAATAAGTGCAGTTGTTTCGTGTTTGGATCGAAGAACAAGTGGTAGATCGAATAAAAGGATGTATATCTCACAAGTCAATGTTCTACACACACACACACACACACACACACACATACATATATATATACATACCTTTCTCTCCGTGACACAATTCAAGGTGTTTTCGAGATGTTTCTCGCACGATTCAAGCTCCTCCATGGATGTCATCTTTGATGGATCAGGCTCAAAATTCCTGGTTATACAAGTATTTCAAAAGACCAGAAATTATTTAGAATTCCATAATTTAATTTTAGTTTTTTAAAAAATTAAAAAAAAAAAAAAGCAGAGTAAAGATCAAAGTGAAAAAAAAAAAAAAAAGATACTCCTTCGGAGTCATCTATTTTAGATGAACATATAACTTGTGATCTGTATTCAAGTCAATTTTTCTATTATGTAAACAAAACTGTTGTTACGAAAGACTTTGGATTCAAGTTTCTGTTTATATTCATTTAGTGTAAAATCTGCACTCACTAATCTTATTAGGTCAGGGTTCATTCTCATTCTGGCTTTATGTGTTGTCTTTCTACATATTTTCTGTTTTTCATATACGTACAGATGGAGTTCACGTGAAAACAAGTATGTATTTGTTTAAATTTTTGGTTAATCTAACCACTGCCTTAAAGAGAAACATGTAGAGTAGTAGACTTATTCCATGCAGTAGGAATTAAAACTCATTCAAAAAGAATAGTTGTCTAGGTTTTATTTTAGTTGAGTTTGTTATTCTTTTTTTTTTTTTTTTTTTTGGGACTTTTTGATCTCAAGTCAGTTAAACTTTATATTAAAAATTTGCACCATCTGGAACTTTATCATTTCAAATGAAGAAAGAGTAAGCAAACTTAAGAACCTTATTTTCTCTTCAGCCATCTGAAGTTGTTGTTGCAATCCACTGACTTCCTGTTGAAGTTCCTGAAATACAAAGATTAATTCAACTCAAAATCCTTAGAATTTGTGAAGTAAATTGACATTAAGGTTGCATAAGAAATTCACGAATATATATATATATATAGATATGAGTTAGATCATTTTACCTCAACTTCAGAGTTCACGGCCGTTTGACTGCGTATATATGGGCCATTGGATTAAAGGAATAAAAATAATCAATGAGGAGCTCAAAAATTATATTTATAAGACATTATATCCATGTATTGTAAAAGTTATTCTCTCCAACCTCCTTCAATGAATCTTTCCATTTAAAAATAGTTTTTGAGAATAATGGACATTTATTTTCTGGAATGAAAGAAAAATATGTAGCGCCATACATACATCACTCGTGTGTATATATATATATATATATATATATGTATGTATGTATGCATCTGTGTGTGTGAGTGTGTGTGTGAGAGATAGAGAGAGAGAGAGAGGAAAACAAACTTGGTTAGTTGAACAGCAAGGTCATTTTCATTCCTGAGTTGGTCTAGGGTATTGATCAATAACTGCATGAATTTTGTTAAAAATTGTTTCAAATTTATTGAAAAATAAATAAATATAGGATGATTGAAGGTTTGAATGGGTACTGAAACTTTCCACTTGCTGGTAGTGAGTTCAGGTGAACTTTAATTATTGCATGGAAAAAAGGAAGGAGCCAAGTTTATGTACCCACTCAAAAAATGAGATTAACTACATGTCATTACATAAAATGAGGACTAATCTTATTAATAGCAGATTTTTTTCCACTCTTTTTTCACTCTTAATGAGGATAGAAGCTCAGAAGCCTTCTTAATGAGCCCATTCCTACGCTTTGAAAAAGTAACTTGTCGATTTGTGTTGTTTTCTATTTTCTTTATCTCCAATTTCACACGACCCATTTCAATCTTTTTTTTTATTATCTATATCTATCAAAAGAAAGCAAGAAAAAAATTAAAATTGTTTGAGAGAATCAAATTGCTTTATTTTTTAGAGCCCAAAAAAAAATATTCAAAATGCACGATAAATAAACATTTCATGGACAACAAGAACCTTTCAAAAAGGGTTGTTAGCTATAGAGAATTATATGAATACGCACACATACATACTTGGAAACTTATGCTTAATAACCCTTATATCCAACAGGATAATATTCTTAATTGATTTTAAGAGTAATGCTAAAATAAAGTTCATACTTTATATATATAAAATAATTGGATAAATTATACTGACATTGTCTGAAATTTATGATAATTATACTAACTTCTCTTGAGGTTTTTAAAATTATGTTGATTTTTCTTACTTTACCTTACAATATACAAATAACTCTCTCTAGTTAATTTTTTTTTTTCAAAATGACAATATTATTCCTTTTATTTATTTATTTTTATATATTTTTTCAATTTTAACCAAATTTTTATTACCCTTTTTAAAAAAAAAATTTATTATTTTATTTTAAAAAAATATTTAAGATAAATAATTTTTTATTTTATTTAAAAATAGATTTAAAATTTTTATTAATATTTTTTTTAAAAAAAAAAAGGGACACTGATTACGTCGTGGTTGGGATGCTGAAGACTTTCTCGTTTCAATATTCTTCATGCACGTTGAAAAGGAGGAAACACTTTTCAATGACCAAAGCTATTTTAGCAGTCATAATAACTCCATACCAAGGTGCATATGGCCATTTAATCAATCATTTCAGTATATAAAAAAAATGGTAAAAATTAAATGCATGCATGCCTACAATCTGATGTGGAGCATTATGATTCGCTATCCGAAATGTCAATATATTTGAAGCCCCTTTATGTCACTATTTATAAGAACCTTCATGCAACCTTTTTTTTAAGTGGATTTACACCAAAAACAACAAAAAGGAAAAGGAAAAGTGGAAGAAGAACACATGAAAGTTAAGAAAAATAACAAAACAAAGCTCTTTGAATTTGGTAGCCATAACAATCATTACATTATCAATTGTTCTAAAATGCTTCAGCTAAGGAATGAGAATGAGACTTTTTTTCTTTTAAATCAGTAAAGCAAAGAGGAATTTTATTGACGAAACAAAGAATGTACAGGGAATACAAATTAGAACATCAATAAAAAGGTGAAATGTTACAAGTATCATTACTACTATTAAGCCTCATCCTAACTAAGTTGACAGCAAACAAGAAGTCAATTATATGCAAGCACCAAACCAAATGGTAAAAAAAAAAGGGAACAATGAGAGAAGAGAAAACTCCGAACAACCATTCAAATAATATTACAATATTCAGAAAACTAACAATCCTAAATTGTTTGAGCAGATAGAGCAACTCAAACACTCTTCAGCACCAACAGAAAAGACCAATGAAATAAACCACCAATTGCACCACCTGAAGGCAAGAAAGAAAAGACCAGCCAAGAGCAAAATAAGAGAGCCAACCATACAAAATTAATTCAGTCTCCCCAAATAACTTGTTGCAAAAAGAAAATCAAGTCGTTGTATAAGTATGTTGTTTCCTTTCTCTTGGATTTCACCCACAATGTAGCTTTTGTCTTGATCAAATTAGGAACCAAATCCCACTTAGGATGGACTTTGTTGAAAATGCATTGATTTCTTAGTTTCTACACTGACCAAAAGATTGCAAAAGGAAAAGCTTCTCAGATTATTTTCTTTAAGTTTTTTAACCTATAGTTTTGCCAACAATCAAAAATACTATTTGATAGAATTTGGGGAGAACCCAATATCTCTAAAAATCATAACTCTAATAATATGTTAGACCAACTTTTGCTCCAAAAATTTAAACTCTTTTAGAAAAAGTGAACTAATAATATATATCAAACTATTTAACATTCACCCTTCCTTTGTCATAAGAGCCACTGTTAGTGGCCTAGCCAAAATTAGCTAATTAAAGAGAACAGTAAAGAAATAAAACAACCAGCTTGCACCCTTTCAAACTGCATTCCATGGATCATTCTTTGTAGAGTAATGTTACATAAAATTAAAAATTCACCAAATTTATACATCTACTAACATAAATTACTATAATTTTTCTTTAAACCTAAATAAAAAATTAAATTTTGTTCATTAATTTTTAAAATACTTTTAACACATTAGCAAATGAACAAAAATAAATAATTAAAACCAGTATATGAAACATATCTCATCTTCGTATTGGGGGGGGGGGGGGGGGGGGGGGGCATGAAGTTCTATATGCCCTTGGAAGGAAAAATACAGACTGAAATATTATTACAAAGCTGTAGATGTCCATCAACACCATTATGAATTTATGATCAAACCCATCAACAAAACCCTTATAAGCCCATTCTTCATATTTGCATTTTCCATTAAGTGTACATAACTAAGTGGTAATTAACTTTGCACTTTACAGTGGTGGGGTTATCATCTACATGATAGAGCAAGCATTTGGATTTTCATCACTGAACATGGTGGTATACTGTTCTTCTACTGTGCTCAAAGTAGCAATGGCAGTGTCCTCAGTAACCCTGACATAACCAGGAGGTGCCTTCTTGTCATAAACCTGAGCAACATAAGGATGAGCCACCAAATTGTATGGAACATAAGGCCAAAGCTCTGCCTTTTTCCCAGTTGACTGAGCCTTCTTCAGCACTTTTTTGGGCTCAACAAATCCAGTTACAGACACTTTCTGTTGCTTCAAGTTCACATCCACTGATTTCACTCCTGCTCAAGACAAAAGAATTAAAAACTTAATGTTACTAGTCTTTTTTGCTAAACAATCTCTCTTTCTCTCTCTAGAATAAAGAAAACCTATAGGTTACTCAAAGCTACAAGGAAAGAGATCAGCATAGGACAAAAAGAAACCAGGAGAAGAAATTAGAGAAGGAAAAATCAATAGTACCTTTGAGTGAAGAGAGTGCATTCTTGACTTTAAGTTTACAACCTTCACAGTCCATCCTGACTTTGAGGTTTACAGTTTGTAATTGCTTCTTTTTCTTGCCTTTCTTGGCACCACTTAGTAATTCAGAGAAATACTCTAAAGTGCCTGCAACTCCCATTTTCTCTTCTTCTAATCACAGAGCAAAACCAATTACAACTTAAACAACTAATACAAAAGCTTCAAGGTAAGCTTGAGGCTTGATGGACTCTGGCTGCAGAAAGAAACAAGTCGATGACAAGTTCTCTCTCTGCAATCACTAGTTTTCTCTCACCAAGATTGCAAATAAGGACTACACCTCAATTCGTTTTTGTTTCAGTAGGTGCAGAAAGAGATACTAGTAGAGGTGTCAAGAGTAGGGACAGTACTGTTGAGTGACAAGAGAAGAGGCTACTTAAGGTTTTTGGTGGTTTGTCTATGCATATATATATATATATATATATATATAGAGAGAGAGAGAGAGAGAGAGAGAGAGAGAGAGAGAGAGACCAATGATTTGGGTTTGTGAAAAATATCTATGGAAAACCATGGAAAAAAAAAATTGAAGTGGGGTTCGCCTAGAAACTGCAAGAAACTTCTCTTTTAACCTATGGATTCCTTCCTTGGCTGCTAGAGAACAAACCTAAAAGAGAAAAAGCCTCTAAGGGCTGCTCTGTAATAGCTTTAATTAGCGGACATATCGATTGTTCTCTTTTTTTACAGTTGTGAATTCCTCTTAGAACAGTACATAGATGAGTTTTAAAGCAAACTCTAGGGTGCTACTCAAAAACTTGAATTACGTGTGTTGATGAGAGAAATGCACGCTTGGGGTACACGAAAGGTGAAAAGTATACAGTAAGGTTTGACACCAATATATATACACACATGTATAGAAAGAGACCCTTCAAAAGTTTGAAACAAAAGATTGTGATCAATGCAAAAGAAATGGTAAAAATAAAAAACTAAGTGGTATGGGATTTGGATGGCATCAGCAGGTGCAACGTTTTAGAATATCTTGATGACACCTGGTTAGAGAGGTGTTGAACGGTTAATTTGGGGCCACGTAGCAGTAAAAAAATTGAAGCTGGTAGTAGCTTGCAGCACTTAAAATGCTAGGGTTTGTCCATTAGTGGATTGTTTGGTAGATTGGGGTATGATTGGGCGGTGCGACTGTAGAAAAAGAGAGATTAATTGGAAAAAAAAAAAAAAAAGAGACGACAAACAGGTTTGGCTACTGAGACAGATGGCAGCAATTTAGTAGATGAGAGTATTTTAAAAGCACCAGCTTTCTGTGCTTAAAATTCTTCTTTTCTTGTACCTACTTTTTCTGGATTCAAAATCTCCCAAAATGCCACGACTATGAAGGGGTCTAAAGAGATGTTACCAATAAGAATACAATGATTTGCATGTTGGAATGTCAATGGGGTGGATTCGAAATTATTTAAAAATAACTTCTTTCATCACATTCTACCAGTTTTATTATGTCTTTTGTTTTCTGCCCCTTCTATCAAATCCCGTTTAAAATTATTTTCAAAAATTTAAATTAATCATCTAATATTATTAAAAAATTATATTTATATAAATACATAATATATATGTATATATTATACATATAAATATATTTAAAAATTTATATATGTGTAAGTAATGAATTATGAAATTACTGAGAGAAATTTATGTAATTTAAATATATAAATAAGACATGTACTTTTTTTTATCACTTTTGTCCGGAACGGTAACAGTTATTAATATATCTCTCCATCCTCACCCTACTTTATAACAAATGATTCAATTTAATATTGAATAGTATTTCATTAATGTCCTGTCCAATCTAGTTCCAATAATTATAATTTTAACATATAAATGACAAGAGGTAAGGAAAAAGGTTAGGAATTGCTGGATTACCCACTGTGCATATGTAGTTGCGTATTACCGTGAAATGATGAATTGATTCTAGCCATTGATATAAAAGACCAGAAAATGAAAAATGATTCATTGACCATGATCATCATTCAATGATCAAAAGCCTTTAGTGAATCTCCATATATCACAAAATAATTATGTACGGACGTATGTATGTGTGTCTGTGTGTGTAGATAAGCATTTGGAGAAGGATTTCTTGACAGAAATTCATTAATCATTGAGCTAAGAAGAATAGGGTTCACATATTCTTAGGGTCCACATGAAACACATAGGCAGGTGCTTCCACTGCTGTAATAGGCCACAACCATTAATAGTCACCGACTCCAAACTACCTAATTTATATGATGATGCCATTTGATGGTCTTCATCCTACACCCATGGTCCGCTTTCAAAAGCACACAACTTGAAAGAAAGAAAAAAACGTACACACAATATTATTGTGGATGGCCTAGATGTCGTGAAAGTGAGATAGATCAGAGAAGCGAGTTGTATGATAAGTGTAACTTGAGTGTCAAATGCTAAGTGAATCCTCAGAATTGAGTGGTAGAAAAAAAAAAAAAGTAAGGCGATTTAGAACATTGAGAAAATATTTCTAAGAGTGGCGTGAGACTTCTGCTGTGGAATGGGATTCCTACTACGAGGAATGCAACTTGAACAAGATTCTAAATACGAGGGATGAGTATGGAACGGAATTCCCAAAAGTTAACTCTCAAGTAGTAGATGAGAAATTATTACCCTTTTTAACGTGGTGGTTGAGGGTATTTATAGTAGTCAATCCCTAGGCCTTATGTGAGTTTTAGGTTTCCTGTGTCTCACTAATGTCCAAAATAAGAGAAAGTTTGAGGAATATGTTGGTTTTAGAAGGTCTAGGAAGCTTCACGCATAAGATGCACGAGACTATTTGAAGAATCCGTTACTTTAGCCACCATGTCACAAGATCCTGAGTATTTCGAACATGGGAGAACATAGTGTGAAAATTATACCATGTCCACGTACCAGGCTTTAGGCGCCTCCTGAGAATTTCTCTCAAATCTTACAGTAACCTGTTTAGAAATGATGAGTTGAACAAATTTTGGAGACTTTATGAAGTTTTACAAGTTACCCTCATTCATGAGGGGGAGCATTAACATGGTTCTCCTTACTCATGAACATGAAATAATTGGGAGATAATTATATTTCTGTAGACCTTTGCACTCTTGGAAGTCTCATGTCACTTGAAATTTTCGTGCTTGTGCAAGTGGTGGTTACAACTGTTCAACTTGTCGATTCCATGTGGAAGAGGAAGGTGAACAATTATTGTTACATGAGCCAAGTTGAACAACTTCCACGTGAGAGTGGAAGTTGAATAATTATTGCTGCATAAACCAAGTCAAAACGATTTCCATGTGAGAGAGGAAGTTGAACAGTTATTGCTACGTGAACCAAGTTGAATAACTTTCTATGTGAAAGAGGAAGTTGAACGGTTATTGTCATATGAGCCAAGTTGAATGGTATCCACGTGTGAGAGGAAACTAACGTGGGACCTAATACTTATTATCACTCAAAAGTTTATGCTTAAATTGTTAGTTAGTAAACTTATGCTATTCTTTAGATGTCAATCAAACTTCTTACACCTAACCAATGTGAGATAAAGGTATTACGGTAAGAGCTCGCTTAGAGGAGTTTCAAATTTTGGAGAATATATTCTAAAGAATTGATTGTTGAGAAATGAGTTCTAAAAAATATAATCAATTTATTATTTCATAAAATTTATGTAAAAATAATTCTAATTATTTTTACCCTTTATATTATATATATTAAAAAATGTGTAAGTAGTTGGTCCAAAAATAAAAATTATAAAAAATCAACAAATTTTCAAAAACTTGATTTTATAGTTTCTTCAAACTATGATTTTACTTGGGTTTCGTAAATTTCCATTCTAAAAATACGGTCAAAATATCTCAAAAGTTAATTTTACTCTTTTTTGTACATCAAAGTCCATGGTTGAACAAACTCTTAACTATGGCTAATAAACAATCTTTTTGTATTATATCTACATGAGTAATATTATCATCAGAATAAAATTTAAAAATTTATAATCTGATTAACGTGTGAATTATACGAACCAATCAAATTACAAATTTCTAAATTTTACGAGTAACGATAATACTCCTCGTACCCACACACACAAACACACGTATTGCACTATAACTTGTTGAAGAATTATAGAAAGTAATAATGGAGGGCAAGAATTGGCCACTACTGATATGTAGCTTTCCTGGTGCTTATCAAAAATAATACCATATCTAAGGTTTAAGGAGAAGGCCCACAAGACCGAACGCACTTGTCACCCTCGGAGTCGTACACAGGTGCAACAGATTGCAACACCACCACCGTTGCTGTCAACATCTCTACCCTCCTTGTAATGCAGGGCACAAAACAGCAAGATTTTTCAAGATCCTCAGCAATCTTAGGTGAGATGTCGGTGCATATAATTATAATTATTCAACTTTGTGGAGAATTCTTGAATGGGTAAAGTAACGTACCAACGTGTCTTTTTAATAATATTTTAGATATGATATAATATGATTAAAATGACACATTATCACATAATATATTAGACTTGTGAAAGAATATTTCCAATTTTGTGGATAGTGTAAAAAGAAATCATTATTTAATAACCTTTAAAAGTAGATCAACTGAATTAACAGCACCTCTCATAAAACGAAAGTCATGAGAAGTTTCATTCCTTTTATTAGAAGAATATCAATATTACTTTTATCCAATTTTTGAATTACTTTTCAAGATTCATATTTGAGAAGTTTTTAGTTTGTATAAAATTAATTATGTTTGATTTTAATATAATATGTTAAAATATTCGATTGATTGATTGATTGTAATTCATATATTATAATACTTCATGTTTCTTTAATAAAAAAATAAGATAGGATAGATCAAATGAAAAACAAATAAATTATTTCAAAAACTAAAAAAATAAATCAATTAGGATGCAAAAATAAATCAACAGTCCTCTCTCTACACACACACACACGTGTGTGTGTGTGTGTATATATATATATATATATATATATATATATATATATTATAAAGCAATTAAGGAGGAGAAAAAAACCATTTGAAACTTGTTGATAGGGGTTGTTGCTGAGTGATATTTGTATTAGGTTGAGGATTATAGGTAAGATTGGCACTCCACTTATGCTCGTAGCTCGATCTAAGGTCAAGAAATGTGGTCTGATGAAAAAACAGAAGTCAGAGAAAAGATTATATAATTTTTATGTTGATAATTCTTTTTAAAAAATTGTAATTTAAAAGACTAATAACTGTTGAATTTAGTTGAATTGTATTAGCTACATTGTTCTTAAATTAAAGACTTATCAAACATTACAAATATGATCAAGTATAAAGAAATGTAGAATCCAAGATAATTTTATCATACATATCATGCACTACATTTTAGACACTTGACTTTAAGATTATAGAAGTTTAGAATTAAACTTGAGTGTTTAGAATGATCATTAGTGAAATTTAGTTTTAATTATTTGTTAGATTTGACCTTTAGTAGTCATTAAAATTATTTCTAACCTTATTTTTAATTAATATAACACAAAAGTACAAGAAATAATAGGCTTTCTGTCGTTTGGTATTTATTTTATTTAACTTGATGAATTCATAATCTTAATAATTTAACAAGAGATGTTTTTATTTTATTTTTTTTTTATTTTTTTGGATAAGAGGGAAACAAAAGAAGGTCAAGACACTAAGACAATCTCTGAAGGGAAACAACTAAAATATCAACAAGCATTAGAAGATAGATGCCTAGGAAAGCTGTGTCATTGAGCACTTGTGTCTATGATTGTTTGACTCCCATATTCCCGAGAAAATCTGTGCAAGCATTTTCCTCATGGGAGAAGACGCAAGTATGGAGTTTCTCTTAGTAGGCCTGCCTTACAATCATCGTCAACTAGTGAGGAGGGTTTCTTAGATTGTAAATCAATTTAAGATATTAAATTAATTTATTTATGTCCCTTCCTTATTAATTAAATTAAAAAATTAATATAAATTTTTCCACACTATTGATGAATGATTATGTTTCTAATTTTTATATTATTTGAAGTTTAACGTTACCCTCACGAATGCTAAAAACTACACTGACATACCTATGTAAATCATTGGGATCAATGGTTCAAAAACTGTTGAATAATTTCGACACAAAAAGTCACTCTTTAGCAGAAAGAACAAGTGTCCGCCACAAGTTCAAAGATGTTGAGCCCACATCCAATAATGCAACATTTCTTAATATAATCCGGTTTAACTTATACCAGCACCACATTTAGCTGTCTTTTCAAGCGTTATCACATTTTGGATACCACGAGATTGCAGGAATTGTATTAGCATGAACAAGGCACACTTTTCACTATCTATCTTCAATAGATACAAATATATATATATATATATATATATATTACCTGTACTTGATAAGAACAATAAAATTAGTCATTGTTATCACAGAAATTAGATCGCTAAATCTCCTTTGGTTTGCTCCAGTTCTTAGCATAAAATTTACTGTGTTTTTTTAGTTCCAAGAAAGATCTAATAATAATGCCAACATATTACAGCTGAAAAAATAAGCAACTATACTATATATAGTAATACTATCAAAGTAAATATATTAACCAAGAGAAGAGGTACTGTAGACCCAAAGTACAAAGTCACCTAAAAAAATTAAATTACTAAAAAGCCAACCCCAATCAATACAATGACCTAGAGACAAAAAGTAAAACTCCCTTGCATGCAAGAGAGGTTGACTGGAACAAACGGAATTACAAGTAGATACACGGCAAGAGAGATCAAATTAGCTGCCCAGCGCATAGAGTCATTAGCGGTAGCAGCAAACTCACCATAGAGAGCTGGGAGGGGATGAGAAGGGGCATGCTTGCAGAGTGCTTGGAGGGAGCCCTCACAGCGACAGCAGGTGCAATTGCATGTGGACTAGGGGTGCTCTGTTGCTCATTTGTAGGCAATGGGTTTGGAGATATATCATCTGGAGGTGGTGTGAGATGCACTCTCTTCTTGTCACTTGTATCTTGACCTGTAGATAATGGGTTTATTATAGTTCTGCATATAGAGTACAAGATAATTGCAGTATCAAAAGCCAACAACTTTGGTCAAAAACATAAACTTGGAAGTTATAGAACAATCTTGAGACACATTTTATCGTGACAACAACAGGATAACAAAACAGAAAATTTTAAGGAACTAAAATACAGAGTAATAGAAATATGAAGAAGCTATAATAGTCTTTTCTTGAGGAATCTGGAAGCCTTTGAATGCCTGGTCTAGGATCAGTGTTGTGATCAATAACTTTGGAGGCTCTGAGCTAGCTGCAAGACCTCACTCAATCTCCAGCTGCAAGAACTGTACTTGATTCTCTCCAGACTGAAGAAATGTTGCAGGAAGAAAGTTTTTTGGTACACTTCACCAGCATCTAATCTCCTATCCAATGACAGTACCAGGAATAGACACGTAGAATCTCTAGCTTTTGATATTAAAACCTTAGCATGCTCTTTTGACTTTTGTGCAAGCGAGCTAGGAAATTCTGAGACGAGGGTGAGGTGGCGGATTATGTGGAGGTTGAGGGGGGTGAGGTGGTTTGGAGTCCTCTCTTTAGAAGGAATTTGTTTGACTGGGAAGTGAGGGAGGTGGAGGAGCTAATGTCTTTGTTGAATAGTTGTGTTCTTAGAAGGGAGAGAGAGCATGCTACGACTTGGAGGGTAGACAAGAAAGGAGGGTTCTCGATGAAGTCTTTTTTTCATTCTTTAATTGGGAAGAAGAAGAATTTACATGACAATTGATATGGAAGTCTAGAGTTTCGAAAAAAGTGGCATTTTTTTGTTCGGCGGCGGCGGCGGCTTGAAAAGCGGTTCTTACCTTCGACAATTTTAAGAAAATGGCTTAAAATCTCCCTAGCCAGTGTTGTGTGTGTAGGAGGAAGGAGGCCCTTGAGTCCTTGACCATCTTTTTGTTCTTTGCAAGGTGATATGCGATGTATGAGATTTGGTCCTCTCTTTACTTGGCTATAAGTGGGTTATGCCGGCTACTTTGAGGAAAGGTTTTCTTGAGTTGGCGTGCTAGTAGAATGAGACAGGATCTAAGAAGTATTTGGAGGATGGCTGCTTTATGCCTAGTTTGGAGAAACAGGAGGGAACGAAATCAGCATACTTTTGAAGATAAGAAACTTTCGATATGGGACCTTAACAGATTCTTTTTTGCATTTATGGTTTTTTGCGTGTAAAGGAGTTCCCAACTAAGTCTAGATTCTTTTTGTAACTTTTTTGGGGGACTTGATGCATTAATTTTTGCAGCCTCTCTTTTTTTGTACATGGGTTAGCCCTCCTTAGGCTCCTTTGTTTATATTACCATATCTTACTGATCCAAAAAATAAGCTAGGAAGGGCTGAAAGAGGCCAATGAAAATATTGTTCCAGCCTCTGAGATGTCTGTACTAATGGTATGGACTGCGACTTTGGTTCCTTTTTTAATGAAATTCTTGTTTACTAACTCAAAAAAAAAAAGGATGGACAACTACAAATAAATTTCACTTGCACCATAGCCCATGCATATGACACTTATAGAATTAATGTTTCTTATAGTCATTATAATGGCCATTATTTACCATTAGAAAGTCCATAATCACCATTCTGAAATGCCTACCTTTTTCAACTTCTATTACTTGGCAACCAAAACTAAATATTAAATTAGGAAGAAATTGTCCATATCTAATATTACTTAAAATGGAATAAAATTAAATAGTTTATAACATGGTATTACAAGTCCAGTACAGTATCCCCATGTAATGCAATGATGAAAGAACTATCCTTAAACCATTGAAGCTACGCAAACAAAGGAAGTTGGGATCAACTAAGTGGGACATTACCAGAACACAAGAAACGAGAAGGGTCGATTTCACTTACAGTTAGAATGGGACCAACCCAACTTCAAGTTTTCCCTGTCAAACACCATGCGATAACCCGTCATCAAGTTTTCTGCATAATAAAAGTTGATTGGGGTCATCAAAAAATTGGCACACACAAAGATGGCTAACAAGATAGCAAAACAAAATAGAGGTTCAAGATTGCAAAAAATGGAAGAGAATGTACTCACGTCCAATGATACCCAATTCTTCATATGTAGGATGTATACCTAAGCAGTATACAGTGACTCCCTGCACCATAAAGTTTAGTGATAATTCCTCTCAACATCTATTGCATGAACAAATTCTGCATTACATTGCTAAAGAAACCATCAAAAAATCACAAAAAAAGAAAAAGAATAAAACCTAGAGAAAGCTAAAGGACTATTTTTTATTTTGGGTAAAGTTAATCTGAGTTCGATAAGAATGAGAAGAAAGGAAGACAAGAAGTGGATGAGTTGAGACTCCATCATCTTTCACTTCCTTACTGCAGATTATATTATAATGATTTGAACATAATGCCCCCATAAATTTATAAACTGATAATATCCTCCCCTCCCCACCCCAAAAGAAAGATACAGTTTTCTGTTGTCAGAGATTTGGGCAAACTGAATGAAAAAGCTCAAATTGTTTACATTAGATCCTAATAGGTTTTAGAAATTGATTACTTTAACTTCAGCAAAGCAATGCACAAGTAGGAGAAATAATTTTTCTAGACAATAGGAACTTAAGAAGCATGGACACGGCATTTTTCACAAAAATAGAACACTGATATATCAAAGACACATTGAATATATTTTTTATTATTTTATATGATTATATAATAAAAAACTAAAATTATTTCAATCAAAATTGACAATTAAAACACATAAATCACAACAATATTATAAATTATATCAAAATAACAAAGTCATTAAATAAAATTTCAAGAACTTGTTCATTTAACCATCAAGATCCATGATCCAAGCTCAAAAATAAATTTGCTAATTACTACAAAAAACATGTATGTATATATATATATATATATATATACCCCAAAAGAAATGCAAAGAAGACTGAAGAGAAAACAGGGAAATTTCAACCAAAAAAAAATCTAAAAAAGTGTCCACAACGTGTTCTTAATGTGTCTGGGGCACGTCCGAAATTCAAAAATAAAAATTAAAAACAAAGCGGACACTCTTTTTTTTCCGAGACATGTCCGAACATGTCTGACAAAGATATGTGAATCAAAATAGAGTATTTGTGCTTCATAGGTAGGAACACTAAGAGAATTTCTTGTAGATTGTCATAGTAAATGATCACACTGACATAGGGGAATAGGGAGGAGTTCAAAAAATAAAATTTCTGAAAGAACAAACTTCAAACACAAGGTGGGCCTACAAGGAACAAAAACTTAATATGATTATCCAGATTTTACCTAATTACAAAAGAACTCAAAAGTGGGATTTGCCTTCCCCAATCCCCGTAGACCAACCAAAAAACACATTCTCAGAAAATCTTGCTTTATCTTATGAGCCGTCAAGTCCACACCTTTAAAACATAGGCAGTTCCTCTACTTCCATATGCACCATGAGCCAGATCAGCTCCACTTTCTTAACCATAAGACTTATCCGACCAGCTCACCAACCATGCCAACCATCAAATAAATAACCACCACTTCAGGGAACATTGAACAAAACCCAAAAGATGTGATAGTAGTAACGATCACATCTCTCCGCCAATGCTACAATGGTTGAGAACGTGAGCCACAGTCTCTTCTGCTTCTTTGTAAATACAAACACCACTTGGGAAGCATTTTACCTCTTTCAAACTATGTTGCTAGTATCAACGCTTTCCGAAAATTGCAAAAATTACCCCTTGCATTTCTGAAATAACATTGTCCCCCATGTCAGTCACATCGGACAAATACCGTTAACAGAAATAGCTCATTTACAAATTTACCATCATATTTTAATACTATTTTTAGTCAAAAATCAACAACTCTCTTTATTTTTCTCTCTCCTCTTTATTTCTCCGGTTGTAGTGATATCTCTCTCTCCCTCGTATTCTTGATGACCCAACTCCTCTCAAATTCTCTCTCTAATCTCCATAGGAGGAACCCACAACACACTACAGTCCTAACCACTCCACCGTCCACAACATCCAGCCACCACCGAAAAACTCTCTCTCTCTCTCTCTCTCTCTCACCGAAGCCACCGTAGGTGAAAACCGCTATCGTCATCGCCAGGATCCAGCCAACGCCATAGCCACCACCATCACCAAAGCTACCAATCGCATGAAGCACCACCACCCCCATTGTCCATTCAATCCATTAATCGCGATTGTGTTCAGTCACTAAGGTTCGATTCATACCTATTGGGATCAAGACTAGGCCCAACTAGTCGAGTATCAATTTATGAGTTTTACATTTGAATTATAGAACTTAGGAGAATATTTGTTGTTCTTTGTTAGAACTTGATCCCTGGAGAGACAGGATAAAAGACGCTTATTTTTTGTGGTGTATTTAACTTCAAGTCAGTTAGATGATAACGAACACAACATCAAAGTGGAGATGGGGTATATATGTATGTAAGGGATGGAGGCCATTGTCCATCATTGACCCCAACGTTTTCCAATTAAGAGTACAAGTTTGAGTTGTTGAAGAGATATCGATGCCATCACTTTCTCACCTAGGTATTATGCATATGAAAATTCTTTCAAATTACGGTTGTGTACGGTGGTGCCGTGAAGGGGGAGGGGTGGCAGCAGCTATGTGTGGCAACAATGGAGAGCATAGATAAATCATCCCGTGTAGATAAGATTGTCAAAAAACCCACATATATTTTCTCACCATTGGTGTTGCTCTTAGTCATTTTTTTCTTTTCTTGGTCATGACTTGTGAACTTTATCTCTTATTGATTGGAGGTGTAATCTTGGGTGCTCTGTGCTACTGTTATTGTTTGTCTTAGGTTTAGTGTGATGAATTTTGATTTTGACATTTTCATGTTAAATATGCAGTACAACAAAAAAAAATCTAGGTTAATTCACTTTGACGATTGTTGTTACTTTTCTTGTTCATGATTGTTAAAATAGGTCCAGGCATAACAATGAGGTATTCATTCTGAATATTGTATACATATTCATATACATATATGTGTGTGTGTGTGTGTGTAGATGGGTGGGTGTGCGGATATAGGTGGGTGGGATCTGCTTTGATACCAATGTTTTATTCTTTTAATTTTATTTTTCTTAGCAACCAAAGAGTGGGGAAACAAGAGTAATATAGGGAAAACCAGAGGACAACTAAACTTTGTTGGGTGTTTAAATCATTTAAATTATTGGAAAAATATTATTTTATTCTCTATTGCTTGGCTCTTTTGTGATGGATGAAATTGGCTGGTTTGCTTAATTTTATGACTAATGGCTTATGCATCTGTAATATTAATTTTGGGGCTCTTATGCATCTGTTTTGTGAGTTGATATTTTGGAGAAATGAAATTATCTTTATAGATAGAAAAATTTTAGAGAGAGAAGCTATTTTTAGAGAGAGATTAATTTTCTTTAATTTTAGAGAGAATTTTATTTGGAAAAATGAAATTTAAAAGAGAGACTAGTGTAAATATTTAGAGAAAAAACGATTTTAAAGAAAATTTTAGAAAAAAAAAATTGATTTTTTGAGAGATGTTTAACGGAGAGAGGGAGTAATTTTAAAGCGAAGCCAGTTTTTAGAGAAACTAAAATATAATTTTCATAAAATATATGATTTTAGAAAACAAAAATTCCATGTAGAATTTTAGAGAGATTTAAGAAAGATTTTAATTTTTAGGGGTTTTAAAACATAGTATTCTTTATGAATTTTAGAGAGGGGTTTTAGAATTTTAAAGATAAAAGAGATTTTAGGTATTTTAAAGGTATAAATATTTCAAAGAGAACATATTTTAGAGTTCTGCCTAGGGAATTTTTTTTAGGGATAAGGGGTATAAAACAAGGTTAGTTTTGTCATTATACGTTATTCTATTGGGGCAATATAGTCTTTCTATTGTTTTCTAGGGCAAAACAAGCATTTTAAGAAATTTATTTGCATACATCATCAATTTTCATCTCTGTTTGTAATGGCATTGGACGGCAGGGGGAATCTATGAATAACACATGAACTACAAGGGCCAACGGATGCAGTGTTATTTCAGAACTCTAGGGGTAGTTTCGACGATTGTCAAAAACCCTAGGGAAGGTAAGTGTAATTATCCCTTAATAATATTGTGCCTCATTACTATAAACTCCTTCAATTTATACTCAGATGACAAAAGTTCAAAAGCTATGATGTGGTTACCTGATAATTGGGGAGTTGAAACATTGGATTCGTGATTATAAAGCTTTGGTTCATAGCAAACACAAGTTCCATGTGAGGAATGTTAAGCAACTCCGGTGAACTGTATCAGGAAAAACAGATGACAATCAAACCCAAGGAAATGGGAGAAGACCTTCAAAGCATTCTTCATTTATCATCCAAATTTACCTGGCTTCATAGCAGTAGGGAAATCCTTCTATGCCAAAGCTTGTAGCATTCACTCGATTGTCAAACTATAGTCAACAAACAATAATATTTTAGACCACGTGGGTGCGAAATGAACATAGATTGTAGAATAAAGGACTTTAGAATTACCTCCAAAACAACTTTTTCATAGATTTCAGATGGAAGATATGTGAACGATGTCCCACTGTCCACCAGTGCCTGGAATCCAGTTTGCTTTAGACAAGAACTCCCAACACAATAACTCTTCACTTCAACTAGGTAGGTAATACTGAAACAAGTCGCAAGTATATTACAGAAGGCATGCTAAGGACATCAAAGCATTTATAGAAATAAAGACTCAACTAAGACAAGTACTTGGCTTGGAAAATTTACATTAATATTAAACAGTAAATAAATAAACATACTATTTTCCATTGTAAGGCAAAAAAGAAGTAGATTGTTGAGTGGCAAGCCCTTGGTCACCAAATAAAATTCTCCCAGAATAATTCTCATGAAAACAAATCGAGAAAGAATTCGGAACCAATCCTGCTTTTGCAAGCATGCTTGGAACAGAAATGTCCCCCAGTCCCAATCCCATAAGACCATCAGGAGCAGCATCTCCATCAAGATAACTGCCACTTTGTTTCCTGCCGCAGCTGAATTGAAAAATAAAGAGAACGAAAAAAAAGAACTATATAGTCCAAATATTAATAAAAATGAAATCAGAGTTGATGGAACTGCTAAAGACATCACATTGGACAAGCAGCACAGGAAAACAAAATAAACACACCCTATAACAACCGAAGCCTGCACCGAACTTTGAGGTGCATGTTCACCGACTGATGCCAAATGTAATTGGTCCTCAAAAAGAAATCCAGAACTCGAGGTGTTTGCTGAACTGTAATTAACAATATAAGGGCAGGGCTCCTTCAGACTTTTGCAGTTTGCATGCAAGTCACATAATTGACGGCTGCAAGATAGGCGCTTGCTAGTGCTTGATACAGATGGGCTATACTCACTCAGATCTCTATCCTGCATAATAGATGCCCCATATACAAGGGAGCACCTGCCAATCAATCATTGGAATTAACTGCTAAACCTGTCATCAATTCTTAGCAAGACTGCTCCACAAGTCAATTGAAATTTATAGAACACAAGCTTTGATTGTATATCCTTTACTCATTTACCCATTAATTAAACATGTACGTAGGAATCTAAAAACATTATTTTCAGATGAAAAGGCTCGAGAACAAAGATGAGAAAACCCTTATTTATTGGGCTAAGAAAGTTAGTGTGCTGCGTGATTTATCTTCATAAATTTCTTCCTTAGCACCCTGCTTAAAGTTGTATATTGACAAGAATGAATAAATACATTGACAAGCAGCATTAATTGACAATTTTATGTGTTTCTAAGGTTTAACTATAATATAAAGAGGCTACTCAAAGTGAAATGAGAAGAATGAAAAAATATACTTATAAAGTTGTAGGAATAAGGTCTGCAAAGCAAAAAGTGAGAATAAATTGATTTTATCGTAACAAACCAAGCAAAGAAGGTTACCACCAGCTATTAGCTTGAGTGGTAACTGCAGCCACTCCCAAAGGGAGAGGTGCAGGGTTCAAGTCCCGCTGGGACATGGGTGTGTGTGAGTGTGTGTGTAGGTTACCTATCACAAACAAAAAAAAATGCAAAGGAGGACAGTCACAGATAATTGGCCTACCAACATATAATGATAAGAAGACAAAGGAGCACATTGTATACAATCACAAGGAACCCAAAGTAGACTGCTTCCAGCATCCAGTGCAACAAGAAAAGAAACATTTGGTGTCCCTATATCAATCCATGTGTAATGCAACCTGTAAATTAAAAATTAGAGGCTATCAACTGCATGAATAGGATGGAAGCAGAAATAAAGATTAGCATTGGAATAAAAAAATTAAGCAATTTTTTTTTTATTTCCATTAATATTATCAATAAGAAGATTCCAATGCTCCCCAAATATTTCAAGACATCCTGAATTCTACACAATTTTCATTACATGCAACATTTTTTATATAAGTAAAATAATTTTATAAAGAAAGCTAAAGAGAGGGGGTGTGGGGCGAGCCCAAGTACATGAAAGATGTACCAAAGAAAACAGAAAAGAAGCCTAAAAACCCTTGAAACAAAGAAAGCACCTACCACTCACAACCACTCGTTACATCAAATGCATATCCTTCAAAAACTCGATGTAAACTACCTGATTTCTTTCATATAATTGAATAAATTCAAACCCTGCATACTAAAAATCATGGATCCTGAAGTGATGTCTGAATTACTGACGTAACTCTCACACCAATCCCCTGGGGGAGGATGGATTCCTTTGATAGGTCAAGGAAAATTCTCTACAGAATAAAGGCAAAGCCAAAAAGGAAAACAAAGAAGTATTCACCCAAAATATTAACAGCCAAAATCTCTATAAATACTATTTGAAAAAAAAAATCCCTGAGATAGCATAACCTGTTTATTGAAGAAGAAGAAGCCCACCTTAGAGGGATCCAAATAAATGCAGCGCAAAATCCTGCCCCCTCTCTGTTATAGTATGTTTAAGATTTAAATACACCACAGGATGTCCATACTTTGACATATTGTGTCAATCTAGATTCAGTACAAATGTGAACCAGAACTACGAATGAGAAACAAGGTATAACAATATTGTTAGACTTTCGAAACCTAGGAGCTAGAACAGACAAGACAGTTGAACCATCAGAACTGCAGAGTGACAAAGTTCCTGGTTTTTGAACTGAAGTTTTAGTAGCAAAACCAGTCGCAGATAACTATTTTAATTTGTTAAATTCTGCTCCTAGTTCATGAATAGGATTTATTCGAAGAATCTATTTCTATTTTAATTTGTTAAAATCTACTCCTAGTACATAAATATTAAAAGAATTTATTTTCGATGAGATTAATAATAATTCACATAAAAGAATCACACCAAAATTAGTATTGAGAAAAATAATTTTTTGAATAAAGCCTAAGGTTTGTGTGACCAGTGGATGACAAACCCCATCACTTGTAATTGGCTGTTTGGATGGGAAGCCACAATATTTCAAGTGAATTTATGGTGGCACAGACTACCAGTAAATCTTAGTTCCCTCAGCATTTCAACTTTACCACCAAGTGCCACAATCTTGACTTACCATTTTCTTGGCTAGTATTTTGTCTCGAACTAACTGTTTCACAGTAATATATTCATATTCACCCTATTATTATGTATTTATGATTGCTCTCTCACACCTTGCTGTTCTGGTGATAGAAAGTAAGTTAGTAATCACTCTGGCCATGTTTCATGCAGTTCATATAACTTCTGCTTACTTCTATTACCATCTTAATCATTAGACTTCCCCCATAACATTATATGGCTCCTAAAGTTCCCCCAAGGTTAACCAGTCCTCAAAATTATGTGCACGCAACCACACAGTCACACAAAGAAAGAAAAGGGTTGCAAAAAAGGGTCCACACACATAATGTCTTGCAAAAACTGGAAGAATAAACCTTTCTCCTTTAGCATATACTTAATGTGCAGTGAAAATTGAGAAATGGTTTATCATCTTTTCTCCATTACCCTTTGGCTCATTCAATGTGGTATCTCCATTAGCATAAACTTAAGATACAGGGAAAACTTGGAAAGAACTGATCGCCTTTTCTCCATGACCCTTTGGCTCATTCAATGCAGTATTGGCTACTTGAAGTAGCTTGCATTTCTCCTCAAATTTATTCCAGTGTTTTGAGTCGTAAAATACTCTAGGTTCCCAGATTGTAGGACATAAGCATCGTGGAATTTTGGTTCAATCAAGAAGTCAAGCGAAAAAAGCAGGGTTTTAAGGAATTCCATAGTCATGTCTTAAAGATGCTTCATTTTGGGCTTTTGAGCCCAACTAACTTTCTATGTATAGTCGTCTCCAACATTCTCAAAGCCACTCTTGACTCTTATGTTTGGAGTTGTCTAATATTTAGGCATTCCTGCACCCCGTCACTGCTCGGGAGATTCAAACTGAACATTAACATACTCTCCTCATAAATGAGGGCAATTAGGTGTTCACACCACAGAATAGTCAGAAGCCCCAAAGGGCACATTATATTTCTTCCACAGCCTGTCGGGTGGCGATTGTTCTCCTCCCAATTGTGGTCACTTAGGGCTGAGGAGCGTAGGCCTCTGGGAAATGGGGATCTTTCCCAATCTCATTTTCAAAGATGCGTCTGGCATTGTGATAAAATTGTTCCCCTTTTAATTTTCTTCCCCCTCATTTACCCAAAATCAAACGGAACTTCATTATAAATTTATTGTCTTTACACACACTAACAAACTATTGACCCCTAGAGAGAGAAAGAAGGAGCTCAAATCGTGAATTAACTTACCATCCCAATTCGTTCCCGTAAGAGAAAGTCTCGCTTCCTTCCGACGGAACCAACAGCTGATTCTGCGAGCCAATCTTCATCCTCTGCCGGTTCAAATCGCCACTCAGAAGCAACCTGAAGAATTCCACGTTCCTCTGCTTCGGCCATGAGACATTACCCTTTCTCGAAACCCAAAACGACTTCGCTTCATCGGAAAACCTGTGAATGAGCTTCGACATATACGTAACAGCAACAGATGTCTCCGTGAAGAGAAGAAACACCATTAACAGAGTAACCACACACCGAGCCGCCATTAATGCTAAAACCCTAGGGCTTGAAGAGCATATAAGCACTGATCACAACGATTTCTTTCGTTACAGATCACCGAAAATCAAAAGCTCCGAGAACACATCGTCATACATCAATATAGACATGCAAACATATATAGAGAGGGGGGGGGGGGATGGAGATTGGGGATTGGGGATTGGGGAATTTGCAGAAGTTCGGCCTTGTTGGGTTTTAACAAAAAGCGGAAACTTTGCAGAGCTGAGGCGGAGAAATTCGAACTGGGGAGGAAGCTCTTAAAACAGAAGCATGGCTAACATGCGCGGTGAGCGCAGTAGCCACCACCAATAATGTTCTGGTTCTCGTGATCGAAGGGTGGCGTAAGTGTCAGAATGTGAATCAAAGGAAGGGCGAAATGTTTTTGATATCGTGATATGTGCATGCATTACGCCGATAAAATACTAAATTAAAAATAAAAATATAATGATTGATGTTTAAAGAGAAAGCAACGTAGAACCGCCACGTAAGTGGGACCCGCAGCTACACGTGCTCTTTTTGACTCGATATCCTTGGATTCTTCTTTCCTTGTACTGTGTTCTTACTTTTTCGCTTCATTGTCAATTTGGTGATAGTGAGTTTAGGAAAATTCTTCTTTAATCAGCATCATTGCACTCATGTTAGGACAATTCCAATCCATGTCACATTTTATGAGTCATTTTTAAATTTTATTTGAGATATTATTTTTAAAATTTAGTGTTAATATAAGAGTTGAGTGTTAGGTTAATAAAAAGTAACAAAATTATAATAAGTCAAAATTTAAATTTAACTATCAACTAAGTTTATTAATTTTTATTAAACAAAAATGTCTTTTAGTATTTTTCTTCAACAATAATTAAATTGAATTTGCATAATTTTTACCCAAATTTTAAGAAAGTTTTTTAAAATTTTAAAATTCAATAATTCAAAATATGTAAATTCGTTTTCAATAAAATTTATATATATGGATTCTAAAAATCGATATTTATAAAACAAGATTCATATATAATATGAAATTTTGATAAAAAAATTGTTTCTCAAATTATAAAATTTTACATTTAAAAAAAAAGTAATAAAATTTGTTATCAATTTTATTTATTTTTTTGAGGTGCATTTTGGATGTCAAAAGAGCCTTATAAAGTAAAAAAAATTACAAAAAAAAAATCGGTTTAGACATAAAAGCAGTGAGAGTGTAAAATTTTATACTTGCGTTGCTTGTTAAAAGAGTCTTTTAAAGTAGCAAAAATTACAACAAAAAATCAGTTTAGATATAAAAGCAGTGAGAGAGTGAAATTTTACATTTGTGCTGCTTGTCAAATAGAGTTTTTTAAAGTAGTAAAAATTGCAACAAAAAAAATCAGTTTAGACATAAAAGCAGTAAAGGTGTGAAATTTTACAGTTGCACTACTTGCCAAAAAGAGTCTTTTAAAGTAGTAAAAATTACAACAAAAAAATTAATTTAGACAAAAAAGCAATGAAAGTGTAAAATTTTATATTTGCATTGCTTGTCAAAAAGAGGGTTTTAAAATAGTAAAAATGACAACCGAAAAAAATCAGTTTAGACATAAAAGCTGTGAAAGTATGAAATTTTATTAATTTAAACATAAAAGCAATGAAAGTATAATATTTTACACTTGCGTTGCTTTATGAATGTACTTTAACACAAATTATAATTGAAATTAATGACTTAGATGGCAAGAAAGTTGGCAAGATGGGCCTCACTATTAAAAAAAGTGAAACTGAATCAGTGAGATGGTGAAAATGAGAGAGCATTAAAAAGGTAAAATTTTACCTTTGTGCTGCTTTATAAATAAACACACTTTAACACAAATTATAATAAAAATGAGAGGCTTAGATTGTAAAGAGGTTGAAATCTAGAGTATCATTGGCTTCTAAAGTCCCAACAAAAGCTCTCTCAAAATAGAAGCCTCTAAATCCTAATATTAAAAAAAGTAATGGCTTTCTTCAATTGTTCCCAATGAGGAGCCCACGTTCCAAAAATTTCAAAAGTAAGAACATTCAGTCAAAACCTCCACAAAATTATAAGAAAAAAAACAATTTTGGGTCTTAAATGATTCGAAAAGATAGATCTAAAACTTTACTTGTATCGACATACGTAAAATCATTATCAACGACAATAGTCTCTTTATCATCATCTTTATTGCGGTCGATATCTTTGATTCTCCTATATCTATGGTGATGATTTACAGTGGGTAGGGATTCCTTGATTGTCAGCGATCACAAGCCAATAATCGACGATAGAAAAGTATGAAGCTCTCATGGAGTGTGACGGTGGTTACAGAGGAGAAAACCGAAAAGGGATAAATGATTTAAGGGTAAAAAAATAATATAATAAAAGTAGTTGATGCCAACTCATCCAAAATGAATCCGAGTTTTAAAAACAAATAGCCTCCTGTGCTTCTACTTAAATTAGAAACACAAGTGGATCTTATGATAATATAATATATTTATCAAAGATTTAAGACTTATCAACCCTTAATATAAATAATATTTCTATTCCTACTCCAAAATTCAGTTCTTGAGCTCCAAAAAAAAAATACAACTTTAATAATTTAAAAAATAATATTTTAAAGTTCACGTGTTGATTTGAAAAGGTAAATAAAATACCCTAATATATAAAAGTTGTAACTCTAATAATGTATTATTTGAATTGTCAGAAAATGACAATATTATTGTTATGTCATATTTGACATTAGAATTGTTAGTGTTATTTTATATCATTTAAGAAATATAACTTGTGTATGCTAAATAAATGTAGAGTACACGCTACTTTATCAAGTAAATGTCAAATGAAAGTCGAGTCTATACTACATTGTCAAGAAAAAATAGTTATTGTGTTAAAGAAGAGAATTTTAACATAATTGTTAAAATCTGGAATTTTGTATTGTATCAATGTTAAAGTATAAATTTGACATATATAAAATGGCATTTAGCATTAAATATGCTCTTAGATGATACAGTATTAGATAACATGTCATGTGTGTAATTATAGTAAATCTATACACATATAACATATCATTTGATTATTTAAGGGGTTGGCAATTAGATCAGTGATTTTTTTAATAAATTAGTATGGACTAAGAAGTCTTTTTTTTTTATTAAAGCAGTTTGGAGTTTTAATAAAGTCACAAATTGTGATGATTATTTTTTTATAAAAAAAATAATAATGGTTATTCACACTCCCATTTATTTAGTTATACTTTTAAAAAACATTTTTTTAATAATTAAAAGTATACATTTTAAAACTCAAATGATCAAATGAAACGTGAGAATAGCTTGACACTTTTTTATGGTACATTTAAAAAAAAAAAAATGAAACCCGAGCAATGATTCTTTGGAAATAAACTCTATCTATGTGAGTAATTAAATATATATATTTTTTCATTTTTTTTATTTATATTTTTAAAATGCATTTACTTAACTTAAAAAAAACTATTTTATATTAATTCTAATTTTTAAAACAAATAAAAATATATTTACAACAAAGTTCTATAAATTTGTGAAAAGTTCTATAAATAGTCACTAAACTACTTAGTTCTTTCTCTTTAGCCTCTTCCATTTTGCCAGAAGTATGGCTACACATTGATTTCCTCTTCTACAATTTGTGAAAGATGGTCACATTGCATTTGTGAATTAGCAACTATAGTATTTAATGATGACTCTGAGTGGGTGCTCCATTTGAAAGTTTAACAATTGAAGTGAATCTCTCCTAAAGATAATACTCTGAATTCCCTTCATTATGGCAAGCATAATAAATCATAATATATATATATATATATATATTTATATAGTGTTAGTGCAAAAGTATAGTTGGAGAGACTTTTAGGCTACCTTTGGATAGTAATTTAGATATAATTTTTTTAAAAATATTTTTAAAATGTGTTTCAAATTTTGTAATTAATTTTTTAAAAGCTGTAAAAATGCGTTTGAATATGATAATTTAAATTTTAAAAAATTTTAAAAACATGAAAACGTGTTTAGATATAATCTGAAAAAAAAAAAAAAAAAAAAAAAAGATGCTTTCTCCACCTTTTTAAAATACTAATATCAACACATATTAATTACCGCAATCAGACGTCATACAAGTAAGATATCAAGACTTTTATGGTCAAAATCAAATAGGCTCATAAAACCATGTGCTACATTGGATCCTAACCCATAGTTAAACCTATCTCTTCCGATTTCCTCTGTTAAGGAAATCTATTACCTACAATTCTCTATAGCTCCCTCTCTATTAGACATCCATCCATTTTCATCACAACACAACACACCACCACTAAGTTTCATCGACAACCACAGACTTAGACAACCCATTAACGATTACCGATAGCCAATGATGCAACACCACTCGCCA